>OY821518.1:13164099-14605721 GCA_963682025.1 Cordilura impudica
AATTGAATTTAAATGTGTTAGTATTACTAGAGGTCATCATTTCCATTAGTAGAGGTCGCCATATCCATCACTTCCTTATCAAACTAATTTTTATCCAGATTTGCAAAAAACTAAACAATTTTCAATTTAACATTACGAATAACTGCAATAATAGACTTCCTGTTGGTTCCGCAAATCGATCTCATACTGTATTTATAATCGTATTAATCTAAACTTTAGAATTAATAAGCACTATCTAGTATTTAAAATTTTTAATTATATTTTTACAGCAGCCTTTGTCACTGACGAATTCGTAATTATAGCTTATCAATCCACTTTACTGACATATTTATTCAACATTATTGTTTTTAGTAGATCGACAGACAGGGTTTATTAAACTTAATGAACTACATACATACTTGTACTTTATCTTTTGTGTTGAAATATTAACAGAATTCAAATTCAAATAAACAATAAAAAATAAAATTTTAGTTGAGAAAGTTATTCACTTTAAATGGATTTTTTTTTCTTGTCAAACTAATGAAAAATAACAGACTTCATAAAGGGATGGGGGTACTTAGAGTTATAGCTGCTTTCTTCCCAAAAATTATTGAATTAAAAACCATTTTAAGTGCATAATTAAACACTAAAGTTCATAGATCTATTTTTTATTTTTAAATTTAATGGCTTCTCTACATGTTGAAGTTCCACATAAATATTTTATTACCTAATTTAACAATCGAATAAACAAACACTAGCTGCTCCGCAATGCTTGAATGATCCATTTGATATTCATCAAATATGTTTTACTACAATTTAATGTGTAGTAGGAATATTTATCATATGCATTAAAAAAATATATATTTCAAGCTTATTGTTGTTGTTTATTAATGATTATGTGGTTATTTGATAGATATTTATAAAAATTGAAAATCAAGCATGTGTCGTTCGTTTAGACCACATATTAAATGATAACGAGATAGATTTTTGCTACTCCGGTATCGATATGATTACATCTAGCACGTACAAGCATAGGTATGTTGTAGAGCGGGTAAAGAGTGAATTCTTGTAATAAATTTGCAGTAAATAATTTTTTTAAATCAAAAGAAAAGTTCAAATCTCATCCAGTTTAATTTAATCTAATAATTTATTTCTTGAAATATTTTAATCGGAACGAGTTTCATGAGTTTGAGTGGGTGAAATCAGTCGCTCAGTTTATAGATACATATAAAGACTCCTCATTTCTTCTAAAGAATGAATTCTTTGATATAAACTAAAATAACTTTATTTCTGTTTTTTACTATTTTTCTTTCTTTGTTTTTCTCTTTTTTTACTACAATTATTTCAACTAGTCTTTAAGTGAGGCTTATAATGCCTGACTATTTATTGGTTGGTTTTGTTGATGTCTTTTATGTTTAACATTAAGTTTCAATTACATATTATAGACTTGAAATGTTTGTGGCTTTGTGTAAAATATAAAAAAAAAAAAAATAAGTAAAGAATAGAAGAAAACAGAGCATCTGTTAAATACATTTAAGTTTGTTAATCGCTTATTATGATTTGACAAAATATGGTAACGACAAGTTTTACTTTGTGGCCAGTTTTTTTTTTTTTTTTTTTTTTTTTTTTTTTTGTTAGAGGTTTCCGCAAAAGGTTTAATGATCTAACTAAAATATTTCCTATATAGACGCATGCAATAAAACTTGTTTTAAAAACTTTTTTCATATAGCTAAATGAAATTTTTTCGAGAAATTACAAAAATAGTTGAAGGGTGGAAGAAAAATTTTAAATAATAAATAATAACGTCTGGCATATTTTTCAAATATTTTCTTCAAATATTTTTTTTTTTTTTTTTATCAAACAACAAGATCAGAAGATATAAAACCAACTTTGTTAAATTTGTTTTGTTGTTACACAAAAATGTCCTTTTCAAATTGCATCACCTTTAATTTTATTTATCTTAAACAAAAAATATTTGTCACATTGCTTGAGTTGTACTCCGCTTACATCGTTATGTTTTCTCAGCAGATGTTGCATAACCTGTATACAATGTATTCAACTCTGATCTTATTTTTCTTATCTTTGACACTGGTCTAAATCAATGATCCTTAAGGAGGCAGATGTATTTTTTGACAATTGTTTGATATTTATGAGCGAAATAGCTATTGCAAGTAATGTAAAAGAAAAGTAGCAAATTAACAATGCGAATGTTGCAGCTATAATAAAATAAAAATTAGGAGACATTTTGAAGATTATATTCCGATTATTGAACAATTGTTTCATAATATAAACTGGCAGATTCCAGCGCTCGAAAATCGAGTGCAATTTCTAGGCGGCTTTATTTTTCAACTTAGCGAATTCACAAACCAACACTTTTATGGTTTATTATTATTGTGAATGAAGATAACAAAACTCATTAACAAAAACATTAGCAAATTTAACAAAACACACATAGCATATGTATAATTTTATGTGTGAGTTAGTGGCAACTTTAAATATAATTTACTCAAAATAAAGGAAAAAAATTAAAAAATCTGTAAATCTGCAAAACGGCTAAAAAGAAATACCTTTCATATAATATACGTTTGGTCAAAATCGGGTAAAACGGTAGAACAAAACATCGGTCACAAGAAATCGCCTAGCCTATTAATATTATAAAGGGTCCGCCAAATAACTTTTTTTTTTTTTGAAAATGCTATAAAAACTACTGAATATTATCTCAAATTTCTTTTTTTATTTGAAAGTACAATCCTTCCGGTTAATAATGGAAAATAAATTAATTCAAAAGGCTGCCTCGGCTGGCCATGCAGTAGCCTACACGATCGGTTTAATTTTTAAGCACATTATCGATTGTGTGCAGCTGTATTTCACCAATGGCTTCACGAATACTGTCCTTTAAAGCGTCAATTGTCTCTGGCTTGTTGGCGTAACACTTATCTTTGAGGGCACCCCACAAATAATAGTCCAACGGTGTCAAATCGCAGCTCCGAGGTGGCCAAACGACATCAGCTCTGCGGCTGATAATGCGATCTTCAAAAACAGGGCGCAAAACATCGAGTGTAGCTTCGGCTGTGTGGCACGTAGCGCCGTCGTGTTGAAACCAAATATTGCCAATATCCTCCTCTTCAATTTTTGTGAACAAAAATTCGCTCATTGCTCATTTTCGAAGAAAAATGGCCCAATTATGCCTCTGGACCAAAATCCGCACCAAACAGTGACTCGTTTTGGGTGTATCGGCTTTTCAATGTATGCGTGCGGGTTTTCTGTGCCCCAAATGCGACAATTTTGCTTGTTTACATACCCGCCAAGATCAAAATGAGCTTCATCTGAAAAGATTATTTTTTTTGGCAAAATCGGCATCTTCTGTAAGTCGATCGCAGGCCCACTTAGCGAAGCGAAAACGCATTGGATGGTCAGTTGGCTTCAACTCCTGAACCAATTGGACTTTGTATGGCATCATACCAAGGTCTTTATGCAAAATTCGTCCCAATGATGCCTCCGAAATGTTCAATTATTGAGAACGACGGTGAATTGATGTTGATGGCGCTTCACGCACACTTTCTGCCACAGCAGCAATATTCTCGGGTGAACGCACTGTTTTTGGCTTTTCACGCTTTGGTTTATCGATGAGGATGCCAGTTTCTTTCACTTTTTTCACAAGATAACGAATATACGGAGCTGACGTGGTTCTCTTCTTCCAAAATCCGTACGCAATTGTTGCACACATTCTGCAACATTACCATGATTTTCGAAGTAGTGTCGCAATATTTCCCAGCGTTGTTCAAGCGTATACACAACCATATTCGTTCAGCGGAAGGATAAAACTAATTATCTGTCAAATCAAAGCACTAGTTGAAAAACAAAACGTTAGATGTCGGACCGTTTAGATAAATACAGTGGCCAATTTCAATTGCAGATGTGGAGTAAATATTTGGTAACTCTAAGAGAAGAAAAACTTGTGGTTTAGGTGGAATTAACAATCAGATGTTAAGAAATCTTCCCAAAACTGCAGTACGTTATCTCACTCATATCTATAGTCCATGCTAGACCCTGCAATATTTTTCCAACACGTGGAAAACAACAAAAGTCATTCCTATACCTAAACCAGGTAAATCGCATAATATACCAGAAAACATAGACCAATAAGTCTATTAAGTAGCCTAGGGAAAATTTTGGAGAAGATAATAAGTTAAAAAAAATAACAGCATTTTACCTGATGAACAATTCAGCTGTAGGAGTTCGCATTCAACTATTCATCCGGTTAAGTCTTTTTTTCTTTAGTTGCTGGGGGCGGAAAAATCTTCCAAAGATAAGAATGGTGTAAATCATTATGTTAGATTCAAACCGTATGGGTCGCCTACTCACTAAAAAACCACCTCCCCAGTCTTCGACCACTCTCCCCGCGGGATTGCCGTTACGTATTACTTCACGGGGCTGGTTAGCGCTTTAAGCTAATCCTGTCTCTTGAACTACGGATGCTCTTATCAGCTTTCGGCTGTCCTGTTCTATTCGTAGCTTCTGGTTGATGGTGATTTGCAGACCGAATTCCAGTTCTCCTCCGATCTCAGCATTGCATCTACTATGTGTTCGGGGTCTATATTCTGACCAATTACACTGTTCACTATGCGTCTATATTCCTCGAATATGGGACATTCAAAGAAAACGTGTTCTGCATCTTAACGTATTTCTGGGCATCTTGGGCACGTGTCGGAACTCGAAGTGGTAGCTCCTAAAACCTCCGTGGCGGGTTAAGAATTGTGTCAGGTCATAATTAACTTCCCCGCGTTTGCGGTCCATCCACATATTAACACTTGGCATCAATCTGTGGGTCCACCTTCCCTTGGGAGTGTTATCCCAACTTCTTTGCCAGTGGTTTATTGTTTCATTTCTTACAATGCGCCTCCTCTCTTGTCTATCCCCTTCGGGATTTTCCTCCTTTGCGACGTAGACTCTTTGCGTTTCCTCTGCTGCTAGATCGATTAGCACCATTCCAGCTAGCAGACATATTGCGTCCAGTGATATGGTCCTGTACCCACTGCAGACTCTCAGACAGTTTCGCTTAAACAATAAGAGCATGTTCCTCCTTGATGAGCTCTTAATAGCCTTTGCGATCAGAATCCTTCGGCACTCACGGTGTCCACCAGTATTTGCCATTATCCTTGCAACTGCGTTGCTAACTGCCGCTGCCTTTTGGCATGCATATTCCACATGGGTCTTAAAGCACACCCGATCGTCTATTTTAAGTCCCAAATATGTTATCGTCTACGAGGCTGTGATTTCCACAGTACCAACTTCCAGTTTCAAGATCTTCTTGCTGCGTCCACTAATTAGGACTGCTTCCGTTTTATGTGCTGCGAGTTCCAATCCAACCGTTTCCAGCCAGTCAAACAAATTGTTTCGTTTGTTTACATCTGTACTTCGTCTCAGAAGCTTGCACATACTACTACGGCGTCGTCTGCGAATTATATGATTTCAGCCTCCTTGGGAATTTAAGGTTCGAGAACTTGGGTGTACATTATTCCACAGTAATGCCTGTCTACGGAAAAATCCACAGCCCGCGTCTTAACAGGTGTTAAAAAGTCTTTCGCTTGGGTATGGCACTATGGCCTTATAAAAGTATAAGCTTTTCTATCTTTCGACCCCATTTTAAGCAAAACGAGCGCACGGAGGAGTGTGAAATTTGGCATAGTTTTAGTTCGTATGGAGGAGAAGTGCAGAATGGTAAAATTTATGTATAATATATGTTAAAAATATATTAAATTATAATATATGTTAAAAATATATTAAATTATATAAAATAAAATATTTATAATAAATAATTTTATACGAGCCTAAAGGTATGCTAATCAATTTAAGCCAATTCACAATTCATAGCCTGTGCATTTATTATTGATGCTTTCAAAAAAGAGTACATTTTAATCGCCCTGTGTTTAATTGTGAATTGCCTAATTGTGAATTGCCTAAAATTAGCATACTTTTAGGCTCTTATAAATTTAATTATTAACAATCCCATTAATATTTCTTCTGTGTGTTCATCAAATATTTATAATGAAATTTAATGATTTTTTTTTTTTTATTTTTTAATTCACAATTTAGTGTATTTTATTTAAATATTTTATATAAGATAGATTAAAGAAAACTGAAAGAAAAAAATTTTATGAAAAATAACATTTCCTAGAAATTGCGTTCAGTTTAATTCCTTGTTAAGTTGTTAAGAAATTTTCTAAAAGACATACTTATGTATATTTCTGTGTTTCTATTGGGAACTCTTTTTCAAATCTAAATATAATTTCTGCAGGTGTTCCTCAAGGATCAGTCCTAAATCTAATCCTTTATAATATATTCTGTGCAGACATGCCCCCAGGCAGTCCATGCAAGCTCGCAGCTTATGCAGATGATCTTGCAATTTATTTCACACTCAGTCCGAAGCATTCTGACCGAAGTTCAATGTGCACTGGACCGGTTGGCAGAGTACTACACTAAATGGAGAATAAAAATTAATTCGAATAAGACACAAGCCATCTCTTTCACAAGAAAACAAGTAAGAAAATTATAGTCGGTCTAGACCGACTATACGATACCCTTTACCATGCATTTAGAGACCCTATCTCTTGGCCCCAACTAATTGGATATAGAAAATAAGCAAAAACCAAATTTGAGTGGCATTTTTATTAATTTTTTTGGCTGCAGATATGAAAAAGTTCATATCGGATACTATATCTATATGGGGACTAGGTCCAAAAATTAACCGATCCTGACCATGGTTGGTAAAGTCTCTTGTATTTTGAAAAAATATATACAAACAAAATTTGAGATGAATCAGTGCAATATTTTTGTTTTTTTTTTTTTATAAATTTAAGTGAAGATCAGGATGCAGCTCTATATGGGGCCTATGACTAAGAGTTGTCCTATAGGTATCGTTTTTGGACTACTTATTAATGGATGTAATATATACATGCAAATCCATTTTGAATAAGAATATATACGATAATTTGGATCTTATGGCAATTTAAGTCGATTTCATAGGGGTCATTTGTATGGGGGCTAGGTCTGAACATGGACCGATTCTCACCAATTTCAATAGCGTTCATCCCATGGCCGATGTAAGCTTATATACCAAAATATATTCATATTTGCGACCTGCAGTTTGATTAAAAGATTTACATGGACTCACAGACGGACGAACGGACGGTCGGACATCGTTAAATCGACTCAGAAAGTGATTCTGATTCGATCGGTATAATAAAAGATGGGTCTAGGTGAAATATTTTTGGTAGTTACAAACAGCAGCACAAAATCATTATACCCAAACCACGTAGTGGTATAGGGTATAAAGACAACATTGTTATTACCTAATGATAATCTTATTCTTTCGGGCAACAGTATAAATTGGTCAAATAATATTTTAAAAAAATCATGTAAGTCCGATCACAGGGCAGATGTGTAAACATCTAGTAATTAAAGATTTTTATGGCACTTTTTTAAAATCAACTGCAGGGGCTCTGTTAATATAAAAATATTTATTATTTATTATTTCAACCGGTTAATTTTTAATTTTTCGTTTTTTATTTTTAATTTTTATTTTTCATTTTTCATTTGTCATTTTTCTTTCTTCATTTTACATTTATCATTTTTGGTTTTCTATTTTTCACTTTTCTTTCTTCATTTTTCATTTATCATTTTTTCTTTTCTATTTTTCATTTTTAATTTTTCGTTTTTTATTTTTATTTTCTATTTTTCATTTTCCATTTTACATTTTTTATTTTTCATTTTAATTTTTATTTTTAATTTTTTATTTTTCATTTTGTATTTTTCATTTTTCATTTTTTATTTTTAATTTTTTTTACTTTTGATTTTGCATTTTTTATTTTTCATTTCTCATTTTTTATTTTTAATTTTTTGATTTTTCATTTTTAATTTTTTATTTTTATTATTTTTTATTTTTGATTTTGCATTTTTATACCCTATACCACTATGTGGTTTGGGTATAATGACTTTGTGCTGCTGTTTGTAATTACCAAAAATATTTGACCTAGAGCCATCTTTTATTATACCGATCGAATCAGAATCACTATCTGATTCGATTTAACGATGTCCGTCCGTCCGTCTGTGTGTCAATGTAAAGCTTGTAATCAAACTGCAGGTCGCAAATATGAATATATTTTGATGAAAATTGGTACATAAGCTGTTATCGTCCATAGGTTGAACGCTATTGAAATTGGTGAGAATCGGTCCATGTTCAGACCTAGCCCCCATACAAATGACCCCTATGAAATCGACTTAAATTGCCATAAGATCCAAATTATCGTATAAATCTTATTCAAAATGGGTTTGTATGTGTTTATTATATCCATTAATCAGTAGTCCAAAAATGATCCCTTTGGGACAACTCTTAGCCATAGGCCCCATACAGAGCTGCTTCCCGATCTTCACTTAAATCTATTAAAAAACAAAAATATTGCACTGATTCTTCTCAAATTTTGTTTGTATATATTTTTGCAAAATACAAGAGACTTTACCAAACATGATCAGGATCGGTCCATTTTTGGACCAAGTCCCTATATAGATATAGCATCCGATATGAACTTTTTCATATCTGCAGCCAAAAAAATTAATAAAAATCCCACTCAATTTTGGTTTTTGCTTATTTTCTATGTCCAGTTAGTTGGGCCTAAGAGATAGGGTTTCTAAACGCATGGTATAGGGTATCGTATAGTCGGTCTAGACCGACTATAATTTTCTTACTTGTTAATTTTTCATTTTTCATTTTTCATTTTTTATTTTTAATTTTTTTTATTTTTGATTTTGCATTTTTTATTTTTCATTTCTCATTTTTTATTTTTCATTTTTTTATTTTTCATTTTTCATTTTTTATTTTTAATATTTTTTATACCCTATACCACTATGTGGTTTGGGTATAATGACTTTGTGCTGCTGTTTGTAACAACCAAAAATATTTGACCTACACCCATCTTTAATTATACCGATCGAATCAGAATCACTATCTGATTCGATTTAACGATGTCCGTCCGTCCGTCCGTCCGTCTGTGTGTCCATGTAAAGCTTGTAATCAAACTACAGGTCGGAAATATGAATATATTTTGACGAAATTTGGTATTTGATCTTTAATCGGCCATGGGATGAACGCTATTGAAATTGGTGAGAATCAGTCCATGTTCAGACCTAGCCCCCATACAAATGACCCCTATGAAATCAACATATATTGCCATAAGATCCAAATTATCAGACAAATCTTAGTCAAATTGGGTTTGTATGTATATATTACATCCATTAATGATCCCTATTGGACAACTCTTAGTCATATGCCCCATATAGAGCTGCTTCCCGATCTTCACTTAAATCTATCAAAAAACAAAAATATTGCACTGATTCTTCTCAAATTTTGTTTGTATATATTTTTGCAAAATACAAGAGACTTTACCAAACATGGTCAGGATCGGTCCATTTTGGGACTAGTCCCCATATAGATATAGCATCCGATATGAACTTTTTCATATCTGCAGCCGAAAAAATTCATAAAATTCCCACCCAAATTTGGTATATGCTTATTTTCTATATGCAGTTAGTTGGGCCTGAGAGATAGGGTCTCTAAACGCATGGTATAGGGTATCGTATAGTCGGTCTAGACCGACTATAATTTTCTTACTTGTTTTTTTTTTTATTTTTTATTTTTTCATTTTTTTTTATTTTTTTCATTTTTTTTTTTCATTTTTTATTTTTCATTTTGTATTTTTCATTTTGTATTTTTCATTTTGTATTTTTCATTTTTCATTTTTCTTTCTTCATTTTTCATTTTTTCATTTATCATTTTTTATTTTCTATTTTTCATTTTTCATTTTTCTTTCTTCATTTTTTTATCTATCATTTTTTATTTTCTAGTTTTCATTTTTAATTTTTCATTTTTATTTTTCATTTTAATTTTTATTTTTAATTTTTTTATTTTTTTTTTTTTTTTATTTTTAATTTTTTATTTTTCATTTTGCATTTTTCACATTTTATTTTTTATTTTTATTTATTTTTGATTTTGTATTTTTTATTTTTCATTTTTCATTTTTTATTTTTCATTTTTTTTTTTTTATTTTTTATTTTTTCATTTTGAATTTTTCATTTTCCTTTTTTCATTTTTCAGTTTACAGTTTTTATTTTTCATTCTTCATTTTTCATTTTTTCATTTATCATTTTTTATTTTCTATTTTTCATTTTTCATTTTTCTTTCTTCATTTTTAATTTTTTATTTTTCATTTTGTATTTTTCATTTTTTATTTTTAATTTTTTTTTATTTTTGATTTTGCATTTTTTATTTTTCATTTTTCATGTTTTATTTTTCATTTTTCATGTTTTATTTTTCATTTTTCATGTTTTATTTTTAATTTTTCATGTTGCAAAACTTTTATATTCACTATTCCCTCATTTTATATCCAAACACTTCCTAATAAAATCGTGCCTTCATTTTATCTCCAATCACTTCCTTTTGACTGTCATTTGTTTTTTTATTTTTTTATTTTCATTTATGTTTGATTAGCATTAATATTAAATGCAGTGATAATTGCGTTATTTATATGGAATAAATTATAAAGTTAGAATACTTTTAAATGGTTGAGGAAATTAATTCTAAATGTTTATAAAAAGTGAAGAAATATAATGCATTTTTTCATTTTTTCATTTTTTTTTACCAAAACAATCATGTCACACCGATTTTGTCTTACGTCTTACATCTTACGCTGTTTTTGTGATTGTATTTTGAATTAGATTTGTACCCCACTGCGCGTATAGATGTTTACGCATCAAAAAATTAAGTGCGTTCATATTTTTTAATAAAACGTATTTGATAATCTGAATCTTACGACTATTTTAATAAGTCTGATGGGGGTTATTTGTATGGGGGATAGGTCAGAATGTGCACCGATTTTCACCAATACCAATAGCGTTCGTCCTGTAGCCAAAAAAAGCTTACGTACCTAATTTCATCAAAATCTATTCAGATTTGCAGCCTGTAGTTGGATTACAAAGTTTACATGGAAATACAGTCGTACCGACGGACGGACGTTTAGATAGAAAGACAGATAGACAGCCAGACAGATGGACAGATATCGCTAAATCGACGCAGAAAATGAGTCGATTTACACTGACCACATATTGGCTAAGAGTATAATGAGGAGTATCCAAGCTAGGCAATATTCTTTTTGGTGGTTTGTTTTTTTTTTTTTTTTTTCTTCAAAACCAGAAAAACACAAAGAAATAATATATAATACTGGAGCAGCTGTTCTAACATGATCTATGTTTATTTGTAACAAACTCCAAAAATGCGGAGGTCGTTCGCCTAACGAAAACCTTTTCTTGCCTATTGAATTTATGCTTGATCTTTATAAAAGGACTCGTGTAAAGAATGTTGTTTATAGTTGAATATGGTGGTTGTTGTATGAATCCATTTCTTTGCTTTGGTCCTTTACTTTTTCTTTTTCCTTTCTAAACTGTTATCGCAGCTGTCGCTCTAAATTCGTATTGTCAATATTCTATATTCCAAAACTATGCCACACACACTCATTAGCACACCAACATCATTAACACATTAGTACCTGAATACGAAAATTTTAAAAATTGAGATTTCGAACACAGAACTGATGCACATGCCGAGAATATCAAATTACAATTAAAATTCTAATGTCTAGGGTAAAAGGTAGACAAATTGTATTCCTATGTAATAATAAAATTATATATTAATTCATTAACAAAAAAAACACAATGAAGTTTCGTGGAATAGACAACAACAATTATAAAATAATATTTTATAGATTTTAAAACTAAAATTCTTAAACGTATTGAGCTGAGGCTGGGATCATTCATCGTGCCTAAATAACGTCCAAAATACGTGCAATGAGATATAATTTGAATTTTGTTGTTTTGTTCGTTATACATGAACTAAAAGATAAATTTCAAATATTGATCTTATTGATCTTGCAACAAAGCGGGATCTGTTAAAATTAGATCAAATGTTAAAAATGTATACATTTTTAAAAACATATAAACAATTTACTAAAGAAAGATATCACTTTTTCTTGTCAATAAACTAAGTTTACTGCAGACTTTCTTACAAAAATGGCTTCCAACCCTTTATAGGCAGACGTTACTTACAATCATAAATAAATAAATATTTTTGAAAATTTTAACAAACCCCATAAGTTAAACAATCCCAAATACAGTCCGAAACATAACCACTTTTAAAATTATGCAAACAATTGTTGGCATACATACGAGTATAAAAGGACTGTAGTGTTTAAATAAAATTGTTTGGATGTTTTCAAGTAGCAAAAAAAACCCCGGCAATCAGTTCCAAAATATCACTTGAGTTTTAGAATTGAAAAAAAATGCAATAAATAAATAAACAAACAAAAACGCATTTTAGTTATTTTTCGTAATGAAAGATTTTACTTCTGCATTTGAACAGGCCGACCTGCTCAACGAATTTAATGAAAACAATATGCAAGCAAATATAGATTTGTAAATTATCTAGACCGACTTAAATAACACTCTATAGTGGACAAATATCTATAGATAAGAATATCTTATTTGAATAAAATTATGTTTTTGATGAATTACCCAGCTAAAGAAGGGAAGTCATTCTAATAGAATGAGCTTTTCATTGCTTCTTAATAAATTTAATAAACACGCACACAGTATTGTATAATTTTATGTATGTGTTAGTAGCAACTTTTAATGCATTTTACTCCAAAAAAAAATGTAAAAATTTAAGAATCTGTTAATCTGGTGGACAGTTAAAAAGAAATACCTTACAAATAAGATACGTTTGGTCCAAATCGGGAGACAACTGTGGAACAAATCATCGGTCACAAGAAATCGCCCTATAAATATTATAAATATATAATTGGCTAAGTTGAAAGTTGCCTGGAAATTGCACTCGAATTTCGAGCGCTGGAATCTGCTAGTCTATATTATTGAGTTTCGAGGTTTTTATAGGGTAACACCGTGTGGTCAGGGTATAATGAGTTTGCGCTGATGCGTGTAACTGCTAAAAATATTTGACCTAGACCCATCTTTCATTATACCGATCGACTCAGAATCACTTTCTGATTCGATTTAGCTATGTCCGTCCGCCCGTCCGTCCGTCAGTCTGTCTCTCAGTCCGCCTGTCTGTCCGTCCGTCTGTCTGTCTGTCCGTCTGAGTGTCCATTAGGTATGGGAGAGTGCACGACTTTTCGAAACGCTAAACCCCCTAATTTTGTGAGTTTCGAATATAACTGCATAAGCCAAAAAATTTTAGGGGGTAGGACGAGGGCAAGTTGCCCCCATCGAGCTCAGAGCTCAAAGTTGGAGCAAAAAAGGAAAAATTGACCCAAAAAAACTCCATAACTGCCACAGAGGATAGCTTCGCGAAAAACTTGGAAAATGCATAGCCCGCCTATGAGCATCTTTTATATAACCTATTTAACTCAATAAGTAGGAGCTAATTTCATAAAAAAAAATTGATATGATAAATATTTATTTTTTATGGGAGACCCTTAAGGAATGGAGATAGTGGTCGGTCATACACTTGACCCGCTGTAGGGGCCAAATTTAGCAATTTCATAAAACCACCGCGTTATGATGTGTAGATAAGGGGCAGGTATGTTTTGAGAAAATGGAGATCGGTCATACATTTTACCCGTCTATAGGGGACTCCTAGGCAATTATGGGACTTTTTCTTCTATATATTTCTAGTCTAATGTAAATTTTGTATGGGAGACCCCCTTAACGATGATTACAATTTCATAAAATTTTAAGCTTTTAAATGTTCGGAAAAATCTCAGGGAAGAAAAATTAAGGGGATTCTATATATACCCCTCTAGAAGTTACTCTGTGGATTTTTTTTAAATTTTTTCTTTTTTCCGAATTTGTCTAGCGCATCCAAATCCTAGTACTAAGAAACTCCATACAACACTACCCCATACCTAGTGCCAATGTAAACCTTGTAATCAAAAAAATATGAATATATTTTGATGAAAGTTGATATATCTGTGGTTATCTAGAATAACCGCGTATGTCATAAAATCAAAATGTTCAGGGGAGCCAAAAAACGTTATATTTGAAATTATGGGCTCGATATAAAGATTTTAGAGCTTTTTATTTAACAGTCCTGTAGATATGGGCAATAAATTCTTTATATAAAATTCTGAGTCAAAAATCTTCAGAGGAATAGATCCTAGAGAAGGACGAAAAAACAATATGTAAATTACACTTAAAGTGTGTGCAGATAAAACAACTTATATCGACAAACGTCATTTTCTTTGAAAAAGAAAACTACCATAAGTTGTTGTTGCTTGAAAAATTAATTTTTTTCTTCGTCAACAATAAGTTAACGGGACTTAGGATGAAAATATATATTATATTATTTTGCATTTTTTTTCATTAATAACAACGTATGTCGCTATGTGTCGTTTCCTGAGAAAAAAATTTGTCAGCGATCAAACGTAGGTTGACATACGTCATTAGTGCTGCAAATTAATTTAATAAACATTTATATTACGTCGTTATTTAAAAAAAAAAAACTCAGAAATGGTCAATATATTTTTTTTTTTTAATTGAACACATGTAAAGAGCGTTAAAAATTAATATATTTGGCATCGTTAACTCCAAACTGATAGAAATGGACATACGTGGTTATTCCAGAAAACCACAGATATAAGCCTTTATCGGCCATAGAATGAACACTATTAAAATTGCTGTTCAGACCTATGAGATCGACATAAATTGCTATAAGATCCGAATTATCATATAGATCTTGGTCAAATTTGGTTTTTGTATGTTTATTTGTTTATTAGTCCAAAAATAAATCCTGTAGGGCAATTTTCTGTAGGGCAATTTTTGGATATGTTTTTGGAAAAAAAAAATAAGTGCCTACGCCAAATATGGTCAGGATCGGTCTATTTTTCGACCTAGTCCCCTTAAAAATATGTGTAGCATCCGATAAGAACAATGTCACACAAATTTGGTTTATGTTTATTTTTTATATCCAATTAGTTACACCTAAGACCCTTTTCCTAAACGCATGGTATAGTACAGTCGGTCTAGACCGGATTTAATTTTTTAGTTGTTTCTCTTCGAAACTTTTTTTTAAGCATTGTGAAGAAAATTGTATCATACTTAAAATTATAAATTTAGAATGTTCTTAACAAAATGATTTTTCTAATCATATTGTAAATATTGCCCACATATGACGGTGGTCCCAGAACAACCCGAGCTGACAAAGATATCACAACAAATTTGGGTAAATTTATCTTTATTTCTCAACAAAATCTCCTTTTAGCTCGATGCTCTTTTCCCAGTGATATTCAAAAGCTTCGATACCTTAAAATAGCCATCAACCGCAGACTCCACCTGTTCATTGTAATTTTTTTTTAGGTTTGGAAATAGAAAATAATCCGAGGGGGTTTAATCTGACGAATGAGGTGCATGATGAAGCAATTTTAACTTTTATTCATGGATTTTGTGCATCGCAATAGTGGATGTGCATTGTCTTGATGAAACAACAATTCATTTTCGCCAAATGCAACATTTTTTCCTTAATTTCATCAAATAAACGCTGCAAAAAATTATTATAATATTCTCGTTGGTTTTTTTTTTTTTTTTTTAATTTTGAAGATGACATAACCTTGTCTGCAGATGGAACAGGAAACAATTCTCCCATTTCAGTCCACTGTTTCAACTGTTGCTTTGTCTCAGGTGTGAAGTGGTGGACCCACGAGTCATCCATGCGGTGAAACATTGGCAAATACTCTATTGAAACACCTTCATGACGCTGTTTTCATTTCAGCTAGCTCAAATGAAGGAGCAGTCTCCCCCATCGAAGAATCCTGTTCGGCTTTAACGCTGGTTGGCCTGAGACCTTTCAAATTAAAGTATTGAATTACATAACGGTGACAACGGTTTCCATGTTTACAAATTCACTGAGATCGTTTACTTTTAATGGCTCCAAAAAAAAAATAAAGCGCCTTGAAACCTCAGAAATATGTTTTATTATAAGGTTGCCACTTTTCATCAAAGTAAATTCTTTTTCAAACTACTGCCGCCATCTATATTTCAGGTCGGATTGTTCTGGGACCACCCTTGTATATATGTGGGTAAACATTTCTCCTATTGATTTTTCCTTAAAATTAAAAATCATAATTAAAAATAAGAGAAATAAGATATTGGTAAATTTAAAATTCGAATTATTTTCCATATTTCTGTTTCAATTACGGCTGAAAAAAAAAACCTCAAAATCCGGGATAAACCAGCCAATTTCGCAATGGTTGATCAAATTAGGCAAACGTAACATCAAACTTAAGATACCTATTACTTTGTAGTGTAACAATATATTTCATATTTACCAAAAAAAAAAATCGAAATTAAATATTTCAAGGGTTCAAAATATATTTTAGTATAAATAAACAAAATAAAAATACAAAAAAAAAAACAATAATAAAAACAAACAAAAGTGAAGCAGCGCATCAAAACAAAAGCAAAACTGAACAAAAATCAAATTCATATCAAATTTCGATGAAAAGCAATAAAAGTAAAACGATAGTTTGGATTGCATTCAGAATTTTAAAAGTAGAAGAGAGATATGATATTTTGTTTTTTGTTTAAATATTTTCAAAATCAACACCTTAAGTAACAAAATAAACACAGTTACTGTTATCATTTGCCCTTTTTTGGATGGTTTTGTGGAAATACAGTTGTAAATATTTACAATTATTTACGCGGTGGGTCAATTTCAATGTACACAACTCTGAATGCATTTCATATTTGGAAAGCGTGACCCTAATGTAAAAGGTATTTGAGTTGCATAGTTTATGTCAGTTGTAATGTTATTATGTTTTGTTTTGTTATCTGCTTACAAATATTTCTATGAAACTTATATTATTATGAAAATTATGACAACCACACACGTCTACTTAGTTGTGTGTTTTGTATTACCTGTTTAACAGGTAGTTTTTTTTTTTTTTTTTGTAATAATATTGCTAATGTGTGGAAAACAATTAGTGCTGTCGATTGACAGACAGTAAGTGAATAATAAAAAAATTTAAAACTTAACCTTGATAAGGTGTATGTACTGTATTAAAAGATTGCAAATGTCTGCAAAAAAAACTCATATTTATATTAAACTAAGTATGAATGAAACATTTTACGGGCTTATTGTATTGAAACTATAAATTACACTCAAAATATTTTGTTGGTAAAATTGATTGAAAATGTATATCAAAACAAATGATTATAGATTTAGAAGTATTTTTTATTTATTTTTAAATCGCAAGCAAACAACTGACAAAGTAGAGGAAACAACTAACAACCCGTTTTTATTAAATCATAAAATTTCACTGACAAGAAAAGTAATAATCTAACCCATAAAAACAAAATTTTTATTAAAACCCTTTCTTTCCTTATGCATATGAGTTTTGAATATCTCCGTGACTGTGTGTGACTATTTTAAAATTAATCTTTGGCCACAACAAGTCTATGGACAAAGTTTCAGATCCATCGGATGAAGGGAAGTGGGGTTTTAATCTCTCCGTGACCGTGCGTGACTATGTCAAAGTTAATCTTTTTTCACAGCAAGTCTATCGACCAAGTTTTAGATCGATCGGATAAGGGAAAATGGGGTTTAAATCACTCCGTGACTGTGCGTGACTATGCGTGACTGCACGTGACTATGTCGAAGTTGATCTTTCTTTACAGCAATTATATCTACCAAGTTTCAGAGCGGTCGGATGAGGGTAAATGACATTTAGATCATTCCGTGACTGTGCCTGACCACGCGTGACTGTGCATGACCAAGTCTAAGCTAATCTTTTTTCACAGCAAGTGTACGGACCAAGTTTGTGATCGATCGGATGAGGGGAAATGACATTTAGATCACTCCGTGACTGTGCGTGACCATGCGTTACTGTGCGGGACTAAGTCAAAGTTAATATTTTTCACAGCAAGTGTATGGACCAAGTTTGAGATCGAGCGGATGAGGGGAAATGACATTTAGATCACTCTGTGACTGTGCCTGACCACGCGTGACTGTGCATGACCAAGTCAAAGCCAATCTTTTTTCACAGCAAGTGTACGAACCAAGTTTGTGATCGACCGGATGAGGGGAAATGACATTTAGATCACTCCGTGACTGTGCGTGACAACGCCTGACTGTGCGTGACTAAGTCAAAGTTAATATTTTTCACAGCAAGTGTATGGACCAAGTTTAAGATCGAGCGGATGAGGGTAAATGACATTTATATCACTCCGTGACTGCGCCTACCAAGCGTGACTGTGCGTGACTACCCAAAAATTAATCTGTAGTCACGACAAGACTATGGGAAAAGTTTCAAATCAATTGGATAAGGGGGAATGGGGTCCACCCATGGCAGACAGACAGACAGTGAGTATCAGTAAAAAGGAAGAGTTTAAAAATTTTGGAAATTACAAAAGCAAATTTACAACAATGTATATCAACATCTGGGGCCAAATCGTCGCATTTGATATCGAGTAAAATCAATCGAAATTCCATATTTTGGTTTATTATATAAAGAAGATGGACAATCGACCTCGTTTCGCTTTTACTATTAACTATGGACCATAACTCGTTAGCTATGACAGAGTAAAATTACTATTAGTATTTTATTTTGGAAAATAAAATAATAATTTCGATCGAAAAATTTCGATAACGAATGAACGATTCGACCCCCTGCTGTCATGATGTTCGTTAAATTCAACACATATTTCAAGTGTCGAAAGAAGCACGTTTCTTGGTTTTCTAAAACGGTGCAAAAACTACTTCACTCCTCCTGATGTCACTTACATCTGACCAAAAATGGAATACAACTCCTGTATATGGCCAAGAGCTTCAAAGTCTATTTTGGAGCTACTGGTCTGAATACAAAGGACGGCCTTGAATGACAGTAGAGTATCGAACTCTATTGACTCATTGGAACATCGTGGAAATGTGGGGTGTGTTACACTGTTCTTTAGATACTACCATGGGAAATGTTACTCTGAGATTAACGGACTCATTCCAAGTACCCGGGTTTCAGTTCACCACACAAGTCTTTCCCGACAGCTACAATGTAAAAAAAATTAAGGCAAATATCCATAACAACTAGCAGTGCTCGGCCTTCGAAATTCTAGGAAATTTTATTTTTTCATTTAATAAATTATTTTATAAGAGCCTAAAGGTATGCTAATCAATTTTAGCCAATTCATAATTCAACACTTTTAAAATAAAACTCATTAAATTTCATTATAAATATTTCTTGAACACACAGAATCTATAATATTAATAGGCAATGCGATTTCTTGTGACCGATTTAAGCTTCACAGTTCTACCCCGATTTTGACATAAAATTTATCATTTGAAAGGTATTTCTTTTTAGCTGTTACCCAGATTTACAGATTTTCATCGTCTGGAATATTTATTTGGAGTTTTAAGTTGCTACTAACACATATATAAAATTATACAATGCTATGTGTGTGTTTATTAAATTTGTTAATGTGTTTGTGGTAATGTATTGAGTTTGTTTTCTCCATTTAAATGAGTTGGATTTTAAGGTATACCTATAGGGTCTTTATTAAATGAAAAAATAAAATTTGCTAGAATTTGCACTCGATTTTCGAGTGTTGAAATCTGTTAGTATATATAAATGGGTGTGTTAATAAATAATTTTAAAGGAGCCTAACGGTATGCTAATCAATTTTAGTCAATTCACAATTCAATATTTTTTAAATAAAATTCATTAAATTTCATTATAAATATTTGTTGAACACACAGAATCTATAATATTAATAGGCTAGGTGATTTCTTGTGACTGATGTTTTGTTCTACCGTTTTATCCCGATTTTGACCAAACGTATACTATTTGAAAGGTATTTCTTTTTAGCCCATTTCCAGATTTACAGATTTTTAAATATTTTCTTTATTTTGAGTAAATTGCATTTAAAGTTGCTACTAACACATACATAAAATTATACAATGCTATGTGTGTGTTTAGATGAGTTTGTTTTTTGTGTTGATTTGTGAATAGTCTATAATTGATTAGCATACTTTTAGGGTCTTTATTTAATGAAAAAATAAAATTTCCTAGAATTTACGCTCGAATTTCGAGGGCTGGAGTCTGCTAGTATATATAAATGGGTGTGTTAATAAATAATTTTAAAGGAGCCTAAAGGTATGCTAGCCACTTCACAATTCAACACAGTGCTTTTGACATTTATAATAAACACACATACAGTATGTATTTTATGTAAGTGTTAGTAGCAACTTTAAATGAGCATTATTCCAAAAAAAAGTTCCAGATAGTGCAAATCTGTAAATCTGGTGGACAGCTAAAAAGAAATACCTTTCAAATGGTAAATTTTTTGTAAAAAACGGTTGATAAATAAAAGCTAAAAATCGGTCACAAGAAATCGCCTTGCCTTTTAATGTTATAGATGCTACTCAAATTTGGTTTATGCTTATTTTCTATATTCAATTAGCTGGACCTATGGCCAATTCTCTAAACGCATGGTATATCCTGCGCATAGTCGGTAAAACCGACTATAATTTTCTTACTTGTTTTAATTGATTTTTTGTAACAGGAATTTTGTGGTGAAAGACTACAGATGTAGGAAATTGTTTTGTAAAACTACAAAGTCTTTAAAAAGAATTGTACATTTCGTATGTTTTACGATAATTTTTTTTTTTGATGCAACGTACGGGTAACGACGGGTTTTTAAACTTTCCTTTAAAAAAAAAAAATTCTGAAAAAAAATTTCGCATTTGTGGTCAAACATCAAAAATGCATAAAGTAGTTACAAAATGCTATTTTTCATGTAGATATGAATATCAAAATCACGTAGCCAGAATAGCAAAAACTCTTTTTGCACAGACTCAATTGCATTGGCGTGAACCTGATAATATGCATTCCATATTATTGGTGCATATTTCAAAAATGGTCTTACAAGTGCTGTATAAAGCTGTTTAGTAACATATGGATCTTAAAACTCCTTAGCCCATCTTTTAACGAAACCAAGAGCAGATCTTGCCTTATTAACAATCATACTAATATGACCAATGAAGTAAAGTTTCCTATCCATAAGTACACCAAGATCCAGAAATGTTTGAACGGCATCCAATACTATTCCATTAATGCAATATTCGTTAGAAATTATCCTCTTTCTGTGAAATACCATTTGTTTACATTTCTTAAGATTTAGTTCCATCAAGTTCACATTACAGCATTAATAAACCAAGCTCACGCTGAAGAGTAATATGACCATTTATGTCATTGTTACTGTGAAATAACTTAACATTATCTGCATACATAAGGACGTTGCAATTCGAAATTACATTCGGAATATCATTTACGAATAGTAAAAACAATAACGGGCCCAAATGACTGCGTTGGGGGACGCCAGAAGTAACTCTTATAATTTTAGATTCAATATTGCGAAACAGAACACTTTGAGATCTAAACGTGAGATACGATTCAATCCACAAAATAATAGATTCAGAGTCAAAGCCAAAGAGTCTTAGTTGCAGAAGTAAAATATTGTGATCCACCGATCAAAAGCTTCACTAAAATCTGTGAATATTACATCTGTCTGCTCACCACGGACGAAACCTTTGAAAACCTTTGAAGCGCCCCGGTAGGTGAGTAGGTAGCGTGTTCGCCTATCATGCCAGGGTTGTGGGTTCGATTCCCACCAGGGGCTTTGGTCTGTCGCTGCAAAAACTTGGCAACTCCGGCTTATCCCTGGACCCAAAAATTAGAATCTGCAGACAAGCCACTCGGTTTCGCGGAACTAGGCTTTATTACAAAAAAAAAATTCTAGAAGATTAGTAACTTTTGATCTTGATCTTAAAAAGCCCTGTTGAAATGGAGACATAGTCGACTTTAGTTGATAAGAGAGATAATCAGTAACAAGTTTCTCCATTAACTTAGGAATAACACTTAGCTTAGCTATTCCCCTATAGTTAAGTACATTCGCCTTACCACCTGACTTATACAAAGGTATAATAAATTATTCTTTCCAAGAAGTAGGAAAAAGAAGCAATTTGCAAGACTGTTGAAAATGGGCACACTTAGAGTTTGAGCGCAATTTCTCAAAATACAAGCAGAAACACCAGGACCAGGCTTGTATGAAAATTTCAACTGAATCAGAGACTTAAAAACAGTTTCCGTATCAAACAGCGGAATATTTGATATCGATGAAACTTTTTATAAAATATAGATAGTTAGAGACGCTTGAAGAATTTAAAATCAGCAAACATTTTCGCAATGATTCCATGACATTTACTCGAAAAACATTTACTCGAAAAACATTTTCTCGAAAAACATTTGGTCGAAAACATTTGCTCGAACGCCATTTACTGGTAAAATTAATAACCGAAAAAATTCTTTAAAAATTTGCGCAAATGTTTTTCGAAAATTAATTAAATGTTATTTGAATATTAATTAAATATTTTTTAGTTTTTTTAATGTTTTTTTATTAAATATTTAATTTTTTTTTTTTTTTTTTTTTTTTTGTTAATTATAATACAGTATTGTATGCAATTGCAGTTCAATAATCGGTGATTTCCATAATAGAATGTTTCTCACCAACATATCTGATTCTTTCATTTAAATCCCGATATTTTTTGCGTTTTGGAGGCATTGGAGTTCCAGCAAGAATTTGCACGAGAACTATTTCATTTTTCGATTGTTCTAGTTGAAGTTTTTCAAAAAAAAAAAAAAATCAACAGATGGATGTTCACAACCAACTAACCGGGAAAATCCATTATGCCAACCTTCAACGCAGTTATTTGTTCGAGCGGAATCTTCTAGTGTTGCAGTATAAACATTCCATGATTGAAGAGAATACCTGGGATTGCGCCTACCAGTTTCATTTTTAGACCGGACATCAAATCTGCCGATATAATTATCCTCAAAATAATCCAATATTTCATTACATTCTTTTGGGATAACATTGCTTTTAGCTAAAGATTGGAAAGCGTTAATAACATCGGCTAGCGGCATAAATGCAACTGATAAAAACATACGAATTTTATGAGCGAACACTGCATTCTGGTCATATTGAGCTTTTAAGCCTACCTGACATATTTTGCGATATAAACTCTGGCCTAAATGAAAGAAGCACAATTTTTGTTTAGCATCTGGGAAAGATACGGAAACTGCGTTTATAATAGCTTGTTCAAGATTTCGTTTGGTTGAGAATATCAAAATTCGAGTTTCGGTAGGCCCTGAATCGTACAGCAAAAATGGATCACCCTGAAGAGTAACATTAAATTTTTCTTGTATAATTAAATCAATTAACGATTTCGGAATAACATCATTTCCTTGTCTGTGTCTGTGAATTGTGCGCTGCATGGACGGAAAAGACGGCATATGGACTCTTACTGGATTAGTAATGGCAACAGTAGATTCAGCAATAATATGTTGTGTATTAATATTTGTAGATAGTGCTCTCCTTATAATTTCAGTAAGGGTTTTTCTAACACCAACATTTGCCAGCATGATTATGCTCTCCAACTTTATTTATTATAACATCACCTTTGTGTTAATTCGTGCTTTACATTGTTTTTCCCGATTATTCGTGCATACCCAGTACGTAACATCATTATGATATTTATTTTTAATAAATATTTGATATATTTGATATTTAAGGTCTTGTTAAATGCATGTTAGAGATTAACTGTGTGAATTTTTAGGTAAATCCCTATGCCAGAATTTTTTTGGCAAGGATTTTATTTTTGCGGATTTCGAGAAAAATGTGATTTTTGTAAAATATTCTGTAAATGTACTCTTTCTAAATACTTTGTATCAAAAATCCATCACAATTCAATTCAATTTCAATTTATTTACATAATATTTTCAATTATAAAGATATAACAGTATTTATAAAGAGGTTAGGACAACTCGTTCCTTTTCTACTTAAAAATAAAATAATTTCTTTAACATAAAGTTTTTTTTTTTTTTTATATTTTTATGTAGGGAGAATATTTTCAAAAAACCACTTTTTTTTTTTTTTTTTTTTTTTATTTTAGATTTTTAATAAAATGGATTTACAACTTATAAGTAGGTAAAATTATGATGAGATTATCTCATTGATGTGCGCAAATTCCGAGTTAATACATCGGGAGTTGAAGTTTGTGGTGAGCCTGTTGATTTTAATATTTACGAGCTCAACATTGGCAAGAGTATACAATCTTTGGGTTGGATAGTGCCAAGGTAAATTGTATAATAGTTTAAGAAGTTTATTTTGAGCGACTTGTAGTTTGTTGATGTGACACTGCGCAGCCGTAGACCATAGTGGTACTGCATAGAACATTATAGCGTGAAAATTTGATTTAAATAATAATCTTTTGTTTTCGATATTAAGTTTGGAGTTTCTATTTATGAGGGGATACAATAATCTCTTTACATTATTTATTTTATTTATAATATATGGTATATGATCTTTAAATTTAAGCTTTGGGTCTAATATTGCTCCCAGATATTTTACTCTATTGGACCAAGGAATTCCGTTATTATTGAAAATAATTGGCTGTTGAGGTAGAAAGCAATTTTTTCTTCTTCTTGAGAAATAAATGGCTTGTGTTTTCAGGGTATTGATTTGAATTTTCCATTTCTTAAAATAATTATGGACATTGACAAGTGCTGTTTGTAAACTAGATATTACATCGATCGCGTGTATTTGTGAGCTAAGTATAGCGGTGTCATTAGCAAAAATGGAAGTCACACAATCATCGAGAATTGGGAAATCTGCAGTGAATATATTATACAAAATTGGAGAAAGACAAGAACCTTGTGGACATCCAGCGGGAACTTCAGTCTGTGTTGAGTGATTAGAGCCAATATAGACCTTAAAAGAACGTTCTGAAAGAAAACTTTGGATTATTTTAATTAATTCCAATGGAAAGTTAAGTCTTATCATTTTATAAATAAGTCCATCGTGCCAAACCGAATCAAATGCTGATTTTATATCTAGTAATACCATACCAGTAGATGTCCCAGTATTAAAATTTGAATTTACTAGTTTACGAATTCTAACAAGCGGCTGGGTAGTATTATGATCATTACGGAAACCAAATTGTTGTGTAGGTAGAATATTTTCTGCATCAATAAAATCTGTAAGCTTTTCTTTAATCACTTTTTCAAGTACCTTGCTTAAAGATGATAATAGACTTATTGGCCGATAAGAAAGAGGGCAGCAATCAGGTTTGTTTGGTTTTTTTATTGGTATAATTTTTTGTGTTTTTCCATATTTTTGGGAAATAATGCAGACGTAAGCAGCAGTTTATTATTGTAGAAATATACTTAACCCCTTTCGGTGGTAGAGCTTTTAAACATTTGTTATTAATTCCATCAGTACCAGGAGACTTTTTTGGCTTTAGTTTTTTGATAATAGCAGAAACTTTATCAGTTGAAACTGGTATAACATTATGAGAAGTAGGTACTATGGTTAGTGGTGAATGGATCACTAAGATTTTCTGAAAGTAAGTGATTTGATTTGAATACGTGTGCTAAAATTTCACATTTTTCTTCTTGCGTGTAGTAATTTGTATTATTGAATTTTAGTATTGGGATATTTGTAGGCTTCTTCTTTAAAATTTTTGAAAGATTCCAAAAAGGAGAAGAACCTTTTTCCAAAGTTGACAGCTTATTGTTCCAAAAATTATTTTTAAATTTCTTGATCTCTTCTAAAATGCGATAATTATATTGCTTTGTTAAATAATGATCCGAAATATCACGAAATCGTTTCCAGTTCCTTCTATAAATGTTTCTTATTTGAATCATATGTGTTATATGTTGTGGTAGGGTTGGGGTTTTCACTAGGTAAGTTTTACTAGGGACACTATGATTTATTGCATTAGATATCGTGTCATTAAATGTTAAGATCATGGAGTCGATTTCTTCAAAGTTGTTTATGGAGTTTTCATCAGGAACTCTCAGGTTTCTTTTAATGAAAGAAGCGAATCGGGGCCAGTTTGCCTGTTTGAAATTGTAATATTTTTTTTCCGTAGTCTTTAATCCGTAAGCCATAGTTATTTTTACAGGAAGGTGATCAGATCCAAGATTGTTTATAACACGTGCTGATGAAATACCGTTTAAGACATTTGTTAGAAAGAAATTTAAAGTTGATGCTTGTCTTCTCGGATCTGAAGGTATATACGTATGGTTATTGGGATATAGTATACGAAAAATGTCAGAATCTAAACATTCGTATAAAAGGTTTCCCCAACAGTTTGACCGAATACAACCCCAATGTCTGTGACGGCTGTTAAAGTCGCCGCCCATGATAAATGCTTCGTTATTTTGATAAAATTTGCGCAAATCAGTTTTAAATTGTAATTTTTTGGTATTATCGCTACCAGCAGCACCGCCCGGAAAATAGCAAGAGTAAATGTTTATATAGTTTCCATTTGAAGTTTTTATTTTAATACCTATATTTTCAATTTGGAATGTATTAAAAGGTATCAAGATGTGTTCAATATTTTTTTTAATTAAGATCGCCACGCCTCCTCCTCTGTTGTGTTCTCGATCACTTCTGTATATATAAAAACTTGGGTGCTTTATTGATATTGAGTTATTCAGCAATGTCTCCGATATAAGACAAATATGGATATTATTGTTTAATAGAAAACTGAAAAGATCGTCTTTTTTATTTCGGACACCTCTGGCATTCCATGATATTATATTTAAATCGTTATTATTCATATAAAAATTTACTTGCAAGTGAGGTTATGACCTCAAATTGGTCTGCTTTAGATTTGCATCCCTGCAACTTAGTTATTAACTCTAGAGTTAAGTTTTTGATTTCTTGAAGAGAAAACAGATTGTTGGGACTATTTGTGTTTTTGTTTTGCTCTTGTCTCCATTCATAGTTAGGGGTAATGAGTCCCTGATTAAGATTATTCGGAAAATCTGAATTATAACTTTTGTTGTTGTTAAAACAGTCATTTTTGAATAATGGTTGCTGTTTAGGCTTGTACGCTCTTGGTTGAGAACGTTGTCTCATTTGTACATATTTTAATCTGCTTTCACAGTCGGAAGAAAACGATTTATGTGCTTTATTACAGTTTGCACACTTAATAGTTTCAGATGTGCATTCCGTAGTTTTATGATTACCTGCACAATTTGCACAAAATATTTTGACATTGCATCGGCTAGAACCATGACCTAGCATTTGGCAGTTGTAGCACTGCGTAATTCTGGTAGACCTTTTCCTTTGGTAGTCCCATTTTACTTTGATATGATCGATTATCGAGTAATTTTGTCTAAGTTCTTTCATTGTAATAGACTTTCTTTGAAAGTAAATAATATATATGGCCTGTTCATTGTATGGTCCATTTGATTTTGTAACTAGTTTTACATCAATACATGGTAGTTTGAAATCAATTAATTTTTTTTAAATTATTAACGGATCAAATTTATCAAGTCCGAGTAGAACTGCTTTATATGGCTTTTAATTTTTTGAACCGTAAGTGAAAAACTCATATTTAGATTTTAAATGTTCACACAATAAATTAAAATCTTCAATGGAATCACAAAATATTTTAAGACCAATTGAAATTTTTCTAATTGCATATTTACATATTTTTAAGTTTTTACAAATTTCATGTAATTGTATTGTTTTACATTTTAATATTGTTATTGGTGGGATTTGCACTTTGCTGGGTTTAGCGACAATTATTTCAGACTCATCGTCATTATCGTCAATCGTTTGCAGTGGTTGATAGTAGTTGTTGCTAGAAGCAGCATTATTTTGTTGTTTGTATTTTTTATTCATTATGTTATGCCTACTTGAAGCATTAATATCGACATCGCGGTAGCGTTTAATGTTGTTTATGAAAAGTAAAGAAAAGGGATTAACTGATCCACTTCGTTGTTTTTTTTTTTTTTTTCACTAATCTGCTTGTTTTGAACAAAACAGAATATTTTTTTTTATTGTTATTTTGTTACACACGTTTTGTTACACACGTTTTGCACACACGTCTGTTTAAACTCACGGTCAAACTATGACTGAAAAATTCATCACTTGTCTACTTTAAATACTTTTTTATACTTTATCTTAATAACCTATGGTTTCGGAAAAACATAATATGACCCCATTAATAAAAGATAAAAGAATATGAAATATAAAATTAATATAATAATATAAAATTAAAGAAAAGCAATACTTATTGCAAGTCGTAAGTGATTACAGAAAACAATTTGAATCGCAAGACCTTAAACAAGACCTTAAAGAGCTAGACCAATTTTTTTAAATTTTGTTTAAGAAAATTTTCAAGCTTGAAAAAGGAGTTTTCAAAATTTTATCAAAAAAATTTTCCATTTTCGGTCTTAATGCTTAATAGGTTAACAAGGTGGTAATAAAACAATACTTCATATCTGAGTACTTATAAGTATAGAGACCAAAAAAGAATGATGGCTTTAATCAATTTCTCAAAGTTGAAAAAAATGCCATCAAATTTCATGACCAGTTTTTTTTTTTTTTGGCACATAAGTGGTCTGGGGCATTTGCTATTTCTTGGCGAGGTTTTATTCGATTTTGAAGTTTTATAGCCTTTTGAAAGGATAATTTAATACTGATCCCGAATTATATAACAGCTTGTCGTAAAAATTAAACTATAGAACGAAATTGTCGTAAAATCTGAAAAAAAAGTAATATTTTCCCCATATAAACACACTTCAAATTTTCAATCGCTTTGCGCCACGACTAAAGGTTTTTTGATTGGCCCAACACTTTGTATTTCTCAGTTTTTTTGCTATTCGCATATTTCTAGTGGGTGAGACCGACAGTTTGAACACTTTTTTTTTATTAAGGGCCACCCTAGTGTACATATTGGAAGGTTTAACTAAAATAGTCAAAAATATTTTAGTTCTTTAATGCCGGTTTTCTCAATGTATCGTCAAACTGCCTGTTACTTAACCATTACATAAATTTATTGGACCGATAAACTGCCGGTTAACAATTTTGGATTTCTCAATGTACCGACAAAAACATTATTTTCAGTTGGCAATGCGTCTCAAAATACGTATGAAAGTTGGGAGAATTATTTTCAGTTGGCAATGCCTCTCAAAATTGATATGAAAGTTGGGAGAATAATTTATCTGCACGATAAATAAATAATTGGCACATGAGTGCCGGTTAGCTTTGCGACAAAATACAAGCAAACCAGACATTGAGAAAACCAAATTTCTTTCATCGGCAGTTTCTCGTTGGGATAAAAGATAATCGCCTATTCAGAAAACGGGCATAAGTGTTCAAAAAACGTTTTTTTGCTGATAACTTCAGATTTTGAGGATGTATTCTAAATTCTGAAAGTTGAAAAGTTATTCAATCATCCAGGCCTACAGCTTACACTAGGTCATTTTAAATTTTATTTAAAAATCAAAGAATTTTTCATATAATGGTGTGTGGTACAGAAGAAGAAAGCATATATTTCTAAAATTCACAATTAATCTGTATTCTTAATCGGACCGGTTTCTGGCATTTCAGCCGTCATCAGCGATTTGATTGAACGTTGTAATAATTGTTATGTTGTAATTGAAAATATTGTTTCTATATGACATTTTCTACTTAGGGCGTCCGTGAGGTTTGAACCTGCGTCTATTTCACATACGCTCGTACTTGCACTTTTTGGTCATGCGCTTTAACTCACTCACCTAAGGTCATTTAATCATATTTCTCACAAATTTCAAAATTTATCCAGCTTCAAATGTTCGTAATGGAAAATATACTATTGATATTGAAAAAAAGTTTATATTACAAATTGAAAAATAAACAGAAAATAGTTTGTTTTTTTTTTTTTTAATTTTTAAATCATATATCGAATTTAGCCTATGAAAATGCTTTTTCTATTTTATCTCATGCCGCCTTGTACCTCCAACAATATGTTTGTTATATGTGAATGACAACTGCTTATAAACAAAATTTAGAAAAGTTTTCGTCTAGCCGACAGTAATTACTACAATTATTATAGACAATCATACAGTAAATAACATAAATAACAATGAAAGTATTTTCGTTATATAATGAAAGAAAGAAAGATCATAAAAGACACCTTCTTTCTTCGAAGTAAACAAAATATTTAAAAGAAAACACGAAAAATAAAATCATAAATGCCCCCTACATGTGTTTAAAAATTTCCTGAAAACAATTGATTTTTTTCTCCGTCAACTCTTAAGAAAACTAAAGACAATATTTAAATGCAAACAAACGTATTTTTCACGAAATAAATTGAAGTTTTTTTAATATTTGTTCATACTTGATTATTATTTTAAGACATACCAACGACGACAAAAAAATGTATTTCACAGCGAATCTTTTGGGAAATTATGTTTCTATTATATATTTGTAGATGATACTTGAGGTTAACTCTAGCATGTCGTTTACGAGCTATCACATGGAATTATCCATCTGACTCTCTAAATTTGGTTTCCTTAAATTCTAATGACTTCTTAAACGATAAATGGTATATACAACGTCCATGGAAAACTGCTGGATTCAGTATTCGTCAATGATCCCAATGAATGCATAATAATATGATCCTGTCCCATCACTAAACCTGAAGACCTTCACAATTCCACTATAGAAATAAGATATCCGTTTTCTCTTTCTCATGTCCACAAACAACTTGTGAAAAGTGAGAAAGTATTTTGTTTTAAGAAATCTAATTATGATACTGATTGGCATGAATTGTTGTTTATTACCGACTAGATGTAACCCGGTGCGCTTCGCTACACCCTCCCCCTCCCCCCCCCCCCCTTCCGAATTGTTACGAAAAGGCTCACGCAAGTCCCAAGGCTCTCACTAACACAGTAATTCAGATATATCACATTTAATATTAAGTTTGTATAGGGGTACCATGCGCATTTGTCCAATCCCGCCCATTTTTTTGTCTTACTACTCACGTTAATAATAGATGACCTAAGATAAATTTTCAAAGCTCTCTCTATCATAGTAATTTATATATATGATATTAAAAATTTACTTTGAATGGGAGGTACCACGCCCACTAAAAATATTAAAAAAAATACAGCCTGTAGCACTTCCGATATCCGCAGTAAGAATCAGTGAAAATTTCAGGAAGATCAGATAAGTCGTTACGGAGATTACCTCCTACAAACAAACAAACACATTACCTCTTTAATTCTTTTTTTTTTGATACTTACTGATATAAAATTTTTTTTGTTTGTTTTCGCGATTTTTGATTTTGACAATATATTTTCCACGACAAATCACATTGATAACTAATGTACTTGTCAAAAGACTGTTGCTTTCGTAGTACATTATATTTTTGATATAGGAGCTGCCACGCCCACTTATCCCATCCCGCCCAATTTTTATTGGACTACTCATATTAATATCTGAGGGACTCGTGCAAAATGTCGAGCCTTTCCCAGTTATATGATATTAGATATCTACTTTGCATGGGCGGTGCTACGCCCACTGCTTCTATCACGCCCATTTTTTTGTTCGACTAATCACACAAAGAACCTATGGGCTCACGCAAAGCCACAAAGCTGTCTCTTTTAAGTACTCCAAATATTTGACATTTAATAGTTACTTTGCATGGGCAGCTCCACGCCCATTGGTGTCAACCCTCCCATTTTTTGTCTGACTACTCATACTAAGATCTGATGGTGTCGTGCAAAGTGTCAAAGCTTCCCTCTTTTAGTACACCAGTTATATGATATCATATATTTACTTTGTACGGGCGGTGCCACGCCCATTACTTCGATCACGCCCATTTTTTGTCTAACTAATCATATGAATAACTTATGGGTTCACACAAAGTCCCAAGACTCTCACTATAACAGTACTCCAGATATATGGCATTTTATATTTTATTTGTATGGCAGGTGTCACGCCTATTGGTCCGATAGTGCCCATTTTTTGTCCGACTGCTCACATTAATAATAGGTGCATCTCTATCATAGTACTCGAGATATATAACATTGAATTATTACTTGTATGGGAGGTACCACGCCCACTTCTCCGATCCGGCCCATTTCCGGCGCGGCTACTAATATTAACAATAGGTGACCTCACACAAATTTGCAAAGCTCTCCCTGTCATGGTACTCAATATATGTATATGATATTAAAAATTTACTTTGTGTGGGAGGTGCCACGCCCACTAAAAATATTAAAAAAATTATAGCCTATAGCACTTCCCATATCCGCAGTAAGACTCTGTGAAAATTTCAGGAAGATCAGATGGCTAGTTACGGAGATTACCCCCTACAAACAAACAAACAAACAAACAAACAAACACACATTACCTCTTTATAATATTAGTATAGATAACAGCCCTTTTGATATTGATGTGATGTTTGATACATTCTATAAAACCATTCATTGTATTATGTATAAATGTATTCGAAAACGGATTATTTATAAGCACACTGGCCCTCCTTGGAGTTGCAAGCAACTATCTGAGTTAAAAAATAAAAAAAATAAACTTTACAAAAAATACACGGAAACTAGTACTCTTACTGATGTGGAAAATAGTCTATTTACCGGGATGAGTACGATTTATTAAATATTGATCTTTATAACATTTATATAAATAAAATGAAAGCTAATTTCCAGCTGAAAAGAATGCTATGCCACAGTAGATGGCGCCGCAATTTTTGTTCTAATTAGCTTTTTTAACATCAATTAGATATCAAACACAACAATGTTAAGAGTATACACAGAACACATAGGGTTCAAATTGAACAAGACGAAGCAGTGGATCTCAGATACTACTTGGGCTTTCATTTCTGAAAGAAGAGATACCAAGGCATTTATTAATGCGGCAGTAACCCATAATGAAAAAAAATTAATTTACGCGAAAAATATCGGATTATTGACAAGAACGTTAAAAAATGCAAGTAATGACAAACACAGATGGGTATATGATCTTGCCAGAGAAGCCGAAATAGCATCTGAGACTAACCGAACGAAGGATCTATATAGTATAACCAGAAAACTTACACAGAAGAACTTTACAACGGGTAAACCTCTTAAATCCAGCACCGGAGAACTAATAACAAAAAAGAAATCCAGATGGAACTATGGGTGCAACATTACTCTACTGTTGCCAAATATAGAAAACATGCAACAGGATCCTTGCAATGTTCACAATTGCACTCATCACAATATAAGGAATGATATATCCATAAAATGCCCGAACTTAACTGAAATTATAGACTCCATAACATCCTTAAAGAACAACAAGTCCCCAGGCATAGAGAACATCTCTTATTGAAGAGTTTTGGAGGACTAATCAATTATGCGACGAACTGAAAGAAGGGCTCATCATTAATATTCCAAAAAGGGAGATTTATCTCAACATAGCGAACAAGCTAATATATCAGACTGTAAACAAAAGGCTCTCGACTGCAATCGATCCCGATCTTCGCAACGAGCAAGCTAGTTTTCGACCTCAAAAATCGTGCATAGACCATGCGAACAGTCTCCGGATCATAATAGAACAGTCTGTTGAATGGAGATCCCCCTGTACCTTGCCTTCATAGACTTCGAGAGGGCTTTTGATACCCTTTCACACTCGACTATTTAGAATGCCCTTGCTTGTAAAGGTACACCTACCAGGATAATATCATTTATTCAAGCCCTGTACGTTAATGTAAGTTGTAGGGAGATGCATGAAGGCTGCGTTAGTGCTTTTCAACATAGTTTTAGACAATATAATGAATAGAACAACCCGAGAGGAAAGAGGAATTTCGTGGGGTTTTCATAGAAGGCTCGAGGATCTCGACTACGCTGATGACATATGTCTACTCTCACATAACTACAACGGCATGGAGGCAAAGATCAAAGCAGTACAGAAAGAAGCGGGTAAAGCGGGTATGAGGATAAACATAGCAACGACCAAGATAATGCGTATAAACTCCCCCAAACAACATAACGTTCTCCATAAATGGTGAGGAATTAGAAGATATCTCCAAATTCAACTATTTAGGCAGCATATTAAGTGTGACAAGTGGTTCCAGTGATGATGTACAGAATCACATTTGGCGTCTTGAATCCCATCTGGCGGTCTCCTCATTTATCAAGTAGAACCAAAATTAACATATTCAATTCTTGTATTAAATCAGTACTTTTCTATGGATGCGAATCTTGGAACGCAGCCGCTCGATATATAAACTGGGTGCAAGTGTTTATAAATCGATGTCTGCGGTGAGTCCGAAGAATATTTTGACCTCAAACAATATTAAACGCAAGGCTGTGGAGCGAAACAGAACAAACCCCCATTAATAAAGAAGAAATTTTTCGAAGAAAATGGCGCTGGATTGGGCATGCCTTGCAAACGCCACATAACGATACGATTAGAAATGCTATTGAGTGGAATCTCCAAGGTAGCCGAAGAAGTGGTGGACCATCACACACATGGCGCCACCAAATTGAGATAGAAGCTGCCAGAGTCAACAGGAACTGGAACGAAATTAAAGTCACTACTTCTCGGAGCAAGTATTTATAAACTGATGTCTGCGGAGAGTCCTAAGAATATTCTGGCCTCGAACAATAGCAAACGAAAGGCTGTGGAGTAAAACACAACAAACCCCCATAAATTAAGAAATTCTCAGAAGGAAATGGCGCTGGATTGGGCATGCCTTGCGAAGGCCAGCTAATGATACGACTAGAAATGCTATTAAGTGGAATCCCCAAGGTAGTCGAAGAAGGGGTAGACCATCACACAGATGGCGCCGCCAAATTGAGATAGAAGCTGCCAGACTCCACAAGAGCTGGAACGAGATTAAAGTCACTACTTCTTTATGGGTGCGAATCTTGGTACGCAGCCGCTCGGTGCAAGTGTTTATAAACCGATGTCTGCTAAGAGTCCTAAGAATATTCTGGCCTCAAACAATATCAAACGAAAGGCTGTGGAGCAAAACACAACAAACCCCCATAAATAAAGAAATTCTCAGAAGGAAATGGCGCTGGATTGGGCATGCCTTGTGAAGGCCAGTTAATGATACGACTAGAAATGCTATTAAGTGGAGTCCCCAAGGTAGTCGAAGAAGAGGTAGACCATCACATACATGGCGCCGCCAAATTGAGATAGAAGCTGCCAGAGTCAAAAAGAGCTGAAACGAGATTAAAGCATTAGCGTTGGACAGAATTGAATGTAACACATATGTTATGGCTCTATGCTCCTTATAGGAACGGCGGGAACTTATATATATACATAATTTCCAGCTGAAGCCAAAATCGTCCTAGAATTTTGTAAATTCTAAAAGAATTACCGCCTGTATTGAAATTTCAAAACTTCGAATCTGATGATGATATTGCTATATGTAACATGTTTGCTGACTATTTGCCACAACTTTTTCAGATGCTCAATATGATAATTGATAAATGATAGTTGTTATCATTTTAATCTGGCTTCAAATTAAATAATTCGTTTTCCATTTATTGAACTTTCTGACTAAAAATTTCATTTAACCATGGACCTGATGGTGTTCCCAATTGTATTTTAGTGTTTTGTGCAGAAAGTTTATCCGTTCCTTTGATTATCATGTTTAACACATCCATCAAATCTTAATTACTGGAGAAATTCACACATCATTCCATAATTTAAATCCGATTGCAAATCTGATGTAAAAAACAATAGAGGAATTGTCAGACTTAGTTCAATTCCAAAACTTTTTGAGAAATTCATCTTTAATATCATCGTTAGAACATGGCTTTCGGAAGGGTTGCTCAACTATAACTAATCTTTTACAGTTAACTACTTTAGTCACTCGAGGATCTGTAAATAGTAAATAAACTGATGCTATTTACACCCACTGTAGCAAGGCGTTTGATAAAGTTAAAGAAATTAAATTTGTTTGGGTTTACTTCCAATAATCTACAATGGATCAAGTCTTACTTATGTGATAGACAGCGGAATGTTATATATAAAAATAAAATCACTAAAAATAATGACTGTCCTTTCAGGAGTTCCGCAAGGCAGCCATCGGGGTCCATTTATTTCCTTATTCATAAACGATCTCCCGAACATTATTAAATTTTGCAATATATTAATGTATGCTGAGATGATGTTAAAATCTTCCTCACTTACAAAGAAAAATCTAATCATATATATCTACAGAAGGACCTTGCAATATAAATCTAATGGAGCTGAATATGAAGAAATGTAAATACTCTACATGCGATTTACAAAAATAAACTAGATAAATGTAAACTACTCCTTGGGTGGACAACCGTTGGTAGCAGTTCATACCTTTCTGGATTTGGGGATTTTGCTTTAGGTCTTTCCACATTAATATGACGGTCAATAAAGCTAGAGGCTTATTTGATTCTATTAAGCGATAGACCAAGGAATTTGCTGATCCCCATATCTATAAACAGCTATATACATCCCTCGTAAGACCTATACTTGAATATGGCACAATTATCTGAGTTCCTTTATACAATATCCACATAGATCATATTGAATCCATTCAAAAACAATTTCTTCTGTTCTGTTTGCGGTGTTTTTCCTGGAATCCGACAACAAATTTGCCATCTTATGCCAGTAGACTAGATTTAATTAAATTGCCAATATTCAAAAGCCGTACTAGAACCATGCTAAATGTGTCGTTTTTGCTAAATCTGATTAATGACGACTTCTTGGTGCGCAATATCTATAATATTAATAGGCTAGGCGATTCCGAACATTGTGACCGATGTTTTGTTCTACCGTTTTATCCCGATTTTGACCAAACGTATATTATTTGAAAGGTATTTCTTTTTAGTTGTTCACCAGATTTACAGATTTTAAAATTTTGTCCTTTATTTTGAGTAAATTTAATTTAAAATTACATAAAAATTATACATACATGCTATGCTTGTGTTTATAAAACTTGTTAATGTGCTTGTTAATGAGTTTGTTGCCTTCATTCACAATAATATTAAACCAAAAATATATTGGTTTGTGAATTGGCTAAGTTGTGAAATAAAGTTGCCTAGAAATTGCACTCGAATTTCGAGCGCTGGAAACTGCTAGTTTCATTTAATGTTCCTCAGCGACGTACATGTTATTTTCATCCAATTTCAATTCCAGTTTTACATACCAACTATGCCAACGCAGATCCGTTAAGATGATTACATTTAATGATATTTAATGATTTGTATCAATTTGTTGATATTAATATTGTAAAACGTAACATTCTTCTGTACTTAAACCGTTCAATTCACAAATTATTCATTTCACATGTTAATATTTTTTATGTTATATTATTTTATGATTTTAATGTCTGGTAAGGATTTATTCCATAGACTAAAATAAATAAATAAAAATTACTAAGTAAAGGAGATAATAAGTGGTATGGATTTTTTGTATGTATCCGTTGAGAAAGTATTAATAATAAAGAGTATAAATAAGGATGCCAGATTGGTGCCATTTATGGCCCATGTAATCTTAAATGTTTATGCCAACTAACTGCTTCAAGAATTTATTACTACTTCTTATTAGTTTGGAGCATAAAATGGAAATGATTTTTCTTTAAAACATTTTTATCGTCATCGAGTGTATGCTATTTATTAAAATACCCACTTGAACGTGAGGTCATTTAACTGATGAAGTAGAGGTAGAAAAAAGAAGCTAACAGAACAATAGATATTTACACGCATACATCTTTTTTGACGTAAATGCAAATAACGTGACTTTTTATCAAAAAAAAACCAACCAAATATTGTTAAATAAAATTTTGGAAACAACATTGATATGATAGCGTGTAAAACGATTTGTAGAGAAATTTAAGTGTATGTTTGAAAATCACTTAGTTTTTTTTTTTTTTTTTTAATTTAGTTATATATTCTCAACATATAACAAGTAATTATTTTAATGATGTTTATGCCATTAAGAAAAACCAAAAAAAAAAAACCAAAGATTGATAAGACGTAAATAGCTGAAAAGTCCCACGCTAATATCACAACAATCCCATTGTTAATATAGGAAAGATGTCTCAACTCAATACAGCCTACACTTATCAACAAAAGAATTTGCATTAAAATGAACTTAAAAGCCAAAAACTCGAAATCTACCTCAAAAGAAATCATTGAACGAACCGCTCTTAAAAACACAAAAATATTTTAATTCATAAAACAAATCATCTCATAACTCATTCGATACTATTATTATTATTTGTACACACTCCATACCAGTGTGCGGAGGCTATAAATAAGTGTGTCATAATTTATTATTTATAATTTATAATTTATAATTTTAAATTTTAAATTTTAAATTTATAATTTATAATTTATAATTTATAACTTATAATTTATAATTTATAATTTATAATTTATAATTTAAAATTTATAATTTATAATTTATAATTTATAATTTATAATTTATAATTTATAATTTAAAATTTATAATTTATAATTAATAATTTATAATTTATAATGTATAATTTATAATTTATAATTTATAATTTATAATTTATAATTTATAATTTATAATTTATAATTTATAATTTATAATTTATAATTTATAATTTATAATTTATAATTTATAATTTATAATTTATAATTTATAATTTATAATTTATAATTTATAATTTATAATTTATAATTTATAATTTATAATTTATAATTTATAATTTATAATTTATAATTTATAATTTATAATTTATAATTTATAATTTATAATTTATAATTTATAATTTATAATTTATAATTTATAATTTATAATTTATAATTTATAATTTATAATTTATAATTTATAATTTATAATTTATAATTTATAATTTATAATTTATAATTTATAATTTATAATTTATAATTTATAATTTATAATTTATAATTTATAATTTATAATTTATAATTTATAATTTATAATTTATAATTTATAATTTATAATTTATAATTTATAATTTATAATTTATAATTTATAATTTATAATTTATAATTTATAATTTATAATTTATAATTTATAATTTATAATTTATAATTTATAATTTATAATTTATAATTTATAATTTATAATTTATAATTTATAATTTATAATTTATAATTTATAATTTATAATTTATAATTTATAATTTATAATTTATAATTTATAATTTATAATTTATAATTTATAATTTATAATTTATAATTTATAATTTTCCATATTTACACTTTATCTCAGTTTTAAACTTTAAAGGAATATTTGCGCCCAATATTTTTCCCAAATTGTTATCAGCTGAGTTTGATCAAGCGCCGCAAAGAGTTGCCAATATAATATGATTTTATTACATATTTTTTTCCTATCTAGGGTATTCAGATTTTGAAAATCGTTTCAGTTTTAAAATATAAATCCATGAAAAATTTGACTTTATGTCACAAAAAAATTTTACTCTGGACCATGGATGGTATCAAAGATTCGGCATAGCAGAAGTTAACACTCTTACTTGATTTTTTTTTTTAACAACATCATCAACATCAACTACTACTTATGTTGACGTTTATTACCTGTCTGCAATGTTTTTACACTTATTTTTTCAACAGAAATTAAGCATGTTCTTCATAGTACACAAAGTAAACAAACCTAAAAGTTCATATATTGTTTACCAGAAATACGCATTCATTCATTATTTTTTTTTTTTTTTTTTTTAATTAAACATTAACAAGATTAAGTTTAAGCTCAAAAACATGAAACATTTTTTTTTTTTTTTTTTTGGTTTTGTTTTGTATCTTCCGCTCTGAATTTGGTAAAAAAAAAAGTTAACGAACGACCTCAGCAAAGTCATTTGGTTGTATTGTGGTATGATGGGATTAATGTTGTCATGATGAGAAGTTTTGTTGAAAAAACTGGATTTAAGCTCGACATATATTTGTAACTAAGAGCGTCTTAATAAAGGGCTTAACTTTATTATCTTTCAGTATGTTTGTGCTTACAAACAATTAAATTGTTTAACAAAAAATAAAATAAAAAATTAATAAATAAAAAATAGAAAAAAGTGGGCAATAAATAATTAACTATTTCTTCGTGTTTTTAGATTTAGAATTTTTTAAACGACATTCATGGCTAATCAAGCAGTCAGTCTCAGTTATAAGGATTTTATTAAAGGCAAAGTTAAAGATACTCGTAATAAAAAAACTTATTAACAAAAATTTCACAATAATTATCAATAATCTTATTAAAAAATAAGTAAGACATTTAATTTGGCTGTGGCGATTCTTTCATACCCTCCACCAGTGTTCTGAAGAAATCTATAATATTAATAGGCTAGGCGATTTCTTGTGATTGATGTTTTGTTCTACCGTTTTATCCCGATTTTGACCAATCGTATATTATTTGAAAGGTATTCCTTTTAAGCGGTTTTGCATATTTGCAGATTTTTTAATTTTTTCCTTTATTTTCAGTAAATTCCATTTAAACTTGCTACTAACACATATATAAAATTATACAATGGTATGTGTGTGTTTATTAACTTTGTTAATGTGTTTGTAATAAAAATGAGTTTGTTTTTTGTGTTGATTTGTGAATTGGCTATAATTGATTCACATACCTTTAGGGTCTTTATTTAATGAAAAAATAAAATTTCCTAGAATTCGCACTCGAATTTCGAGAGCTGGAATCTGATAGTTACTATAACTAGGGATGTCTGTTTTAAATTATCAAAAAGCACCAAAACCGATAATAAAACAAGTAAGAAAATTATAGTCGGTCTAGACCGACTATACGATACCCTATACCATGCGTTTAGAAACCCTATCTCTTAGGCCCAACTAACTGGACATTGAAAATAAGCGTAAACCAAATTTGAGTGGGATTTTTATTAATTTTTTTGGCTGCAGATATGAAAAAGTTCATATCGGATGCTATGTCTATAAAGGGACTAGGTCCAAAAATGGACCGATCTTGACAATATTTGGTAAAGTCACTTTTATTTTGAAAAAATATATACAAACCAAATTTGAGAAAAATCTGTGCAATATTTTTGTTTTTTGATAGATTTAAGTGAAGATCGGGAAGCAGCTCTATATGGGGTCAAAGGGATCATTTTTGGACTACTCATTAGTGGATGTAATGAACGCATACAAACCCAATTTGAGTAAGATCTATATGACAATTTGGATCTTATGGCAATTTATGTCGATTTCATATGGGTAATTTGTATGGGGGCTAGGTCTGAACATGGACCGATTCTCACCAATTTCAATAGCGTTCATCCCATGGCCGATAAAAGCTTATATACCAAATTTCGTCAAAATATATTCATATTTGCGACCTGCAGTTTGATTACAAGCTTTACATGGACACACAGACGGACGGACGGACGGACGGACGGACGGACGGACATTGTTAAATCAACTCAGAAAGTGATTCTGATTCGATCGGTATAATTAAAGATGGGTCTAGGTCAAATATTTTTGGTTGTTACAAACAGCAGCACAAAGTCATTATACCCAAACCACATAGTGGTATAGGGTATAAAAAACCCCGAATTTAAATAGCACTTAATTGACCATTTTTATACCCTATACCACTATGTGGTTTGGGTATAATGACTTTGTGCTGCTGTTTGTAACAACCAAAAATATTTGACCTACACCCATCTTTAATTATACCGATCGAATCAGAATCATTTTCTGAGTTGATTTAACAATGTCCGTCCGTCCGTCCGTCTGTGTGTCCATGTAAAGCTTGTAATCAAACTGCAGGTCGCAAATATGAATGTATTTTGATGAAATTTGGTACATAAGCTTTTGTCGGCCATGGGATGAACGCTATTGAAATTGGTGAGAATCGGTCCATGTTCAGACCTAGCCCCCATACAAATTACCCATATGAAATCGACATAAATTGCCATAAGATCCAAATTGTCATATAGATCTTACTCAAATTGGGTTTGTATGCGTTCATTACATCCATTAATGAGTAGTCCAAAAATGATCCCTTTGACCCCATATAGAGCTGCTTCCCGATCTTCACTTAAATCTATAAAAAAACAAAAATATTGCACTGATTCTTCTCAAATTTTGTTTGTATATAATTTTTCAAAATACAAGAGACCTTACCAAGCATGATCAGGATCGGTCCATTTTTGGACCAAGTCCCTATATAGATATAGCATCCGATATGAACTTTTTCATATCTGCAGCTAAAAAAATTAATAAAAATCCCACTCAAATTTGGTTTTTGCTTATTTTCTATGTCCAGTTAGTTGGGCCTAAGAGATAGGGTATAGGGTATCGTATAGTCGGTCTAGACCGACTATAATTTTCCTACTTGTTTATTTATACTTTTTACAGTAAAAGCCTTTTGATCCTGAATGTTTGGGAATGAATACATTCCGGATAATTGAATGTTTCATTAAAACCAGAAGCTTTATGGCTTTATTTAGCTTGATTTGATTATTTAGGATTCCTGTTGATTTATTTTCGAATTATATACCAGAAAATATTTTACAAATTCAATTCAAATAGAACAATGCATAAAACAGAAAAGAAAAGTAAAGGAAACCCCGAATAATAATAAAAAAAAAAATCTTGTGAAAGAGAAGAAAGCAAACAAATTTCTTAAAAATTTAAATTCTGGTTAACTGAGTGTTCCGGTTAATTCGATGCCGCATAATCGGGCTTTTACTGTATTTATTTTAAAGAAATTAATTCAGAATACAGTTTTTAACTGTTCAAAGTAAGAAAAAATCAAAATTAAATTTAATAACATAAAACAAGAAATAAAATTAAATAACATAAAAACGAAAAATCAAAAAAAGAAAGTTATAGTCGGTCTCGACGATACCCCATACCATGCGTTTAGAGATCCGATCTCTTAGGCCCAACTAATTGGATATAGAAAATAAGCACAAACCAAATTTGAGTGGCATTGTTATTAATTTTTTTTGCCTTCGAATATGAAAAACTTCATATTGGATGCTATTTTTATATCGACACTAGGTCGAAAAATGGACCTATCCTGCGCATATTTGGTAGTCACTTATTTGTTTGCAAAAACATTTACAAACCAAATTTGAGAAAAATCTGTGCAATATTTTTCGTTTTTTAATAGATTTAAGTTAAGATCGGAGGCTATGACTAAGAATTGTCCCTTTTTATTTTTCATTTTTGGACTACTGATAAATGGATGTAATAAACATACATAAACCCAATTTGACCGAGATCTATGTGATAATTTGGTTATTATGGCAATTTAAGTCGATCTCATAGAGGTCATTTGTATGTAGACTAATGCCGTTTTCTTTTCTGACGAAAAATGTCGCCTTTTTTTGCCCTTTTTTGGAAAAGTGTATTTTTTTTATATATTCTGAATTAAGAGCAACCTTGTATTATATATCAATCGAAAGGTCTCAGAAAAGAAAACGGCATAAGTCTGAACTTGGACCGACTTTCACCAATTTCAATAGCGTGCATCGTATGGCTGATAGAAGCTTATACACTAAATTTCATCAAAATATATTGATCGTTACTACCTGTAGTTTGATTACAAGCTTTACATGGACACACAGACGGACAGACGGACGGACGGACAGACGGACATCACTAAATCGACTCAGAAAAAGATTCTGTTAAAATATTTACTTCATCAGGTAACTGATATCTTTTGCAACAGAAATTTTCTCCATTTGTTAAGTGAAGTCAAGCATTAACTGAACGTAATGACTTTTGATTTCTTATATTGGATTTAAAAAGGTACATGTCGCGAAACTACAAATGAATGAGCGGTCACTACAATTGGCTACAAATGATTTCCGAGCGAGATCTCCATGTATTCCAACTTCCGCTTAGTTTTCGCGAAACTACAAACAAATAAGCGGTCACTACAATCGACTACAAATGATTTCCGAGCGTGATCTCGATGTATTCTGACTTCCGCTTAGATTTCGCGAAACTACAAACGATTCCTATAATAACTTGTCGAAAAAATTAAACTATAGAACGAAATTTTCGTAAAATTTGAAAAAAAAAGTCATATTTTTCACATATAAACACACTTGAAATTTTCAGTCACGTTGTGCCACCTCTAAATTTTTTTTGATTGACCCAAAACTTTGTATTTCTCTGTTTTTCTGCTATTCGCATATTTCTAGGGGGTGAGACCGAGAGTTTGAACACTTTTTTTTATTAAGGGCCACTCTAATATACCCTCCTCACACTGGTTTGGAGGTCAAAAAACAAGAGTTCTATAAATAGAAATGTTAAGCTTTTCACGAAATTCTGTTTATATATGTTTAGTTACATGTATCACAGTTTAGGGCTTTGGAAACCCCTATGTCAACTATAGATGTCAAAAAGCAGGTGCTGTTCACCATTGAAATTATAACACAAGTTACAGCACAAAACATGTGTAAGTAATGCCATGATCAATGACAATGTACATACACACAAATAACTAAGGTGCACACAAGTTTATTGAACTAGAAATGAGAACACGATTGTGTATTTATAAGATAAAATAGGTACAAACAATACTTTAAAAATAAATAACACTACAATGCGATTGATTACGTTTTTTGTGTTTACGTTATATTTTTGGATTTGGTTAAAAAAAAAATAATAAAATTTCATCAGCACCATGTGCGGCGATAAATGGCCAATGTGTCTAATATCAAATATCCGCAAATAATAGTCCAGATAGAGAATTTATTTAATTATTCTAATTATTCGCTTTTTCTGATGTTCGATTAAAACAAATAGTTCGATTAAAATATTTAAACTTGCTCGATTAAGCGATTCAAAACTCGAAAATTTTTCCTAAAAGTTAAAAATAGTTTTTTTTATCGATTAATCGACATATATTAATTCGAATTATTGTTTCGAAATTTTCCATTTTAAATTACTTGAGTAAGATAGTTCGTTCCGTAAGAATATTATTTGATTTACACAAGATATACGGAACATTCATTTTGACTGTCAACTAAAAAAAAAATTCTATTCTAGGAGGGATTTAAAATTTAAAAAGAGAAAAATCGTACTACAGTCTCAATTAAACTATTCCTATGGACCTAATAGATTCTATAATGTTAATAGGTAAGGTGATTTCTTGTGACCGATTTTTTGTTTCAGTTTTCTTCCGATTTTGACCAAAGTTTTTTCTTTTTGGCTGTCCACCAGATTTACAGATTTTTACATGTTTACTTTTTTTTTTTTTTTTTTGTAAAATGCATTTCAAGTTGCTACTAACACATACATAAAATTATATAATGCTATGTGTGTGTTTATTAAATTTGTTAATGTGTTTGCAAAAAAAAAATGAGAATTGAAAAATTATTATGGACATACACCAATAACGCAATCTATATTTAAAAAGTGTGGAATTGTGAATTGGCTAAAATTTATTAGCATACCTTTAGGATCCTATAAAATAATTTATTAAATTAAAAAAAAAATAAAATTTCCTAGAATTTGCACTAGAATTTCGAGTGTATTTATTAAATGGTTCTAGTTCCAATCTGCTAGACTGGCCATACAAAATGACAATTTACGATGTACTAAATTTGTAAATACTTTTAAAAGTGATACAATTTCTATACAATTGCATGTGTGTCTTCGTACTGCCATCTCTGAGTTTTTGGAATTACAATAGTGTGTTATTACTGTGTTGCTAAAAAAATTTAAAATTTTTAATAATACGAAGGCGGATCAATAAGTCCTTGACTTTTCAAACTTCCCTCGTAGTTATTTGAAATGCAACACTGCTCCCATCAAATACCAGCTATTAGTAGACTACTGTAGAATTTGAGCAAGTTCCGTCATTTACTTTGCGTTCAACAGCTGTTCAAAAAAAACAAACCTCGTGTTTTTTTTTTTTTTTTTAATGGAAAAAAGTGAATTTCGAGAGCTCAGTAAACATTATATTTTCCGAAAAAAAAAAAAAACCCGTCAATCAAAACAAGGAAAAGCTTGATATATACTACGGGGACTCTGCTCCATCGATTCGTTGGGGTCGCACAAATAAAAATGACGCTGAATATTCTGGAGGCCAATTGAGGTCAATACACCCGAAAATGTCGAAAAAATCCACGATATGAAGTTGGCCGATCGAAGAGTAAAAGTGCGTGAGATTGTTGATGCCATAGGCATTTCATGTGGCAGTGTGGTTTCGACTTTATATGATCAATTGGGTTTAAGAAAGCTGTCTGCAAGAAGGGTGCCGCGTTTACTCTCAATTGACCATAAACGTAATCGTGTGACAACTTCAAAGGATTTTTTGGAGTTGTTTAACCGTAAATCCAAAGAGTTTTTGTAGCGTTTTGTAACTGTAGATGAAACATGGATCCATTACAACACTCCGGAGACCAAGCAACAGTCTAAACAATGGGTTTCTCCGGGTGAACCGGCTCCGAAGAAGGCCAAAGTAAGTAGGCCAAAAGCAATTTTTTTGGATGCGTACGGGGTAATCCACATCGATTACCTTCAAAACAGAAAAACAAGAGTTCTTTTCATCAAGATAATGCACGGGTGCACACGTTTGTAGTCTCAATGGCAAAATTCCATGAATTGGGCTGCGAATTGGTACCTCATCCGCCATATTCTCTGGATTTAGCCCCCAGTAACTATTTCCTATTTCCAAACCTAAAGAAATGGCTCGGTGGAAAGAGATTGAGCTCCAACGATGAAATTATTGATCAAATAAATGCCTATTTTATGCAACTCGAAAAATCCTATTTTTTTTTTTTTTGGAAGGGATACAAAAATTGGGGAAACTTTGGATTAAGTGTATTGAGTTAAAATGAGATTATGTTGAAAAACAATTTTTTTTTTTTGCAAAAAAAACTGTGTTTCACTCTAAAACTCACGGACTTATTGAGCCTCCCTCGTAGAAGTATAACAGACAATATTTAATTTTTTAATTTATCTATATGTATAAAACAAAGTCGGTTTAGTTACCCCATTTATAACTCAAGAACAGCTAGACCGATGTTTATTGATTTTTAATTTGTTGAATTCGTCTGTGGGGCGTGGCACCTCCCATACAAAGTAAATTTTCAATATCAGATCTCTCGAGTACTATAATAGGGAGAGCTTTGCAAATTTGTGTGAGGTCATCTGTTATTACTATGAGTAGCCGTGTCGAAAATTGGCGTGGTCGGATATGTGGGCGTAGCAGCTCCCATGCAAAGGGAATTTTCAATATTCTATATCTTGACTAACATAAAACGGAGAGTAACGTTACTTTGTGCGATTTTACAGTTTATTAGTCTGCGTAGACTTGCTGAAAATGGGCGGCATCTCATCAGTTTTCGTGGCAAATCCCATACAAAGAAAATATTCAGTATCACAAATACCGAGTACTATGACAGGAAGAGCTTTTCAAATTAGTGAGAGGGTATCTGTCATTACTATGAATGGCCGCGCCGAAAATGGGCAGGATCGGATAAGTAGGCACGTTAATTTCAATACAAAGTCAATTTTCAATATTCTATACCTTAAGCAATATAAAGGGAGAGTGAGTAGCCGTACTGAAAACTGGCGGTATCGGATCAGTTTTCGTGGCACCTCCCATACAAAGAAAATATTCAGTATCACAAATAACGAGTACTATGACAGGAAGAGCTTTTCAAATTAGTGAGAGGTCATCTGTCATTACTATGAATGGCCGCGCCGAAAATGGGCAGGATCGGATAAGTAGGCACGTTAATTTCAATACAAAGTCAATTTTCAATATTCTATACCTTAAGCAATATAAAGGGAGAGTGAGTAGCCGTACTGAAAACTGGCGGTATCGGATCAGTTTTCGTGGCACCTCCCATACAAAGAAAATATTCAGTATCACAAATAACGAGTACTATGACAGGAAGAGCTTTTCAAATTAGTGAGAGGTCATCTGTCATTACTATGAATGGCCGCGCCGAAAATGGGCAGGATCGGATAAGTAGGCGCGTCACCTCCAATACAAAGTCAATTTTCAATATTCTATACCTTAAGCAATATAAAGGGAGAGTGAGTAGCCGTACTGAAAACTGGCGGTATCGGATCAGTAGGCGTGGCACCTACCATACAAAGTAATTCAAATTTTTGTGACTTCATCTCTTATTAATATTAGTAAGCGTGCTGTAACTGAACGGGATCGGGATTGAATATCACATATCTCGAATACTATGATAGGGAGAGTTTTACAAATTTGTGTGATGTCAGCTGTTAGTACAGAAGAAGACTTTTTAAATTCACTGGATTTGCCAGGCCTTCCACCATATAATTTTCTCTTAACAGTTTGATCACCAAAATGCACCAAAAATTATGTGAGGGAACGTGTTTCGTTATAGAGAAAATATTGGATCCCATTAATGTATCGATAATTATCAATAGCAAATTCAAAGGAGAGCATATTATATTGCCAAGAATCATAATGATTCCAACAAATTCTCCAATTGCCTTCAAAGTCTTACGATTACCAATTCGTCTGAGATATGCAATGCCAATCAACAAATCTCAATGCCAGCCAATGAGAGTCTGCGGCTTGGATTTGGAAAATTCATACTTCGGTCATGGTCCATTATATGTAGCCTGCTCGAGGGTTGGTAAGCCAAACGATCTGTGTGTATAAGCCGAATATGGAGAAACAAAAAATATTGTCCTCACGTTGGCTTTAAAATTAATTATTACTAGCAGATTCCAGCCCTCGAAATTCGAGCGCAACTTCTAGGAAATTTAATTTTTTCATTAAATAAAGACCCTAAAAGTATGCTAATCAATTATAGCCAATTCACAAAGGAACACAAGAAACTAACTCATTTTTATTACAAACACACTAACAAATTTAATAAACACATACAAAGCATTGTATAGTTTTATGTATGGGTTAGTAGCAACTTTAAATGCAATTTACTAAATAAAGGAAAAAATTTAAAAATCTGTAAATCTGCAAAACGGCTAAAAAGCAATACCTTTCAAATAATACCTTTCAAAATTGGAATAAAACGGTAGAACGAAACATCAGTCACAAGAAATCGCCTAGCCTATTAATATTATAGATTTAGTAAGATCAGGCGAAGAAAGTATTATGTGAAACAAAATTTAATTTATTAAATCGAAAATAAAATCTGCATTTAGAATAAAAATTAAAAAATTTCGTTCCGAAATTGAATATATCAAAACACCACTGTGCAGAGGGTATACAGTAGGGAGAAAAAAATGCAACTCTGTGCCATATGATATTCGATTGAGACTCGAAACTAATGACGGTTATCCAATTCAACTCTTCTTTTGTTTTTTCATTCGTTGCATTTTTAATATAATTATTAGCATCATTAAGCGTTGTTTGCTTTTCTGCAAACTTAAGTTCTTTTATATTTTAAAAAAAAAAGGGAATAAATTTGGCGAGAAAAAAATGCAGGGCAATGTATTAGAAGTAAAAGTAAGTAACTATTGTTATTAAAATAAAAATTTAATTAAAAATTTGCAAACTATTAATTTTATAATAGAAACAGCTGTCAAGCTGATAGAAAATTTGCGATTATACAGGCTTTGGAAGAAGGTAAATCAATGAATGAAGTTGCCCATCAATTTGACATTATCAAATCAACGGTTTGCCGGATTGCATCGAGATGTTGTCAAAGAAATAATGTGGAGAAAAAGTCAGGAAGTGGCCGACCGCATAAATCCACTGCCCGCCAAGACCGTCAAATGACAAAAATTTTAAAAATCGACCCACAGAAGACAGCAGTAGATGTGACCAGTTACGCAAACGAACAATTAGGAGTTCCTATTGGCGTTCTCATCGTCATAAATCGGTTAAAAGAAGCAAATTTATTAGCTATAATACCAGCCAAGAAACCACTTATAAGTATGGTCAATAATAAAAAACGGTTTGACTTTGCAAGACGGTATCTCCATTGGTCGTGGAGCAGTGGACCAAAGTTTTGTGGAGCAATGAATCCAAATTTAATTTATTTGGCTCTGATGGCATAAATTACTTGCGCTGGCGGCCAAATCAAAGATACTCGCCCAGATATCAGTTGCCAACTGTTAAACATGGCGGGGGTTCAATAATGGTGTGGGGTAAGGAATAATATATTCATGTAATAAAACTAAGCTAATTTACAGTTTTTTTTAAGTGCATTCCCTCGTGATAGTGCAGGTCCCATAACCAAAATTGAGGGAATAATGAACGCCATTAAGTACTGCGAAATTTTGGAAGGGCACACGCTTCCCCATTTTCAAGAAAAAAAATGGCCCCTGGAAGCATATTACAGCAGCATAATGATCCTAAGCACACAAGCCGCTTAGTTCGCAAGTTTTTAAGCGACCATGATGTGCAAGTTTTGGAGTGGCCTCCGCAATCTCCCGATCTCTAGATCGGGAAGTTAAGAAAAAAAAACATCAAATTTGCAGCAATTAGAGGAAATTGTAAAATTAGAATGGAAAAATGTGTCCCCTAATCATGTTACAACCCTAGTCGATTTCATGCCATCCAGATTAAATGCGATAATAGCAAATTATGGCTATGTCACAAATTATTAGTTTTAAGAAATATTTAATAATAAGTATTAATTTATTTTAAATAAAACTTTTGAATTTCAAGAGTTGCATTTTTTTTTCTCGTATAACATAAGGGATAATTTTCTTAAAAAGCAAAAAAAAAAATAGAAATGTTTTATTCTAATAAAGACATAATCAGTTAAATAATTTAACAGCTACTACAGAAAATAAAGCCCAAACTAACAGATTATTAGGATGCATAAATAAGCCAAGACACGATCCTGAAGATCATATGGCATCGAGTTGCATTTTTTTCTCCCTACTGTATATGGGCAACTTCAAATATTTACGGCACCTAGACAATTTTTTTTTTTAAAGTTTTTTTTTGTCTGACATCAATGTCGATATGCGTGTGTATCAACCGATATTTGAGCATGTGAAATCCGTTCGTGTTAATCATTTTTATTAAACGGCGCAAATTTTACGGCGGTTTAAAGTTAAAAATTAAAAAAATATATTAAAATTACAGTTTTTGTTACAATTGAAAAAGGATAACGGTTGTGGATAATACCCCTTAAGGGCTTTCTTAGCATACTAAAATATTTGTAAAAGCTTCAATACTTTTTAAAAAAACACTGAAAAAAAATAAACAAAATTTTTTTTTTTGATCGTGTATGCATATAAAAATTTATTTAAAATTGTTAAAGATTTTACAAAATTACGGCTAGTATGAGACATAATTTGCAATATTTTGGGTAAAAACTATTTGCTTATCGCTAATGGTTTAAGAGATATAGCCATTTAAACCTTACCACTCATGATTTTTTTTACCAAATTATATATTAAGATCAGTAATACCTTTAAAATTGTTAGTTTTTTCTGAGTTTAGTATAGTATTAATATATTTTTCAATACTTACTGAGATATTTATTCTTATCCCATAACATTTTTTTTAATGTTTCGAACAAAATAAAATACCAAAAAGACTATTTCAATTATTATTTATTAATTTTTTTTATTTAAAATAGTAAATGTGTTACAAATTAAGATATAGCATCAAGATCTATCAAATACTGCAGTTTTTAATATGAAGAGTAATAATTATATAATTAAAAATATTTCAACATAAAAGGTAAAAAATCATAAAAGTACATACTTAATTAGTAACTAAATAATATGCAACGTAAGTTAATTAATTAAGTAACAGATAGTAACTATTTTTTTCGTTGTCTTTTAATTTTTATTTCGGCAATTGGATTATAATTATCAGGGCTTAGATTGTAATGATAACAAGGTGGTTCTTTATAACATATATTGCATGACAAGTAGTTAATAAATAATTTATTACTTTGGTTATTGCACCAAATGACTTGATGGATCTTCATTGAGTTCGGTGCAGGCTTTATGTCAATTTTTAAAAGTTCATCAAATATTAATTCTTTGAAGCATTCAGCAAAGGCTACTGTGATCATAGAGTTTTTATAATAAAGCAAGTGCTTTAAGATGTCATTGCATCGGTGGTAATTTGACGGTTTTCGCGGTAGTATATTTCAATTGTTTTGTTGAAATTTGTTAAGGTGGCCCTGGTGAATATTGTTTAAAAATATAGTCTCACTTTCTAGGGTTTAAAAAAACGCGTTTTTTTTTGCAAATATTAATATTGGAACGATTATAAAATACTTGTTGGGATTCTGGGTTACTTATTAACCCGAATTCAAAAATAATTCTTTTAAATGTTCAAAATCAAATATTTCATACTAGGATGCTTTTTGAGGTTAGCAACATTTTGTTTCCGCCATAAAATTTTAAATCCTTAAAATTTTTTGGTGCGTTTTCGATTTTAGTATCAAGCTCAGTAAAGTCTTCCATTCTATGTACGTTTGAGCAGAATTGATACAGCGCTTTAGTTGTCACAAAGCGAAATGTGTTTGGAAAAAACTGTCGCTGCACGCGCCAGGATTGTAAAAAAATTATTTTTTTTGCACTTTATCGGTTTAGTCCGTCGCGAAGAATCTATTTAGATATCTAATCATGTTCCTATTCCATGTTTTTATATAAAAAAAAGTTTAAAAAAAATTGTTTTTTTGCAAAAATTTTCAAAAGTTCATAAAATTTTTGCGTTTAAAAATTTTAAAGTGCGTTTTCGCCTCGGAGGTGCACTTTAGGAAGTTACTCACATCACGCAATACACTAGCCAACTTAAAAAACAATTCAGATTGTCAGACGCAAAAAAGATACATTTTCAAAAAATTTACGCTAATTTCTTTTAAGTTTGTGATGTCCGTGATACGTTATTTGTGCACTGACACCAACTTGATATACCTCAAACTTTACAAAATTACGCCGTTATTTCAATTCTGCACTTAAAGCTCATTTTTATTAAACGGCGCAAAAACCCTATGTAAAATCTTCAAAAAGTTTAAGATTCCGAAAATTTTGGTTTCACTTGTAAACCACCATGCAAATTTTCACTCAGCAGCGATATCAAAAAAAATTTTTTAATGGATATATCCTCCAAGTTTAGTGACTATATTTTGTATTGGTTTGGATCTGAAAGCTAAAAACTGTTACAAAGAAAACGGGATGAATGAAAAAACTCTTGCAAGTTTCAAGTCGTTTTTTTAATTTTTCGAATTTTAATTGACCACCAATTCTTAAGGTGAAGACTTTTCAACGTAAAACTTTGCACGTCATATTCTTCAAGTATAGTCATCCAAACCCTGTACAACGTTTTATTCAATTCATAAAACTTAACGAAATAAGAGGCATAGTATGTCGGTTTCAGCAGGTGCTCAAAAAATTTGAAATAACTCATATCAGTTTTTATACCCTGTACCACTATATGGTTTGGGTATAATGACTTTGTACTGCTGTTTGTAACTACCAAAAATATTTGACCTAGACCCATTTTTATTATAACGATCGACATAGAATCACTTTCTGAGTCGATTTAGCGATGTCCGTCCGTCCGTCCGTCCGTCCGTCCGTCCGTCCGTCCGTCCGTCTGTGTGTCCATGTAAAGTTTGTAATCAAACTACAGGTCGCAAATATGAATATATTTTGATGAAATTTGGTATATAAGCTTTTATCGGCCATAGGATGGAAATTGGTGGAATTCGGTCCATGTTCAGACCTAGCCCCCATACAAATGACCCCTGTAAAACCGACATGAAATGCCAAGAGATCCAAATTATAATATAGATCTCAGTCAAATTGGGTTTGTATGTCTTTATTATATCCATTAATCAGTAGTCCAAAAAAAAATGTCTATAGGACAATTTTTAGTCATAGGCCCCATATAGAGCTGCTTACCGATCTTCACTTAAATCTATCAAAAAACAAAAATATTGCACAGATTTTTCTTAAATTTGGTTTATATATATTTTTTCAAAATATATGTGACCTTGCCAAATATGGTCAAGATCGGTCCATTTTTCGACCTAGTCCCCATATAAATATACCACCCGATAAGAACTTTTTCATATTTGAACAATAAAATTAATAACAATGCCACTCAAATTTGGTTTATGCTTATTTTCTATATCGAATTAGTTGGACCGAAAGATAGGGTCTCTAAACCATGGTATAAGGTATCATGTGGTCGGTCTAGATCGACTATAATTTTCTTACTTGTTTTCATTCCGTTTGTAACGCATCCAAAATTATTTTGCGACCAAGTAAAGTATATATATTATTTATCGTTATATATAGCGATGTCTGTTAGTCCGTCTGTCCATCCGTCACGCCATCTGTCCGTCCGTCCGTCTGTCCGTCCGTCTGTCTGTCTGTTGAAATCACGCTCTTTTCTAAAATAAACCATTTACCCTGGTAAATCCAGGACAATATTATTTGTCATTATTTCGAGCAGGTTCGATTTTAAAATGGGGTAAATCGGGTATCATTGTGCCAAGATTTATTTGAAGAGACCTTATGGTAATAGAAATGGAATTCCATAATTAATACGCACATATTTAATCTTCCATATTTAATATATATTAAAGAATTTCGAAAAAATAAAGAATTTTTGTTCCATATTTTAAAATTAGATAGCAAATTAGCTCTTAGCTCGTAAATAACATATTTATTTATGAAATCAATTAATATTTTTTGATTAATTGTTCTTCGGTTTCTTCAATATCTATAATATATATTAATAGGCTAGGTGATTTCCTGTGACCGATGTTTTGTTCTACAGTTTTATTCCGATTTTGACAAAGCGAATATTTTTTGAAAGGTATTTCTTTTTAGCTTTTCACCAGACTTACAGATTTTTAAATTTTTGCCTTTATTTTGAATAAATTGCATTTAAAGTTGTTTCTAACATTAAATTTGTTAATGTGTTTGCAATCACAATAATAATAATGCCTAGAATTTGCACTCGAATTTCGAGCGCTGGAATCTGCTAGTTATTGTACAAACTATAACCTAAATACCAATTTTCATTATTTGTTAAACTTTTTAATAAGTGATATAACTTACCAAAAAGTCTTGTGTGGTCCGCATTTTGGTTTACGAATGCCAATTTTTGTACGTCTGTTATATAAATTTAGGTTTTGGAATCATTGTATAAATTTCTGTAATGATTTTTCATTAGCAACTTTAAATTATAAATAATAATTTTTGTCTTACTGACAGAGAATTAGAGAACCAATTATGAGTTTCATTAACCAAAAAGTTTAAATTTGAAGGGAAGTTGTTCAAATAGGTACAACATTGATTAACGTGAACTGGTGTATTTAAAAGGTGCTAGAAGCACTAAACAACAGAACAACGAAAATCGCTAATTTAGTGGTTTTTTAAAGGGTAGTTAAAAGGAGATAAATCTAGCTCGAAAAGCGCTAAGTTGGCATCGCTGGGAGAAACCTCTGAAGAATTATAAAAATTCAGTGTATATATTGTAATAATTTAGTATTAAGTTTATCATGTTGTTTACTTTTTCAAAAAGTTCAGATATTAATGTAAACTAGCAGATTCCAGCGCTCGATATTCGAGTGCAAATTCTAGGCAACTTTTTTTTCCAACTTAGCCAATTCACAAACCAACACTTTTTTGGTTTATTATTGTGAATGAAGAAATCAAACTTACAAACACATTATTTTTTTTTTTTTTTTTTTAATTCATCTTTATTTACATCTTATACTTAGCAGATAAATTTATAATTTTCGAGATTTTATCTATAGATACTACAACGAATAATTCTGATAACAAAAGATCTTGATATTAATTGTTTAATTATAATATTATTCAAAGGAAAATAGGAAAAACCTTTATATTGAAGGAAAAATAAGTTTAAATATATTAGATAATATACGAGTATACAATGAAATTATCTAACGATAATATCAGTATACACGTCATTTTCAATTTAATAATTCGTATTTCGGAGCTGCAATTAAGCCAATGGTATGCATTCCCTTATTAGTTGATAAGGGGAATTTTGGATGGATTTATGATATTTATTGTTAAATTGTTTTATGAAGTCGAAAATTAGTTCTTATCCAGTTTCGTTGTGCAAAAGTTGAGTTGAATATCTCCAATTTTTGGTGTTTATGATTTTGAGACATTTATTTTGAATGAGTTGTAGTTTCTTCAAATGTATTTTTGCTGCATTGTACCAGATGGGACTTGCATAAGTCAAAATTGGCCGAATCGCACTTATGAATATTAAGTTTTTGTTCTTAAGGTTAAGGGTTGAACGTTTACTAAGGATTGGCCACAAGGCTCTGATAGTTTTCATGGATTTCATGCAGATTTCACTGATGTGTTTTGCAAAGTTAAGTTTCTTATCGAGGCAAACACCTTTATTACTCAAAATAAAGGCAAACATTTTTAAATTTGTAAGTCTGAGGTATAGCTAAAAAGAAATACCTTTCTAAAAATATACGTTTTGTCTAAATCGGGATAAAACGGTAGAACAAAACATCGGTCACAAAAAATCGCCTAGCGTATTAATATTATAGATGTAAAATCCTGGTGGAGGGTAGGAAAACGGCTTTAAATTAAATTAATTTGTTTAAATATGTAATGAAAAACTCTAAACGATTTTCTTTTAGATATTAAATTATTAAAAATAAACACAATTACATTTATATAAAAATTTATGTTTTATAAACACATGGATTGATAGACTATAAGTTCAATATCAACTTCAAATGTTTCTGAGATTTAGGATACGATCCAGATTTTGAATTTCAATTTTATTTTATAATCCAAAAATGTTTCCAAAATATTGTTTTTTTATAATTTGGAGATCAATATTTTTTTTTTTTTTGTTTGTTTTTATTTTCAAATATTTCACATGTACAAAAATATATGACTAATTTTACAAAAAATAGCGGACTGCTGATTGTGATATAATGGTATGTAGATCATAACCAGTTTCTGTTAAGCAAATATTAGTCATTCGAAAAGAATGTAAGTATAAAGTCAAAAAGAACCTGATTCAATTTACTGACTACTAAGTAACTAACGCATTTGAAAGCAATTTACGAATCAAGGTGTTAATAAGGCATAATTTTTGAAATCAAAATCTGGATTTAATTTATTTCTTTCTCACGCTTAAACAAATCAAAACGGGAAAAAAAAATCCACAGCTGTTGCTCTACAAAAGTATTTAACAAGAGAGAACAACGCATACTATAAGGAGAGCAAAGTTCATGTTATAAAACGTAATCTCGTACATGTCTTCCATAAACTCACAAGGCAAAGAAGAAGAAAAAAATGCAACAATCTGTGTGCATCTAACCAATCAATCAAAGCCAACTTTTCACTTAACTCGTAGCAACAATAAATGGAATAAAATTTAATTTAATATCATTGTAAAAGAAAGCATTAGAGCTCATCAAAAGACGAAAGACAGACGAAAGTAATTGTAATTGTAATTGTAATTTCATATAGCAATTTTTCAAACAATTTTCCTAACAATTTTCTATGGTGGGAAAATTTTTTAAAAATCATTGGCTTCGTTGAAAGAAAATTTTCGTAAATAGAAAATAAATATTTAATTTAATCATATTGAGATTATTTTAATTAAGATCATAGATTAATAATATAATAAAACTGTCTTTCTTTTGTGACAATTTTTTTTTATGTGAAAATTTTGTGTTTGCTTGTAATTTTAATTTCATAACTTTCACTCATTCGTATCACGAGTTACTGACTTTGTTTCAAGAAAACATAAAATATAAATATTATAATAAATGATGCCGATGTATAGGAAAAGTTTCATTATCGGAAGCAACAAAACAACTCGTATAGTGGCATATTTGCTTTAGCTTTGTTTTGACTGATTAGCAAATACAACCATTGCTGCTGCTTTGCCAGCTCTAGCCAGACGGCCGGCATTTAGTGACCTTAATTCCGTATGATAATATCATTTGGAGTTTGTTGATGTTCTTTCTTATACTCGTAAGCTGTTTGGAACTTTTGCATGGGTGTGGTAGTTTGCTTTAATTCTTTTTTGAAATAATCAAAAGTTTGCTTTTGTTTACATTATTAATTTTGTTTATACTAAATCAATTAAGAGAAAATATCTATAATTACTTATGATAGTTTATAAATTAACATTTAGCTTGGATTATGAAAAGTGGCTTTTGAAAGGTACTAAAAGTTAATTGTTAAATATCTTTTGACAGCTTAATGTTAAAAAGTGCAGTACACTACCATCATTCTTTGGGTTTTAATAACTAATTAGCGGATTCCGGCCCTCGAAATTCGAGTGCAAATTCTAGGAAATTTTATTTTTTCATTAAATAAAGACTCTAAAGGTATGCTAATCAATTATAGCCAATGCACAAATCAACACAAAAAACAAACTCATTTTTAATACAAACACATCAACAAATTTAATAAGCACACTCATAGCATTGTAAATTTTAAGTAAGTGTTAGTAGCAAATTTAAATGCAATTTACTCAAAATAAAGGAAAAAATTTAAAAACTGTAAATCTACAAAACGGCTAAATAGAAATACCTTTCAAATAATATACGTTTGGTCAAAATCCAGATAAAACGGTAGAACAAAACATCGGTCACTATAAATCGCCTAGCCAATTAATATTATAGATTTTCTAGTCAATAATATTTTTTTTTTTTATAATTACTGATATGTCAGAACTGGTAACTATAACGGTTAATTAGCTACATTATAAAACAATATAATTAAACAATAATTTATTTTCCCACATTTTACATACTTTTTGAAGATGAATCACATTCGAGTATGTGAAGCATTAACAACACAAAATTTTACTAATAAGAAAGGTTTTTTTTAACGACAAAGACATTGTGTGGTATTTCAAATTTTTTTTTTGTATTCTTTGAAATCAGTTCCATGAAAGAATGCATTGTTTAATAGTAGAAGAATATATTTGTAAAAAAGTTCAACTCAAGATGAAGGCTTTTTTATCTCTAGTTATGAGGACGGTCCCAGAACAACCTGACCTGACAAAGAACACACAACAAATTTGGGGAAAATTTTCCTTAGTTCCCAATATAATCTACTTTCAGCTCGATATACATTTTTATCATCGATATTCAATAGCTTCAATACCCCGTTTATAGTAAAAACTGTCTAGCTCTTTGAAATAGCCATCAACTGCAGACTCTACCTAAGTTTTTTAAGTTTGTTAATAGACAATAATCCGAGGGTGCTAAATCTGAATAAGAATAAGATGAGTGATGAAGCATATCCACCTAAATGGTGGATGTGTGAACAGGTTCATTGTCTTGATGAAAGAACACTGTCGTTTTGTCTTAATATCATCACTTAAACACTGCAATAAGTTAGCATAATACTCGCTGATGATTGTTTTGCCTTTTTGAAGATAATCAATAAAAATTATCCCACGCGGAACCCAAAAAACAGACGCCATAATCCTACGTGCAGATGGAACTGTCTTCACTCTCTTTAAACACCATATCAATGCACTGTTTTGACTGTTCCTTTGTATCAGATGTGAAGTGGTTGACCCATGCCTCTTCTTTCAAAAACTCGGCTTTATTGCGGTGAAACATCGCCAATTACTCTATTAAAACATCTTCACGGCGCTGTATTTGTTCTATTGTGAGCAAATGCGGCACCTATTTTGTGGAGAACTTTCTCATCTCCAATTTTCATAGCACTTTTTGAAATGGCTATCATTTCAGCTAGATCGCGCACATTCAGCCGCTTGATGTGTAAACATCTAAACGCGCAGGGGGGTAAATTTCTATGTTGCAATACAATCACCAAAACAGCGTAGCACGTGAGCTCACATGTAAGCTGTGAGCCGTAATACAAATCGGTGTGACTTATGATTGTATTGGTGAAAAAATTATGATATAGAATTGTTTCAGCTAATTCAACAACCCTTTGCTGTAAAACGACAATAATTTCACAATATAAACGTATAACATATACATAACTCAACAACCCCACAAGTATAACCAGAGTCCCTGCAGTTGTTTGCTATAAGTGATACATAGATGACGCTTTCTGTTTGATTTTAAAAAAGTGACATCTCCCCTGTGATCGGACTCACATGATTTTTTTTTTTGCCTTCGGATATGATAAACTTCATATCGGATACTATATTTATATGGGCACTAGTTCGAAAAATGGACCAATACTGACCATACTTGGTAAAGACTTATTTTTTGCAAAAAACTATACAAGCCAAATTTTAATAGGTTTAAGTGAAGATCGGATAGCAGCTTTATATGGGCGCTATGTCCAAGAATTGTCCTATAGGGTTTATTTTTGGACTACTCATAATTTGATGTAATAAACATAAAGGGTGATCTATTTCGAGGTTCCCTACTTTTTTAAAGAAAGTTCAAATCTAATGGGGAATGTTTATTATCATTTGGAAGAAGATTCTTTGGCATCTATTTTTTGAAGATTATGTCTATCAAATGATGGCCGCGGCTACGTCTCAGATGGTCCATCCGTTGAGTCCAATTTTCGATTATTCGTTCGAGCATTTCGACTGGTAACTGGCGAATGACACACTGAGAATAAACAATAGCAGAATTATATAAAAACCTAGTATACAATACACAAGGCTTCGGCAGTTTTCAGCCTGAAAAGTACTTGTATACAAGAACAAAGTTTATTTAATTGTTTTTACAAAGTTAAGTTATGTTAAATCAACTTAGTTTTTTGTATAAAATAAACTTTTAACAAGTTAATTCATCCAAGTGGCTTAGATAATTCATGCATGGCCATGCATGTTCTTTTAGTAAAGTAAACTGGTCAAATCAACAAAGTATTTTGTTCAAACCATCGAACTATCTTTAGATAACTCATACATGGCCTTGTATAATCTGTTGGCACAACTGGATGTACGAATTAACAAAGTATTTTATACAAAACATCGAAGTAACTTAGATAACTCATACATGGTCTTGTATAATATTTTAGCAAAGCGGTCTATATCAATTAAGAAAGCATTTTGTACAAAATATCTAAGTAACTTAGATAATTTATACATATCCCTGTATTATCTTTTAGCAAAGCGGACTATACAAATTAACAAAGTATTTTGTACAAATTATCAAAGTAAGTTATGGGATGAACGCTATTGAAATTGGTGAGAATCGGTCCATGTTCAGACCTAGTCCCCATACAAATGACCCCTATGAAATCGACATAAATTGCCATAAGTTCCAAACTATCACATAGATCTCGGTCAAATTGGGTTTGTATGTGTTTATTATATCCATAATCAGTAGTTCAAAAATAATCCCTATAGGAAAATTCTTAGTCATAGCCATGGTATAGTCATAGTCATGGAATAGGGTATCGTATAGTCGGGCTAGACCGACTATAATTTTCTTACTTGTTTTTTTTACTTTTTGGAAAGAATAAACTTTATTTTGGTAATTAGGCAGCAAGGAGATATATACATATATATATATATATATATATATATATATATATGTATATATATATATATGTATATATATATATATGTATATATTACTTATTTGTGCCCCCTAACTAATCATAATTAGCAAAAAAAAATTGCAATTTAATACACAAAACAATATTATACTAAACTCCTCTTAAAATTTTTACTGGCAAAAAAACAAAATATTTGTTATTTCTTAAAAAAAAGCACATGTTTATAATTTGTATAAAAATGTTTTTATACTGTACACTTGTTCAATTTTAGAATAAACTTTATACATTTTTTATATTAATTTATACAAGCATTTGGATAATTTAACAGTTGATCCACTTGTATAAATTAACTGATTTTTTATATAATTTGTCGAAGCTTTTAAACGAACTTCATAAATTTTTTTTATTAATTTATACAAGCATTTGGATAATTTGACTTGTATAAATCAACTGATTTTTTTAGATGATTTGTCGAAGCTTTTAAAAGATAATTTAACAGTTGATCCACTTGTATAAATCAACTAATTTTTTTTTGATGACTTGTCGAAGCTTTTAATTTAAAACAATGTTTAATATTACCAATTACTTGTATAAAAAATTTATCATTTTAGAATTCAGTACATTTTTCGTTAGCGAAGCCAACTTGTATAATATTACTATGGTTTTTATTCTCAGTGCACGCGTGATGTTTTTTTACGGCCTGAATCGAAGCGGGATTGTCTGCATAAACTTTAGACTTTACATATCCCCACAGGAAAAAGTCTAACGGTGTGATATCACACGATCTTGGTGTCCAATCGACCGGCCCAAAACGTGAAATTATCTGCTCACCGTGTTCTCAAGTGTTCTCTCAATAAATCCATTGATTGATGCGCTGTGTGGAAAGTGGCGCTTATCATGGCACGATAACGGTTATCATGGCACGATAACGGTCCGAGTTGCTGCGAACGGCGCCGAATCGACTCTCCACGGCTTTCGTGTACACTCTCAGCTACGGCCGCTATATTTTCTTCACTGCGTGCTGGACGTGGTCTATTCGGTCGAATATTATCCAATAATGAATGCTGGGTCTCCAGATGGGTGATGGTGTTGCGAATAGTACGCTCAGTAGGCCGATTATGTTGACCATAAGTTGAGCGAAGTGCACGAAACACATTCTTCACAGAACGTGAATTTTCGTAATAAAGTTGAACGATTTGTAAACGTTGTTCAGGCGTAAGTCTTTCCATGTTGAAATGCCAAATAATACTAAACAAAAATAACATGACAGCATGACACGACTCACACGTGATCTGTCAAAAAAAGGCTATTGAAAAAAGTATCTCTACTTGGATCACCCGTTACATACACCCAATTTGACTGAGGCGCATATCATAATTTGGATATTATGGCAATTGAAGTCGATCTCATAGGGGTAATTTCAATAGCTTTCGTACTATGGTTGATAAAAGCTTATATGCGAAATTCCATCAAAATATATTTATATTTGCGACCTGTAGTCTGATTACAAGGTTTACATGGACACACAGACGGACAGACGGACGGACATACGGACATCGCCAAATCGACTCAGAAAGTGATTCTGAGTCGATCGTTATAATAAAAGAAGGGTCTAGGTCAAATATTTTTGGAAGTTACAAACATCAGCACAAAGTCATTATTCCCTGACCACATAGGGTATAAAATTTGTATGGACCAGTTTTTCTATGATTTTTTTTTTTTTTTTTCTTTTTCTTTTTTTTTTTTTTTGGAATTGGTTTCACTATCTCAACCAATCTGGTTCTGAATATGTAGATAATAAAAAGTGCCACATATAATGCTAACATTGTTCTGAAATCAATTTAGTTCTATAAGTGCAATGGAAAAAATTGCTTCTTATAACACAAAATTCAAACCACGCAAAGCCTTCATCTCAGATCCATCTAAATCTAAATACCTAATTACTACCAGTAGTGACTGTACACAATTAACCGATTCAAATTATTTATTCAACTATAAATTTGAGTATCATCTTTAATAATAGTGGGTGATCACTCAAATGCCGCATTTGAGAAAAAATTCTCGATGTTGCGTACACTATGGACAACTCAACACCTAACCCCTCTTAATATCCGAATTTTACTTGCGAAAACATATCTAATCCCGACTTTACTGTATGGTTATGAAATATTTGCAAATCTTGTTTCTACTAGTAGAGTAAAGGAACTTGCAATGCAATATTTAGATACATCTTTAATTTAAGAAAATGTAATCAAGAGCCTTTATGGATATGGGTAATTCCATGCAAAGGTCAACCTTACATCCAATTTTTAAATTTTAATTTAAATGATTTTTATTGATACCATTTTAAAGAAAAGGGTATGAAAATATGACAATAGTTTTTCCAATAAGAAAGGAAAAGTGTAATTAAGTAATTTTGAAAATAAAAGAGTGTCATGTCTGTCACATTACAAAATACTTATTTTTGCAATTAATTAATATAGAATTCATGCATTTTATATGCTTTATTAATAAACTAGCTTTTATATTTACTACAACCAACTGTTTCTTATTTGTTAGAGATTTTCTGTGTATAACACACATCCTCAAAAGTGATGTCTGTTTGTTGTCATGTCTGCCACCACCTATTTTTTGATCCCAATTATTAATAACAATAAAACTTTCTCACTTTTCTCAATGGTAAATTTGTTGATCAGGTCCGCCTGCATAATTTTTGTATATTTTTATGAACAATTAAAGACTTTTACTGTATAATATTAGATTAGAATATGTCATGTCTGTCACTATGGAATAAAAAATAAGAACATCAATACTGATGCAAAAAATAATGTATACACATGAACTAGGTTACTCGCTCTAAAAGCTCTAACGGCATGATACAGAACCTCTTTTTCAGAACATTATTTTTTATATTTTTGCAAGTCGTCTTTGGAACTAAATAAATAAATATTGTTCCATAGCCTAAGCCTACATCGCTGCAAAGAACATAAATTAATATAGAAGAAAATCCATAAATACATTACGAAATTATTAGCAATTACATAAAAGTACCAAAATTCAACTTTTTTAATCATTCTTCATAAGTTTCGTAAACTACTGGTCGCAAATGTACTACCTTAACTACTAAAATTTCGTGCAGCTGAATACTGTTTTATTTTATTAACTTTGAGATCCTATGGTTTCCATAAAAATAAATCTTTTTAAAAATTTTTTTTTTCCAATTTCAAGATATTTTTATTCCTTATAAACAAACACAACTTAACAGTAATTTTATTGATAAATTCTCTTAATAAAAAAAACAAATGTCAGAACTGCGTTACATCCTCTTTAGTCTTAGTTACATCCAATATTCATAGAATTTATTAAATTTTGCCACTCATTACTTGTTATAGAATCCCACATTTCGTTAGTTTTTGTTTTCAATCCAGCAATCGTTATTTACCAGTCCGGAACATTAATATTCTTTTCCAAGAAACAATTCCTTGTAAATTTAGCTGTATGGGCCGGAGCTTCATCTTGTTGCCAGGTGAATTCCCTAAATGGACTTAGCTTTTCTGCAGACACCATTTAATCTTCTTCAAGGATGTATATGTAACGGGCTGCATTTAGAGTATTTTCAATAAAGTGAAGTTGACCTTATTACACTGGCAGAGAATAAGCTTTATTCTTGGTTCTTATAACTTTTGTAAGAGTATAACCTGAGCAGAGCTCAAACTTGGATTCGTCACTGAAGATGATGGAATTCCATTGTCTTTTTTCCACGATCCTCTTCCCTTAGTCCACAGTAGTCTCTTTTTTTGGATCGTGGTTAAAAATGGTTTTGCTTTTGCCTGCCATTGGTGAGATTTTCCGTGGATAAGAATAGATTTCTCTATTCATATAAAATTAATTTATAGAAGCCATAATTAAGTTTCTCTATCTGCTTTCATGTTGTTTCCCTTTCCAATGATTTTACAATTTTACCACATCGTTGCTAATCTTCTGACCGTACTTCTTCAATATTTTTGAATTATTCGCTGCAAGGACCGTGTGTCTCTTAGAGTTATTGCAGAAACTCTTCCGCGTTTTGCTATATTGATAACAATTAAATTATTTGTTTTAAATGATTTTACAATATATTGCAAACTTTATCTAGCTAAATTTAATACCGAGACAATTTCTTGATAAGCTTATCAATTATTAACTGCCGAACCTCGCTTGTAACTGCTTTGCCACGCGTCATTCTGTTTTGTATGGATAATACATTTTTTTTTTTATTTTCACAATAGTCAGATCACTTTGCTTACTGTTAACAGAAAGAATTTTTTAAAGAAAACTTGCACCACACATACTGGCCGACAGATAGACAAAAGATTCCCGATTTAATCGATTTTGGAGTAATGAAGAACATTGCGAGAGAACTTATAAATGCTGAATCCTCATTGGAACTCAGATCACACACCTGTTATTGTTACTATTTCTAACCCCTGAGAAATTGTGCCCACGAATGGTAATTTAGCGCCAACAAGTACTATAGATTGGTTAAAGTATAGAAAGTTTCTCAGTACCCATTGAACGGAGAGGTTACCACCAAGAACACCTGATGATATTGACCTGGCTATTGTTAAGTTTGAACAAAACCTCAAAATATCTTCTCAACTTGCTGCGAAACCCCCTCGACACAGAAGGCAGTATAGAACTTGTTCGGTAGATGTCGAGCGGCTATTAAATGAAAAAAGAAGAATTCGAAAATAGTGGTCACTGTACAGATCTCCTGAACTTAAGCCAGAATTGAAAGCATGTACATCAAATTTAAGAAAGTTGCTTGAAACCCAGAGACATGATAAATTAAACAGTTATCTCGAAAAATTAAATCCGACTTCAACAACTCGTTATGGCAAGCTACAGAATATCTTCAAAGATTGTACGTAAACCACCATTAAGAATGCAAAACGGAGCGTGCTCGCCTATCATGCGAGGGTCGTCGGTTTGATTCCCACCAGAGCCTTTGGTATGTCGCTGCAAAACTAGCCAAATCCGGCTTATCCTTGGACCCAAAATTAGAATCTGCAGACAAGCCACTTCGCTTCGCGGAACTAGGCTTAAAAAAAATTATATATATAACTACTAGCTGTTTCTACCCGGTCTTGCCCGGGATCCAAAGACCTTTGTCTTCAAAAATGGTTCACTATGCTTACCAGGCGCTGAGTAATTAGTCCCCGATGAATCATTCATCAAAAAAATTAACTTACTCCCAAAAAATTTTTATGGGATTGGGGAATTTGTTCATGGTGAAAAAATTCCCTATGTTCACGTTTTTTGAGCTAACAAATTCATGTTTTATTTCAATTTAAAATTTTGTGCTTCTCTAATTTAGAACTTTTATTTATAAGACGCTACAGCAAAAATACTTCAAAAATAAGTTGCGAAACCGCCTCAAGTTTTTTTTTTTTTTTTTTTTTTTTTTTTTTTAATTTTATTTGTTTTGTAAACATCAAATATAACGGAATCTTTTGCAAATTAAAGGAATCAGAACTTTTAAAAATTGAATTACTTCATTCAATAAGTGATCATCATTGAGCAGAGACGTCAAAGAAAAACGGAAAATGAATGCGAGGTTTAAAATTGTGCCAAAAGGTTGCTTTAAGCAACTGCTTATAGTATATGTATAGTAATTATTGCACATACGTAGATAACATTTATCATAAGACATTTCACTGAGCTGTGTTCCGCGAGCAAGTCGCGTTCCCGTCCGCGCGTTTGGCAGATAAACCCGTGCTGCCGCGCAGTTGTCGTCAACTTATTTGAATCCCAAAATATATTTTTCAGAACATTGCGATATTTTAGCTGCGCTGTGTTCCAAGAGCGCGTCGCGTCCGCGCGCCCTTTCCGCATCCACACGCCCCTTCCGCGCGTTTGGCAGCTACACCCGTGCTGCCGCGCAGTTGTCGTCAACTTATTTTCATCGCCAAAATATATTTTTCAGATCATTGCGAAATTTTAGCTGAGCCGTGTTCCGCGAGCGCATCGCGTCGCGTCCGCGGGCTCGCGCCGCTTCCGCGCACCGAAATTATGCTATTGAAAAGAATACAGATTTTAAATACGTTTATTGAGAGCAGTATGGAGAATTTCTTCATTTCTTATTGAATTACTTCATTCAATAAGTGATCATCATTGAGCAGAGACGTCAAAGAAAAACGGAAAATGAATGCGAGGTTTAAAATTGTGCCAAAAGGTTGCTTTAAGCAACTGCTTATAGTATATGTATAGTAATTATTGCACATACGTGGATAACATTTATCATAAGACATTTCACTGAGCTGTGTTCCGCGAGCAAGTCGCGTTCCCGTCCGCGCGTTTGGCAGATAAACCCGTGCTGCCGCGCAGTTGTCGTCAACTTATTTGAATCCCAAAATATATTTTTCAGAACATTGCGATATTTTAGCTGAGCTGTGTTCCAAGAGCGCGTCGCGTCCGCGCGCCCTTTCCGCATCCACACGCCCCTTCCGCGCGTTTGGCAGCTACACCCGTGCTGCCGCGCAGTTGTCGTCAACTTATTTTCATCGCCAAAATATATTTTTCAGATCATTGCGAAATTTTAGCTGAGCCGTGTTCCGCGAGCGCATCGCGTCGCGTCCGCGGGCTCGCGCCGCTTCCGCGTACCGAAATTATGCTATTGAAAAGAATACAGATTTTAAATACGTTTATTGAGAGCAGTATGGAGAATTTCTTCATTTCTTTTGGGGACCTTTATTTAAAAATTTAGGAAATTTGTTCATTTTTTGGGGAATTTGTTCATTGGGGACTAAGTGCTGAACGCCTGCTTACCACTACAACTTAGCATGGATTATTTTGTATTATGTCTAAAAGTTACGAATTTTAGTTATTCTAGAGCTTGGGGATATACAGCAATTCTGGTGTTTCCTTCTGGTGCATATACGAAAAGCTTGCGCTGGCTCCCAACTCTGGAGCAGGCGACAATTTATTGTCTAACTTACAAAAGTCTTCTGGTAGGGATATTACAGTCGTATCAATAGTTTCACATTCCCTGGAGTTAGCTTGTCTTATCCGTTGGGCCTGAAGGCATTGTTGAGTCGTTTCCGGAGTTTGACATTCCCTCGACTAAGCTAGTCTTAGCTGCTGGATTTCTAGACGCACTGGAGTAGATTCAGGCATTTCCGCTTCTCTTACGAAGCTTGATCTTTGGGCTTCAAGACGTTATTGGGTTTGCTCAAGTGTTTCAGCATTTCTCGACACAGATTGTCTAACTCGTTGAGACTCGATACGAATTTGGGTCTAATCAGGTTCTCCAAAGTTCTGTTTTGTATAAACCTTTTTGCATTTGAGGTAGTACGGCCTAAATACTATGCTTTCATGTGCAAGGCACAATTGCAAATAGTTATTTTTCCACCTTTACAACTCATTTATATAGTGAAAGAGTTGAAATGGATATATTTGTAACAGGTTGCTTTCCAATGTAGCCAAAAGGCAAGATGGAAATAAATGTAATGTTTTGTTTTCCATTGTAGTTAAAAAGGCGAGATGCAAATATTTATAATCGGGATAATCCTGCAGCTGTAGTCAACCTGTATCTGTTCACCCATGAAATAAATCTGCACTAATTTTGGGGTGTTGTAACTCATATAGTAAAAGAGATAAGACGGGAATATTTGTAATAGGTTGATCTACAATATTTATTTCATAATGGTGTAAACTCAAGAGTAGTAAGTAAAGAGATTTATGCGCAAAATTTTTGGGAAGCCCATTGAAAAATTAAAATATGTTAACAAACATTAAAAGCGTATATAGAAAATTAAAAAAGTGGGCGTTCATTAAATTCAAACGAAACCCATAAAAAATTAAAAAAGTGGTCGCAAAAGTGGGCGTGGCCGATAAGAAGCATATGGTGACCTTCCCTGTGGTACAGAGATCGTGTGTACCAAATTTCGGAGAAAACCGTCATCAAATAAAAATTTGTATAGCGAACAAATATACCAAAAAGCAGAAAATTAATTGTATACAAAAAGTGGGCGTAAAAGTAGGCGTGGTCGATAAGAAGCATATGGTGACCTTAGTTGGAGTACAGGGATCGTGTATAGTGAACAAATATAAGCGCCCCGGTAGGTGAGTAGGTAGCATGCTCAACTATCATGCGGGGGTCGTGGGTTCGATTCCCACCAGAGGCTTTGGTCTGTCGCTGCAACAAAAAAAAGAAAAAAAAACTTGCCTAAATTTTAATCTGCAGACAGGCCACTCGGCTTTAAAAAAAATAGAAAATAAATTTTACATAAAAAGTGGGCGTAAAAGTAGGCGTGGCCGATAAAAGTATATAGGGACCTTTCCTGGGGTATAGAGATTGTGTGTACAAAATTTCAGGAAAATCCGTTGAAAAATAAAAATTTGTATAGCGGTCAAACAAACAAACAAGCAGAAAATGAATTTTATATATAAAGATTTGATTATTATATCCATAATTCATTACTCCAAAAGTAAAGAGAAAGGAGCTAATTTCCGTCATAGTCCCTATAAGCCTGAAAAATTAAATTGATATTTTCACTACAAAACTTGGCTATAGGCAAATGAATAAAATGTAAATAAAAATAAAATTACAGATTTTTTCAAATTCATATCAAAGATAATTTTAATAATCAAAATCAAATAAAAACAAGTAAGAAAATTATAGTCGGTATAGACCGACCATGCGTTTAAAGACCCTATCACTTTGGTCCCACTATTTAGATATAGAAAATAAACATTAACCAAGTTTGAGTGGTAAGGTTTTTTTGCCTTCGGATACGAAAAAGTTCATATCGGACGCTATATTTATATAGGGACTACGTCGAAAAATGGATTGACCCTGACCATATTCGGTAAGGTCACTTATTTTTTGCAAAAACATATACAAACCAAATTTGAGGAAAATCTGTGCAATAGTTTTAGTTTTTGGTAGATTTAAGTGAAGATCGGGAATGAGTTTCATATGGGGCTATGTCTAAGAATTGTCCTGTAGGGTTTATTTTTGGACTACTGATAAATTGATAAAAAATAAGCATACACAAACCCAATTTGACAGAGATCTATATGATAATTTTGATATTATAGCCATTTTAGTCGATATCATAGTGGTCATTTGTATGGGGACTAGGCCTGAACATGAACTGATTTTCACCAATTTAAATAGCGTTCGTGCTATTTCATCACATTTGCGACCTGCAGTTTGATTACAAAGTTAACATGGACACAAAGACGGACAGACGGACGGACGGACGGACATCGCTAAATCGACTCCGAAAATGATCCTGAGAAAGTGATTCTGAGTCGATCTGCTTAACAAAAGATGGATCTAGGTCAAATATTTTAGGTAGTTACAAACATCAGCACAAAGTCAGTAGGCCCTGACCACATAGTGGTATAAGGTATAATTAATTTCGTAATCATGTACACAGTTTCGGAATATTAGGTTGTGAGAAAAACTTATTTAAAATTTTACAAACTGGCTTTTGCCTAGAAAACCGTTTTTGTTGACTCTTACTACCGATGGGTAAATATTTTTTATGCGCAGACTTTTTCTAGCAAAATTTTTTTGTTAATAAAAAAAAAAATCTTTAAACTTCTGCCTTCAATTAAGTCCACAATTGATTTTCATAGTAAATATTAATACCAATGGATGAATATAAAATGTTCTTTATATAATCAAAAACAAAATTCAAAAAAAATTATCAATCATTTCACATCTCTTTTAACTCAGCCGAAATGCCTTAAAAATAAAATATATTGTATATTAAAGACTTCCTTTTGTTAAAATTTGTTTTGTTTAATTTAAAATCTCATTAATTAACCACATTTCAGTAAACAGCTTTCAAATGGGCAGTTTTTTTTTTTTTTTTTACGAAAAGCCGCTCGATCTTTTCTTTTCCATGATGAATTACATTATCAATAGCATAATTTGTAACAATAGAAGAATATTATCATTTATTAAATTGAGTTCTTTTCAAATTCTATATAAAACAAATTTGAGGTGGGCGCCTAATCATTAATCTTGTCTAAACATTTCTTCAAATAAACGTCAACAAATACCTCAGAAGCTCCTATTAAGTTGAATGAAAAAAAAAAAATCGTACTTATTTAAGAAATTTAATTTTGTTTTATCTAATTTGTTCTTAGGTTATTAGCTTATTAAATTTCTTATCGGTTTTTATGATGTGTACGCTTTTACAACTTTGTTTTCTAATATAACAAATAGCTTTGGTTTTATTGTACATTTCATAAAGATTTTATGATAGAATTATTTATTTTAAATTTATTTTTTATTATTTTTGGTATTCATGACTTCTGGCAGGTGTTATTTTTATACCCTCCACTCCAGTGTGCAGAGGGTATATGTAAGTTTGTCATTCCGTTTGTAATAATTAGAAAAAAAATTTTGGGCCCCAGAAAATATATATATTTGTGATCCTTATAACAACCGGAGTTGATATAGCGATGTCCGTCTGTCCGTCTGTGGAAATCACGATGACGGCATCAATCGGCCAGCTAGGGTGCTCGTTGACATAAAAAATGATTCATTAACATCCTGAAAAGTTTGCTGTTTAAAATCGTCTAAATCGGTCGATTAGGGCCCGAGATTTGAATGAAGAACTAAAAAAAAAGTCTTGAAAAAATATCATTTTCTATGTTGGTCTTGTCACGATCACGCCCTCAATAGGACAGCTAGGGTGATCGTTTTTAGTGAGAATGATTCACCAAATTCATGGAAAGATTTGTATTTCAAAAATCAATTAAATCGGTGGAACAGGTCCAGGGAAATCTCTGAAAAAGTAAAAAAAAAATGAAAAACATGATGTTTCTATATTGTTATTCTAAATGTTGTGTTGTTGTCATAGCTGGACTTGTTGTTTTTGTGGTCGTTGTGGTAATAATATAATAAAAACAAACCCTTTGTAAATTTTTTTATCAACTCTGGTAGAAAAATTTAAAAGTTTCCATTGTTTTGGCATCACTAAAAAAATTTGTTAGATCATTTCTGTCATTTCCACGAGCCTGCCTGCAAAATTGGGTCACGGGAAAGTGATTAAAATCGATCCAAAATTTGTTCGACAAGCAGACACTACGAGTTAATATTAAGGGAGTAAAAATTCACCAACATCTAAAGCAAATAATGCTAAAATACCTAGTTATTAATAAAAAAAAAAAACAATGTAAATTTAGCGAAAAAAAAATTATCTATTAATTTATTTAAAGAGAAAAACACAAAAATAACGTTTGATGTTGTATTTTTTGTGTGTAATATTTACATATACATACACATATTAAATAATATACATATATTCTATATATGTATATCCATAATAACTGCATGTTAGAAATAAATCGGTATATTATTTTATTTACATAAATTTCTGCAATATTTTGTTGTGGGGAAAATACATTTCTTTTGCATTAACAGAGTGTCACTTCATTTTGCTCAGCGTGACTATGCCGCAGTAGATGGCGCCACAATTTTTGTTCTAATAAGCTTTGCAATAGTTATTTCTATTTTAACATGTCAATGTCAATATTTTCAACTAGATATCATACAGAACAATGTTAAGAGTATACACGGGCTGGTCTTTTATTTCATACGTTTTTTCATTATTCTTTTACAAATATGAACATAAGTTTGGCATATTAACTTTTTGTTGTTTTTACAAAATAGAGTTACCGAGTTTATAAATGAGTTTTTTGCTTTACATAGTTATATAGAATTATTATTCTGTTTTACCTACAAAATATCTGATTGCGATTACATTTAATTTTTAAAAATTGTTTATAATTACTAAAGCATTATTATTCACATATATACAAAATTGCACTTTTTAAATTTTCCATTCAAATTTAAGAAAATATCAATTCTAAAAACTGGAATTAAAATTTCCAATTATAAATTAGAAAATATTAATTGATTTTCAGAAAATCATATCAAAACGTCGGAAATAATAATTTTAAATTTAGAAGACATCAATTGCATCTTTAATATATAAATTTTATTCGTTAAACACAAATTGAAATTCCAAAAAAAAAACAACAAATACCTATGTTTACATTTAAAAACAAGTAAGAAAATTATAGTCGGTCTAGACCGACTATACGATACCCTATACCATGCGTTTAGAAACCCTATCTCTTAGGCCTAACTAACTGGACATTGAAAATAAGCAAAAACCAAATTTGAGTGGGATTTTTATTAATTTTTTTGGCTGCAGATATGAAAAAGTTCATATCGGATGCTATATCTATAAAGGGACTAGGTCCAAAAATGGACCGATCCTGATCATGTTTGTTTGTATTTTGCAAAAATATGTACAAACAAAATTTGAGAAGAATCAGTGCAATATTTTTGTTTTTTAATAGATTTAAGTGAAGATCGGGAAGCAGCTCTATATGGGGTCAAAGGGATCATTTTTGGACTACTCATTAGTGGATGTAATGAACGCATACAAACCCAATTTGAGCAAGATCTATATGACAATTTGGATCTTATGGCAATTTATGTCGATTTCATATGGGTAATTTGTATGGGGGCTAGGTCTGAACATGGACCGATTCTCACCAATTTCAATAGCGTTCATCCCATGGCCGATAAAAGCTTATATACCAAATTTCGCCAAAATATATTCATATTTGCGACCTGCAGTTTGATTACAAGCTTTACATGGACACACAGACGGACGGACGGACGGACGGACATTGTTAAATCAACTCAGAAAGTGATTCTGATTCGATCGGTATAATTAAAGATGGGTCTAGGTCAAATATTTTTGGTTGTTACAAACAGCAGCACAAAGTCATTATACCCAAACCACATAGTGGTATAGGGTATAAAAATATTGCCATTCAGGAGACATTAATAACTTTTCAGTACCGCGATTCAGTAACTTCTTTAACGATAGTCGAATCGTTAAAAAAATAAAATTGCAAAATTATCAGAAAAATTTTTAAACCATATTCGCTATTGTTAAAGTCAGCTGTTGTTGTTACCTAAACGACAACCATGTTTGCGTTGTTTATTCAATCGATAAAAACTTAAATTTTTAGGTTGAAATATCGTCATACATATGTAAATAAAAATCATAAAATAGTGAAAATATTTTGCTTTAATTAAAAAACTTTTTTATATAAATAAAAAAATTAAATAGCATATTCAATTCATTATTTCATTTTCAAACAAATAAACAGAAATATTAGTAAAAAAATAAAGATATTAAACATATGTATATATAAAATCATCCGGTCAAACACGAAGTAATTTGTTTTTTTTTCTATTCTTTGTGTTTTTCGCTTATTTTGACAGAGATACCACTCGTTTACAATTTAAATAAATAGAAAAATAGATTTGTCGACTGTCGTTAAGATGTATGTACTTAGTGAATCACTTAATCCTTAGTGCAAACAACAATAGCTGTCGATATACTTTGCGATTATCGGATCGTTGAAATTTACAGAATCGGACTACAGAAAACATTAATTTAAATTCAATGAATTTTAGAAAACCTCAAATGATATTTAAGAATTGCTAACATAAAAACTGTTACATAAATAAACGCAATTTGATGAGAATGTTATTTTTAATATATAAATTTTCACAATTTTTTTTGGATGAAAATTTGAAGTTTTTCAGATAATAAAGATAACAAATTATTTTATTTAAAATGTCCCAAGACTTTTGGTTATTTGCGTTTGGCATCCCTAATTTGATTATTTATTATTATAAATTTATTCTCTATGTTTTCAAAATATGGCAATATTTTAATAAAAAAGTTGAGAGAGCTTTTTTTTTTTGGTTATTATTTTGTTACTCCAACCTATATGGCCACAATGAAGAAATATTTGGCCAATTAAAAGAAACTATACAGCCATCTCCAATAAGCACGATGTAATGCATATAGCCACCCTACACAACCATTACCTTTGCAATGGAAGTTAGGGCGAGCTATTTAATTAGCAAAAACTAAATTAAACGAGAAATTATGTCATATAACCGGAAACGCATGCATATTTTTCCAATATTTTGTTTACATTTATTATCAATACTCAAACCGAGGTGGAGGGTATCAAAGATTCGGCACAGCCGAATTTAACACTCTTACTTGTTTTTACTGTTTTTTAATTATTTGAACAAGAGGAATCTTTTTTGCAATTTCTTAACATTAAAATTTTATTGGAATCCTGTTAGTTTCAAATTTCTTCTAAAGGAGAAAGTATATAAACTTCTGTAAAATATTAACTAACTTCTTATTTTCTCAAATTTATTAGTCATATAAGTATTTCAAATCTTCCGCAAACAATTTTATTTAAAAGGTGGTAAAACGAGTCTTTTGTTTTGGCTTTAAAAAATAAAAACAAACCAGCATCAGCTGCCTGTTAATTTTTTTTTTTTTTTTTTCGGTACAGATCTGTTAAGAGAGAAAGAAGTGGGTAAAGAATTCAAAAAAAAAACTGAGACATAAACATGTTTCTTGTTAAGTTGCTTTCGCTAACAAAAAAACTCTTTACGGCTTTTATTAACAAAGCCATGAAAACTTTTTTTTTCACCACGCGTGCCTCAAAAACGGCGGCTGCGACTGTGAAATGTTCAGTCAACCTTCACAAGGCCGTTGCAAGCCGGATTTTTTCTTTTTCATTTGTTAGCACAGCTAAGATGGCAGATGGTATTTTTTTACAATTTACCAAATATGCACAGACATGTTTAAAAAGTTAAATTTAAATGATGTCGAATTAATATGGCAGCAGGTAAATGCATATATGTGATTTTTGACATTCAAACATCTGTTTAATATAACAAGAAAATAAATAATAATACTAAATAATTAAAGACATTGCAAATTAATTTGAATTGTTATTTTTTAGTTTCTTTTATATTTTGGCATAAGCCAGACATGAATCGAATTAAGGTCCTATTATTATTTTTGTGGCCTAAAAACTTCATGACAGCTGTTTTTGAATTCTAACACGATTTAAGCCATTTTTTTTCTGACAATTATAGAATTTTTTTTTTTTTTTGCTGTAAATTTAGCTACAATATTAATCAAATTCTTATTGTTTAAGCCATAATTACAGCAAAAAAAACTCTCTTTTATTCTCTTAAAACTACTCTTTCATACACATACTTCGTAGTTAAAAAAAAAAACAAAACTAAACAAAACAATGTCAACTGTCTCTTTTTAAAATGCACTTAAAAAGTACAGTTTACTCTTTCTTACACATTATTAACAACAAAATGTAAACATATGTTGGCTCTTGAATGCGATGAATGGTGGTGGATTTTGTGGTGTTGGTGGTGGAAATTGGTCATGAACTGTATCTTTCGCAACAGACACAAAATGCTGTGTATTAAAACTGAAAAAGTCATTTGCGCACACACACGCTCAAAATTAATGTTATGTTAGTAGTAAGTGCTAGTAAACCAAAAGAAGTTTCACAATTTTGTAAATTCAGTTGCTCTTTAACAAGCGGCATGATCGGAACAGAATAAAACATTAACGGTGAATAAAGACATGTGCATAAAATATATACATATTTAAAAAAAAACGCTACTTTACAAAAAAAAAAAAATTAACAAACATAAAAATGATAAACTAAAAAATATAAACAAAAGTAAAATTTTATCAAAAAAAAAACTAGTGAAAAAGTTTTAAAAACTAAAGTTTATAAATTTTCAAAAAAAAAAAACGTTGGCTTGATTTGAACAAAAACAAAAATATTTTAAAATGGTACGTAGTTTGGCTCAGTGGACGAAAACTTTAAGTTTTCCGTCACGCTTATCACCAAATCGTAATTCTAAGGATTGTTCTACTTTAAATGCCACTAGTCCAATGCCTCCACCCACACCACCAAGGAATAAAAATTCAAACTGTGCTACCTCAAGATCATCATCATCGACAGTGTCTTCAAACTCTGGCGCTTCGTCACATTCTACAAATAACAACAATAACAATATGCCTATAACGGAATTGGAACAAATTGTAAGTTTTTTTTTTTTTTTTTTTTCAATATTGTAACGAAAATTTTTTAAATGAGAAACAAACATTTATAATTTCACAATGTTTGGTAAATTGGTAAAATAAATTTAAAAATACAGGGAATTTAGTTAGTTATTAACTTAGTTGGGCGATAATTGCAATGTTTTATTGTGTTTGAACGCAAACCAAAGGAAAACCGAAAAATATAGGCCAAAAGATTTAAATTTTCAAGGCTGTTCAAATATTAATATATGTACTGTGAGCGTCAAAAAAAAGTAAACACTTTAGTTACTCATATTAAAAGTTTTATTAAAATGAAGTAATTAACAAAAAATCAAAAATAAATATAAGGAATTCAAGAATTATTTAATTATAGCTGAACTCAATAAAAACATACAAAAGTACTAAAAAAAACAGAAAGAAACAAGTGCACATTATTTAGAAAATGATCAAAATTTACGCGTCCAAATAAAGTAAACAGCTAAGAAAAGGCAGCAGAACTTCAATACAAAAAGTAAACTTTTAAAATTTTTAATATTTCATATACTTTCATTTGGCCTTAAGCACCTTATATAGTAGCGCGTCCCGATTTCGTTTTTATTTTTCGAACTTGCCCCCCAAAAGATGGGGATTTAGGAGCCTTTTAAAGGAAAAAAAAATTTTTGGACAAAAAACCAGATGGCTACCGGATCCTAAAGATTGCAAGAGTGCATTTTGAAAAAAAAATATATTTTTGATTTTCAAAAAATTAACTGCAAAAGTTGCGCAATACAGAGTACATTCCGGGAAAAATATTAATAAAATTGCCGTAGAGCAATTATAGTGCAGCGTTGCATCTTAAATATGGAGAGTGTGTATAAATTTTTTTCTTTGTTTCTTTCAAGCTAAATTAGTCTCAAAACCTGTGCGCTGGGCCAGAAAAGCTCTATCACATTTTTTGAAATAGTTTTAGCCTAATATCCTAATAGTTTGCGCAGCTTTTGAGACTAATTTAGCTTGAAAGAAAGAAAAAAAAAATATATGCTCACTTTCCATCTCTAAGATGCAACGCTGCACCAAAATTGCTCTACGGAAATTTTATTAATATTTTTTCCGGAATGTACTCTATATTATGCTACTTTTGGTGTCAATTTTTTTAAAATCAAAAATATTTTTTTTTTTTTTCAAAATGCACTAGGATTGCAATCTTTAGGATCCGGTAGCCATCTGGGGTCGAATCGTCGCATTCGTTATCGAAATTTTTCGATCGAAATAATTTTTTTATTTTCCAAAATAAAATACTAATAATAATTTTACTCTGTCACAGCTAACGAGTTATGGTCCATAGTTAATGGTAAAAGTGAAACGAGGTCTGACGATTGTCCGTCTTCTTTAAATAATAAACCAAAATATGGAATTTCGATTGATTTTACTCGATATCGAACGCGACGATTTGCCCTCTGGTTTTTTGTTCAAAAAATTTTTTGCTCTTTTTCCCGTAAAAGGGTCCTAAATCCTCATCATTTTGGGGGGGCAAACTAAAAAAAAATAATTCGGGACACGCTATTATATAGCCTTCGACTCGACAAGTTTTTTTGTTATATCAGGGGAAATTATACTCCATTCTTCCTTTTGAGGCTTCCTTAAGTTTGCCTTGCTTGAAAAAGCCCTTCCACCTAATTTTCTGTCAAGATTTTCCCACAGATGCTCGATTAGGTTAAGGTCCGGGGACTGCGGCGGATGATCAAGTGTCTTAAGAGTCCGGTACAGTAGCCACTCTTTCACAATTTTAGATGTATGCTTTAGATCGTTGTCCTGTTGGTAGATCCAGTTTCTCGACGCTAGGGCCAACATTGTCCTTCCAAATGGCCGAGTAATCCATTTGGTTTACAGTGGAGTAAATAAAAACATAATTACCAACACCCCAAACCATAACTGAAACCTCACCGCATATAACAGTGTTGGTAACACACTTTTCTTTGAATGTTTCATTCTTAGAACGCCCTATTTTTGGAAGCCTTTTCGCGCCGAAAATTTCGGATTTCCTCTTATCTGTATATAATATGCTTTCCCAAAAAGATAGAGCCTCATTTTTATACTTTTTATCAGAATTCATTAGCTTGCTTTGATCGCCTTGGATATGTATGATTTCTTGTATGGTATCATACCATATAAGCCATTTTTGTGAAGCGTTCTCCTTACTGTACTCCAACTTACTGGTTTGCCTGATGTCAGCGTTATGTTTTCTGATAATTTTACTGCACTTTAGGCTGTATATGTCTTTACTTCTCTTACTACAGCTCTAACTTCAGTACCACTAAGCCGCTTTGGGCGTCCAAATCTCGTTAAATCTTCAACATGATGGTGTTTGGCGCATTCATCAACTACTTTTTTTTTATTGTGCAGTGGTTCCTACCCACAATTTCGACAATTTCACGCAAGGTTTTACCTTTTTTCAATCTAAAATGTTTTCCGAGTACAAACCGATGTTTGCTTTCCCATAGTGAGAATATTTGCTTTTACATCTTTTTAGTTATTATTAATTACTACAAATTAACTTAAAATGATTTTTAGTAAAATATAACACATGATCAGTACTAATTTGTCACAAAAAGTTAAGGTTCTTCCCCGAAATATAAAAAAGCGTAAATAAGTGTTACCACTGTTTACTTTTTTTTTGTGACGCGTAAAATCTGATGAAGATAATTTTTGGACATTATTAAAATAGCGAAGACAATTTTTAAATCCACACTATAAAATGAAGAAAAAAGCAAATTTATACATGGAATATTTAAAGAACTTATGTAATTGAAAAATATGTCTAATTTTTATGTTAAGAGATTACAAAGTTACATCTTGTCTCATATAACCCTTAGAAACAATGCTTAACGGAACTGGATTAGATACAGATTTCCCTTACTTAAACAACAATCATAATTCTTAGTTGCCGCTATTCAAGAAATGCTTAAGAGGCTGGATAAATCTTATTTTTAGACAAGTACAATCTGTGCGATTTCTAACTCATAATATAAACTGAACGCCCATAGTTCTACTGATAACAACCCATTCAATGTGGACGTAATGACTATTAAGAATATTATAAAGAATCTTAAAAGTAAACAAGTAAGAAAATTATAGTCGGTCTAGACCGACTATACGATACCCTATACCATGCGTTTAGAGGCCCTATCTCTTAGTCCCAACTAATTGGATATGGAAAATAAACATAAACCAAATTTGAGTGGGATTTTTATTAATTTTTTTGGCTGCAGATATGAAAAAGTTCATATCGGATGCTATATCTATATGGGGACTAGGTTCAAAAATGGACCGATCCTGATTATGTCTGGTAAAGTCTCTTGTATTTTGCAAAAATATATACAAACAAAATTTGCGAAGAATCGGTGCAATATTTTTGTTTTTTGATAGATTTAAGTGAAGATCGGGAAGCAGCTCTATATGGGGCCTATGACTAAGAGTTGTCCCATAGGGATTATTTTTTTGACTACTCATTAATGGATGTAATAAACGCATACAAACCCAATTTGAGTAAGATCTATATGACAATTTGGATCTTATGGCAATTTATGTCGATTTCATAGGGGTCATTTGTATGGGGGCTAGGTCTGAACATGGACAGATTGTCACCAATTTCAATAGCGTTCATTCTATGGCCGATAAAAGCTTATATACCAAATTTGATTACAAGGTTTACATGGACACACAGACGGACGGACGGACGGACGGACATTGTTAAATCGAATCAGATAGTGATTCTGTTTCGATCGGTATAGTAAAAGATGGGTCTAGGTCAAATATTTTTGGTAGTTACAAACAGCAGCACAAAGTCATTATACCCAAACCACATAGTGGTATAGGGTATAAAAAACCCCTGGCTTAGCTAAAATTTCAAACAAATTTCTAAAGTCCCTTCCTTTATTTAATGCATGCACTCAATTCTATTCACAAACCAGGAAAAAGTTTATCAAACCTCAACTAATACAGACCAATAAGTCTTCTAAGATCAATGAGTAAAATATTGAAAAAAAATAATTTTATTGAAGTTAACAATATTCTGACAGTTCAACAATTCGGTTTTAGGTCTTAACACAATACTTCACAGCCTTTAGTTAGAATGAAAATCATGGTAAATGAAAATCGATCGCTTAGAGTACATATTGAAGACAAAAGTCTCAGAAGAACACAATATTCCAGCTGGCTGTCCTCAAGTTTAGTATCTTTCTCCAATTCTTTATAACATTTTTACTTCTGATTTCCCTACACTAATAGGTTGTGAGTCCTCAATTTGTGTTGATGATACAGCAATTCTAAGTTCAGACAAATCATCAACTGATGTGCTCAGTAAACTGCAAATATCCTTGAACACCCTGATAGGATATTTAAAAAAAAAGGAAAATATCTGTTAACCCAACGAAGACTCAACCCATATTTGTTTCAAGAAGAAGAAAAGAATGCTTTCTACCGTATGTTAATATAAATAGAATTAAAGTGCAGTGGTAAACAATGGTGAAATATTTAGGAGTTGTCTTAGACAGAAAAATGTTATTTGATGAACATATTAGTTACATTATTCATAAAATAGACATAACTAAAAAAATAATGTATCCACTTATAAATCATAAATCCAGTCTAAGCGTTGAGAATAAATTATTAATTTTAAAAGTTGGCACGATATATCTGAATGTCATTTAAAGCGTTTTCAAGTTTGCCAAGATAAACTTTTAAAAATAATCTCTCTCTTCTAATATCCCTTTGCTCAAAGATAAAATAACGTTTATTACAGAAAAATATTTTAATAGATGTTCTAATTCCTCTTATGAGCACATAAGTTCCATTAGTTCTTAACCTGTTGCTTCTTTTAACTATTACCACTTTTATTGTTATTTTTATACCCTATACACCATATGGTTTGGTATAATGACTTTCTGCTGCTGTTTGACCTAGACCCATCTTTTATTATACCGATCGACTTAGAATCACTTTCTGAGTCGATTTAGCGGTGTCCGTCCGTCCGTCCGTCTGTGTGTCCATGTAAATCTTGCAATCAAACTGAAGGTCGAAAATGTGAACATATTTTGATGAAATTTGGTATATAAGCTTCTATCGGTCATGGCATGAACGCTATTGAAACTGGTGAAAATCGGTACATGTTCAGACATATTCCCCATACAAATGACAGCTATGAAATCGACTTAAATGGCCATATAATCCAAATTATCATATACATACATCTCGCTCAAATTGGGTTTGTGTGTGTTTATTACTCCCATTAATCAGTAGTCCAAAAATAAACCCTATAGGACAATTCTTAGTCATAGCCCCCATATAAATCTGCTTCCCGATCTTCACTTAAACCTATCAAAAAACAAAATTATTGCACAGATTTTTCTCAAATTTGGTTTGTATATGTTTTGCAAAAAATAAGTGACCTTACCAAATATGATCAGGATCGGTCCATTATTCGACCTAGTCCCCATATAAGTATATAATCCGATATGAATTTTTTCATATTCAAAGGAAAAAAAATTAATAACAATACCACTCAAATTTGGTTTATGCTTATTTTCTATATCCAATTAGTTGGGCCTAAGAGATAGGGTCTCTAAACGCATGGTATAGGATATCGTATAGTCGGTCTAGACCGACTATATTTTTCTTACTTGTTTTTTCTCATAAAGGTTTTAAAATAACATTAAACTAAATAAAAAATTATAAATTATTATCATATATTTTAGCAGAAAAGTCAGAAACGACTAAACTCTTAACTGCTTATATGAATACTAGCAGATGCCAGCGCTTGAAATTCGAGTGCAATTTCTAGGCAACTTTATTTCTCAACTTAGCCAATTCACAAATTAAAATTTTTTTTGTTTTATTATTACTGTCAATGAAGACAACAAACTCATTAACAAACACATTAACAAATTTAATAAAGACACACATAGCATACATATGTATAATTTTGTGTATGTGTTAGTAGCAACTTTAAATGCAATTTACTCAAAATAAAGAAAAAAAAAAATAAAAATCTGTAAATCTGCAAAACTGCTAAAAAGAAATACCTTTCAAACAATATACGTTTGGTGAAAATCGGGATAAAACGGTAGAAGAAAACATCGGTCACAAGATATTGCCTAGCCTATTAATATTATAGATAGATTATTGTGTATTTCTTAATAATATTTTTATCAATAAATATGAATTGAATTCAATTAATTGATAAAGCGCACTTTAAACTACAAAAAATCTACTTAAATCGAATATCTAAACTACGAGGCCAGAACTTCCCAACCTGACGTATAGATGGCGGCAGTAGTTTGAAAAAATGTTCTTTTCTAAAAACATATGTTTTAAGTTTCAAGCGGCCACGTTGTTTAGTATTTTCTTGGAGCCATCAAAAGTAACCGATCTCAGTGAATTTTCAAACATGGAATCAATTGGTGACCGTTAGGTAATTCAATACTTTCATTTGTAAGCTCTCAGGCTATACAAAATCGAAGCCGAGGTAGATTCTACTCTGGGGGAGTCTGCTCCTTTGTTTACGACTATAAAATAGGGCTTAAGAGCTGGCAAGATGAACATCTTATTGATCATCCAATTAAGTTGGCCACACCAGAAACGATTAATGAAATCCACAAAATAATATTTGATAATCGTCGGCTAAAGGTGCGTGATCTAGCTGAAATGATAGGCAATTCAAAAAGTGCTATATATCGGATATTGATTGAAAATTTGGAGATTAGAAGCTGTCAGCAAGTTGGGTGTCTCGTCTGTTCACAATAAAACCAAAACAGCGTTGTGAGGATAGATTGTTTGGCGATGTTTCAACGCCAAAAATTCAATAACATCCACCACTTCGCACCGGAGACAAAGGATCAGTCTAAACAGTGCACGGAAATGAGATAATCGTATTCCAAGATGGCGAAGACAACTCCATCTGCAGGCAAGGTTAAGATGTCTGTTTTTGGGAGCCGCGTGTGATAATTTTTATTGATTGTCTTCAAAAAGGAAAATCAATCAACCGCGAGTATTATGCTTATTTAATGCAGCGTTTAAGTGATGAAATTAAGGAAAATAGGCCGCATTTGGCGAAAAGGACAGTGTTGTTTCTTCAAGAAAATGCAGAGATTCACACATCCACTATTGCGATGGCCAAAATCCATGAATTAAAATTCGAATTACTTCATCACGCGCCTTATTCGCCAGAATTAGCTAACTCGGATTATTTTCTATTTCTAAACTTGCAAAAATGGTTCTGTGGTAAAATAAATTTGCTAACAATGAAGAGGTGGAGTCTACGATTGATGTGCATTTTAAATAGCTAGGGAGTTCTTACTATAAAGAGGGTATCGAAGCTTTTGAATATTGCTGGGAAAAGTGTATCGGGCTAAAAGGAAATTATGTTGGGAAATAAAGAAAAACTAGCAGATTCCAGCCCTCGAAATTCGAGGGCAAATTCTAGGAAATTTTATTTTTCCATTAAATAAAGACCCTAAAAGTATGCTAATCAATTACACATTAAAAAATTTAATAAACATACACATAGCATTGTAGAATTTTATGTATGCGTTAGTAGCAACTTTAAATGCAATTTTCTCAAAATAAAAGAAAAAGTTTAAAAATCTGTAAATCTGCAAAACGGCTAAAAAGAAATACCTTTCAAATAATATACGTTTGGTGAAAATCGTGATAAAACGGTAGAACAAAACATCAGTCACAAGAAATCGCCTAGCCTATTAATAGTATAGATTGTCCCAAATTTGTTGTCTTCGTATGTTGGCAGCACTTAAAAACCAAATATCAAATATGGAAAATCAATACTAATCTGGAATAGTAAATATGTAAATTGGCAATGTGAAATATTATAAAAAATTTACTAAATAATAAAAATAGATTAAAATAATTTAACCCATAAAAACAAAGTTTTTATTAAAACACTTTCTTTCCGTATCCATATGAGTTTTGAATCTCTCCGCGACTGTGAGTGACTTTGCGTTACTATTTTAAAATAAATCTTTTGTCACATGTCTATGGACAAAGTTTCAGATTGATCGGATGAGGGGAAATGGGGTTTAAATCACTTCGTGACTGTCTTAAAATTAATCTTCTTTCACGGCGAGTCTATGAACAAAGTTTCAGAGTGATCGGATAAGAGGAAATGGGTTTTAAAGCACTCCGTGACTGTGTCTGACTACCCCAAAATTAATCTATAGTCACAAAAAGACTATGGGTCAAGTTTCAGATCAATTGGATGAGGGGGAATAGTGTTGCCCCATGGCAGGCAGACAGATATAGAGTATGAGTTAAAAGAAAGCTATTATAGAATCTGCTAAATTTTCTTTAAAAAAAAGGCTGGAAAAACAAATTAGGATTTATTTTACTTTGGAAAAGCTTATGTGTAACAATCTAACTATATTAGAAAACCCTAAATTTAACCAAACAACTTATTTTGTTACATTAATTTTCATTATATTAAACTCATTAAAAATTTTGAAATAAGAAAAAAGAAAATAATAATAAAAAAAAAAAAAAAACTGTCTCATCAAAGTTTTAACACTCATTACCTTCACCTTTTAATTAACATATGATCTCAATGAGTGAGTCTTTGTTGAAATACAGTTTCATAAAATATAACTATTGCTACAGAGCTCTTGATTTATTTGAAATGACGATAAGATCAAAAAAATATAAATTAAAGTCTAGTTGTTGCGAGTTATAATTACCAGCAATGTATGTTAAAACTTTTACTTTAATTGAAAACTTTTTGAAGCGAAACTGACTGAACATAAGTATATTTTATTTTTGTTATATGAATGTGTTCAAAACGAGGAAAATTAATGATAAAATTTGCTGACGGCTGAGCAAATATAAATATATTGTTTAATTTTGTGTTAATGCTTTAGATAAAGTATTAACAATTATTCAGTGTATTCGGTGGGTAATATGAAAGAAAAAACCATTACATTTCAAGCTAACACATACACAATCAATTTGTTTTAATATAATTATCTCTTGAGTAGATAAAACCATTTGGTTATCAAGTTTCGTAACAATTTCCAAATAAACAAAACCAAATTATGTAAATTTTCCCAAAAGGCAGTTAAAGTTTTAGTAAATATCATAAAAAGTAAGATAAAATTCAGCAAAAATAAATATGTATACTTAATTGGTTATGATAGGAAAACCTGGTGGCTTCAACAAAAAATTGCTACAATAAACCAACATTATTATTATACAATTTTCTCAAGTTAAAATGATTATAACCTTGGATTGGTCAAGTCAATTACAATAATTAGTAGCATTTAATTAATACAATTAAAAGCTTTATTAACCTTTGCTTTTAAAGATTTAAAAACTTAACGTTTGAAATTTGAACTTTGTCTTCACTAATATGAAAACAAGAAAAAAATCTCGATTTTAAAAACTAGTTTAGACAATTTCAAAAAAAAAAAAAAACACACACACACATAATGGTGACACATGTTTGAAAGATATAAAAGATTTCGTTGTGGGAAAATAAGGATCCATCCATCTACACAATATTAACCATTTGTTTCCGTTTACCATAAGAAAACAGACAGAAAAAATAAACAGGATGTTACAAAAAAAAAAAAAAAAAAATACATAAATAATAAATCTCCCAAAGAATAAAACATGTTTATCTTAAAAGGTGCCCTCAAATTACAAAATAAAAACATGTGTTTAACATGCACTTTCAAAGCAACATAAATGTGAACAATTATGAAACCAAACACTCCTCAGCATTAAAGTTTGAAAATAATCCAAAATAATAAAGTACTTAAGCACGTCACCAATAAGATAAGATTTAAAATAACTGAAATATTTATTGAAATTACAAAATAATTTTACAATTACATAATTGAGATTACAAAGTTCTAATAGCTCCCAGAGAAATTTTAAACAGGTCTGATAAAATACTTAAATCAAGGTTATGAATTGTAAGAAGATTTACCATAAAACTTAAAAAAACGATATATATTTAGGCATATCTCAAAGTTTCATTCCTTTAGAAGTAATCTTCTTCAGATAGTATAATTTTTTCGGAAAACTTAACATTCTTCATAGGAATTAAAAAGATACTGTTATTATAATAATCATGTAAAACTAAATGAAGCTCATCGAATTAGGCCGAGGCCACGCAATGAGCGGCAAAGCGGCGAGCGGCGAGCGGCAGAGCGGCGAGTTTGAGCGGGAAGTGGCTTATTACTGAGCGTCATTTCTGAGCGGTTAGTTGTCAAAATGCCATTGTCAATGTTATTATATATTATTTATATAAAAATTTTTTTATAATAAAAGCAAAATATTTTCACTATTTTATGATTTTTATTTATGTATGACTACATTTCCACCTTTTTAACTTTTAATCGATTGAAAAACAAGACAAAAATGGTTGTCGTTAAGATAACAACAACAGCTGACTTTAACAATAGTGAATATCGTTTAAAAATTTTACTGAATACAAAAATCAATTAATTTGTTGTTTTTTTTTTTAAACGATTCAATTATCGTTAAAAGAAGTTACTGAATCGCGCTGCAGATTGACAAAACAAAGAAAAGCCATTTATTTTTTTTTTGCAATTTTTAATCTTTGCCGCTCAGAAAACAACTAAAAATTAGAACAAGTTCTATTCCTGAGCGGCGTCGCTTAGCCGCTCAAAAATGCCGCTCACATGCCGCTCATTGCGTGGCCACTTCAGTAGTATTTCATATGTTTTTTATTTTTTGCCGCTCACCGCTCTGCCGCTCGCCGCTTTGCCGCTCATTGCGTGGCCTCTGCCTTAATGCAACAGTGCCGAGCGTAACGATTTCGCAACGTTTGATTTAAACATCCCGATGACTTTTCTGTTGGAAAAGATCCACAATATTTATCTAGAATGTAATTTGATGGTGCCGTACATCAATCCCTTTTTTGTGCATACGACATGAATGACTCTAACACACATAATAGCAAAGGCCTACAAAATACACTCCGGTTCACTTATTTAAAGGCACTTAAAATTCCCCACTCAGCAGCCTCTATCTTTTGCAGTTTTTAGCCGATTGCAGAATTTTGAAATGGAAATGGAAGCTAGACATCTTGAGATATAAAAAAATTGAAAATGACAATAGTGGTTTCTGAACTAAAGAACTTTTTTTGAGCAATTTATAAAAAAGTCCAAAAATGTGCTATTTTTTTTTTTTTTTTGCTCACTTGAAAAAAAGTTTTTCGTGTTTTTTTTTAATTTATTTTACTTTATTTAAGAACTATTAGTAATGGGTACAACCCTTTGTTATAATAAAAACTTCGTTTTTATGGGTTAGTTTTTTTTTTTTTTTTTTTTTTGTTGAAATATTTGACTGTACAATATTGTTGTTTTACCTTTCACGATGTTTGTCACCAAATAAACAATTTTTTTTAAATAAATAAAAAACCTTTAAAAAAAAACTCTCCTCAAAGAAAATTCAGCCAACTACATTTCGTTTACGCAAAATTCGACCAAAAAAATTTTGCCGTGACAAGTAATTCAGTGTAGATTTATTTTTTTTTTTTTTTTTTTGTTAAAAGATTCGAATTTGACTGAGCTCTTTATACTCTCCACAATGTTGTTAACAAATAAAAAATTTTCGCGAAAAAACCAACATTATTTTTTTTGTGAAAATAAAATTTATTTTAAAACCGTTTGATCAGTTACGAGATATCGGATTGGTTTATGAATTTTGATATTTTAGCATAAAACACATTCACTAACCTCGAGTAAGCATTTTTTTTCACGACGATTGAGATTTTTTCTTATTTTTTTTTTACAATATACAATACTTTTAAAGCTAAAAGTTAATCTTATGAAATAATTTTCAAAACTATGATGTATAATTTGCAGTAAAAAATATCTCCTGTTAATAGTTGTTGGTTGAACAGATCTATAAAAATGACAGAAATTCTATAAGGCAATTATTAAATTTTAAAAGTTCCTACAATTTTATTCGTATCTATAATGCTAATAGGCAAGGCGATTTCTTGTGACCGATATAAACATTGTAGTTAATAACTGATTTTGACCAAACATACCTCATTTGAAAGGTATTTATTTTTAGCTATCCAACAGATTTACGGATTTACACCGTCTGGAAATTTTTTGAAGTAAAGCTCACTTGAAGTTGCTACTAACACACACATAAAACACATACTCTGTGTGTGTTTATTATAAACTAGCAGATTCCAGCGCTCGAAATTCGAGTGTAGTTTCTAGGCAGTTTTATTTTTCAACCTAGCCAATTCACAAACCAACAGTTTTATGGTTTATTATTATTGTGAATGAAGATAACAAACTCATTAACAAATTTAATAAAACACACATAGCATATATATAATTGTATGTATGTGTTAGTAGCAACTTTAAATGCCATTTACTCAAAATAATAGAAAAAATTTAAAAATCTGTAAATTTGCAAAAAGGCTAAAAAGAAATACCTTTCAAATAATATATGTTTGGTCAAAATCGGCATAAAACGGTAGAACAAAACATCGGTCACAAGATAACGCCTAGCCTATTAATATTATAGATATCAATATCCCTGTGTTGAATTGCATTTATACGGGTTTTCATTGACTGATAAAGAGAATTTATGTTATCCAACGAAATTTGATTCCAAAACATATTTAATGGCCTGAATTAGTGACTGCTTGTCATCAAATTGTCTACCTCCTTCATAGACCTTACGAGATAACCAACCCCAGACATTTTCGATAATGTTTAGATCTGGCGAATAGGATGGCCAGTCAAGAATATTAACATTTTGGCTTGCAATGAACTCCTTTACTACTCTGGCGTTGTGTATATGGGCATTATCCTGTTGCAATATCCAAGATATGGGACCAAATAGTTCACTGGACTTTGGAAAAGCCGATTCCAATAACGTTGTATAGCTTGCACCAGTCATTTTTGCACTTTCAAACTCAAGATCGATGGTGCCATAGTACGTAATAGCACCACACACCATAACGCCGCCCTATCGACTGTGATGTCGGTTCAGAAATCGCTTTTCTTTGGCGCAGATCATGGAAATAATAGTTGTAGCCATCAGGCCCATCCAAATTAAACTTCTTCTCATCCGTAAATACAACGGTTCTCCAGTCATTTACATGATCTCTTTGCTGCACATCCCATACCATGTAGTCTTGCGAATTGAAGCCGCTTTTCGTTACGAGGAGCATTAAGTGGCGGCTTTCTTTGTAATTTCAGGTATTTAAAATACTCACAGCTCTTAATTACTCTGCGTACTGATGACTTGCTCGCTTGCACTCCAGCTTGAGCTCTTATTTTTGACAAGGATAAGGCAGAATTAGAAGCAATTCTAATGATTTTTCTTTTCTCATACGTAGATAAAGACAATGAAACCCTTAAAATTTTTCCATACCCGTCGGGGTCCTTGATGTAATTATCGACAACTGTTGGGCTTCGTCCAATTTTTGTAGCTATTGCGCGGTTAGAATATCCTTCAGAACGGGTAACATCGATGTTAGTTTTTTCCGATAGATTTAAAATTTTTTGTTTAGCCATTTTGACTCGTAAAGTGATTAAGACGTAATAAATTGTAAAAAACGCTCCCTACAAAAAATCATCGCTTACTTTAAAAATAATAAAAAAAAAAAATAATAAAGTGCCTTTATTCATGTGAACCAAAAAAAATAGCACATTTTTGGACTTTTATTTGTAAATTGCTCAAGTTCTTTAACTCAGAAACCACTATTGTCATAAAGATGTCTAGCTTCCATTTCCATTTTAAAATTCTGCAATCGGTTAAAAATTGCAAAAGATACAGGCTGCTGAATATGGAATTTTTAGTGCCTTTAAATAAGTGAATCGGAGTGTATGAGAAAACGCCAGTCACGGGGACCTGTATACTTTTCTAAAGGCCTAAATCCGAATTCGTAACCTAAACATTTTTTTTCTAAAATACGAGTTTTTGCTATATAAATTAGGTCAAAATACAACAATATGTTAGTGGCCCCCATGACATATTTATCAGGATTTCAAAATATTTAATTTTTGGCAAAAAACCATTTGAGAAAAGGCATATTTTAAGGTTTTTCATGGATCTCGACTCTTATTCGAAGAAACATATACAAATGTCGTATCATACAAAATATTTTTTGAAGACGCATCTAGAAACATATAAATCATGAAAACATGTCAAAGTTTCCGCGAAATTCTACATTATAATAATCTAACCCATAAAAACAAAGTTTTTATTAAAACTCTTTCTTCCCTAATGCATATGAGTTTTGAATCTATCCGTGACTGTACATGACTTTGTGTGACTATTTTAAAATTAATCTTTGGTCACAAGTCTATGGACCAAGCTTCAGATTGATTGGTTGAGGGGAAGTGAGGTTTTAATATATCCGTGACTGTGCGTGACTATGCGTGACTGTGCGTGACTATGTCAAAGTTAATCTTTTTTCACAGCAAGTCTATCGACCAAGTTTCAGATCGATCGGATGAGGGGAAATGACATTTTGATCACTCCGTGACAGTGCGTGACTATGCGTGACTGTGCGTGACTACCCCAAAATTAATCTGTAGTCACAACAAGTCTATGGACAAAGTTTCAGATCGATCGGATGAGGGGAAGTGAGGTTTTAATCTCTCCATGACTGTGCGTGACTATGCGTGACTGTGCGCGACTATTTCGAAGTTAATCTTTTTTCACAGCAAGTCTATCGACCAAGTTTCAGATCGATCGGATGAGGGGAAATGACATTTTGATCACTCCGTGACAGTGCGTGACTATGCGTGACTGTGCGTGACTACCCCAAAATTAATCTGTAGTCACAACAAGACTATGGGCCAAGTTTCAGATCAATTGGATAAGGGGCAATGGGGTTGCCCCACGACAGACAGACAGACAGAGTATGTGTTAAAGGAAAGACTTTAAAAATAGGTTAACTTCAGAAAAAAATAAAAAAAAAATAAAAGAATTAATTTTTATGCTGTTGACAAAACATTGAAAACATTTTATAGTAAGCAATAATTGAAAACTCTGTGGTTTTCTAGAATAATCGCGTATGTCATGAAATCAAAATGTTCAGGAGAGCCAAAAAACGTTATATTTGAAATTATGGGCTCGATATAAAGTTTTTAGAACATTTTATTTAACAGTCCTGCAGATAGGGGCAATACGAGTAAATACTTTATATAAAATTTTGAGTTAAAAATATTCAGAGGAATAGATCCTAGAGAAGGGCGAAAAAACAATATGTAAATTACACTTAAAGTGTGTGCAGATAAAACAACTTATGTCGACAAACGTCATTTTCTTTGAAAAAGAAAACTACCAATGCAATCACCCATGTAGACATAAGTTGTTGTTGCTTGAAAAATAATTTTTTTGTTCGTCAACAAAAAGTTAGCGGGACTTTAGATGAGAATATAACAACGTATCAAGAATAATAGTGACAAAAAATAACAGAAATAAACACACAAGTTTTTATAAGAGGTTATACACTGAAAACTAATCTAAAATTATTTTGAATTTTTTGTTTTCTTTAATAACAACGTATGTCGCTATGTATCGTTTTTTGAGAAAATAATTTGTCAGCGATCAAACATAGGTTGACATACGTCGTTAGTGCTGCAAATTAATTTAATAAATATTTAACTTATGTCGTTATTTAAAGAAAAAACTCAGAAATGGTCAACATTACAAAAAAAATTTAACACATGTAAAAAGCGTTAAAAATTATTATATTTGGCATTATTAGCTCAAAACTGACAAAAATGGACATACGCGGTTATTCCAGAAAACCACAGAACTAACCCTCTATTTTTGGTTTCAATATTTTGTTGCACTGCTTGCTTATTCTTGCCATTATTATAAGATTAAAACATTGAAAATACAATTCTGTTTAAAAAAACAGTTAAAAGAAAACGTCAAAAACTATAAATATTTTAATAGCGGTTTAGGTTTTATACATTCGCTTTCATACCATTTTCTATTTTTATTGTTTTAATCAACTCTGCTATAAAAGTTTAAAAGTTTCCATTGTTTTGGCATCACTAATAACAAATATACTTTTTTTTTCGTTTATCTATTTTTTTTAATTACCTATATTTTTTGTAAAAAAAAATTTGTTATCCTTCGATGGAGAACACACCAAAAAGTGATTTCGCAAAAAAAAAAGACATAATTTAGGACTTAAGGCGAAATTATTTAAAAAAAAACAAAATTGGTAAATTCAGAATTTTAAAAATTTTCCAATGTATTATCACCCACTGTATATTTATTATACAATTGAAATCCTAATTCGAAAAAAGCAAACATATCTTTCCTATTTTTAATACACCTTGTTTCTCTGTGCACTTCAAAACAAAATACCAAAGTTTAAAGGCGGTTTCGTCTTAAAATACGATCAGCATACTCGTATTATGCAATTTTGCATGCAAAGTGTAAATTTAGTAGAGCTTTATGAGGTACACCAACTACAAACAGAAAAACAAAATATGCTGCGCTTAATTTGTGTATCAGCTTAGAAAATCAGGTTTTTAAACCGACCTTTAAAAAAAAAACAACATTTGCTAAACATTCTTTAAAGCAACATACCATGTTAAGACATGTCTTAGACAACAAATGCAGTAAAAAAATCGTATTAAAAAATTGGATTTGTTAAGACTATGATTTTTTTTTTTATAAAAGCTAATAGATTATAAATTTTGTTGTATGCAAAAATCTCTTCAAAAAGTATGTACCTACTTAGTTTTAAACTTTTAATTTTTAATGACTACAAAGTTCTTTTTGAATTTTTTTTAAGCAATTTGCGAAGTTCTTCATTAAATTTTCAAACGCATTTTAAGTTCAAGTTTATTTGAACGGTATTTCGAAAAACTAATAAACAACTAAATATTATATCAACCATAAAAACTAAAACACATACGCTACCATTCACACTAACAATTACATTTAAATGTATTTCTGAATAAAAAAATCAATGACCGAAAAGCAGAATCAATTAACGCATATATTAGCTACCCAATGAAATGAAACGATGATTTTCTTCTATGCACGAGAAAATCATCGATCGTATAAATATTATGAGAAACATGTGTTTGGAAAAACACGAAAAAAAAACATTTATAAAATGCCATCCATGCCACTCAAGTATTTGGCCTATCTGAATGCATGCTATGAGAATGACTTGCACTTGCAACGTAATGTTGAAAACATAATATTTGTTGTTGTTAAAAATATGTTTGCATTACAGTTTGTTTGTATGTATTCAATTGGAAAAGAAAATGCGTCTATATGACTATTATATAAGTATATTACAGACAATAACAATGCCTGACGATGGTGCTGATGACGATGATGATGATGATGGCTTTGGTACTGTAGTGTTGACGTTTGTATTGTGTTCAAAAACACAGCATATTATTTAGAAAAAAAAAATTGTTATGCATATGGTGTGTTTACAAATGTTAAAACTATTAAAAAAAAAAAAGATTACAACAAAAAAAAAGAAACAAAAAACGGTTGCTACCTCGTACGTGCATACATACTAAATATAATATATAAACCATTTCTACTACTTGTACATTGTGTTGTAGTTTTTCCAAATTCCAGATAAAGAAGTTTATTTATATATTTTTTTTTCTATTTGCCTGCCTATTTGAATTCAACACAATTTTTGTTAGTGTGTGAACTAATGTCATTTCCGTCTTGTATGAGCAACAAAACGATGAAACGGTGATTTTATAGATTTTTTTTAATAGAAATTAACATTCAAAGTTTAAATAAGTTGTAAGCATAGATATTATTGGATAATTTATGATTTTCTGATAATATTAAGAACTTTATAGGTGTCATTATTCAAACGTAATGAAGGGATGTCGCTGACATTTTTCAAAATAAAGGGATCTTCGCCTTAATCCGAAAGGATTGCAAATTTTTACTTATCTAAATGAAAAACCTAAAATCAAAATCAAAAAAAAATAGCACACTAAGCACCTAAACCCACCTAAAATCATAATTGAACCCCTGCTTTAATTAACATGATTTAAAAAGCCAATTTTAAAAACTTACGCCCGTATTCATAATCAAATTCTAGCAGTTGCCTAACTTTTTTTCATACGAAAATTTCAAAATTTGTATGAAAAAAGTTAGCCAACTGCTAGAATTTGATTATGAATACGGGCGTTAGTATCTTCAAAAGCCATAGACTTAATACAAATATTGTACAAAAGTCAAGCATTATTAATTAATTGTAATTTGTTTATTTAAACAAAACAAAGCAAAACAAAAAAATAGTTAAATTTGATCTCTTGGCAAAAAAAGAAAACGAAAAATTTATCGGTACATTCTAAGAAAAGATATTTTAAATATTCGGTGTTTTTTTTTTATTGCCATTATTAGGTTTCGTTGTATTCATACAGTGAGTGAATCTTGCAAACATTGGACACTTTTACAGAATTCTGAATTTGACAATTTTTTTATGTGTAAGCATCTACATGTATGTATATGCGCAGGGGGGTAAATTTCTATTTCACAATAAAATCACACCAACAGCGTAACATGTGAGAGGTAAGACAACATCGGTGTGACATGATTGTATTGGTGAAAAAATTATGAAAATTAAAAATTAAAAATTAAAAATAAAAATTTAAAATTAAAAATTAAAAATTAAAAATTAAAAATTAAAAATTAAAAATTAAAAATTAAAAATTAAAAATTAAAAATTAAAAATTAAAAATTAAAAATTAAAAATTAAAAATTAAAAATTAAAAATTAAAAATTAAAAATTAAAAATTAAAAATTAAAAATTAAAAATTAAAAATTAAAAATTAAAAATTAAAAATTAAAAATTAAAAATTAAAAATTAAAAATTAAAAATTAAAAATTAAAAATTAAAAATTAAAAATTAAAAATTAAAAATTAAAAATTAAAAATTAAAAATTAAAAATTAAAAATTAAAAGTTAAAAGTTAAAAATTAAAAATTAAAAATTAAAAATTAAAAATTCAAAATTCAAAATTCAAAATTCAAAATTCAAAATTCAAAATTCAAAATTCAAAATTCAAAATTCAAAATTCAAAATTTAAAATTCAAGATTAAAAATTAAAAATTAAAAATTCAAAATTCAAAATTCAAAATTCAAAATTCAAAATTCAAAATTTAAAATTCAAGATTAAAAATTAAAAATTAAAAATTAAAAATTAAAAATTAAAAATTAAAAATTAAAAATTAAAAATTAAAAATTAAAAATTAAAAATTAAAAATTAAAAATTAAAAATTAAAAATTAAAAATTAAAAATTAAAAATTAAAAATTAAAAATTAAAAATTAAAAATTAAAAATTAAAAATTAAAAATTAAAAATTAAAAATTAATAATTAAAAATTAAAAATTAAAAATTAAAAATTAAAAATTAAAAATTAAAAATTAAAAATTAAAAATTAAAAATTAAAAATTAAAAATTAAAAATTAAAAATTAAAAATTAAAAATTAAAAATTAAAAATTAAAAATTAAAAATTAAAAATTAAAAATTAAAAATTAAAAATTAAAAATTAAAAATTAAAAATTAAAAATTAAAAATTAAAAATTAAAAATTAAAAATTAAAAATTAAAAATTAAAAATTAAAAATTAAAAATTAAAAATTAAAAATTAAAAATTAAAAATTAAAAATTAAAAATTAAAAATTAAAAATTAAAAATTAAAAATTAAAAATTAAAAATTAAAAATTAAAAATTAAAAATTAAAAATTAAAAATTAAAAATTAAAAATTAAAAATTAAAAATTAAAAATAAAAAATGAAAAATAAAAACGGAAAAATTAAAAATAAAAAATGAAAAATAAAAAATTAAATTTTTATAATTAAAAATTAAAAATGAGAATTAAAAAATGAAAAATATAAAATGAAGAAATATAAAAAAGAAAAATAAAAAATAAATAATGAAAAATGAAAAACGAAAAATTAAAAATTAAAAATGAAAAATGAAAAATAAAAAATACAAAATAAAAAATAAAAAATTCAAAATTAAAAATAAAAAATTAAAAATTAAAAATAAAAAATTAAAAATAAAAACTGAAAAATTAAAAATAAAAAATTAAATTTGTATAATAAAAAATGAAAAACGAAAAACGAAAAATGAAAAATTAAAAAACTAAAAATAAAAAATTAAAAATAAAATATGAAAAATGAAAAATGAAAAACGAAAAATTAAAAATAAAAAAAGAAAAATTAAAAATTAACCGGTTGAAATAATAAATAATATATATTTGTATATTAGCGGAGCCCCCGCAGTTAATTGCTATAAGTGATACATAATTACTAGATTTTTACACATCTCCCCTGTGATCGAACTCACATGATTTATTTTTTTTTTTTTTAATAATTTCTCATTAAGTCCGAAAATTATTATTTTTTCGCAATCAACTCTTTTTAGTTTTTCTCTCTCGAAAGATGGCAAATTTGTTAAAAAAAAAATACAATTAAAAAAAATAGATTGCTGCCAAAACAATGGAAACTTTTAGACTTTGTACCAGAGTTGATTAAAATAATAAAAATAGCGGATGGTATGAAAGAAAATTTATAAAATCTTAGCTATTATTTAAATATTTATTTATATATCTACATATTTATTGTTTCCAGCGTTTTCTTTCAACTGTTTTATTAATACATACATAAAATAATGGCGAGAATAAAATTTTGTGAATAATTAAAAACCTGAAAATAGATAATTTTTCTGCTGGTCTTAAGCAAAAGAAAATTTGTGAGAAATATTCTATGAATAAATCCATAATTTCAAAAATTGTCAAGAAATATTGTGAAAAAGGTGAAAAGTGAAAAGGTAACGTCTCAAATTTAGGCGGCAGGCCCCGTAAAACGGGGCGAAGACAGGGAATTTAATAGCAAGAGAGTTTAAAAATGTCCAATCTTTAGAGACCCTACGTCTTAGGCCCAACCAATTGGATATAGAAAATAAGCATAAACTAAATTTGAGTGTCATTGTTATTAATTTTGTTGCCTTTGAATATGAAAAAGTTCATATCGGAGCTATATTTATATGGGGACTCGGGCGAAAAATGGACCGATCCTGACCACATTTGGGAAGGCCACTTATTTTTTGCAAAAAATTTTAAAAACCAAATTTGAAAAATAACTGTGAAATATTTTAGTTTTTTGATAGATTTAAATGAAGATCGAGAAGCAGCTTTATATGGGGGCTATGACTAAGAATTATCCTATAGAGTTTATTTTTGGACTACTGATGAATGGGAGTAATAAACATACAAACCCAATTTGACCGAGATCTATAAGATAATTTGGATTTTATGACGATTTAAGTCGATTTCGTAAGGGTTATTTGTATGGGGACTAGGTCTGGACATGCGCCGATTTTCACCAGTTTCAATAGCGTTCATGCCATGGAAGATATAAGAAGCTTATATATCAAATTTCATCAAAATATATTCATATTTGTGACCTGTAGTTTGATTAAAAGGTTTTACATGGACACACCGACGGACGGACGGTCATCGCTAAATCGACTCAGAAAGTGATTCTAAGTCGATCGGTATAAAAAAAGTAGGTCTAGGTCAAATATTTTTGGTAGTTATAAACAGCATCACAAAGTTTTTAATTTTTGATCCAATTTTTCGGTATTGACCTTTCAAGTCATCTAAAATATATGTTGTTAAAATCTGGATATTTTAGATATTATGTGTTTCTTTAAATCAACCATTATTAAGTTTATAGTTTCGTCGTTTTCATACATATGTTCGCACCATTTTCAATTTAAAAACTTAACTATTGCATTATATGACGAAATTCCTTAAAAAGTCGACTTTACTACACAGTGAGTGGACAACAAACCAGAAAAAAATAACCTTTAGTTTAAAAATTTTTAACCACACACTAAATGCTGCATCTGCCCATAAGTTGTTTCTTTTTCTTATTTTTTTTTTTTTTTTTTTGCTCAAAACCTACAACAGCCAGCAGTGTTTTTCGTCTTTACAAAAAATTCATAATTCTCAAAACTAACTGTGAATGCTGCATTTTAGTCGAACACAAAACACATAATAGCAGCTGCCTTGTTAATGCTATTACCAACAACTAACTATTCACCTGCTTCTCTGAGAACAATAAAACAACAACAATAAAAAAAGTAGATAAACTAAAAACAATTGCAAAAAATGCATATGTACTACGTATTGGTATGGATAAAGCAACTTCAATTTATTTGTTGTTTTATTTCTCTTCTTATTAACAAGCCTAAACAGAGACTTGTTCAAACATGTTTAAAAGAAGTAGGTATAGCTTGTGAGAAAATCTATTTAAGACAAAACAAAAGCATGTTTTGTTTTTGTCTACGAATAAGAATGGAAAAATAGACTAAAAAAGAATAATATAATAGATAAATAGACTCAGTACACAATTTATTGAGACATCTGCTGCTGTATATTAGGATTTTCATCATTATTTTTAATGATTTATTCCTTTTCTTTTAGGTTTAGTTTTAGATTTTTGCAGTGTTCTTTGGTTTTGCTGATTTGTCGTCGTTTACTCTTTATCATACATTTTAATAATAATAATAATAATAATAATAACAAAAAATACCTTTTATAAGAGATCAGCTGCTATTGGCTTTGTTTAAAACTTGTTTTTCAAAATATTTTTCATTCTCTTTTGTTTTTTTTTTTTTTTTTGTAAATTTGTGCTCAAAACTTGTTAAAGTATTCGTAGCTATGGTGTATATTTATGAATTTTGTAAGATCAGCTGTTTTAAATGGAAGATACACACACACCGGATGTTATGAATTCCAAATAACATGAATGATCATGTTCTAAGTGTATGTTTAAATTAACGAAAATTTATTAAGCACATAATAAAAAGACAAACTTACCTGTAAAGAAAACAGAAAAAAGAGAATTTGGTTTAAAAAATATAAAATAAAAAACAAGTTCTTTTGTATAAAAGTAGATCAAAGACGATTATTTGTTTCTCTATATTACAATGTGTACCTACTTACTATTTAAAGGAAAATTTCCAATTAATTATTCCATTGATTTGATCAAAAATCCAAAATAAAATTAAATCACAGATTTGATGAAATTTTTAGACAGGGACCGGACCGTAAAAACTATACTGTTAATCGTAAAAGTCACAAAATACAAGTAATTTTTTCATTTTTTGTTATTATTTCTTGGGCAGAAATAAAAGTTATTTTTTGATATTGATCAAACAATTAAAAAAATTGACCTTCGTTGGAATTTTTAATTGGCATTAAAAATAAATTCCAACACATTTTCCAATTGACTTTTTCTTCTCTTTCTTCCAATTTTTTTTTGGTTGCGGTTAATAAAAATAACAAAAAATAAGTTGCTTTATATTTCAAAGTTTTATATTTGAGTTTGTTATATTAGAAAAAGCTTAAATTGTATAACTGTTTGCTTGGATTCTCATTAGGTTGGTTTCATAGCAAAGGTATATGAATTCAACTTTTTACCAAGCAATCTACTGCTTTTGGTTACTGATGAGGGTTGGTGACTCGATCCGAAACAGATGTATAACCTGTCATACAGAATATAGAACAATTTTTCAAAACAAATGTTCTAATGTTCTTTTGTCTTATTTAAATTAATAACATTCGATCTTGAGACTTGATTAATTTCTAACTCAATCATTAAAATGATAAAGCTTGAAAATAAAAATAGATGAACTGTTATTACTGATCGAAAAAATAAAGTTACAAAATTATAAACAAAAAAAAAACAAAGCATTTTCTGAAAGACTAAGTCACAAGTATCAAAATTGTATACTTGAGCCAGTTCTCAGGCACCCTGTGGCTGAAATTTTGATTTCATTGGCCAAAAGTCAAATTTTTTTGATAGTAGTCTTGAGTTGTTGTAAGTGTTCACAGCCCCACCGTTTAATATTAGGGGTGTTATGAAATCTTTAATATTAATAGGCTAGGCGATTTTTTGTTACCGATGTAAGTTTCACAGTTTTACCCCGATTTTGACAAAAAATTTATCATTTGAAAGGTATTTCTTTTTAGCTGTTACCCAGATTTACAGATTTTCATCGTCTGACATATTTTTTGAAGTTATGATCGTTTAAAGTTGCTACTAACCCATACATATAATTATACAATGCTATGTGTGTGTTTATTAAATTTGTTAATGTGTTGAGTTTGTTTTCTTCATTTAAATGAGTTGAATTGTGAAGGGTCTTTATTAAATGAAAAAATAAAATTTCCTAGAATTTGCACTTGAATTTCGAGTGCTGGAATCTGCTAGTATTTACTAAACTACTATATTTTTGTCAAATTAAAACTTTAGTGGAATAGAACTATATATACTTTTGCACCCGCCACGATCCGCCGGTAGAACACTTTTTCCATTTTAATGAAATAAAGCAAAAAAATTTCATATGACGGTAACTTAACTTATAGCTTATTAAAATTATCATTATTTGTTCTATTACCAGTAACGATATCTGCTTACAATATACACCACCCTTTTTATATATTTGTAAGTAAGAAAGTCAATGGAAACACAAAGCTAATTCTTTTTAGTAAAAGGGGATGTGATGATTCTTCCGGACAAAAACAATACAAACAAGTAGTGTGTGAAAATATTTCGGACTCAGATATGTCCATGGTATCAATTGTACCATTGCGATTGATTGAAAAAGATTTTGGAAGATTCAGAGCCTTCTAGTCGAAGGATATTTGGAGAAATGAGACACCATCTTCTACGAAGTACTGCAGGTCAATCCTAATTGATTTCAAAAAAGAAACTCATGATGCCATTAACAAAGATGTTACTGATATCAAGGCCCAAACACAACAGCGATTACAATTACAGTTAGATGGGCAGCAAATTGATGTAAGCTACCAATTAATGCTGACAATGATAGATGGAAAAGTAGGCCAGGCTTTTACTAACACGAAGGCTGTATCCAGCTGCTTCATGTGAAAAGCTTCAAGTTAAAATTTGTTTGATTAAAATCAAGTTTTTAACTCTTTGGTCAAATAGTTTTAAACTCATTATTGCTGTTTAAAAAGGGGAAATTAACTAAAGCAAGTTTAATCATTATCCCAAAAACTCGGCCTTATGTTGTAAATTTTAAAGTAAAAACCTTTTTATGCAAGGTCACATATACAATGTGTAGTCGAGTTAAGTTTTATAAGGTGTATCTTTAAAAAAACGGCTTGAATTTCAAATACTCGCCACCTTAGTGTGCTGTAAGGAATGATGAAATTAACTTAAAATATGATATCGTGGGAACTGATATTTTGTTAAAACTTGCTAATGATTATTGTCATTAACACAAAAATAATTCAATCAATAAATTTCATTTAAAGCATGAACTAAACTAAAAAAACTAACAAATTGTCTCCCCAAAAATATTGTTAATTTTAGTTTAAACAGAAACATTTCAACACTTTTCTTTATCTTATAATTATCTATTATCATTTATGCTTTAAAGTAACACAAGCTTCTATAAACTTAATATGTATTTATTTTTTAACCAAATAACTGTGGCCATTATTCCCAAATAAATATAAAAAAATGCATGTATGTATACCAACACGTGCACTTCTTCCAAAAGCCCGTGTTGTTTACCCCTTTTATGATATTGAACAAAATTCATATGAAACAGAAATCAGACACGAGTTATTAAACCCTAAGCAAACAGAAGACCCATGCTAAGCTTCTTTTTAAAAATAAAATAAACCATTCAGTTTTATTTATTTTTTAGATTTACAGAAAAATAATAAATAAATAAACATTTAACATTAAACAGATATAAACAACGCACAACACAGCACAAAAGAGCCAGCGCTATCAACGGAAATAAATGCATAACATATTATCCAACATGGGATCGTACTAAAAAAAATATCTATGAAAGAATTTTAACTGAAACTAAATCATAAATTTTGAACGCATTGTTGACTAATTAGGTTGAATGTACGTACCCCATAAGACCCATGCTACGATTTATGGAAAACTACGAGTGGAAGGAAAACAAGATTATTGTGGTTCTAATATAGATCTAAAAAAAACATTTTAGTGTGTTTTTTTGTTTTGTTTTAAAGTTTGATGACTTTTTAGTTGTTGTCCACTTGGGAGTTGTTAACAAACCATAAACACTTCAATTTTCTGGTGTTTGTTAGTTTTTAGTTTAATGTTTATGCTTTTTTTTAAAGAATTTTAAAGCTTTTTTTAATGTGTGTGTTTTTTTGAGAATTTTTTAAGATCACTTTTAATGTTTTTTAAAGAGGAAGAGGGGAGGTTAACTTAATTAAATAAGATGTTCTAATTACACGTGGAGAAATTACACTTTTTTTTCTAAATTTTAAAATTTGTTACACACACTATATAATTATAAAGAAATAGTTTGTAAATAAAAGGGAAACTAATTTGGAATTTGTAGAAAATATTATAAATATATATTTTAAGATATATTGTGCCAAAGCACTGTATAGCAATCAGTTTAATACTCAGTTTTCGACGATAACTTAAGGGAAAAAATTTAAGTTCTATAGTTTACTCAAGATTTATTAACTTAAGCTTAACTGCTATGTTTTTAACAAACGATTTATCAGACTTTAGAACCTTTAAATTCAAACAACAAATCCCAAGTAAGACAATTGTTTTATTACACACTCGGCGCTTCCACTCATGCGTATTTTCAAATTAAGTAAATTAAGAGAAAAAGACAGAAATTTCATTGATCATTAAGAGTGTTAATGATGAATTGGCAACAAAAAAACACTCCTCTAAAAGGTCACACCAATCAGTAAATTATTTAATTGTTTATAATGACAACAGAGCTTTCAAAGAGTTAATTCTATAATTCAAATTGTAGAATTGAAGAAAATTGTAAGATACAAATTTTTTGTACGTATATAAACTTTTTTAAAATATAATGGAATCAAAAAAGAAAATTATAAAATTATAAAATAAAATTTTAATTGGACAATTGAAAAATTTGAAAAAAAATCAAATAATTTAAGACGGGCAAAGCAAAACCAAACTCAATATTGAGTAATCATATTTAGCTATGGGCGTGCATGCCTGTACAACAAATACAACTTCCATTGTGCAGGCAATGGTCGGTTTGTGGTTATATACCCGTGTGATGTGATATTTTCTGGCATCATCTTAAGTGTTATATAACCTGGCAATATGTACGTTTCTAAGCGTCGCCACTACCTTCGTTTTTAAGAAAATTAAAAAAACAAGTTAGTGTTAAATTCGAAACTTTGATATCCTCCACCTGGATCCTACTCTCAATATTACAACCAATATTGGGTACGGCATCAAAACTATTAACTGCTTTTCTTGTTAGCCAGTTTCTATTATAATTTCGTGTTATAAAAAACAAACATAGAAAGAATTAGTTACTATTTTAAAAATGGCATTATTTTTCTTTTACTAGAGTAGAAAACCCCTAAGTACTTCATGGGACACCAATGAAATTCATTATTTAACGCAGCCGGCGTTATAACACCCAAATTTTGATCCCTATAAGAATGTTTTATTTAGACTGATAATTCAAAAAATAAAAAATCAACTAATTCTTTGTTATAATTTACATATGTATATTAATATCAAAAACAGCAAATTTTAAAATATTTTTACCTTAACTAGCTAGTAATATTTAATTTTTAATTTTTAATGTTTAATATGTCATTTTCAATTTTTAATTTTTAATTTTTAATTATTAATTTTTAATTATTAATTATTAATTATTAATTTTTAATTTTTAATTTTTAATTTTTAATTTTTAATTTTTAATTTTTAATTTTTAATTTTTAATTTTTAATTTTTAATTTTTAATTTTTAATTTTTAATTTTTAATTTTTAATTTTTAATTTTTAATTTTTAATTTTTAATTTTTAATTTTTAATTTTTAATTTTTAATTTTTAATTTTTAATTTTTAATTTTTAATTTTTAATTTTTAATTTTTAATTTTTAATTTTTAATTTTTAATTTTTAATTTTTAATTTTTAATTTTTAATTTTTAATTTTTAATTTTTAATTTTTAATTTTTAATTTTTAATTTTTAATTTTTAATTTTTAATTTTTAATTTTTAATTTTTAATTTTTAATTTTTAATTTTTAATTTTTAATTTTTAATTTTTAATTTTTAATTTTTAATTTTTAATTTTTAATTTTTAATTTTTAATTTTTAATTTTTAATTTTTAATTTTTAATTTGTAATTTTTCATTAGGGAATATATATTTTCTTTCTTATTAGCGTTTTTTTTTATTATATCGTGATAACGATAAAAAATATGTAGTTGTAGGTAGTTGTGTTTGTTGGTATGATTGCATCATTTTTTTGTGGCTTTTTTCTAACTGTGAATGTTGTTGTACAACTATTTATTAAGTTCAACCACTAAAATATTACAAAAAACACCCTGGGTTTTTTGTTTTTTTTTTTAGGCGTCTACATATATTTGCTCGTATCTAAGCACAATGGCGACCGATTTACCCCGTTTTAAATACCAACCTGGTGGGAATAATGGCAAATGATATTATCGCAACGTTTCCCAGGTAAATGGTTCATTTTGTGAATGATCGTGATTTCAACAGACAGATGGACAGACGGATATCGCTGTATCTACTATAGCTATGATAAGGATCAAGAATATATATATACTTTATGAGGTCGGAAATTAGTTTTTCGATGCATTACAAGCGGAATGACAAAGCTATATATACCCTCTGCCACCTGAGGTGTGGAAGGTATAAAAAATTAAATATTTTTTAACTTCGTACGTAATCAGAAAATATCATTCGTATAAATTAAAAACTGTGCAGAGGTTATATATCAGTTTGTCATTCCGTTTTTAACGCATATGTATTATTGATCCTTAGCATAGCTCGAGTCGATAAGAAACGTCCATCTGTCCGTCCGTCCGTCTGTCTGTTGAAATCACGCTCATTTGCAAAATAAACCATTTTCCCGTGTAAAGTTAGGATAATATTGCTTGTCATTATTTCGAACATGTTGGTATTTCAAAATGGGGTAAATTGGGCACAATTCTGTCAAGATATAGTCTTAAATATGGAAACACCTCTAAAAATTTTAAAAAATTCAATGTGTTTTTTGTCTCTTTTAGTATTAAATTTATCAAATTGTTTGCTTTTTCAAATATTTTGTTTTATCATTTATTATTAATTTTTTTGCCCTCGCTTTAATAACAATTGGCCCGAGCATATCAATATTATTAAATGGGGATGGAAAATCACATTTATATGTAAAAGTGCTAAGCCGGTACCTATAAAAACTTTTAAAGAGCTTTGCCAACTACAACAAAATCATTTTTTTAACAAAATATGCAAATTGCATGATGGAGTTAAAATGAAATGTATTTCGAAGACATACATATGTATCTAACGCATTTAATTATAAACCCAAATATTGCCGATTTCTCAAGTAATTTAGATTCAAACTTGGAAAATACTTAATGTATACTTATAAGTTGATCAAAGTGCCCTTTAATTTAATTTTTAACGCGGATAATTTTTTTTTTCGTCGCATTGGATATCGAAATTTTTCGATCGAAATTATTTTTTTATTTTCCAAAATAAAATACTAAGAGTAAATTTACTCTGTTCACAGCTAAAGGGTTATGGGCCATAGTTAATAGTGAAAGTTAAACGAGGTCTGACGATTGTCCGTCTTCTTTAACTAATAAACTAAAATATGGAATTTCGATTGATTTTACTCGATATCGAATGCGACGATTTGCCCCCTGATTTTGTGAAAATAGAGCGAGAAAAAAATGGTACATAACCACTTTTTTTGATTAAATCAATTTCAGCGATTGTTATAAAAATAATTATTTTTATAAATAATTATTCGTTGGCTGTTAATTTTTTTTCATTTTCTATTAATTTTGAAGTTTTTTTTTTCATATTTAATTTTCATTAAATTAATAAAAACTAATACTATTTTGACATTTATTTTCATTTATTTATTTATTTTTTTGCTCATATTTTATTTTTTCTTTAAAGTTGTTTGAATTATACAACGAATTAATTAACTTAAAATCCTGCAGTAGTAGACACAATTCATTATTTCAAGTTATACATAGTACCCCCTTTTTATTGTGAGTTGCAAAAAAAACCCGCCTCGAAAGACTTTAATGAACAAGTCATAACATTTATTTAATCAAACCGGATGTTGGAAACTGCAAACAATGTAAACTTTAACTTTGCATATAAAGAATGAAAAAAGGAAAACAAAAAAACTAACTAAATAAAAAGACATGCAACTGCAGCCATAATTACCCAGAGCTGCATATTTCAGTTACATACAGACATAATCGTACATAGCAAATGATTTTTCTTTCAATTTTTTTTTTATACATGATAAAAGTTTTATCTTTTAAAAATTATAAAACAAAGAAAATAAAACATACTTTTGATATGAACTTTAAAGGGGGCAAAATATTTTTCCTTTTTTTATCACATTTTCTTTTGAAAATGTTTGTTAGTTTTTTAAAATTTAATTATTCAAACTTGCATCCGTTAACTTATCAATAAAGGGTCAATAAACATTTGTTATTATCATACATAGTTTTAAAGAATAGTTTGAGTTTTCTTCAAGCGGAAGTTACACTCATGCGTAAAAGAACTAATTAAAAGAAAATAAATGATAAAAAAACATAAATACATGAAGCGATCCCTCAGTTAGGCTATCAAATGTTATAACTGACAATCAAATTAGAGAATTTTTAAAATCAAAATTTGATATGAAACCAAAATCGTTATCTGTAAAGAAAATCATTATTATGTAGGGAGAATAACTTATAATGATTAGGCTCTAAAGAAGAGTTTAACTTGTCTATATCGAAATTACTTATGTGACCTAATGTCTAAGACTCATTACGAATACAATAGTAAATTGTTTTTGAAAAGACCTTTACTACCTTCAGATGTTTATGTAAATAATTCCCATTTTTTTTTTATCGTATCTTATCTTCAAATGTGTTTGTTCACAAAAATCTTTTGTTGTATTGCCAATTTGAAAAATCTCCCTTTTTTGTATATAAAACGAAATGGTTTTCTCAAAACTATGTCACTTTCAAATTTCCTTTTCGAGAGTTTAAACTAAATGGAAAATTTATTAGACACAATATTAAACCGTCGTAAATTTAAGGTAGAATTAACATAAGTTATAAATAATTTATTTTCAGTTGTTTTTCTTAATATTTTTTTTATTAAAACTTAATATGTATCAATTTTATTTATATTTCAGATATACCCCGGTCCCGATCCGAAACAAGCCATAATGGGTTCCTTGGTATTTTGTATACATCACAAACAAGGTTGCGCTTGGTCAGATGAATTAAGAAAATTAAAGGTAAGTAAAATTTGAGGCCCTTTGCTAGCTCCTTATATGTATATACAGTGAGTGACAAGAGAATGGAAACTTTTAACAATATATGTATACTTTAGAAGACTTGAACGGTCAATACCAAATAATTGGATTATAATTTAAAATTTTTTTATGTTTTATTAATTTAAACTAGCAGATTCCAGCGCTCGAAATTCGAGTGCAATATCTAGGCAACTTTCAACTTAGCCAATTCACAAACCAACATTTTTTCGGTTTATTATTATTGTGAATGAAGATAACAAACTCATTAGCAAACACATTAACAAATTTAGTAAACACACGCATAGCATATGTATAATTTTATGTATGTGTTAGTAGCAATTTTAAATGCAATTTACTAAAAATAAAGAAAAAAATTTAAAAATCTGTAAATCTGGTGAACAGCTAAAAAGAAATACCTTTCAAATAATATACATTTGGTCAAAATCGGGATAAAATGGTAGAACAAAATATCGGTCACAAGAAATCGCCTAGCCTATTAATATTATAGATAATCTAACCCATAAAAACCAAGTATTTATTAAAACTATTTCTTTCCTTATGCATATGAATTTTGAAGATCTCGGTGACTGTGCGTGACTGCGTGACTATTTTAAAATTAATATTTGGTGACAACAAGTCTGTGGACAAAGTTTCAGATCGATCGGATGTGGGGAAGTGAGGATTTTAATCTCTCCGTGACTGTGCGTGACCATGCGTAACTGTGCGTGACTAAGTCAAAGTTAATTTTTTTTTCACAGCAAGTGTATGGACCAAGTTTCAGATCGAAATTAATCTGTAGTCACAACAAGACTATGGGCCAAGTTTCAGATCAATTGGATAAGGGAGAATGGGGTTGCCCCACGACAGACAGACAGAGAGTATGAGTTAAAAGGAGTATAAAAAAGAAAAAATATTAACATAAAAAAGCTTAACTTAAGAAAAAATAACAAAATTTAAAAGTATTAATTTTTATGCTATTGACAAAACATTGGAAACTTTCAATATACAATAATTGAAAACTTTCCCTCTATTTTTCGTTTCAATATTTTCAATATTTTGTGGGGTATCCATTTTTTTTGTACTGCTTCACAATGCCGAGGCATGGAGTCAATTAAATTGTTGATGATATCAATTGAAATTTTTGCTACTCAGAATTAATTGGTTTTATAAGATCTGCCTTGCTTGTGTAATTCATTTCGTGTCCGTATTTTTTGATCCTTCCATGGAATTGAGATCTGATGATTAGATTGTAGTCATTCGGTTAGAACTTTAGATACAACTTTAATGTGTTCTTTAGCACATGAAGTGGTCTGGGGGTTCTTCACAGACGATAACAATTAAGATCAGCGTCAATTGTTTGTCGGAAAACAGTTCGAGCACATATTTTTAGTTTCAGATTGTTAATGACTTCTTTAGATAGCATTTTTGGAGAATTTTTAAAATCTCATGCTATACAAATATACTGTCTTAAACCCATTTTACAGGGTCTGCCGCCTAAATACTGCGTCATTACCGTAACTCTTTCATGATATTTTGATATTTCTCAAAAATTTTCTTTTGCTTAAGGCCAGCAGTAAAACCATTTATTATTTTGGTTTTTAAATCTTCACAAAACTTTATTATAGTCATTATTTTACAGTAATTAATTACAAGATTTAAAAATAAATAATCGAACCCATAAACACAAGGTTTTATTAAAACTCTTTCTTTCCTTAAGCATATGAGTGACTTTGCGTGACTATTTTAAAATTAATCTTTGGTCACAAATATATGGACCAAGTTTCAGATTGATTGGATAAGGGGAAGTGAGGTTTAAATCTCTCCGTGACTGTACGTGACTAGGCGTGACTGTGCGCGACTATGTCAAAGTTAATTTTTTTTCACGGCAAGTCTATCGACCAAGTTTCAGACCGATCGGATAAGGGGAAATGGGTTTTAAAGCACTCCGTGACTGTGCGTGCCCAAAATTAATCTATAGTCACAACAAGACTATGGCCAAAGTTTCAGATCAATTGGATAAGGGGGAATGGGGTTGCCCCATGGCAGACAGACAGACAGACAGAGAGTATGAGTTAAAAGAAAGGGTTTAAAAATACAATTTTACAGAAGTTTCCTTTGTTTTGTCATCACTAAAAAATACTTTTTTTCGTTTAACTATCTTTTTGTATTTTTTTTAAACAAATTTGTTATCTTTCGATAAAGAACACACCAAAGAGGGATTTCGCAAAAAAAATCCATAATTTTAGGATGCGAAATTTTTAAAAAACAAAATTGGCACATTTAGAATTTTGTAAAAGTTTCCAATGCATTGTCATTCACTGTAAACATAAATTTCTAAACGAGTAAAATAATGAGAAAAAAACAAAATCAATTGAAATACAAATAACACAAATACGTCCTCAAAAAAGTAAATGAAATATTTTGGATCGATCACAAAGTAAATTTTAATATATTCTACACATATTCTATTAATACTTCATACACTGCCGCTCACTTGATTAGGTTCACAATTTTCCTTAAATTCAAATTAATTTTTTTTTTTTTTGAGGAAATAATAAAGAAAATAGTAATGGTACTTAAATTGTAAAGAATTTAATTTCCAACCATTTAAAAGAAGAAAAAAAAGCAGCAACAATATACAACAAATTTTTAATAATTTTTTTTTCTAACAAAAAAATGTTTTAAAAGGTATTTTTTTGGCTCATTTTAATACGTTCAACAATATTAAATATATAAAATAACAAGAGATATTAATTTTTATCCCACTTTATTAATTTTTAAAGTTTGTTTAGAATAAGAATTAAATATTTGAGCTCGAGGTCTGATTTTGGCAAAAGTTATTTATTAAAATCCAATATTTCGATATTATATGACGAAGGTAGAACAATAAATTTAAGTTTGTTGTTTATGATTTAAAACAATCCCTGAAGATGATATTCAAAGAATATCGAAATTTTGGATTTTAATAAATAACTTTTGCCAAAATCAGACCTCGAGCTCAAATATTTAATTCTTATTTACAATTGGAAAGGTCGAATAAAAACATCTTTAAATAAGTTTGTTTAGAATACTATTATAAAGTTTTAATAATAGGTATATCCTCCTTTATTTGATATAACTTCAAAAATACGATTTGAGAGGGAGTTATAAAGTTTTTCAATTATTGGTAAAGATATTTGGGCCCAAGCTTTTTTAGTTCCTTCAATTAAGGTTTCTTTGCTTTGATATTGTCTGCTCGACTGATATACCTTGCGAGAAAGCAATTTCCAATTTTTTTCTATAACATTCAGGGGTCTAATCGTCGCATACGTGATCGAGTGTGCTCACATGTCGAATAAAATTGCGTGATGAATCGACTATGCTAATCGCGGCATACGATAGTCACGAAATCGAAATTTATAACAAGTGTTATTAGTTAGATATTTAGCTTTTTAATATAACATAAGCATATGTTTTAACAAATGTCAACAAGCAAAATAGAATATCGAGCACTTTAAAACAAAAGTAAATAGTTATTAACAATTTTTTTATTTATATTATCAATAATTTTTAATTTTGTGAGCATCTCCAACTGAAGCGATTTAATTTTTAAATCTACCTTTTTATCTCCATGTTAACAATGTGTTCTTTTTCCTTTAGTTTTAACGAAAGTTCTTTGAATTCCAAAAATTTGTCCAACTTTAAGGAAATTTTTGAATATGGGGCTTTAAGAGACCTATTCTCAATTCCAACATCTTAGAGAGAATTTCTCATATTATTTGGTTTTTCTTCAAATTACTCGTTAATAGATATAAAACATTTCATGTCTTCCTATTAAATATAATAAAAGAAATTAATTTTACTTGCGTTATTTTCATATAAAAAACTAATAAAATATGTTTTCGACAGCTTGATATGTATCGAATGACATTTCGAAAGAATTCACTCGATCGATTAGTCGTTGTCGAATGCCATGATTTCAAAATGAAAAATGTCGATCAATTTCACTCGATCACGTATGCGGCGATTAGACCCCAGGTCAGGAGAATACGGTGGCCACTCCAAAGTACTGACATTTTGGCTTCGAATCCATTGTTTTACTATACTTGCAGTATGGATCGGGAGCATTATCTTGTTGGAATGGCCCCAAAAACTGTAGAAAAATGTGGAAAAGCCTTTTCAAGTACACCATTTTAACTATTTGCTGTCATTCTAGATGCAAGAAATTCGAGCTCATAAGTACCATAATATGAAATTGGGGGGGGTCAATTTCACACCATCACACTACACCACACCATCACACTACTCTCACAACTATGCAGACGATTCAAATGGCGTTCTTCTTTTCGCAAGACGTGGAAATAATAATTATAACCGTCAGGACCCTCCAAATGAAACCATTCCTTTTTATAACACATGTATTCACGGGCAAACTGAAGACGTTTTGGTTTACGAATGGCATTGAGAGGTGTTTTTTTAAATTTTAATCTTTTTAAATGTTTAGCACTTTGTATAACATGTTTAACAGTAGCTAGACTTGCTGTAACACCTGTTTTCTGTTTAATTGTTGTAGCAGAATCAGTGAAATTTGAGGCAGCTCTTGATGGCTCTTCTACCCGCTTCTGTTGTAACTCTATGTGTACGTCCTTTCATATTTTTTCCGTAACCACATTGATTTCAAACAAAATGGCTGACAACATTTTGACTTCGTCTAATTTTATTTTGCAATATTCCTATGGCTTAGACCGGATTCCATGAAAGCTTTAATTTTGCCTTTTTCTTCTTCGCTTAACGGCTTGCCGCGCCCCGTTTTTAATGATTTTTGTATAAAAGTAATGCAAATATCTCGCCAAAAATTATGAAGGATTTGGTATATATATTAAGAGAAATGAACATAAATTTGCAATAAACTGTGAACCTAATCAAGTGAGTGGCAGTGTACAAATATTTGGGACCCGAAAGTGAATTTTAATGTATTCTATAGAATTCTTAGTTCTATTTAATACTTCTTACAAATATTAACTTTAATAGTGTTTAGTAACCAAAAATGTTAAACTGAAGGTATAAAAAAACATTTACCCAGTTGTTAAAATCTTAATTATAAATTTTTTTCTTTTTATTATTTTTTACTTGTATTTTATTACACTTATGGTGGGGTTTTTATGGTCATAAAAAAGTCAAAGACTTAACAAATTCTTAGGAATAAAAAAAAAACAACAAAAATAAGCACCATTTGGTGGGAAAATTAAATTGAATTAATTTCAAAAAAAAAAAACTTAAAATGTTAAGGAAATTTAGTTTATGAATAACGACCAATAAATTTTGTTTTTTTTTTTTTAGTTTTATAAAATTATTAATCATATTTTTTTTTTCTTTCTTAATATATTTTAAGGGTCATTTGAATGTCTGCAAACATGATGCCACGCAGTGTCCTAATAAATGTGGTGCTCAAATACCACGTATAATGATGACAGATCATTTACAGTACACCTGTACTATGAGACGTACTAAATGTGAATTTTGTCAGAGTGAGTTTTCTGGAGCTGGTTTGGAAGAACATGCTGGTACTTGTGGACAAGAGCCTATTTACTGTGAGGCCAAATGTGGTCAGAGAGTTTTAAGAGGACGCATGACTTTACATAAATCCAAAGATTGTACCAAGCGTTTAAGACGTTGTTTACATTGTAATCGAGAATTTTCAGCCGATACTTTGGCCTTACATGTTAATCAATGTCCCCGGGCTCCAGCAGTGTGCCCTCAGAGATGTGACATAGGTCCTATAGCGAGAGCTGATATGGAAGCTCATTTAAGAGACGAATGCAAAGCCTTGGCCTTGTCTTGTACTTTCAAAGAAGCTGGTTGTAGATTTAAGGGTCCCAGACATATGTTGGAGACACATTTAGAAGCAAATGCTGCTTCTCATCTGTCATTGATGGTGGCTTTATCAGCCAGACAAGGACAACAAATTCAAATGTTAAAATCGGCCGTGTCCAAGTTGTCTACAAATTTCACTGGTACTTTATTATGGAAAATAACAGATTGGTCGGCTAAAATGTCGGAGGCCAAAGGCAAAGATGGTTTAGAATTGGTATCACCACCATTTTATACATCACAATATGGTTATAAATTACAAGCATCAATGTTTTTAAATGGCAATGGTCCTGGTGAGAACACACATGTTTCCGTTTACATCAAAGTTTTGCCCGGAGAATATGATGCTCTCTTGAAATGGCCCTTCTCTCATTCCATTACCTTTACTCTCTTCGAACAAGGTGCTCAGGCTGGTCAAGGAGGTGTTGCCGAATCGTTTGTACCCGATCCTACTTGGGAAAACTTTCAACGTCCCTCAAACGAACCAGATCAATTAGGATTTGGATTCCCCAGATTTATAGCTCATGAACTGTTATACAAACGTCCTTTCATTAAAGATGATACGGTCTTTTTGAGAGTCAAAGTTGATCCCAGTAAAATTGTAGCAGTTTAAATATCAAAACAACAAAATAAAGTCGTATTTTTAACTCCATATTTTCTATATGAATACTGTGTATTTAAGTTTAAAGTTAAATTTACTAAATTAAGACAACTTAATTCTAAGATCTCTCCGCCCTTGTAAATATACACATACACATACATATAATATAAATTCGTAAAAATTAACTGGAAATCAAAATGTTATGATACCAAAAAATTAAAGAAAATAAAATAATTAGCTTCTCTGAATTAGCCTCGTTGGCTACTTTGTGCAAGAATGCTGTTTCAATATCACACTTAATTTAAAAAGTCATCTAAATTTAATTATAAGTTAAATACCCACATTTTTTAACACTGTTTTAGTTTGTGCGTTTTTTTTATATATATAAAAGCTAAGCTCTAAAATGGTTAAAAACGTGCTGGAATCAAACCAAAGTTGTCAACACAGAAAATTTCTAAACACAAACTATTCAATCAAGTTTGTGTCTTAAGTCTTTTGTTTTTTCTTAAGAAAAACTTTCGAAAGATCTTTCGCTGCAGAAACCCATAATAAATTTAAGATATTTACTACAAACAAACAAGATGAAGAAACTCTGGTAGTTTTAGTTTAAAAGAAAAAATTTTAATTTTTTTTTTAATATTTTTTAAAAGTTCATTTATATTTCTTTGTTTTTTTCTTTTTTTTTTTTTTTGCTTATCACAAATAGTCATAGTTATGTAATGTATGTTTAGCTTTTAAGAAATGAAAAATTTAAGTCTATATGTTAAAGAAATATAAACACAATTACATAAATATGAATTTTTTATAAAACATAACAGAAAATTGTTTTTTTTTATCACAAGGAAAATTGTTAGTCTAAAGTCGAGATTTTAATTCCTGCTCTAGCAAGAAATTAAAGTAAAAAACTCAAATTAAATTTTTTTTAAATTAAAACATTTATTTGCTGGCACTGCACTAATAAAATAAAAATAGTCTTTTGCTACTTGATTGTAAAAAAGAAAATATAATGGAATGTTGTTACCAAAGATTAAAAGTGTTCTTTATAACGGAATGCTCGAGCACGAACATTTATGGCAATCTTTTCTTTAAAAGATTCTCCAACTTACGAATTCGACCACGATCACTGCCGGACTGTGAAGTACCATCGGCATTTTTATCGACACTACTACTACCACCCGAAAAACTACCAACACTAAAGATAAAAGCCCTTTTAGGAGTAGAAGTAGAAGCTACAGCGGCCGATGAACTTTCAACGCTGGTAGCATCAACCATCAAATTATCAGTATTCGATTCGATAGGATTGCCAGTATTCAAATCAGCATTTGAACTCGATTCCGAAGATTCATTTAATCCAGTAAAAGCCGCTGTGGAAGCAGTATGTTTAAAAAGATCAATTAATTGTAATTGGTCTACACGTTTAATAGCTTTCATATCTAAAATCTTCTGGTATTCAGCAATAGTAACATCTGGCAGTAATTTTAAAACCTGTTGTGTAAAATGACCCGGTGGTTGTACTGGAGTCATTACTACTTTGATGATCATTTCGGCACGAGTCATATCTTTTACTACGACCTTGGTATAGGAGGTCGGAGCTTTACGATTTACACTGGAACCAATAGAAGGCAAATCTAAAAGTGCTGTTTTAAGACTATGCGTATCCAATAATAATTGTTCACAACCCAAAACATTATTCGAGCCATCCGATAAAGTTAATTTACATTTATAGAGAACATTAATAAACTTTGGTATGAAAACATTAACAAATTTGTGACAAAACTGTGTAAAATATTTACGAGACGTAGATAAGTTATCGCGTAATATAGGTACAGTTTGTTTAAAATTGCCACACATACTCGATATGAAGGCACTTTGATCACCAACATTATTAATGCTTTGCCACTGAACTTTGGACATGGCTTGCAACGAAGGTTCACAACCAGTTTCAAGATCTTGCACTAATAGCTGTATACAATTTGAAATAATACTATGAAAGAAAGAGAGAAAAAAATATTAAACAAAATAATCAAAAAAAAAAAGGAATAGTTTAAATAAGTATTGATATTACCGATGAAATACATCTTTTTCCTCCGACATATCGACTTTATTGACAAATGCAACTGCTACTTTTTCTTTAAGTTTATCTTCGAGTTGTTGTACGGTCTCCAGACAATATTCTGCAGTTGTTAGTACACAGCAAATACGCACAAGATCATCACGAGAAAATCGTTGGACATCGCCTTCTTTAAGAAAATTGTGTATAACTTGTCCAGCAGCCGAAGAAAGATTCTGCATGTCACGAGTTAAGAGAGACATACTTTTTCCTATGAAATTGTCAAATTTGTTTCTGAATATATATATTTTTTTTTTGTTTAATTTAGCATTTATGAATGACGCTGAATGTGTTTGTGTGTTCTTTTGACAAAATAAAAATGTTTTTTTTTAATGAATTCCACTAAATGCAATTAATTTTCAACAATCATATTAAACACTGCATAGAAATAATTTTTGTTTTTTAGTTTTTTGAATAAATAAATAAATTATTTTAAACAAACACCACAAAAAATTTCAATTAAATAACAAATAAAATCGCAAATCAAAATATAAGCCCAAATAATAAATAGCTACATGCTAAAAGTGTTAAATTCGGCTATGCCGAAACTTTGATACCCTCCATCTGGATTTTACGATTACAGTAATATCTGGAGTTTATAACAAAATATTTTAAAAAGTAAGCAAATCGACAAACACATTGAATTTGTAGCATTTTTTAAAGGTTTCTCCATATTTGAGGTCATAACTTGGCGCAATGATGGTCGATTTACCCCATTTTAAATAACAACTTGTTCGAAATAATGACAAACAATATTATCCAAATTTTACTCAGGTTAATGGTATATTTTGTAAATGAGCATGATTTCAACAGAGAGACAGACGGACAGATGTACGGACAGAGAGACGGACATCGCTATATCGACAAAAATTATTATAAGGATAAGGAATACGTATGTATATACATTTTGGGATCGCATTTTCATTTTTCGATACGTTACAAACGGAATTACAAATTAATATATACCCTCGGCACAGTGGTGTGCAGATTTTAAAAAAAATCATGTGAGTTTGATCACAGGGGAGATGTGTAAACATATAGTAATTAAATATTTTTATATAGCACTTAGTTAAAATCAAACAGAAAGCGTCATCTATGTGTCACTTATAGCAATCAACTGCAGGGGCTCTGCTAATATACAAATATTTATTATTTTCTATTTCAATCGGTTAATTTTTAATTTTCATTTTTCATTTTTTATTTTTCATTTTTTATTTGTCATTTTTCGTTTTTCACTTTTTAATTTTAATTTTTTTCACATTTCGTTTTTCATTTTTTATTTTTCATCTTTTATTTCTTTTTTCATTTTTTATTTCGCATTTTTCATTTTTATTTTTCATTTTTCGTTTTTCACTTTTTATTTTTAATTTTTTCACTTTTCGGTTTACATTTTTTATTTTCATGTTTTATTTTTAATTTTTATTTTTAATTTTTTTCACTTCTCGTTTTTCATTTTTTATTTTTCATCTTTTATTTTTCTTAGTTCATTTTTTATTTTTAATTTTTTATTTCTCATTTTTCATTTTTTATTTTTCATTTTTAATTTTTCGTTTTTCGTTTTTCGTTTTTCGTTTTTCATTTCTCACTTTTCATTTTTTATTTTTCATTTTTAATTTTTTTATTTTTCATTTTTTATTTTTCATTTTTTATTTCCATTTTTTATTTTTCATTTTTCGTTTTTCACTTATTTTTAATTTTTTTTCACTTCTCGTTTTTCATTTTTTATTTTTCATCTTTTATTTTTCTTAGTTCATTTTTTATTTTTAATTTTTTATTTCTCATTTTTCATTTTTCATTTTTAATTTTTAATTTTTCGGTTTTCACTTTTTATTTTTAATTTTTAATTTTTTTCATTTTTCGTTTTACAGTTTTTATTTTTCATCTTTTATTTTTTAATTTTTTATTTTAAATTTTTAATTCTCATTTTTCATTTTGTATTTTTCATTTATAATTATTAATTATTTTTTTAATTTTTAAATTTTTAATTTTTTATTTTTAATTTTTAATTTTTAATTTATAATTTTTAATTTTCAATTTTTAATTTTTATTTTTAAATTTTTTAAAATTTTTAATTTTCAATTTTTAATTTTTAATTTATAATTTATAATTTATAATTTATAATTTATAATTTATAATTTATAATTTATAATTTATAATTTATAATTTATAATTTATAATTTATAATTTATAATTTATAATTTATAATTTATAATTTATAATTTATAATTTATAATTTATAATTTATAATTTATAATTTATAATTTATAATTTATAATTTATAATTTATAATTTATAATTTATAATTTATAATTTATAATTTATAATTTATAATTTATAATTTATAATTTATAATTTATAATTTATAATTTATAATTTATAATTTATAATTTATAATTTATAATTTATAATTTATAATTTATAATTTATAATTTATAATTTATAATTTATAATTTATAATTTATAATTTATAATTTATAATTTATAATTTATAATTTATAATTTATAATTTATAATTTATAATTTATAATTTATAATTTATAATTTATAATTTATAATTTATAATTTATAATTTATAATTTATAATTTATAATTTATAATTTATAATTTATAATTTATAATTTATAATTTATAATTTATAATTTATAATTTATAATTTATAATTTATAATTTATAATTTATAATTTATAATTTATAATTTATAATTTATAATTTATAATTTATAATTTATAATTTATAATTTATAATTTATAATTTATAATTTATAATTTATAATTTATAATTTTTAATTTATAATTTTTAATTTTTAATTTTTAATTTTGAATTTTGAATTTTTATTTTTTAATTTTTAATTTTTAATTTTTAATTTTTAATTTTTAACTTTTAATTTTTAATTTTTAATTTTAAATTTTTAATTTTTAATTTTTAATTTTTAATTTTAAATTTTAAATTTTAAATTTTTAATTTGTAATTTTTAATTTTTAATTTTTAATTTTTAATTTTCAATTTTTAATTTTCAAAAAGGTTATTAATTACATATCATAATTTTTTCACCAATACAATCATAAATCACACCGATTTTGTCTTACGGCTCTGTTTTTGTGATTGTATTGTGAAATATAATTTTACCCCCCTGCGCGTATAGATGTTTACTCATCAAAACAGTGTTATATTCGATAAAGCCGAATGTCAATTGTCCCTTGTAGTACTTTATTATTATTCAAAAGGTCATATTAAAATACTAGGGAAAAACGGGAAAAGTGGGAAAGGTAGTGATGTAAGAAATACTAAGTTTTAGACAATTTTCTGGATTTTTATAAGAAGCAGCAAACGTTTCTACTTTTCCTCATATAGACAGGCAATTTCTTTTATTAATAAAAAAAAACTAACGCTAGCTATCCGTTATCGAAATTTGTGTGTACAGAAAAAATCACGTACTATAACATTTAAGTTAATTTTTAAGAATTTCAGACTGTTCTCTTTTTACTTCTGGGTAAATAATAATTGGTGCAGATTAAAACCATAATAAACCATAAGTCAAATAAATATTTAATATAACCATGTAACCAACTTCCATCCATCAAGTATTATTTACGTGTTGTTTTATTTTTTAATTATATTAGTTAAACTTAAAAAATTATTCGATACAAAAAGAATTGTGAAAAATTTGGTAGTTATGATTTATGTATGACCAACACAAAAGAGTTTAAAAGCAAGTCTATGATAAAAAAAAAATATCTACTCACCAATTGATGTTGTTGATGTTAACAGTTTCGGGATACTAAACTCCAATACTTTGCTGGCATATTCGCGTAAATATTTTTTAAACACCATTGCTAATTCGTACATAGGTTGTTCATTGCTCAATTGATTGCACTGAACCATACACTTTTTATAGAAAACAAATAGATCGGCGGAGCTAAGAATTTGATTTTTTTAGTAGTTAAATAATTTTTTCTCACCATCACAAATTTTACACATTTACCTAGGATACACTGTAGTTTTTGCCTCGGCAACTTTAAATGGTTCTTTAGTCTGTTCAATAAATTTGTCAATGAGTTCTGCTAGATTTCGATCAATACTTTTGATGTAGATATCCAAATGATTTTTAAAGCAACCACCAATTTGATCATGGAAAATTACTATTGATTTATTTAAAGCTGGATCGGATGATGCCGCAGACGGTATTCCGGCAATTGTGGATAGTTTGTTAGTATTCTGGTTATTAAAGCCCAATGATGCACCAGTAAATCTTTTCGACAGCAATTGCTCAAAGGCTTGAGTCTTATTGATGGCAAATAACAATAGTCTCACATCAATTTCATTTGTTCTCTTTAGCATTATTTGAGATAGTTGTTCCCGGGTGAGGCGACAAAATTCCACGGTAATACGTTCAGAAACTTCCCAATCTAAGGGAAACACATTTCCAAATTTATCCTCGAAATCTAGCAGGTGTCTCTTCAGCCAAGCATAACGCTTATCTATTTTATCAAGCCAAGCGATATCTTGATTTTCATGAAATAGATGAAGATACTCTTCTAATTGTTGCGCTATAAACCACTTCAACAGTTCTTTTTTTACTTTAGGATCAAGCACCGAAACCACTTTACAGGCATCTGTTAATTGATTCAGTCCCAAACGGGGATGACTGTTATTTGAAGATTTGCCAGAAAAGGCTTCTTTGAAATCTTCAGTTATCTGTTGGGCTAGTGTGACTTGTATACGATCTACACTTTGAGAGAGATTCTTTATTTCATCTATTTCAGAATATTGTTGAAAATGTTGATTAACTTCTGTTATAGCTTGCAAAGGGTTTAATATTTCTCCATACAGTCTTTTTTCTATTAGCTTTTCTAAACTTTCAATACCGCCAACTAACATGTGCAAGTGGTTGAGAGTCGTTATAGCTGAAGTTAAATTACGTTTAGCACAATCTAATTGTTTGATATCCCGTGTGATTTCTTTAACCATTTCTTCAGTTTTTTCAGCCCTTGTCTTGACATCTATTATATGATCATACAATGTTGTAATAACCTTTTGTGCTTCATACAACGCCAGTTGGCCATCTTGACCAGTATTAGTTTGTCCCCTAACTACTGAACGTATATTATCGTCAATCAATGACACCTCGCACTGCATACGCTGTATTGTCTCATCTATGGTGGCCAAAGACTGTTCATTAGGAAATAATTGGTTAATATAATCGACAGAATTGAAGTCGGGAGCATCCATAGGATCATCAGATTTTAAAACCTAAATATTTATAATAAAATTAATACAATTAAAAATCAGCTGCTTTCATAAAGAAAAGACAAACCTTGTCGATGACTTCCTTAACTTCTTTGGTGAAATTTATTTTATTTCCTTTAAAATTGCCATTATTTTCACAACCTTTGGAATCATTTTCCAAAGGATATTCGGTAGCACTCATTTTTTCACAAAATTTACACTTTTTACAACTCTTTTTTATACAAATTTAACTTTTTTCCACATTCAGAATTTTAGCGTCACTTTTGAAAAAAAAAATTGTCTAATAAGAAAATAGGAACAGTGTTGTTAACACAAAAAAATTCTTGCTTTAAAACAAGAAAAGTTGACACGATTATTTTCAGATATTATATAATATATTATTAATTAAATCTTTTATGAAGTCTTTGTATATTTTTTCAAAAGATTAAATTAAGAACTTGAGAATGAATAATTTAAATAATGATGATTAATAATATATTTAATACCATTAATGGAAATGATGAGTAAAAAATCGCTATAAATTACTTATGTAAATACAAAAATTCTATTCCCACAATTGCATGTTTTGGTACTTAAAACAGCTGTTGAAAATTAGTATTTATATTTGGCGGCTTTTATTTGTTTGTGAACATATGTTATTATTAGAAATACTTTTGTTTTTGCAAAATTCTGTGTATTTATTAATTGGCAATAACTCAGATATGGAGCCTTGTGTTATAGAATTTATAGGAGAAAAATCTACCATTGGTGTAATACCAAATTTTTCATTTGAACCATTGCATTTGATATCAGGAAGTGTGGGACCTTTTCGGGCTGGTATGCCGGTACATGTACCTCTATGGTTAGGCATTCATCTGAGAAAGCAACAAAAGTGTCGTATTGTACCTCCCGAATGGATGGAGATGGATTTATTAGAGGAAATAAAAGAAGAAGAAAAGAGATCCAAGTAAGAAAAACACTTTAAATAAGTTTTCAACTATATGTCTGGAATTTCCCTACCTAGATTTTTTACAAAAATGCCCAGTGAACATTATATGGTAGAAGCTCAATTGATTATGAGCACTGCCCCAGATGATGTACCTAGATGTGAAGAAATCCGTACAATTATAAAGGACATATTTGATATACGTGAATCGAAATTACGAACCTCCATTGATGCTTTTATTAAAGGTGAAGGCACATATGCTAAATTGGATAATTTAACGTTGTTGGAAATGCATAGTGTACGTCCTATTTTACCGCACTCGCTAGATCATATCGCACGATATCAACGTACAGCTGTGGCTACACAGCGAGATACCTCTCTATTGGGTATGAATTCAAGTTCTATGAATTCCAATTCCTTTTACACTACACAATAGTTTAGAAATGTTCATATTCATAAAGTATCATAAAGTTGTTATAGCAATACATAAAATAACTGAAAAAAAATATTTAATTTATTTAAAAACTGATAGAATAAAATATTTTAAATAAATTTAAACAAAGATATTGCATAAATTTAAGAACTATTTCGATGTTCGAAAAAAAAGTATCCAAAATAAACTCAATTTTATATATTTTTTATTACATGAGTATAAAGAAATACTAAATGGCCTACAAATAAAAATTGATTGCACAATATTAAAAGTTTTTAACTTATATAAATATTTAAACACGTAAATTAAATAATTGAACATGTTAATACTAACAATAATTTAGTACGACATAAAAATAATCTAGTAAAATTCTAATAGAAAAATGCACATTTTAGTTAATATGTTAATACAATAGTTATTCAAAATTAAATAGCACTTTTCACCAACGGCGCATAAATATGTTCTAGAAAATAAAAGTTCCAAAATTGCTTAATGTAGAAATAAATTCATCGATTATATTGTTTCTGAACGAGGATCCAGTTTATGTATAGCTTGTATTAGAGTTGGATTATTGTTAATGCTGATTCCTTTTTTGGACATGTCAGTTAGACGATCCGTTATAGGTTTTTGATCACGACCACGTTGCCACCTGGAAAAATTGTTAAGAGACAAATTTTCGTTGTTTGATAGAATCTAATTTAAGTATTTAATTTTAATGTTTTCATATTTTATTATTAAATTACTTCATTTAGAATAACAATTATCAATCAATTATTTTAAAATAAGAACCTTACCACAAATGGGCACAAGTATGCAACAGAGGTATATATAGAGGCAACAAATCTATATCACATAATGTTTCATAACGATTTAAAGCCAATGACCCCCATTTCTCAGCCGATTGATGAGGAACTGGTGTACTGGTACAAGCCGCTACCAACCTACACAAAATCAATAGAACCGGCTTCGAACGATCCATAAATATTTTATTCAAAAGCATAAAACTATTTTCCAATATGGGAATGCATGCATCATTTCGTTCATCCAATAATTGACAGGCATTTATTAATTCTATGTTTTGTAAAAAATCCAAAAATGCTCCAGAATTCCTTAAAACCGAATTTTTTGATATGTGTATTAACAATTCCTCAAATGCTGCACTTCTTTCGGCTATAAGATTGGACGAGAAGTTTCCCACTAATACTTTATTGGGAAAATAAATCGCAGACATTTCTTGAGAATAATCACGTTTTAAAGTATTGTATAATTCTCGAAAGTCTGTATAACGTCTTTGTATAGAAACTGGTTGAACATCCATAGACGCTAACGTATCTTGGCGTACTGTTAGTTCATATACTACATAACGTTTGATCTTTACATCTTCACCTTCGGGGGGCATTATACACGCAGAAAGAATTTCAAAACGTAGTGCCGCTGTACCATCACTGGGTAGAGTTTCTGGTTTATAACGAGCTGGTCGCTCCCAAAGCTCTAAAAATAAACAATTTTAGTTAATGTGTATTTAAAAACGATTTCTTGGCAATACTCTAACCTTTTTGTGATGATTTTGTTTCCGAATTTTTTATAGTTAAAGAACCAGCTTCTATTTCTTCTGGACTATCTAAGTCATCTGGATTGTCAGGTATATCAATAGAAGATACCTGAGTTCTTCTAGCCATAGCAGCACGCACTTTTCAAACCAAAATAAAATTGCATTTATTCCATTTTTTAAAAACATATATTAAGATTTTAAACGTTTAGTGCATTTCATTTAAAAAAAATAAATCAATTTCAAGACAATAATCAACAAAATATTTAGTTTGGGATTGGTCAAACTTTTCATTTAATATGAGATTACTGGACTTCATTTTTTTTCTTATTTTTTCTAACAAATTTAATAAAAACTTTTTTAATTTTTAATAAAAACCGGGTATGTTTATAATGGTTAAAGGTTTTTCATACAAAAAGTTTGAATCAAAAAAATTTACCAGTTGCTAGAATTTTATTATGAATATGTCTAATTTTTTAACACAAGATTACGAATCCCTAGATTATACTTCTATTAAAAATATCCCGGCAATTTCCCACCTATGGGTTAGTCAAATAAAAAAATATATATTTGGGTATTTTCCTTTCAAATAAAATAAAACTAATAAAGATAAACTTACATAATTATATAGAATTAAACTATTTTATTTAATTTAAATTGTTTTTAACGTTTTAAGCCAAATTTTGTATAACTTTTTTTTGTTTAAAAAAAAATACGCACTTGTTTTTGTATAGCACTCCAAACTCAACAATAGGCACTCCTTATTCTTAAAGTCGTTGTTTTGAGTGAAAAAAAATCTACATCAAATAACAAAATTGTTATGGGCACACCAACTCTCAAATAATATAATTGGAAAATGACTAATCCAAAGCTGAAAAATAATAATGCAGTTTACACAATTCTTTGTTTATTTTATTTGTCGTTCCCAAGTACTAAAGTTCAACTTACATTACTCGAAAAGAAGAAACTACAGAAACCTTAGTAAACAAACGCTTTCTAAATTGTTTTTGTTCTTATTTACTTGCCCTGAATTAGTTTACTATTTTTTATATATTGCACATTAATAACAGCTGTTTAAAACAACGTAAATAATATAATGAATAATAACGAATGAATAAAATTAAAAAGTTGAAGATAACTTAACATGTAAAGATGACAACCCGAAACGATTGGTATGTAAAAACCAAAATGAAAAAAGAATCTATAAAATATGGGTGTTCTCTTATAACAGCGCTATTTTGCTTAATTGTTAAGAAAAATGTATTTTTATATATTTCACACAAAAATTGAAAATAAAAAAATTCGGATTCTTTAGGATGCCAAAATTTTATTTTAGAAAGAATAACACACGCACAAAATATAGAAAATATATAATATATTTTAAAACATCATAGCGGCATATTATTATAGCCAAAATTTAAATTTATGTTTGGCAAATCACCATGAAAACTATACACTTTTTTTAATTTGAATACAAAAAAATCATGTGAGTCCGATCACAGTGGAGATGTGTAAACATCTAGTAATTAACCCCTTGCATTATGATTTAATTTAAAAGAAAGTGTGGAGACTATTTAATTTTAATGCAACTCTGTGCGAGCATTATCAGTGTTAATATATTTATAAAAATAACGGTTGTTTGTTAAGTATAAGGCCCAATTCAGACGACGATTTTTGACGACGCGCTTTTTCTTAATTCTCTTAATTCTCGCATTAAGAAAAATATATGAATTAACGTAAATTCAAATTATCTTTTTTATTTTTAAACTCAATTTATTTATTTGTTAAATATTATTTACATTATTTCATTATAAGATTTAATCTTTTTACACATAATTATCACAATTTTTCACACTATATACAAAAACATATTTAATATCTAAATTATTAAGAGTAGAATCTTTAGAATATCTAATCAAATCAGAAAGCGTCATCTATGTATCACTTAAAGCAAACAACTACAACGGCTCTGCTAATATAAAAATATTTATTATTTCAACTGGTTAATTTTTAATTTTTGATTTTTTATTTTTCATTTTTTATTTGTAATTTTTTATTTTTCGTTTTTAATTTTAAATTTCTAATTTTTTATATTTTATTTTTCATTATTAATTTTTTATTTTTAATTTTTAGTTTTTTATTTTTCATTTTTTGTTTTCCATTTTTTATTTTTTATATTTCATTTTTCATTATTCCTTTTTATTTTTCATTTTTTATAATTTTTTTCACTAATACAATTATAAGTCACACCGATTTCGTCTTACGTCTTACTTCTTACGCTGTTTTTGTGATTGTATTGTGAAATGGATTTTTACCCCCGCGTGTATAGATGTTTACACAAGAAAATTTAAATTTTAATGCTAAAGTTAAATTGCATTCGATTCAACCAAAAGCAATTCTTAGGCCATAGTTAATTTGGCAGAGTTGTAAACATTAATTTTTAGAGCCGAATTAATTTTAAAGGTGCTATTACACGATGTATTTTTTACATATGTACTGTCACTTTTTTTATCCATATGAAATTCCTCATGTCTGTCAAAATTGTCTTTTACATACGATTCATAATTTTTGCTATCACACGTGCATATGTATTTCCGTATGACATAACCTCTAAATGTAAACAACAGCTGATTTAATTTGTGAATTTACAAAAATTTATTGTTAAAAAAAAGTTTTATATTTTTTAATTGTTAATTAATATTAAACAATTTATTATTCTTTCAATATTAATCTTTATAATTTACTCTGTTTTTCTTTCGCCACAAGCAGTGTTGTATTTTCACATGTTTGTCATACAAAAATAGAACCTGCTCTAATTGAAAAATGTACATGTGACTTTCCTCATGTATTGTACATAAACAATGTTTCATATGTATCACACGATGTGTACAACTTTTGTTGTGGGAAAATTTGACAGTACATATGTAAAAAAAACACATCATGTAATAGCACCTTAAGCAATTAAATTCATTACCTTAAATCACGGTTCACACAATGCAATTTTTGTTGCGCAACTTTTTTCAATTCTTTTTTAAAGTTTCCTTAATGTTCACACAAAGAAATTTGTTACCGTAACTTTTCGTTTTCTTTTGCTTTCAAATTCTTACATTTTTGACAGTTCATTTTATTCAGTTTGTGTAAAAAGAATTTAGTATTGGTTCAAAGTGAAAAATCTATTTGTGTGAAAAAATGGAAGTCAAAAAAATTAAATAATAATAATAATTTTTCACAGCAAAGCAAATAATGAAAGAAATGTCAAATAATAACCTGCAGCTAACTTCGTGTTTATAATTACGAATGGCACAACAAAACGCATTGCCGAGTACAAGCAACTTCGTACCAAATACCTCTCTTCTTGCCCCTCTCTCCAACAAGCTGAAAAATGGCCTTGTGTGAACTGGGCCTAAGCGGAATCATGATTCCAAAGTGTGAAATTTATTTTCAAATGTACTGTGAACGCCCTATATTATATGCTTTTTAGTACTAAAAAAATTATGCAGCTGCTGTTTGTTTTGTTTTGGTTACAATTGCAATAAAACTATGGAAGCTACAGGAATTCTTACACAAAATGTGGATAAAACACAGGTTATTATAAATATTTTCTTAAAATGTAACAACTAAATTGAATATGTTTCTTTCAATTTATTGCCAGCTACCAGCACTTCATCAAAAACGTATATTGGCCTTTGTAAATCATTTTCTTATAAGTTCCTGTGGATTTCTCAATGAATTTGCTCTACAATGTGAAACTAAATTCATAGAGTTGGAACGTAAATTACAAAAAGTCGAAGCTGCCTTAACTATATTGGAAGCAAAGGTAAGTCAAACATCTTTTTTAATAAGCGATATTAAATAAAATTCAAATTCTATATCTCCTCAAAGCTGGCTTCTATACCAGATCTAGATAATAATAAGAATAATCTTATAAAGGATGCAAGCAAAGAACCAGAAAACCGACAAGAATCTAAGGTAGATGAAATAGTAACTGAACCACAGCCTGAAGTTGCCATTGAAGGAGTTTTGGCTTCAGAACATGCTTTGTATAAGAAATTCTTTAAAATGCTTCAATTTGGAGTGCCAGCCCAAGCGGTAAAGATGAAAATGCAAGCAGAGGGAGTAGATCAAAATATTTTAGAGTAATTAAATTCTTATTTAAAAAAATATGCTCTCGTGAACTTGAAAATTTTATTTTACTAAATTTTTATTTTATATTTTTAGTAATCCGAATATGATTATACCTTTTGAAAGTGATCGAAAGGAAAGTTGATGCATGGAGCAGAAGTTTTGGTTTAACTGTGATTATCATCAATATAATTTTATATACATTTCACTATATACATAAACCAAATTTATTGTATATAAGATTAATTACCAATTTTAACATAAATTACTTGTTTGATAAAATATGCTTAGTATCTCAAATATAATTGAGCTGTTCACCATTTTTGTACAGTGAGCAAAATTTCTTAAGGAAAACATCGAATTTGGCTTTTGTATTTTTTTTTTTTTTTTCAATTATATATTCTTCCTTTATTTACATATTTTAACAAATTTGATATTTACATATGAGATCTTATCTTTACATATAGATATTGCAACAAATAATACATAGGATCTAAAGATATTAAATAGTTTTTATTTTATTTTTTAATGATTTTTAAAGGAAAATGGGAGGAAAAAACCTTTATATGATTTAATATATTCAAATACTATCTGAAAATGTTTATATGCTTATAGGAGGTTTATTAGTAATAATAGACCTCTATAAGCATATAATTTTCAATTTGGTGATTTCTTTTTTAATTTTACGTTATTTCTATACATTCTCTTAGCAGTGGGTAAGAGGAATTTTCAATTTTGGCAAAGTAATTGTTATTAATCCTTGATATGAAATCGATAATTTTTTCATAACCGGTTTCTTCATGAAGAAGATTTGTAGGATACCTCCAGTGCTTTTTATATATCATTTTAAGACATTTGTTTTGTATAATTTGTAAGCGTTTTAGGTGGCAGTTGGCAGCGTCACTCCAAATAGGACACGCGTATGTTAATATCGGCCTTATAACACTTTTGAAGAGTAGATTTTTGTTTTGGTGGTTTAGAAATGACCTTCTATTTAGTAGTGGCCATAATGCTTTAAATGATTTTATAGCTTTTTGGCACGTAGCCATAATATGTTGTTTAAATGTAAGCTTTTTGTCCAAGACAACTCCGAGATATTTGACATCGTTAAGTACATTTATGGTATTATTTCCAATAAGAAGGTGACGTCTTGGCAGTCTTTTGAGAGATTTGTTGAATGGAAAAATTATTGCTTGGGTCTTGTTTGGATTAATTTTGATTTTCCATTTGTGGAAATATTTACTGCAATTTACAAGTCCCTTTTCCATTTTCTTCAGGAGTGCACTTGTAAGTTTGTTTGAAGAGATTAACGCAGTGTCATCTGCGTAATAGGCAATTTTCATATATTTTGGGACTTTAAAATCGGATGTATATATCGAGTAAAGCAATGGCGACAAGACTGATCCTTGAGGTGACCCTGAGGTAATGGTTTTTGCAGTTGATGTTTCATTATTAATTGCAACTTTAAAGCTTCTGTCGTGAATGAAATTTGAAATAAGTTTACATAGATATTTTGGTATATTTGCATCAAGAAGTTTAAATAAGAGGCCATTATGCCAAACGGTGTCAAACGCTTTTTCAATATCTAACAATATTACACCCGTTGAACGTTTATTGTTTTTATTGGTGATTATTTGATTTTTAATTCTGTTTATTTGGTGAGTAGTGCTATGTCCTTTTTTAAATCCAAATTGTTCTTTAGCAACAATAGAATTGGTCGTTACAAATTCACTAAGACGAGAATGTAGAATTTTTTCAAATATTTTACCAAAGTTACTTAATAGACTGATAGGTCTGTAGCTGTTTGGGTTAGTTTTTGGCTTGCTAGGTTTGTTAATAGCTATAACCTTAGCATTTTTGAAATGGTTTGGGAAATAGTTGAGTTTGATGCAGCTGTTAAATATTATAACCAGTAATTTTAAAGCTTTAATTGGTAGTTTCTTTAAAAGCAGGTTGGGAACATTGTCAAAACCAGGGGATTTTGAGGGTTTTATTGATGAGACAATATTCATTACTTCTTCAAGAGATGTATAAATTGCAGATTCAGAACTGGGATTTTCCTTCTTAAAATTATTTACTGTTGTATTTATTAGTGTATCTGCCGAGTGGTTATAGTTCGAAGTGAGGTTATTTGCTTGGACAAATGTATTTGCCAGGACTTCAGCCTTGTCCTTATCAGATGTTATTTTTGTATTTCCAACTTTGAAGTGAGCGATTAGATTTTTTCCTTTTCCTCGCAAGTTCCTGCTTATTTTCCAAAACGATTTATCACCTGGTTTTAAATTGGATAATAATTGAGACCATTTCTTATTGCGCTCCGAATTAATACTTTTATCAATCATGTTACTTAGAAACTTAGTACATTGATTATAAAAAGTTTGCTCGGCTATATTTGAAGATCGTTGGCTTTTTCTTTTAAAGCTTCTTCTTAGTTTTATATATTTCACAGTACTTTCTGGTAATGTGTAATTATTTTGTTGAGTTATTTTAGGTGTAGACACATCCCTTGCTTCGAAAACTACATTTATAAATTTTTGGATTTCCTGATCAATTACTGCCTTGGTATTGTATATATCGGAATATAACGTGATTTTATTGTCTAAAAAATTCATATAAATGTTCCAGTTGGTTGCACTATAATCATAATAATTGAGGTCAACCTGCAAGGCCATTGACCTTTTAAGTGTACATATAATGGGGCGATGGTCTGATGGTATTTCGTAATCCATTGTTTTTACGTCTATATTTAAAGCGGAGTTGCTTAAAATAATATCGACTGTGGATGCTTCGCGATTGTGTTGATGGGGGAACAGGGTTGGACTATTAGGATAGTGAATAAAAAAATTGCTTGATTGCTGTAGGTTGTTAAGTGCGATTCCTGCAGTATTATTTGAACGACAATTCCATGAACAATGTTTGGCATTTAGGTCACCAAAAACTATATATTCTTTGGTGGAAGGTGTTAGGTTCAAGATATCAGCACAGAAGTTATGAGTATATCTTGGTGAATATAACGAAGATACAACAATAGGTCTATTATTTATAATAACTTCAATTGAGATGTTTTCGATTGATGAGGTGTTTGAAATAAAGAGGTTTTTATGAGCGACAGATTTATGAATTAACAGAGCTACTCCTCCTCCTCTTGCATCTGTTCTGTCACTTCTATATAAATAATAATTTTTAAAATAGGGTCTATGATTTGCTGAAAAAAAAGTTTCATTCAAAGACGCTATTTTAATATTTTCTCGTTCAATTAGTATCTCAAATTGTTTTAATTTAGAAAAGTTTGAAATGCCATTGGCATTCAAGTGAAGCATTTTGAATTCGTTTAAATTATTAGTATAATCCATGGGCGTATTTTACCATTGACATTACAACTTTGATTTGTTGTACTTTTGAGGTGCACCTATGCAAATCATCCATAGCTGTAGTGAAAATATCAAAAAGCTCATCAATGCTAAATAAATCGTTGTTTGTTTTCAGCTGGTTAGCATATGTAGCTTTGCTGTTATTATTGATGTTATTGTTACAATTTGTGTTGTTGTTACTTAAATTTGGGAAATCAACCTTTGATTGAAATGAAATATTTTGTTGTTGCCTGCTGTTGTTATGACTTTTGGAAGTTACTCTTGTTCTAGTTTCCAAATAGAGAGAACGTAACGGACAGTTGATGTCGTTTGCAGGGTGATCAGTTCTCTCTTTTCCATGTTTTTTGCAATTAAAGCATGTAAAAACAGCTGGTCTTTTTTCATTTGTGTTAAACGGACACACACTTGTATGATGTTGTTCTGCACATATCATACATGCAGCACTTCGATGGCAATGTTCACCGCCATGGCCATACATTAAGCAGTTCCAGCATTGAGTTGGTTTATTTCTGGAACTAGATTTGTATTTTTTCCAAGAAATTATGATATTGGAAATTGTCCTTACATTTTTTAAGGCAGTTGGGTTAAAATTTTTACGAACAAATTGAACTTTGTAAACAGCATTGTTGTTCGAACTGAATTTGGTGACTATTTCAGCCACCGAAGAAGGGGATAGGTTGTAGTTTTTTAACTCTTCGGTGATGTCCTCAGAGTTTATGCGGGGTAAACCGTGTAGAAAGGTTGTGTATAACCTATTATCTTTGGAGCCATATGAATGAAACTCCATTTTACTCTCTTTAAGAATTTGCTTATAGCATTCGTACAATTCTTTAGTTGGAGCAAATATTTTGGTACCAATTGAAGTACGTTTGAAAATACAATCTTTACCAAGTAGTTTTCGTATTTCTGCAAATGAGGCGTTGGCTTCTACAACTATAGGTGGAGGTTTGTGTTGTTTAATATCATTAATATTTGATGCAGGAGTTACGTCCATATCATTGAGGCCAGCAAGCAGGCTAAATCTGTTGCTGGAAGTTGACGCGATGTTCGGGTTAACAAAACCCGGAGGAAGTCTTGTCATCTTTTTGTTCACAAGCTGTCTTTTTGATGAAGATTTGGCCCCTCGGGCCATCGCTAAATTTTTATTCCTGTTATAAGCTGGATTGTCTACCACGTGAGTTCAAATGAGATCAATAATAGGCAATTGCAAAAACAAAAATATACACTTGTTGTTAATTTTAAATAGTTGTACTCTAAGCGCTTTAATTATTTACACGACCGTTCGTAAAGAGAATTAGATTCGAACTGATTTGGCTTTTGTAGTAAAATCACTGATCACAAAATATTTAGACTTTTTTGTAAATTAAGTGTATTGCAAAAGTGCTCAATAATTTCCACACTGAGAATGATCTGGGGCCACCGCATTCGTTATCGGCATTATTTTTTTTATACTAAGATTAATTTTACTCTATCCTAGTTAAGAGTAAAAGTGAAACGAGGGCTGATGTTTGTCCGTCTGCTCTAAATAATAAACCAAAATATGGAATCTTGATTGTTGTTACTGGTATGTGATGCAAATCGATTGATTTGGAACTAGTCGGAAGTGTGATGTATATATTTTTGCAGTTTCCTAATCGATTTTAATTTATATTAAAAACTTTTTTTTAATAAAAAAAAAACGGGTTAAATGTTTTTCATACAAAAATTTAAAATTTTTAATGAAAAAATTTTACCAATTGCTAGAATTTTATAAGTCTCAAATTTTTTGAACACAAAATTTCGAATCCCTAGATTATATTCTAGTAAAAAAAAATACCGGCAATTTCCTATTCTATAAAAAAATATTAAATATTTGGGATTTTCCTTTTAAATAAAATTAAACTAATAAAGAAAAACTTACATAATTATATATACTAGCAGATTCCAACCCACGAATTTCGAGTGCAAATTCTAGGAAATTTTATTTTTTCATTAAATAAAGACCCTAAAGGTATGCTAATCAATTATAGCCAATTCACAAATCAACACAAAAAAACAAACTCATGTGTATTATAAACACATTAACAAATTTAATAAACGCACATTGTATAATTTTATGTATTTGTTAGTAGCAACTTTAAATGAAATTTACTCAAAATTAAGGGAAAAAATTAAAAATCTGTAAATTTGCAAATCGGCTAAAAAGAAATACCTTTCAAATAATATACGTTTGGCCAAAATTGGGATAAAACGCTAGAACAAAACATCGGTCACAAGAAATCGCCTAGCCTATTAATATTATAGATATATACATATATTGATTCCTATAATTCCAAGTTGGAACAAAGGGCCGTATAATTATATAGAATTAATATATTTTATTTAATTTAAATTGTTTTTAACGACACAAACGTTTTAAGCCAAATTTTGTATAACTTTTTTGTTACAAAAAATACATACTTGTTTTTGTATAGCAGTCAAAACTCAATAATAGGCACTGAAAAAAAAATCTACATCAATTTCAAATTGATGGTTGAAAAATAAAATCGATCCATATTCATCACACTCTTGTCATTTTGAAAATTCGATTCACTTTTGAAATCGATAGATTTCCATCACCCACCCGAATATAATTGGATGTCATAATTTCTTTTTAATTTAATTTAAGTAGTATTTTTACTTATTGTGATGTATTGGAACACAAAAGTAGACACGTGTGTTTAGTTTTAAGGCCTAGTTAGCCACACGTTGCTATAATTTATCCGTACCGTAAATGTAACGTTAACATTTAGTGCAATTATAGAACGTAAAAAACGGATCAGCATGTTGCTGTATAAAATTAACCAAACTTTATCAGCTGTTCACAAATGTCACGTACAAACGTAACAAAAATCTATTTTCAACAGATAGGAACGTTCCGGTTACGTGATAGTTGAGTTCGGTAACTGCTCTAATTGCTTTTCATGTAACAGAAAAAAACAGCTGACACGTTTGGTTAAGGTTATGTGTGGCTAACTAGGCCTTTAATCCAAATACAAAAGTGTTTTTTTTATTCAACGTTTCTTTGTTATATTCGTACAGCAATATCTAAATAACCGCTACTTAATAGGGTGACCATATAAATCGTTATACTTATTAATAGACAAATACTCTACACGCCCCTTCTTGAGCTGATTCATATATAAAATTCATAAACTTATTATTAAATAAAAGTTAATTAACTTGTATAAAACATTAATTATATTTTAATCGATTTAAATATTTGTTGATTTTTTTACTACTCTACCCTCTTCTCTAGGTCTCAGTACTCTATCTGATATAGGTGTAGCTGGGTTGTTTATGTTGCTATTGACATCGATGTTTGATGCTGCATTTTGTGACTCTGGAATAGATTTCTCGTTATTTATAATTGGTTCAGAAATAAAATTTTTTTGCAAGTCTATTTTTCTTATTTGATCTGTATGTCGTTTAATAACACGGTTATTGTGTGAGATGATGCAACGATATGATCGTGGGCCAGCTTGGTTTGTTGACATTTCTATAATCTCGAATGAGAACTTGTTGGCCCTTAAAAAATTCCACTATTCTTTTGCCTTTGTAGTCACTCACATTTCTTGTTTGAGAATTAACAATCATGTCTCTAGTCATAGGAGGTTTGAGCATGCTAAACCGAGTCTTTAAAGTGCGACCGAAAAATAACTTGGCTGGAGGTTGTCCAGTGCAACAATGGTCTGTATTACGATAATCAATCAGAAATCTGTTGATCACAGTGTCTAGATTAGTTTCACTTTTAAAATTGGCATAAATTGATTTTTTTAAAGTTTTTATAAAATTTTCAGCCTGACCATTGGTAGCAGGATGCCCTGGAGATGTTAAGATATATTTGATCCCATTTGCTTTTAAAAAAAATTAAAATTTTCCGATGTAAATTGTCTCCCATTATCAGTAACAACTACATCTACAAGGCCATAACGGCAAAAGGTTTCTCTTAATTTATCAACAGTAAAATTACTTGTAATGTCCTTAGTCTTGAAGACTTCAACCCATTTTGAAAAGGAATCAATGGCAATCAAAAGAAAAAATCCATTAATTGGTCCAGCAAAATCTAAGTGAATTCGACTCCACACGGTGTTTGAGGGGTTCCAAGGTATAAGTGGACTTTTCTCAGGGTTGTTAAGTAATTCCTGACAAGCATTGCAGTTACGAACAAGTTCCTCAATGTCCTTATCTAAATTGGGCCACCACACATAAGATCGAGCCAATGTCTTTGTTTTAACAATGCCTAAATGAGATCTGTGTAACTCTTTTAAAATGGTCGGTCTTAACTTTGATGGTACTACCACCCTATAACCCCACAAAATGCAATTCTGATCAACTGATAACTCACAGAGCCTATTACGAAAAGGCGCAAATTCATCGTTGTCCAAATTCAAAACAACTCCTCTTGATATTGCATCACATAACCTAGACAAGATTCTATCTCTTCGGGTTTCCCGCGCTATATCTTTAAAGTTTAAATTTAATCCATTATCAGATTCTATAAGATTAACGTACGTGCACTCATCAAGTGAGTTCCCTATACTTGATTGAGGAATTCGTGACAATCCATCAGCTATGTTTATAGCACCCTTAATGTACTTTACTGTGTAATTAAATCCAGACAAAGTAAGGGCCCACCTCTGCAATCTGGCTGATGCCATAACTGGCAAGCCTTTATGTTCCCCAAATAAAGTTACTAAAGGTCTGTGATCAGTTTGTAATAAAAATTTGTTACCAAGTAGATACTGTTTTAACTTGGTGACAGAAAATATTATAGCCAAAGCTTCTTTTTCCAATGTGCTGTAATTCATTTCAGTTTTTCTCAATGATCTCGAAATGAATGCTATTGGCTTAAGACCATCCGGAAACTCATGCGATAGAACACCAGCTACTGCATGACTACTTGCATCGGTTGACAAAATGATTGGCAAGTCAGCATTGAAATGAACCAATGTTTGATCAGATGTAATTTCATGTTTTATTGTCTCATATGACTTCTGACACTGTTTGGTCCATTTAAATGTAACATCCTTTTGTAAAAGATTATATAATGGTGACATAATTTGAGCAAAATTTGGTATAAATTTTGAATAATTTACCATTCCTATGAATGCTCTCACTTCGGATATATTTTGCGGTATTAGTGCTGAAATTACACTAGATATTCTTTCAAAATTTTTTGTTAAACCATGCTTATGAATGGTAAATCCTAAGTAAGAAATTTCTTCCTGAAAGAACATACATTTTGTTTAATTTTAAACCAGCTGATTTTAATTTGTTCAAAACGGTCTTTAATGTTTTTACATGCACTTTCATGTCATTTCCCGTAACAGTTATGTCATCCTGATAAACGACAACATTAGGTATACCTTGCAATAAACTTTCCATAGTTTTTTGGAATATGGCTGCAGCAATTTTTATGCCAAATGGCAAACGTTTAACTTTGAATATACCCATGTGTGTACTCCAGGTACATAAAAGTTGGGATTTTTCATCTAACACTAATTGATTGTACGCATTTGACAAATCAAGTTTGGTGAATAATTCACCGCCCTGGAGAGATGTAAATATCTCATCAATCCTTGGTAAGGGATATTTAATATCTTCTAAATATTTGTTAATTGTTACTTTGTAGTTGCCACAAATGCGAATTTCCCCATTTGGTTTTAGAATTGGTACCAGTGGCGTAGCCCAGTCTGAGTTGTCAACTTGTTCTATAACACCTATTTTTATTAAATTATTTAATTGATTTTCAACTTTTGATTTCCAAGCGAACGGTATAGGTCGCGGTTTAAAAAAAATTGGTTTAGCACACTCATTTATTTTAAGAGATATTTCTGTTCCATTATAAATGCCAAGACTATCTTCAAAAATTTCTCTAAACTCTCTCTCTATTTCTTCCACTATGACCGAGAATTTATTCTGCTCTCTTGCGAAACCGATTTGTACTAATTCAAATTTAAATGTTCTTAGAAATGAACGACCGAGTAAAGGGGGACACTTTGAATTGGAAACAACAACAACAACATTTTTCGTTACACCACAATAACCAATTGATGCATCATACTCACCCAACACACAAATTCGCGAATCATTGTAATCAACATATGGAATCTTACAAGGTTTTAAATATTTATAGATGTTTTTATTTTTATAAAATGAGATGGGAATCAGTGTACATGGTGCTCCAGTGTCACATACAGCATCTAGCTTAACTCCATCAATAGTAACTGAAACATTATATAAATCATTAGAAGTATTATTTATTAAACTAAAAATCGATTTTTGAAATATATACTCAGTTGGTTCCTCATTGTCCGAATTGTTTGATACATAGTTTACATTGGTCCGATTTTTTTTTGCGACACACAGCTGATAAATGTCCACTGATGCCACGCATGACAAGTGCTATTTTTAAACTTGCAGTATTGAGACTCATGAGTGCGCCAGCCACAATGCTTGCAAGGCCCAAGCCGCTTCCTCTCAACGTTGTGTTGGCCGGATGGTTTGTTTGGATACCTGTTTTTGTTGACGTAATTAACACAGTCTGTAGCATTTTTTTCTGGGAATATTCTGGTTTCAATAATCATAGCCTTCTTAAGGGCAACTTGAAGAGTCAGTTTTTCATCTTCATCACAAAGTTTTTCAAAGATAATATCTGGTAAACCCATTATGAACTGGTCTAGTACAAACGCATCTAAGCTTTCACCATATTTACAATTAAGGGCTAGTTGCTTAACTCTAGCGAACCATTCAGCAACTGTTTCTGATTCAGTCTTTGTAGATGAGTGGAATTGTTTTCTCTCCCTAAAAACTATTACAGGTGGAGTATAATGTAAGTTTAAAATGTTACACAATTCCTTGTATGTCTTGCTAACTGGTGAACATGGACTACAGAGACTGTGCAAAGTGTTGTAAGCTACAGCCCCAATAGATTTTAACATGATTGCCTTCTTCTTGTTGTCATCGTTGCAATCTATTTCGCAGAAATGAATGTCTAATCTCTCTTTCCACACATACCAAGGCTCAATGTTCGGGGTAAATTCCGGGACATTCGATGTTTGAAAAACTGTAACTGGTGCAGCTGTAGTCATATTTAATAGTGTTGCCTTTATCACGAGGAGAAGTAAATACAAAAAAAAAAATTACTTCATATTAAACAAATTATTCTATTTTTCTCGTCGCCAAATTATGTGATGTATTGGAACACAAAAGTAGACACGTGTGTTTAGTTTTAATCCAAGTACAAAAGTGTTTTTTTTATTCAACGTTTCTTTGTTATATTCGTACAGCAATATCTAAATAACCGCTACTTAATAGGGTGACCATATAAATCGTTATACTTATTAATAGACAAATACTCTATCTACACTTATACTTATACTTTTTAATGGCATTTCATTTAACAAATTACGTATATAAGCTCTGGTAAAAATTTCAAGTTTTCTTCTAAAAATATTAGCATTTAATTCATTTTTACTCCCTTTCTTTTAACTCGTAGTGTCTGGTTGTTTTTAACCCTTTAGACTTTGCAGGCAGACTCGTTGCGACGATAAAAATTATCTAACAAATTTTGGTTTAAAAAATTTAATTATAGTATAATTTTAGATTTTACGAAATTTTAACGATTTTTTCGATTGACAAGTATACAAATGTTTTAGGAAAAAAATAACAGATATGATTTTAAAAAACGTGAAACCGTTAAAATTTAAAATATTAGTTTTTCGATACAAAATTTAAGTTCGTAGTAAAGTTACAAAGTTAAAAGAGTGATTAAAATAAAAATGTAATAAAGAAAATAGTACATCTTATCCGTTAAAGGCAAAAGAACATCTAGCCAAATCGACATGAAGTTTGCCATGAATGAAAATTTTCAATCCGCGCAACGAATGTAAGAGGAAATATAACGAAAAGAAAATTCAAATGGAGATGAGATACTTTTGAGATTTTGACATTTTCAATTATTTAATTACATGATTGTGAACTTAATTTACAAAGGAAGGGGGTATAATAAATACTTATTTGACATCATATTGTAAAGCCTCAATCCTTTATCAAATAGTTATTTTTGCATATCATTAGTATCTGCCCGTTGTACCATTCCTCAGGCTGTACGGCTGAACCTCATCAACATACCCTATTTATTTGTTCTATCAAATAGTCGGGTGCATCTCCATTCTTCATTGTTTTCATGAAATTTATTTTATTTCCCGCTCTGAACAACATTTGTGCAATTGATTCATATTCTAAATGGGGTTTAATAATTGTATTATATATATTTATTGCGGTGGTAATTGAGAGTTTATTTCTTATTCGTTTGAAGAATCCGGTTTTTATTTTATATTTTTTACATATATATTCAAGATGTTCCTTGAAATTTAAGTATTTGTTTATTAAAAACCCAGATATTTAATGTTGTTAATATTTTTCTATTATTACATTATTTATTTTAAATGTTATGTTAGTGTTTATATGTATTTATTTTCATTAATTTCGTTTAATTTTAGTTTATTCATTTTTATTCATTTTTATACATTTATTGCTGCTTCTGTAAAAATCAGAGTATCGTCTGCATATAAAACAATTTCGCATTTCTGTAAAACTTTTTCCATATCGTTAATGTATATAATAAATAAAATAGCTCCTAAAATTGAACCTTGGGGCAATCCAAAATCATTCTCTATTGCATTTGATTCAACATTATTAATTTGTAAATATGAGTTAAACCATTCTAATTCCTTATCTTGAATACCGTACTTATGCAGTTTCTGCATAAGCTTTGAAGTCTAGAAAAATAGCCAATATTTTATCATTCCTACTCTTATATTTCCATCTATTAATAACATAGAGGACCGCTGTTTCACATGAATATCTCAATCTAAAACCAGATTGATATTTTGACAGTAACTTGTGTTGTTCCATATAATACTCTAATTGATTTTTAACTATATTTTCAATAACACAGGGCAACACTAATTCTGCGGTATAGGGATTGTTAATCAATTTTTCTGCATATGCTGATGGAGACCTAAGTACATAATTTAGTTTTTGTGGATTGACTCTGGTGTTCGGGATAAACCGCTATTTAAAAAATTAAGGAGGCTTCACCACATACTTTAGCATAACTCAAGAACGCATCGTACGATTTGGTTAAATCAAAAATATGAAAATCCACAGCTAAATTACCTCCAAGTTATATCTACACTATTTTTTAATTAGGGCAATTGTTTCGGAAATATTCGTAAAGTTTTTCCGAATAAATAATTTTTTTGATGTAAAATTTAAATATTTTTGTTGTTCTAAAATTCATAAAAAATCAAAAACATCAAAATTGGTCTTTTTTAATCTTAGGTTAAAAACATAGATATGTTGCAAATAAAACAAGCCAGATCTAGTTACAATCGATTAACAGGTTTTGATTTAATTTACAATTTAGTGGTGGTATCTCATTTTGATAAAAATTTCTAGAATAAATTTTGTTTAATATTATTTACTGCAGTAATGTTTGTTCTTGATGGAAATCCCATACAAAATTTCATTTAGAAATTTTTTATCAAAATGAGATACCATCACCAAATTGTAAATTAAATCAAAACTAGTTAATCGATTTTAATTAAATATGGCTTGTTTTATTTGCAACATATCTACATATGTATGTTTTTTACCTTAGATTAAAAAAGAGCAATTTTAATTTTACATAAAAAATATTATTTATTCGAAAAAACTTTATGAATATTTCCGAAACTATTGCCCTAATTAAAAAATAGTGTAGATATAACTTGGAGGTAATTTAGCTGTGGATTTTCATATTTTTTATTTAACCAAATCGGACACACTTTTCTTGATTTATGCTAAAATATGTGGTGAAGCCTCCTTCATTTTTTAAATAACGGTTAATCGCGAGAACCGGAGTCAATCCAAAAAAAGTAAATGCATACTGTGTATGTCTAACACAAGTGTTAACAAAAACCATTAACAAAATAAATGCCGTAGCTTTTTTTATTTTTTTTTTTTGTTCCGCAGTGTAATATTTTAATGTGTTAATTGGACGGACATTTGATAGTATTTTTTACTCTTTCGATAGGTTTAATCATCGATTATTTCCAGTTGTTAGGGAAAACTCAATTTCTAAGCGACTTACTTATAATACTGAGCATAATATTGTCTGTTATGTTCCAGTTATTTAAGATTACTTTGTTTAATATTTTATTGTAGTTATTGCACATTTTCAATGGAGTTTTTCATACCCTTAATACTATTTACAAAATAAATATTAAATTTTCGAATATTTCAAAAATGTCCTTATACTCCATTTGTTTAAAAATCACCTACTAAAATCTCATACATCTGGGTTTTCTTAGTACTAGTTCTTTTACTTTGCTCTACATTTCTTTCTGATTATTTTATTGTTTACATAATTATTTTTTTCGTTTTCAATATTAACTTGTATTTCTTATAAATTTACAATTATTCCATACCAGTGGTGTTTTCGATAATTGCCTTTTGCCAGTTCGAATCTAACTCTCTTTACGAACGGTTGTGTAAAAAATCAAAGCGCTTAGAGTACAACTATTTAAAATTAAAAACAAGTGTATATTTTTGTTTTTGCAATTGCCTATTCTTGATCTCATTTGAACTCACGTGGTAGACAATCCAGCTTAAAACAGGAATATAAATTTTGCGATGGCCCGAGGGGCCAAGTCTTCATCAAAAAGAAAGCTTGTGAATAAGAAGATGACAAAACTTCCTCCGGGTTTTGTTAACCCGAACATGGCGTCAACTTCAAGCAACAGATTTAGCCTGCTTGCTGGCCTCAATGATATGGACGTAACTCCCGTATCAAATATTAACGATGTTAAGGAACACAAACCTCCACCGATTGTCGTAGAAGCTAATGCTTCATTTACAGATATACAAAAGCTGCTTGGTAAGGATTGCATTTTCAAACGTACTTCAATTGGTACCAAAATTTTTGCTCCTAGTAATAAAATGTACGAATGCTACAAACAAATACTTAAAGAGAATAAGATGGAGTTTCACTCTTATGGCTCCAAAGAAAATAGGTTATACACCACCTTTTTACACGGTTTACCCCGCATAAGCTCTGAGGAAATCTCCAAGGAGCTAAAAAACTACAACCTATCCCCCTCTTCCGTAACTGAAATAGTCACCAAATTCAGTTCAAACAATAATGCAGTTTATAAAGTTCAATTTGTTCGTAAAAATTTTAATCCAACTGCTTTAAAAAATGTACGAACAATTTCTAACATTATAATTTCTTGGAAAAAATACAAAACGAAATCCAAGAACAGACCAACTCAATGCTGGAACTGCTTGATGTATGGCCATGGCGGTGAACATTGCCATCGAAGTGCTGCATGTATGATATGTGCAGAACAACATCATACAAGTGTGTGTCCGTTTAACACAAATGAAAAAAGGCCAGCTGTTTTTACTTGCTTTAATTGCAAGAAACAAGGAAAAGAGAGAACTGATCACTCTGCAAACGATATCAACTGTCCGTTACGTTCTCTCTATTTGGAAACTAGAACAAGAGTTACTTCTAAAAGTCCGAATAAAAGCAGACAACAACAAAATAACTCATTTCAATTTAATGTGGGAGATTTCCCTAATTTAAGAAACAACAACACAAATTTTAACAATAACATCAATAATAACAGCAAAGCTACATATGCTAACCAGCTGAAAACAAACAACGATTTATTTAGCATTGATGAGCTTTTTGATATTTTCACTACAGCTATGGATGATTTGCATAGGTGCACTTCAAAAGTACAACAAATCAAAGTTGTAATGTCAATGGTAAAATACGCCCATGGATTATACTAATAATTTAAACGATTTCAAAATGATTCACTTGAATGCTAATGGCATTTCAAACTTTTCTAAATTAAAACAATTTGAAATACTAATTGAAAGAGAAAATATTAAAATAGCGTCTTTGAATGAAACATTTTTTTCAGAAAATCATAGACCCTTTTTTAAAAATTATTATTTATATAGAAGTGACAGAACAGATGCTAGAGGAGGAGGAGTAGCTCTGTTAATTCATAAATCTGTCGCTCATAAAAACCTCTTTATATCAAACACTTCATCAATCGAAAATATATCAATTGAAGTTATTATAAATAATAGACCTATTGTTGTATCTTCGTTATATTCACCAAGATATACCCATAACTTCTGTACTGATATCTTGAACCTAACACCTTCCACCAAAGAATACATAGTTTTTGGTGACCTAAATGCCAAACATTGCTCTTGGAATTGCCGTACAAATAATACTGCAGGAATAGCACTCAACAATCTACAGCAATCAAGCAATTTTTTTATACACTATCCTAATAGTCCAACCCTATTCCCCCATCAACACAATCGCGAAGCATCCACAGTCGATATTATTTTAAGCAATACCGCTTTAAATATAGACGTAAAGACAATGGATTACGAAATACCATCAGACCATCGCCCCATTATGTGTACACTTAAAAGATCAGTGGCCTCGCAGGTTGACCTCAACTATTATGATTATAGTGCAACCAACTGGAACATTTATATGAATTTTTTAGAAAATAAAATCACGTTAAATTCGGATATATACAATACCAAGGTAGTAATTGATCAGGAAATACAAAAATTTATAAATGTAGTCTTCGAAGCAAGGGATGCGTCTACACCTAAAATAACCCAACGAAATAATTACACATTACCAGAAAGTACCGTGAAATATATTAAACTAAGAAGAAGCTTTAAAAGAAAAAGCCAACGATCTTCAAATATAGCCGAGCAAACTTTTTATAATCAATGTACTAAGTTTCTAAGTAACATGATTGATAAAAGAATTAATTCGGAACGCAATAACAAATGGTGTCAATTATTATCCAATTTAAAACCAGGTGATAAATCATTTTGGAGAATAAGCAGGAACTTGCGAGGAAAAGGAAAAAATCAAATCTCTCACCTTGAGGTTGGAAATACAAGGATAACATCTGATAAGGACAAGGCTGAAGTCCTGGCAAATACATTTGTCAAAGCAAATAACCTCACTTCGAATTACAACCACTCAGCGGATATAGTAATAAATTCAACAGTAAATAATTTTAAGAAGGAAAATCCCACTTCTGAGTCAGCAATTTATACATCTCTAGAAGAAGTAATGAATATTGTCTCATTAATAAAACCCTCAAAATCTCCTGGTTTTGACAATGTTCCCAACCTGCTCTTAAAGAAACTACCACTCAAAGCTCTAAAATTACTGGTTATAATATTTAACAGCTGCATCAAACTCAACTATTTCCCAAACCATTTCAAAAATGCTAAGGTTATAGCTGTCAACAAACCTAGCAAGCCCAAAAATAACCCAAATAGCTATAGACCTATTAGTCTATTAAGTAACTTTGGTAAAATATTTGAAAAAATTCTACATTCTCGTCTTAGTGAATTTGTAACGACCAATTCTATTGTTGCTAAAGAACAATTTGGATTTAAAAAAGGGCATAGCACCACTCACCAAATAAACAGAATTAAAAATCAAATAATCAGCAATAAAAACAATAAACGTTCAACGGGTCTAATATTGTTGGATATCGAAAAAGCGTTTGACACCGTTTGGCATAATGGCCTAGTATTTAAACTTCTTGATGCAAATGTACCAAAATATTTATGCAAACTTTTTTCAGATTTCATTCACGGCAGAAGCTTTAAAGTTGCGATTAATAATGAAACATCATCTCCAAAAACCATTACCACAGGGTTACCTCAAGGATCAGTCTTGTCGCCATTGCTTTACTCGATATATACATCCGATTTCAAAGTCCCGAAATATATGAAAATTGCTTACTACGCAGATGATACTGCGTTAATTTCTTCAAACAAACTTACAAGTGCACTCCTGAAGAAAATGGAAAAGGGACTTGTAAATTGCAGTAAATATTTTCACAAATGGAAAATCAAAATTAATCCAAACAAGACCCAAGCAATTATTTTTCCGTTCAACAAATCTCCCAAAAGATTGCCAAGACGTCATCTTCATATTGGAAATAATACCATAAATGTAGTTAATCATGTCAAATATCTCGGAGTTGTCTTGGACAAAAAGCTTACTTTTAAACAACATATTATGGCTACGTGCCAAAAAGCTATAAAATCATTTAAAGCATTATGGCCACTTCTAAATAGAAGGTCATTTCTAAACCCCAAAAACAAAAATCTCCTATTCAAAAGTGTTATAAGGCCAATATTAACATACGCGTGTCCTATTTGGAGTGACGCTGCCAACTGCCACCTAAAACGCTTACAAATTATACAAAACAAATGTCTTAAAATGATAAATAAAAAGCCCTGGAGGTATCCTACAAATCTTCTTCATGAAGAAACAGGTTATGAAAAAATTATCGATTTCATAACAAGGATTAACAACAATTATTTTGCCAAAATTGAAAATTCCTCTTACCCACTGATAAGAGAATGTAGAGAAGTAACGTAAAATTAAAAAGAAATCACCAAATTGAAAATTATATGCTTATAGAGGTCTATTATTTCTAATAAACCTTCTATAAGCATATAAATATTTTCAGATAGTATTTGAATTTATTAAATCATATAAAGGTTTTTTCCCTCCCATTTTCCTTTAAAAATCATTAAAAATAAAATAAAAACTATTTAATGTCTTTAGATCCTATATATTATTTGTTGAAATATCTATGTAAAGATAAGATCTCATATGTAAATATCAAATTTGTTAAAATATGTAAATAAAGGAAGAATATATAATTGAAAAAATAATTGCCTTTTGACATTTAAGAACTTTCTCTTTTCAGTATTCTGAGTTCGTTATTAAACCATTTATTATTGTTGCATCCATTTATTTTCTTTTTAATAATTAATTTTCATATTATATTTTCCAAACAGGTATCAGAATTGTAAACATATTATTTATATCATTACATTGTAGGTATAGTATCGCATTTAGTTCATTATTGAAAATATTGTTTTTTATTGATTGAGTTTGAAATTATAAAGATCGAAAAAAAAAAATAAATAAAAAATAAATAAATAAGATTTTTTATTTTTATAAAAAATAATAAAATTAAATACTTTTTTTATTATATTTAGTTTGTGTTTCGCGGTCTTTACTTTCCTATTTAATAAAAATGTTTATGGATCTATGATCCGCGATTTTATTATTCATATTATTTGTTGCCGAAATCACTTTGTCTATTATGAGCAAATTTCCAATTTCACTCAATTGGATTGTTCACAACAGTATATATTTAACAGCTGGCACTATAAATAAATATTGTTTGTTTGAAAATTTATAAAAAGAAAAAATTAATTATTAATTATGTTTCGTCTGATGAGGATGAATGATTCATTATGAAATGGGTTACACTACGTAAGTATACGAGATTTTAACAAGGGTATCATTTATAGTTTGTTTACAGATTTATAGCAAACTTTCGACTGCAAGGATGCGTTTGTGGAATTGCTGTCTACTACAGATGAACTGCTGCGGCAATGCACACAAGGCAGATCAATCTCATGAAATTAAAATAATTTACAACTTATATTTTCAGTAAGTTTTACAAACTGGCATCCAGTATCGAAAGCAAAATTGTGTTTGATTGAAAATTCGTTGTACGAAATTTGACCGTGCTCAAACGATTTTGACATTCGATAGCCAGCGAAGATCGAACATAGTCTATTAAGGTTTTTGAATTTTGTGTTATTCTAGTATATTGGTTTTAAGCCGATATCATTAATTATACTTTCTAATTTAAAAAAAAATTATTCCAATCTATGTTGAAATCTCTAGCTATTGTAGTATCCCATTTTTTTTTACTGTTTTGTTCTCAAAATTCCGTTTGGTGTTCTTTATACTATTATAAGTTTTTACACATTTTGCATTATATGCATGCACTAATCCAATATTTGGAGTCATTTACATCGTCTTTTATTTTATTTATATTCCACTGCGTTTTGAACTAATTACTCCACCAGTTTTAGACGACCAATAGTCATATTGTTTTATTTCAATCTCCTTTTCATATATTTTCTTAGCCTAGGGGCTTCAGTCAGAATTATAAAATCCGGTTTAACAGTTTCAGAAAGTATTTCGTTGATTAAAGTTGTTTTAGTCCTTTACTTACATAAAGCGTTTTTTAAATGTCGTTCGTTCGTCTGGATTTTTTAGCAAACATGTCTCTGGACAAAACGAAGGCTTCTTTAAGTTCAAATAAATGCTAAAGTTCTTCACATATCATGTAAAATAACTGCTGGTCATAGAACATATTTTTTTTTATCTTTGTTGTCAATCATAAATAAAAATAAATATTTTTGTTTCTTAAAACACTTTCTTGAAAAGTGAATTCAAGACTCCATTATATTTTTTTTTTCTTTTATCCAAAAACACTTTGTAAAATTTACAAAAATGTAATTTTTATATAACTAAAAAATGTACACAAGTTGTAAAAACCAACGCCGTGGGTGCAACTAAAAATGTTATTAAAAGATGGTACTGCCTTATTAAAACATGAGGATCCGGCGAACTGGATTAACGATTCATTTAAAACTGAATCATTTGACCCTTACGTTTCTTGTCACCTCCCAATTCGAAATGTTTGCAACGTTTCAAGGGAGATTGTTTACGGAATTTGCATTCAGTACATTCCATACGCAAAACAATCTTTTTGGTAGTTTTAGCCTAGAAAAGAAGAAAAAAAAAACATTATTTTCAGTTTGAAGAAAAAACCATAAAAAATTTGGTTCAAATTAAATTGTTCAAATCTTTCGGTTTAAGCGGCAGAGCTTTTGAAAGAATAACAAAAACTTGTCTTTAATTAACCACAAACATTTGAAAAACTACAAAGTTAATTAATCTGGCATATATTTATCCCACCAAGAAGTTTAGTTTTTTTTTATAAACAACAACAAATTGGTTCTACGAATATGCTCCAAAGAATGAGTGATTTAAGCCGGCAAAACTTTTAAGAGTAGATCTTACCTTCTTTCTGAAAATAGGCTTAGTTTGACCACCAAAACCTTGTTGTTTTCTGTCGTAACGACGTCTGCCCTGAGCGCCTTTACGCTCCTTGGACTTCTTGTATTGGGTAACTTTGTGCAATTTGTGGCACTTGCACTTCTTACAGAAGGTGCGACGTTGTTTTGGAACGTTTACCTTAAATTGAAATGTAATAATTATCACCATAAAATCAAATTAATACTACAAAATTTATATGAAACATATCACAAATCAATTGGCTCTACCAAATATTTTAACATCCACTATTTAGTTGCGGCAATTTTATTTTCACTATCATTGTTGAAAATAATTAATTCATTTCGTCATTTTTCTTTTTTAATACACTTTGCACATAATTACAACTTATTTTTTATTGGATTTATAAAGATGTTTTGTGATTTTTTTCATAAAATGTATTCTAATTTATTGAGCACATACCATCTTGACGAATTTCAGTTGTCAAAGAAAGAAACGAAAAGAAAGAGAAGGAGAATAACGGATACGCCACAGCTGTCAAGAATTGTCAAAATCACATTTAATTTCGAAAATATTTTATATTGTGCTTATCGAACACAGCTCTTTAAAATGTTCTGTTTGTTTTTTAGTCGTAAAAAATCAGAGAGGTTCAATATATTAAACAGACACCGTGGGAGTTTTGATTCAAAATGTTATATATATGCATATATTTTATTTATTATAGAAAATGTATAATTATAGAAAATAGATAATTAGACTTAAATAAAAACAAATTGCTTTTGAGTATTTACATATACGCATACTTTTTTCATTAAGCAAATTTATTTTGAAAAGTAGCTGCATGCTATGCTATTGAAACTGTAATAATGAAGTAAAAATTTTAAAAATAATAATATTTAAGGTGGCCTTACCTAAAGCGGGATATACACGGTCAAAATGATTGAACTGCATTTTGGTGGTATTAAGGTGTGTTTACACTATGTGTATTTTCCATGTGTAAATTCAGTTTTACGATCCATACGTAATTCCGTGTGTGTGTCAAAATTGCCGTTTTACATACGATTCATAATTTTTGCGTTCAAACGTACATATGTATTTCCGTATGACATAACCTCTAAATGTAAACAACAGCTGATTTAATTTGTGAATTTACAAAAATTTATTGTTAAAAATAAAGTTATATATTTTATATATTTTTTAATTAATTAATATTAAACAATTTATTTTTCTCTCAATATTAATCTTTATAAATTACTCTGTTTTTCTTTCGCCACAAGCAGTGTTGTATTTTCATATGTTTATCTTGCCAAAATAGAACCTGCTCTAATTGAAAATTTTACATATGTCTTGCAAAATGTGTTGTACATAAACAATGTTTGAAAGGGTTCACACTATGTGTACAAATTACACGTGCTAAAAAAATAAGAAAAACACGAGCAAAACACGTAGTGTGAACGCAGCTTTAGTGAAAATGTGTTTGTATGTGTCACACCGACGATGATTGAAGCAAAATCAAAAATTTTAGATTTTCTGCTTGCATGACGTACGAATTTGATGTGTTTATATCGTTGATTGATCAAGCATGTTTTCATTTTTAATGTGACTTTGAAGCGAATGGATGTAAAAATGTCGGAAGAAAAGAAAAACGTTTTAGAATTGATAGAAGTTTACCGGTCACTGCATGCACTTCGTTATGTGAAATGTGTAGAATAAATTCATTCCTTTTTTTAAGCCATTCTTTCATCCAGATACGTTTCTTTTTCTTTTTTTTTTTTTGATTTTCTTTTTCTTTTAATCACACTGTCAAAACTGCCACAAGTGTATCGTCCGCTACCGACATGATGTTTACAGCACAAAATCAAAAACCAAATGAATGATTGAAGTGCTATGCAGTACCGTGTATGTTCAAAGCTTCATGTACACATACATGAATTTGACGTCAAGCATTTTGATCGTGTATATCCCGCTTAACATGTATTTGTCAGTTCAAATTTATATTCTACAGGCGATTTATAATTCAAAAAAAATCATGTGAATCCGATCCCAGGGGAGATGTGTAAACATCTAGTAATTATTTTTTATGGAATTTTTTAAAATCAAACAGAAAGCGTCATCTATGTATCACTTATAGCAAACAACTGCAGCTAATATAAAAATATTTCTTATTATTTATTATTTCATTTTTCGTTTTTCAATTCTAATTTTTCATTTTTCATTTCTAGTTTTTCGTTTTTCATTTTTGATATTTCATTTTTAATTTTTAATTTTTCACGTTTTATTTTAAATTTTTTTTCAATTTGAATTTTTAATGTTTTATTTTTAATTTTTAATTTTTAATTTTTAATTTTTAATTTTTAAAATTTAATTTTTAATTTTTAATTTTTAATTTTTAATTTTTAATTTTTAAATTTTAATTTTTAATTTTTAATTTTTAATTTTTAATTTTTAATTTTTAATTTTTAATTTTTAATTTTTAATTTTTAATTTTTAATTTTTAAATTTTAATTTTTAATTTTTAATTTTTAATTTTTAATTTTTAATTAATTTTTAATTTTTAATTTTTAATTAATTTTTAATTTTTAATTTTTAATTTTACATTTTTAATTTTTAATTTTTAATTTTTAATTTTTAATTTTACATTTTTAATTTTTAATTTTTAATTTTTAATTTTTAATTTTTAATTTTTAATTTTTAATTTTTAATTTTTAATTTTTAATTTTTAATTTTTAATTTTTAATTTTTAATTTTTAATTTTTAATTATTAATTTTTAATTTTTAATTTTTAATTTTTAATTTTTAATTTTTAATTTTTAATTTTTAATTTTTAATTTTTAATTTTTAATTTTTAATTTTTAATTTTTAATTTTTAATTTTTAATTTTTAATTTTTAATTTTTAATTTTTAATTTTTAATTTTTAATTTTTAATTTTTAATTTTTAATTTTTAATTTTTAATTTTTAATTTTTAATTTTTAATTTTTAATTTTTAATTTTTAATTTTTAATTTTTAATTTTTAATTTTTAATTTTTAATTTTTAACTTCTAATTTTTAATTTTTAGTTTTTAATTTTTAATTTTAATTTTTAACTTTTAATTTTTAATTTTTAATTTTTAATTTTTAATTTTTAATTTTTAATTTTTAATTTTTAATTTTTAATTTTTAATTTTTAATTTTTAATTTTTAATTTTTAATTTTTAATTTTTAATATTTTAATTTTTAATTTTTAATTTTTAATTTTTAATTTTTAATTTTTAATTTTTAATTTTTAATTTTTAATTTTTAATTTTTAATTTTTAATTTTTAATTTTTAATTTTTAATTTTTAATTTTTAATTTTTAATTTTTAATTTTTAATTTTTAATTTTTAATTTTTAATTTTTAATTTTAAATTTTTAATTTTTAATTTTTAATTTTTAATTTTTAATTTTTAATTTTTAATTTTTAATTTTTAATTTTTAATTTTTAATTTTTAATTTTTAATTTTTAATTTTTAATTTTTAATTTTTAATTTTTAATGTTTAATTTCTAATTTTTAATTTTTAACTTTTAATTTTTAATTTTTAATTTTTAATTTTTAATTTTTAATTTTTAATTTTTAATTTTTAATTTTTAATTTTTAATTTTTAATTTTTAATTTTTAATTTTTAATTTTTAATTTTTAATTTTTAATTTTTAATTTTTAATTTTTAATTTTTAATTTTTAGTTTTTAATTTTTAATTTTTAATTTTTAATTTTTAATTTTTAATTTTTAATTTTTAATTTTTAATTTTTAATTTTTAATTTTTAATTTTTAATTTTTAATTTTTAATTTTTAACTTTTAATTTTTAATTTTTAATTTTTAGTTTTTAATTTTTAATTTTTAATTTTTAATTTTTAATTTTTCATTTTTAATTTTTAATTTTTAATTTTTAATTTTTAATTTTTTATTTTTGTTTTTTTATTTTTCATTTTTCATCGTTCATTTCTATTTTTTCGTTCTTCATTTTTCATTTTTTATTTTTATGTTTCATTTCTAATTTTTCATTTTTCATATTTCTATTTTAATTTTTCATTTTTCATGTTTTATTTTTCATTTTTAATATTTTATTTTTAATTTTTAATTTTTTATTCTTCATTTTTAATTTCTTATTTTTCATTTTTATTTTTAATTTTATATTTTTCCTTTTTAATTTTTAATTTTCCGTTTTTCATTTTTAAACAGGTTATCACATATCATAATTTTTTCACCAATACAATCAATCATAAGTCACACCGATATTGTCTTACGGCTTACATGTTACGCTGTTTTTGTGATTGTAGTGTCATATAGAAATTTACCCCCCTGCGCGTAGAGATGTTTACACATCAAAAATGTGATAAAGAAAATAGTAAATCTTGTCCATTAAACGCAAAATAACATCAAAACGTTGGCAAGCCAAATCGACATGAAGTTTGGCATGAACGAAAAGTAAATTCAAATGGAGATAAAGTGATATTTTTGAGATTCTGACATTTTCAATTACTTAATTACATGATCGTAAACTTAATTTACACAATGAGTATAATAGAAACTTGGGTTTTATGGGTTAGTTTTTATTGTTTTAATCATCTCTGATACAGAAGCTTAAAATTCTCATTGTTTTGTCATCAGTAAAAAAATAAGTACCATTTTCCATTCATCCAATTTTTTTTTGCAAAAAGAGAGTTTTTGCAAAAAAAATAATATTAGGAAATTATTTAAAAAAAAGTTTGGCTAATTCGGACTTTTGTAAAAGTTTCCAATGTGCAATACATTGAACATACAATATACCCACTGTATGTATATAGATACATACGATATTTCTATCGCTGAGGGCGCAACTGTACAGTATCGTCATAGTTTATATTATATTGTGAACATGTGTACATAAAAATTAGTGTTGTACAAGTCAATGGCAGCATATGAATACTAAAATGGAGAAAAGTAACGAAACAAACAAAATAGTGTGGAATATGATTTACCAAAATCTATATTTATTTTCATTGATGTAATTATAGTTTTTGATGTAGATGAAAGAAAATTTTTAATGCACAAAAATATATGCATAAACAATAAACTGCTAAGATATTATATACTCTACTTTACTGAAAAACAGCACATATTCACTGTAGAGATCACAAATGCCGACTCATTGAAATGATCAATTTGTTGTCAACAAAAGTATTATGACAATTATAACGATTATTGTAGCTTTTGCAAAGCTTTAAGCAAATTTGCTATTACATTTTATTTTTTCTACACATGTGTTGTTGATAAGCTTTAAAAAGCCATTTACATGGGAAAATCAGCGGTGCAGAGAAGAAAAAGCGTATAAAATACAAGTGTGTAGGAGTAAAATGATGCAGGGGATATTTATGGGGTGTGCGTGTGTACGTACGAACATTTTGAACATGAATATGAATGACTAACAACAAGAGACTCCCGAAAAATGTCGAAATGACATACATACACAAATACAAATACTTAAGTTCTAACCATCAGCACATTGTATCTCTTATGTGTGTATTTGACTATAATTGTGATGATAGAGAGAGGTCAAATTTAATTACAATTTAGTTATATAGAATATTAACGCACCCTACTGAATAGTGTTTAATTTACTAGTTTTAGTAATACCTATTATTGATTTTTATATACCTACTATTAATACATGTTTTACGTGTAATCATATTTGACATAATAATTTACCTTAAGGTAAAAATCAACGGTAAGTTACAGATATCACAATTTTTAAATGAAACTATATGGCAACATTTTTCGTCTAAAATGTTGACAATTTGTCCTCGTTTGACGACGGGATTTTTTGTCAGTTCATAAGATGTAGTGATAAAGCTGACAGCAACTGCCGAGGTGTTACTCGAGGCAGTTTCTATGTATGTAAAAAGCAAGCTTATTAGTTGAAGGGTTGATAATTATTATATATCGACTGCAGTAAATAAATTATTGATCAATTGTTTACTGTGTTAACGCCCATAAGATTAGACATTGACCTATTAATGTGTATCAACTCAAGTACAGGTGTATATAACTGACAAAACTAAATAATATTTTATGTACATACATATAATGTATGACTGACCATTTAAATATGTTCTTTCTCAATTTAATTATTGCTCTTAAAATTAGAAAAAATCATATGAGAGTCATTCGAAAAAGTTAATATTATATATACAAGCAGAGCTTCTAAGTAATTCATTCGATAATAAAGAATGACCTAGAGCATTTAACTTTGATTCGATCTTAGTAAAAAATTTTATGTTAACATTATAATTTTTTATAAACCCCTATACCTCAGAATAGTAAGGAAACCTAAGTATAAAATTGAATGAATTGTCATATCTGAATTAAAAGAAAAAATTGAATCCGTTACACAAAAAGAAAAACAATTAGTTATGTTGAAAAACATTAAAATCGATAAATTTACACACACAACAACAAAAACCTATAAACTTGTATCAAATTGTTTGTTTTGTAGTTTTGGTTTAAGTCATTATAAACTATAAACATTAAAATTTTATAATAAAATGTAAATTTGTAGTATTTAAATTTGTGCGAATTTTACTAAATTTCTCACGGTTTCTTTTGTAACTTCTCTCATATCTTAGGGCCCTGTTCACGTTCAATATTATTGACTGCGATTCAATTTTATTGAACGTGTAGCATGCAGTATCGATGGATCTGCGATATGGATCGCGATCTGAATATCACAATATACATATATTGAACGTGCAGCAGTGCCCTTATAAATTGTTTAACTGAAATAAATTCGTTATTAAAAATACATACCTATTTAATTTATAAATTTAAAGAAAAGTAGGTATATTTTATACCCGACTTAAGGTAAAATTTTTTTTAATTTTCAAGAAGGATTTCGTTTAATTTAAGTTTATTAACCGAATTTCTTAAATATAATAAACAATTTTAGGCGATAAAAGAATTCATGCAATTAACACAATTTGTAGGAAATTCATTCGAAACTGAATTCGTTAAAAATTTACCGAATTTACCAATATTTAACAATTTTATATACACACATAATAAATGTTATAAAATTGTACCTACATTGAATTAAAAGAATTAATCATACCGAATACGAATTCAAAACTTAAAATTAAAACTACATTTTAGTGATTTATACATACATATGTACATATGTACATATGTGACAGATGTACATTCACATACAGTTCTACACAAAATTAAACATACCACCCCTACAAAACATTTGGAATGTTACATAGGTATATGGACACACATATGTACGTAGGTATATGACCAAAATAAAGATATGATAAAATATTTAGTATTATTTGAAAAATATATCGCACCTGTACCTCTAAAGTGAGTCAACTTAAAATTTACAAATTTTCAGTAGAGACAAAAAACGGTTTTTTTTAATATTTACTATAAAATTTAAAAACAGTTGTTTCATTATGAAGAATTGCGAATAATAAGTATACAACAATAGTAGTAGTAGCGATTTTTTCAGTGATCATCAAAAATAACAAGTTTATTGGGTGCAACTCAAAATATGTATTTTTAGTGGATTCTAAAGAAGCTACTCTTATAACACAAAAAGGGTTACAACTGAATATGACCACTGTGTATCGTTTTCTTGCAAAAAGTGAAAATTGAAAAATTTTGAGTTGACTCACTTTAGAGGTACAGGTGCGATATACCATTTATGTATATTTTATTATTTTTGGGGAACATAAAGGATTTGTTAAGTCGAAAACAATTAACAACAATAATAACAAGAACAGCGTTAGAAAGATAACTACAGCATTTTCAATAAATCGCTCTTTTAGAAATTAAAAACTATATTTCAGAATTATCAATTATATTTCATATATCATCATTTGCATTTAAGTATTACCATCACCTGTATTCCAAAAATTATAAAAACGAAATTCCAAAAGTTATCAATTGTATTATTGAAATTATGAAGTGTTTTTTTAAATTAACACTGATGATAGCTGAAATTGAGAATTTTGTAAATTAATTAATATTTTCTGAAAATCAATAAGTATAATTGATATATTCTGAACTGAAATAGATAATTGTGAAAAACAATTGATGTTTTGAAAAACAATTGGCAATGGTGTAGAAGATATCGCCTTTTTTTATTTTCAGTTAAAAAATGCTTTTCAGTTAAAAAATGCTTTTGGGGGTGGGGGGTTAACCTTACACAAAATGTTAAAATTTAAACAAAATGCCACTAAGGTAATCGTCTTTGATAATTTTACGTTAAACCATGCTTCAAGAGGGGGGGGGGGGGGGGGTACAATATTAAGGTTTACGTTCACTTGTGTTAGTAACTGTACAAAATAATGTTAAAATTTAAACAAAATGCCACTTAGGTAAAAGATTTGGGGTACATATAACCCCAGCGACCAGCGATACATCACCCATTTATATTAGGGCAGTCACAGAACAAGCCAAGCACTGTATCAACTAAACGTTATATTTCCAACAATATTTAACAAAATGTTCGTATTATCAAACACATAAAGTAGAATAAACAACTTAATGACAGACGCACAACAAATCAACCAAACGACCGACAGACAGCCTGCCATACGAACGAATCAACCACCCAACCACCTTCTCCGAGTACTGTGAGTTGTACGGATTGTTTTAATTCACGTCAACACAATTTTCAAATTTACCGCCAAACATCAAGCAGCAACTCTTTGAGTCAACTGTACTCATGAAACCCAAGCATTTTTTGTATGGAAATACTCAAGAAACCCACTTGATTAGTCAATTTCTAATACCCATTTATACTAATTTTCATAAAATTTTATCGAGCAGATAGCTGGTATTTTTGGCTTTCATCCTGGTCTCATCCGAGAACGATTGGATTAATGGTTGGGGCTAATATACCCCAAAATCTTAACAACCTCAAAGTTTTTGATTATTACAATAATAATCTTCACCATTAACATTAACTTTGCAACGAAAAAGACGCCTTCAGTCGAGTACGGACATTCAACGGGTACACATCTCGGTGGTGGTTTTAAAACACAACTATTCTTGTTCACTCATTGCTACCTAAAGACAAGCATTGTTTCTGATATTGAAAAAAAGATTGTTTTTGCATGAGCATAACCACATTATAAAAAAAACAGATTGCAAAATTTCAAGAGTACATCATCTAGCCACTCACTACACTACCTAACAGATTGTATTATTGTACAACTAACTAACTAACAACTAGTCGAGTGCTAATGTTAGAGGGATAGAGAGGCAAGATACGTAGTCGTTTGCTTGTTTTCTTACAGCACATAGCAAAAACAACTAAAAAGTATTTTAAAACTTAAATACACACCGCTAACGTAAAAGTTAAACAGTTTGTCTGTGTTGCTTGTCGAATACGGTTCTCGGTGCAAGGAAATTTGTTTAATTAGAAAAAAAAAAGAAAAATAATAGAAACAAATATTAAAAATTGTAAATTTTTTTGAAAATAAACTTACAATATCTAAGTAAAGTGGAAATACAACGGTTATATAATTTTAAATAAAATATTTACTTAAATACAATAAAATTACCTACAAATACACACAAAAATGTCTGCCGCCACAGAACAACAAAATAACGGAGATGTTGCTGTTGAGAAAGTTGCCGCCGATGCCGTAAAGGATGATTTAAAATCACAAAAAGCTGCCGTAGAGGACAAAAAAATACCAGCGGCGGCCGATAATGGAAAAGCGTTAAAGGACGATGATGATAGCACAGATGCCCCAACCGCAAAAGAACATGTTAAAGGAACAAAACGGCCGTCCGATGTAAGTATTTTACCCTTAAACAAAAATCGAAAAATTAGGCCAGGAAGGTTTTACTTTTGGCAGGAAATAAAATCAATCAATAAAAATATTTGAATTACATTCTAGATAAACTTCTAGAAATTGTGGTGTAGATATATCGACAGGCTAGCCTTAATTATTAACTTCAAAGTGGGGTGTTGTTGTAAGTAACGTCCGTCTTAAGCGCGCGCATTTTCAAATCAAATGTTATATACTTGCACTCTCTTATGTTATGCTATTTCCTGTATATATTTTCACAAAAAAAGGATAAATATAAAACACAAAGATACATTTAGGATTGAAGGAGTTTGTAAACAAGTAATTAGTTCTAATTTAATTTAAGTATCTAACAAATTTTAAACATCCATAATATTCGAAACTATATGTATGTTTTATATGCCAAAAAAAAGTATGTTAAAAAAATATGAATAACGACAGATTAATATAAAAACATATTCAATTGTCTTTGAATGATGCAGCGAGTTAAATCGTTGGCGTAAAAATTTCATTCATTGTAAAAAAAAATACACATTATTTGGTCGCGGCTAGCTATTAAAATACGTTAACGCGTTACATACATTTACAGTATATATGTATTTACAAGAAACTAATACAATTACATTACCTACGAGCATACTTCACTATATAAATTTGAAAATTTATTTAGCATTAAAAAGAAAAGTCTACTTGCCGGCCGGTTGTTTAACAAAAAAATATATATATATATAATTTTAAAATGTTCTCTATATTTCGTATACTTTCAAAATTGATTCTATTTCAAGAAAACAAGTCATTAGCTTGAATTATATTTAGTGGTTAGATTTATTTTTTTCAATTTGGCATTTAAGTATAATCTACACGATACTAAAATCCATTCGACCACAAGGTACAGAATTGTTAGTGAGTAAATGTGGCGATTTGAAGTTAATAATTCATTTCTACCACGAATATTGTTGTCATTTCACGGTTTAACTTCTCGGGCGGTTAATCAAAGTTCTACCGTTAACCTAATGTGTATCAAAACATGGCACATGTACAGTCTCAGTTTTAAAGATACATATATAAATATCTATGTACATATAGGTATATATAGATAGCACAAGACGCTCTCTTTTTTTTCCTCGACATAGTGTTTTTATTGATATTTTGTATTCACTTGTTTGTTTTCACATACACGGGTTCAAAACAAAACTCAAGAAAATGTGAATTTATAATCACACATTCCTTTTTGTAAGATTTCAAGTTGTCTAAAATATACATACAACATACATATAGAAAGCACTTGTGTGCTTAAAACAGAACTACTAGCGACAATGGGAGATAAATAAAAGAAATACAAAACAAAAACAAACCATTTTTATCTGATAAATATTAGTAGTTGTCTCTTTTTAACTACTTGGTTCGTTCAGATATTTCTTCTTTTCTTCTACATTCACCTTGCTTCATATAGCGTTCATTGTACTACAACGAAAACATTAGCACACCGTGATAGCGGAGGAAAGCGTAAACAACATTGATGATAATTTTAGTTAACACTGATTCATTAATAAGTCAGCAGCAGCAGCAACGAAAAAATGTGCAACATAACAGAAAAATGTAAAATGTATATAGCCGGTGTTTATAATGCCGGCCTATATACAAGAATTATGCTCTCTATAGTTTTAATAAGATTTCTTTAGCTATTTACTCACAGGGTGAACCTTTAATGTACTTTTGTCGTACTCTGCTACGTTTAAAAATTTTTTTGGTTCACAAAATAATTTATTCTTTAAATTAGCTTTTTGAAAAATACTCGGTTCAGATTTTCGATTTTGAATGGATTTTCTTTTCAAAAACCTTGTTCTCGTTTGATTTAGAGATTTGCGTTGAGTACAGTCGGTGTCAAGAATGTTAATATTTTAGTAAAATGCTAGTTCCATTATAAGAAATATCATCATTAACACACTCTTGCTGCTCTACTTTCCATTTTGTTTTACTTTTGTTTGCTTTTTTTATGTTCTCTTATCATGTACATTTTTAATCTTTTCGTTTGTTTGGTATACAAATACAAAATAAGAATAAAAATAATAAAAACCATTAAAAAATTCGATAACACAGTGGCTTTTAGAGTACAAATCACCCCTTAAAAAAAACACATGATGTTTATTTAGAATTTCGTAGAACTTAAAATAAAATTAAAAACCATGGTACAGTCAATGCTAATAAATAATTCATTCTATAATTATATTTTCTAATCGAAAGAGTAATCTAAAAAAATATAGAGATTTTTTTTAAATTATAGTTAAAAGGTAAATAAAAAATTTTTTGAAGAGATAACATATCAAAAAAAAAAAAATTGTTTTACGAACTGTTATAATATGTATTAGCAGCTTACAATCAAAGCAAAGTTTTATCGTTCGTATTTAAATTTTGTTTTTTCAGGCTAAACACTCAGAATCAAAGAAAGCCAAGAAAGAAAAAGCCCCCGATGCTGATTCAGATGATGAAGACGGGCTTGATGAGGAGGGTGGAGAAGGTGACAGTGATATCGACAGTGATGAATATGATATCCCCTACGATGGTGAAGAAGATGATATAGAATGTGAAGGTAAAAATCTAAATTACATACATACACAAACTTTGTTAAACAAAAACTAATTGTTTCCCTTTATTTTCAGATGATGAAGATGATGACAATGATGGTTCGGGTTCTGATGATCAAGCGTAATGATAATATAGTAGTCAAAAAATCTTAAATTAATAATTATTGCAAAAAAAAAAAAAAAGAAAAAACAAAAAAAGAATTTCAAAAAAGCAAGAAAATTTAAATTATAAAGGGTCCGCCATCTAACGTTTTTTTTTTTCCAACTAGTGCTTATTTCGTGAATGGTAACACTTAGCTCATGTCTGATTTGACAGATAATTAGTTTTATCCTTCCGCTGAACGAATATGGTATTGCGACATTACTTTGAAAATCATGGTAATGTGTGCGAAAATTCCGTACGGATTTTGGAAGAAGGGAAGCACCGTCAGCACTGTATGTTCGTTATCTTGTGAAAAAAGTGAAAGAAACTGGCATCCTCATCGATAAACCAAAGCGTGAAAAGCCAAAAACAGTGCGTACACCCGAGAATATTCAATTCTCCGTCGTTCTCAAGAATTGAACATTTCGGAGGCGGACCCTTTACAAAAATCTAAATTTTTAATTCAATATTTTTTATGTTAAGAAATATTTTTTTATTTCTTATTTAATTTTAATTGTATGAATGTGTAATTCTATATATATATATATATAATTTTTTTAAGAAAAGAAAATTTTCATTTGACAAAGAAAAAGGCCCAAAGCCAATATAGATTTTCTTTTTTGCTCTATATGTTTAAGTCGTCTTTTTTATATATGTTATTTAAAAGTATATATAATTTAAACACAAAAAAATTAAAGAAAAAATACAAAAAGTAAACACAAAACCATTAATTAAGCATTAGACGTTATATATGTAGCTATAAAAAGAAAATGAAAAAAAAAAAAACAAAATACAAGCAAAAGTATTTAAATAAAACATTAAAAACACCCATTATTTAAATTTCTTTCTTTTTTAGTTCTTGCATGAAAAAATTTAAAAAAAAATAAGTTTTTAAGTTTGGTCATTTATTTTTTTTTACACTAATGGAAATTAAGGAAATTGGATTGATATTGACTGCTGAAAAGTATTATATCATTTAATTTTAATCTTATATACTTGCATATCGTTTTCTAATGTGGCAGAAAGTAATATTTTACCTAGAAAAAAAAATTTTTTTTTTTTGCTTTTTAGCTAGCAATATACATATGATTTGTTGGTTTTTATCAAACAAATAATTTGATTTACAGCATCTTTTTAATTATAGATATAAAAAATTTCTAATTAATACATATATCACTTGATATTTATTTTATTATATATTCGTTACATATCTATTTTATTCATCAACACACTAGTTCTTCAGACACCATATTTATATACATAAAAAAAAATTATAAATTGGGTAAGTTGTTTAGAATCTAAATTAATTATCATTTCTATTTATTCGTGGTAAATAGTATTGGTTTCTTTAATTATATTAATGCATATACAAAAAAAAAAACAGTATTACAGTATTGTATTTATCTTTGCGAATAACAATTTTTAAAAAGACTACATTTTTTACTCATGGACATATAGTAATGTAGACAAATAACAGGTTAATATAATTAAATAAATGATTTACAATAACATATTACAAATATCATTCTGAACTAACATATAAATATCATTCTGAACTACTAAAATAAATGGAAATTCAAAAGTCAAAAGTTCGCATTTAGTCAGTTTTAAGTGAAACTTATATTTTGAAATGAAACAAATATTCATTACAATTAAATGCTACATTTTTTCCTATATTAAAATGAAGTAATTGCTTTATATAAAAATAATTTTGAGTTTTTTGTTTAAAAGAACATTTAATATCAACATTATAAATAAATTTTTCATAGAATTATTTAATATAAAAAAACTGTCATAAAAATCTGTATGTATTTTTATGTAGCCCAGACAAAATACAAAAATATTATTTTTAACAGAATATTGTTTATGTTTTTAACACCGCCAAATATAAAAGAGTTAATGAAATAATAACTATAATCTGTATTACATAGTCATGAGTATAAATAATAGTAAAACGAAAAAAGTTTTTGGTTTATATTATTAAGGAATATTTTCACAATCTTCGGTTGGAAATTTGTTAAAGTTTTATTAAGCCCGTCGTTAAAAACTTATCGAATGATTGTGAAAAACATATAAAATTTATTATTATTATTATAATTTTTTTGGGAAATATGCAAGTATATCTAAATTGCTAAACATGTAAATGTTTAAAACATTTAAAACTGAAACGTTTACTGCTTCAATATTATGAAAATTATGAAGGTTTCATATTAGAACTTGATTTCAGAACTAGCAAAGTGAATATTTTAATTTTTTTAATTTTTTATAACATTATTAGCAATTTAGAATAACTCACATATTGTCCTTAAAATGATTTATTATCTAAAATCAACATAAAAAATAGTTGTTTTGTATATAGTCTTAATAAGTATAAATAAAGAGTTTTTCGGTGAAAATAAATAATAATAAAAAATACATATACATAAATACTTTACACAAAAAACAAATTGATGGTGCATTAATTTAGAATTTCTATCGTTGTCTGTGAAATGAATCCATCATCTTTTCAATTAAATTTTGTTTAACAGCTCGTTTGGAAATCTTCGCTAAAAGTTATTCTGGACTTATGGATTATAAAATATTATAAAAAATTGTCAGGTGTTTTGAATTCCTCAATTTTATAACCGCAATAACCAAAAATAAGGGTATGTTCGGACTTTGGTCTTTAAATTCTTTATATGTTTTCATCCCTTAATGTGCTAAAATATATGGTTCTATATTTATGTTGTTCAAATATATTTATTAATTATGGTATTCTGCTATTTAAAAAGTTAAACATTTTCATAGATTTTTAATTTTTTAAATAACGGAAAATCAATTTAATTTCTAAGAAAATATGGCAGTTAAACGATACGAAATGAATAACTTCCATAAGGTGTACATAATGTAATAAATTTACCATTAGAAACCCTAATACAGATAGATATCTTTCTACCCCAATATTAACTGATACCACAAAAAACAGTAGCAATGGTGAATAAAGTGATTGCGGACATCGTTTATTCAATTTATTAAAGACTACATACATATATAGCTCTTCATGCTTATTATTACTAAACAAAAACTCTCTTCCCTTAAACCCAAGCAAAGAGCATAAAAATAAAGGGAATTTTTAATAGGCATTGAAGTTGGAAACGAAGTACAGTTTTAGTTATGTCAATGGTTGGAAATGTGGAAAAGTTTTGTAAACATCTGTCTACCATTTTGTAGAGTAAGATTAGAAAATAGTTGTATCGAACGAAAATACAAACCTAAGGTCAGGTAAAAGGCGTTTTATTTTGTGGCATGAAGGTCATTAAATGTCTATTTCAAAGACATAAATATACATTTTGTACAGTAGGCTTTATTTTGTGGCTAATAAAGAAAATGTTTTTTTTTTAATTTAAAGGCTGCATTTCTGTTGTCCTGCAGATGTTACCAACTTTAGAAGAACGAAATTTTAATTTTCTTTTTAAATGGGATTTTAAACAAATCATTATAAAAGAGACTGATGTTTACATTTTTTTATGTTTTTTGCTAAAAAGTACAATTTTCTTTTAATGAAAACAGAGCTATAAGCTGTTATTGATCGATGACACGTGACTTATCTTAATTTTTATTTAACACAATAATCCAACATTAATCATATGATCATAAACGTGATTCTTTTTTAAATTTTGTTATTGAGAAATATTTTTGGCAATTTAAAAACAATTTTGTAAACCGAAATTTTAACCATGTTTTACTGAGTCATAAGCCTTATTTTTAATTCTTTAAATAAAAATCGAGTAAAGTTGAATTTTATGAAGTAAATGTTTTTTTTTTTTGTTTTTAATAAAATACAATTCTGTTTTTAAACAAAATTTTTCGAATTTCGATCCTATAGTCCGGTACTAATGTTATTATTATTATTATTTTTAGTTATGTTTTATTTTAATTAATAAAATAAGTTTTTATATTTCTACGAAATTTAACGTTTTTATATATTTTTATTGTCAAAATTTTACATACATATAAAATGGTCTGACAACACAAAAACTCATATTTTCGTTTTTGCTACAACATTAACAGATAATTCAAATATGTCCTTCCCCAAAAAATGATTATCTACTCTAAATACTTAGGGTCCTATTACACGTTCAATATTATTGACCGCGATTCAATATTATTGAACGTGTAGCATGCAGTATTGTGGCAACCCGTTTAATGGATTTTTTTAATGGATTCACAATAGGAGGCCATTCTGCGATACAGATCGCGATCCAAATATCACAATATATATTGAACGTGTAACAGTGCCCTTATAGTGGGTTTATATTTGGTTGGAAAATTTCCCGACAATTGCCGAGATTTAAAAGTGAACCCATTCTTAAAAATGCAACTGTTAAGTTATAACATTTTAAGTTTTTATAATAAACTAGCCGATTCCAGCGCTCGAAATTCGAGTGCAATTTTTAGGCAACTTTCAACTCAGCCAATTCACAAACCAACACTTTTTTGGTTTATTATTATTGTGAATGAAGATAACAATCTCATTAACAAACAAATTTAATAAACACACACACAGCCTATGTATAATTTTATGTATGTGTTAGTAGCAACTTTAAATGCAATTTACTCAGAATAAAGGAAAAAATTTTAAAATCTGTAAATCTGGTGAACAAGTAAAAAGGAATACCTTTCAAATAATATACGTTTGATCAAAAGCTGGATAAAACGGTAGAACAAAAAATCGCCTAGCCTATTAATATTATAGCCGGAAACAAGATTTATAAACGGATATACTATATTAGTTGTGATTACTAAACATATCTAATTTTTCGAACATCTTGAAACCAGAGGTGTTATGAAATTATGAAAACCATATGTAATTAAAGCAACAACAAATAACATAAACAACTACACATACGTCTTTTCAGAAAATAAAAGATTTCTGTCAACACCAATTTTCCAAGCGATGGATAAAGATTCAGATAGTACGGTTACTTCACTGGATGAAAATACAGAAAACTTTTGTAATAATCAAACTAGAGATATTTTAGCTGAAGGTATAGTTAATCTTTTTAAGCCTGTGGTGGAGAAATTGGATGAACGTATACACGGAACGAGACAGGCACAAATAGAGTTAAAGGCTCAACTAGATATACTCTCTGTTCAATTGAGGGATATTGAAAAGGCCCAACATAATATACCGGAATTTTCAGATAAAGTAAAGGAATTAATAAACGTTAAACATAAAGTCACAGTAATAGCAAATATTTTGACCTCGAGTCAAGAGCGACTGGCAGGATTGCATAGGCTGATTGAAAAAGAACAAAGAAGAAGGCAAGCATTATTGGATTCGGCTATAAGTACAAATATTTCATAAGAGGTGGGCAAGTGAGTTAAACGACAACATTTAAAGCAATATTTTTAAAATTAATAACATGGAGACACCACATTTCGACCATTTATCCACCCAAGACTATGAGCAGGTTTACGAACCAGCAGAAGATTCATTTCTTCTATTAGATGCATTAGAAGCTGATATAGAATTTATAGAATCGATATTAAAACCAATAGTATGTTTGGAAATTGGTCCTGGTAGTGGCATAATCATAACGGCCCTAGCTAAACGACTTCACAAGCAGGCCATATGTTTGTCATGTGATATTAATCCGTATGCTTGTAAAGCCACCAAAAGCACCGCCTTAAGAAACGGCACAGTAGTAGATTGTATACAAGGCAGCTTAGGTGATGCCCTGAATTCGAAACTAGTCGATCTATTATTATTTAATCCCCCTTATGTGGTTACTACAGATGCAGAATTAAATCCTCTGCAATTTGGCAAACATACTGAAGCTAATCTTGTATATTCGTGGGCTGGTGGTCAAGATGGTAGACATATCATTGATATTTTAATTAAAAAGTTACCAGACATTCTATCATCTCAAGGTGTTTTATATTTATTATTATTACGCGAAAATAAACCAGATGAAGTAATGGAAAATTTGCTGCAACTCGGATTTAAAAGTGAAAAGATTCTGGAAAGACGCATCCCAGGAGAATATTTGTATATTTTAAAAGTATATCAATAAATGTAAATATTGTAATAAAAAAAAAATAATAGAAATACTCGTACGTCTATCTTAATTATAATAATTAAAATTACATGTACAATTGTATTTTGCTAACCGGCAATATGAAACATTTTAAGTTTTTCCCTTGTTAGTAAGAATTAATTTTGCGGCGTGTTATTAGCCACAATTTTGATTTTCTCGCAAATAACATGTTTGGAGTCCGCGAACATCATAACTCCAACAAATTCACCGAAATTTTATAGCAAAAATCGTGTTTTTCACTACAAAATGCTGCCAAAAAGAAAAAAAAATATTTAAAAAACGGTAACGAGTTATGATGTTCACCGCAAAACAACTTTTTGTCAAGGTGCCTCCGGAGATTCGCTGTCACGCTGTCGCTATACTATAACGTGTATATGAAATAATTAATTCAACATTCATATCTTAAAAAAAACTAAGAAAATATCCCTTTTTTCACTTTTAAAACCTTATGTCCCCTTAAAGTGCAGAAAGATGATAAATGAATTTATGTGAATTTAAAAAATACACAAATTGTTAAAAATATGTATACAATAACAGACGACTTTAAGTCATTATTATTAACTATATATATACATATTATTATTAACTATATATATATATATATATACTAGCAGATTCCAGCCCTCGAAATTCGAGTGCAAATTCCAGGAAATTTTATTTTTGCATTAAATAAAGACCCTAAAGGTATGCTAATCAATTATAGCCAATTCACAAATCAACAAAAAAAAAAAATACTCACAACAAATTTAATAAGCACATACATAGCATTGTATAATTTTATGTGTTAGTAGCAACTTTAAATGCAATTTACTCAAAATAAAGGAAAAACTTTAAAAATCTATAAATCTGCAAAATGGCTAAAAAGAAGTACCTTTCAAATAATATACGTTTGCTCAAAATCGGGATAAAACGGTAGAACAAAACATCGATCACAAGAAATCGCCTGCCTATTAATATTATAGATATATATGTTATATGTATGATTAAAGAAAAAATATCAATAAAATATCAAATTACGGTTACGGCTGAATGCGATGAATGGGTGCAGTGATGCCAGGAGATTTTTTCAGAAATCCCTACGCACATCAGCATGTTTCACTTAATGTTTCATCGTGTGTACTCATCATCCCATTAGCTTCTCGTCTCTCAACTAACTTGAGCAAAATCTTTTTCTGTATTTCTTTGGTGTGTTTTCATCGAAAAACGAATCGGACATGTTTCTAAAGCTAATTATGTCTAAATTTATTTTAATTTATTAAAATCGAAGAGACCTACATATATGGCGTACGTATGTATATGCAAAAAAGATGCACAAAACAAGTAAACTGCACAAACAAGTAATTTATTTTTACTTGTCATTGATATTAAAAAAGCCACATATTTACTTCCTTCATATTAAAGAGTTATGACCAGACTTAAAAAAGGTTGATATTTTTAATTTTAAAGATTAAAATTGAAAAATATATAATATTAAGCGGTTAAAAAAAAATTCAAAAAATCCCTACAATTCGACAAAAGTAATAAATCTTTCCCTTTTTCCCTACATGTCAAATTTTTGAAAAAGAATTCCTAAAAAAGGAATTTTTCCCAAAAATCCCTACACTTGGCAACACCTTTTCTAGGTGCACCAAACCGTATGCCGGTAAAACTACAGTTGACATAGTTGCATTTAATGAAACGTGGTTGTTAATTTTAGTACGTTGTCATTATAGGTTTTTTTTTTTGACAAACAGCAAACAGCAAAAACGACAACTTCCAGAAAGAAGAAAAAAACTAAAAATTTTCGATTTCTTTGCAAAAATATTCAAATTTATGTAGAAATTCTATCAGATTAAAGTTAATAATTAAATTTTTAATAAGAAACATTAGAAATACGATGGACACAGCACCCACCGCCGATTTGGTATACCAGGGTATTTGCACATTATTCCACAATCCAAATCTTAAAGAGAAAGAAAAAGCAAACAAATGGTTAGAAGAATTTCAGAAATCGGTATGTTTTTAATTTGATCATCCTGCACGGAATGTGCTTTAATATGTTTTCAAATTTCACAGATCTATTCCTGGACTATTGCTGATGAGTTGTTACAACAAAAACGAGATTTGCACTCGTGTTATTTTGCGGCCCAAACTATGCGCAACAAAATTCAGAATTCTTTTAATGAACTACCATTAAATTCGCATGAGTCTCTGAGAGATTCGCTCATAGCTCATATTGGACAAATTACCAATGAAACTGCTGCGGTGATAGTGACTCAATTATGTTTAGCGGTGGCAGATTTAGCTCTGTTGATGGCTTCTTGGAAGCAGCCGGTAATTGATTTACTCGATATGCTTTCACCACAACCTCAATCTGTATGGCCTTTGTTGGAAATCTTGACATTGATGCCTGAGGAGATAGACTCAAGATATTTACGATTGGGAGCAAATCGTAGAGAAGAAATACACAAACAACTGGATGCTGCTGCACCAAAAGTAATGGAATTTTTATGTATGTGCATGCAGCATGGCGATCCTGCGCAGGAGAAAATTATTAACTCAACGCTGCGTTGTTATTGCGCATGGATAGCTATACAAGCGATACCCTTACAACAATCTGCGCAAAATCCTTTAACGGAACAAGTCTTGCATCTATTGAATATGGATAATTGTTCCCGAAAATCACATGATACTTGTACCGAATGCCTTTGTGCTCTATTAAGTTGTATTGAGGTAAACGCTGGGCGTGATAATTTAGATCCTCAGCTTAAGATGCAAATCTTTAATGCGGTCGGTATGTTAGAAACAGCATATCATACTGCTGTAGGCTTAGAGGATATTGATAAGGTAATGAATTATTGTCGCATATTTACGGTGCTTTGTGAAGCATTTTTCTATGATATGTGTGCTCAAGAAGAAGTGCCACACTATTCGATTAAGGGACTCGATTTGGTACTAATATGTGTGGGTCATTATGACTATGAAGTGGCAGAAATCACATTTAATCTATGGTATCGCCTTAGTGAAGAACTTTTCCAACGTAACAATGATTCATTAACGGGTCACTTTAAGCCACACGTAGAGCGTCTACTGGGAGCTTTATATCGTCTGGCTCAAATGGAACCCGATCATGAGGGTTTAATCGACGAGAATGACAGTTTTAATGTAACTTAAAGATAGTCATCAAAATGAAGTAAAGTATTGAAAGTTTGTATTTGTTGTTGCAGGATTTTCGACGAAAAGTTTCAGATTTAATCAAAGACGTGGCATTTATAGTTGGTTCTGGCAATTGTTTTAAGCAAATGTTTTTTAAACTACAAGAACCCGGTTGTTCGTGGGAGTCAACCGAGTCCGCGTTGTTCATAATGCAAAATGTGGCCAAAAATATTATACCGTAAGTTTAAAATATATAATAAATTTTATGTACTTATAATGTTATAGATTACTTGTTTTCTAAAGTAAAACGAGTTATCGATAATTTATTATTCCACAGCAAATTTAAATTATTTAAAAACTTTAATATAGAATTTTATTTCTTTTTATAGTGACGAACATGAAGTTATACCTAATGTAGTGGAAGCAATTTTAAATTTACCCGAAAATACTCACATAGCTGTACGTTACACCTCAATAATGTTATTGGGCGAGCTTTGCGATTGGATTGAGAATCATTCAGAAAGTTTGGAAGCCGTGTTAAATTTTCTACTGTATTCGTTGCAACAGAAAAATGGTTTAGCGGCTGCTGCGGCCATAGCACTAACATCTATATGTGCCTCATGTCGTCAAAAAATGGTCTATCACATTAGTGGTTTAGTGGAAATAGCTCGTAGTTTGGACAGCTTTGAAATCCATAATGATTTGGCTATAGGTTTACTTAAAGGCATATCATTGATACTATCCCGTTTACCAAGACAACAATTAGAATCAGCTATGAGGGAAATAATTTCTTTTCAATTGCAACCGTTGGCCATAATGGTAGAGAGAAATGCTCCGAATGCTTCAATATGCAAAGGTGAACGTTCGGACCCAGCATATTGGGTAGATAGAGTATGTGCCGTCGTCCGCCATACAAATCCTGATGTTCCAGATAGTGAACAACATCCTACATTGCAGATATTGACTGATGCCTGGCCTTTAATTTCTAGATTAATGGATAAATATCAAACTGATGTAAGAGTGATGGAACGTACATGTCGTCTAATACGTTATGGTATACGTATGGTACGCAAACAAGCTTCTATGTTAGTTGAACCTCTGATACATCAAATGGTTGCCATGTACGGTTTACATCATCATAGTTGCTTTTTATATTTGGGTTCGGTATTGGTCGATGAATTTGCCAAAGTCGATGAATGCATTAATGGTCTGTTGGCGATGTTGAAAGCTTTCATTGAACCCACATTTAAAATGTTACAAGTAGAAAATGGTCTAAAAAATAATCCCGACACCGTTGATGACTTTTTCCGATTATGTTCAAGATTTATAGATTGTTGCCCTTTGCCTTTCTTGCAAAGTGCTTTAGTGACTCCTATATTTCAGTGTGCTCTTTTGGCATGCACACTAGATCATCGTGAAGCTAATTCGTCGGTTATGAAATTTTTTTGTAATCTCTTAAAATGGGGACGTAGTACAAATTATAAATTGGCCGAATGCAAGCCATTGGTTAAGGAAATTGCTGAACAAAATGGAGAAGCTTTAGTTATTAATCTTATTCACGCTTCGGTCTTTTGTTTGCATTCATACATGCTACCGGATGTTGCTGAAGTATTGACGGAACTAAAGGGTGTAATTTCACCAGAACAAATGGAAGCTTTTCTCAAAACAGCCCTTCAGGCATTGCCAAAGAAGAATAATGGCGGCTATGTAACGGCCACTGATATGCAATTGCATGAATTTAAGGATGCTGTAATCAAGTAAGAATGCAATATATTTTTTTTCACATAATTTGATTATAATGTTAATTATTTTTTCTTTGCAGATCAACATCAACCAAATCAGTAACCATGGCTTTAAAAACTTTTACACGCTTGTTCCGTTAATTTAATTTCTTCAAAATCGTGACCTACAATCAAATAACAAACAACAACAACGGACTATGACTGCAAAAATAAATTTCTATTCATTTATTTTTAAATTATTATTTAAATGTATTTTTGTAAATTTATTTAGTTGTACCTACTACTACCACTTTTTTTTCATTAACAAAATTTATAATTTGTTATACAGTAAATCATAGAAGTAAACAATTATTATGATTGTTTTATTTTTTTTTAAGTTATGCACTAATGTTTTAAAGTAATGAAAAAATTCGAAATTTTTACAATACTCTCTGAAACAGTTTTATTATATTTTACCTTGAACATAAAAATTATTTGAAATATGAATATTTGTAAAGAAGATAATTAAACAAATTAACTTATATATAGTTTTATGTTTAATAGTTTAATTTTAAAAGGAAACAAAATGCAAGTGTAAACAAAAATTGGCAAATAAAATAAAATTATAAAACATACGCAACAGGTGTGTGCGCTGTAACTTTTAAATCACATATGGCTAGTTTTACACATTTGACACTCACTTTTTTTCTTGTGAATGGCAAAGTGACTGTTCTTTCGTGCAGCATTTTTCTTATAAATATCTTTAATCTTGAGAAAAAATTGGATCTTTTGCTTAAAAAAGTTATTTAATGAAATATAATTGTTATAGATCTTTATAAAATGAATGATTTTATAACTTTTTAGTTAGTTTTTGGAATGTGAGTTAAATATCCAGTAAGCTAATCTGGGGGCTAACCGCCGCATTCGATATCGAGTAAAATTAATAGAAATTTCATATTTTGGTTTATTATTTAAAGAAGACGGACAAAAGTCAGACCTCGTCTGTATAGACCGATTATACGATACACTATATCATGCGTTTAGAGACCCTGTCTCATAGGTCCAACTAATTAGATATAGAAAATCAGCATAAACCAAATTTGAGTGATGAAAAAGTTTATATCGAATGCTATATATGGGGACTAGGTCGAAAAATGAACCGATCCTAACCATATTTGGTAAGGTTTTTGCAAAACATATACAAACCAAATTTGAGAAAAATTGTGCAATGTTTCTGTGTTTTGATGGATATAAGTGAAGATATGGAATCAGCTTCATGTGGAGGCTATGACTAAGAATTGTCCTATAGCGTTTATTATTGGACTACTGATAAAAGGATGTAATAAACATACACAAGCCCAATTTGACCGAGATCTATATGATAATTTGGATATTATTACTCATTCTGAGTCGATCGGTATAATAAAAGATCTGGGATCAAGGTAAAATATTTTTGGTAGTAACAAACATCAGCACAAATTCATTAAACCCTGACCACATAGTGGTATAGGGTATAAAAATAATAGAAAACGCTCCAGAAAAAATAGACAAAACTTAAAAAGTATTATTTTTTATGCTGTTGACAAAACATTGGAAACCTTTACTATATAATAACTGAAAACTTTCCCTCTTTTTTTTGGTTTCATTATTTTGTTGGGTATCCATTATTTTTTAGTACTGCTTCACAACGCCGGGGCATAGAGTCAATTAAATTGTTGATAATATCCATTGAAATTTTTGGAACAAGTGTAGTTTAGGGGCGACGCCCCGATATTTTAGTTTTTTTTGGAGGGGGTAGGGGCTTTTGGGGTGATTCCAGGGAAATATTTTTTTTTTGCATTTTTGTGAGTTTTTTTTTTATATGGGATTATCTCATAAATAGACGTATATCATATATGGTTTTATATTAACTGAATAAAAGGTAGGTCCATAAGTCTTATTTTGATGTATCTCATGACCACTTAACCCTTTCAGAACCGGACATATTTGGTATTTTATCTACATTTTTATGCTTTTTGAAAAATATATTGATATTTTATGGATTTTTAATGTTTTTTTATTTTATTTGTGTATTTATTTTATATATTTAGTCATATTTGTAATGCTTTTTGGAAAATATATTTGTATTTCGAAGGTAGTTAAAATTTATATAATTTTTTTAAATTGTGGCAACTTTATTTATTTAAAAAATTTTCATCAAAAAAATTTGTTGTGTTGTTTTAAAAAATATAAACAATTAGTTGTCTCATTTTAAAGCGCCGCAGGCGAAAACTTTTTAGAAAAAATCGCGCGAAGGCGCTCAAATAAGCTTTCCAACGATATATATATTGTCGAAATCCGATAATAAATAACAAAGTTATACAGTAGTCAATATCAAAACTTTGGGGGGTCCATAACTCGGAAAATAAGCTCGACCGACAAAAAAAAAATATTTCCCTGGAATCACATTAAAAAGTTTTATAAGTGGTAAAAATTTTGAACCAATCGGGGCATCGCCCCTAAACTAGACTTAAGCCAAATTTTTTGTCACTCTGAATTAACTGCCTCCATGAGATATGTTTTCTTTGTATAATTTTGTGTCCATATTTTTCTATCTACATATTCCCATAGATTTTTGTTGATATTTGGTGATTGGGCTGGCCATTTCAAAACACGGCTTAAGTCTAGTTTAGGGGCGATGCCCCGATCGGTTCAAAATTTTTACCACTTATAAAACTTTTTAATGTGATTCCAGGGAAATATTTTTTTTTTGTCGGTCGAGCCTATTTTCCGAGTTATGGACCCCCAAAGTTTTGATATTGACTACTGTATAACTTTGATATTTAGTGTCGGATTTCGACAATATATATATCGTTTTAAAGCTTATTTGAGTGCCTTCTATGTGGTATTTTAAAATTTGAAATCCATTAACCCATTATGAACCTATTGCAAATTTTGCATTTTTATGAGAGAGTATTTTTTTTAATATGGGATTATCTCATAAATAGACGTATGTCATGTATGGTTTTATATTAACTGATTAAAAGGTGGGTCCACAAGCTTTATTTTGATGTATCTCATGGCAACTTAACCCTTTCAGAACCGGACATATTTGGTATTTTATCTACATTTTTATGCTTTTTGAAAAATATATGATATTTTATGGATTTTTAATATTTTTTTTATTTATTTGTGTATTTATTTTATATATTTAGTCATATTTGTAATGCTTTTTGGAAAATATATTTGTATTTCGAAGGTAGTTAAAATATATAATTTTTTTAAATTGTGGCAACTTTATTGATTTAAAAAATTTTCATCAAAAAAATTTGTTGTGTTGTTTTAAAAAATATAAACAATTAGTTGTCTCATTTTAAAGCGCCGCAGGCGAAAACTTTTTAGAAAAAGGCACTCAAATAAGCTTTCCAACGATATATATATTGTCGAAATCCGATACTAAATAACAAAGTTATACAGTAGTCAATATCAAAACTTTTGGGGTCCATAACTCGGAAAATAGGCTCGACCGACAAAAAAAAAAATATTTCTCTGGAATCACCCCAAAAGCCCCTACCCCCTCCAAAAAAAACTAAAATATCGGGGCATCGCCCCTAAACTAGACTTGTTCACAAAGCACTAACACCTCCATTCGGCTACTTTGGAGGTGCTTTGGGTCATTGTCATGTTGGAACTTCGCGGATGGATACATACTACTTCATGTGCGCAAGCTACAACAATTATCAGAGACACAAAAAATAAACTGATCATAAAACTGTTATATATTTTTATAATAGCTCTGTTCGTTTACTTGATAATTTGTACAAATTATCACAAAATTTACTGGATCCTGTTCGTTTACTTCAAAAACCCAGTAAAAGAGAACAAATGAGAGTATAAAGTGACAATTAATTTTTTGAAAACTTGCTAGTTTTTACTGGGTATATTTTTGCCAGTAAGAATTAACAAGCAAAAAAAAAAAAACATATGATTGAGTTTTGTGGTAAATAAAGCAAAAATGCTACAATTCTATTTGTGTGCAAAAATTTTATATAATAATTCTGAGGAAATTAACAATAAAATTAAATAAATATTCACATAACCAGGTTTCATTAAGTTTAATATATTAAAACCGGTTCCTGCCAAAAAATATGTGTATCTGCCAATTTCTTTCATAACAAATGTTAATTTTCAAAAACATTAGGTAATGATATTAGTTTCAATGAATATTTTAACATGTTAAATGAAATAAATTCTTCTAATTAAGGTATATATCGTTTTTATATTATACAAGTTTTATTGAAAATCCCACAGCCTTTGTTTAATTCATATTATTTAAGGGGGATAAAGTTTGAAAAATTAGTCTGGCATCACAGTCATAAGTTTTGATAATTCTCTTTGTGGCCATTTTTCAATTTGCTGTAAATACAAAACAAGTTAAAAAAAAGTGATAAAACAAAAATATTTAAATATGATTGGAACAAATTTTGGTATTTTTCGACCGGCTAATGCAAGTTCCAATTCGAATGGGAGCAACAGTCAAACTGGACCAACCGGTACTGCAAATCCGGCACAGGAAGTATTGGTTAGAGGAATAATATTTTATGTTTTTTCCCCAATAAAGTTGTAATCCTCTCTATTAGGGCTCCCAACTTAGTGACTTTATGTTACAGCTAGAGGATTATGTACCCACTGTACCAGACGCCGTCACAGCTTACTACCTTAACTCTGCAGGTTTTGATTCGAATGATCCACGTATTATACGATTAATATCGGTGGCCACACAAAAATTTATATCTGATGTGGCTAATGATGCTTTACAACATTGTAAAACTCGCACTAATAATCAAAACGGCTCTGCCAAATCGGCTAAACCCAATAAAGATCGTAAATATACTATGACCATGGAAGATTTGGCTCCCGCTTTAGCAGATTATGGCATTACCGTCCGTAAAGCACAATATTTTCCCTGATTTAATTTAGTTTTTATGTAAATTTTATTTGTTCTTATAATAATGTCAATATCAATGTTAATTTTCAAATACATTAATGATTTTTATAACTTAATACTATATTAAGGAATAATTCTATCTGGTAATATGATGGGTAAGTTATTGGCAGCTTATAAAACGTTTAAATGAACGTACAGTTCCACCGGCTACACGGAAAGCCAAAATTGCAGTAACAATGGTTACAATAAAGTTTATAGACAAAGACGCCGCATATAACTGTTGAGCATTTAAAAGAGTAATAAGACTAACAAATAAATGAGAACCGACCACGTAGAAAACGTGTATGTAATTGGTGGTATCAAAAGCATTAAAGAATATTACGCCCCAAAACACATGCAACAAACATATCGATAGCGCCTGGGCTGCGGAAACCATGAAGAAACTTTCGGTTCCACCATTTAAACCTAACGTGCCTGGACCAGCCTAAAATTCAAACAAAAATTTCATTGATGAATTTCTTTAAAATCCATTACAACTTACCAAATCGGCCAAGACATTAACTAGAGCAAACATGCCTGATATTATACCGAATCCAAAACCCGAGACATATGCCAATATATGTTTGTTATCCAGCAATCTTCTATCATCTGCAACTGCTTCCAGACCTTCCTCAAATCTCCTTAGCAATAAGTACAGCAAATAGCGAAAGTATTCTTGAAATAACACCGAGAAAACAGTTCCAAATGCCAGTACGTTTCGTAGCGGTGTCACCACATACCAAAAAATTGATGATGTTAGCAGGGACAAGAGCCAAAAGAATGCCGCAACCACAAGTATGATAACACGTATCGGGTTTTTAGCTATGGTAAATATAAACAAAGCGAGCGGTGGGCCAAATGCTATCATGGAACAACCAAAAAACTCTGGTAACGTCATTTTGAAAATATATTTGTTAAATTTGTTAAATAGATTGTAATTTTTTAACTTTTTCTTTTCTAACAATACAACAAAACACAAAAATTTAGTCAATAGCTGTCAGTCAAATTTATAGAGTTGCCAAGCATTTTATTTAGTAATTTGCAAATTTCTAAGTATCGCTACATGGGATAAAAGTATACAATTTTCGGATTTTTGTCGTCAAATATTAAAAAAATGGTTTTCTAAATTTTAAATTTATTTACAAATTTTCTGTTCTTACTTGAAGTAAAATTTTAATGTATAGAATGCCTTTTTTTCTACACAAGGTCTCTTTCTTCATTCAGTCACCCATGAAAAAATGTAGTTTCATGTATCTTCTTTGTTGTGTGTATTGTACAAATCTATAATATTAATAGGCTAGGCGATTTCTTGTGACTGAGGTTTTGTTCTACCGTTTTATCTCGATTTATATTATTTGAAAGGTATTTCTTTTTAGCCGACTTGCAGATTTAAAGTTGCTACTATTACATACATAAAATTATACAATGCTATGTGTGTGTTTATTAAATTTGTTAATGTGTTTGTAATAAAAATGAGTTTGTTTTCGTGTTGATTTGTGAATTGACTATAATTGATTAGCATAATTTTAGGGCCTTTATTTAATGAAAAAATAAAATTTCCTAGAATTTGCGCTCGAATTTCGAGGTCTGGAATCTGCTAGTAATAAATATGTAAAAGGCAATTGGAATCGATTAACAAAAATTCTTAATTCTTAAATCCCTACATTTATGAAATACACGCAATGTACGGAAACTCTGCAATGATTCATTAGCATTTTTAAATCAAAGAAGAAAACAAAAAAAAAAATTCAATTTCAATTCAACTCTCAATCAAAAAACACAATCAACCGGCTGTTCCGAAAATTAAAAAATTTCTGTATAAAATTAAATTTAATTCCATTGGATATTGCTAAAATCAAGTCAATATGATGCAATGCGATGAAATCAAAGATGAGGAGGGGCCCTCAAATACTTTAGAACATTTCACAGAACTAGATCAGGTATTGCAAATGATTGACTCAATGAAGGGGACCGATGCACCGGGGTTTGAAAAGGATTTTGAGCTGTATACGGAGGTGTTAACAAGGTTAATATAATTTCTGACATAAATGATGAATTTACACCACGCTGCATTGACTGAAAATGAAGTAATTCTGCTGTGGGAGTAAATATATTTCATTTTTTTTTTTTTGTAAGAAATACTTCTAAGCATTTTTTGTGTTATTTCACGTTTCCGCCTGTCCAGAACTTATATGTACTCCTAAATGTTATTTTTAAAATATGTAAATATTATCCAAGACTTGTTAAATTAATTTTTAATTTGATCACAGATTCTGCATAAAATTCATTGTTAGAATCTCAAAACCTGTTTAGACTAAATTTATGTTAATTACTACACTTTATTTTTTTTTTATATAATTTTTTTCTCCAACAAGATATCAAGAACAACCCCATCTTTTGGATATCCATTTGGAATTACTTTTAACACGTTTGTTATATAAGATACGAGATCGAAGTTTACCCGAGGCGGTAATGCATGCTGCTTTCAAGTATCTTTATGTCATCAGTAAAGTAAGAACTTACAAAGTTTTAGTCAAGTTTTTGCCTCATGAACTAAGTGATTTGGAATTTGCGTTGGAACTATTGGAAAAGCAAAATCCTAGGGAATTCAAGCACTGGGAGACACGTTATATGTTGCTCCTTTGGATGTCTATTTTAGTATTGAATCCTTTTCACTTATCTCGTTTGGATGCTTACACCGTCAGTAATGATGCAGCGAGCAGTGAACTCATAACTACAAATGTTCAGAGCAAAACCAAAATGGAACGTATTTTTGATTTATGTAAACTGTATACGTCATCCAACGATACTTGTAGCAGTATTTCCGCATACTTGTCCGCTAAGTACTTTGTGAGGGCTGATATTAAAGATTTATATTTGGAAAAGTTTTTAGATTGGGTTATATCGCAACATCAGGCCGAAACAGTTCAAATAAAATTTGGTCAGTTGGCTGCTGTTGCTGCTATTTTGAAACATGGCAAACGTGACGATTTGTTGCCTTATGCGGATAAACTTTTACAATGGATTGTTAGTTGCCAATATAAAGATAGTTCTGATTTTCTGAAATATAAGTCCTACATCAAGATCATACAACGTATTGGTTTGGTGTATTTAAAGCCTCGCATTGCCAATTGGCGTTATAAACGCGGCACACGATCTTTGGCCAAGAATTTAGCACAAGAGCCTGAAAGCTTGGGACAGCAAAAATCCCTGGGAGATACTCAGCAAGCTAGCGAAGAACCATTGGCCGAGGATGAAGTTATAGTGCCAGATTCTATAGAAGAAGTAATAGATGAACTCTTACAGGGATTGAGAAGTGGTGGTAATGATGTTCGTTGGTCTGCTGCCAAAGGTATCGGTAGAGTCACTAATCGTTTGTCTAAAGAATTGGCTGATGAAGTCATTGGCTCGGTCATTGACATATTGAATCCGTTGGAACCCCATGAAGCCTGGCACGGTGCTTGTTTGGCTTTAGCTGAATTAGCCAAGAGGGGTCTATTATTGCCCTACCGCCTTAAGGAACTTGTTCCCCTTTTACTGCAGGCTCTTTTCTATGACGAGATGAAAGGTTACATGTCCGTTGGTCAACATATTCGTGACTCTGCCTGTTATATGTGTTGGGCCTTTGCTAGAGCTTACAACCCGGAAGATGTGTTACCCTTTGTTCACGAAATATCCGCAGGTCTTCTAACAGTTGCCACCTTTGATCGCGAAATTAACTGTCGTAGAGCCGCCTCAGCTGCCTTTCAGGAAAGTGTGGGTCGCCTGGGTAACTTCCCATACGGCATAGAAATTTCTACCACAACCGATTTTTATTCAGTTGGCTTAAGGCAAAATACCTTTCTTAACATTAGTGACTTTATAGCCCAATTTGAGGAATATCGAAAACCTTTAATAGACCATTTAGTCGAACGTAAAGTCAATCATTGGGATCCTGTTATAAGAGAACTTACGGCCAAAGCATTGCATAAACTAACTCGCAGAGCTCCGGAATATGTATCCACCGTTGTACTCGATCAATTGTTAACCAAAACGAACTCTATTGATATAAATACTAGACATGGAAGTGTTTTAGCGATTGGTGAAATAATACTGGCTCTACGCCAGTTGGACGATGAAAATGAAGGAAAAGGTCAAAATTGGCTGTCGAATCAATCAATCAGTAATATTAATGAACTTATATTGAAATTTATTCAACGTGATCTTTTCCGTGGTATGAGTGGTGAAATGATGAAACAATGTTGTACTGACTTTATACGCAATTGCAGTTTGGCAAAGTTGGATACTACACCGGATTGTTTGGGTAAATACAGGGATTTAAATTATATCATAATATTTCCTGAAATAATCACTTATTTATTCATATAAAACCCACCTTGGCCAATTTAATTATTTTTAAACGATAAATGATGTATTCATTGTAAGATTTAATTTTTCAATGAAAACAACACTTCTTCCCTTAGACTCCTGGCAAGAAATTATTGATAAATGTCTTCTCAATAAAACTGCCCCTATTCGAGAATCAGCTACTTCAGCCTTTGCCGAATTGTGTAAAGCATTCTATAATACACCAGAACGTAGCATCGCCAATGAAGCAATTGTAAAATTCTACATAAAAGGAGCTGACAGTGATGTAGAGGAACATATACGAATGGGTTATATAAGTGCTTTGGGTGTTTTGCCTCTATTTATGCTAACACCTCAATTAGATGGCATTTTGGAATGCCTAGTGAAACATTCGTTAACCCCCTTTCAAGCTTTAATGGAAGGTGAAGTATTAAAGGTCAAAGAAGCTCAAAATACTCAAAATTGGAGTGAGGCTCGAAGAGATAGTGTCAAAGCCCTGAGTAATTTAATAAAAACAGTTGGTTTCATCAAGGATAACAAAGGTCGTTATAAAATTTTTTTGTAAAAATTTGCTCAATATTTGTTTTATTTGTTTCCCTTTTATTTGAATAGTGTCTTTTGGAAATCCTAAATATCTTACTAAAGTTATTGAGTGCTATTTACAAGCTATGGATGAGTATACTCTTGATAATCGTGGTGACATCGGTGCCTGGGTTAGAGAAGCTGCTATGAATGGTAATCGAAATTGTAGTTTTCAATTTAAAATTATTAACTCGTTATATTTTATAGCCGTTTATGAACTATTTACGTCTTGTCCTAAAGATCTTATCCAGCCCTCTCATATACATGAGGTTGTATTAAATTTCATGCAACAATCTGTTGAAAAAATCGACCGTACTAGAGGTTTAGCAGGACGACTATTGTGTCAATTAATTCATATGGAGCCAAGAATTCCACATATTTATCATCACGATCGTTTACGGGAAGTTTTCCCTTCTGACGCCAATTCTGTGTTATGGCTATTTGCTGATCATACATTCCCTCTGTTTTGTTCTCTGCTAGAATTAACAGAATATTCTAAACGTATTTTATTGGGCCTAAGTGCCAGTATAGGTCAACTAACTGAATCATTGATTAAATATTCTTCAGCAGCATTGTTTCAGTTTTTAAGAAGTCATCCTTCTGAAGTATCACGTCTTTGCAAAGAAATAGTTGAAAATTTTCAGGAAAACCTTCTAAATGAACGTGTGACATATCCCATGTTGAACTTTTTGGATATTATCATAGCATCAGGTAAGTTTTTTTTATTTGATTAATTTTTTTTTTTTTGCTTAATATAATTAATTTGTAATTAACATGTTTAAGATATAATTGAAATTATTAAGGTCTCATTTTATAACGGAATGTTTAAAGTTAAAAATAATACATTTCAAATAATTTTACTTTAAAGGTACCATCAATTCAGTGCTCCTAGATGAAACTTCAACATTTGCTGATGATATCTATCGTCTACTCAATTTGGAAATTAAGGGTCTTAAGAAACTTTATAAACTGATATCCAGCATAAGTGTTTTTTGTCAGCTGATACAGGTACCACGGTTATGCAAGAAAATTCTTTCAAAATTATCAATTTTTCTGGGTTTAACCCATGTACACATTCGCAAAACTACTGCTACTAAATTGTATGAAGCCCTGGCCTTACATGGAGATGTTTGTGATATCTGCGAAGATAATATGGATGAAATTTTAAATTTACTCTCCGAAACTGATTGGGGTTTACCTTTAGTAGAAATAAGGCCACTACGCAATCAGTTGTGTGATCTCATGGATATCAAACCACCATTGTCGGCAGTATCTACATCGGCAGGGGTCAGCAACAATCGTTAAATGTAATTTACTGAACAAGTTTGCACATTCTAAAATACAATGTTCACATTTGGTTTAAAAAATCAGTGACATGGTAAACAATACTCTCAAATATTATGAAAAATAAATTTATCTCTACTAATACAAAACATGCATTCATTCTGAAGTCTAGTTAGTAATCTTTTAAACTAAATTGAAATAAAACATAATTTTTTATAAAGCGAAAATCATGTTTCCATTTCTTTGTATAGCACTTTGGCCCAAGGCAAGCTCACTACAAAAGAGAATTGAAAAAATTACATGGACATTATGAAATTTTCCATGCAAATTTTCCAATTCTCTTTTGTAGTTACTATCGGAAAATCTTCTTTAGTTGTTCATTCGCTACTACCTAAATTTATATAAGAAACATAATTTTAAAATGAGTGTAAGAGAAATGTATTAAAAAAAAAGGAAAACAGAAAGCGTGAAACATTTTCGATCCCGTTCGGAAAATTTTATAGTCTAAACAAAAATAAAATTCCATCAGCACTGAACTTCAAACTGTAATAAGATGACAGTTATATTTACTTTTAAATATCAGGACAGTTTTTGTGTAAAGCTTACTTTTTCCGTAGACGTAAAAGCAATGGATTACGAAATACCATCAGACCATCGCCGCATTATATGTACACTTAAAAGATCAGTGGCCTTGTAGGTTGACTTCAATTATTATGATTATAGTGTAACCGACTGGAACATTTTTTATGAATTTTTTAGACAAAATCACGTTATATTCGGATATATACAATACCAAGGTAGTAATTGATCAGGAAATCCATAAATTTATAAATGTAGTTTTCAAAGCAAGGGATGTGTCTACACCTAAAATAACTCAACAAAACAATTACACATTACTGTGAAATATATTAAACTAAGAAGAAGCTTTAAAAGAAAAAGCCAACGATCTTCAAATATAGCCGAGCAAACTTTATAATCAATGTACTAAGTTTCTAAGTAACATGGTAGATAAAAGTATTAATTCGGAACGCACTAAGAAATGGTGTCAATTAATATCCCATTTAAAACCAGGTGATAAATCATTTTGGAAAATAATCAGGAACTTGCGAGGAAAAGGAAAAAATCAAATCTCTCACTTTGAAATTGGAAATAAAAAATAACATCTGATAAGGACAAGGCTGAAATTCCGCAAATACATTTGTTCAAGCAAATAACCTCACTTCGAACTACAACCACTCAGCGGATACATTAATAAATAATTTTAAGAAGGAAAATCCTAGTTCTGAATCAGCAATTTATACATCTCTTGAAGAAGTAACGAATATTGTCTCATCAATAAAACCCTGGTTTTGACTATGTTCCCAACCTGCTACCACTCAAAGCTCTAAAATTACTGGTTATAATATATAACAGCTGCAAATAACCCAAATAACTATGGACCTATTAGTCTATTAAGTAACTTAGGTAAAATAATTGAAAAAATACTACATTCTCGTCTTAGTGAATTTGTATTGACCAATTCTATTGTTGCTAAAGAACAATTTGGATTTAAAAAGAACATAGCACCACTCACCAAATAAACAGAATTAAAAATCAAATAATCACCAATAAAAACAATAAACGTTCAACGGGACTAATATTGTTAGATATTGAAAAAGCGTGTGACTCCGTTTGGCATAATGGCCTAGTATTTAAACTTCTTGATGCTAATATACCAAAATATCTATGTAAACTTATTCCAGATTTCATTCACGGCAGAAGCTTTAAAGTTGCGATTAATAATAGCGGTATTCACTCTTGGTGTTAAATTTACAACCCTGTTATATTTACAACGATTTTATATTACAAAGCGTGAATGTCTTTTCCGTGTATATTGTATTGTGTATTGTAAATTAATGAATCAGCTGATTTTTGTTTTGTTTTCCATCAATTTGAAAACTAAAAAATATCAAAAAGCATTTGAAGATTAGAAAAATGCCGAAAATGCTAAATTTACCTATCGGTCCATCTTTATTATTAATTTATTTATTATTTTGATCCATTTTTTTATTATTTATTTTGATAGTGACCACAAAATGAACAATAAAATTAAACAATTGTTTCATTGGTAATTCGCGGTCCGACGAGTAAAGATCGCCTTCGTCTTCTCTATTATTGATCGGATAAAAGAAAACACGTTTCCGGTATTTCCTTTTCGGTCATCGTGGTTGCTGATCCGCATGCTTTTAGGTTATGTACCTATTGGCATGCGTTCTGGTTATGTCTCATAACCTATCGTTTCATTAGTTTTAAGGCGTTTTTGTATATTAAATAGCTGACCCTAACCTCCATTGCGAAGGTAATGGTTGTCTAGGGAGCTAGACGCGTTAAATCGCGATAATTGGTGATGGCGTATTGCTCCACAGAGCTGGCCAAGTAATTCTTCATATACGGCCGTATAGGTCGTTATGGAGTAACTAAATAGACTCAAAAAAAAAATAAACAATTGTTTTGGCAGCTCAACGATCAGCTGCTTTAGTCTTGTAAATGTTTAGTCTTGTTAATGTACTATACCTTTTACCCTTGTACTTTAACCACAGCGTAGTAAATTTTCATTTAATACATTTTGTTGTTGCGGTGTTGTAAATAATAGTACTTTTACTATATCTACAACATTTACAAGGGTTACAAGGGTACTTTACTACCAAGAGTGAAAACCCTTAATGAAACATCATCTACAAAAACCATTACCATATCAAAAACCATTACATGATCAGTCTTGCCGTCATTGCTTTACTCGATATATACATACATCTGATTTTAAAGTCCCAAAATATATGAAAATTGCGTTAATTTCTTCAAACAAACTTACAAGTGCACTCCTGAAGAAAATGGAAAAGGGACTTGTAAAATGCGGTAAATATTTTCACAAACGGAAAATCAAAATTAATCCAAACAAGACCCAAGCAATAATTTTTCCATTTAACAAATCTCGAAAAAGACTGCCAAGACGTCATCATCTTATTGGAAATAATACCATAAATGTACTTAATCATGTCAAATATCTCGGAGTTGTCTTGGACAAAAAGCTTACTTTTAAACAACATATTATGGCTACGTGCCAAAAAGCTATAAATTCATTTAAACCCCAAAAACAAAAATCTACTCTTCAAAAGTGTTATAGGGCCAATGTTAACATACGCGTGTCCTATTTGGAGTGACGCTGCCAACTGCCACGTAAAACGCTTACAAATTATACAAAACAAATGTCTTAAAATGATAAATAAAAAGCCCTGGAGGTATCCTACAAATCTTCTTCATGAAGAAACAGGTTATGAAAAAATTATCGATTTCATAACAAGGATTTATAACAATTACTTTGCCAAAATTGAAAATTCCTCTTACCCACTGATAAGAGAATGTAGAGAAATAACGTAAAATTAAAATTATGTGCTTATAGAGGTCTATTATTTCTAATAAACCTATAAGCACATAAATATTTTCAAATAGTATTTGAATATATTAAATCATAAAAAGGTTTTTTCCTCCCATTTTCCTTAAAAAATCTTTAAAAAAAAAATCATGTGAGTCCGATCGCAGGGGAGATGTGTAAACATCTAGTAATTAAAGACTTTTTTATAGCACTTTCTTAAAATTAAACAGCAAGGTATCACTTATAGCAATCAACTGCGGGGGCTCTGTTAATATAAAAATATTTATTATTATTTATTATTTTAACCGGTTAATTTTTAATTTTTCGTTTTTTATTTTTAATTTTTCGTTTTTAATTTTTCGTTTTTAATTTTTAATTTTTTATTTTTCATTTTTATTTTCAATTTTTCATTTTTTAATTTTAATTTTTTATTTTTCATTTTTTATTTTTCATTTTTAATTTTTTTCTTAATTTTTCCTTTTCCAATTTTTATTTTTCTTTTTCTTTTTTCATTTTCCATTTTTTATTTTCCATTTTTTATTTTTCAATTTTATTTTTTTTTTAATTTTTTATTTTTAATTTTTTATATTTAATTTTTTATTAATTTTTTATTTTTAATTTTTTATTTTTCATTATTCATTTTTAATTTTAGTTCTTCATTTTTCATTTCTTATTTTTCATGTTTCATTTTTTATTTTTCATTTTTTATTTTTCATTTTTTATTTTTCATTTTTTAGTTTTAATTTTTTATTATTAATTTTTTAATTTTTATTTTTCATTTTTCCTTTTTATTTTTTTTAATTTTTTATTTTTCATTTTTCATTTTTTATTTTTCGTTTTTATTCTTAATTTTTTATTTTTCATTTTTAATTTTTTTTTTAATTTTTAATTTTTTATTTTTCGTTTTTCATTTTTTATTTTTCTTTTTCATTTTTCATTTTTTATTTTTAATTTATTTTTCATTTTTTATTTTTCATTGTTCATTTTTTTATTTTTCATTCATTTTTAATTTTTCGTTTTTCATTTTTTATTTTTCATGTTTCATTTTTAATTTTTCGTTTTTCATTTTTTATTTTTCATGTTCCATTTTTTATTTTTCATTTTTAATTTTTAATTTCTCATTTTTTATTTTTCATTTTTAATTTTTCATTTTTTATTTTTCATTTTTAATTTTTAATTTTTAATTTTTAATTTTTAAATTTTAATTTTTAATTTTTAATTTTTAATTTTTAATTTTTAATTTTTAATTTTTCATTTTTAATTTTTTATTTTTCATTTTTAATTTTTTATTTTTCATTTTTTTTTTTTTATTTTTCATTTTTAATTTTCAAACAGGTTATCATACCATAATTTTTTCACCAATACAATCACATTTTGTCTTACGACTCACATGTTACGCTCACATGTTACGCTGTTTTTGTAATTTACCCCCCTGCGCGTATAGATGTGTACACATCGATAAAATAAAAACTATTTAATATCTTTAGATCCTATATATTATTTGTTGCAATATCTGTATGTAAAGATAAGATCTCATATGTAAATATCAAATTTGTTAAAATATGTAAATAAAGGAAGAATATATAATTGAAAAAAAAATATTGGAAAAAATTCTTTTGGATGAGTTAAGAGAAACTGGACAAATCAAATTAAAAACGACAACTTGCACCACGTCAGCAAAGTATATTCAGCACTTTAGAACAACTGTACCGTTATATTTCTATTTCAAAATTAATTAGTTTTCATTTTGATATGAATTTAGTGGCAACTCTAAGCATGTGATGACACACTGAGTTATTCATCGAAAGTGAATGCCAATATATACATAAACAAGAGGAAAATCAGACAATTTTTTTATTTACAAAAAACAATCGCAAAAAAGGCTTAAAACCAAACATTTGATTAAGATGGTGGTTAGTAACGATGACGACACCACTCCCTTGGAATATGACTTAGAAGATATAGAGGCAGCACCTGGTGAAGTGCTCGGTGAGCTGCTGCAACATTTGGAAGATTATACACCAACCGTACCCGATGCTTTAGCGGAAAAATATTTACATAGTGCTGGCTTTGAGGCCATAGATCCTCGTATTGTAAGGATAATATCGGTTACAGCACAAAAATTTATATCGGACATAGCAAACGATGCTTTGCAGCACTGTAAGACACGCAGCAACAGTCAGCATTCTGGAAGTCATGGCGGTAATAAGGTATATAGAACAGCTACATATATTATAACTTTCACTATATCTTATATTAAAATTTCCTAATTAAGGATAAAAAATCGAACAAAGATCGTAAATATACATTGGCCATTGAGGACTTATCACCAGCTTTAGCAGATCATGGTGTTACTATGAGGAAACCCCCATATTTTGTGTAAATTATGACTTTATTGTATTACATTATGAGATTTTAGTTTTAACTCTACAAACGTTTAATTAACAAATGCAATACTTATTAAGACATAAATTCTTAATTGATTTTTTTTTGGACTGAAACTCAGAAAAATCTTCCTTAGCATGTGACCGGTTTTGATTAATATTTTAGAGCTAAGTTGATTTTTTGGGAAATCAATTAAACTAAGTTTATGTGTTATTGTTTAGTTAACCTCCCGTTTTTCACACATAATTATGAGAAAGTTTTTAGGATCTCGGATAAACTTAGTTAATTAAAACTCAAGTTTTGAACACTAACCATATAGTTTAAAGTAATAAGGCGGAGTTTTTAGAATGTCAATTAAATTTATGTCAATTAATTTTAACTGCATTGAAAACAAGCCAATTATATTCGGTCTAGTCCGACTGTACGATACAACATGCGTTTAGAGAAAGGGTCTTATCATAAACCAAATTTGAGTGGCATTGTATTAATTTGTTGCCTGCAGATATGAAAAAGTTCATATCGGATGCTATCGGCCTAGGTCGAAAAATGGACCGATCCTGACCATATTTGGTAAAGTCACTTGTTGCAAAGACACAAACCAAATTTAAAAAAAAAATTGTTCAAGATTTCTGTTTTTTAAGAAATATAGGTGAAGATCGGTGAGCAGCTTTATATGGGGGCTATGATTAAGAATCGTCTCTACAAGAAAAAAATTTTTTTCATCTTATGGCAATTTTTGTCGTGCTCATTAGGGAGAGAAAAAAAGTGTTCAAACTTTCAGTCGCACCCTCTAGAAATATGCGAATAGCAAAAAAAAAAAACTGAGAAATACAAAGTTTTGGGCCAATCCAAAAACAGAGATGCCTCAACTCGATTGAAAATTTCAAGTGTGTTTTATATGGGGAAAATGTGACTTTCTTTCAGATTTTACGAAAATTTCGTTCTATAGTTTAATTTTCTCGACAAATTGTTGTATAATTCGGGATCAGTATTAAATTATTTGTCCAAAAAGCTATAAAACTTCAAAATCGAATAAAAACTCGCCAAGAAATAGCAAATGCCCCAGACCACTTTTGTGTCAAAAAAAAACTAGGTCATGAAATTTGATGGCATTTTTTCCAACTTTAAGAAATTAAGCAAAGCCAACATTTAGTCTCTCTACCTGTAAGTATTCAGATATGAAGTATTGTTTTATTAACATCTTGTTAACCTATTAAGCATTGAGACCGAAAATGGATTTTTTTTTTGATAACATTATGAAAACTTCTTTTTCAAATTTTGAAAAATTTTCTTAACCAAATTTAAAAAAATTGATCTAGCTCTTTAAGGTCTTGTTAAATGCATGTTAGAGATTAACTGTGTGAATTTTTAGGTAAATCCCTATGCCAGAATTTTTTTGACAAGGATTTTATTTTTGCGGATTTCGAGAAAAATTGGATCTTTGTAAAATATTCTGAAAATGTACTGTTTCTAAATACTTTGTATCGAAAATTCATTACTTTTCTACTTTTAAATGTTATATTTTATCTTAATAGCCTAAGATTTCGGAAAAAATATTATGACCCCATTAACACTTTTGGAATTGGAGTTACATATGACCTCAAGCTAATAAAAGACAATTTATTCAAAAAATTCAAATATTGTGTAAGTGCTGTTGAATTTGTAGATACGACGCTTAAAGTATAATAACCAACTATGTAAAACTTCCATTCCCAAAATTTGGAATAAATCCGAGAACGTTAACCCATTATTTGCCAAGGCCAGCTTTGGATTTTAAGATATTTTTAAATAAAAATTTACCGAAAACGAGTTTTTCTATTAAACTCGATGAAACCACTATTTAGAATTTTAGAAAAATAATTCGGTTAATTTTTATTTATTTAACCCTTCAGTGCTCCTGGGATCAAAATAATCCATTGTGATATATCTTCGGTGCAATTATCTGCTTATTGCTCGCGAATATAAATTAAAACAACAAATAAAATAAGAAGACCCACAAATGACACTATTCAAAAGAATATGAAATATACAATTAATATAAGATAAAACTAAATTAATTTTTATAATATAATACCAAAATTTGCCAAGAGAAGTTAACGTACAGTAATGCCAAAATATGCCAAGAGAAGTTAACGTACAGTAAAAGTAAAGTTGATTCTCCACGCATAACTTTCCTCAAACCCAACGAATTTGCCAAGAGAAGTTAACGTACAGTAATGCTAAAATATGCCAAGATAAGTTAACGTACAGTAAAAGTAAAGTTGATTCTCCACGCATAACTTTCCTCAAACCCAACGAATTTAAGCGGTTAATAGCTCAAAAGAAGGAGCTTGATCCACTGAGTGAGACCTATGTCAACAGCCTACGTTAATTAGAACTCTAGTTATAGAGGTTTGAGAGAAGAAAAATATTGAAAAAAAATCTTGAATGCAAATTTTATTCATAAATTCTTTTAATATATAAGATTAAAGAAAAGCAATACTTATTGCAAGACCGATCCTGACCATATTTGGTAAAGTCAGCTTTATATGGGGGCTATGATTAAGAATTGTCTCTACAAAAAAAAATTTGCATCATGGCAATTTATGTCGTGCTCATATGTATGTATGAAAAGTAGGTCTGAACATGAACCGATTTTCACCAATTTCAATAACGTTCATCCTAAGGCCGATTGAAATTCATATACCAATTTTTATCTAAATATTATTATTGCAACCTGTAGTTTGATTACAAGGATTACATTGACAGACGGGCGGACATCTCTAAGTCGATTCTAAAAGTGATTCTGATTCTGATTCGGTGTAATAAAAAAATGGGTCTATGTCAATTACAAACATCACCACAAACTCACATAGTGGTATAGCGAATAAATATCAATTTAAATATGTATATTTTCTTTTCTTTTCTAGCTACTTTACTTTTAGAATTGCTGAACTAAACATAACCTAAAAAGTATGCTACAAAATCAGGCTAAGTGTATAAGTTGCATGCCCAGCAAACATTAAAACACGAACATTTTAAAAAGAGCATTAAACAAAGTCGACATGGGTGTGTGAATATATATATATATATATGTACATACATATTTGATTCAACTTGTTTGTGTACATAAATAGCAAAAAAAAAAGTTAAAGTTACCAATTCGCTCAACTTATAAGGGATAATCCAATAAAAAAAATGAGTGTATAACAACTAGGCAAATAGTAATCCGACACTTTGTCTATAATATGAACATGAACATACAAATGTATGTACTAACGTACACGAGCTTGATGTCAAGCATTTGACGAGTGTATAGTGCCCTCGTCGGTGTCATACATACAAACACACAACATCGATGCTTACAAACCCGTGCCCGCAAAGATCCAAGTATAGCTGCGCTGCGTATTGAAGATTAGCATAGTTATTTACCTATGGCTATAAAGACGTAATACGGAGTTTTATTTTCGTAGTTTTCATTTGTCATATACTACTTCCGCCGTTTGAAGTGAACGTCATTTCCCAATTCAACAGCAGTAACTAGTTTTCCCTATATTTTCAAACTGTTGTGGTTTTTTACAAAATACAAAATAAGGGTCGCAAATATAAATATATTTCCATGAAATTTTATGAAATCTGGAGCTCCCACAGCAAATATATCATCTGAGTTGTACAGAACTTGGGTTAAGACTCAAATAACAATGAGTTCTGGCGAATTTGAATGAAGTTTAAATCTTCATAGAATTGTCGCTAATGTTTGAACAACTATACTATGTTTACCTACTATTCTGTCTTCGCAGCTTAAATTTTAACCAATTAAATCTTCCGTCATATAACAGCAGACTCGCCCTTGTTAAGCTGCCAACCTTAAAAAGCCGCAGATCTATGCTAAACGTTTCGTTTCTTTTGAACATAATTAATGGCGATGTTTGTTCTGGTTTTCTGATCAACAATATTTCATTTAACATCCCCCAACGGCCAACACGTTTCTTCTCACCTTTAACTGTCCAGTTTTATAAATCAAATTATGCAAACGGTGATCCGCTTAGACGAATGTGTTCTGAATTTAATAAGCTTTATAGATTTATAGATTTTTTTTCAAATACAAATGTCATAAAAAGTAATATAATAATTTATTTGAACACATTAAATTAAATTTTTTAATTTTTCATTCATTGTTAAATGTTTTTTTTAAATAGTCTGTAAGGATTAATTCCATAGATTAATAATAATAAATAAATAAATAAACTTAAACATACAATTTTTATATCCTCCACAGAATAGAGGGTATATATAGGTTTCTCATTCTGTTTGTAACGCATCGAAAAACTAATTTCCGATCCCATAAAGTGTATATATTCTTGATCCTTATCACAGCTCGAATCGATATAGCAATGTCCGCTGTCGGTCTGCCTGTTGAAATCATGCTCATTCACAAAATAAACCATTTAACTTTGTAGGGTTACTATAATATCATTTACCATTATTCCCTACAGGTAGGTATTTAAAGTAGGGTAAATCCGGCAACATTATGTTTTGTTGTAATATTTCAGTGGTTGAACATAATAGTTGTACAAGAACATTCACAGTCTAAAACAAGTAAGAAAATTATAGTCGGTCTAGACTGACTATACGATACCCTCTCAGGCCCAACTAACTGGATATAGAAAATAAGCATAAACCAAATTTGAGTGGGATTTTTATTAATTTTTTCGGCTGCAGATATGGAAAAGTTAAAATCGGATGCTATATCTATATGGGGACTAGGCCCAAAAATAGACCGATCCTGACCATGTTTGGTAAAGTCTCTTGTATTTTGCAAAAATATATACAAACAAAATTTGAGAAGAATCAGTGCAATATTTTTGTTTTTTGATAGATTTAAGTGAAGATCGGGAAGCAGCTCTATATGGGGCCTATGACTAAGAGTTGTCCAATAGGGATCATTTTTGGACTACTGATTAATGGATGTAATATATACATACAAACCAATTTGACTAAGATTTGTATGATAATTTGGATCTTATTGCAATATATGTTGATTTCATAGGGGTCATTTGTATGGGGGCTAGGTCTGAACATGGACCGATTCTCACCAATTTCAATAGCGTTCATCCCATGGCCAATAAAAGATCAAATACCAAATTTCGTCAAAATATATTCATATTTGCGACCTGCAGTTTGATTACAAGGTTTACATGGACACACAGACGGACGGACGGACATCGTTAAATCGAATCAGATAGTGATTCTGATTCGATCGGTATAATTAAAGATGGGTGTAGGTCAAATATTTTTGGTTGTTACAAACAGCAGCACAAAGTCATTATACCCAAACCACATAGTGGTATAGGGTATAAAAAGCCACAAAAAATTATGTTAGTAGTATTGCCACATATATTAGTATTAGTTAGTAGTATTGCCACATATATTTTTTTATCACGATATAATAAAAAATCGCCAATATGAAAAAAATCGCCAAAATTAAAAATTAAAAATTAAAAATTAAAAATTAAAAATTAAAAATTAAAAATTAAAAATTAAAAATTAAAAATTAAAAATTAAAAATTAAAAATTAAAAATTAAAAATTAAAAATTAAAAATTAAAAATTAAAAATTAAAAATTAAAAATTAAAAATTAAAAATTAAAAATTAAAAATTAAAAATTAAAAATTAAAAATTAAAAATTAAAAATTAAAAATTAAAAATTAAAAATTAAAAATTAAAAATTAAAAATTAAAAATTAAAAATTAAAAATTAAAAATTAAATTTAAAAGATTAAAAATTAAAAACTAAAAAATAAAAATTAAAAATTACTAATTAAAATAACAAAAATATTTTAAAATGTGCTTTTTCGTTAATATTAATATTGGAAATTTTTAGCCCAGAAAAGGTTGAATTTGTATATTTTAATTATTTATTTAATTCGGGTTTCCGTGCTACAAGACTTAAAATCTTATTATTATTATTTTTTTTTTAATTATCGTATGACCGTTAAGGTATAAAAACATTCGAATAGGGATCAAAGTTTGGGGGTTATAACGCCGGCTGCATTAAATAATGAATTTCATTGGTGTTCTGTGAAGCACTTAGGTGTCTTCTACTCTAGTAGGTATAAGACGCGATCGTTGTTTTTTATAACAAGAAATTATAAATTAAAATTTCAGTACCGACAACAGTTTTAAAGTGGTAGCCGTACCCAATATTGGTTGTAATATTGAGTTTAAGATGCAGGTGGAGGGTATCAAAGATTCGGCACTCTTTAACACTCTTGTTTTAAATTTATTTTTGCTGGGACTGACCTTTTTTTACTTTTAAGTTGCCGCAATAATTTATTTATAACTTGACAATAATGTAAAAGTATTTTGAATCTAAACTTAGCGTTTAAATAAAATCTGATTGGATTTTACGTTTTTTCCTGTGTCAATCACTCCCTCTGGAACGAAAGTGCATATAGCTGCAGTTATTTACCTAAAACCGTAACGAAACTTAATTTTGATTTATTGAAGAGCAGGCATTATGTATTAATAAAAATGAATGACATTTTGTTACTAAACCAATAGATTATCTTCATTGATAAATTTATTGGATTTAAGTATACTTATTTGTTGTTTGTCCAATGTGTGCATATGCATACTATATATATTATATTATATATAAATTATATGTTATAGTAAGGCAGTCAGTCATACATGCATATGAGCGTTATCAATTAAATTAAAAAGAATGAATGTTGGCGACCTGTTTTTATATTTTTCACATTTCGGTATAATAGTGTAAAATACACAAGTCTTCATATTTTTTTAATAGTCTATAAACTAAAACTTTTTTGTACCCCTATTTAGATTGTCACAGAAATGTAAAGTATAAGATTTATATAATAATAATAACTTTCATAGAATAATTTATCAAACGGACAAAATAATTTTTCGAATGTGTGATGACATGGCAAGAAAAATGATTGTAAGAAAATTTAGTTTAAAGGTATTGTCTGAACTCTAAACCATATTTTAGTAAACAAAGAAAACAGTAGTGCACTTATAATTCACTTGCAAGTAATTGTGACTCGTCCGTAAAAGTGATATGACTAAAGATTAATTTTCATTTAAAATGCATTTTTTTTTTCAAAAAACAATTCAGAGAGAATTGCTTTAAATACTTTAAATTAATCTAATGGATATGAACTGATTTACATCATAAATATGTCATACAAATTCATTCACTTCTGTTAATCGTTAATGATTCAGCTAAAGTTACATATAATAGCTTTATACTAACCTCAAAATATTGGTCTATGTTGATCGACTCATCTGGAAGAACTTTGGAAAAGTATTATTATAGCAAACTATAATATCCGAAATTGTTCAATTAAAATCAAAGTTTAAGTTATTAAAAAAAAAATAGACAATTAAATTTTACTAATAATTTTTTACGATAATAGTATTTACTGTAATTGGAATTTTTTTTTATTAGATTTTTTTCATAACTAATTTTTGACTGTTAACCAAATAATTAACCAAAAGATACTGTATTTTAGTAACAGTTTATATTTGTAGTTACTTTGAATTTATGAAAATGACTTTAAAAGTGACTTTTCTTTGGTGTGATAAAGTTCTTTTTTATTATTTCACGGTGCTATATTTTTTGTTGGCTGTTTTTATGAGTTGTTCTAACAATAGTACATTTGTTTCTTTAGTAGCTGTAAATTAAATATTTAGTTACTTTCGTCGACGTGGAACGGTAATTTTTCCGTGTACATAAATGTACATAAATAAAAGTTGAAATTAAGTTTTGTAATTTAAACATAATACATGTGCTAATCTTTGATCTTTTTTGTATTAAAAATATATTAAAAATGTAAAATTTTATTGGATAGTGGACTCGGTTTTAGGAACCGCCTCGATTTCTTTTAGTAGCGTTAACGAGGTCGCACTGTATCAATTTTGAAAAAATACACCGATGAACTTTAAAATATAGATTATTTATCAAAACAATTATTAATATTATAGTTGGCCAAGGTCGAATCGGCGACACCCTAACGTAAAGCAGTTTTCTGATAATTGAGCGTATAAAATAAGCTAATTATTATACTAAGCCACACTGCAAAAGATATAGTTTTTGTTCAATTTGTTAAATATGTGCACACTCTGCTTAAACTTTTCCATTTTAACAACCCTTTTTTAATACCTATTAAAGGTACTATCATTCGATGTGTTTATATACCCTATACCACTATGTGGTTCGGGTATAATGACTTTGTGCTGCTGTTTGTAACTACCAAAAATATTTGACCCATCTTTTATTATACCGATCGAATCAAAATCACTATCTGATTCGATTTAACGATGTCCGTCCGTCCGTCCGTCTGTGTGTCCATGTAAACCTTGTAATCAAACTGCAGGTCGCAAATATGAATATATTTTGATGAAATTTGATATATAGGCTGTTATCAGCCATAGGATGAACGCTATTGAAATTGGTGAGAATCGGTCCATGTTCAGACCTAGCCCCTATACAAATGACCCCTATGAAATCGACATAAATTGCCATAAGATCTTAGTCAAATTGGGTTTGTATGCGTTTATTACATCTATTAATGATTAGTCCAAAAATGAACCCTATGGGAAAACTCTTACTCATAGGCCCCATATAGAGCTGCTTCCCGATCTTCACTTAAATCTATCAAAAAACAAAAATATTGCACTGATTCTTCTCAAATTTTGTTTGTATATATTTTTGCAAAATACAAGAGACTTTACCAACCATGGTCAGGATCGGTCCAATTTTGGGCCTAGTCCCCTTATATATAGCATCCGATATGAACTTTTTCATATCTGCAGCCAAAAAAATTAATAAAAATCCCACTCAAATTTGGTTTATGCTTATTTTCTATGTTCAGTTAGTTTGGCCTAAGAGATAGGGTCTCTAAACGCATGATATAGGGTATCGTATAGTCGGTCTAGCCCGACTATAATTTTCTTACTTGTTTACATATATACTGTCAAATTTTCCCGCAACAAAAGTTGTACACATCGTGTGATACATATGAAACTTTCTTTATGTACAATACATGAGGAAAGTCACATGTACATTTTTCAATTAGAACTGGTTCTAATTTGGCATGACAAACATATGAAAATACAACACTGCTTGTGGCGAAAGAAAAACAGAGTAAATTATAAAGATTAATATTGAAAGAAAAATAAATTGTTTAATATTAATTAACAATTAAAAAATATACCAAATATATAACTTTATATTAAACAATAAATACAATATACAATACAATACATGAGGAAAGTCACATGTAATTTTTCAATTAAGGTGCTATTATACGAAGTGTTTTTTACATATGTACTGTCACTTTTTTTATCCATATGAAATTCCTCATGTCTGTCAAAATTGTCTTTTACATACGATTCATAATTTTTGCTTTCACACATGCATATGTATTTCCGTATGACATAACCTCTAAATGTAAACAACAGCTGATTTAATTTGCGAATTTACAAAAATTTATTGTTAAAAAAAGGTTATATATTTTTTAATTGTTAATTAATACTAAACAATTTATTTTTCTTTCAATATTAAGCAGTGTTGTATTTTCATATGTTTGTCATGCTAAAATAGAACCTGTTCTAATTGAAAAATGTACATGTGACTTTCCTCATGTATTGTACATAAACAATGTTTCATATGTATCACACGATGTGTACAACTTTTGTTGTGGGAAAATTTGACAGTACATATGTAAAAAACACATCATGTAATAGCACCTTTAGACTGGTTCTATTTTTGCATGACAAACATATAAAAATACAACACTGCTTGTGGCGAAAGAAAAACAGAGTAAATTATAAAGATTAAAGTTTGTTTATTATTAATTGGCCAAGTTATTTAAATTATATATGATTTTGGTTAAGCTAATTGGGCCTATTATATTAATGTAAATAAAAAACCTTTTTTTACATATTTCTCCCAACGTTTCGTCAATTTCTTGTTAACATCTTCAGGGGTTTGTCTATTTAATTTTTTCAAAAACATTAAATTAATACAAAAATAGCATACATCATACATTATAAACCTACAATTTCCAATTAATTTTTCACATTAAATTATAAATTGCTTACATAAAACAAAAAACATAAATCATTTAACATATACTAAAATTAAATTAAACACACAACTTAAAATAATATCACAGTTTTTCCTTCTATTTTATTACAACTCTGTAACTTGTACTTATATTATCTGTGTCTTCCTTTAGATTCATCGTTTTGTCTATTTTTTGTTGTATACGTAAGCTTTCAATATTGAAAGAAAAATAAATTGTTTAATATTAATTAACAATTAAAAAATATACAAAATATATAACTGTATTTTTAACAATAAATTTTTGTAAATTCACAATTTAAATCAGCTGTTGTTTACATTTAGAGGTTATGTCATATGGAAATATGAATCGTAAAATTATGAATTGTATGTAAAATGATAATTTTGACAGACATACGGAATTACATATGGATAAAAAAAAGTGACAGTACATGTGTAAAAGACACATCGTGTGATATGACCTTAAACATACTTATTACTCTACTCTTTTTGAAATTATGATGTTAACTTTTTATAACTTTAGTTTTTTTTGAAGAGCTCTCACGTTGAATAACAATAACAATATCATTATCATCATCGTCATCGATGCAAAAATCATCACTCGTTATTACAAAGCTTCGTTTGATATTTGTTGATATTTTATTCATTAAATTGGTCGCGTTTTCTTTGCACGTTCATTGCCAGTAACGAAAGTAGTCGTTATCAAACCACTCGTCTACGCGGTTTATATTTATTTCAACTGTAGTTCGTTCTCTGACATGCGGGAAGTTTTGAGTGAGAACATTTCTAAAGAACAACAATAATAAAATTACAAGTGTTATATTTAATACTTTTTTAATCTTTTTTTTTACAAAGAGGATAAGAAACAAAAAAAAAAAAATAAAGGAATATAATCGTAATCGTTAAACAATTAGGAAAAAAAAGAAACGCGTAATTTATTACAATATATGGTCATAAATACATACATATGTATGTAAAAAAAAACAAAAGAAAACTAGCCCTTAAGAAGTTTTAGTTATAAAAATTTGGCAAGATTTTCAATGCAACAATTATTTAATTAAGATAATTTGAATAAGAAGAAGCATCTGTGATTTTAATTTCTGCTTTCCTAAATCTAAAACGTTAAACATTAGCTCATAGAAGCACATGTTTAATTAATTAACCGTAAGTATTTTTTAATTGTGAACAAAGAGCCCTACAAAAATTAAATTAAAAAAAATATAGTCATATTTAAAAAAAATATTTGTTTGGGAGTTTTGTGGAAATTTTAAATATTTTAAATAATATTTTTTGTAAAATCAAGTTTTTTTTTCTCGGTAAGGCATTTGTTTGTTTACAGTCTCCAATTTCCGAGACCATTTAGCATATTATTATGCGGAATGATTGATTTAGAAATTAATGTGGCTCAACAAATGTTTATGGAGTTCTTTTATAAAACAATGCTAGGTTTTTGTAACAGTACTTGGTTAAATTAACTTGAAACAATTGTTGTTTTTGGTCTGCACATTACCATTATGAATTTAATTATTTGCTTTAACAAAAATTTTAAGAATGACGAAATCTTCAGGAAAAAAGAAAACATATTACTGAAATGGCCATAAAATTAATGGTGCGATGTAAAAGCTAATTGCAATAAAGCTATACTGTCATGCCATAAATGAGTCTTTATTAATTGGGAATTATAATAAAATTAATAAAATTTAATAAATGCCTGTACATTAGGGTATTAATTATCTAATAATTTGCATTTGCCAAATTTATACATTTTTTTTTAGTGAAAATTCTTGCAAAATAGCATAACAATATGTAAATTTTTTTATAAATTACCCAATTTTATGTTTCTCATCAGCAAAGAGGCACATATTTAATTATTGGAATTAATTTTAAGGATTTACAAATTTTGGTATTAAATTTTTTGAAAAGTAAGGAAACTAAATTAAGCGTTCAAGTTAAATTTTTTTAAAATATTTGATCTAGAAACTACTAAACTTCTAAATTAAGGTAAAAAAAAAAAAAAATAAAAAATACAATAAAATTTTAGTTTGGCATAAATGATTGTCGCCCTAATATACAAAGTAATGTATGGGTAAAAGTAAAATTTATAACCACCTTGATTTCAACTGAAATGATATATCGTTTAATTTTATACAAAATTTAGAAAAATTCTGTATTTTTTACTGCTTAACAATTTTTTTAAAATAAATTAAGAACAACTATATTAACTCGCCGGTTTCTATTCATTTAATTGAAATTAAACAAAACATCAGTTTTCATATTAACTTAAAGTGATCTTAAAATCTTAATATATTAGAAATATTAAATTAATAAAAAAAAAAATCTGAAAAAATGTGCCAATGTTTTTGCTTTATCTATAATATTAATAGGCAAGGCGATTTCTTGTGACCGATGTAAGTTTCACAGTTTTACCCCGATTTTGACAAAAAATTTATCATTTGAAAGGTATTTCTTTTTAGCTGTTACCCAGATTTACAGATTTTCATCGTCTGTAATATTTTTTTGGAGTTATGATCATTTAAAGTTGATACTAACACATACAAAAAATTATACAATGGTATGTGTGTGTTTATTAAGTTTGTTAATGTGTTGAGATTGTTTTTTTTTTTTTCATTTAAAATGAGTTGAATTGTGAAGCATTCCTTTAGGGTCTTTATTAAACACTCAAAAATAGGTGACCACCAAACCTGAAGGTTTGGGCCTATCTCTTAGGCCCAACTAACTGGATACAGAAAATAAGCAAAAACCAAATTTGAAAAAATTTTGAAAAAGTTCATATCGGATGCTATATCTATATGGGCACTAGGTCCAAAAATGGACCGATCCTGGTTTGGTAAAGTCTCTTGTATTTTGCAAACCTATATACAAAGGAAATTTGAGAAGAATCAGTGCAATATTTTTGTTTTTTAATAGATTTAACTGAAGATCGGGAAGCAACTCTATATGGGGCCAATGGGATCATTTTTGGACTACTCATTAATGGATGTAATGAATACATACAAACCCAATTTGAGTAAGATCTATATGACAATTTGGATCTTATGGCAATTTATGTCGATTTCATAGGGGTAATTTGTATGGGGGCTAGGTCTGAACATGGACCGATTCTCACCAATTTCAATAGCGTTCATCCCATGGCGGATAAAAGCTTATATACCAAATTTCATCAAAATATATTAATATTTGCGACCTGCAGTTTGATTACAAGGTTTACATGGACACACAGACGGACGGACGGACGGACGGACATTGTTAAATCAACTCAGAAAGTGATTCTGATTCGATCGGTATAATTAAAGATGGGTCTAGTTCAAATATTTTTGGTTGTTACAAACAGCAGCACAAAGTCATTATACCCAAACCACATAGTGGTATAGGGTATAATAATATATTAATTAAAAATTTAAAATTCTTAAACAACTGAAAATCAAGCATGAGAACTTTAAAACAATAAAAAGTCGAAAAATATATAGAATGAAAATTTAATCAATTCTCGATTTAAATGGCAACTTGTTAATGTTTCGATTTTTTCGAATAAATGAATAAATGAACGGAGGGTAAAAATAACTAAAACTATTTACAATAGAGGTGTAGGAGTAGCAATAGTAGTCCGAAGAAATAAATGTCATGAACTTATTCCAGATTAAATTCAGATCATTTGCCGATAGTTTCAACATTTAATTCTAGATATAACTCAACTGCAAACCTAAAATATGACTATAAAAATACAAATTGGAATATTTTTAATGAATTTATTAGTAGTAAATCTTTAAACCTTTTAAACTCTCTTCTAAATAGTACTGATGATATCGAAATACTCATTTCAGAATTCTCACTATTAGTTCAGAATGCTATTGAAGCTAGCGTTCCTAAGAAAGATATATCTAACTTTTATGTTAAGAGATTACCAAGATATATTTAGTATCTTATAACCCTTAGAAACAATGTTCAACGGAACTGGATTAGATACAGATTTCCCCTATTAAAACAACAATCACAATTTCTAGCTGCCGCTATTCAAGATAATATATTTCGTTTTAGAAATAATAATTGGAACCATATGCTTAAAAGCTTGGATAAATCTTCTTCTAAATTTTGGAATATTTCAAAAATCATCTAAAAAAAAACTAAAAGTATTCCAAGCCTCATTTAATGCATGCACTAAATTCTGCCACTTTCCGCTGGTTTGGAAGAATGCAAAAGTAATTGCTATTCCCAAACCAGGAAAAATTCCATCAAACCCCGACTCAAACAGATCAATAAATAAGTCTTTTAAGCTCAATGAGTAAAATATTGAAAAAAAATAATTAAAGATAAGTTTGTCAATTTTATTCTAGGTAAAAATATTCTGCCAGTTCAAAAATTCGGTTTTAGGTCTGAACAGAATGAAAAATAGAATAGAATGAAAAATATTGTAAAATATAACTTTATTCATGTTAAATAAACAGCCATGATACTGTTAGATATTAAATCTGCTTTCGATTCTGTCTGTCATGATGCAATTATACACAAATTATTAAACATTGGCTTTGATACTCGTAATTACACAGTCAGAATAATTAAAAGTTATTTGACAAATCGGTCGTTTAGAGTACATGTTGGAGATAAATTCTCAGAAGAATACAATATTCCAGCTGGCTGTCCTCCAGGCTCGTATCTTTCTCCAATTCTTTATAACATTTTTACTTCTGACTTTCCTACACTACTAGGTTGCGAGTCCTCAGTTTTCGCTGATGAAACAGTAACCAACGAAGACTCCAGCTATATTTTTTCCAGAAAAAGAAAAAATATTGAAGTAGATAGAATTACCTAGTTACCCACGCGTAACGGTATCGGCGCGAATCAGCTGATTAAACCTGTCTTATGAAAAACACATACAAGTGCTTACTCAACTTAAGCTAAACGTATCGTATCGTTAGATTCTGTTGATTTTAGATTTTTGCTACGTTTGTACGTGACATTTGTGAACAGCTGATAAAGTTTGGTTAATTTTACACATGCCGGTACGTTTTTTATGTTCTATAATTGGACTAAATGCCAACGTTACGATACGATACGTGTGGGTAACTAGGCCTTAAGTATTGAGAATAAATTTTTAATTTTAAAAGTTGTATTTCATGCTATGTATACTATTTTATGCTGCTCCTGCATGGCATGATATATCTGATTGTCATTTAAAACGTCTTCAAGTTTGCAAAAATAAACTTTTAAAAATGATCAATAATTTACCACCACACTACTAAACATTACGTCTTCACTCTCTTTCTAATATTCCTTTAGTCAAAGAAAAAAGAACTTATTGCAGAAAATTTTTTTAAGAAATGTGCAAACTCCTCCTAATTCTTAATTTGTTGCTTCTAATTTTCATTTTTTTTTTCATAAAGGATTCGGTGAAATTTTGTACTTAACTTATAAAATAACTTCATTGAAATAAAAATTTACATTTATCATATATTTAAGTAGAAAAGTCAGAAATGACTAAACTCTATACTGATTACATATATCTATAATATTATTAGGCAAGGCGATTTCTTGTGACCGATGTAAGTTTCACAGTTTAACCCCGATTTTGACAAAAAATTTATCATTCGAAAGGTATATCTTTTTAGATGTTACCCAGATTTACAGATTTTCATCGTCTGGAATATTTTTTTGGAGTTATGATCGTTTAAAGTTGCTACTAACTCATACATAAAATTATAGAATGCAAAGTGTGTGTTTATTAAATGTGTTGATGTGTTTGTGTTAATGTGTTGAGTTTGTTTTCTTCATTTAAAATGAATTGAATTGTGCATACCTTCATAAATTTCCTAGAATTTGCACTCGAATTTCGAGTGCTGGAATCTGCTAGTTATTATAATTTTGTATTATTAATATTATTTTTGCCAATAAATATGAATTGAATTGAATAATTAACACACAAATACCTCCTACATTTATGATCTGTGTCTAACTATTTGGCACGTTACACTACAATCCTAAATTCATTCTAAAGAAACCAAATTTGAGAAAAATCTGTGCAATATTTTTTTTTTTTGATAGATTTAAGTGAAAATCGGGACGCAGCTTTATATGAGGGCTATGACAAAGAATTGCCATATGGGGTTTATTTTTGGGAAAATGATAAATGGATGTAATAAATACACACAAACCCAATTTGACCACGATCTATATGATAATTTGGATCTTATGGCAATTTAAGTCGATTTCATAGGGTCATTTGCATGGAAAATAGGTCTGAACATGGGCCGAATTTCACCAATTTCAATAGTATTCATTCTATGGCCGATAAAAGCTTATATACCAAATTTCATTAAAATATATTCATATTTGAACCTGTAGTTTGATTAGAAGGTTTACATGGACACAAAGACGGACGGACGGACGGACATCGCTAAATCGGATCAGAAAGTGATTCTGAGTCGATCGGTATAATAAAAGATGGGTCTAAACATCAGCATAAAGTCATTATACCCTGACCACATAGTGGTATAGGTGAAGGTGTAAGTTATTCACAGGTACATACAGAATTCTAAATTTTCCAATTTTGTTTTTATACCCTATACCACTATGTGGTTTGGGTATAATGACTTTGTGCTGCTGTTTGTAACAACCAAAAATATTCGTCCTAGACCCATCTTTAATTATACCGATCGACTCAGAATCACTTTTTAAGTCGAAATAGCCATGTCCGTCCGTCCGTCTGTGTGTCCATGTAAAGCTTGTTATCAAACTACAGGTCGCAAATATGCATATATTTTGATGAAATTTGATATATAAGCTTCTATCGGCCATGGGATGAACGCTATTGAAACTGGTGAGAATCGGTCCATGTTCAGACCTAGCCCCCATACAATGACCCCTATGAAATTGCCTTAAGTTCCAAATTATCATATAGATCTCAGTCAAATTGTGTTTGTATGTGTTTATTACATCCATTAATCAGTAGTTCAAAATTACTGCCTATAGGAAAAGTCTTAGTCATAGGCCCCATATAGAGCTGCTTCCCGATCTTCACTTAAATCGATCAAAAAACAAAAATATTGCTCAGATTTTTCTCAAATTTGGTTTGTACATATTTTTTCAAAGTATAAGTGACTATACCAAATATGGTCAGGATCGGTCCGTTTTTCGACCTAGTCCCCATATAAATATAGTATCCGATATGAAGCGAAAAAAATTAATAAAAATGCCACTTAAATTTGGTTTATGCTTATTTGCTATATCCAATTAGTTGGACCGAAGAGATAGTGTGTCTTACCATGGTATAGGGTATCGTATAGTCGGGCTAGACCGACTATAATTTTCTTACTTGTTTAAGTCCTAAAATTATACACACAGAAAAAAGATCAATAGAATTCCGTTACCACTAGAAAAATGTAATAAGGTCAAAATCATTTCAATTGTAATTCATAAATATTTTAGAATGCAAAATTTTTTCTTCATTATCTACCATATCTATAATATTAATAGGCTAGGCGATTTCTTGTGACCGATGTTTTGTTCTACCGTTTTACCCCGATTTTGACCAAGCGTATATTATTTGAAAGGCATTTTTTTTAGCCGTTTTGCAGATTAACAGATTTTCAATTTTTTTCCTTTATTTTGCGTAAATTGTATTTAAAGTTGCTACTAACACACACACATAAAATTATACATATGCTATGTGTGTTTTATAAAATTTGTTAATGTGTTTGTTAATGAGTTTGTTATCTTCATTCACAATAATAATAAACCATAAAAGTGTTGGTTTGAGAATTTTTTATTATACTGATCGATTCAGAATCACTTTCTGAGTCGATTGAGCGCTGTCCGTCCGTCTGTCTCTGTGTCCTTGTAATCAAACTACTGGTCGCAAATATGAATGTATTTTGATGAAATTTGGTATATAAGCTTCTCTTGGCCATGGGACAAATGCTGTTGAAATTAGTGAAAATCGGATCAAATTCAGACCTAGTCCCCATATAAATTATACCTTTGGGATCGACTTAAATTGCCATAATATATAAATTATCGTATAGATCTCGGTCAAATTGGCTTGAGTATGTTTATTACTCCCATTAATCAGTAGTCTAAAAATAAACCCTGTAGGACAATTCTTAGTCATAGCTCCCATATGAAGCTGATTTCCGATCTTCACTTAAATCTATCAAAAATCAAAAATATTCCACAGATTTTCCTCAAATTTGGTTTTTTTTACATCTTTGCAAAAAATAACTGACCTTACCAAATGTGGTTAGTACCAGTCCATTTTTCGACCTAGTCTCCATATAAATATAGCATTCGATATGAACTTTTTTATATTCTAATGCAAAAAATTTAATAACAATGCCACTCAAATTTGGTTTATGCCTATTTTCTATATTCAATTAGTTGAGCCTAAGAGATAGGCTCTATAAACGCATCGTTTAGGATATCGTATAGTCGATGTAGACCGACTATAATTTTCTTACTTGTCAAGTTATGATATCGTTCACCCTTCGGCAAACTATGTAATTGCATGTTCAACAAATGCAACATATTTCGTTATCGCAGCAACTCGGTGCTTCTCAGTTATTATTTGCGGATAATTCGATTGTTATTTATTTACCACTTAACTATCTAGAAATAAAGGGAATCTTAGTTATCACTAACTGGTACAATAAGTGCAGCCAATTTTTATCAGAGAAGAATTTATTTTAAAAATGTTGACCTTATTTCTATAAAGTAAAAAAATATGTAAACAATTACTTAAAAGTTTAGGTATAATTTTTGCAATAATATATTCGGCACCCCTAATAAATGATTGTTTCCATCAATAAATAAAATCTAAATTTAATTGTATGAACGTAATTTAACAATTTATATAATCGAATTAACCTAAAAAATCTGTTGCCTTAAATTTCGTGAGGTAATTTCGGAAATATATGTAAATTAGATTTCACAACAGAATTGTTTGATAATAAATGGGACTATCAAAATTCGTTTGGCAATAAATTCGGTTGCCACAACGAATCACACTTTGGTGTGTTCTCTTTTAACATTTAAAAAATATATGTAAACGAAAAAAAGTATTTTTTTAGTGATGACAAAACAATGGAAACTTTTACTAGAGTTGATTAAAACATTAAAATAGAAGATGATATGAAAGAAAATGTATAAAATCTTAAACCTTATTTAAATATTTATAGTTTCAGACGTTTTCTTTTAACTGTTTTTTAAATACATTTGTGTTTTTCAATGTTTTACTCTTATAATTGATCATTATAAAATAATGCCAAGAATAAAGCTTTGTGAAGCGTTAAAAACCCGAATAATATACGATTTTACTGCTGGTCTTAAGCAAAATAAAATTTGTGAGAAATATTCTGTGAACAAATCCATAATATCAGATATTATCAAGAAATATCGTGAAAGAGGTACGACGACGAAATAACATTTTGCGCAAGCCTCGTAAAACGAGCCAAAGACAGGATAATTTAATAGCAAGAACTTTAAAAAATATCGAAAGTTTTAAAAGTTAAAAAAGTCGTATTTTCATAATTCTTTTTTGAAGATATAAATATTGTTGGAACATTTATTTCATATACACGTTATAGCATAGCATTTGGAGAATCTTTTCAAAATTTTCAATAATAATTAAGTCCGTTAATAAATAAGTCCCTGACAGCGTATCTCCGGAGGCGTTGTTATTTTGCGGTGAACATCATAACTCGTTACCGGATCATGTGAAATAAAAAAATCGAATCGCGTTTAAAAGGTGACATGTTTCCTGAGGTAGTGACGAAGAGTTTTTTCAATTTTTTTTGCCAAGTGAAAAACACGATTTTTAGTATAAAATTTCGGGAATTTGTTGTTAAAAAATGGGGAAGAAAATGGAAAATAAAAAAACTCATCGTGGTTAGCTGATGATTTATGTTTAGATATAGTGTGTAAAATTTCAAATGAATCGGTCAAGTAGATCTTGAGTTATGATGTTCACGGACTTCGAACATTTATTTGTGAGAAAATCGATTTAAAGTTTTTTAAAAACTGATTTATACAGGATATACCGTATGAGGCCGGTCGCTGGAAACGCTGTATCTGCTTAAGTTTTGCTTCGATTTACCTGAAATTTTGATACAACACTCTCGACATGTTGTACATTCAGAAAGAGAAATGGAAAAAAAGGATTTCATGTTTAAAAATCTCATTTAATTTATCAAATCTCTTTTCTTAAAATATAAAATATTTTAGATTTAAATTATAACGAAAATTATTTTAAAGAAATACAGTTATAATTTTAAAATGAGTATAATTTAAACAATTCATAACGAATGAATTCATAGAAAATATTGAAACAACTAAAAAAAATTTCTTGGGAAACGAACTGAGTCTGCTTTCCCAGAATAAAGTACAAAAAAATAAAATGTATTTCGTATTTTTTCATTAAAACATTAAACTTTTATATAAAAAAAGTGATTTATCGTTTGTTGTTTTAATTTTTGAAATAAAAAAAATATTTTAACATATATTTCACAAACAATCACTAAAACAGCGTAAGACGTAAGACAAAATCGGTGTGATTTATGATTGTATTGGTAAAATAATTATGATATGTAACAACCTGTTTGAAAATGAAAAATGAGAAATGAAAAATGAAAAACGAAAAATTAAAAATTAAAAATGAAAAATAAGAAATTTAAAATAAGAAATGAAAAATAAAAATGAAAAATAAAAAATGAGAAATAAAAATTGAAAAATAAAAAATGAAAAATTTAAAATAAAAAATGAAAAATGAAAAATAAAAAATTAAAAATTAAAAATTAAAAATTAAAAATTAAAAATTAAAAATTAAAAATTAAAAATTAAAAATTAAAAATTAAAAATTAAAAATTAAAAATTAAAAATTAAAAATTAAAAATTAAAAATTAAAAATTAAAAATTAAAAATTAAAAATTAAAAATTAAAAATTAAAAATTAAAAATTAAAAATTAAAAATTAAAAATTAAAAATTAAAAATTAAAAATTAAAAATTAAAAATTAAAAATTAAAAATTAAAAATTAAAAATTAAAAATTAAAAATTAAAAATTAAAAATTAAAAATTAAAAATTAAAAATTAAAAATTAAAAATTAAAAATTAAAAATTAAAAATCAAAAATTAAAAATAAAAAATTAAAAATTAAAAATTAAAAATTAAAAATTAAAAATTAAAAATTAAAAATTAAAAATTAAAAATTAAAAATTAAAAATTAAAAATTAAAAATTAAAAATTAAAAATTAAAAATTAAAAATTAAAAATTAAAAATTAAAAATTAAAAATTAAAAATTAAAAATTAAAAATTAAAAATTAATAATTAAAAATTAAAAATTAAAAATTAAAAATTAAAAATTAAAAATTAAAAATTAAAAATTAAAAATTAAAAATTAAAAATTAAAAATTAAAAATTAAAAATTAAAAATTAAAAATTAAAAATTAAAAATTAAAAATTAAAAATTAAAAATTAAAAATTAAAAATTAAAAATTAAAAATTAAAAATTAAAAATTAAAAATTAAAAATTAAAAATTAAAAATTAAAAATTAAAAATTAAAAATTAAAAATTAAAAATTAAAAATTAAAAATTAAAAATTAAAAATTAAAAATTAAAAATTAAAAATTAAAAATTAAAAATTAAAAATTAAAAATTAAAAATTAAAAATTAAAAATTAAAAATTAAAAATTAAAAATTAAAAATAAAAAACGAAAAATGAAAAATGAAAAATTAAATATAAAAAATGAAAAATAAAAAATGAAAAATGCAAATAAAAAATGAAAAATGGAAAATGAGAAATGAGAAATGAAAAATAAGAAATGAAAAGTAAAAAATGAGAAATAAAAAATGAAAAATAAAAAATAATAAATTAAAAATGAAAAATGGAAAATGAAAATTGAAAAACAAAAAATGAAAAATAAAAAATGAAAAATAAAATATAAAACATGAAAATTTAAAATTAAAAACGAAAAATGAAATATGAAAAATTAAATATAAAAAATGAAAAATGAAAAATAAAAAATGAAAAATGCAAAATAAAAAATGAAAAATTAAAAACGAAAAATAAAAAATGAAAAATAAAAAATGAAAAATTAAAAACGAAAAATGAAAAATAAAAAATGAAAAACAAAAAATGAAAATTAAAAAATTAAAAATGAAAAACGAAAAATGAAAAACGAAAAATGAAAAATTAAAAATTAACCAGTTGAAATAATAAATAATAATAAATATTTTTATATTAACAGAGCCCCTGTAGTTGATTAAAGGATGACACTTTCTGTTTGATTTTAAAAAAGTGCCATAAAAAATCTTTCCGATCCCCTGTGATCGGCCTCACATGATTTTTTGTGACATTTTTCAGAGTTTTTTAAAGTTTTGAAGTTTTCTGTTAAAATATTATAAATCCGGGAAATTTTAAGGAAGATTGGATACAGTGATTAATTACAATTTTATTTAATATTTATGTTCTTGAACAATTTATTTATAAAAATCCTGTTGTGATTAATATTTAATTTTAAATTTCGGTTTCAATTTTGCTATGAACACATAATTGCAGTTTTATGCAAAAGGTTGAGAATTGTGTAATATGGAAAAAAGGAATTTAATATGTTTTGTTCTAGTGGTGCTGAGAGGTTTTTTTATGTTTGTGAACTACGAAAATACTGAAGGAAGAAGAAACACCATACATTGGAATTCGGTTATAGCGAACACCGGTTTATCTATAACGAACGATTTTCTAGATCGCAACACATCTATAATATTAATAGGCTAGGCGATTTCTTGTGACTGATGTTTTGTTCTACCGTTTTATCCCGATTTTGACAAAACGTATATTATTTGAAAGGCATTTCTTTTTAGCCGATTTACAGATTTTTATATTTTTTCTTTATTTTAAGTAAATTGCACTTAAAGTTGCTTCAAACACATACATAAAATTATACAATGCTATGTGTGTGTATATTAAATTTGTTAATGTGTTTGTAATAAAAATGAGTTTATTTATTATGTTGATTTGTGAATTGGCCATAATTGATTAGCATACTTTTAGGGTCTTTATTTAATGAAAAAATAAAAATTCCTAGAATTTGCGCTCGAATTCCGAGGGCTGAAATCTGCTAGTTTTCTTACATACTTTATGCATAATATTAAGGTTATAGCGAATTAAAAAACGCAATGACGACAATCCATTTGAAAATAACAAACTTATGTGAAAATATTATCCAAAATATTTCAAATTTAAAATTTATTAAAATTTTTTTAAAATTTGGCGTTTTTATTTTCTAATATGTGTTTTATATGGCAACCTATTTTTTTTTCTTATTTTTATTTGAAAGTACGTTTATTAGTGAGTAAAATAAGTCATTGTTTTTAGAATCGGTTAAAAATTCTTAAAGTTAAAATTTTTTTAAAATAAAATTTAAAATTGTCCAAGTGTTTTATTTGAAATAATAATGAGTAAAAGCGTAACGTCTCAAGTAGTTTTCGTCTCAAGTAGTATTTTATTGAACACTAAAATTTTTTACGTAGTACCAGTTTGTCATTCCGTTTGTCACACGTCGAAAAACGAATTTGCGACCCCATAAATAATATATATATATATATTCTTGAACCTTATAACAACTCGAGTCGACATAGCGATGTCCGTCTTTCTGTTGAAATCACGTTGAATCACAAAATAAACAATTTACATGGGTAAAGTTATGATAATATTGTTTGTCATTATTTCGAGCAGGTTGCTATTGAAAATAGGGTAAATCGAGCATCATTTTGCCGAGATATAGCCAAAAAGATGAAGACACCTCTAAAAAATTTTAAATATTTAGTGTGTTTGCTGTAATAATTTATTAGTATTAATTAAGTTTATCAAATAATCAAATTGTCGCTTTTTAAAATATTTTGTTTACATTTGTTATAAATAATGCAAAAAGTCAAGATATTAAGATAAACTTAAAATCGATTAGAAGGGTACCAAAGAAATTTAACACTCTTATTTGTTTATATTAAAAATTTTACGCTTTTGTTAATCCGAATAGACTTTATTGGAAAATCTAATAATGTTAAACCCTTATAAGCCTTTAAACACTCGTGTGGGAACTTTTTATAATTTGATTTACTATTTTCTAACACTTGTTGTTGTATCATTTGTTGATATTTGTACATATAACACACAGTATAACTATTGTTATCGCAATTACAATTATGATTCAACATTATTTTGTATAAAAAAACTCCCAGTTAGCAAAAATTTGTATATTGTGAGAAATATTAAAATCGGAAAATATTGAAACATTTGATATATTCAAAGTAAAAAAGTGGAGAAAATATTCATTTCATTGGGGTAAAAACATTTATAGTTACCGAACGGTTTTCCTTGTCCCTTCAATAAAATGTATAGTTCGCGAATATGGTTATCTTTCAAAAAAGTTTACTTATCTATAATATTAAGAGGTAAGGCGATTTCCTGTGACCGGTGATTTGTTCTACAGTTTTCTCCCGATTTTGACGAAACGTATCTCATTTGAAAGGTATTTCTTTTTAGCTATCCACCAGATCTACAGATTTTTAAATTTTTAATTTTTTTTTGGAGTAAAATGCATTTAAAATTGCTACTAACACATAAATAAAATTATACAATGCCATTGTGTGTGTTTATTAAATTTGTTAATGTGCTTGTGAGTTCGTTTTCATCATTCGCGATAATAATTGTTTTGAATTGAAAAATTATTTTGGAGTTAAAAATCATTGAAAAATAATTTTGGACGTAAACCAATAACGCAATCGATATTTAAAAATTATGATCTTTTTTAAATGAAAAAAAAAAATTTCCTAGAATTTGCACTCGAATCTGGGATCTGCTTGTAAGTATAAATTTAGAGATAAGTAAAAAAGTTATTAAATAAAGTTATTAAATAAATTTAAAGTTATTAAATAAATTTTACTTTATTATACCCTATACCACTATGTGGTTTGGGTATAATGACTTTGTGCTGCTGTTTGTAACAACCAAAAATATTTGACCTAGACCCATCTTTAATTATACCGATCGAATCAGAATCACTTTCTGAGTTGATTTAACAATGTCCGTCCGTCCGTCCGTCTGTGTGTCCATGTAAAGCTTGTAATCAAACTGCAGGTCGCAAATATGAATATATTTTGATGAAATTTGGTATGTAAGCTTTTATCGGCCACGGGATGAACGCTATTGAAATTGGTGAGAATCGGTCCATGTTCAGACCTAGCCCCCATACAAATTACCCATATGAAATCGACATAAATTGCCATAAGATCTTACTCAAATTGGGTTTGTATGCGTTCATTACATCCACTAATGAGTAGTCCAAAAATGATCCCTTTGACCCCATATAGAGCTGCTTCCCGATCTTCACTTAAATCTATTAAAAAACAAAAATATTGCACTGATTCTTCTCAAATTTTGTTTGTACATATTTTTGCAAAATACAAGAGACTTTACCAAACATGATCAGGATCGGTCCATTTTTGGACCTAGTCCCTTTATAGATATAGCATCCGATATGAACGTTTTCATATCTGCAGCCAAAAAAAATTAATAAAAATCCAACTCAAATTTGGTTTTTGCTTATTTTCAATGTCCAGTTAGTTGGGCCTAAGAGATAGGGTTTCTAAATGCATGGTATAGGGTATCGTATAGTCGGTCTAGACCGACTATAATTTTCTTACTTGTTTTATTTATAACTTAACTTTTTTGAAATTTAAAAGTAAAGCTTTTCAGGATAATCCATCCCAAACATAATGACCTTTGAACTTTCGGATGTCTAAATATTTTTTAACAAAGACTTCGATTAGATAACGCAATTATGATAGATTTATTTTTTACGATTCAAAGCGCTATAGGAGGTTTGTACCAGAACTTTGGTAAAAAGTGGCAACCTTATAAAACAAATGTTTTAAGTTTGAAGACGCCACGTTGTTTAGTATTTTTTTGGAGCCATCAGAAGTAAACGATCTCAGTTAATTTGTAAACTTGGAAAAAAAAAATTGGTAAGCGTTATGTAAATAAATACTTTCAATTGAAAGGTCTCAGTCCAGCCAATATTAAAGCCGCGCTAGCTTTACGAGTACAAAATATTGGGTGGCATAGTTTGAACAAGGCCGTACGTGCTCACAGGTCGACCAATTGAGGTGGCCACGCCATAAACGGTTAAGGAAATCCACAAAAAGGTATTGGATGATCATCGGCTGAAGATGCCTGAGCTAGCTGAAATGATAGGTAATTAAAAAAGTGTTATACATTGCATACTGACCGAAATTTTGGAGATGAGAAAGCTGTCCGCAAGATGTGTGCCGTGTTTGGTCACAAGAGAACAAAAGCAGCGACGTAAAGATTTTTTAATAGAGTGTTTGGTGATGTTTCACCGCACTAAAACCGAGTTTTTGCGTCGTTTTGGAACCATGGATGAGACATGGGTCCACCATTTCACATCTGAAATAAAGGAACCGTCAAAACAGTGGACTGAAATGGGAGAATCGTATCCAAAGAAGGCGAATACAGTTTCATTTGTTTTTTGGGATGCGTGTAGGATAATTTTTCTGATTATCTTCAAAAAGGAAAACAATCAACGTCCAGTATTATGCTAAATTATTGCAGAATTAAGTGATGAAATTCAGTAAAAAAGGCCGCATTTGGCAAAAAAGAAAGTGTTGTTTCATCAAAACAATGCACCAGTTCACACATCCACTATCATGATGGTCAAAATCCATGAATTTAAGTTCAAATTGCCTAATCCCGCACCTTATTCGCCAGATTTAGCTCCCTCGGATAATTTTCTGTTTCCAACAATGAGGAACTACAAAGTTCTTACTATAAACAGGGCATTGAAGCTATTGAAGATCTCTGGGAAAAGTGTATCGTGTTAAAGACAAGTTTTTCCAAATTTCTTGGGTTTTCTTTGTCACGTAAAGTTGTTCTGGGACCGCCCTCGTATATTAGAAACTTTTCATGCTAGTGAACATCCATATCAAAATTCAAAGAGGGTAAGGTTTATATTCTTCGTTTACTATAAATGTTTTTGTTCTGCCAAGGAAATTAAAAACTTTATAAAGTGTAAGTTCAATAATGCACTACCTGATGACATTCTCGTTTATAAAATGAACTCAAGGAATAGAGCCTCCTTCAAAATAATTGTTCCAGTAAAACTATTTGATCAAATTGGCCGAAAAATGCACTGGTTAGTGAATTCATTTATCGTGACGAAAACTTTGCACGTCTCCCAACATCTGCTTACCTGAACCCAAAAAACTAGTAACAATCTCAACTCATAACATTATTTATTAATAACTCCGAAATAATGTATGATACATATCAATCTCACATCACACTGAAATTGTAAAATCGTTGTGTACGTATTATCAACGAAAAATTTTTCGAATTAGTCGAATCCATCGCCATTAAATTGTATGCTCACACATCTGACTGCAATCTCATTGTTAAAATGTTGTCGAAGCGTAAACTTGAAAAAATGTGTATACTTCTCTCTCTTATTTTATTTTAAGTAGAGTAACCGAGTTTATTATACAGGCACATGTTTGAGGGAAAATGTTTACATTTATTATTATTAGTATTATTTTAATAATAGTTAATAATATTTATGCTCTATAATTAACAAACTTGCGTTTTTGTATGCGCATTTCAAAAAATAAATCATTATAATAGATTTAACAAGTTAAAACTTTAATTACAATTTTACAAAATCCAGTAAATTTGCATTAAATTTATAACAGGGTAACATTAATCATCGTTAGTGTCTGCCACTACTCGCACGAAAAATTTGGTGCCATTAGTGTGACCACTGCGGAAAATGTGTGTGTATTAGTAAAAAAAATGTGAGTGTATTGAGTTTTTCGAACTTGCAGTGTGATGTGAGATTGCTGGGTTAGGCGAAATAGAAATGGAAATTTTGGTGGCGGTGTTTTAACTGCTGTGTCGAATTGTATCCTGCTGAGGAAATTATCGTTGAAAACACCTCAAATTTGGAGCTAGTGGTTGTGGCCATTAAATTAAGAAATAATACACTATTGTGTATTATTATGTACCTCTTATGTACCTCCCAACTCCGATTTCCAACAATATGAAAAACACGCCTTGGCAATTAGATCTTTATCATATAAACTTAGACCAGCTGACTACCTGGTTTTACTTGGCGATTTTAATATCCCGATAGCATCTTGGATAAAATTAGACCAGCTGACTACCTGGTCTTACTTGGCGATTTGAATATTCCGACAGCATCTTGGATAAACTTAGCTGATACTGATTTCTTAGTTCCAATTACCTCAACTGATTGCAGTCATGATTTCCTTAATTCTCTTGCTGATATGTGTGTTTTCCATATAACAGACGTTCCTAACTGCGAACACGATCTCGTGTTCGTAAATAACCCTGCACTATTCAGTGTTATTAGAACAAGTCCGTATTCTTTTCTTGAGGATTGTCATCATCCAACACTTTTAATATCCACACTACTTCCACAGAGACGTAAAATATCTAGTGTTTCTGAATCATTGTGCCTTAAACGAACTAATTACCAAATGTTAAATCAATTACTGTCTGACTACAACTGGCTTGAAATCATTTCATTTCATTTGAAAATTTTCATACTAATATTGATCACGTAATCCAAACTTCTTATAAGATACTTTCAATAAATATAACGAAAATTGTTCCTTTAATAAAAATAGCATGCAAGCTCACTAGCATGGTTGAAAAATCGGAAAAAGAGGCTCTAAAAAAAATTTAAGAAAGTATTAACCAAATTGATTAAAGTCTATATATTATAACCAGATGTCATTATAACCTAGAAAATAAAAAAATGCTACGACAGTTATTTTAGTAAAATGAATTCAAATAATAGAAAAAATCCAAAAATGTTTTACAAGTTTGTAAATTCTAAACGTAAAATTACATCATATCCAGCCACTATGTAAATTAAAGGTACTGTGTTTTCTAACGATGTTGATACCGCAAATGTTTTTGCTAAATTCTTTGCGTCCACGTTTTCCACAATGACGTTAAATAGCCTACGATATCCTTATGATATTCCGAGGCTGACATCAATTAATATTTCATCCTTAGACGTGTTGACTGTTCTTCAGAGTCTAAAAAGTATGAAAAGTTGATTTAATCCGAGTCCAGATGGTATTCCCAGCTGCATCTTAAAAAATTGCGGTGGAATATTGGCTACCCCGTTGGCTCTCATCTATAATATTAATAGGATAGGCAATTTCTTGTGACCGATGTTTTGTTCTACCGTTTTATCCCGATTTTGACCAAACGTATATTATTTGAAAGGTATTTCTTTTTAGCCGGTTTGCAGATTTACAAATTTTTCAATTTTTTCCTTTATATTGAGTAAATTGCATTTAAAGTTGCTACTAACACATACATAAATTTATACAATGCTATATTATATAATATTATTTGTTTTTAATGTGTTTGTAATAAAAATGAGTTTGTTTTTGAATTGGCTATAATTGATTAGCATACCTTTAGGGTCTTTATTTAATGAAAAAATAAAATTTCCTAGAATTCGCACTCGAATTTCGAGGGCTGGAATCTGCTAGTATAATAACTCTCTTAAATTTGGCCTCTTTCCAAAGTACAATTGCAAACTAAATTCTATACCAGATAATTATAACTGATATACTATCACACGAAATGTCATAAATTCTGTCACCAGCTCAACATAGTTTTTGCGAAGGACGGTCTTCGACTATTAATCTAAAGGGTCCGCCATCTAACGTTTTTTTCTCAACTAGTGCTTATTTCGTGAATGGTAACACTTAGCTCGTGCTTGATTGGACAGATAATTAGTTTTATCCTTCCGCTGAACGAATATGGTTGTGTATACGCTTGAACAACGCTGGGAAATATTGCGACATTACTTTGAAAATCATGGCAATGTTGCAGAATGTGTGCGAAAATTGCGTACGGATTTTGGAAGAAGAGAAGCACCGTCAGCTCCGTATGTTCGTTATCTTGTGAAAAAAGTGAAAGAAACTGGCATCTTCATCGATAAACCAAAGCGTGAAAAGCCAAAAACAGTGCGTACACCCGAGAATATTGCTGCTGTGGCAGAAAGTGTGCGTGAAGCGCTATCAACATCAATTCACCGTCGTTCTCAAGAATTAAACATTTCGGAGGCATCATTAAGACGAATTTTGCATAAAGACCTTGGTATGACGCCATACAAAGTCCAATTGGTTCAGGAGTTGAAGCCAACTGACCATCCAATGCGTTTTCGCTTCGCTAAGTAGGCCTGCGATCGACTTACAGAAAATGCCGATTTTGCCAAAAAAATCATCTTTTCAGATGAAGCTCATTTTGATCTTGGCGGGTATGTAAACAAACAAAATTGTCGCATTTGGGGCACAGAAAACCCGCACGCATACATTGAAAAGGCGATACACCCAAAACGAGTCACTGTTTGGTGCGGATTTTGGTCCAGAGGCATAATTGGGCAATTTTTCTTCGAAAATGAGCAAGTAGTGGCCGTTACAGTCAATGGCGATCGTTATCGGGCCATGTTGAACGAATTTTTGTTCACAAAAATTGAAGAGGAGGATATTGGCAACATTTGGTTTCAACAGGACGGCGCTACGTGCCACACAGCCGAAGCTACACTCGATGTTTTGCGCCCTGTTTTTGAAGATCGCATTATCAGCCGCAGAGCTGATGTCGTTTGGCCACCTCGGAAAAAACTAGGTCATGAAATTTGATAGCATTTTTTTCAACTTTGATAAATTGATTAATTTTTTTTTTGTCTCTATACTTATAAGTAATCACATATGAAGTATTGTTTTATTACCACGTTGTTAACCTATTGCGCCTTGAGACCGAATTTGGAAACTTTTTTTGATAAAATTTTGAAAACTCCTTTTTCAAGTTTTAAAAAATTTTCTTAAACAAAATTTAAAAAAATGGATCTGGAACTTTACGGTTTTATTAAATACATGTCAGAGTTGAACTGTGTGAAGCTTTAGGTAAATCCCTATCCCAGAATTTTTTTGACAAAGATTTTATTTTTGCGGATTTCGAGAAAAATTGGATTTTTGTAAAATATTCTGTAAATGTACTCTTTCAAAATACTTTGTATCAAAAATTCATCACTTTTCTACTTTTAAATGTTATATTTTATCATAATAGCCTAGGGTTTTGAAAAAAAAATAATATGACCCCATTAACCCTTATGAAATTGGGCTCACATATGACCCCAAGCTAATAAAAGACAATTTATTCAAAAAATTCAAATATTTTGTAAGTGCTGTGCAATTTTTAGACGCGACGCTTAAAATATAATAACCAAATGTGTAGAACTTTCATTTCTAAAATTTGGGATAAATCCGAGAACGTTAACCCATTATTTGCCAGGGCCAGCTTTGGATTTTAAGGCATTAAAAAAAAATTACAGAAAACGAGTTTTTCTATTAAACTCAATGAAACCACTATTTAGAATTTAAGAAAAAGAATTCGGTTAATTTTTATTTATTTAACTACTGAGATCAAAATAATCCATTGCGATATATCTTTAGTGAATTATCTGCTTATTGCTCGCGAATATAAATTAAAACTACTTTTAACAAATTTTGTTATAAAATTATTTTTTATGTATAAAAACTATTTAAATTAAAATATTTTTTTTTTTTTGATCAGCTGTTGCTATATTTTAGTTGAATTAAATTAATAAATAAAATATAACCCCCGTAATATTAAAATATGTTAAAAGCATAAAATTTAGTAAGATGGCCTTAAATTTGTTTATTGGGATTCAGTTATATTTTTTGAAAAGATATGTGAAAGGAGAGTTTATTTCTGAAAGAGTCAAGTTTCATATAAAGAAATCATTTTCATTCCCTAAATATATTATCAATGCTTACTCTCAACTGACTAAGAATGCGCCTAAAACTTATTCATTCTTAATTGTATTTGGATATATGAGATTATATTAATTTTGTCACACTACATTTTTATACCCTATACCACTATGTGGTTTGGGTATAATGACTTTGTGCTGCTGTTTGTAACAACCAAAAATATTTGACCTAGACCCATCTTTAATTATACCGATCGAATCAGAATCACTTTCTGAGTTGATTTAACAATGTCCGTCCGTCCGTCCGTCCGTCCGTCTGTGTGTCCATGTAAACCTTGTAATCAAACTGCAGGTCGCAAATATGAATATATTTTGATGAAATTTGGTATATAAGCTTTTATCGGCCATGGGATGAACGCTATTGAAATTGGTGAGAATCGGTCAATGTTCAGACCTAGCCCCCATACAAATTACCCATATGAAATCGACATAAATTGCCATAAGACCCAAATTGTCATATAGATCTTACTCAAATTGGGTTTGTATGCATTCATTACATCCATTAATAAGTAGTCCAAAAATGATCCCTTTGACCCCTTATAGAGCTGCTTCCCGATCTTCACTTAAATCTATTAAAAATCACTGATTCTTCTCAAATTTTGTTTGTATATATTTTTGCAAAATACAAGAGACTTTACCGAACATGATCAGGATCGGTCCATTTTTGGACCTACTCCCTATATAGATATAGCATCCGATATGAACTTTTTCATATCTGCAGCCAAAAAATTTATAAAAATCCCACTCAAATTTGGTTTTTGCTTATTTTCTATGTCCAGTTAGTTGGGCCTAAGAGATAGGGTTTCTAAACGCATGGTATAGGGTATCGTATAGTCGGTCTAGACCGACTATAATTTTCTTACTTGTTAATACTCGTATAATGTATTTACATTCTCTAATCGATTTAGCCATGACCATGTGTCTGTCTGACAAAGCTAGACGCTAAAACTTAGTCATAGTGAGTACTTAGTTATGTGAGTTCTTAAAACGTTTAAAAACATTTTTAAAAAATATGAGAGATTTTAATATGCAGTGGTGCTTTAAAATGCTAGAAATGTTGCTAACCCCTATGAGATGGACTTAAATTACCATAAGATCCAAATTATCATATAGAACTCGGCCAAAAATAAAACCTACAGGGCAATTTTTAGGCATAGCCACCGTATAAAGCTGCTTCCCACTTAAATCTTTAAAAAATCAAAAAATAGTGCACATATATTTTTCAAATTTGTTTTGTATATGTTTTTGCAAAAAAAGTGACTTTACCAAATAAGGTCAGGATCGTCCATTTTTCGACCTAGTCCCGATATAAATCCGATACGAACTATTTCATATCCGAAAGCATACAAATTAATACAATGCTTAAGGGAAAGGCTCTCTAAACGAATCGTATAGGGTATCGTATAGTCAATCTAGACCGATTGTAATTTTTTTTTAATATTTGCTATTAGTGAAATATGTTTATTTATTTTTTTTTTTCATTGAGAACCGATAATAAGTAATTAAATATGTATAAATAAATGTTATTATACATGTATTACTTCAACAGCAGTGTTAAGTTCCGTCTAATCAAACTGTTTATTGTAACAATGGACTTGAGTGATTTTCTAATCGTAAAAAGTATGCATGTACTCGTAATTGGAAATGATGTTTAATCTCAACTCATACAAATATTATAATTCAATTTTTCAAGCAAAAGTTTTTTTTATTAAATATTGTGCATAATCTAAGAATTTTTTTTAAGTTTCTTCTCTTAATACTTTTTAGTTTTTTATTCAAAAATTTTTTTTCCGATATAATGAATTTTTTCATTCAAAATTTTGATGATAATCTTGTGATAATTTTGTGCATAATCTAAGAATTTTTATTATTTTTTTTTATTTCGTCTCTTTATACTTTCTAGTTTTTTATTCAAAATTTTTTATTCAACATTATGAACATACATATATCCAATTTTTTCGTTCAAAATTTTGATGAAAATGTAATGAAAAATTTAGCTGTAAAAAAATCAACAATTTTATAAATAAAAATTTCTGAAAAGAAGACGCCATTGAATTTTCTGTAGCCCAAGTTTGTCATTCCGTTTGTAATAATTAGAAAAAAAATTCGGACCACATAAAATATATATATTTGTGATCCTTATAACAAGAGGAGTTGATATAGCGATGTCCGTCTGTCCGTCTGTGGAAATCACTATGACGGTTTCAATCGGGCAGCTAGCGTGCTCGTTGGTATAAAAAATGATTTATTAACACCCTGAGAAGTTTGCTATTTAAAATCGTCCAAATCGGTTGATGAGGTCCCGAGAATGAATGAATGAAGAAGTAAAAAAGTCTTGAAAAAATATGATTTATCTATGTTGTTCTTGTCACGAGCACGACCTCAATAGGACAACTGGGGCACTCATTTTTAGTGAGAACGATTGACTAACATCATGAGAAGGTTTCTGTTTGAAAAATCATGAAAATCGACTTAATAGGTCCCGAGAAATCACTGAAGGAGTAAAAAAAATTTAAAAATATAAATATGTTTCTGTATTGTTCTTGCTGTTATTCTAAATGTTGTGTTGTTGTCATAGTTGGACTTGTTGTTTTTTGTGGTCGTTGTGGGAATAATTTAATAAAAATAAAACCCTTTGTACATTTTTTTTTATCAACTCTGGTAGAAAAATTTTAAAGTTTCCATTGTTTTGGCATCACTAAAAATATTTGTTAGATCATTTCTGTCATTGCCACGAGCCTGCCTGCAAAATTTCAGATCGATTGGGTCACGGGAAAGTGGATAAAATCGATCCAAAATTTGTTCGACAAGCAGACACTACGAGTTAATATAAAGGGAGAAAAATTCACCAACATCTAAAGCAAATAATGCTAAACTACCTAGTAAACAAAAATAATGTAAATTTACCAAAAAAAAATTTTTTGTATTAATTTATTTAAAGAAAAACAACAATAACTTTTGATGTTGTATTTTTTGTGTGTAATATATACATATACATACATACATAAATAATAGCATAATATACATATATTCCATATATGTATGTACATGTATAGATATATTCTATATACTATATGTATATTCATAATAACCGCATGTTAGAAATAAATCGTTATATTATTTTATTTATATCAAATTCTCCATTATGAATTTTGTTTTAGGGAAAATACATTTCTTTTGTATTAACAAACAGAGTATCACTTCATTTTGCTCAGTGTTGCTATGCCACAGTAGATGCGCGCCACAATTTTTGTTCTTTGCAATAGTTATTTCTATTTTAACATGAATGTCAACATTTTCAATTAGACATCAAACACAACAATGTTAGGAGTATACACAAGGCTGATCTTTTATTTCATACGTTTTTCCATTATTATTTTATAAATATGACCATAAGTTTGGCATATTAACTTTTTGTTTTGTTTACAAAATAGAGTTACCGAGTTCATCAATGAGTTTTTTGCTTTCAAAACAGTTCTACAAAGTTATATAAAATTATTATTCTGCTGAATCGTCAAACTACAAAAATCGCCAAAAGTAAAAATCACCAAAACCGAAAATCGCGAAATATAAAAATTGCCAAATGAAATGTGATTTTCTTTGTTTAACTTTCATACTTTAGGATAAAAAATATATTACTTTTTTTTACTTTATGTTTAACTTTTGAGAGTAACAATGAATATGTTCGTTATGTTAAAGAAGGACATTCAGCCCTGTTCTTGAAACGTTGTTATTTGAATAAGAATGAATTTGAAATAACATGAAATTGAAATTTTGGGTTTCTTGAAAAAACAAATTTTATATTTTCGAAGTATTTTTCGAAATCATATTTTTTATTACCAAATGACATGAAACATATGGTTTAGCTTCAGAACCATATGTTATCTAGAAACCGAGGTGCCATATGGTTCTTTAGTCACTTTCACAAAAAAACTTTAAGTAATTTTTGCATGTTTTTCCTTAAAATAACAATTTTTAAAATAACAATTTACTTGTTCATGTAATTGTTTTTATTCTTCAATTTCATTCAATTAAGAATGACTTCTCTTTTTGAAATAAGTAAGGCATCACCAAAGAAAATTCGAAATTCAAATAAATTGGATTTGACTGGCATCACTACTGTTTCGAACATAAACAAAGTTGTGGCAGTCATATGCAAAAAAAAAAATAAAAATATGTGATTTGAGTAAAAAATTTTTTTTAATTCCTTTAATTGCAATAAGAATCTATGTTATAATTGAAAAAATTATAATGGAAAATAGATTGTGTAAATAAAAAGTTTTTATTATAGTTATAGAACAGCATCATCGCAAAAAGTGTGTTTTATTAACATCGACCACTTATTACGAGTTTTTTTTTAAATCAGCGCAAAATGTAGACGTTTTTAAAATCGTTTTTTTTCATAAAATTAATGTCTAATTTTTTAAAATAATGACAAGGTTCAATAAAAAAACATGTTAGAGTTCAAATATCAATAAGTTTTTTTTATCTCTTAAGACCTGCTTAGTAGAAAAAAGGGCATTCGTTTTGATTTCACAAAGCCTTTTCTATTTGAATTAAAACGAGAAAAAATATTCTTATTGAAATTAGAGAACAGCAAAAAAACTGGTAGATTTAAGAATTTTTTCATTTCATTTCATTCATTTAATTTTTTTTTTGTGATAGTGGTTTCAAGAACAGGGGTGATTGTATTGAGAAAATAAATGGCTGGTGTTTTTGTTTTCATCGGCGATTCCATCTATTCATAAAACCCACCTCCACACACTTACAATACATTCGTTATTTTTTAATTAACAATAAAAATATTCACTAGTTAAAATATTCATAAGTTATGTGCAAAACAACGTTTGCCGGGACAGCTAGTATAATAACTATAATAATATTAATTATGGACTAAACATTGAAAATGGCTGTTGTGTTAATTCTAAAATACCATCAATAAAAATCTCTTCAAACACAAAGAAGATGAGAAAGAAAATGACACAATTTTATTTGAACATGAAGAGGTATAAGAAAAGTAGTTAACGTATTTTATTTTTTTATTATTCCTATACACTTGTAACGTTTCATTAAATACTAAATAATCTCAAATGTACAAATAATATACATGAGGCGTTTCATATCAAGTGATCCAAATTTTAAAACCGATGTTTTCCGATCGGGATGAAATTTGCACCAAGGTTAGACCTATTAGATAGTAGCTTAGACACAATTTTTCAACAAAATTGGTCCAGAGCTCTCTGAGTTAGGGAGGGGTCAAAATTTGACATTTTGCCAAACAGGTGTTTTTCTCATCCATGTAACTTTTTACCTATTGTTCTTAGCAAATTTTGTCCCAACTAGTTTTTTTTTTCAAAATAGGATTTTTTTTCAAAAACGGAACTTTTTTTTTTGGCTCAAAAGAAAGCTTAGGTTTTTTTCTTTAAGAGCTTTTTGGTCGCTTAGTGGGATGTGAGTGGGATATCTATCAAAAAAAAGAAAAATGTTTTGTAACTCAAGACAACGGTTTTTCAATTTTTACCATATGCACTAACTTGAATTTTTTCCTATTAGTGTGTAAGTGTTTCCAAAACCTTAAAAAAGCATACACTGAGCAACTAAACAAATTAACCTTTCCGACGGTATGTAACATACCTAACTAAAATTTCATATCTTCGATACTGTAATACCCGCAATATGTCAACCTTAGGAAAAAAATCACTTTTTTTCTATAGGAATGTTGAAAAATTATTATTTTTTATTTATTTATTTATTTTCAATAACAAAAATAAATAAATAAATAAGTTCTTAGATCCATTTATAACATAACTATTTTTTAAATTAATTTATTGTAGCTGATGAAGTATTTAAGTTTTGTAAATTTTTAAATACCCAGTCCTTTCATCCAGCTTATTTATCGCCTTTATTTGCTGCTTTTTTGCCAATCTTTTCTTGGCGTTACTAGGTTCAGCTGTTGCTTAAACTGATGTTGAAGGAAATCAACTTAAAGTGCTTAACAGATGAATACCACGATTGCCTTAAATTGACCATGTGTTCTAATGCAAAAACTTCTTGCCACTTAAGTGAAGTTCAAATTGCCCGGAAACCACATTCATCAAAGAGAATTTAATCAACTCTTTTGATCGCGAATATATTGAGGTGAAATTTGAATCTTGAATTCAGACTGATAGATCCTCATCCCACTAAGCGACCAAAAAGATCTTAAAAGAAAAAACCTAAGCTTTCTTTTGAGCAAAAAAAAATTATTTTTTGAAAAAAGTCAAAAAAATTTTTGCTTTTGAAAAAAGAAAAAAAAATTTTTTTTTTATTTTTTTTTTCGGAAAGACTGAAGAAATAGCTTTCTAAACTATTTGGGACAAATTTTGCTAAGAACAATAGGTAAAAAGTTACATTGATGAGAAAAACACCTGTTTGGTCAAAATGTCAAATTTTGACCCCCTCTAACTCAGAGAGTTCTGGACCGATCTTGTTGAAAAGTTGTGTCTAAACTACTATCCAATAGGACTAACCTTGGCGCAAATTTCATCCCGATCGGAAGACATCGGTTTTAAAAGTTGGATCACTTGACATGAAACGGCCCACATATATAAGTTTTTTGAAAAATAATAAAAATATTTTATTTTTTTACAAACATCTTAATAGCGTTTTTTAGCGCTTTTTCTAACTTAACGCCTTTTAGCGCTTTTTGCGATGTAGTTTTGCACTTTTTGCTTGGGAAAAGTTGGCATCGCTGCAGCGCGCTGGATGCAATATATTTATTGCCTTTTCTTTTTTTTTTTTACCAAATTAGAAAAGGCGACGTTTTTTTGTTTTAATAATCTCAATTCACAGGGTGAAAATGTTGTATTAGGAAAATAATAAAGAAATGTACAATGACCATATACATACATATATGTATGTAAAAAAATTCTTGAGTTATATTTGTTTATTGATAACTAATTAATAGCAATATGTGTTGATTTTATAACTATGGTTATCAGTAATTTGTAAAAAAAAATAATTTATAATTAAAACATCAGTTTGTTGGAAAGAAACAAATGCAATGTTATGCACATCTTTATTTTATTATAAAATCGGCTACAGCAATGAATTACAGTAAATTCGTATAATGCAAACAATAAAATAAAACTTGAATTATTTAAAATTAGTCATTGCGATAAAACACTATTTAACAAAAAAAAAAAAAACACTATTTATACACGTATATCCACTTTGAATAAAAAAGTAAATTTAATTCAAGCAAATTACTGTTTATAAATTACACACATACAAATGTATGAAGTATGAATGAATCTGTGAAAAACATTAGTAAATTTTAGCGTGTTTTTCACCGCATTTATTTTAAAGCCACACTTTAGTTGAAGAACCTAAATCAACATAAAAGTAAATATTAAAACAACTTTAAGAATTTATATATATGGGGCATTTCATGTCAAGTGACCAACTTTTGAAACCGATGTCTTCCGATTGGGATGAAATTTGAAAGGTTAGTCCTATTGGATAGTAGTTTAGATATAATTTTTTAACAAGATCGGTCAAGAACTCTTTAAGTTAGAGGGGGTCAAAATTTGACATTTTAACCAAACAGTAGCTTTTTCTCATCCATGTATCTTTTTATCTATTGTTCTTAGCAAAATTTGTCCTTAACAGTTTAGATAGCTATTTCTTCAATCTTTCGGGGGAAAAAAATAAAAAAATAAAAATATTTTTTTGACTTTTTTGCAACATCAAAAATATTTTTTACTTTTTTTTTCACAAAACCCTATTTATTTTTGCTCAAAATCTTAGGTTTTTTCTTTAAGAGCTTTTTGGTCGCATAGTGGGATGCGAGTGGGATATCTATCAAAAACAATGTTTTGGAACTCACAACAACGGTTTTTAAATTTTTAGCATATGCACGAATTTGATTTTTTTCCTGTTAGTGTGTAAGTGTTTCTAAAACCTTAAAAATAAAACGTATACTGAGAAACTAGACAAATTAGCCTTTTCGACGGTATGTAACATACCTAACTAAAATTTCCTACCTTCGTTAACCTCAGGAACAGAATCAATTTTTTTCTATAGAAATGTTGAAAAAAAACTTTTTTTTTTATTTATTTGTAATAATAATTAAATTAATATATAACAATAATAATAAAATTATAAATAAAAATATAAATAATTTAATAAAATTTAATCTTAATCACATTTCTTCAAATTTCATCCCGATCGGAAGACATCGGTTCCAAAGTTGGGTCACTTGACATGAAACGCCCCATATATGTGCATAGTGTGTATGAACAAAAGTTTGTGTGCTAGCTTTTATCAGCCAAAGATTCAAAAAGGAGCTATCGGCCATTTTTTAATATCAAAGGATACAAAATATACAACAGATAAATCATGTGATGTTATTTTGCAAAAAACTCTCCTATTTTCAAAGGGTGTGGATTTTTGATTAAATGTAAATATATCCGTAGTTCTGCAGTACTGCAAATCGCATACTGAGTGTAATATATAACAAAAATCTTATTTTTTCTCGCAGCTTTACCAGTTTTACATGAAAAATTTTTTCAGAAAGAGTCCAAAAAAAGTCATATATGAATCATACTGGATAAGGCATTTAATGGACTGAATTTAAGAAAGATTGTCAAATAATTTTTTAGTTTGATAAACTCTTCTAACTGGCTAAAATTCATTAGCATACCTTTAGGGTCGTATAAAATAATTTATGAAATGAAAAAATAAAATTTCCTAGAATTTGCACTCGAATTTCGAGGGCTGGGCTCTGCTAGTAATAAATGAATTTGTATTTTAATTCCAATAACTTTAATAGTTTTCAAAATAAAAATTAAGAATTAAGAATTACTCTTATATTTATACATAAGTTTAATATCATTTAAAATATTGTATTATCAATATCAGTAATCTGCCAATCAGGCTAACAACATATACCTTATGCTGCACATAGATATTAATAATATTGTAAATAATATGTATAATGTAAATACAACTTTATTATATAAATAAAATATTATCTATTGATTAAATAAAAAATAAATAAAACTATATCTGATATTGATCAACATAAATGTGATAACCTGGAACCTGAACCTATAACAGTGTGTTCTAGACGTCAAAAGAATTTCTTCATTGCGTCATGAACATTCAATTCAACAACCTGTTGTTTACAGAGGTATAACTTATAAAGACAACATTTTACAATTATTACAATACATTATTAAATTGATTTCAACAGTAAATAAAGGAAAAAACCTTTAAAAGATTAATAACTGCATTACAATTACCTGTTGACAAGATGGAACAAAATATGTTAGTAATATTAAGGCGATATATGATAAGCTACATATGTATGTAAGTTTTCTATACCAACAACTTTTCAGTCCCCATTATATTCAATAGAAGATTAAATTTTAATCAAAACAAGTAAGAAAATTACAGTCGGTCTAGACCGACCATACGATACCCTATGCCATGCGTTTAACGACCCTTTCTTTTTGATCCAACTATTTAGATATAGAAAATAAACATATACCAAGATTGAGCGGCAAGTTTTTTTTGCTTTCAGGTATGAAAAAGTTCATATCGGATGCTATATTTATAAGGGCTATAGGTTTTATTTTTGGACTACTGATAAATGAATGTAATAAACATACCCAGACTCCATTTGATCGAGATCTATATGATCATTTTGATATTATGGCAATTTAAATTGATCTCATAGGGGTCATTTGTATGGGGACTAGGTGTGAACATGAACCGATTTTCACCAATTTCAATAGCATTCGTGCTATGGCCGATAGAAGCTTACGTACCAAATTTCATTAAAATATTTTCATATTTGCGACCTGTCGTTTGACTACAAACTTTACATGGACACACAGACGGACGGACGGACGGACATCGCTAAATCGACTCAGAAAGTGATTCTAGTCGATCGGTATAATAAAATATGGGTCTAGGTCAAATAATTCTGGTAATTGCAAACATCAGCACAAATTCATTATACCCTGACCATATAGTGTAAATTTAGCTCGAAAATTGGTGGATAAATTAAATAATCTTATATATTAAAAAAATTTATGAAAACTAAAGTCAGTCTATCGAGCCGATTTCCTTCATTTTTTTTAAATGAAAGGTATTTAGACACAGATTTGTCATCAATCATTGAAATTTACTTAACTCCCACGTTAATCAAGTTATACTCAAACGCGATTCTTCCCTGTACATTTCTTATGGGACACATTCACTTCAGCAATTCGAATTCTCATAGCTCCTCTTATATGAATGGATCGTGATCGTTTCACTCTCAGAACACTTAGTGGATCAAGTTCTTTTTTTTGAGCTATTAACTGCATAAATTCGTTGAGTTTGAGGAAAGTTATGCGTGCACAATCAACTTTACATTATGCAACACGAAAGTTAACGTACAGATTTTATTACAATAATTGCATAACACATTTGAATACCACAGGTGAATAATTGTGTGTTCAACAAATAAATATTTACAATGAAATAAACTTCATGACTTAAATAGATTAAAAAACATTGAAAGAAATAAATTGAATGCTAAAATAAAATTTCCTAGAATTTGCACTCGAATTTCGAGGGCTGGGCTCTGCTAGCTTAAACATTAATAAATTATAATTATTGAAATATAATTGAATTTAATATTTATATATTTAAAAAAAATATATAAGAATGAATAATATTTACGCCATTATAATTTTTTTTTTATATATTTTATGTCATATTTACGCTCATCACTGAATCACAGACTCTGTAACGCTGTGAGAAATTAGATAAAATTTCGTTTCGAGTTTTTAAATATGAACTCCAGCTAACAACTTATTAAATTTATACAAAGACTTTATTTATATAATATTTGTTTCGAAAATTTTAACTGCAGTTTTGCAAAAATTTTAATTATAATTATAATTATATTTATAAATGCGGACTATATGACTCAACTTTTCTGATTATTAAGGTGTATGATATTAACTATTTGCTGTGATTTTTTTTTTTTTTAATTTGTTGTCACCAAGTAATATGTTCTGTAAAAGTGGCAAATCACCCTCAATCAGCAAATGACTGAAGTTGTAATATGAAACATTTGAATAAAGCAATAAATTTATTGTTTCATTGTGTAAAAAAAACACTTCAATTAACCACCTTAGCCAACTGCGGAAATAATTACAACTTAAAAACAATGATTTTACACTCTGTCAGAAATAATACATTGAAATGTGGTTCAAACACCCTTTAGATTATAAATGTTCTCAATTTATTCGGTGTCTGGCTTGTAAAAATAGCCTTTAATTATAAATATTGTTTTATTTCAAGTACGTCAATGAGAATTATCACATATTTAATGCTGTAAAAATTGCAAACTCCCAAAATAATGCATTAAACCCAATTGTGTACAAATATCGTGTCATGCAAAATAACACGTCTTTGAAGAATTAAAAATAAAAGTAATTTAGACAATTATATCAACTAGCAGAGCCCAGCACTCGAAACTCGGGTGCAAATTCTAGGAAATTTTATTTTTTCAATAAATTTTTTTCTTTCAATGTTTTTATAATCTATATACATTGCAAGCTCGGTATTCGCAACTACCCACTATCGCAATGGCCCGGTTATCGCGATGGCTTAATTTTTAACATTGCAGATTATATAATCGCGACAGTTTACGAAGAACGGGTTTCATTTTTGCGACTTTTATGTATCTGTTTTTCTAAATTTGATTACAATGTCTATAACCAAAAAAGGGAAATCCCCGTCTTTTGGTATATTAAACTTTTTGGATGATTTTGATCTTCAATTTTGTCAGTTTATTCGTGTCATTTGTTGTGTAAATACATCTCTTAATATGGGAAAAGTTCAACATATTTTAAAGCCAACGATTTCTCGGACATTAGAGATTTAAAAAAAAATTTAAAAGCGGATATTCCATGAATTCAGTTTGCGTGAATTACAAGTTGCATAAGTCTTCGGTTTACCGCATTAAAAAGCAAGAAAATTCATTAAAAAGTTCGCACGTACAGCAGAAAGTGAGAGTGAGCCTGGCAAACGTTGCACCTTCAAGAATGGAAAAAATGCTTTATAAGTGGCTTGTAAAAAAAGGAAAAAAAAATGTTCCAATATCAGAAGAAATTTTACGATCAAAACCCAATTCAGGCTTCAATGCCAGTGAAGGATGGTTGAAGAAACTTAAGCGGCGACATGTAATTCGATTTTTAAAAATTAAGGGCGAGAAATTGTCTTCAAAACCTCATCTTATTGATCCATTTGTAAAGAGTTTAAGGATTACGTTGTTGAGCATGGGTTGACTCTTCACCAAATCAACAATGCCGACGAATCCGGTTTATATTATATATAGGATGCTTCCAAATCACACTCTCTTGTCACCTGTAATGAAAATAAAAAAAATATGTAAAGAGCGGATAACTTTTTTGCCCTGTTCAAATGCGAATCGCACAGACAAACTGAAATTGTTGGTTGTAGGAAAATCGAAAAATCTACGCGCCTTTAATATACAAGTCCAGTAATAACGCCTGGATGACATCATTTATATTCAAGGACTAGTTCCATCACGAATTTGTGCCCCATTTAAGTTAATTTGCACCAATTTGTAAAAGTAAGTTTTTTATAAGTAAACATTTTTTAGGTCCGAGAATTTTTGGCTTCAAAAGGGCTGCCACAAAAAGCAGTTTTGCTTTTAAATAACGCGACGTGTCACCCAGTTGAGGAACTAAAAAGTGATAGCGGTTTTATTATAGGAATGAATCTACCACCCAATTGCGCTTATTCAACCGTTAGATCAAAACGTTATCAGCTTGGTCAAATTAAATTATAAATAACAACTGATCACCCACTTGGTTGGCGAAAAGGGAACAAATTTGGAGCGCAAACTAAAAAACTTCAATCTCAAAAATGCAGTTCAGATTCTATCTACGTCCTGGGATAAAATATCAGTGTCCACTATCCAAAAATCCTGGAACGCCTTGCTCTAATTCGGTAGTGAATGGAGCGAAGAGGATAACATGCACTTAAATATTTTACACAATATTATTATTTTAGATAAATTTTAACTTGACTAAAATAGGGTAATTGCATAGAGACAATTTCTTAACTGCAATAAATGCTTCATTACTATTCGGTTAGGGTATAAGACGTTCTTTCACATGATGCAATTCAGAAAGTCATAATTTGTGGAAAAGTTTACTAAAAATTTAGAGAAAGCAGAGTAAAAATATGAAAAACTGATTTTAAAGACAGAAGATAAAAAGAAAACATTTTAAAGATACTAAAACATTTTTATCAGGCATGTTATAGAATAAAATTGAAATCGATTTGATTCCGTATTACCAAATCGATCGATTTCATTTCAGCTTCTTCAGAAATTTGTCGCTTTCATTAAATCGAAAAAAAAATGAAAAATTTATTTTTTTGCATTAAATATGGCAACGTAACGAAAAACACACAGCTGATTGTTATAAAGAAAAAGAAAGAGTAATTTGAAGATGGTTTTGTGTAAAATAAATAAAATAATATATAAATAAAAAGTATAATATCCATTGCTGCAGCAATAGAGAAACTAAACCAACATTCCGTTCGATTCCTCAATATCACACAAAATGTATTGGTTGTACCCACCTCCACCAGTTTTTTGGGTTTCCTTTGTGTTGTGGCTCATCTTTTTTCTGGCATGGCATGACATGACATTTCCAATCGGCTCAGGATTTCTTCCAACCATAATATCTTTAGATGGTGGGCCAGAAGAATTTAATTTACCTCCCAAGTCTGCCCAATGACTTTCCACAACAGCCCGATCTCCCTTCACGAACCCCCCAGCTATATCTTGATGGCACTCCATGAATTCAAGAAAAATTCGCTCTTGTGCTGAACTACGATGTTTTCCCCTTTAACAATAAAAAAATTTAAACAAATTTTAAATTTAAATCTAATACTTACTTACTTTTCTCAATTGTTTTTCTTTTTCGTTTATCTTCTTTCGTTTTTTTGCTGTCAGTGTTGTATTTTGTTACAAAAAAAACTAATATTTTGCACTAAACAAAAAGTGGTTTGTATGAAATAAAATGGTGGCAATAATAAGTTTACGACGTTTTGTATATTTCGTCATCAAAAATGATTTTCTCTTAAATTGGTAATAAAATTTATTTTAAAGAATGAAATGTTTATATTTTGCTGAAATAAATAAAACAATAGTATTTTTTTATACCCTCCACTCCAGTGTGCAGAGGGTATATACAAGTTTGTCATTCCGTTTGTAATAATTAGAAAAAAAATTTTGGACCCCATAAAATATATATATTTGTGATCCTTATAACAACCAGAGTTGATATAGCGATGTCCGTCTGTCCGTCTGTCCCTCTGTGGAAATCACGATGACGGCATCAATCGGGCAGCTAGGGTGCTCGTTGACATAAAAAATGATTCATTAGCATCCTGAAAAGTTTGCTATTTAAAATAGTCCAAATCGGTCGATTAGGGCCCGAGATTTGAATGAAGAACTAAAAAAAGTCTTGAAAAAATATAATTTTCTATGTTGTTATTGTCATGATCACGCACTCAATAGGATAGCTAAGGTGATCATTTTCAGTGAGAATGATTCACCAAATTCGTGGGAAGATTTTTGTTTCAAAAATCATTAAAATCGGTGGAACAGGTCCAGGGAAATCTCTGAAAAACTAAAAAAAAAATGAAAAATATGATGTTTCTATATTGTTCTTGTTGTTATTCTAAATGTTGTATTGTTGTCATAGCTGGACTTGTTGTTTTGGTGGTCATAGTGGTAATAATATAATAAAAACTAACCCTTTGTACATTTTTTTTTATCAACTCTGGTAGAAAAATTTAACAGTTGCCATTGTTTTGGTATCACTAAAAAAATTTATTAGATCATTTCTGTCATTGCCACGAGCCTGCCTGCAAACTTTCAGATCGATTGGGTCACGGGAAAGGGGTTAAAATCGATCCAAAATTTTGTTGACAAGCAGAGAAGCAGACACTACGAATTAATATAAAGGGAGTAAAAATTCACCAGCATCTAAAGCAAATAATGCTAAAATAACTAGTTGTCAATAAAAAAAAACAATGTAAATTTAGCAAAAAAAAATTTTATGTATTAATTTATTTAAAGACAAACACTCAAAAATAATGTATTTTTTGTGTGTAATATTTACATATACATACATACACATATTAAATAATACAAATAATATACATATATTCTATATATGTATATCCATAATAACTGCATGTTAGAAATAAATCGGTATATTATTTTATTTACATAAATTTCTGCAATATTTTGTTGTGGGGAAAATACATTTCTTTTGCATTAACAGAGTGTCACTTCATTTTGCTCAGCGTGACTATGCCACAGTAGATGGCGCCACAATTTTTGTTTGCTCTAATTAGCTTTGCAATAGTTATTTCTATTTTAACATGAATGTCAATATTTTCAAATAGATATCATACAGCACAATGTTAAGAGTATACACGGACTGGCCTTTTATTTCATACGATTTTTCATTATTCTTTTACAAATATGAACATAAGTTTGGCATATTAACTTTTTGTTGTCTTTACAAAATAGAGTTACCGAGTTCATTAATGAGTTTTTTTTGCTTTCAAAACAGTTATACATACATAGATACATATATAAAATTATTATTCTGTTTTACCTACAAAATATTGCGATTACATCTAATTTTTAAAAATTGTTTATAATTACTAAAGCATTATTATTCACATAAATACAAAATTGCACTTTTGAAATTTTCCATTCAAATTTTAGAAAATATCAATTCTAAAAACTGGAATTAAAATTTCCAATTATAAATTAGAAAATATTAACTGAATTTCAGAAAATCATATCAAAACGTCGGAAATAATAATTTTAAATTTAGAAGACATCAATTGCATCTTTAATATATAAATTTTATTCGTTAAACACAAATTGAAATCCCAAAAAAAAAAGACACCAAATATGTTTACATTTAAAAATGTTTACATTTAAAAAAAAATATTGCCATTCAGGAGACATTAATAACTTTTCTGTACCGCGATTCAGTAACTTCTTTAACAATAGTCGAATCTTTAAAAAAAGAAAATTGCAAAATTATCAGTAAAATTTTTAAACGATATTCGCTATTGTTAAAGTCAGCTGTTGTTGTTATCTAAACGACTAACATGTTTGTGTTGTTTATTCAATCGATAAAAACTTAAATTTTTAGGTTGAAATGTCGTCATACATAAATAAAAATCATAAAATAGTGAAAATATTTTGCTTCTATTAAAAAACTTTTTTATATAAATAAAAAAATTAAATAGCATATTCCATTCATTATTTCGATTTCAAATAAATAAACAGAAATATTAGTAAAAAAATAAAGATATTAAACATAAAGATAAAATCATCCTGTCAAACACGAAGACATATGTGCCACTCGTTTACAATTTAAATAAATAGAAAAATAGAGATGTCGACTGTCGTTAAGATGTCTGTACTTAGTGAATCACTTAATCCTTAGTGCAAACAACAATAGCTGTCTATATATTTTGCGATTGTCGGATCGTTGAAATTTACAGAATCGGACTACAGAAAACATTGATTTAAATTCAATGAATTTTAGAAAACCTCAAATGATATTTAAGAATTGCGAACACAGAAATTGTTACATAAATAAACGCAATTTGATGAGAATGTTATTTTTTATATTTATAATTTTCACAATTTTTTTTGGATAAATATTTGAAATTTTCCAGAAAATAAAGATAACAAATTATTTTATTTAAAATGTTTGGGACATTTGGTTTTTTGCGTTTGGCATCCCTTATTTGATTATTTATAATTATTATAAATTTATTCTCTATGTTTTCCAAATATGGCAATATTTTAATAAAAACGTTGAGATAGCTTTTTTTTGGTTATTATTTTGTTACTCCATCCGACCTATATGGCCGCAATAAAGAAATATTTGGCCAGTTAAAAGAAACTATACAGCCATCCCCAATTAGCACGATTTAATGCATGTAGCCACCCTTCACAACCATTACCTTTGCAATGGAGGTTAGGGCGAGCTATTTAATTAGCAAAAACTAAATTAAACGAGAAGTTATGTCATATAACCGGAAACGCATGCATATAGGTATATAACCTTAATGCATGCCGATCAGCAACTACGATGACCAAAAAGCAAACACCGGAATAAATCCGAAATAATAGAAAAGACGAAAACCAACCCAAAGAATTTGCTGAAATAATTTGGTATTAAGTTTAACAAATTGTTTACTTTTTCCAATATTTTGTTTACATTTATTATCAATACTCAAGCCGAGGTGGAGGGTATTAAAGATTCGGCACAGCCGAATTTAACACTTTTACTTGTTTTTTATTAATTTTAAGTTGTTATGGATAGTTTTATGTTATCTATGCTACTTAAAATATCAATTTCACTTAAGAAATTGAAAGTGGTTTCATATCGATAACATTTGTCGGTTTACGTGTTCTGAAGAAGTCAAATACGGTTTCAATTCCACTTTCGATCGGAATTTGTTTCTGTGACATGCCTGTATATGCCACAAAAATATTACTGAGCAGTTTTTGTATTTTTCTTCGCCGTCGCAAAGAGGCGCCATTTGACTTTTTTTTTCGTTGCAAAAATTATAACTTTTGAACCAAATAAGATAATTAAAAAATTTAAAAGGCATATGATAGATAATTGATCAACCTATGAAATGAATGTTTGAAAAGGATTGTATGTGCCTACTTATGAGTTAGCAAACTTGAAATTTGTGGAAAAATCAATTTTATGGGAAGTAAAATAAAATAGTTTTTAAAATTTTTGATTTTTTATGTTTCTTTTTAAAGGCTTTTATGATTTAAAATTATTCTAGAAAAGAAGAAAAAATTTTTTTTTTAAATTTATTTTTAAATTTTTTGTAAAATATTGCTCATAACGGTAAAAGAAGGTATATCCAAAAGACTAATAACTTCTGAACTATAAATATTTTCTAATCTTTTTCGTGACTTTACATGCCGCAGTGATGAAATAAGCGGATCGGAAGATGCTGTTAACATGTTGAAGAGGTTCTCATTTTGTCTCACCCTTGATGACTTGAAAGTGTTCAGCAATCTATATTTGTTATAATATTTGTCATAGTAGTTTATTCGAAGTTTTGTTATATAAAAAAAAAATAACAAAAAAATACAATATCAATATCCATCATATTCTCAGCGTAACTTAACTACATCAGATCACATTAGCAAAATATTTAATTGTATTAATTTAAACGCATTTCAACTAGAAATTGAATATTAACAATTTAATGGCTTAGAATATGGAGACATATTTTCTGGGTGTATTCTGTGCTAAATGTAGTTAAAAATTGATTTAGAGCCGATCTGTATAAAAAATTGGATATTTATTATCTAGAAGATTTGACGTTTTAAATGCTACCAATCCATTATGTCAGGACCATCTTAACTTTATGTGTTGTGACAATTTTTACATTAATTGAAATTTATCAATATATATAAATTTACATCATATTCGTTGTAATATCTAATCGATAAGTTCACTCATTAAAATAAATCGAAAATAAAGGCTGATTAAATAATTAAATTATAAAACAATATTAATTAAAAAAAGAAAACAATTGAAAAATGTTTGAATGTTTTACAAAAAAAAAATACAAATCAAATTATATTACATGGTACGAGTAATACATTAAATTTAATTAAATATGATTTATAATAGTTCAACTGCAGTTAATAAAATTTAATTGACAATAAAGTTTTTGTGAATACACATATGTTTGATTAAATACAATTTTAGAGTATGAAAACCTTTTTAAGAAAGAAAGCTGAAAAAAGGCAAAAAAAAAATTGAAATAAAAGAACATATAAAATAAACTTTTTCCTTTCCATTCTGCAACGAATCAGCTGATTGTTTTATGGTCAAGGAGGGAAAATGTGTATAAGACGTTCGTTTTTCCATTCCCTTACGTTGGGTACCGTACGAACTTGATGGAAACATAAATATAAAATATCAATAGAAAGGCGTTTTAATTATGTTTGTTTTCCGAGTATTTTTATAAATAAAAAAAGAAGGATGACGATAACAACAAAAAATTATTTTTATCACAAATTTAACAAAGTTATAGATACTAGCAGATCCCAGCCCTCGAAATTCGAGTGCAAATTCTAAGAAATTTTATTTTTTCATTAAATAAATTATTTTATAAGACCCTTAATATACGCTAATCTATTTTTGCTGATTCACAGTTCAACACTTTTTAAATATCGATTGCGTTATTGTCGTTATTGGTTTATGTCTAATTATTGGTTTGTGTCCAAAATTATTTATCAATTCAGCACAATTATTGTTGTGAATGAAGAAAGCAAACTTAATAAACACACACATAGCATTGTATACTGTTATGTATGGGCTAGTAGCAACTTTAAATGCATTTTGCTCCAAAAAAATTTTCAAATTTAAAAATCTGTAAATCTGGTGGATAGCTAAATAGAAATACCTTTCAAATGAGGGATGTTTGGTCAAAATAGGACTAAAACTGACACACTAACATCGGTCACAAGAAATCGCCTTGCCCATTAGTATTATAGATAAAACAAGAAAGATTGTTAAATTCGTATTACGTTTACATTAATATCTGGACTTATTGCACTATTTATAACAAACTAGCATATTCCAACCCTCCAAATTCGAGTGCAAATTCTAGGAAATTTTATTTTTTCATTAAATAAAGACCCTAAAGGTATGCTAATCAATTATAGCCAATTCGCAAATCAACACAAAAAACAAACTCATTTTTATTACAAACATATTAACAAATTTAATAAACACACACATAGCATTGTATAATTTTTTGTATGTGTTAGTAGCAACTTTAAATACAATTTACTCAAAATAAAGGAACAAATTTAAAAATCTGTAAATCTGCAAAATGGCTAAAAAGAAATACCTTTCAAATAAAATACGTTTGGTCAAAATCGAGATAAAACGGTAGAACAAAACATCGATCACAAGAAATCACCTAGCCTATTAATATTATAGATGTAAACAAAATATTTTAAAAAAGGAAACAGTTTGATAAACTTAATACTAAAATTACTACAACAAACACACTGATTTTTTAATTTTTTTTAGAGGTGTCTAAATACCTTAAGTCATATCTTGCCACAATGATGCCCGATTTACCTCATTTAACCTGCTCGAAATAATTACAAACAAAATTGTTCTAAGCTTAACCAGGTAAATTGTTTATTTTGTAAATGAGGGTGAATTCAACGGATAGACAAACAGATGGACAGACGGACGGAGTTGTTATAGGGAACGAGATAGTACTACATCAGTTATGGGTTCCCAAATTCAATTTCCGATGCGTTACAAATGGAAGGACAAACTGATATATACCCAGTGGTGTGGAGGGTATAAAAACAGCTGATTTGTTTTTATGGAAAAAAAATACATAAACTAACTAACAAAACGCTACGTTACAGAATCATTAAAGAACATAAAAACGAATGGCCTTAAGCATGCATCTTACGTCAATATTGGTTTCGCTGTAAACTTGTAATGGTGTTTCGTACACCTGGACATTTTGATAGATGATGTAAAAAACAAAAATCTAATATCATGTCACTTAAAATATTTTCGAGGTCATGGCTCAAATTGCAAACGGGATCCCCATATAATGGGTAAACAAATATGGAGGTTATACTATAATATAATTAATTAACCGATAAAAAATGACATTTAAACATTTATAAATTTTTATGAGAATCTTGTTGCTTTTATTTTAAAACTTACTATACATCGTTAAGATGAATCAAATGTGTTGATTTGAGTATCTTAATTTACATAATAATGCATTTCATTTCTACCCTCCACGGGTTTCATTGTGTCTGAGCTTCAATACAAAATTGTTGACTAATATTAGAACTGCTCTAATTTTTATACTCTACACACTATGTGGTCAGAGTATAATGACTTTGTGCTGACCTAGACCCATCTTTTATTATACCGATCGACTCAGATTTACTTTCTGAGTCGATTTAGCGATGTCGGTCCGTCAGTCTGTCCGTTTGTGTGTCCATGTAAACCTTAAAATTAAACTACAGGTATATGAGCTTCCATCGGCCATAGGATGAATGCTATTGAATTGGATGAAGATCGATGAATGTTCAACCCCAGTCCCCATACAAATGACCGCAATAAAATCGACTTAAATTGGGTTTATGTATGTTTATTACATCCAGTAAGAAGTAGTCCAGAAATAAACCCTATAGGACAATTGTTAGTCATAGCCCCCATATAAAGCTGCTTCCAAGTCATCACCTAAATCTATAAAAAAAACAAAAATATTGCACAGACTTTTCTCAAATTTGGTTTATATATGTTGTTCTGAAATATAAGTGACTTTACCTAATATGGTCGGGTTGGGTCCATTTTTCGACTTAGTCCCTATTTAAATATAGCAGAAAGCGTCATCTACGTATCACTTATAGCAAACAACTGCGGGGACTCTGGTTATACTTGTGGGGTTGTTGAATTATGTAGATGTTATATGTTTAGATTGTGAAATTTTTGTGGTTTTACAGCAAAGGGTTGTTGAATTAGCTGAAACAATTTTATAACATAAGTTTTTCACCAACACAATCATAAGTCACACCGATTAGTCTTACGGCTCATAGAAATAGAAATAACATAGAAATTTTTCCGTCTGTGCGTATAGATGTTTACACATCGAAAATTTGTCTATATCTAATTGGTTGGAAAGATTTTGTCTCTAAACGCATGCTATGGGTTATCATATAGTCGGCCTAGACCGACTATAATTTTCTTACTTATTTTTTATGGGTCAACGTCTTTTATACAGGGAGTAAAGCGTGAACATTGTTTGTTTATTATTATTTTCATAAGTTGCAATCGCATTTTTATATGGTCAATGAGTGTTTTATATGTATTTTACCGTACTGTATGACAAGTACTTATGTACGACAATATTTCATTCCTATTTAATCTGATTTGAAATGAATTATTGATATTTGAAATGGTTAACAAAATTACCAACAAACCATAAACTCTTCATTTCCCACTACCCTTATCGAAGAAAATCATGAAATATAATACCCACCCAATCATGAAGACTTGTCGTCTTTATTTGTATGTGAGAGAAAAATAAGTCAAAGACTCATACCGGCTCATGGGGTCAATTAATTTATTCAATTATATTTTATATTTACAGAGCATTTAATGGAGAACAACTACAACTGGTGATTTTCAAGATTTTAAATGAACAATCAGACTGGCAAAGTAATAATTATTGTTTGCAGTGTGCGTGTGTGACATTTATAACAATTGGTGACAATATAAAAAAAGCAAGTAAGAAAATTATAGTCGGTCTAGACCGACTATACGATACTCTATACCATGCGTTTAGATAACCTATATCTTCCATCTATGTAACTAATTAGATATAGAAAATTAGCATAAACCAAATTAGAGTGGCATTACTTCTTTAGGTTTCCCCAAAGTAGGACACCATATATCCATATTGGCTTTATTATACTGTTATACAACAGGACTTTATATTCAAGTGTCAGTTTCGATTGTTGGTTTATTAGCCAATGTAGACTATAGCCTTTAAATTTTATTTGGGTTTTCTTAGCTTCAATGTGTTTGTGCCATGTGAGTCGCCGATCCAAATGAATGCCAAGCGTTCATTTAGCAACATTGATGCAATTCTAGGGTTATTATGAATGATGAAATGTTGCAAAAGTTGACGTTGTTAATCTCTGGTTCGTTCGTATATCACATGTAAAAACTATATACAGAATAGGACCTAGGACGCTTCCCTGTGGAACACCTGCTTTGATTTTAAAGTCATCAGTGGTGTGACTTTTGTACTTTACTCGTAAATTTCTATTGGTTAGATATGATTCCGGAATCCTGTGGCAATTTTGTGGAAACGTATTTCGTATTTTATATAGCAGACCGTCGTGCCATACTTTATCGAATGCTTGCGCAACGTCTAAAAAGATAGACGAACAGTAATTCCTATCTTCAGATGTTCTTCTTATCCGATCCGCTATGCGATTTACCTGTTCAATTGTGCCATGTTGTTTACGAAAGCCAACCTGGTGTGTGGGTATAACATCATTTTCGGTGAAATATGGCATAGTTTTTGCCAAGAGCAATTTTTCGAATAATTTAGATAGACACGGAAGAAGACTTATAGGTCTATAGGATGAAGCAAGTGTTTTGTCCTTACCAGGTTTGTGAATCATAATTATCTGTGACGTTTTCCAAGAGTTCGGAAAGTAGCCATTCTGTAATATTTCTATTGCTGTCATTGGTAGTTCTTTTATCATTTTTGGGCAAATTAGATCAGACCCGGGCGCTTTTTTAACATCTAGTTCATTTTTGATAACATTACAAAGCTCATGGATTAGATGGATTTGTCTCAAAAACAAGAATTACCAGTTACCACTAGATAGCCTAAGTGGGAATTCGCCTATAATTGGCAGTTTAAAATTTTTTGTTGCTTAATTTTATTATTTTTTATAAAAATAAAAAATCTTATTTTCGATCTTTACCATTTTAATGATTGAGTTTGAAGTTATTCAGGCTCAAGATCAAATGTTTTGACTTTAAATAAACCAAAAATATTGGCACATTCGTTTCAAAAAATTGATCTATATTCTGCATGAAAGGCTATACAGCTGTTTCGGGAAGTGTTAATGTTGTTCTATATTTTAGTTTTTTATATTGGAAGAGGCTTAAATAGTTTAACTGTTGCTTGAATTCTCATTTGGTTGTTTTCAGCAAATATATATGAATTTAACTTTTGACCAAACAAACTATCTACTGCTTTTTGTTACTCATGATGGTTGGTGACTCTTCCTGAAACAGCTGTATAACCTGTCATGCAGAATACAGATCAATTTTTTGAAACGAATGTGTCAATGTTTTTGCTTTATTTATTGTTTCGACTTTTCTCTCCGTTTCTCTTAGTTGTTTTACACTTAGATTGAGCCTAGACTTTGCTGTAGGGGATCGATGGGCTTGCCATTCTCTTCTAAGGCGTCTCTTAGTTGACACTAATTCTTCTTTTTGGCTGTTGCTTATCGTATGTCGGTAATTTAGGGCTAGACTATAAGTAGGAGTGGCAACCTCCGCAGCAGTTATCAACTTTGCATTAAACATGTGCAATTTAAAGTCAATGTCAGTGCTCCCTTCGAAACTTTGTCTTTGTTGAGGTTAGTTTATTGTTTTGAGGATTATAAATGACTCTGCCGATATCATATTTCTCCCAATGTGCTTAGTTATACCAACATCTATGAGAACTGGCATTTTCTTTAAATCTGTAGGCCAGTGTGTAGGTTTTCCTGATGAGATAAAGTCGTAGTCCCTTTGTTGCAACAAACTATTATAGAGTTGCCTTCCTCGTGAGTTTATAAAACGGGGGCCCTAGTAAGGATGTTTAGCATTGTAATCGCCGGCGGCAAGGAATTTTTCTCCCAACGCATACTGAAGTTGCCTGCAAGTAGTTTTTCGAATATTGTTCTCGGGCATAATTTCGTATACGAGACCTAAGTGTGAGTGCCATTATTATTAATTTTTTTGCCTTCGGATATAAAACAGTTCACCATATTTGGTTAGGTCACTTATTTTTGTAAAAAGATATACAAACCAATTTTGAGAAAAATCTGTGGAATATTTTTGTTTTTTGATAGATCGAAGTGAAGATTGGAAATTAGCTTCATATGGGGCTATGATTAAGAATTGTTCTATATGGCTTATTTTTGGATTACTGATGAATTGATATAATAAACATACTCAAACCCAATTTGACCGAGATCTATATGATAATTTGGATATTATGGCAATTTAAGTCGGTCTCTCTCTGAGAACATGAACTGATTTTCACCAACTTCAATAGTATTCATTCCATGGCCAAGAGAAGCTTATATGCCAAATTTCATCAAAATATATTCATATATGCGCTCCGTAGTTTGATTACACAGGCAGACGAACAGACAGACGGACAGACATACGGACGTACGGACGAACTTGATTCCGAATCGAGAGGTATAATAAAATGATAATGTGTCTACATCAAATCAGCACAAAGTCATTATTTAGGGTATAAAAATTACACTAGCCAACAAGGTTTTGGACTGGAGCAACCAAATATCTTTCCTAGGGTAATTTGGTGGTCTGAATTCGAATCTGTAATTGATTTTTCTCTATCAAGTCAGGTTTTAGAGATACAAAAAAATGTTTTTATTCGTTTTTTACATAAAAAAATCATTAGTTTATTTAAAAATCAATGCATTTTAAAAAGTGAATGGTGTTATTTGAACGTCGTTTGTATTTTGTTGGTTCGGTTTCACGTATTAGAGTCCAGCAATAGTCTCCCAGCATGCTTTTGTCCCAAAATTCTTGATGATTTCTTTCCAATTTCACCGCACCTAGGTTTTGTTGAATAAAATCTAAATGCGAATAAAGAAAATGCATTATGTGTGACATTCGTGCACCTAATTCGTGGAAAATTTTAAAAATTCAGTAACAATTTGTCTGTAGTTTTCACTCTTATTGCTTCCAAGAAAACTGTCCACGATGCTCTTGAAAGATTTCCAGGCTGCATATTCTTTCTCTAATAAACATTGTGAAAAATTGTCATCATTCAATAGCTTGGCCCTGATCTGAGGGCCAACAAATATGCCTTGTTTGATTTTAGCATATGAAATTTTAGGAAAAATCGCTAACAAATATTTAAATGCTACACCATCTTTGTGCAGAGCCTTGACAAATTTCTTAAAAAGGCCCAATTTAATGTGCAGCGGCGGAAGAAGAACGTTGGATCAATTAATGGTTTATTTAAAATGTTTTGTTTTCCTGGTGAATACTCAGTTCTTTATAGCCACTCTGTTCTGACGTAATGATGACATATAGCGCGACTATCCCGTAGACAAAGGAAACAACAATATTTAGTGAAACCTCCTTGCATACCAGTCAACAAACCAATGATCCGAAATAGATTAATTTACAGTTAATTATGATGGTCTATACTATATATACAAAGAAATTTAAAACACCACACCACCACCATTTAAGATCGTTGTATTTGAGTAATGTCAAAATTTCAGTCATTGATTCGTAATTTTCCTTTGTATTAATGGCATGAGCAATTGGTATGGATTGTTTTTCATTCCCATAATGCAAAAGAAGAGCCTTTAAACTGTCTTTAGAGCCATCAATAAAGCTTCTATCTCTATAGATTGTTACTTTTGTCCCAACTGCAAGATGTTTCCACTGCTGCATGCATGAAGCTAGTAATTCTGCGTCTTGCTTTTTTAAATGTAAATCCCGAATTAGATCATTTAGCTCAGCTTGAGTCACTTAATGGCGTTCATCATCAGCTTCATAAAAACTACCACTGGACGTTGCACTGGACGTTGCGCTGGTTTGAAAACCTATGGGACATTCGCGTAAGTAATATATTTTGGATTTTTCAAATAACAATCGGTTTGGTGGTTACGTGACTCTCTCCAAAGTACTGGAATTGAAAAATCGAAATAGATCTTTTTGCCATTTGACCACTTGTATAAAACAGTTTTGCAACTATTGCAAAACATTGTCGGTGTGCACGGTTTGTCCAAGTTTCGGACAGCAAAACCAAAATAATGTAAATGTGCATATTTTAATGATTCTGGTATTGCATATCCTTTTTTTCCAACCAAATATTCACCACACACAAAGCAAAAATAGCTTGAATCAGTAACACTCGAACTCCCTGACATGCTTAAACAATACTATTATGAAGATTTAGAATGAATGTGGGTGTCTGTCATATTTATAATTGTGAAATTGTAGTGTCAGTATTGACTGTTTTATAGTATTGCCAGTATGCGATAAAAAATGAACATGACGTGATAGCCCAATTTTTATGCTAGATTCGAATTTAGCGCACCCAGATTAGATAAAAAACATGCTTCGTTTCTGCAGTAATTTTTTTTTTAATTTGTAGACCAGTGTTATATGTAACTTCTCGTATTTATTATTATTTTTTCGCGATTTATTTTTGAAATCTTTGGACCAGGAGTAAATTTACTTTTTGGCCAAAAATAAGGTTTATTGCTTTGAGTTAATCTTAATTGAAAAAAGACATTTTTTTTACAAAGCTCTTAGCATTGAATTTGTGAACATTATATTAAATGAAACAATGCTGGTTGTTCCAACTGACCTAGAGCAGTGCTTCTCAAACTTTTTCATATTGCGTCTCCCTAAATTCCGAAACAAAAGTTTCATTCCCCCCCACCCCTCCCCCCTCCCAAAAATAATACTATTAAAACACTATTTATCATTAATTTTGTTTAAGTAATATTTTTATTACAAATAATAAATCCATTTAAATCAATTTTTTTTAAGAAAAACTTTTTAAAATAAACTCAAAAATAATATTATAAAAAAATAACTTTTACTAAAAGAATATCTAATTTTTACGATATAATAATTTAATGAGAAGGATGTGATTGCATAGTTTTACACAAATAATCAATATCGGGTGAAATTTCAGAAATACTAATTCGAAGGTTTTGTTCCAAAGAGATGGTTGAAAGGCACGATCTATGTTTATTTTTAAGTACTCGTAATGAAGAAAAAGCTGTTTCACAAAGATACGTTGTCGCAAAAGGTATTAATTTTAGCAATGCCACTTTTGCATAAGTCGGATATTCTTGCTGTCGCCTTATCCAAAATTCTGTACAACTTTTTTCGTTAAACTCTAATTCAAAAGAATTATCTGATCTAATTTCAATCAATTCTTCTTGAGCTACCCAAGAAATATGATCATATTTCAATGTTTTAGCAAATGGCATCGTTATCCAGTCGTATTTTCGTTCGTCGTTCATGTTTGGGAAATATTTAGCAAAAAATCTTTTAGATTCATCAATATGATTCAGTATTGTTTTTTTAATTGAATTTGATATTGATATTTCATTGGTGCAAACAAACTCATTCAGACATGGGAACATTTCCATATTTCCTTCGTTAATAAAGTTTGACCATGAACAAAGTTTTTGTTGAAAAGCAATAAGTTTTGTATTCAAAACTAAAATATTGGTTTCTTTTCCCTGCAGAGAAAGATTTAATTCATTTATTTTAGCAAAAAAAAAAACTGCTAAATATGATGCTAAACACATCCAACTTTCATCACTAAAGTGCGTAGCAAGATTTGGTTTTTTATCTAAAAGAAATAATCGTAACTCATCTTTAAGTTCTAAAATTCTATTTAAAACTTTTCCACGTGAAAGCCACCTTACTTCAGTATGATATAACAAAACCTCATGCACTGATCCCATCTCCTTACATAAAATATTAAACAATCTCGAGTTTACAGCACGATTTTTTACAAAATTAACAATAGCTGTAGTGTCACTCAAAATTTCACTGAGTTCGGAACACATTTGTCGAAAAACTAAATGTTCTCTGTGTATTACGCAGTGAATATGTTGCGCATCTGGTGATACTTTTTGTACTTCTGCTTTGAATCCAGAAATTCTCCCAGCTGCACCATCTGTACACACTCCTACACATTTTGACCATTCAAGTTTATTCTCTGAAAAGAACTCATCTACTTTTACAAAAATATCAATACCTCTTGTTGAAGTTAATAGCTCCCGTCAAAAAAGTAAATCATCATGAATTTGGAAGTTATACTGATATCTTACAAAAACCATTAACTGCGCGTAATTTGTTATATCAGTAGATTCATCAGTTTGTATCGCGAAGAAGTTGCTCTGTTTAATACGAGATATTAATTGGGTTTTAATATTATATCCCATGCTATCAATTCTTCTTTTCATAGTATCGTTTGAGATAGGAATAGACTTCAAAGGGTTAGCAATTTTTTCACTGTATATAGTTTCACAAATTTTAATTGCTGCTGGTAATATAAGATCTTCTCCTATCGTATAAGGTTTTTTGTTTTTTGCAATTAATAGGGCAACTTCGAAAGATGCTTTTAGCAGGTCATCATTAAGTTTTGTATATTTTGTAAGAGAACCAGTTTGTTCCTTTTTATCTGCTGCCTTTCTTTGAAACAATTCGAGTGGCTTATTTTGATATTCTGGGTGCAAAGTAGTTAAATGACGCAGTAGTTTTCCTGGCCTCATAATATCGTTTGATAGTTGGGTGAAACAAATTACACACATAGATCTTTCTTGATTATTAAATGTTGACGAAATAAATCCATATTTCAAATAATCAGTATTATATTTACGATTTTTCAATTGAGGTGCATTATCTGCGGCGACTTTTCTCTTATTACCAGTTGTTAATCTCGATGTTGAAGTAGAAGTTCCTGGTAAATATGATAATTCTACTGGTTCTTGTAGATGTTCAGATGTAAGTTCTATTAATTCATGTACACTTTCATAATTTTCTCGCTCTTTAGGTATTTTTATTAGCCACTCATCCATTTTTAAACCCGTACTAAAATCGTTAAAATTTTAAGAAAATAATAGTTAAATTTATCACCTAATTAAAAGAAATAATAATAATTACCTTGAATATAGAAAGAAATATAATTATTTTATAATATTTATTATACTTTTTTTTGCTTTAATATATTCACTTTTTTAACTTTTTTAATATTACATAAAAAAAAACTACAAAAATCGTCAATGTTGAAAGCACATCACTAAATGAAGATAAAATTTAAAAATGTGCTTCTTTTTGCAAACTAACTAAGCCTACTGCGGAAATAAATTTTTCAATTTAATAAAATTCTAGGAAGTTAAAAAATATGCTTCTATGTAGCTAAGCCTACTACGAAATCTAATTTTATATAAAATTTAACAAAGTTTAAAAATATGCTTCTGTGTAACTAAACCTACTGTGAAATTTAATTTGAACAAATTTTACGATTTTAAATTTAGGAATACACCATTCTCAAAGAAATTTATGAAATAAAAAAAAATATTTTAAAGACTAAATACATAAATGTAGAAATACTTAAATGTTTTGCGGCTCCTTTAAAAAAGTTCTACGGCCCCCTAGGGGGCTGCGGCTCACAGTTTGAGAAGCACTGACCTAGAGGGTACAGCTGATTCTCGAATTTAATTTAATTATCTTAGTGATGTTATAATAAAATATTTACAGCTTTAAATATTTTTTAAATTCAGTACAAATTTAACTTTTTTCCAAATGAAATTTATCTGACACACGTAATTAAAACAACTAAGAAAATTATAGTCGGTCTAGAACGATTATACGTTACCCTATACCATGCGTTTCGAAATAGGGTGTTGCATCCAACATTGCTGAGGCAATAACTGGATATAGAAAATAACACAAACCAAAACTTAGTAGAATTGTTATTAATTTATGGCGTGCAGATATGAAAAAATGCATATCTATTGTTGTTTTATGCGTGCGTGGACCGGACACGACCCTTTTTGAATAACGTCTCTTTCTGTTTTCAGAAACATATATAAAACGAATTTGAAAAAATCTATCCAATATTTATGTTTTTTATACCCTATACCACTATGTGGTCTGGGTATAATGACTTTGTGCTGATGTTTGTAACTACCAAAAATATTGGACCTAGACCCATCTTTTATTATACTGATCCGTCTGTGTGTTCAAGGTTTACATGGACACACAGAGAGACAGACGGACAAACATCACTAAATCGACTCAGAAAATGATTCTGAATCGATTGATATAACAAAACGTGGGTGAGTCTAGGTCAAATGTTTTTGGTAGTTACAAACATCAGCACACACTCATTATACCTTGCCCACATAGCGGTGTAGGGTATAAAAACGACCTAAACATGTGTATGGAAAACAATTTTTTTTTTATAAATATGGTAAGCACTGTTACTATGCATTTAGTAATTGGTTTCAATCATTAAAACAACCTACATAAATTGATACATACAAATTTTATTGGTACACAATATGCACAAGTTCAGGGACTGATCAACTAAACATGAACCTTAGACAATGTCTCGCTAATATTGTGTTTGAAAATTTATGGAACTGACATACTTCTCTTTAGCCAACTTTCAAATTCAAAAATATTGAAAAAAAAAACATATTGTTCAACTTTTACACCCCTGTAAGTATGAGTTTGTCATTTGTAATGCAATGCAATGTGGTTGAAAAACTATTTAAAGTTCCAATTTTGATTTAAGAGATCAAACTTAGAACCTTCAGAAAATAGTTTTTTTTTTTTAATTTTACTTAAATCTGTAAAATTAGAACAATAAATCAAAGTTTCAGAACGAAATTTTGAAAGACACATCTCATCGAACCAAGTCGTAATATCAATTTTGTTGGACAACAAAACTTGTTTGTAAAACTTAAAACACGTTCACCGAAACTGTGTAAACGATTACGGAAGTTTTTTTTTTTTATAAAATTAGTAAATTTATCTTGAATATAAATAAAAAAACAAAATAAATTTATTTATTTATTTCCATTTAATTTTATTTATTTTTTTTTGTCCAAAATTAATTTTTGCAGAGAAAATACGAAAGTGTATTTATCAATGTTACGGTAAAAATAATTTAAATTATATTTTTAAAAATTGTTTTTATATAGATTGAAGAGAATTTTACCAGCTTAAAACAAGGCGAAAAAATCATAAAAATTGGGAAATTATTTTTATCATAACTATGTACCCAGTAGGGCAGGGGCACCAATTTTTTTTATTTTTATTTTTCTTTATATATTAACATTAAAAAAAGGATTAATATATGATTTAAAAGTTAAAATATGCTAGAATTTAGTTTCGAAGTCTTCTTTATATATAAAATAAAAAACTTACTTATCATAAGAGATTTTACAAATATTATAGTTTTTCTGAAGATACATTTTAAATTGGGTTTCAACCACCACAACGGACCTACCTACTATCTCCAATTCGAATAATTGAAGTAAGATAATAAGCATCGTTGATTTCTGTAAAAACAACTAAACAGTACATTAAGTACGATGTGTATGTCCATATGAGTAATTAAATTATACGACCTTTGCTTTAAACGAAATACCGAATATTCGTTTTTCGGTAGAATGCTGAATACATTGTTGATGACATCTCTACCTTCTATTCTTAAAAGTACATTTTGTGTTTTTTTTTCAGAAACAATTTGCTTATTATTGAGACATATAAAAATCAAATTTTCTATTGGAAGCTAAAAATATTTTAATAATTTTGTAAATTTTTACTTCCTTCCGATATATTGATATTAACGCTAGCGAAGTAAGCTTTTCCTCGCATATGGTATTACGAAGGTATGTTTTAGACCAATAAAATTTAAACATAATAAATATATTTGGAAAAAGATTTTCATCGTTCATTCCAATGGTAACTAATAGAAAGGTTTTTCTTTTATCTATCCAAAACTTAATCCAAAGAGACAGTTCAGCTAAAATTATTTGATGTGACTCGTTCAAATCATTTTTGTAAAAAAATTATGAGATCTTCGAAATCAATGCATGAGAAGTTTATAACGTTGATGGGAACTACGGTGTTTAGAGATTTTATAATATAATCCTGACAGGTAAATCTATCTTTTAGACTAGAAATTGTTTCGTCTAAATATGGAATAAATAATTTTGCACTGTAGTATTCCTTTTAATAAAACTTTTCTAATTCGTTGCCCACTTATAATATAAATTAATTTGGTTATAAGTTTTCAGAATATCTAAATTTACTGATTTTAAGTACTTTGACAAAAGTACAAAGCTGCAAATTGCCACATTTAAGATGAATACAAATTTACATACCTAAAAACAATATATAATAATACGGGTAGTTACGAAAGTTCTGTTCATAAAATTTATAACCATCGTGAAACATTTTAATGACAGTTAAAAAAAAAAGGAAATATTTTTAAACACTTTCTTTTAACTCACACTCTTTGTCTGTCTGGTGGTGATTTCTTGTTACCGATGTTTTGTTCTACCGTCTTATCCCGATTTGGACCAATCGTGTACTATTTGAAGGGTATTTCTTTTTAGCTGTTCACCAGATTTCAGATTTTAAAATTTTTTCCTTTATTTCGAGTAAATTGCACTTAAAGTTGCTACTAAAATTATACATATTCTATGAGTGTGTTATTAAATTTGTTAATGTGGCTGCTAATAAGTTTGTTATCTTCATTCACAATAATAATAAACCATAAAAGTGTTGGTTTGTGAATTGGCTAAGTTGAAAAATAAAGCTGCCTAGAAATTGCACTCAAATTTCGAGTGCTGGAATCTGCTAGTATATAAACTAATAGGGTGAAATTTTATTATAATTATTACAGAATTGAATTTTATGAAACCGAATTATACAATGTTGATGAGTTAAAAAAACCAACCAATAAAAACCAAGTTTTTATTATACTCCCTTTATTTGTAAATTAATTTACCTCCATGTAATTAAATAATTGATTGACTGAAAAAAAATGTTAGATCATTTTTGTCTGCCTGCAAAGTTACAGCTCGATTGGATCACGGAAAAAGGGGTAAAAAGCAATCCAAAGTTTTGTCGGCAGGCAGACACTACGAGTTAATATAAAGGGAGTAAAAAGAGTTAAAAGGATCACACACAAAAATTTGGAGCAAAAGTAATTTTGAGTTGAAAAAGTGGCTTAATTAATATTCCCTAAACCCCGGCGCACAGTGGACCATTTGACGAGAAGGCGGTCAAAAATCTATAACTTTTGATTGGTTTGGAATTTTGATATGCGGTTTTTTTTCAGAGTTCAGAAAAAAACACACACTGAATAAAAAACTCGTACATATATGTAAACAAACATAACTTAGACCAACACACACATATTTTCATTTTCATATCAATTATGTTTGTTTTTAAATTTTCTTCGGTGCCCAACACAACCATGACTGTGTTCGTTTTAATATTTCGTTATTTACACGAACATTTTTGTATCACGTACTTTTTGTTTCAATCACACATAAAGCACACATTTTTGAGTGTTGCTTTATTTGAAGTTCATGTTCTGGTACGTGTACTGAAAAAAAGAACAGAACATGTACAATAAACAGGTTCGAGTTCAGTTATATTTTAAGTCGTGTTGTGTCTCGTGTAGTAAGAAAAAACAGAACATGTACAATAAACAGGTTCGAGTTCAGTTATATTTTAAACACGACTTAAAATATAACTGAACACGACTTAAAATATAACTGAACTCGAACCTGTTTATTGTACATGTTCTGTTTTTTCTTACTACACGAGCCACAACACGACTTAAAATATAACTGAACTCGAACCTGTTTATTGTACATGTTCTTTTTTTTTTTTCAATACACGTACCAGAACATGAACTTCAAATAAAGCAACACTAAAAAATGTGTGCTTTATGTGTGATTGAAGCAAAAAGTACGTGATACAAAAATGTTCGTGTAAATAACGAAATATTAAAACGAAGACAGTCATGGTTGTGTTGGGCACCGAAGAAAATTTAAAAACAAACATAATTGATATGAAAATAAAGATATGTGTTGGCTGCTTTTGAACAGAACATTGTGTGTTTCATGTGTGTATTTTCTGAACCTTGTTTTTTTTTGTTTGGTAGATGAGACTTTAGCCTTTAAGTTTTGCTATAAAACGTAATTCTCGACCGAAAATAAAAAAGTTACGGAGGGTTTTTTAATATGTCTTATTTTATCAGTTAATTTTACAACTAATACTTTTTAACAATTTTTTAAGTTAATTTTTTCAGAAAATGCCAAACTTTGGCCCCCGTAAACTTTTTAGTCCTAATGTGCACAAGGGCCAAAGGTTGTTTTTTTTTTTTTGAAAGATCCCGATTTAAAATATAATTTATTAAGCAGCGAACGTAAAAGTTACCTTATATTGGTTCAAGATAGAGAAGTTTCAATGAAAAACTCGTAAGTTTTTGCTTTAGTTAAATTTATTTTTTTTATTGTTTTTTCAATTCAATTCATTTATTTATCCATAATATTTACATTTTCATTTTAATTTAAATTACATATTTAAGTGTTCAAGATTTTTCTTTTTCAGCTTAATAATAGATTTATATTTACAAAATTTCTATTTACATATATACAGCATTATTTTTAATTGGAGGAGAGAATTTGGCAAAAAACCTATTTGATTTTTTTTTTTAAACTACTACTACACTACAGACTAGATAAAACCTAAGATGATGCTAGCTCATTAATATGCACGAAATCAGAATTCAGACATCTGGTATTAAAGTTTTGTGTAAGCCTGTTTATCTTGTCTGGAACTAATTCCAGGCCCGCAATATCATGAAGGCGTGTGGTAGAAAAAAACCAAGGTAGGTTATATATAAGTTTTAACAACTTATTTTGGGCTATTTGCAGTTTTTTAATATGTTAAGATGCGCTAGTAGACCAAACGGGGATTGCATAGAATATTACGGCGTTGAAAATGGACTTCATGATGAGTTTTTTATTATTAATATTAAGGCAAGATTTCCGATTAATAAATGGGTATAGAATACGGGTTAATAAGTTAACTTTATTTATTACATAAGGTATATGATCTTTAAACTTCATTTTCGTATCGAGCATAATACCAAGATATTTTACTTTTTGTTCCCACTGTATAGCATTATTATTTATGATAATATTGGTCTGTGGTAAATAACATTCTTTCCGTTTCCTTGTAAAATATATCGCCTGTGTTTTTTTTCACAATTTATCACAATTTTTCATTTATTAAAATAAGATAAAATATCAGATAATGCTCTATGTAAATTAGCCGTTATATCAACAGCCATAATTTCCGAGCTTAGGATTGCTGTGTCATCAGCGAATATTGATAAAGTACAGTAGTCCATTTTAGGAAAATCATATGTATATAAATTATAAAGGACAGGAGATAAACATGACTCTTGGGGACAACCTGCCGTTATAGGATGGCTTCCGGACTGGTGTGAGCCTATGTGAAGTTTAAAAGAACGAGAGGTGAGGAAACTATGAATTATTTTTGTCAATGCTATTGGGAAGTTTAAATTGATCATCTTAAAAACGAGACCTTCGTGCCAGACTGAATCAAAGGCAGCTTTTACATCCAATAGAACCATGCCAGTTGATTTTTGATGATTAAAGTTTGTTTTTACTAAATTTCTTATTCTTATCAATGGATGAGCTGTGTTATGCTCTCTGCGGAACCCAAATTGTTGAGGTGGAATAATATTATTGGCTTCAATAAAATCAGTCAATTTAACTTTAATGACTTTCTCCAGAATTTTGCTTATACTCGACAATAAGCTGATAGGACGTTATGAAGATGGACAATAATAAGGTTTATTAGGCTTTTTAATTGGGATGACTTTAGCCTCCTTAAATTTTTGGGGAAAATAGCAGTGCTTTAGGTTTTTTTTTTTTTTTTTTTTTTTTTTTAAATATTTCTATATCATTTTTTATAGTAAATTTATGTAAATTTACAAAATATATAAATTTTTAAATCAAGAAAATTTTTTAACTATATAAAAAAAAGTGTAACTTATTGCTAGTGTACTGAAAAAGTACTTTAAATCAACCAATTTTAGAAATAATTTCTTCTAAATAGCCTTGATTTTCATCTTCTAGAAGTTGTTTAGCTTCTTCGTCTAATTCAATAGAGGTAGTTTTCCATTTTTGACGAATGTTGGACATATATGGATCTGAAGTGCACAACAAAATAGTGATAAGGTCTTCATTAGTACAACATCTGGACATTTTCCTTGTGTTGTGCTCGCGAAAGAATCTGTAGTCTTTGTTCCTTTTTTCTTGCGCTTCTTCAGATAGATCTCCTATTGGTAGCATATTGTTTTGAATTATTTGTTCCACACGGTACAAAATTTTATGAACTGTGGATGGCATATATCTCCAAGAGTATTTTTCATTATAAAGTATAGCTGTTTTATTGGCGTACTCTCCAAATTTTTTTGCATTTATCTTTCTGCTGCATGCTAGAACTTGTAATATGATTTTGAATCGTCTCATTAATTCATGATCTACACCTGTGATAGATGTTGCAGTTTCCGGATCGGAAAAAAATCTCCTTGTAGTATTTCCTTCCCCTTGTTTTGGTTGGTCGATTACGAGGCCTAGCTGTAGATATTTTTGTTGAATTTGTTTTTTTTTTGCTTTCTTTTTTCTTCATTTTCTTTTTTTTTCTCACTGTTTCGCTTAACGGACCAAATTCCAAATCATAACCCAATTCAAGAAAATGCTCCATGAAACGTATTCTAGCATGAAGAGGGGACATTCCAAATTCGTAGGCTTCCTAAAAACTATCGCCTTCTGGTGGGGGTTGGCTTAATTGACTTGATGTCTTTTGGCATATAATGCAGCTTGACGTTGACTTTGTTCCAGTTAATCAATCATTGTGAGACACATTTTAAAATGTACTTCAATGTCTTGGTCATCAAATTTAAATATTACTGATTGATCTTTTATTTTTTGAACTTCTTTAGTTCTGACATCTTTGGTTTCCTTTTTGAATGCAAATTTTATTGGTCTGCAATACTTTGTTGAAGAAGGAATTTCATTTTTCCATATATCAATTTCTGTTGCTCTACTAGTTGACGGCTCTAAGACGCTATACCTTTTTGTTAAGCGCAATGGAACGAAAGATACCATAAATAAATTAGCATCTGATAAATTTTCGGCATTAAATTGCTTGTATTGTTTCTGACCAGAGGATCCATCAGATCCCCATTTAGAAATTAAAGTAATGCTTTCATTACCAATTTTTTTAAAATGATCAGTATCAAGCGTATTTAGCAATCGTTCTGCAGTATGTTCTAGGAGATCTTGCAATTTTATTTTTACTGATGTTGAAGTGACACTAATAGCATTCTTTTTTGGCAGAAACTTAATCTCGATACTCTGGAAAAATCCCACAATTCTTTTCATTGGTTCGCTTCCGCAATTCCTTATATTGATTTTTAGTCAATTTCAAATCCAAAAATAGGGCGAACGCTTCTTCCGGCGTAAATTTCTTATCTTCAATTGGTGTAGGAATGCTTTTCAAAATCCTCTTTGTGCGCCTTGGGCTCGCTTCTACTATTTTTCAATTATTTAAATTTTATTTTATTTTTATTTTGGGTTGGTTGAATTTGGTGCAAAAATGAATCCTTAATAATTCTTTGAGAAATTACTTCATTGATATTCTCCAGCTTGCGCCTTCGAGATCTTTCACTACATCCGTCAATTGGTTTTGCTGGTCGACCCTTTTTCCACTTTCGTTGGTAGTTGTAGATGCACTCTCAAAAATAAGTTCCTTTATTAACCAGTCTTGGTAACGTTTGTACATCTTTGCCTTGCTATGAGAGCATTCAATGTACCGTCTTTTCAAATTCGATGCAAAATTAGTAATTTTTTCTTTGTGCATTTCAATGTCTTCTAGGTTACAATTCTTAAAGAAGTCGTTGCTCACTATGTGCAAAATTACATCGTCTACATCATTTCGTTGAAAATAAATATCTGCCAGATCTCTGTAACAGTACTTAGCCATTGCACAAATTGTAATGAATAATAATTGTGGAAACACTATTATAAATACTCTTTCTTGCAATTATGTAAAATGTAAAAACTCACACCCTAACCCCTTTTAAAAGGTGAAGCATACCTGCTCATATCTTAAAGGGCTATGTCGCAATAGTTTTTTTTTTACCATTTACCTGTTATTTAAATTGTTTCCCATTTTGTCAGGTATTTAAACTATATAACTCTATAATTCAACCTATTAATGTTTTTGAAAGATACCTATGTAAATGTACCTGTAGCAATTAAGCGCATTATATCTCAACCCTTTTTTATAAGTATATAACAACTCCTGACAACTCTACCGACACGCAAAAAAATACACCGCGGTGCACCGGTACGACCAACTTTTGTATTCATAACACTCAGACGGACGGACGGACATCGTTTAATCGACTCTGAAAGTGTTTTTAGTCGATCCGTATAACAAAAGATGGATAAAGGTCCAATATTTTTGGCAGTTACAAACATCACCTCAAACTTAATATATCCTAACCACATAGTGGACAACTTTTGTATTCATAAATTTTGCAGAAAATATCTAACCTTGGGTCAGAAAAATTGTTCTGGTGCACACGGGCGGAAACTGGCGGGTGTATAATGGGATATAAGAGTATAGGGGAGGGTTCGGACTATAGAAGAGTGTAAGATTTTTTCTGACTGCTTTTGACTGGCAGGAGTTATGCTCTATTAAATAGGAGATTTTCGGAAAATTTGGACCTTTTTTAATAAATTTTGTTTTTAAATTTCGGGATGACTCAGTGATTTTACATTTCTAACATAATAGTATGGAAACCACAAAATTATACAAAATTTATTTCACTTAAAAATCTTTTAAATCAAAAAAGTTACAGTCATTCAAAAACAAAAATTTACAAAGAAATTTTTAATTTTAGCAATATACTGAGAAAGCCCATTTTCGAAGACCCTGTTCGCTGTGATATAGTTGAGATGGAGTCGCAATTTTTTGGCTCCCGAGGTTTACTAGTATTTACTTTCAAATGAATAACATAACTTTAAAATCGGTAACAAAAAAAAAAAATGATTTTTGGCCGCCTTCTCAAAATATGGTGCGGCGGCCCACTAAAGTCTTTAATTTATATTGGTAATATTCTTTTTCTCGCAATTTAATTTTCGGTTAATTTTCGGACTACTGATTAATGGATGTAATAAACACACACAAACCCAATTTTTATCGAGATCTATATGATAATTTGGATCTTATGGCAATTTAATTCGATCTCATAGTGGTGATTTCTATAAGTACTAGGTCTGACTCTGGACCGATTTTCACAAATTTCAATAGCGTTCGTCCCATGGGCGATGATATACCGCATTTCATCAAAATATATTCAAGTTTGTCGTTTGAATACAAGGTTTATATGGACACACAGACGGACAGACAATGGACGGACGGATGAATATCGCTAAATCAACTCAGAGAGTGATTTAGAGTTGATTGGTGTAATAAAAGGTGGGCCTAGGTCAAATATTTTTGGTGTAGGGTATAAAACTTATTACAACAAACACGCTGAGTTTTTAACATTTTCTACAGGTGCCTCCATATTTTAAGTCATAAATTGGTACAATGACGACCGATTTACTCCATTTTAAATACCAACATGCTCGACATAATGACAAGCCATATTATCCTAAGTTTGACCAGGGAAATGTAAATGTTTAATTTTGTACACAGAGGTACGGACGGAACGACGGTCACTGCTATATCGACTCGAGTTGTCGTAATGATCAAGAATATTCATACTTTATGGGGTCGCAATTTCATTATTCGATGCTTTATCAATGGAAATACAAACTGATATATATATACCCTTTGCACAGTTGGGTGAACGGTAAAAAAACAGTTGCAGAGAAAATGCGAAAGTTATTATTTCAATGTCACAGGAAATATAATTCAAATTGTATTTTTAGAAATTGTTTTTATTTAGATTGAAGAGAAAACATCATAAATAAGGGATTATAAATTTGAGTAATTTTTTTTTCGATTTCTATAAAAATTAATGATTAACACATACTTGTATGTTAAGTATTTAACTTAAAAAAAGATTTAAAGAAAATAGTTAAAAACAGGCATTCTAACCCGGGTGCTCCCCTCTAATACCATATCTATCAAAGTTTAACATTTGTTTTAAATTATGTTCCAAGAATTTAGTTAAAGTTCAGAATAAATTAGTTTAGCCCTCAAATTTTTAAATAAATACATATATATGTATGTATGGATGTATGTATGACATTTTTAATAAAGCCTAAATTATTGTCTTTAATTAAAACAAAAAAGTATAATTATAGAAGTTTTATCTGAAAATTGCTCATAATCCATGACATTATAACATAAATAAATCATGATACAGCAAGTACTTTCGACCGTCTGGATACATACAGACAAAGGTTATTGCGGAAATGATAAATTGTAGAAAAGTAAAAATACAATTAGGTAAATTCATAATTTGTGGAAACATTTTGTCATTTTAATTAACAACAACAACTAAAATAATGTACTCGTGTAATTGTTGAGTAATCATGTAAACTTAATTTATTATATTTTACAGAAAGTCCCGTGAAGATCGTGAACAGATAAATTTAATTCAATAAAATGCCACAGAAATCTAAAAATATGAATTGTTGGAGTCCTGCTGGTCGACGACTATTCTTAAGTATATTAGGATTTATACTGGCTATAGCTGGCATATTATGTGGAATGTTTTGGGAACAAATATTTAACAGCATTTTGACACAGGTAAGTTTTGGTGACTACTTAGAATACTACGCAGAATACTCCAATCGGTTGTACTTATGAATGTATGGACGTTTTCCGAAATCCTTCCATTAGGGATTTTATAGTGCTTTCACTAAATTTTTTCTTCTTTGAGCAGCATTAATTATAATTTCTTACTCACTTAAATTTCTATTTCACAATACAATCACAAAAACAGCGTAAGACGTAAGCCAAATCGGTGTGACTTATGATTGTATTTTGAAAATGAAAAATAAAAAATGAAACATAAAAAATGAAAAATAAAATACTAAAAATAAAAAATGAAAAAAGAAAAATAAAAAATGAAAAATAAAAAACGAAAAATGAAAAATTTAAAATGTAAAATGAAAAATAAAAAATTAAAAATAAAAAATGAAAATGAAAAACGAAAAATGAAAAATAAAATATAAAAAATTAAAAATAAAAAAATTAAAAATTAAAAATGTAAAAATAAAAAACGAAAAATGAAAAATAAAAAATGAAAAATAAACAATGAAAAATGAAAAATTAAAAGCGAAAAATGAAAAACGAAAAATGAAAAATAAAAAATTAAAAGTGATAAATGAAAAATTAAAAATGAAAAATAAAAAATGTAAAATTAAAAATATAAAATAAAAAATGAAAAATGAAAAATTAAAAATGAAAAATGAAAAATGAAAAATGAAAATGAAAAATAAAAAATAAAAAATGAAAAATTTTGAAAATGAAAAATAAAAAATTAAAAATGAAAAATAAAAAACAAAAAATGAAAAATTAAAAATAAAAAAAGGAAAAATGAAAAACGAAAAATGAAAAAAAAAGAAAAACTAAAAATGAAAAACGAAAAATGAAAAATAAAAAATGAAAAATAAACAATGAAAAATTAAAAACGAAAAATGAAAAACGAAAAGCGAAAAATAAAAAAATTAAAAGTGAAAAATTAAAAATGAAAAATGAAAAATTTAAAAAAAAAAATGTGAAATTAAAAATAAAAAATGAAAAATAAAAAATGAAAAACGAAAAACTAAAAATGAAAAACGAAAAATGAAAAACGAAAAATAAAAATAAAAATTGAAAAATGAAAAAAATTAAAAATTTAAAATAAAAAATTTAAAATGAAAAATAAAAAACTAAAAATAAAAAATGAAAAATAAAAATGAAAAACGAAAAATAAAAAATAAAAAATTAAAAATTAAAAATTAAAAATTAAAAATTAAAAATTAAAAATTAAAAATTAAAAATTAAAAATTAAAAATTAAAAATTAAAAATTAAAAATTAAAAATTAAAAATTAAAAATAAAAAATGAAAAATTAAAAATAAAAAACGAAAAATGAAAAATAAAAAATGAAAAATAAACAATGAAAAATGAAACATTAAAAGCAAAAAATGAAAAACGAAAAAGGAAAAATGAAAAATAAAAATTTAAAAGTGATAAATGAAAAATTAAAAATGATAAATAAAAAATTTAAAATAAAAAATGAAAAATAAAAAATGTAAAATTAAAAATAAAAAATGAAAAATGAAAAATGAAAAATTAAAAATAAAAAATGAAAAATTTTGAAAATAGAAAATAAAAAATGAAAAATAAAAAATAAAAAAAAAATAAAAAATGAAAAATGAAAAATTAATAATAAAAAAATGAAAAATGAAAAACGAAAAATGAAAAATAAAATATAAAAAATTAAAAATAAAAAAATTAAAAATTAAAAATGTAAAAATAAAAAACGAAAAATGAAAAATAAAAAATGAAAAATAAACAATTAAAAATGAAAAATTAAAAGCGAAAAATGAAAAATGAAAAACGAAAAATGAAAAATAAAAAATTAAAAGTGATAAATGAAAAATTAAAAATGAAAAATAAAAAATGTAAAATTAAAAATATAAAATAAAAAATGAAAAATGAAAAATGAAAAATGAAAAATGAAAAATGAAAAATAAAAAATAAAAAATGAAAAATTTTGAAAATGAAAAATAAAAAATTAAAAATGAAAAATAAAAAACAAAAAATGAAAAATTAAAAATAAAAAAAGGAAAAATGAAAAACTAAAAATGAAAAAAAAGAAAAACTAAAAATGAAAAACGAAAAATGAAAAATAAAAAATGAAAAATGAAAAATAAACAATGAAAAATTAAAAACGAAAAATGAAAAACGAAAAGCGAAAAATAAAAAAATTAAAAGTGAAAAATTAAAAATGAAAAATGAAAAATTTAAAAAAAAAAAATGTGAAATTAAAAATAAAAAATGAAAAATAAAAAATGAAAAACGAAAAACTAAAAATGAAAAACGAAAAATGAAAAACGAAAAATAAAAATAAAAATTGAAAAATGAAAAAAATTAAAAATTTAAAATAAAAAATGACAAATAAAAAATTTAAAATGAAAAATAAAAAACTAAAAATAAAAAATGAAAAATAAAAATGAAAAACGAAAAATAAAAAATAAAAAATTAAAAATTAAAAATTAAAAATTAAAAATTAAAAAATAAAAATTAAAAATTAAAAATTAAAAATTAAAAATTAAAAATTAAAAATTAAAAATTAAAAATTAAAAATTAAAAATTAAAAATAAAAAATGAAAAATTAAAAATAAAAAACGAAAAATGAAAAATAAAAAATGAAAAATAAACAATGAAAAATGAAACATTAAAAGCAAAAAATGAAAAACGAAAAAGGAAAAATGAAAAATAAAAATTTAAAAGTGATAAATGAAAAATTAAAAATGATAAATAAAAAATTTAAAATAAAAAATGAAAAATAAAAAATGTAAAATTAAAAATAAAAAATGAAAAATGAAAAATTAAAAATAAAAAATGAAAAATTTTGAAAATAGAAAATAAAAAATGAAAAATAAAAAATAAAAAAAAAATAAAAAATGAAAAATGAAAAATTAATAATAAAAAAATGAAAAATGAAAAACGAAAAATGAAAAAAAAAATTAGAAACGAAAAACGAAAAATGAAAAATAAAAAATGAAAAATTAACAATGAAAAATTAAAAACGAAAAATGAAAAACGAAAAACGAAAAGCGAAAAATAAAAAAACTAAAAATGAAAAATGAAAAATTTTAAATAAAAAATGTGAATTTAAAAATTAAAAATAAAAAATAAAAAATAAACAAGTAAGAAAATTATAGTCGGTCTAGACCGACTATACGATACCCTATACCATGCGTTTAGAGACCCTATCTCTCAGGCCCAACTAACTGGATATAGAAAATAAGCATAAACCAAATTTGAGTGGGATTTTTATTTATTTTTTCGGCTGCAGATATGAAAAACTTCATATGGGATGCTATATCTAAATGGGGACTAGGTCCAAAAATGGACCGATCCTGATCATGTTTGGTTAAGTCTCTTGTATTTTACAAAAATATATACAAACAAAATTTGAGAAGAATCAGTGCACTATTTTTGTTTTTTGATAGATTTAAGTGAAGATCGGGAAGCAGCTCTATATGGGGCCTATGACTAAGAGTTGTCCAATAGGGATCATTTTAGGACTACTGATTAATGGATGTAATATATACATACAAACCCAATTTGACTAAGATTTGTATGATAATTTGGATCTTATGGCAATATATGTTGATTTCATAGGGGTCATTTGTATGGGGCCTAGGTCTGAACATGGACCGATTCTCACCAATTTCAATAGCGTTCATACCATGGCCGATAAAATCTTATATACCAAATTTCATCAAAATATATTCATATTTACGACCTGCAGTTTGATTACAAGCTTTACATGGACACACAGACGGACGTACGGACATCGTTAAATCGAATCAGATAGTGATTCTGATTCGATCGGTATAATTAAAGATGGGTGTAGGTCAAAAATTTTTGATTGTTACAAACAGCAGCTCAAAGTCATTATACCCAAACCACATAGTGGTATAGGGTATAAAAATAAAAAATGAAAAATGAAAAATAAAAAATTAACAAGTAAGAAAATTATAGTCGGTCTAGACCGACTATACGATACCCTATACCATGCGTTTAGAAACCCTATCTCTTAGTCCCAACAAACTGGACATAGAAAATAAGCAAAAACCAAATTTGAGTGGGATTTTTATTAATTTTTTTGGCTGCAGATATAAAAAAGTTCATATCGGATGCTATATCTATAAAGGGGCTAGGTCCAAAAATGGACCGATCCTGATCATGTTTGGTAAAGTCTCTTGTATTTTGCAAAAATATGTACAAACAAAATTTGAGAAGAATCAGTGCAATATTTTTGTTTTTTAATAGATTTAACTGAAGATCGGGAAGCAGATCTATATGGGGTCAAAGGGATCATTTTTGGACTACTCATTAGTGGATGTAATGAACGCATACAAACCCAATTTGCGTAAGATCTATATGACAATTTGGATCTTATGGCAATTTATGTCGATTTCATATGGGTAATTTGTATGGGGGTTAGGTCTGAACATGGACCGATTCTCACCAATTTCAATAGCGTTCATCCCATGGCCGATAAAAGCTTATATACCAAATTTCATCAAAATATATTCATATTTGCGACCTGCAGTTTGATTACAAGCTTTACATGGACACACAGACGGACGGACGGACGGACGGACGGACGGACGGACGGACGGACGGACATTGTTAAATCAACTCAGAAAGTGATTCTGATTCGATCGGTATAATTAAAGATGGGTCTAGGTCAAATATTTTTGGGTGTTACAAACAGCAGCACAAAGTCATTATACCCAAACCACATAGTGGTATAGGGTATAAAAACGAAAAACTAAAAATGAAAAACGAAAAATGAAAATCGAAAAATGAAAAATAAAAATTGAAAAATGAAAAATAAAATTTGACAAATGAAAAATAAAAAATTAGAAATAAAAAATGAAAAATTAAAAATAAAAAACGAAAAATTAAAAATAAAAAATGAAAAATAAGCAATGAAAAATGAAACATTAAAAGCGAAAAATGAAAAACGAAAAATGAAAAATAAAAAATTAAAAGTGATAAATGAAAAATTAAAAATGAAAAATAAAAAATTTAAAATAAAAAATGAAAAATAAAAAATGTAAAATAAAAAATAAAAAATAAAAAATGAAAAATAAAAATGAAAAATTTTGAAAATGAAAAATAAAAAATTAAAAATTAAAAATAAAAAATAAAAAATAAAAAATAAAAAATAAAAAATGAAAAATGAAAAATTAAAAATGAAAAAAGGAAAAATGAAAAACGAAATATGAAAAAAAAAAATTTGAAATGAAAAACGAAAAATGAAAAATAAAAATGAAAAACGAAAAGCGAAAAATAAAAAATTAAAAATTAAAAATGAAAAATGAAAAATTTTAAATAAAAAATGTGAAATTAAAAATAAAAATTTAAAAATAAAAAATGAAAAATGAAAAATGAAAAACGAAAAATGGAAAACGAAAAATGAAAAATAAAAATTGAAAAATGAAAAAAAAAAAAATGAAAAATAAAAAATGAAAAATTTAAAATAAAAAATGACAAATAAAAAATGTAAAATTAAAAATAAAAATTGAAAACTAAAAAATAAAAAATGAAAAATAACAAATAGAAAAACGAAAAATTAAAAATGAAAAATTTAAAATAAAAAATGACAAATAAAAAATGTAAAATGAAAAATAAAAAATGAAAACTGAAAAATAAAAAATGAAAAATGAAAACGAAAAATAAAAAATTAGAAATAAAAAATGAAAAATAAAAAATGAAAAATAAAAATGCAAAATGAAAAATAAAAAATAAAAAAGAAAACTAAAAATGAAAAACGGAAAATTAAAATTTAACCAGTTGAAATAATAAATAATAAATATTTTTATATTAGCAGAGCTCTTGCAGTTGTTTGCTATAAGTGATACATAGCTGATGCTTTCTGTTCGATTTAAAACTGAAAACTAAAAACTGAAAAATAAAAAATTAAAAATAAAAAATTGAAAAATAAAAAATAAGAAATAAAAAATGAAAAATGAAAACGAAAAATAAAAAATGATAAATAAAAAATAAAAAATAAAAATGCAAAATGCAAAATGAAAAATAAAAAAGAAAACTAAAAATGAAAAACGGAAAATTAAAATTTAACCAGTTGAAATAATAAATAATAAATATTTTTATATTAGCAGAGCCCTTGCAGTTGTTTGCTATAAGTGATACATAGATGATGCTTTCTGTTCGATTTAAAAAAAGTTCCATAAAAAATCTTTAATTACTAGATATTTACAAATCTCTCCTGTGATCGGACTCACATGATTTTTTTTTTAACATACATATATAAACCGAATTAGAGAAAAATCTGTGCAATATTTGTGCATTTTGATTTAAGTGAAGATTAGACATCAGCTTCACAAGGCGGCTATGACTAAGAATTCTCATATAGTTTTTATTATTGGACCACTGATAAATGGATACACAAACCCAATTTGACCAAGATCTGTATGATCATTTGTATGAACATGAAGCGATTTTCACCAACTTCAATAGCATTCATCCTATGGCCAGTAGGAGCTTATATACTAGATTTCATGAAAATATATTCATATTTGCGGCCTGCAGTTCAATTGCAAGGTTTACATGGACACACATTTTTTATTTTTATTTTTTATTTTTAATTTCTAATTTTTTATTTTTAATTTTTTATTTTAAATTTTTTATTTTTAATTTTTTTTTTCATTTTTCATTTTTAATTTTTCATTTTCAAACAGGTTATTACATATCATAATCTTTTCACCGATACACATGTTACGCTGTTTTTGCGACTGTATTGTGAAATAGAAATTTACCCCCCTGCGCGTAGAGATGTTTACACATCAATAAGTGACCTTACTAAATATGGTGAGGATCGGTCAATCTTTCGACCTAGTCCCCATATAAATATAGCATCCGGTATAAACTTTTTCATATCCAAAGGCAAAAAAATTAATAGCAATGTCACACAAATTTGGTATTTGCTTATTTTCTATATCCAATTAGTTGGACCGAAGAGATAGGGTCTCTAACCCATGGTATAGGTTATCGTATAGTCGGTCTAGACCGACTATAACTTTCTCACTTATTTACGTTCTATAATTGCACTAAATGCCAACGTTACATTTACGGTACGGCTAACTAGGCCTTAACTTTCTTGCGTTTTCTTAGGAAATCTAGTTTCACGAAATTTCAATTCACAAGCACATCTTTATATGTAATCTAAATAGTTCACAATTATTCTCTAACAAAAATTAAATGTTTAAGTATACTTTTAGGATGAAAATTACGAAAAGGCGCTAAAATTTTCCCCTTTTCACATCTCTTTATTCATAAAATATGCATGTATATATACTGAATATATACATATGCATTTATATCTGTATACTATAAAGAACTCTCACTATAAATAATCTCAATTAAAAATCTTATCTTTGTTTGAGAGTACAAAATTTCATAATTCTAAGGGTTAGGCTTATATCTGTGGTCACAAGCATTAACCGCCTAAGTCGATAATCATGTTTTTGAGAAAAATAATAATAATAATATAAATGCAATGGGGCTTCATTACGACTTAGGTCAGTATGTTTTCATTTATAACTTTTTAATAAACAGTGTTAGAGAAATGGAGATTTCACTTAAATATAAAGCGTTTTTAGTAGAATATGATAGCATACATAACTCAAATCAGTCTTAAGTCGCCTTAGGCGGTTATCGCTTGTGACCACAGATATAGAGATACAGATTTAATTTAAGGAAATATTCTTGTACGAGTTTATTATTATAAATCTTTTATAAATTTCAGAATTTAGTTTTTAACATATTAAATGAAAAGCTTTGGGAATAAGGCCCATGTATATAATATTAAAATGCCCTGTAATCCTAATTATCCGTTCTTTATTATACCCTATATCACTATATGGTCAGGGTATAATGAGTTTGTGCTGATATTTGTAACTAACTATATTTGTAAACCTTGTAATCAAACTATTACCAAGTTTGATATAACTTTTATCGACTATACGATGAACGCTATTGGAAATGATGAAAGTCGGTGCAAGTTCAGGCCTATTCCTCACTAAGATTTTCATAAGATCCAAATCATCATATAGATCTCGGTCAAATTTGGTTTGTGTGCGTTTATTACACTCATTAATCAGTGGTCCAAAAATAACCCCTGTAGGACAATTCTTATCCATAGCCCCCACGTAAAGTTGCTTCCAAGTCATCACCTAAATCTTAGAAAAAAAAAAAACAAATATATTGCACAGATTTTTTTTAAATTTGGTTTAGGTATATATGTTGTTGCGAAATATAAGTGACTTTACGAAATATGGTCACGAGGGGCCATTTTTCAACCTGGTCCCCTTATATATAGCACCCGATATGAACTTTTTCATATCTGCAGGCAAAAAATTAATAAAAATGGCACTCATATTTGGTTTATGCCGATTTTCTACATAAAATTAGTGTGACCTATGACCCTTTCTTTAAACGCGTGGACCGACTATAATTTCCTAACACATTTTTTTTTCTAATTAAGGTATTTAATGTTCGTAATATAAACTTTGTGACACTATTTTTTTATTTGTTTTTATTTCCAGCAAATGACTTTAAGGCCAAATTCAGAGGTCTATGACAAATGGAAAAATCCCCCTTTAGAATTGAGTTTAGATATATATTTATATAATTGGACAAATCCGGAGGATTTTAAAAATTTCTCTACCAAGCCAATTCTCGAACAATGTGGGCCGTATCGTTTTATCGAGAAGCCTGACAAAGTTGACATCAATTGGCATCCCGAAAATGCTTCGGTAACATATCGTAAGAAAAGTTTTTTCTATTTTGATGCTGCTGGCAGCAAAGGAAGTTTAGACGATGAAATTATAGTATTAAATGCAGTGGCGTTGGTGAGTAGATAGAAATCCAAAAAAAATAAAATACGGATCGATTTTGATAATATTTCTTTTAAATTTTTACAGTCTGCTGCCAATAAGGCCAAACAATGGAATTCTATGCGGCGAAAAATGGTGGATGTGGGCTTAAAACTATATAGCCAAGAAATGTCTGTAATGAAAACTGTCGATGAATTATTATTTACCGGTTACAGTGATGATATGATCGATATGGCTCGTGTGATGCCCATTTTTGGAAATGATGTTGAAGTGCCTTTTGATAAATTTGGTTGGTTTTATACGGTACGTGGTCAAATGAAAAAAAAAAATATTCAATATTTAAATAGTAAAATGAAACATAATCTTGTTAGTATGGAAAATTCAGTAATTTGAGTTGTAAAAATAGCACCAATTCTTTTATTTTCAAAATATATATGTATAAAATATTTTGCATACAATTATTTTATGAGACGCTGCATAATGTGGAGAATTTTTTTTAAACATTTTCTACACAAAATAAAAACTTTAAGTCTGCAAACAATTAAACTAATTATCAAGGTTATTCTGCATTAGATAAACTACAATTTAAAATATTTTATTTTTATTTTAGCGTAATGGCAGCGCTGACTTAACTGGTGTTTTCAATGTTTATACGGGTGCTCATGATATGTCAGATATTGGCCAAATTCATACTTGGAATTATAAAAAAAGTACGGGATTCTTTGAATCACACTGTGGTCTAGCTAATGGTTCAGCTGGAGAATTTCAGCCACCAAACTTAACACCCGATAATGTTGTACAATTATTTACACCCGACATGTGTCGAACTGTGCCGCTGGATTATACAGAGACCGTAGAGATAGAAGGTCTTAAGGGCTACAAATATGTCGGTGGCTTGAGATCGGTGGATAACGGTAAATAGGGACTAGTTTTTCTTTAGCATTTACTCAAATATTAACATATCGAATTTTCCTTCTTATAGGTACTTTATATCCCGAAAATTTTTGTTATTGTGGTGGTCAGTGTGTGCCTTCGGGTGTTATGAATGTTTCTTCCTGCCGTTTTGGTTCACCAGTTTTTATGTCATATCCTCATTTCTATCAAGCTGATCCATTCTATGTAAGACAAGTTGAGGGTTTAAATCCCAACCAAGAAGATCATGAATTCTATATGATTTTAGAACCTAAAACTGGTATTGCTTTAGAAGTGGCTGCCAGATTTCAAGTTAATATGCTGGTAGAACCTATAGACCAGCTAAGGTGAGCACTAAAAATCAGCATGTTTTTGTTTTAACCTTTTGCTATTTACAATTTCCATTTAAAGGGTTTGTGTGAAACGATAACAAAATACTATTTATATTTTTTTAATAAAATAAAATCTTATTTGTCAGAAGTAAATTGTTGTGAAAAAGAAAATAAAAAATATGAATATTTTCAGGAAGTATTTTCCACAACTAATTCGTTATTAAATTCAAATATTATGAAAAAATAAAAGTGAGAGATTTTGTTATCCACATTATTTTTATACCCTCCACACGTCAGTGGCAGAGGGTATATATAGGTTTGTCATTCCGTTTGTAACGCATCGAAAAACTAATTTCCGACCCCATAAAGTATATATATTCTTGATCCTTATCACAGCTCGAGTCGATATAACGATGTCCGTCTGTCCGTCTGTCCGTCTGTCTGTTGAAATCACGCTCATTCACAAAAAAAGCCATCTAACTAGATAAGGTTACAAAAATATCATTTGCCATAATTCCCAGCAGGTTGGTATTGAAAATGGGCTACATCGGGCATCATTGTGATTAGATACGAGCAAAAATATGTAGATATCTCTAAAAAAAACATAAAACTCAGTGTGTTTGTTGTAACAGTTTAGTGGTTGAACATAATAATTGTACAACAACATAAAAAAATGCCACAAAAATAATAATATGCATATATATTAACAATACCAAGAACACAATAACATAGCTCATGTTAGTAGTATTGCCACATATTTTTTTATCGTTATCACGTTATAATTAAAAAAATCGCCAATATGAAAGAAAAAATGAAAACGAACAATGGAAATTTTCCAATGGAAAATGGAAAATGGAAAATGGAAAATGGAGAATGTAAAATAAAAATGAAAAATGGAAAATAAAAAACGGAAAATGGAAAATGTAAAATAGAAAATGAACAAGTAAGAAAATTATAGTCAGTCTAGACCGACTATACGATACCCTATACCATTTCCTATCTCTTAGGCCCAACTAACTGGACATAGAAAATAAGCAAAAACCAAATTTGAGTCTGATTTTTATTAATTTTTTTGGCTGCAGATATGAAAAAATTCATATCGGATGCCATATCTATATGGGGACTAGGTCCGAAAATGGACCGATCCTGATCATGTTTGGTAAAGTCTCTTGTATTTTGCAAAAATATATACAAACAAAATCTGAGAAGAATCAATGCAATATTTTTGTTTTTTAATAGATTTAAGTGAAGATCGGGAAGCAGCTCTATATGGGGCCAAAGGGACAATTTTTGGACTACTCATTAATGGACGTAATGAACGCATACAAAACCCAATTTGAGTAAGATCTATATGACAATTCGGATCTTATGGCAATTTATGTCGATTTCATAGGGGTAATTTGTATGGGGGCTAGGTCTGAACATGGACCGATTCTCACCAATTTCAATAGCGTTCATCCCATGGCCGATAAAAGCTTATATTCCAAATTTCGTCAAAATATATTCATATTTGCGACCTGCAGTTTGATTACAAGCTTTACATGGACACACAGACGGACGGACGGACGGACGGACGGACGGACGGACATTGTTAAATCAACTCAGAAAGTGATTCTGATTCGATCGGTATAATTAAAGATGGGTCTAGGTCAAATATTTTTGGTTGTTACAAACAGCAGCACAAAGTCATTATACCCAAATCACATAGTGGTATAGGGTATAAAAATAGAGAATAGAAAATGGAAAATGAAAAATGGAAAATGAAAAAAGAAAATTGAAAAATGAAAAATGGAAAATGCAAAATGAAAAATGGAAAATGAAATTGAAAAATGGAAAATGAAAATTGAAAAATGAAAAATGGAAAATGAAACTTGAAAAATGGAAAATGGAAAATGAAAAATGAAAAATGGAAAACGAAAACTGAAATAAGAAAAATGGAAAATGAAAATTGCAAAATGGAAAATGGAAATGGAAAATGAAAAATGAAAATTGAAGAATGAAAAATGGAAATGGAAAAATGAAAAATGGGAAATGGAAAATGAAACTAAAAAATGGAAATTGAAAATTGAAAAATGAAAAATGGAAAATGAAAATTGAAAAAAGGAAAATGGAAATTGAAAAATGAAAAATGGAAAGTGGAAAATGGAAAACGAAAACTAAAATATGAAAAATGGAAAATGGAAAATGGAAAATAAAAATTGCAAAAGGGAAAATGGAAATGGGAACTGAAATTGAAAAATGGAAAATAAAAATTGAAAAATGAAAAATGGAAAATGAAAATTGAAAAATGGAAAATGTAAATTGAAAATTGAAAAATTAAAAATGAAAAATGGAAAATGAAAAATGGAAAATGAAATTAAAAAATGAAATATGAAAAATGGAAAATGGAAAATGGAAAACGCAAAATAGAAAATGGAAATGGAAAAATGAAAAATGGGAAATGGAAAATGAAAATTGCAAAATGGAAAATGGAAATGGAAAATGAAAAATGGAAAATGAAAAATGAAAATTGAAGAATGAAAAATGACTAATGGAAAATGGAAATTGAAAATTGAAAAATTAAAAATTAAAAATGGAAAATGAAAATTGAAAAATGAATATTAAAAAATGAAAAATGGAAATGGAAAAATTAAAAATGGGAAATGGAAAATGAAACTGAAAAATGGAAAATGAAAATTTAAAAATGAAAAATGGAAAATGAAAATTGAAAATAGGAAAATGGAAATTGAAAAATGAAAAATGGAAAGTGGAAAATGGAAAACGAAAACTAAAATATGAAAAATGGAAAATGGAAAATAGAAAATAAAAATTGAAAAAGGGAAAATGGAAATGGGAAATGGGAAATGAAATTGAAAAATGGAAAATAAAAATTGAAAAATGAAAAATGAAAAATGGAAAATGAAAATTGAAAAATGGAAAATGGAAATTGAAAATTGAAAAATTAAAAATGAAAAAGGGAAAATGAAAATTAAAAATGGAAAATGAATATTAAAAAATGAAAAATGAAAAATGGAAAACGCAAAATGGAAAATGGAAATGGAAAAATGAAAAATGGGAAATGGAAAATTGAAAAATGGAAAATGAAAAATGGAAAATGAAAATTGATAAATTAAAAATGGAAAATCGAAAATGAAAATGGAAATTAAAAAATGGAAAATGAAAATTGAAAACTGGAGAATGAAAAATGAAAACTGAAAAATTAAAAATGTAAAATGGAAAATGAGATATTAAAAATGGAAAATGGAAATTGAAAAATGAAAAATTGAAAATGGAAAATGAAAATTGAAATATGAAAAATGTTAAATGGAAAATGAAAAATGGAAAATGAAAAATGAAAATTGAAAAAAGGAAAATGGAAAATGAGAATTGAAAAATAGAAAATGGAAAATGAAAATATAAAATTGAAAAATGGAAAATGAAAATTGAAAAATGAAAATGGCAAATGGAAAATGAAAATTGAAACGTGAAAATTGAAAAATGAAAAGTTAAGAATTAAAAATTAAAAAAGGAAAATGAAATATAAAAAATGGAAAATGGAAAATGAAAATTGAAAAATGGAAAATGAAAATTGAAAAAAGAAAAATGGAAAATGAACAATGAAAATTGAAAAATGAAAAACGGAAAATGAAAAATGGAAAATGAAATTGAAAAATGGAAAATGAAAATTGGAAAATGAAAAATGGAAAACGAAAATTAAAAATGGAAAATGAAAATTGAAAAATGCAAAATGGATGTAATATAGAGTTTAAGACTCAGGTGGAGGGTATCAAAAAATTCGGCACAGCCGAATTTAACACTCTTACTTGTTTATTTTTAATTACCTATCTTTGAATTACTGTTTCTTTATTTTCCAATTTAAAAAATTTCTATACCCATCAACTAATGAAATTTTATTCACCTCTGAATTGTTAAAATTTTACCCTGAAGATAACTTTGCTACCGTTTCACACATTAAAAAAAAATATCAATTAAAATTCATAGATTTCCATTTGAAGTTTTAAATCTAAATTTTCAATATTTCAAGTATAAATAATAGAATGGAGATCTATTTCAATATATATATATATATATATATATATACATATATAAAAATAACACATGTAAAATTTAATTTTTTTTTAACAGTTTATACACCGGTATACCCCGCATATTCTTCCCGCTGATTTGGTTCGAACAAAAAGTTCGCATAACCCCCGAGTTGGCTTCTAATCTAAATATGATACCCTGTGCTTTATTGGCTGGCCATATATTTGCCGGTGTTTTATTTGCCATTGGTCTAATACTCTTGGGATGGCATCCCTGCCAACAACTATGCAACTTTAGAAAGAATAAGAAAATGAAAATTACTCCCATTGAAAACGGGATTTGTAAACAAGGCGGAGAGAAAATGAGTGAATTGAAACCGCTTAAAACTAAATTTGCCACAGAAAACGACAAAATGGATGGATCTGCGTTATTAGAAAAAGCACAACCAGTTCAAATAATACCCAAAGAGCATTAAGTTAAAGTAAAAACCTTATGATTTTTAGAGAAGTCTGAGGCTTTGTTTGAGTCTTTACCCATTTTCTCGATTTAATTAGGAAAACTTAAAATTTTATATTAATTAACAATTGGAATTTAACAATTGATTTCAAATTTTTTTTAACATTAAAATGATTAAGTTAATTTACTTATTTATATTTAAAAATGAAAAATATTTCTAGTGCCAAACAAACTCCCAAAAATACACGAAAACAAACATGCCATTTTAATTACTTTTTTTCATTCATATTTTAAATACTCTATACGTAAATTTGAATATTAAGATATATTGTTGATAAATATTATTATTGTTGATTCTACTATATACTTATTTTGTATCGTATATGAAGATTTTATCAGTACATAGTTATTATAATTTAGACATTCATTCATACATACATATTTACATATGGGCATGCATAAAGATATACATACATAATGTATAATAATCATTGTTAAAATATATCATTAATTTTAATTCAATATTTTTGTAATGAGAAAATATCTATTTTTATTGAATAGAAGATCTTCGGAACAAATTGATGTTGTAACATTAGTGTTTTATATTGGATTTTTAAAATAAATTTTTGAAGACTTGAATTTAAAAAAATAAGGTTTTTTTAATTTTTTAAATTTTCTGTTTCATATTCGATATCATTTTCGTTTTCAACCATAAATATTATATTTTGCCAAAGTCAACAAATCAAAAACGTAATGAGCCAAAACATTTTTGGTTTCTAAATAATGACGATTTCAAAATTGAGAAAAACTTAAAAACTCTATAAATCTGTCGTTGCCAAAGGCTTCAATAAATTTTAAAATGCATTTAAAGAATTGGTCTCAGGTCCAACTAATTGGGTATAGAAAATAAATATATACCAGGTCTTTTTATAATTTTTTTTCCTGCAGATCTGAAAAACTTCATATCGGATGCTATAGAAGGACTAGTTTAAACAAGTAAGAAAATTATAGTCGGTCTAGACCATGCGTTTAGAGACCCTATCTCTCAGGCCCAACTAACTGGATATAAAAAAATAAGCATAAACTAAATTTGAGTGGGGTTTTTATTATTTTTTTTTGGCTGCAGATATGAAAAAGTTCATACCGGATGCTATATCTATATGGGGACTAGGCACAAAAATGGACCGATCCTGACCATGTTTGGTAAGGTCTCTTGTATTTTGCAAAAATATATACAAACAGTGCAATATTTTTGTTTTTTGATAGATTTAAGTGAAGATCGGGAAGCAGCTCTATATGGGGCCTATGACTAAGAGTTGTCCCACAGGAATCATTTTAGGACTACTGATTAATGGATGTAATAAACACATACAAACCCAATTTGACTAAGATTTATATGATAATTTGGATCTTATGGCAATTTAAGTCGATTTCATAGGGGTCATTTGTATGGGGGCTAGGTCTGAACATGGACCGATTCTCAGCAATTTCAATAGCTTTATCCCATGGCCGATAGGAGCTTATATACCAAATTTCATCAAAATATATTCACATTTGCGACCTGCATTTTGATTCCAAGCTTTACATGGACACACAGACGGGCGGACGGACTGACATCGTTAAATCGAATCAGATAGTGATTCTGATTCGATCGGTATAATAAAAGATGCGTCTAGGTCAAATATTTTTGGTAGTTACAAACAGTAGCACAAAGTCATTATACCCAAACCACATAGTGGTATAGGGTATAAAAATGGACCGATGCTGACCATATTTGGTAGTCAAATATTTTTTGCAAAAATATATATCAACCAAATTTGATAAAAATTTGTGCAATATTTTTGTTTTTGATAGGTTTAAGTGAAAATCGGGAAAAATATGGAGAAATTTCTTGAAGTCTCAATTGACAAGAAAAAGTTACAGGAGTTGAAATTGGAATGTTGAACCGATACGAATCATCTTCCTCTAATGGCACCAGCCAACAAACTTTTGGACTGGAGCAACCTAGGGTAATTTAGTGAGCTGAATTTGAATCTGTTATTAGGTTTTCTCTATCACGTCAGGTTTTCGAGATACAAAAAAAAAATGATTTTATTCGTTTTTTACACAAAAAAATCATTAATTTATTTAAAAATCAATGAGTTTTAAAAAGTGAATGGCGTTATTTGAACGTCGCTTGTATTTTGTTGCTTCGGTTTCACGTATTAAAGTCCAACAATAGTCTCCCAGCATGCTTTTGTCCCAAAATCCTTGATGATTTCTTTCCAATTTCACCGCCCCTAGGTTTTGCTGAAAAAAATCTAATGCGAATGAGGAAAATGCCTTATACGTGACCTAATTCGTGATAATTTTTCAAGAATTCGGTAACAATTTGTCTGTAGTTTTCACTCATATTGTTACCAAGAAAACTGTCCACGATGCTGTTGAAAGATATCCAGGCTGCATATTCTTTCTCCAATAAACATTTTTTTTTTATTTTTTATTTATTTATTTATTTCGTCTATGGAATCATCCTTACAGACTACTTAAAGTATACATTTATATTATAATTTATATATATAATTAAACATTTAACAAAAGTGATATATAACATTTATTTAATTCAGTTAATTTAATGCATTTAAGTGTAATATAATATCTCTTCTCACAATATCCAAACTTTTATTAAAATCAATAAACTGATACAGCATATTAAACTCATCACAAATTCTACGTAGTGGATTAAAATTAGCACAGTTTGTACAATAATATTTGATAGTTAGAAAGTTATAATTTCTTGATGATCGAAAAGGAATATTTATATACATTTTGTTGATAAGAAATTCAGATTTAAGACTACCATTTAACAGTTTTAACAGGAAAGTAATATTTAGCATATGTCTGAGACTTTTCAATGTAGGATGCTTAATTAGAGCCGGACGATTTTTATAAGATGGCAACCTCATATTAGGATCCCAGCCCAAACCACGAAGACAAAATAACAAAAATTGTTTTTGAACTGATTCAATTTTCTTCGAATGTATATGATATTGCGGATCCCAGACTACAGACCCATATTCGAGTATTGGCCTAACCAGGGTAGTAAACAATTGTTTTGTCGTATACGGGTCCGAAAACTCTTTAGCCCACGGTTTAATGAATCCAAGTACACCAGTAGCTTTATTTATTGTTAGCGAAATATGACTTCTAAAGTCTAATTTTTTATCCAGAAGTCAAGGTCATTGAATGAATAAACTAAATCAAGCACAGCATTATTCATGATATACCGACCATTAATTGGAATTGATCTTGTAAAAATCATATATTTGCATTTTTTGACATTTAGGTCCATTAGATTAATATTACACCAAGTAGTTAAACGATCAATATCATTCTGTAAAAGTGATTGTTGATCAAGATTGTTGAGGGTAAAAATTAACTTTACATCATCTGCATACATTAATGTAGTTGAGTGTTTAATTACAGAAGGAAGATCCCAAGTGACTACCTTGAGGTACACCAGATAATACTTTTATGTTGTTGGAATACGAGTTACGAAACTTAATACATTGTGTTCTGTCTTTTAAATATGATCCAATCCATTTTATCAGCAATATACCAAAGCCCATACGGTCAAGCTTAAACAACAATAGATCATGATTTACTTTAGGGCAATTCCATAAAAATGTCAACTTTGATGAAAACAAATTGTTTTTCATTTATATGAAGTAAGTTTAAAAATATATTAAAATATGTTCCAAGTTACATAATGTAATTTCTTACAAGTATTCTAGATTATAAAATAAATTTAAAATTTATTTGTTTACTAAATTTTCTTTTAATACATGTTTAAGAAGCTTTAGTCATTCCGTCACAGTCATTCCGTCACGTCAAATGACAGTTAATAACTTCAACACTATCATAGCTAAGTAGCTCTGAATTATAATTTTATATTGCTTATATATCATATGTAAAATATTCATTAGTTTAAAAACTGCTTAGCTTCTTAATTGACAAAAGTTCCTAGGTTTTAATACCAGGACAGAGTCATGGTAGCAAAAATAAAAGAATAAAATAGTGAAAAAATTGTTTCTGAGTTTTTTTTTAAATCTCTTACTCATTAACAATCATTATAAAACTGAAGAATGAATTTTCAATTGAAAATGGCTTTGTGAAATAGCCTTAACTTCAATTTTTCAACTCAAAATGTCATTCCATATGGAATTGCCCTTTATCGAATGCCTTGCTAAAATCATTATAAATAACATCTATTTGTTTCATATTAATAAAACCATCATTTACCAAAGTTGTAAGCTCCAAAAGATTTGTTATTGTAGAGCGTGATTTGCAGAATCCATGTTGCTTTGGAGATATGATAGAGGACACATGATGTGACAACGTGTCATATATAAGTTTTTCAAATAGTTTTGGAATAGCACTTAATTTAGCAATACCTCTATAATTCGAAATAACAGCTTTAGATCCAGACTTAGAGAAGGGATTAATAAATGATTCTTTCCAAATGGGAGGAAAGTAACCCAATTTAAGGGATATGTTAAACATATAAGTCAAAGGAATATACAATAAATGTGCGCAGCGCTTTAAAATGCAACTAGGAACACCGTCAGGACCAGCAGCATACGACAATTTCAATTTTGTCAGGGCATTCAGAACTCTATGTTGATTGATGGATGGTATATTAATAATTGAAGATTCCGATATTATGTATGGATACAGATTATTAAATACTGTCGAAGAATAAGTTGATGCAAAAAAGTCTGCAAACATATTACTTATGGAATTATCATCTGAAGATTCTAAATCACCGTACTTCATAACCGAAGGAAAGTCCGCAGTACGTCTTTTAGAATTAATAAATTTATAAAATGATTTTGGATTATTTTTCAGATTATTCCTTACTTTAATTAAATAGTTATTATAGGCCAATTGATTAGCAATAATAAATTCTGATCTTGATAACGAATATTTCATATAATCTATCAATGTTCCATATTTTCTATAATTTTTGTACATTTTGTTTTTCTTATTTTTAAGTTGAGATAGATGTTTTGTATTCCAAGGAGGACCCTTCGATTTAGGAGGTAACATTTTAGGTACAGATGCCGAGAAACATTCAAAGAGGTGATGATAAAATGTATGCAAACACAAGTCCAAGTTATCATTGCAACGAGATAACACCTTTATCCAGTCAATTTGGAATAGATGGAGTTGTAAATCTTGGTAATTAGTTTTATTAAAGCAAAAGATTTTATCGCTGTGAGTTAACTTTTTTTTATGAAGAGGATAGGAACAAAAGCAAGATATCTCAAGTGTTGGATGGTATATATCTTCCGGATTAGAAATAGGGCTATGCCGTAATATTGAAAAGTCATTAAGTACATTAACGAAAATAAGGTCCAACAGTCTACCAAATGCATTTGTGACGGAGTTAACTTGGAAAAGACAATTTTCCAATAAACCATGAATAAATGCAGCTGAATAATCGGAATAATGAGATGGAATTAAATAATTGATATCAGGAACAGCTTTCCACGATTTAGACGGCATGTTAAAATCTCCAATTAACATTAATAAATCAGATGGTTTTATATAATTTTGGATTAAGTCAACAGCTTTCGTTTAGTATAGCAACTAGTACGCCGCCACCAGACTTTTTTATTACATTATTACACTGATTATTATTTTTATCAGATTAAATTCTTTCACAACTTTCTCTATCTTTTCTGAAAATTTGATATTTAGGGCAAAAAATTTCAGAGTTATTAACTTTTTTATTGAGCCAAGTCTCCGTAAATACAATAATATGATTATTGAAGCCAAAGCTATTACAATAAATTGACAAAAGTTTTGAATTCATACCTCTAACGTTGTGAAAAATAGTCATCATTCAATAGCTTCCTGATCTGAGAGCCAACAAATATGCCTTCTTTGATTTTAGGATATGAAATTTTAGGAAAAACAAATATATATATGCCGCTCCATCTTTGTCCAGAGCCTAGACAAATTTCTTAAAAAGGCCCAATTTTATGTGCAGCGGCGGAAGAAGGACGTCATTTGGATCAATTAATGGTTTATTTGAAATGTTTTGTTTTCCTGGTGAATACTCAGTTCCTTTTGGCCACTCTGTTCTGACGTAATGATGGGATGTAGCGCGACTATCCCATAGACAAAGGAAACAACAATATTTTGTGAAACCTCCTTGCATACCAGTCAACAAACCAATGACCTGAAACAGATTAATTTACAGTTATTTACGATGGTCTTTACTATATATACAAAGAAATTTAAAACACCACAGATCTTCCATTTATGATCGTTGTATTTGAGTAATGTCAAAATTTCAGTCATTGATTCGTAATATTCTTTTGTATTAATGCCATGAGCAATTGGTATTGATGGTTTTTCATTCCCATTATGCAAAAGAAGAGGCTTTAAACTGAACTTAGAGCCATCAAGGAATAATCTCCAATCAGTCTTGTCATATGGCTGGTTCATTATTTGAAATAAACCATCAACGTGGGTACAGTATAGAATAGGAAAGTATAGAATGCAGCCAATTACAAGCTTCTATCTCTATAGATTGTTACTTTATCCCAACTACCAGACATTCCCACTGCTGCATGCGTGAAGCTAGTAATTCTGCGTAGATTATTCAGCAAAGCTTGAGTCACTAAATGGCGTTCATCATCAGCTTCATACAAACTACCACTGCTGGTGAAAGATGTTTCGGACTCACTGCACGTAGCACTGGGAATGACTGGTAATGGATCATTTGGTGGACGTTGAACTAAAGGGTCCGCCATCTAACGTTTTTTTTCAACTAGTGCTTATTTCGTGAATGGTAACACTTAGCTCATGTCTGATTTGACAGATAATTAGTTTTATCCTTCCGCTGAACGAATATGGTTGTGCATACGCTTGAACAACGCTGGGAAATATTGCGACATTACTTTGAAAATCATGGTAATGTTGCAGAATGAGTTCGAAAATTGCGTACGGATTTTGGAAGAAGAGAAGCACCGTCAGCTCCGTATGTTCGTTATCTTGTGAAAAAAGTAAAAGAAACTGGCATTCTCATCGATAAACTAAAGCATGAAAAGCAAAAAACAGTGCGTACACCCGAGAATATTGCTGCTGTGGCAGAAAGTGTGCGTGAAGCGCCATCAACATCAATTCACCGTCGTTCTCAAGAATTGAACATTTCGGAGGCATCGTTGAGACGAATTTTGCATAAAGACCTTGGTATGATGCCATACAAAGTCCAATTGGTTCAGGAGTTGAAGCCAACTGACCATCCAATACGTTTTCGATTCGCTAAGTGGGCCTGCGATCGACTTACAGAAGATGCCGATTTTGCCAAAAAAAATCATCTTTTCAGATGAAGCTCATTTTGATCTTGGCGGGTATGTAAACAAGCAAAATTGTCGCATTTGGAGCACAGAAAACCCGCACGCATACATTGAAAAGCCGATGCAGCCAAAACGACTCACTGTTTGGTGTGGATTTAGGTCCAGCGGCATAATTGGGCCATTTTTCTTCGAAAATGAGCAAGGAGTGGCCATTACAGTCAATGGCGATCGTTATCGGGCCATGTTGAACGAATTTTTGGTCCAAAAATTGAAGAGGAGGATATTGGCAACATTTGGTTTCAACAGGACGGCGCTACGTGCCACACAGCCGAAGCTACACTCGATGTTATGCGCCCTGTTTTTGAAGATCGCATTATCAGCCGCAGAGCTGATGTCGTTTGGCCACCTCGGAGCTGCGATTTGACACCGTTGGACTATTATTTGTGGGGTGCCCTCAAAGATAAGTGTTACGCCAACAAGCCAGAGACAATTGACGCTTTAAAGGACAATATTCGTGAAGCCATTGGTGAAATACAGCTGCACACAATCGATAATGTGCTTAAAAATTGGACCGATCGTGTAGGCTACTGCATGGCCAGCCGTGGCAGCCATTTGAATGAAATTATTTTCTATTATTAACCGGAAGGATTGTACTTTCAAATAAAAAAAGAAATTTGAGATAATTTTCAGTAGTTTCTTTTATAGCATTTTCAAAAAAAAAAAGTTATTTGGCGGACCCTTTAGTTTGTAAACCGATTGGACATTCGCGTAATAATATTTTTTCGATTTTTTATATGGAATCCAGCAACTTTTGTTAAACAGAAATAACAATCGGTTTGGTGGTTACTTGACTCTCTCCAAAGTACTGGAATTGAAAAATCGAAATAGATCTTCTTACCATTTGACCACTCGTATAAAACAGTTCTGCAACTATTGCAAAACATTGTCGGTGTCCACGGTTTGTCCAAGTTTCGGACAGCAAAACCAAAATAATGTAAATATGCATATTTTAATGATTCTGGTATTGCATATCCTTTTTTCCAACCAAATATTCACCACACACAAAGCAAAAATAGCTTGAATCAGTAACACACGATCTCCCTGACATGTTTAGACGTCACTATTATGAAGATTTAGAATGAATGTGGGCTTCTGTCAAATTAATAATTGTGAAATTGTAGTGTCAGTATTGACTGTTTTATAGTATTGCCAGCATGCGATAAAAAATGAAAAATTAAGTGATAGCCCAATTTTTATGCCAGATTCGAATTCAGCGCACCCAGATTAGTTAAAAACAAGTAAGAAAATTATAGTCGGTCTAGACCGACTATACGATACCCTATACCATGCGTTTAGAGACCCTATCTCTCAGGCCCAACTAACTGGATATAGAAAATAAGCATAAACCAAATTTGAGTGGGATTTTTATTAATTTTTTCGGCTGCAGATATGAAAAAGTTCATATCGGATGCTATATCTATATGGGGACTAGGCCCAAAAATGGACCGATCCTGACCATGTTTGGTAAAGTCTCTTGTATTTTGCAAAAATATATACAAACAAAATTTGAGAAGAATCAGTGCAATATTTTTGTTTTTTGATAAATTTAAGTCAAGATCGGGAAGCAGCTCGGGAAGGGATCATTTTTGGACTACTGATTAATGGATGTAATATATACATACAAACCCAATTTGACTAACATTTGTATGATAATTTGCATCTTATGGCAATATATGTTGATTTCATAGGGGTCATTTGTATGGGGGCTAGGTCTGAACATGGACCGATTCTCACCAGTTTCAATAGCGTTCATCCCATGGCCGATAAAAGATCAAATACCAAATTTCGTCAAATCCTATTCATATTTGCGACCTGCAGTTTGATTACAAGCTTTACATGGACACACAGACGGACGGACGGACGGACATCGTTAAATCGAATCAGATAGTGATTCTGATTCGATCGGTATAATTAAAGATGGGTGTAGGTCAAATATTTTTGGTTGTTACAAATAGCAGCACAAAGTCATTATACCCAAACCACATAGTGGTATAGGGTATAAATATGCTTCGTTTCTGCAGTCAATTTTTATACCCTATACCACTATGTGGTTTGGGTATAATGACTTTGTGCTGCTGTTTGTAACAACCAAAAATATTTGACCTAGACCCATCTTTAATTATACCGATCGAATCAGAATCACTTTCTGAGTTGATTTAACAATGTCCGTCCGTCCGTCCGTCCGTCCGTCCGTCCGTCCGTCCGTCCGTCTGTGTGTCCATGTAAAGCTTGTAATCAAACTGCAGGTCGCAACTATGAATATATTTTGATGAAATTTGGTATATAAGCTTTTATCGGCCATGGGATGAACGCTATTGAAATTGGTGAGAATCGGTCCATGTTCAGACCTAGCCCCCATACAAATTACCCATATGAAATCGACATAAATTGCCATAAGATCCAAATTGTCACAAAGATCTTACTCAAATTGGGTTTGTATGCGTTCATTACATCCACTAATAAGTAGTTCAAAAATGATCCCTTTGACCCCATATAGAGCTGCTTCCCGATCTTCACTTAAATCTATTAAAAAACAAAAATATTGCACTGATTCTTCTCAAATTTTGTTTGTACATATTTTTGCAAAATACAAGAGACTTTACCAAACATGATCAGGATCGGTCCATTTTTGGACCTAGTCCCTTTATAGATATAGCATCCGATATGAACTTTTTCATATCTGCAGCCAAAAAAATTAATAAAAATCCCACTCAAATTTGGTTTTTTCTTATTTTCAATGTCCAGTTAGTTGGGCCTAAGAGATAGGGTTTCTAAACGCATGGTATAGGGTATCGTAAAGTCGGTCTAGACCGACTATAATTTTCTTACTTGTTTTTTTTTAAGTTTGTAGACCAGTGTTATCTTTAATTCTTTAATATTAATTGAAAAGGCGATTTCTTGTGACCGATGATTTGTTCTACAGTTTTCTCCAGATTTCAACAAACATATCTAATATGAAAGGTATTTCCTTGTAGCTGTCCACCAGGTTTACAGATTTTTAAATTTTTACATTTTTTTTAGTAAAATACATTTAAAGTTGCTACTAACACATTATACTACAATGATATGTGGTGTTTATTAAATTCATGTGTTTGTTTTCTTCATTCACAATAATAATTGTATTGAATTAAAAAATAATTCTGGACGTAAACCAATAATTGGACATAAACCAATAACGCAATCGATATTTAAAAAGTGTTGAATTGTAAATTGGCTAAAATTGATAAACATACCTTTGGGGTCGTTGTTAAATGAATTTGCACTCGAATTTCATGAATATACATACACTATTAGTGAAACTATAAAATATATTGTACAAATTCTGATATGTTGAAGACTCGGAGTCGAAAATAGAAAATAGAGTCGCCAATAGAAAATATTAAGTGTCGGATTCAGATAAAGGCGGATTGACCGACGGACATGGACTCAGAAAGTGATTCTGAGTGGGTTGGCATAATAAAAGATGAGTCTAGATCAAATATTTTTGGTAGTTACAAAAATCAGCACAAAGTCATTACACCCTGACCACATAGCGGTATAGTGTAAAAATTTTGTTTTAAAAATTGTATGCATTAAAAAGTCAAACGTTATTTTTTGCGGGTCTTGAGTTGTAAGTCCATGTTTCAAAAATCATTTTTTTTAATACAAAAAAAAAATATATACACTGCATTTGGAACAAATTTCAAGATGGGCCGTGATTTCGTTCCGAAGTTTTGTATAGTTATTTCCAACTAACAATTAGCCGGGATGAGTTTTTAAAACGCTTCCTTAGAAACAGCTGAATTCCTGACAATAAAGTCGGAATGACAATATTCATTTCCATATTGCATATGGCACTGATTTTTTCAGCCAATATGAGGACTCTAAAGGCCTAGTTAGCCACACGTTGCTATAATTTATCAGTACCGTAAATGTAACGTTGACATTTAGTGCAATTATAGAACGAAAATAACGGATCAGCATGTTGCTGTGTAAAATTAACCAAACTTTATCAGCTGTTCACAAATGTCACGTACAAACGTAACAAAAATCTATTTTCAACAGACAGGAACGGTCCGGTTACGTGACAATTGAGTTCGGTAACTGCTCTAATTGCTTTTCATGTAACAGAAAAAAACAGCTGACACGTTTGGTTAAGGTTACGTGTGGCTAACTAGGCCTTAAGAATAAAAAAGTAAGATTTTGAGTTTTAAACCATTCAATGTGGGATATTTTCTCCAAAAAAAAATTTCTAAAATTTTTAGCCGGAATGACCAATAAATCGTAACCAACTCTATTTGAGCAAAATTTAGAATCCGAATGATTGAATTTTTTAATATGTGTGTTGTAGGATATCTTGACCGGAATTTGATAGTAACAAAATAATTTTAAATCCAATTTTCTTCAAAAATGCTGTGCTAAATATTGCTTAAGCTAAACGATTTTCGGTTTTACGATCCTCAGTTCCAAAAATTATAAAAAAATTTTATCTTATCTGGAAGTCAATAGCTTGCTATTGATAATTCGCGTATGCCTCTTTTGTGGGATGAAATAGTTAAATTCAACTTTCTTCAAAACGACGCGAAATATTTTCCAATTTACAATCTGGAAATCATTATACCCTATACCACTATGTGGTTTGGGTATAATGACTTTGTGCTGCTCTTTGTAACTACCAAAAATATTTGACCTCGACCCGTCTTTTATTATACCGATCGAATCAGAATCACTATCTGATTCGATTTAACGATGTCCGTCCGTCCGTCTGTGTGTCCATGTAAAGCTTGTAATCAAAGTGCAGGTCATGAAATTTGGTATATAAGCTTTTATCGGCCATAGGATGAACGCTATTGAAATTGGTGAGAATCGGTGCATGTTCAGACCTAGCCGCCCCCATACAAATGACCCCTATGAAATCAACATAAATTGCCATAACATCCAAATTGTCATATAGATCTTACTCAAATTGGGTTTGTATGCGTTTATTACATCCATTAATGAGTAGTCCAAAAATTATCCCTATGAGACAACTCTTAGTCATAGGCCCCATATACAGCTGCTTCCCGATCTTCACTTAAATCTATCAAAAAACAAAAATATTGCACTGATTCTTCTCAAATTTTGTTTGTATATATTTTTGCAAAATACAAGAGACTTTACCAAACATGGTCAGGATCGGTCCATTTTTGGGCCTAGTCCCCATATAGATATATCATCCGATATGAACTTTTTCATATCTGCAGCAAAAAAAGTTAATAAAAATCCCACTCAAATTTGATTTATGCTTATTTTCTATATCCAGTTAGTTGGGCCTGAGAGATAGGGTCTCTAAACGCATGGTATAGGGTATCTTGTTTTCTTTCTTATCGTGTTACTTTCTAAAACGAAAAGTTTATCGGATTCACGATCTACTAAGTCGATTATGCTTGAATATCTATCCCGAAAAAAATGGAATCTGGAAATCTATAGCTTTCACAAAATTATAGCAAGAATTGTGGGCCAAAATGGCTAAATCCAATTTTCTCAAAAAAAAAAAAAAAAAAAAAATCAATGTGAGTCCGATCACAGGGGAGATGTGTAAACATCTACATCTTTTCCAATTGTATTTCAGAAAGTATCAAATGTATTTCAGAAAATATTAATTGAATTTCAGAAAATATCTATTGAAATTCGAAATTAAAAAGTAGTTAACCCTACAACACCGAAAAGTTATTATTATTTCTATTAGTGATTTGGAGTCGCAGAAAATGTTTAGCAATATTTGGACTTATTTGTTATGCACTGGAAAATAAACTATCAAGGGCGGCCTTTTAATCGAAAGAAGATGAGGACTTCATTTGTTAATCAGCTACATTATAAACACTAGGATAGAATTTTGACCGATTTTGAAGTCATCATTTTGAAAAATACGTTTATATCGTCACCTAAAATGCAAAAGGCCGTAACTAACAGAAAGTTCAAAATTGACTTTTTATATTGTAACTACTATTTTACCATAAATTTGTTTTCATAAATAAAAATCCATATTTATTTTTCAGCTTGATTCTAAAATTTGGGTATTAAGTTTAAAGTAGTTTTGTTTTATGATGTTTTTTGCTTCACCTCTAAAAAAATGACGATATGTAGTTTTCAAGAGATATGACAAACCCACTGTAATAAAAATATGATTTTATATAGCGTCCTGACTATTTTTCTGAGACTCAAATGATATTTTCTGAAATTTAATTCGTATTTTCTGAAGTAAATTTAATAATTTTTGATGTGTAAACATCTATACGCGCAGGGGGGTAAATTTCTATTTCACAATACAATCACAAAAACAGCGTAACACAAATCGGTGAGAGCTGTAACACAAATAGGTGTATGACTTATGATGATATTAAATTTGTTTTTTTATGCCACTTTTTTAAAAAGCGTCATCTGTTTATCACTTATGTAAGTTTATATTGGGATATTTTTAACGTTTTTCAGCAAAGGGTTGTTGAATTAGTTGAAACAGTTTTTGTTATAAGTGATACATAGATGACGCTTTCTGTTTGATTTTAAAAAATGACATAAAATAATCTTTAATTGCTAGATGTTTACACATCTCCCCTGTGATCGGACTCACATGATTTTTTATACCCTCCACTTCAGTGCGCAGAGGGTATATATAATTTTGTCATTCCGTGTGTAATAATTAGAAAAAAAATTTTGGACCCCATAAAATATATATATTTGTGATCCTTATAACAACCGGAGTTGATATAGCGATGTCCGTCTGTCCGTCTGTGGAAATCACGATGACGGCATCAATCGGGCAGCTAGGGTGCTCGTTGACATAAAAAATGATTCACTAGCATCCTGAAAAGTTTGCTATTTAAAATAGTCCAAATCGGTCGATTAGGGCCCGAGATTTGAATGAAGAACTAAAAAAAGTCTTCAAAAAATATAATTTTCTATGTTGTTCTTGTCACGATCACGCCCTTAATAGTGCAGCTACAGTGATCATTTTTAGTGAGAATGATTCATCAAATTCATGAAAAAGTTAAAAAAAATGAAAAATATGATGTTTCTATATTGTTCTTGTTGTTATTCTAAATGTTGTGTTGTTGTCATAGCTGGACTTGTTGTTTTTGTGGTCGTTGTGGTAATAATGTAATAAAAACTAACACTTTGTACATTTTTTTATTAACTCTGGTAGAAAAATTTAAAAGTTTCCATTGTTTTGGCATCACTCTAAAAATTTGTTAGATCATTTCTGTTATTACCACGAGCCTGCCTGCAAAATTTCAGACCGAATGGCTCACGGGAAATTGGTTAAAATCGATCCAAGATTTTTTCGACAAGCAGACACTACGAGTTAATATAAAGGGAGTAAAAATTTACCAACATCTTAAGCAAATAATGCTAAAATACCTAGTTGTTAATAAAAAAAAAATAATGTAAATATAGCAAAAAAAATTTTATGTTTAAATTTATTTATAAATTTATATAAACATATTAAATAATACAAATAATATACATGTATATCCATAACAACTGCATGTTAGAAATAAGTCGGTATATTATTTTATTTACATAAAATTCAGCAATATTTTGTTGTGGGGAAAATACATTTCTTTTGCATTAACAGATTGTCACTTCATTTTGCTCAGCGTGACTATGCCACAGTAGATGGCGCCACAATTTTTATTTTTCTAATTAGCTTTGCAATAGTTATTTCTATTTTAACATGAATGTTAATATTTTCAACTGGATATCACACAGAACAATGTTAAGAGTATACACGGGCTGGTCTTTTATTTCATACGTATTTTCATTATTCTTTTACAATATGAACATAAGTTTGGCATATTAACTTTTTGTTGTGTTTATAAAATAGAGTTACCGAGTTTATCAATGAGTTTTTTGCTTTCAAAACAGTTCTACATAGTTATATAGAATTATTATTCTGCTTTACCTACAAAATATCTGATTGCGATTACATCTAATTTTTAAAAATTGTTTATAATTACTAAAGCATTATTATTCACATAAATACAAAATTGCCATTTTTAAATTTTCCATTCAAATTTAAGAAAATATCAATTCTAAAACTGGAATTAAAAATTTCCAATTATAAATTAGAAAATATTAATTGAATTTCAGAAAATCATATCAAAGCGTCGGAAATTATAATTTTAAATTTAGAAGACATCAACTGCATCTTTAATATATAAATTTTATTCGTTAAACACAAATTGAAATTCCAAAAAAAAAAAACACCAAATAGGTACCTATGTTTACATTTAAAAAATTTTTACATTAAAAAATATCTTGACATTCAGGAGAAATTAATAGAGCTTTTCAGTACCGCGATTCAGTAACTTCTTTTATCGATAGTCGAATCGTTAAAAAAAAAAATTGCAAAATTATCAGTAAAATTTTTAAACGATATTCGCTATTGTTAAAGTCAGCTGTTGTTATCTAAACTACAACCATTTTTGTGTTGTTTATTCAGTCGATAAAAACTTAAATTTTTAGGTTGAAATGTCGTCATACATAAATAAAAAGCATAAAATAGTGAAAATATTTTGCTTTAATTAAAAAACTTTTTTATATAAATAAAAAAAATTAAATAGCATATTCAATCCATTTTTTCATTTTCAAATAAATACACAGAAATATTAGCAAAAAAATAGATATTAACCATAAACATAAAATCATCCTGTCAAACACGAAGTAATTTTTTTTCTATTCTTCTTTGTATTTTTCGCTTATTTTGACAGAGATGCCACTCGTTTACAATTTAAATAAATAGAAAAATAGATTTGTCGACTGTCGTTAAGATGTATATACTTAGTGAATCACTTAATCCTTAGTGCAAACAACAATAGCTGTCGATATATTTTGCGATTGTCGGATCGTTGAAATTTACAGAATCACACTACAGAAAACATTGATATAAATTCAATGAATTTTAGACAACGTCAAATGATATTTAAGAATTGCGAACATAAAAACTGTTACACAAATAAACGCAATTTGATGAGAATGTTATTTATATATAAATTTTCATATATTTTTTGGATGAAAATTTGAAGTTTTCCAGAAAATAAAGAGATCAAATTATTTTATTTAAATGTTTGGGACATATGGTTTTTTGCGTTTGGCATCCCTAATTTGAATATTTATTATTATAAATTTATTCTCTATGCTTTCCAAATATGGCAATATTTTAATAAAAAAAATTGAGAGAGTTTTTTTTTTTTGGTTATTATTTTGTTACTCCATCCGACCTATATGGCCGCAATGAAGAAATATTTGGCCAGTTAAAAGAAACTATACAGCCATCTCCAATTAGCACGATTTAATGCATATAGCCACCCTACACAACCATTACCTTTGCAATGGAGGTTAGGGCGAGCTATTTAATTAGCAAAAACTAAAACGAGAAGTTATGTCATATAACCGGAAACGCATGCATATAGGTATATAACCTAAATGCATGCCGATCAGCAACCACGATGACCAAAAAGCAAACACCGAAATAAATCCGAAATAATAGAAAAGACGAAAACCAACCCAAAGAATTTGCTGAAATAATTTGGTATTAAGTTTAACAAATTGTTTACTTTTTCATTTACATTTATTATCAAGACTCAAACCGACGTGGAGGGTATCAAGGATTCGGCACAGCCGAATTTAACACTCTTACTTGTTTTAAAATACATTTGATGTTTTCTGAAATACATTAGATAATTGCTGAAATACATTTGCTGTTTTTTGAAACACATTTAAAATTTTCTGAAATACATTAGATGGGTTTTGAAATACATTTGATAATTTCTGAAATACATTTGATGTTTTCTGAAATACAGTTGATATTTTCTGAAATACATTTGATAATTGTTTAAATACATTTGATAATTTCGGAAATACATTTGATATTTTCTGAAATACATATGATAATTTCTGAAACTCAAGTGATATTTTCTGATTTCAATTGATATTTTCTAAAATACAAATGATACTTCCTGAAAATCAATTGATACTTTCTGAAACACAATTAATATTTTCTGAAAATCAGTTGATGTTTTCTGATACATAATTGATACATTCTGAAATTGAATTGATGTTTTCTAAAATTCAACTAATACTTTCTGAAAATCAATTGATGTTTTCCGAAATACAATTGATACTTTCTGAAATTCAATTGATGTTTTCTGTAATACAATTGGAAAAGGTGTAGTAATTAAAAAAACACCTAAGTTTATTCTCGACTTATTCAAAGTTTTCCTAGTATTTAGCTTTTTAAAGTCACAGCACACCTAGCGGTTCTGCTAATAAGTTTGTGAACATGTTAAGCTCACAGCACACCTAACGGTCAATAGCTTGAATATTTAAAATTAACGAAAAAGATTTGTGATTTTGCTAAACAGACAGCGAACTCTTCGGTTCTGCTTACTAAATATACAAATACACTTACATATACCACACACCGTTTTTCCCTTACGCTGTTTTTGTGATTGTATTGTGAAATAGGATTTTACCCCCCCCTGAGCGTATAGATGTTTACACATCAAACATAATTTAGTATCTGAAAATTGCTAAGATCATGGAACCATTATGTATAAATCAATTGTATAAATCTTTTTTTTTTCAATTATTGAGAATCTCGAGATCTGCTGAAATAATTCCTAAATAAAATAATCATCGAAATTTTGTAAAGAAATTTTTATTTATATTAACATAATATGCATATAAAATAAAACATAAATTAATAAAAATCGCTCTTACTGGTAATTATCAAAACTTAAGTCAAACCATAATCCGAACCCTGAACGGACAACCCCCTACAAACATAGCATGATCTCTTTTATTACTTGTTCTCTCCTAAACACACTCTCTTAACTAAGTGTATACCTATTTCAGCTCTTGTATAGCTAGTAAATACAAAAATTTATTTACTTCGGCTGTTAGTATTAATAAAACATTAGGTTGTGAAAGACAAAGACGGAGGAGGGCGGATAAGTTTTGTATATTTAACTTAAAAATACCAGGTAGAAAATAAAACGCAAAAAAACAATAACAACACTATTGATGAAATACTGCAGCCACTGCAACTATGGTGACGACAAAAGGTGCGTAATAGTTTTAATTAACACGACAAATATCTAGTTTTCAAAAGAAAATAAATTAATATTTAATTTTTGCAGAAAATTCACAACTAAAAGATTCACAATTAATGGATTTAAATGATGATTGTTTAGAATTAATATTGAAACGTTTAAATAGTGTGGAACAATTTCAAATCTGCAAACTACATACTAGATTTAAAAATATCATACAAACGCTGTGGAGGTCCAAGTTAAATAATGTTATAATATATCCCGAGCTAATAGCAGCTATAGATGATGACACGTTTGTGGAATTTATGTCGGAAGCAGCCAACTACATGAAAAGTCTTTTAATGCGACACTGTGATATTCGTTATCTACGTTTACTGAGTGATCTTGTTTTTCCTCATACACAAACTTTCAACTGGATGGGGTTAACAGAGAGCAGCTCTAAGGGAGTGGAAGATTTAAAGGAGTTTTCAAATGATCAGGAACAGCAGTTTATAGATGAAGATGTAAATATGTTAGTACGCATATTACCTAATATCACAATTCTGAAATTAAGAGCCTGTCAAATAACTGGCAAATATTTAGCACAATTAACTTCTCTGCGCCAACTATCCCTGGATGAATGTCAATGTTTAGATTCTGATAATTTTCGGGATGTTTTCCAACATTTGAAACTGCGAAAATTTGATATAATGGAAGATTGTGATGAAATCAATTGCTGTGATCTTGTAGAACTTAAGAAATGTCCCACTTTGGAACATATTAAAATTGCTGACTACCATTTGTGTTTTGACACCGATATCGTTAACGATATTTTACGCATGCCCAGACTGAAAAAACTATCAATATATTCAAAGAACTTTGTCTTTGATGTTTTGGAGAGAATATCGAGATCGCGTCTTAAACAAATTGTAGCCTTTAAATTTAAGTAGCCTTTAAATTTAATGGTGTTCTGCACAACTTTGATAGATTCTTTCGGGAACTGACACACATGAACGAACTAAGAAAAATATCATTCCATGAATGTAGGGGCTATGATATTGAAGGGATACGTGATCACATGCTGATACAAATAAGTAAACAATTTGTCCAATTGGAAGAGATACATTTTTGCTGCTGTGATTTGGAAAGTGAAAATGGAATTTTAGGTTTCTTGCAAAATTGTCGCCAATTAAGACTGATTAATTTAACAGGTACGCGAAAAAGTATTACCACAACCATTGTATGGCGTGCAATGGATTTGATGAAAAAACAAAATTGGCGTACTTCCCCATTAGAGTTATGGCTCAAGGATACCGATATTGATAAAACTATATTAGAGGTAAGCAAGATAGTGACAAAAATGTGTTGAAGGTTTTTTTTTTTATAATAATGTGATTTTTCTTTTTGAAGGATCCTCGATACATGTACCATAATCGTTTTCTGAAATTGGATTTTAAATCCTCTATAGTGGATTGTAACCCACCAGGTGTATTAAAATTTACTTTTACAAATTAGTAGACATAAATATAATAAAAACAAATTTAAAATAGTAAAATATGTCTTCTTTGTATGTCTATGGACATATAAGTTAAAGAAGTTAAAGTGCAGTTTGCTGCCTTTCTACTTATATAAAACTAATAAATGTGAAGTTTGGGGATAATCGGATGAAGAAAAGTCGCGCCGGAAATAATAAAAAATTAAAAATTAAAAATTAAAAATTTAAAATTTTAAATTAAAAATTTAAAATTAAAAATTAAAAATTAAAAATTAAAAATTAAAAATTAAAAATTAAAAATTAAAAATTAAAAATTAAAAATTAAAAACTAAAAACTAAAAATTAAAAATTAAAAATTAAAAATTAAAAATTAAAAATTAAAAATTAAAAATTAAAAATTAAAAATTAAAAATTAAAAATTAAAAATTAAAAACTAAAAACTAAAAACTAAAAACTAAAAACTAAAAACTAAAAACTAAAAATTAAAAATTAAATATTAAAAATTAAAAATTAAAAAATAAAAATTAAAAATTAAAAATAAAAATTAAAAATTAAAAATTAAAAATTAAAAATTAAAAATTAAAAATTAAAAATTAAAAATTAAAAATTAAAAATTAAAAATTAAAAATTAAAAATTAAAAATTAAAAATTAAAAATTAAAAATTAAAAATTAAAAATTAAAAATTAAAAATTAAAAATTAAAAATTAAAAATTAAAAATTAAAAATTAAAAATTAAAAATTAAAAATTAAAAATTAAAAATTAAAAATTAAAAATTAAAAATTAAAAATTAAAAATTAAAAATTAAAAATTAAAAATTAAAAATTAAAAATTAAAAATTAAAAATTAAAAATTAAAAATTAAAAATTCAAAATTAAAAATTAAAAACTAAAAACTAAAAATTAAAAATTAAATATTAAAAATTAAAAATTAAAAATTAAAAAATTAAAAATTAAAAATTAAAAATTAAAAATTTAAAATTTAAAATTAAAAATTAAAAATTTAAAATTAAAAATTAAAAATTAAAAATTAAAAATTAAAAATTAAAAATTAAAAATTAAAAATTAAAAATTAAAAATTAAAAATTAAAAATTAAAAATTAAAAATTAAAAATTAAAAATTAAAAATTAAAAATTAAAAATTAAAAATTAAAAATTAAAAATTAAAAACTAAAAACTAAAAATTAAAAATTAAAAATTAAAAATTAAAAATTAAAAATTAAAAATTAAAAATTAAAAATTAAAAATTAAAAATTAAAAATTAAAAACTAAAAACTAAAAACTAAAAACTAAAAACTAAAAACTAAAAACTAAAAACTAAAAACTAAAAACTAAAAATTAAAAATTAAATATTAAAAATTAAAAAATAAAAATTAAAAATTAAAAATAAAAATTAAAAATTAAAATTTAAAAATTAAAAATTAAAAATTAAAAATTAAAAATTAAAAATTAAAAATTAAAAATTAAAAATTAAAAATTAAAAATTAAAAATTAAAAATTAAAAATTAAAAATTAAAAATTAAAAATTAAAAACTCAAAATTAAAAATTAAAAACTAAAAACTAAAAACTAAAAATTAAAAATTAAATATTAAAAATTAAAAATTAAAAAATAAAAATTAAAAATTAAAAATAAAAATTAAAAATTAAAAATTAAAAATTAAAAATTAAAAAATAAAAAATTAAAAATTAAAAATTAAAAATTAAAAATTAAAAATTAAAAATTAAAAATTAAAAATTAAAAATTAAAAATTAAAAATTAAAAATTAAAAATTAAAAATTAAAAATTAAAAATTAAAAATTAAAAATTAAAAATTAAAAATTAAAAATTAAAAATTAAAAATTAAAAATTAGAAATTAAAAATTAAAAATTAAAAATTAAAAATTAAAAATTAAAAATTAAAAATTAAAAATTAAAAATTAAAAATTAAAAATTAAAAATTAAAAATTAAAAATTAAAAATTAAAAATTAAAAATTAAAAATTAAAAATTAAAAATTAAAAATTAAAAATTAAAAATTAAAAATTAAAAATTAAAAATTAAAAATTAAAAATTAAAAATTAAAAATTAAAAATTAAAAATTAAAAATTAAAAATTAAAAATTAAAAATTAAAAATTAAAAATTAAAAATTAAAAATTAAAAATTAAAAATTAAAAATTGAAAATTAAAAATTAAAAATTAGAAATTAGAAATTAAAAATTACAAATTAAAAATTAAAAATTAAAATTTAAAAGTTAAAAATTAAAAATTAAAAATTAAAAATTAAAAATTAAAAATTAAAAATTAAAAATTAAAAATTAAAAATTAAAAACTAAAAACTAAAAATTAAAAATTGAAAATTAAAAATTAAAAATTAGAAATTAAAAATTACAAATTAAAAATTAAAAATTAAAAATTAAAAATTAAAAATTAAAAATTAAAAATTAAAAATTAAAAATTAAAATTTAAAAGTTAAAAATTAAAAATTAAAAATTAAAAATTAAAAATTAAAAATTAAAAATTAAAAATTAAAATTGAAAATTAAAAATTAAAAATTAATAATTAAAAATTAAAAATTAAAAATTAAAAATTAAAAATTAACAATTAAAAATTAAAAATTAAAAATTAAAAATTAAAAATTAAAAATTAAAAATTAAAAATTAAAAATTAAAAATTAAAAATTAAAAATTAAAAATTAAAAATTAAAAATTAAAAATTAAAAATTAAAAATTAAAAATTAAAAATTAAAAATTAAAAATTAAAAATTAAAAATTAAAAATTAAAAATTAAAAATTAAAAATTAAAAATTAAAAATTAAAAATTAAAAATTAAAAATTAAAAATTAAAAATAAAAAATTAAAAATAAAAAATTAAAAATTAAAAATTAAAAATTAAAAATTAAAAATTAAAAATTAAAAATTAAAAATTAAAAATTAAAAATTAAAAATTAAAAATTAAAAATTAAAAATTAAAAATTAAAAATTAAAAATTAAAAATTAAAAATTAAAAATTAAAAATTAAAAATTAAAAATTAAAAATTAAAAATTAAAAATTAAAAATTAAAAATTAAAAATTAAAAATTAAAAATAAAAAATTAAAAATTAAAAATTAAAAACTAAAAACTAAAAATTAAAAATTAAAAATTAAAAATTAGAAATTAAAAATTAAAATTAAAAATTAAAAATTAAAAATTAAAAATAAAAAATTAAAAATTAAAAATTATTAGAGATTAACTATGTGAATTTTTAGGTATATCCCTTTACCAGAATTTTTTGACAAGGATTTTATTTTTGCGGATTTTGAGAAAAATGGGATTTTTGTGAAATATTCAGTACATGTAATCTTTCTTAATTCTTTAAATCAAAAATTAATCAGTTCTCTACTTTTAAATACTATATTTTGGCTTAATAGCCTAGGGTTTCGGAAAAAAGTAATATGACCCAATTAACCCTTTTGGAAGTGGGGTCACATATGACCCCAAAATAATAAAAAACAATTTATTAAAAAATTTAACTGATTAATATTTGATATATGAATATAAGAAACAAACATAACGCAAAGTTGACCAAGATTTATATAATCAGGACAATGTAACATGTAAGACAATGTAACTCTATTTAGTTATTTTAACACAACCCTTCGAAATACTTAATACGAATAGGTGGTAAGTAACTTTTGATTAAAATCGAAAAATTCTGGCTTTTTTTTTTCCTAATTATTTTCCAAATACATTCAAACATCAAGGAATTTAGTCTCGATTAAAGACATATCACAAATTTACAAGGTTTTGGACTCAATCAGCATAATTCAATTTAAAGGCGGTGAGTACGAACCCACAAGTTCGTTTTGTACCTTTGTGACAAAAACAAAATCGCTCGTGAATGATTCCCATGCTGCTGCTTCTGCAGCCGATAAACGTTTTATGAAGTTGTCGTCTCCTTCAAGAATCTTTGATACTGGACACCCGTCTGTTATGACTTTGATCTTTTTGGTAACGCCACAAGCTAACAAAAATACGCGCTGATTTTTTCCACTAATTACTTTTCAATTTACTTAGAGAAATACGTCTCGAATCTGACGGAAATAAACACGATATTGATGTGATCAGCTATAAGTCATTGTGAGATCACAATACTATCAACTTGAGTGATTTCCGAAATCTATCCCAATGACGAGAAAAAAAGCTACGGATTAGGATTTAGCATTAGAAAACGATATTTTCTTTTTGGGTCCAAATATTAACCGAAAATTTAATGCCTATGTATTTGCATAAAATCGATTTATTTTAAAACTTCATAGTTAATTTTAAAACTTTTATAGTTATTACTTCGTATTTTTATGCGAGGTCCTTCCATATCGGGCTAAACAGGGTATGAAGATAATTTACAAAAATTTCACTGCATTTATTGTACAAATTTAATCTATTTTCAATCGAATTCTTTGGTTACATCAATTATTCGATTTACCCAACAGGAATTTCGTTAAGAGTACAGCAATTAAGATGTGACAAGTAAGACGCTTAAGTAACAAAATACTATGTGAGTCCGATCACAGGGGAGATGTGTAAACATCTATTTACACATCAATTAAAATCAAACAGAAAGCGTCATCTAAGTGTCACTTATAGCAAACAACTACAGGGGCTCTGCTAATATTCAAATTATTTATTAATTCAACTGGTTGTTATTGTTGGGGTTGTTGAATTAGCTGTAATAATTTTTATATTAGTACAAGTGTTGTGGGGTTGTTGAACTATATGTTATACGTTTATATAATGAAATTTTTAACGTTGTTATAGCAGAGGTTGTTGAATTAGCTGAAATAATTTTATATCATATTATTTGAACCAATGTAATCATACTTCACACCGATTTTGTCTCACGTCTTACGTTTTACGTCTTACGCTATTTATACCCTATACCACTATGTGGTTTGGGTATAATGACTTTGTGCTGCTGTTTGTAACTACCAAAAATATTTGACCTAGACCCATCTTTTATTATACCGATCGAATCAGAATCACTATCTGATTCGATTTAACAATGTCCGTCCGTTCGTCTGTGTGTCCATGTAAAGCTTGTAATCAAACTGCATGTCGCAAATATTTGGCATAAAAGCTTTTATTGACATGTTCAGACCTAGCCCCCATACAAATGACCCCTATGAAATCAACATAAATTGCCATAAGATTCAAATTATCATATAAATCTTAGTCAAATTGGGAGTGTATGTGTTTATTACATCCAATAATCAGTAGTCCAAAAATGATCCCTATGAGACAACTCTTAGTCATAGGCCCCATATAGAGCTGCTTCCCGATCTGCACTTAAATCTAGCAAAAAAAAAAAATATTGCACTGATTCTTTTCAAATTTTGTTTGAATATATTTTTGCAAAATACAAGAGACTTTACCAAGCATGGTCAGGATCGGTCCATTTTTGGGCCTAGTCCCCATATAGATACAGGATCCGATATGAACTTTTTCATATCTGCAGCCAAAAAAATTAATAAAAATTCCACTCAAATTTGGTTTATGCTTATTTTCTACATCCAGTTAGTTGGGCATGAGAGATAGGGTCTCTAAACGCATGGTATAGGGTATCGTATAGTCGGTCTAGACCGACTATAAATTTCTTACTTGTTTAGATTGTATTGTGAAATAGATTTTTAGCGTATGATGTTTACACATGATAAATAATTAAATTATTTTAACTGAATATGTCGATTGAGAACAAAAGTTTGTGGCTACAATGATTTAATGTACAATTTTTTCCAAAATATTTAATGATATTTGCTATTATGTATATCGATCTTCATTTGAACTAGAATGCTAATTAGACTTTAGTACTTAATATTATACTTTTTATACCCTCCACGCCACTGTGTAGAGGGTATATGTATATAGGTTTGTAATTTCGTTTGTATCGCATCCAAAAATGAATCTGGGATTCCATTAAGTATATATATTCTTGAACCTTATAACTACTCGAGTCGGTATAGCAATACCCTTCTGTCCGTCTGTGTTGAAATCACGCTCATTCACAAAATAAACCATTTACCTGGGTAAAGTTATGATAATATTGTTCGTTATTATTTCGGGCATGTTGATATTGAAAATGGGGTAAATCTGGCATCATTGTATCACTAATTTCGTAGTCGAGTCCCTGAAAGACTATAATGCTTCGTAAAAATGGAGCATTAAGTGATAGGAAAACTCGTGTTCATTGATGGACAATATTTCAAAATGAAAGTTTAAACACTACAGTATAAAATTTCGTATAAACTAAAATCGGAATATCGATCTGACTTCGTCAACTGTGAAGAGAATACTTACTGTTTGCCCAAAAAGCCGTTCAAATTCCATCATCGAAATAGTGCAATGGAATATCCAGGAAAATCAGTTTGGCCGCGTGGATAAGCATTTCAAAATTCAAGAAGCTCTCTACAGGACAAACTTATTAAATATCTGAGTCTTCACGCTAAAGTTCAATTGACACAAGAACTGAAGTCCTATGACCACGTACAGCGAAGATAGTTCCTTGATTGGATTATTGAATATTAACAAAAGGATGCAGATTATTGGTAAAAAAAATCATCAAAAGCGATAAAGCACATTTTCACCATGATAGCTACGTTAATTGTCAAAATTGCTGCATTTGGGGTATCGATATCGCGATAAGATAACAGAGTTCACAGCCAGTGAAACGATTCAATTATTGCATTAGAAATTTCATGGTCGTATACTCTCTCGTTTTGGCGATCGGAATTCGCCCCATAGATCATGTGCTTTAACATCATTGGATTTATTTTTATGGGGTTATGTGAACAAGCCCACCACCACCCGTGGATTGAAGGAAGAAATTCAAAGCTGTACCAACGACATTCAGCCACATATATGAAAAATGGTCATGGAAAATTTCGACAAAAGAGTCCGTAACGCACGTATCCTTATCCTGTGTGCCTTATGATTTAAAAGTTTAAATTTAAGACAAGTAAGAATGTTAAATTCGGCTCTGCAGAATCTCTGATATCTTCCACCTGCATCTTAAACTCAATATTACAACCAATGTTGGGTGCGAGTACCACTTTAAAACTGTTGCTGATACTAAATCTTTAAAGTTGAATACCATTTTTTTTTTAAATATTTTCATCTGAATTAGCTAGTAATACATTAATTTAAGGATACTTAATTTAATCTAAATATATATTTATAATATTAAAAGGCAAGGCGATTTCTTGTGACCGATGTAAGTTTGTCAGTTTTAATCCTAATTCCCTCATATGAAATGTATTTCTTTTTAGCTCTCTACATGATTTACAGATTTTTACATTTTTACTTTTTTTTTTGATTAAAATGCATTTAAAGTTGCTACTAACACATACATAAAATTATACAATGCTGTGTGTGTTTACTAAATTTGCTACTAAGTTTGCAAAAAGCCATGTGTTGAATTGAAAAATAATTTTGGACATAAACCAATAAAGACAATAACGACAATAAAAAGAGTTGAATTGTGAATTGGATAAAATTGATTAGCATACCTTTTGGGTCTTAAAAAATAAATTATTAAATGAAAAAATAAAATTTTCAAGAATTTGCACTCGAATTTTGAGGACTGTGATCTTCTAGTTGGTTTAACTGCAACCTTTAGTTTGCGTACCGGGTTTTCGTGTAAACCTGATTTTCGATCGGTGTAAGAGGTGTAAGGTAATGTTGATAGTTAAAAACATTAAATATTTTTTGTCCAAAATTTTCTTCTTGACATGCTAAGACGAATATATATTTAAAAATTTTTTTAACTTACGTATTTTATCAAAAAAAAAAAAAAGAAAAAAAAAAAGAAAAAGGAAAAAAAAATAAATTGAAAAACATAAATTTATAACAAAAAAATATGAAACGATTAAATGAAAATAGTTATGCGTATAAAATTGAAACATGCGGTTATTTTCAATATTAATAATAACATAAGAAAGGGTACTTTTTTTTTTTTTTAATAAAATGCACTTTTAAAATAAATTTACGTTTTAAAAAGGTAGTTTATAGAACAGGGTACTTTAAAAAAATGTTTTTCTAAGAAAAGGTACTTTTCTAAATAAAGGTAATTTTTTAAAAATAAATAAATAAATAATAAATAAATTTACGTTTTAAAAAGGTAGTTTATAGAACAGGGTACTTTAAAAAAATGTTTTTCTAAGAAAAGGTACTTTTCTAAATAAAGGTAATTTTTTAAAAAGGTATATTTTTTTAAGGAAAGTAAGGTAACCTTTTTAAAAAAGGGTACTTGAGAAAAGTATTTAAAAAAAATTTACTTTTAAAAGAAAGGTACTTTTAAAAGAAAGGTACTTTAATAATAAAGGTACTTTTAGAATAAAGGTACTTTTACAATAAAGGTACTTTTAGAATAAAGTAACTTTTAGAACAAAGGTACTTTTAGAATAAAGGTACTTTTAGAATAAAGGTACTTTTAGAATAAAAGTACTTTTAGAATAAAGGTACTTTTAGAATAAAGGTACTTTTAGAATAAAGGTACTTTTAGAATAAAGGTACTTTTGGAAAAAAGGTGCTTTTAGAATAAAGGTGATTTAAGAACAAAGGTACTTTTAGAATAAAGGTACGTATAGAATAAAGGTACTTTTAGAATAAAGGTACTTTTGCAATAAAGTTATTATAGAATAAAGGTGATTTAAGAACAAAGATACTTTAGAATAAAGGTACTTAAAGAATAAAGGTACTTTTAGAATAAAGGTACTTTAAGCATAAAGGTACTTTAGAATAAAGGAACTTTTAGAATGAAGGTACTTTTAGAATAAAGGTACTTTTAGAATAAAGGTACTTTTAGAATAAAGGTACTTTTAGAATAAAGGTACTTTTAGAATAAAGGTACTTTTAGAATAAAGGTACTTTTAGAATAAAGGTACTTTTAGAATAAAGGTACTTTTAGAATAAAGGTACTTTGAGAATAAAGGTACATTTAGAATAAATGTACCTTTGCAATAAATGTAGTTTTAGAATAAAGGTACTTTTAGTATAAAGGTACTTTTAGAATAAAGGTGATTTAAGAACAAAGGTACTTTTAGAATAAAGTTACTTATAGAATAAAGGTACTTTTAGAATAACGGTATTTTTAGAATGAAGGTACTTTTAGAATAAAGGTACTTTTAGAATAAAGGTACTTTTAGAATAAAGGTGATTTAAGAACAAAGGTACTTTTAGAATAAAGTTACTTATAGAATAAAGGTACTTTTAGAATAACGGTATTTTTAGAATGAAGGTACTTTTAGAATAAAGGTACTTTTAGAATAAAGGTACTTCTAGAATAAAGGTAGTTTTAGAATAAAGGTACTTTTAGAATAAAGGTACTTTTAGAATAAAGGTACTTTTAGAATAAAGGTACTTTTAGAATAAAGGTACTTTTAGAATTAAGGTACTTTTAGAATAAAGGTACTTTTAGAATAAAGGTACTTTTAGAATAAAGGTGATTTAAGAACAAAGGTACTTTTAGAATAAAGTTACTTGTAGAATAAAGGTACTTTTAGAATAACGGTATTTTTAGAATGAAGGTACTTTTAGAATAAAGGTACTTCTAGAATAAAGGTACTTTTAGAATAAAGGTACTTTTAGAATAAAGGTACTTTTAGAATAAAGGTACTTTTAGAATAAAGGTACTTTAAGAATAGAGGTGATTTAAGAACAAAGGTACTTTTAGAATAAAGGTACTTATAGAATAAATGTGCTTTTAGAATAAAGGTACTTTTAAAATAAAGGGACCTTTAAAATAAAGGTACTTTTAGAATAAAGGTACTTTTAGAATAAAGGTACTTTTAGAATAAGGGTACTTTCAGAATAAAGGTACTTTTAGAATAAAGGTACTTTTAGAATAAAGGTACTTTTAGAATAAAGGTACTTTTAGAATAGAGGTGATTTAAGAACAAAGGTACTTTTAGAATAAAGGTACTTATAGAATAAATGTGCTTTTAGAATAAAGGTACTTTTAGAATAAAGGGACCTTTAAAATAAAGGTACTTTTAGAATAAAGGTACTTTTAGAATAAAGGTACTTTTAGAATAAGGGTACTTTCAGAATAAAGGTACTTTTAGAATAAAGGTGGTTTTTAAAATAGGGGTATTTTTTAGAAAGAGGATATTTTTTAAATATACATATTAAAAAACCTTTATTTTTTAAAAAATGGCATTTTAAAAAAAGTGTACTTTTAAAAAAAGAATATTTGTTTTTAAAAGGGTAATTTTTAAAGAATGTTTTATTGTTAGTTGTTATGTATTGTCGATCTTGTGTTGTAATAATAATTAGTTATTTATAGTTCGGTTCGAGATCATGTATACATTTTCTAATACTAGAAAAGATAATACTTTTATGCAATGTAAGAGAAATTTGGAAAAAATTGAAGACAGCGCTAGATGGAGTAGCTACTTTCGAACAAAGCGACTTGTTCATCTTCAGCATCCTTCTGCCTATTGCTTCAACTCATGCTTAATCAACTATTTAACTCAACATTAGAAAGAAAAGAACATGAGAAATGTTTTTTCTTTCTTTTCATACGAGAGTTAGAACGAACAAGCAGAGTTTTTTCCAATTTATAGCTTTCTCTACATTAACATCGCTTGATCAATTACAAATCTCGTAATGTGAAAAAAGCTCTTTTTTGTTTTGCCAAACGTCCCATAGATGGGAACTGTAATGACATGTGAAATCTTAACAGATTTATCACAATTGCATTGGACCGTATGTTTTGTATGTTAGTTGTTATGTATTGTCGATCTTGTGTTGTAATAATAATTAGTTATTTATAGTTCGGTTCGAGATCATGTATACATTTTATAATACTAGAAAAGATAATACTTTTATGCAATGTAAGAGAAATTTGGAAAAAATTGAAGACAGCGCTAGATGTAGTAGCTACTTTCGAACAAAGCGACTTGTTCATCTTCAGCATCCTTCTGCCTATTGCTTCAACTCATGCTTAATCAACTATTTAACTCAACATTAGAAAGAAAAGAACATGAGAAATGTTTTTTCTTTCTTTTCATACGAGAGTTAGAACGAACAAGCAGAGATTTTTTTTTTTTTTTTTTTTTTTCAATTTATAGCTTTCTCTACATTAACATCGCTTTGATCAATTACAAATCTCGTAATGTGAAAAAAGCTCTTTATTGTTTTGCCAAACGTCCCATAAATGGGAACTGTAATGACATGTGAAATCTTAACAGATTTATCACAATTGCATTGGACCGTATGTTTTGTATGTTAGTTGTTATGTATTGTCGATCTTGTGTTGTAATAATAATTAGTTATTTATAGTTCGGTTCGAGATCATGTATACATTTTCTAATACTAGAAAAGATAATACTTTTATGCAATGTAAGAGAAATTTGGAAAAAATTGAAGACAGCTCATGTTCTTTTCTTTCTAATGTTGAGTTAAATAGTTGATTAAGCATGAGTTGAAGCAATAGGCAGAAGGATGCTGAAGATGAACAAGTCGCTTTGTTCGAAAGTAGCTACTACATCTAGCGCTGTCTTCAATTTTTTCCAAATTTCTCTTACATTGCATAAAAGTATTATCTTTTCTAGTATTAGAAAATGTATACATGATCTCGAACCGAACTATAAATAACTAATTATTATTACAACACAAGATCGACAATACATAACAACTAACATACAAAACATACGGTCCAATGCAATTGTGATAAATCTGTTAAGATTTCACATGTCATTACAGTTCCCATCTATGGGACGTTTGGCAAAACAAAAAAGAGCTTTTTTCACATTACGAGATTTGTAATTGATCAAAGCGATGTTAATGTAGAGAAAGCTATAAATTGGAAAAAACTCTGCTTGTTCGTTCTAACTCTCGTATGAAAAGAAAGAAAAAACATTTCTCATGTTCTTTTCTTTCTAATGTTGAGTTAAATAGTTGATTAAGCATGAGTTGAAGCAATAGGCAGAAGGATGCTGAAGATGAACAAGTCGCTTTGTTCGAAAGTAGCTACTCCATCTAGCGCTGTCTTCAATTTTTTCCAAATTTCTCTTACATTGCATAAAAGTATTATCTTTTCTAGTATTAGAAAATGTATACATGATCTCGAACCGAACTATAAATAACTAATTATTATTACAACACAAGATCGACAATACATAACAACTAACATACAAAACATACGGTCCAATGCAATTGTGATAAATCTGTTAAGATTTCACATGTCATTACAGTTCCCATCTATGGGACGTTTGGCAAAACAAAAAAGAGCTTTTTTCACATTACGAGATTTGTAATTGATCAAAGCGATGTTAATGTAGAGAAAGCTATAAATTGGAAAAAACTCTGCTTGTTCGTTCTAACTCTCGTATGAAAAGAAAGAAAAAACATTTCTCATGTTCTTTTCTTTCTAATGTTGAGTTAAATAGTTGATTAAGCATGAGTTGAAGCAATAGGCAGAAGGATGCTGAAGATGAACAAGTCGCTTTGTTCGAAAGTAGCTACTCCATCTAGCGCTGTCTTCAATTTTTTCCAAATTTCTCTTACATTGCATAAAAGTATTATCTTTTCTAGTATTAGAAAATGTATACATGATCTCGAACCGAACTATAAATAACTAATTATTATTACAACACAAGATCGACAATACATAACAACTAACATACAAAACATACGGTCCAATGCAATTGTGATAAATCTGTTAAGATTTCACATGTCATTACAGTTCCCATCTATGGGACGTTTGGCAAAACAAAAAAGAGCTTTTTTCACATTATAAATTGAAAAAAAAAAAAAAAAAAAAAACTCTGCTTGTTCGTTCTAACTCTCGTATGAAAAGAAAGAAAAAACATTTCTCATGTTCTTTTCTTTCTAATGTTGAGTTAAATAGTTGATTAAGCATGAGTTGAAGCAATAGGCAGAAGGATGCTGAAGATGAACAAGTCGCTTTGTTCGAAAGTAGCTACTACATCTAGCGCTGTCTTCAATTTTTTCCAAATTTCTCTTACATTGCATAAAAGTATTATCTTTTCTAGTATTAGAAAATGTATACATGATCTCGAACCGAACTATAAATAACTAATTATTATTACAACACAAGATCGACAATACATAACAACTAACATACAAAACATACGGTCCAATGCAATTGTGATAAATCTGTTAAGATTTCACATGTCATTACAGTTCCCATCTATGGGACGTTTGGCAAAACAAAAAAGAGCTTTTTTCACATTACGAGATTTGTAATTGATCAAAGCGATGTTAATGTAGAGAAAGCTATAAATTGGAAAAAACTCTGCTTGTTCGTTCTAACTCTCGTATGAAAAGAAAGAAAAAACATTTCTCATGTTCTTTTCTTTCTAATGTTGAGTTAAATAGTTGATTAAGCATGAGTTGAAGCAATAGGCAGAAGGATGCTGAAGATGAACAAGTCGCTTTGTTCGAAAGTAGCTACTCCATCTAGCGCTGTCTTCAATTTTTTCCAAATTTCTCTTACATTGCATAAAAGTATTATCTTTTCTAGTATTAGAAGATGTATACATGATCTCGAACCGAACTATAAATAACTAATTAGAATGTTTTATTTTTGAGAAAAAGTACTTTTTAAGGAAAGGCACTTTTTTAGAAAAATTTACTTCTTTATGGATTATATTTTTTCTATCATATTGGCGATTTTCTTTATTATATCGTGATAACAAAAAAAAAATATATGTGCCTTAGGCTAATGTGACACGTCACAATTTTTTTTTTTGTTTGAAATTTTCGTTTTACCCCTTTAAAACACATTGTTTTTATATGTTTCTTCTATGACGGAGTGTTATCTTATCCCAACGAATTGTTTAGCCATCTAAGTTATTACTCTTTTATCGAAGAAAATAAAATTTATATGTATGTATGTATATGTAAGTAATTTTAACGAAATGGTTCAAACTCATTCTGGCAAATATGGCAGTTTGTGAAATTGATCGTATTATATTTAAAGTACTTCAAATAATCTCTTTTATAAACTGTAGAGAAAATCAATTATAAATACAAGAAATTTTGTATATCATCTTCAATAGATCGATAGTACTACAATACCTGAAATTATATTAGGGGATAGCAAACTGTCTTTGATTATCATATTAAATTGTGGATATCAGGGAAGCCAAACAGAAAATGTATCTAGAGATAACTAACCAATATTATAACTCTAAGTTTTCATTATACAAATGGGCAAAGAAATTGTAAAACAATATATTGAATTAATGGATATAAATGTATAACAAACATTGTTACATTAAGTTCATGAATATAGTAATGTGACAAACATATTGATCTTTAAGATTTATTATAAAGCCAGAAATTGAGGCAGATTGTATAATAAACTTCACAATTCAAAAGGCCAAAATAAACCTTTACTGATAAAATTATTATTATGCTTATTATTGTTTATTAAATAAATATCTATAATATTAAAAGGCTAGGCGATTTCTTGTGACCGATGTTTTGTTCTACCGTTTTATCCCGATTTTGACCAATCGTGCATTATTTGAAAGGTATTTCTTTTTAGCCGATTTGCGATTTACAGATTTAAAAATTTTTCCCTCTATTTTGAGTAAATTGCATTTAAAGTTGCTACTAACACATACATAAAATTATACAATGCTATGTGTGTGTTTATTAAATTTGTTAATGTGTTTGTAATAACAATGAGTTTGTTTTTTGTGTTGAGTTGTGAATTGGCTATAATTGATTAGCATACTTTTAGGGTCTTTATTTAAAGAAAAAATAAAATTTCCTAGAATTTGCGCTCGAATTTCGAGGGCTGGAATCTGCTGGTTAAATTTAATTTATGTTTTCATTATTTTTACTACATATTAGAGAGTAGGTGGGGGAATAAAATGTCGCAAAATTTCGCCCCACTCTAATTTTTATATAAAATTTTTAATTTTAATATTTAATCTGTTAGAAGATAAAATTAATTACAATTATAATGAAACTACATTTAAAACAAAATTAGAAATCAATTTGTCTTTTCAGTGTATTGAGATGAATAAATTTACAAATTGTTAACAAATTTATTTTTTTTTAAGAGAGAAATCCACTGGAGATAATATGATTAACTAGTAAGAATAACATTTTGCAATAAGAGTAATTCATTACTGAAATATATTTGTTGATTGTCTATAATTGACAATTTCATTGTTGAAAATTTTTTTGGAATGTTAACAGTTTTAATAAATATTTTTGTTATTTTTTTGTCATTTTTCAATTAAATAATTAATTGTTTTTGACGAAGACGGTATTTAAAATGACAACTGACAACTGATTAATTACACAGTTTTTTCTGTGTAATTAAATAGACCTTATTTAAATTTTAAACGTTTCCTAAACACAAATTGAAAATTTCATAAAAAAGGGTGTATGCCTAACCAATCAAGAATAAAGTAAAACTACGGTTTCTATTGAGATTTCAATAATTGTTGCGACTAGACTAACAAAAAAAAAAAAAAAAAAACGGTGTGTACCCATGGGGTCTCAATGCGCAAATTGCTAATTAGCTACATTATACAAGTCTTTCAATCAATTTTTAAAGTTTCTTGTACATATTTCTTTTTCTTTTAATTTACAATTACGACAGTTGAGCCACCAGCATTCAAGGCTGGTCATACACGATCATAATTATTTAATTGATTTTATGGGTAATTAATAATAATTAAAATACAAATTTAATTTATTGATAACATTATCGTTTCGTATTGGCTGTAAGATGAACCCATTAGATGAATGCATTAGATGAACCCATGCATAAGAAATATTTAAATATCTATACTACATGTTTTTTTAAACATTGTTTGTAATAACTTAATGAGATATTTTAAGTTGAACAACCCAAACAGGAAAAGATGTTCATCCTAGGAATCTGATGCTTTTTATTAACATTCATAAATTGTGAAAAACAAGTAAGAAAATTTTAGTCGGTCTAGACCTACTTACGATACCCTATACCATGCGTTTAGAGGACCCTATCTCTACTAATTGGATATAGAAAATACGAGTAAGCATAAACCAAATTTGAGTGACAGTTTTATTAATTTTTTTGCCTTTGTATATGAAAAAGTTCATATATATGGGGACTAGGTCGAAAAATGGACCGATTCTGACCATATTTGGTAAGGTTAGTTATATTTTGCAAAGATATATCAATATCAAATTTGAGAATAATCTGTGCAATATTTTTGTTTTTTGTTAGGTTTAAGTGAATATCGGGAATCAGCTTTATATGGCATCTATGACTAAGAATTTTCATATAGGGTTTATTTTTGGACTACTGGTAAAAGGATGTAATAAACATATACAAACCCAATGTGACCGAGATCTATATGATAATTTGGATATTGTGGCAATTTAAGTCGATATCATAGGCCTGAACACGAACCGATTTTCACCAATTTCAATAGCGTTCATCGTATGGCCGATAGAAGCTTAAATAAATTCATATTTGCGACCTGCAGTTTGATTACAAGGTTTATATAAAAGAAAGTGATTCTGAGTCGATCGGTACAATAATTAAAAACATCAGCAAAAACTCATTAAACCCTTACCATATAGTGAGTGGTATATAAAATGGATAGAATATATGCCAAATTGGAACAAGATAATTTCGGTCTTAGGATAATGTAAGACCAGCTTTACATGGACATGCAGACAGGAAAATGAAAAATTCATTGCAGGTAAGTCTAGTATTTTTTTATTTAGTACAAACCTCACCACAACTTCATTATACTCTGACCCGAGAGTAGTGTAGTGTATTATATAGAATTTAAATTAGAATTATTAGATAATTTATAATTTTTGTAATATCCGATTATACAATTAATATTGTAGTTAACAGTCTTACTCTGTTCTATCCGGTTCATGTGAGTCCGATCACAGGGGAGATGCGTAAACATCTAGTAATTAAAGATTTTTGTATGGCACTTTTTTAAAATCAAACAGAAAGCGTCATCTATGCATTTCGTATAGCAATGAACTGCAGGGGCTCTGATAACAAAAACTATTTATTATTATTATTATTTCAACTTGTTAATATTTAATTTTTTAATTTTTTATTTTTCATTTTTCATTTTTCATTTTTCATTTTTGTGATTCATTTTTCATTTTTTATTTTTCATATATTATTTAAATTTTTTTTTTTTTTTTATTTTGCATTTTGCATTTTTTATTTTTCTTTTTTAATTTTTTAGTTTAATTTTTTATTTTTCATTTTTAATTTTTAATTTTTAATTTTTAATTTTTAATTTTTAATTTTAATTTTTAATTTTTAATTTTTAATTTTTTAATTTTTAATTTTTAATTTTTAATTTTTAATTTTAATTTTTAATTTTTAATTTTAATTTTTAATTTTTAATTTTTAATTTTAAATTTTAAATTATAATTTTTAATTTTTAATTTTAATTTTTAATTTTTAATTTTTAATTTTTAATTTTTAATTTTTAATTCTTAATTCTTAATTTTTAATTTTTAATTTTTAATTTTTAATTTTTAATTTAATTTTTAATTTTTAATTTTTAATTTTTAATTTTTAATTTTAATTTTTAAATTTTAATTTTTAATTTTTAATTTTTAAATTTTTAATTTTTAATTTTTAATTTTTAATTTTTAATTTTTATTTTTTAATTTTTAATTTTTAATTTTTAATTTTTAAATTTTTAATTTTTAATTTTAATTTTTAATATTATAATTTTTAATTTTAATTTTTAAATATTTAATTTTTTATTTTTTAATTTTTAATTTTAATTTTTAATTTTTAAATTTTAAGTTTTAATTTTTAATTTTAATTTTAATTTTTAATTTTAAATTTTTAATTTTTAATTTTTAATTTTTATTTTTAATTTTTAATTATAATTTTTAATTTTTAATTTTTAATTTTTAATTTTTAATTTTTAATTTTTAATTTTAATTTTTAAATTTAATTTTTAATTTTTAATTTTATAATTTTTAATTTTAATTTTTAATTTTTAATTTTTAATTTTTAATTTTTAATTTTTAATTTTTACTTTTAAAATTTTTAATTTTAATTTTTAATATTTAATTTTAATTTTTAATTTTTTAATTTTTAATTTATTTTAATTTTTAATTTTTAATTTTAATTTTAAATTTTTAATTTTTAATTTTTAATTTTTAATTTTTAATTTTTTAATTTTTAATTTTAATTTTTAATTTTTAATTTTTAAATTTTTTAATTTTTAATTTTAATTTTTAATTTTTAATTTTTAATTTTTAATTTTTAATTTTAAATTTTTAATTATTAATTTTTAATTTTTTTATTTTTAATTTTTAATTTTTAATTTTTAATTTAATTTTTATTTTTACTTTTTTAATTTTTATTTTTAATTTTAATTTTTAAATTTTTAAAAATATTTTAATTTTAATTTTTAATTTTTAAATTTTAATTTTTAATTTTAATTTTTAATTTTTTAATTTTTTAATTTTTAATTTTTAATTTTTAATTTTAATTTTTAATTTTTAATTTTTAATTTTAATTTTTATTTTTAATTTTAATTTTTAATTTTAATTTTTTAATTTTTTTTTTTTAATTTTTAATTTTTAATTTTTAATTTTTAATTTTTACATTTTTAATTTTAATTTTTATTTTTAATTTTTAATTTTTAATTTTTAATTTTGTAAATTTTTAATTTTTAATTTTTAAATTTTTATTTTTTAATTTTATTTTTAATTTTTTAATTTTAATTTTTAATTTTAATTTTTAATTTTTAATTTTATTTTTATTTTTAATTTTAATTTTTAATTTTTAATTTTTAATTTTTAATTTTTAATTTTTAATTTTTAATTTTTAATTTTAATTTTTAATTTTTAATTTTTAAATTTTTAAATTTTAATTTTTAATTTTTAATTTTTAATTTTTAATTTTTAATTTTAATTTTTAATTTTTTAATTTTAAATTTTAATTTTAATTTTTAATTTTTAATTTTTAATTTTAATTTTTAATTTTTAAATTTTAATTTTTAATTTTTTATTTTTAATTTTTAATTTTTAATTTTTAATTTTTAATTTTTAATTTTTAATTTTAATTTTTAATTTTTAATTTTTAATTTTTAATTTTTAATTTTTAATTTTTTAATTTTTAATTTTTAATTTTTAATTTTAATTTTTAATTTTTAATTTTTAATTTTTAATTTTTAATTTTTAATTTTAATTTTAATTTTTTAATTTTTAAATTTTAATTTTTAATTTTTACTTTTTAATTTTTAATTTTTAATTTTTAATTTTTAATTTTTAATTTTTAATTTTTAATTTTTAATTTTTAATTTTTAATTTTTAATTTTTAATTTTTAATTTTTAAATTTTAATTTTTAATTTTTAATTTTTAATTTTTAATTTTTAATTTTTAATTTTTAATTTTTAATTTTTAATTTTTAATTTTTAATTTTAATTTTTAATTTTATAATTTTAAATTTTAAATTTTAAATTTTAAATTTTTAATTTTTAATTTTTAATTTTTAATTTTTAATTTTAATTTTTAATTTTTAATTTTTAATTTTTAATTTTTAATTTTTAATTTTTAATTTTTAATTTTTAATTTTTAATTTTTAATTTTTAATTTTTATTTTTAATTTTTAATTTTTAATTTTTAATTTTTAATTTTTAATTTTTAATTTTTAATTTTTAATTTTTAATTTTTAATTTTTAATTTTTAATTTTTAATTTTAATTTTAATTTTTATTTTTAATTTTTTAATTTTTAATTTTTAATTTTTAATTTTTAATTTTTAATTTTAATTTTTAATTTTTAATTTTTATTTTTAATTTTTAATTTTTAATTTTAATTTTTAATTTTTAATTTTTAATTTTTAATTTTTAATTTTTAATTTTAATTTTTAATTTTGAATTTTTAATTTTTAATTTTAATTTTTAATTTTTAATTTTTAATTTTTAATTTTTAATTTTTAATTTTTAATTTTTAATTTTTAATTTTTAATTTTTAATTTTTAATTTTTAATTTTTAATTTTTAATTTTTAATTTTTAATTTTTAATTTTTAATTTTTTAATTTTTAATTTTTAAATTTTAATTTTAAATTTTTTAATTTTTAATTTTTAATTTTTAATTTTTAATTTTTAATTTTTAATTTTTAATTTTTAATTTTTAATTTTTAATTTTTTAATTTTTAATTTTAATTTTTAATTTTCTAATTTTTAATTTTTAATTTTTAATTTTTATTTTTAATTTTTAATTTTTAATTTTTAATTTTTTTAATTTTTAATTTTTAATTTTTAATTTTTAATTTTTAATTTTTAATTTTTAATTTTTAATTTTTAATTTTTAATTTTTAATTTTTTTAATTTTTAATTTTTATTTTTAATTTTTTAATTTTTTAATTTTTAATTTTTAATTTTTAATTTTAAATTTTAAATTTTTAATTTTTAATTTTTAATTTTTAGTTTTTAATTTTTTAATTTTTAATTTTTTAATTTTTAATTTTTAATTTTTAATTTTTAATTTTCCAGTAATAATAGCAAAATTTCCAGTTGATTTTACTATATTTTTTTGAGTGTAGACATAAAAAAACACATTATTACAAAAAGGTGTTTATAACAAATATTATTTCAATCCAAATACGACATTTTTTAATAAATAAGAAGATACCCATATTTCACGCTTAAAGTTAAAAGAAAAAAATCAAAAGTTAAACTTTAACCTAGAATTCCTTAAAAATATTGAATCGATTTAAATGAAATTAAAACTGGGTTAAGTTCAACTAAATATCTAGCCATTAAAAAAAAACCACTAAAATATTTTGATCGGTTCAAAAGTTACACAATTTTGGCCAATGAAAAACGATTTTCAGCCACTGTGCGTCATGAAAATGTTTAAATAGCAGAGTTTATGCATCGATTCGTAACCATGGCTCCACTACTTCACACCTGAAACAAAGGAATAGTCAAAACAGTGGACTGAAATAGGAGAATTGTGTTCAAAGAAAGTAAAGACAATTTCATCTGTTTTTGGGATGGGCGTGGGATAATTTTTATCTTCCAAAAGGAAAAAGAATTAACGGGGAGTATCATGCTTATTGTAGCGTTTAAGTTAGTGTTGCTTATCAACACAATGCACAAGTTCACACATCCCATATTACAATCGCTAAAGTCCATTAATTAAAGTTCGAATGCCAACAATAATGAGGTGGAGTCTCCGGTTGAAATATTTTAAGGAGCGAGACAGTGTTTACTATAAAAAGGGTAACAAAGCTATTGAATATCGCTGTGAAGGGTATATCGAGTTAAAAGGATATGTTATATATATGAAAATTATTTTTTACAAATTTGTTGAGTTTCCTTTGTCAAGTCGGCTTGTTCTGGGACCACATTCGTAAAGTTTGCTAAATGTTACATAAAGGATTACGTCAACATTAGATCCGACATATGTTTAAGTTCAAACTGGGATTAAATGCATACAACTTCACTAAGGTTGCCAGATGTTTGAAAAATATTCTAGATCGGTGGTAAGTATTTTACTTTTTTATTTTTTTGAAATGAAAATTTTTTTCCCACTTTTATTTTTTTTTAATATTTTAACAGCAGCAGACTGCTTGATATTTGCATTTTTTATAAAAACAGTAATTATCAAGACTCTGTTCAGTAAAGTTCAAGAAATAGAACACATGCTTACGAGTATATGTATATTGCAATAAAATTATTTCAAATTTAATTACTAAATTAAATAGTAAAATAGTTAAAAGCGTAAGTGAGTAAGTAAAACTAGTCACAACATTTAGACAAGTCTCCTAGAGATTTTTCTTAATCACAATTATAAATACAAAACATTTTTAGGAAGACATTTCAGTCGGTTGCAAAAACTAGAACATAACTGAATAATGAAATTTAATAAGAAGTAAAACGGTTTTAATATTAAAAGAAAAAGAAAATAAAAACAAGTGCGTTAAATTTGAAAAATTATTTACAAAATTAATATATATTATAAATAATTAATAATTAATTAATTATTAAATATTTTGTTAGTGGTTTTTATGTGTAAATTAAGTAAGTTTATTAGAATTAATGTTTTTTTATTTGCTTTGAAAGGCGTTGAAAGTTAAATACCATTAAATAGTTAATAACATTAAATATAATGAGTGCTCTAATGTGTTAATAAATTACACTAACTGGCAAAAGAAAGTCCTGTTTAAAATTGAATGAAAGTTTGTAATTTTTATTTAATAACAACGACATCTTTTTTTTCAAAACAACCCCTTTAAAAAAGTGTATTTTAATTTTTAATAAACTTTTTAAATTTTTTTAAAGTGTTTAATTAATTTGTTTGCTTGACATGATCTTTAAATGAACCAAAAAAATTGTTTTCTTATAAAAATATCATAAACATTTACACGAAAGCAAAATGTTTATAAAAGATATTTTTTTGTATTATATTTATTATATTTTATAGTTTTTAAATTTACTGAATATATTTGAATTTTTGAAATTTTTTTGTTAAGATTAACGTTTTTTTGGCTTTAAAAGTATTGTAAAAAAAATAAGAAAAAACTCAATAATCGTGAAAAATTTGCTTACTCGATATCATGTTAACTTGATTAACTTTTTTAATAATTTTGTTCACCCAGTAATCAAAATCGAGTGAATGTGTTTAATGCCAAAATAACAAAATTCATAATCCAATTCGTGGAAATTTCAATATTCCTCAAATGTCCTTGAGCAATTCAAGTAATCAACAAAACCCGATATCTCGTAAGTGAACAACTGGTTTTAAAATAAAGTTTTCCTAAAAAAATATTGTTGGTTTTTTCCCGTGAAAATTTTGAAATGAAAATTATCTTGAAAAATATTTAATATTAATTTTAACCTGACAATATCGTGGAGAATATAATATGATCAGTCATAGTCGAATTTTTCAATAAAAATTTTTTTTGGGTCGTATTTTGCGTAAACAAAATTTAGGTGGCGGAATTTTTTTGATTTCTCCATTGAATATTTTGTTCACCAAATGGTCGAAATCGGGTAACTCTCGAAGTTAATAAAGGGTTTTTATGCTAAAATAACAAAATTCCTAACATGATCCCTGAAAATTTCAAAATTTCTCAAATGTGGTTGAACAATTGAAGGAATCAATAAAAGTTGATGTCTCGTAACTGATCAAGCTGTTTTAAAATATATTTTTCCTAAAAAAATATTGTTGGCTTTTTCCGAGAAATTTAAATGAAAGTCATGTATAAAAATATTTTATTTTTGTACATTTTCAGAAAAAAAAAATTAAATCTACACTGAAATTTTTTTTACTGAAATATTTTTTGGGGTGGAATTCGGCGTAAACGAAATTTATGTGGCGGAATTTTTTTCATTTCTCCACTGAAAATTTTATTCACCAAATGGTTGAAATCGGAACAGTCTTGAAGTTAGTAAATGTGTTTATGCTAAAATAAAAAAATTCCTAACATGATCCCTGGAAATTTCAATATTCCTGAAATGTCCTTGAACAACTCATGGAATCAATAAAAGTCGATACCTCGTAAGTGAACAACCGGTTTAAAAAAAAAATTTTTCCTAAAAAAATATTGTTTGTTTTTTCCGCGAAAATTTTTAAATGAAAGTTATCTCCAAAAATAATTATTTTTTTGACAAGTTCGTGGAGAATATAAAAAGATCAGTCCTAGTCGAATTTTTCAACAAAAAAAAAATATTATATATACATATACACTGAGTTTTTTTATGGAAACATTTTTTTTGGTCGAATTTGGCGGAATTTTTTTGATTTCTCCATTGAAAATTTTGTTCACCAAATGGTCGAAATCAGAACACTCTTCAAGTTAGTAAACGTGTTTTATGCTAATATAACGATCCCTGGAAATTTCAATTTTTCTCAAATGTCCTTGAATAGCTTCAATATTCAACCTAAGCCGATATCTCGTAACTGATCTACCGGTTTTAAAACACATTTTACATATTTTTATACCCTATACCACTATGTGGTTTGGGTATAATGACTTTGTGCTGCTGTTTGTAACAACCAAAAATATTTGACCTAGACCCATCTTTAATTATACCGATCGAATCAGAATCACTTTCTGAGTTGATTTAACAATGTCCGTCCGTCCGTCCGTCCGTCCGTCCGTCCGTCTGTGTGTCCATGTAAAGCTTGTAATCAAACTGCAGGTCGCAAATATGAATATATTTTGATGAAATTTGGTATATAAGCTTTTATCGGCCATGGGATGAACGCTATTGAAATTGGTGAGAATCGGTCCATGTTCAGACCTAGCCCCCATACAAAATACCCATATGAAATCGACATAAATTGCCATAAGATCCAAATTGTCATATAGATCTTACTCAAATTGGGTTTGTATTCGTTCATTACATCCATTAATGAGTAGTCCAAAAATGATTCCTTTGACCCCATATAGAGCTACTTCCCGATTTTCACTTAAATCTATTAAAAAACAAAAATATTGCACTGATTCTTCTCAAATTTTGTTTGTATATATTTTTGCAAAATACAAGAGACTTTACCAAACATGATCAGGATCGGTCTATTTTTGGACCTAGTCCCTTTATAGATATAGCATCCGATATGAACTTTTTCATATCTGCAGCCAAAAAAATTAATAAAAATCCCACTCAAATTTGGTTGTTGCTTATTTTCAATGTCCAGTTAGTTGGGCCTAACAGATAGGGTTTCTAAATGCATGGTATAGGGTATCGTATAGTCGGTCTAGACCGACTAAAATTTTCTTACTTGTTTTTCGTTTGAAATTATTTTCACGAAAAAATTTAAATTAAACTCATCTCACAAAAATATTTTATATATTGACAACGTCGTGGAGAAAATAAATAGATCTTTCAACAAAAAAATTTAAATCTATACTGAATTTTTTCACAGAAATTTTTTTTTTGTGTAAATTTTTTTACGCAATATATTTTGTTTATTTGTTGAGAACATCGTAATAGGCATAAAAATAATATGGCACAGTTGAATACTTAAAAAAATTGATAATTTTCGAAGAAGCCTCTTACTCAAATAATAGAGTAAATATTCCTCTAATTGCTGAATAGTTGGAGAATCATAGTAAATTATAATGATTTTCTAGTCCAACCTAAGTTACGTAAATTTTACAAATCTTGTGAAGGAAAATTTTCATGCCATTTAACAGCAGCTTTAAGAATTTGATAAGTTTAATTTATCAACAAAAGACTTTTATACTTGTATGGGGTAGCCAATCAAATCACAGTAAATTTAAGTGAAATTGAAGCTGCTTGAGTTTATAAATTAAACTATAACTTTTATTATTTTGTAATGTAAATGCGACCCATTATAAATTTATTATAAAAAAGTAAAGATTTTTCAATTAGATTTACTGTCGACAGTGGTTCAGTTAAAAAAAATTTATATAGTTTATTTACTCAATCAAACGAAAGATATATCAGGTTTGGCTATTGATAAAGTTCAATTAAAACACGGAATAATTTTTTAGTCAACAGATATTATTCTATACTTAAAAAAAGTTTTCCATGAAAAAAATTAAGATCATATTAATAAAATTGATTGCAGTATCGAATATAGCTATACACAGCCTCCGAATGAGGGGACTACGGGTAATTTTTTGATATGGTGTTAATTTGGTGTTACTTAAAGCGCTATTTGCAACTTATTTGTTCTAGGGAATTTTCTGTAAATACGGTAAACTTAATTTACAATAAAAACTTGATTTTTATGGATTAATTTTTTTCTGTTTATATAAAAAATAAATTATTTTTTTTCATAAAAAGGTCCACATAACTTTTGAGCAGGACCTATACGAAAACAGATCTTAAAATAAGAAACCAAATAAATAAAAATTAAGTTTTAAATTTTTATTTTCAATTTTTGAAATAAACATAAAACAGCAGATTTTATTTCATTATATAGGGTCCACATAAGTTGCCTGTTTCCACCATTGTTTCCACCATTATTTGTTTACAATACTCATATTTAGCTCACCCTTCCTGAAATATTTTATTTTTTTAGTTAATTGCAATATTTTGCTTTTTATTTTATTAAAAGTTGTAAAAATAGGTTCGTTCCTTTACTTTTCGTATAAAGTTTGATAAGAGATACATATTCCTCTGTTTTTTGAGTTTTCTGCATAGTTAGTTTTCAAAATTAATGCCAAAAACTTTTTGTACGAAAACAAAAAAAAAATTAAAAATAAATTTTTAGCTTTAATTTAAAATTTTGTATACATATATTTTTTTTTGGATTCTAATTATAAATGGCAGAGATGCGTAACAAAAAAGACAGGGTAAACTCTCTTAGCCTCCCTGCACAACCATTACCTACGCAATGGAGGATAGGGCGAGATATTTAATATAAAAAACATTAAACTTAAACTAAAACGAAAGGATATGTAACATAAGATAAGCTAACGGATCAATGTTTGCTTTGTGGTACTCGTGGTTGCTAGTCTGTAACTGTACCTTTCATGCATGCTGAGTAGCAACCACGAGGTCCACAAAGCAAACACTGATCCGTTAGTTTCTTTTATTCGAGAATAATAGAGCTACAATGGATCGCGGATGTAAACTGTGAAATTTTGTATATAAACAGACAACATCTGATTTATTCTAACAGCTGATGGTTTGTCAAACCAATTTCGCCAATTTGTCTCAAGAAAAAGTATGGTTTCCTAGGAAAAAAAAACATTACCAAATAATGGGTTTTAGAAGGAGAAGTAACAGGTTGAAGTTTGACTGATAAGCTCATTATTTTAACACGGGGATGTAATTGGAGGTAGCTAGTTGCCTAGGAACTCATTATTTTGAATTTAAAAGTAATGCAGTATGCAAGGAGCTGGCTGGCATGATATATAAGTAGCTGTATTACACATTATTAGTAACGGCTTATTTTCACTTTAGAAGTAATGCAGTGGGCAGGGGTAGGTCATTATTGGTAATGCAAAAATCAATGAGCTGCTATTACGAAGTTTTTCCTGGGTTTGATCTGGTAAGAGAAACATATTAATTCTCTTATTAGCGCTCTCATTTACCCAATTTTCGAGTACGGGAGCGCGTTTTGGTAAGCGCGTTTGGTAATTTTTTTTATAATTCTTTTTTGAAAAAAAAAAAAAAAATTTGAATGGGATTTAATTCTATAAAATTTGATTTTGACAATTAAAAAAATCTTGTCCTTTTGATTTCTCTAAAATATATTCACATTAAGGAGAGGTAGAGTTTTAAAGGCGAAAAATTACGTATTATCATAATTTTCTTTTTTGAAGATATTAATAATGTTGGGTTATTTATTTCATATACACGTTATGGTATAATATTTGAAGTATCCTTGAAAAATTAAAAAATTTTAATAAATAAGTCCGTGACAGCGAATTCCGGAAGCGCCTCGAAAAAAAGTTGTTTTGCGGTGAACATCATAACTCGTTACCGGATCATGTAAAATAAAAAAATCGAGCTTTTAAAAGGTAACCACGAAGAGTTTTTTGCTATACAATTTCGTAAATTTGTTGTACAAAATGGGAAAAAATGGTAAAAAATAAACTCTGAAACGTGTTTACTTGGTGATTTATGTGTAGAAATGGTGTATAAAATTTCAAAAAGATCGATCAAGTACATTTTGGCTTATGATGTTCATGGACTTCAAAAATGTTGTTTGCGAGAAAATTGATTTAAAGCTTTTAACAAAAATGTTATACGCAGGGCCGGTCGCTGGAAACGCTATATCTTCGTTAGTTTTGTTCCGATTTACTTGAAAGTTTGATACAACACTCTCGATCTATTGCACATTCAGAACAAAATAAAAAAAGCTTTAAAACCTTACCCCCCCTAACAAGCCAATTCAGTATTTTTAAAAATATATATAAAAATGTTCGTAGTTAATTTTAAAACTGATGTAAAATAGTTTTTTTTTTATTAAATTAAGGTGGGATTCTGTAAGGACATCTATGCGTCCTTTAATAAGTAGAAGTTACTTGGATATGAATGTAATAAAACTAAATAAAATCTAATTAAATATATAATTTTGTCTGTTTATAAGTGTTGTTGGTTTCGGGGTCAACGTACCAAATTTACGCTTAGTATCGATTACATTAAAAGTTTAAATTTTCGAATTTTGAAATGTGTACCTACAACGTAGTTGATTTGAGAAATGTACATATTAGTTTAATTCCATTAAGCGTAATAAACTCACAGGTTTTCTGTTTAGTTAACATTGTCTATTTCCTCATTACACGTTTTTAGACCAATAAGCTTTGTTTTTTTTTTTTGAAATAAATGCGGATAGTTTATACAAAAAAAAAAATATGTATATACAGTGACTCCATTGCATAATCGGACAAGTGTTTGTGTGATATCTATGGGCTTTAAACTAAAAAAGATTGATTAAATATTTGGTTTTTTCGCTTTTATTTACACTAATTTTTCCAAATAATAACAAAACGGCAACGTTCTTCATCATAACGGTAAATATATATTAAAAAAAAACTAAATTATAAGATAAAGGAAATCAGCAATGTTTAAATTATATAAAAAGAACTATAAATATTTTGTGGCATATTCTTTGTTTTATTTGTATTGATTTTACCAAGTTTTGTCATATTTCAGGTTCTATGAAGTCCCTGATTTAATGTGTTAAGTTTTTGTTAATATACTCTTCTATCTAGTTCTTCACAAAGATGTTCAACTCTATTAAGGTATAGGCTCCGTGATGGTGTTTTTATAAGTTTGGGGCAGTTGTGGATCAATTAAAACTTTGCCACACCTGAAGTGTGGTTGGGATCATTGCTTTGGTAAATGGCCAAATTGTTCGAAATGCCTAATTTCTTCGCTCTTTGGTTTACATTTTCATTCAAAATGGTGAGGTAGCAAAAATAAATGCAAATTGCCTACCCTGGCACTCGACATGCAGCCCCAAACCATGATTTACATTGGCTTTCGTATTGTGATGATTTAATTCTGTTTTTGGTTTACGCCACACAAACATCTTGCCATTAAACCATGTAAATCTATGATTTCTTGTGACCGATGACTTATCCACAGTTTTCTCCCGATTTTGACCAAACGTATCTTATTTGAAAGGTATTTCTTTTTAGCTGTCCACCAGATTTACAGATTTTTATTAAATTTTAATTTTTTTTGGGAGTAAAATGCATTAAAAGTTGCTACTAACACATGCGTAAAATTATACAATGCTTTGTGTGTGTTTAGTCTGTGTTCACACATGAAAGTTTTCTTGCTGAAAGTCTTGAGTTTATAGGTGAGACGGGAGAGAAGAATGGCAGGGGTACATACTTTCATGTACTCTGAAATTCTATTTTTCGCATTTGTCAAAGTGAAGTTATTTTACGTTTTCTTTGTGTTAAGAAAGATAATAAATTTAAGTATAGTTAATTTTAATGAAAAAAATTATAAAATAAACAAATAAAATGATAAGGTAAAGATGAACAAATCTTGAATTTCAATACAAAAATTTCAGTGTATAGTCATGGATGAAAGTTTAAAAGAGAATTTCAAACAGTTTCAGAAAGAAAAATTTCATGTGTAAACCGGGACTTATTAAATTTTGTTAATGTGTTTCTGAGTTTTTTCATTCACTATTATTATTAGTGCTGAATTGAAAAATAAGTTTGGACATAAACCAAAAATATTGAAAAATAATTTTGGACATAAACCAAAGTATTGAACCATGAATTGGCTAAAATTGATTAGCAAACCTTTAGAGTCTTTATTAAATGAAATAATAAAATTTCCTAGAATTTGCACTCGAATTTCGAGAGCTGGGATCTACTAGTTTAATTTGATTTCGTCAGAGAACAGAACCTTGTAATGAATGAAAAATATCAATGAAAATGCATTTTGGGATAAGTTAGGGATGTTTTTTTAAGCCCGATAGAACTTTAAATTGTAAACAGTAACACAAAAAATTAATATTCATAAAAAAAATAAAACTATTCGAAAGATTAAAAAATTTTTGAAATTTTAACGCCTTTTTGTAGCTAATATATCCAGATTAAGGTAGCCAAAAAATTAGGTTAAACTATTGCTAATTGTGGGCATGGCATGCTGTCAAACTCAACTGTTATTTAATTTCAAAAAAGGTGATTTTTTGTTTGTTTTTTATCAAAAACAAATGGGTTCTACTCGCAAGCTATGATCGATAATGACCTGCGGTCTTATTTATAATGTCGGTTGGATTACAGTCTTTAGTTGTTGTAAGTGGTCATAGCTCTACTGTTTAATATTAGGGGCGTTATGAAATATTTATGAAACTACTATATTTTTCTCAAATTTCAACTTTAGTGGAATAGAACTTCTAGGCAGCAAAAGGGAAGAAGAAACGTATACCACTCGGAGAAAGGTGAAAGTACCCTCTTTAACCCTATATATACTTTTGCACCCGTGACGATCCGTGGGTAGAACACTTTTTTCATTTTAAGGGAATTACTCTTAAAAAAATTCAAATTACGATAATTTAACCAGCCCTATAAGTACTCGTATACAATGGTGTATTGACTCTAGAAAATTTGGAGATTATGCTAAGGAAACTCCAGAAATATATACAACCAACTACCCATGGAGAAATATGTCTGCAACAGTTCAGAAAATCCTTTATCATGGAGAAGATGTCATTAAATATCATTTGATGCCATTTGGAGATCTATCAGAGGAAGCTCAGGAAAAAACTGAATAAGGATTACAGATTTTATAGAGAGCACAATACTAGAAAAATTTCACGAATTTTCACAAATGAAGATCTATTTAATATATTATTTGCAACGTCAGATCCGTTCATGTCCAGTATTCGAAATCAATGGAAAGTGGAACATTGAGACTTAGATGAAGAAGTCAAAAAACTACTAAAGAACAGAAATAACACAGAACAAAATATGGATTATTTGCAATCAATATTTGAATCAAATGAATTATTCATTATATATAATTGCCTTTCATTGTTACTTAAGTACGAAAAATATGGTATTAGTAAAAAATAATAATAAACAGAACCTACCATTGTTACAAATGCAATTAAAATCTATTGCAGTTTTTATTTTTAAAATGTTTTTTAAAATTATCAAATTTGACAGCAAAAAATAATAAATTTTTCTGTAGTAATAGCAAGATTTTTAGATAATATTACTAACGTTTTTTTTAAGTGTAAATATTATTTGAGTGTAAACAAAATTACAAATTTTAAAAAAAAAAATTTTAATTTTTCAGTAATAATAGCAAAATCTCCAGTTGATTTTACTATTTTTTTTTTTGAATGTAAAAATTTTTACAAAAAATGTTTATAATTATTATTAAAATCCAAATAATAAATTTTTTAATAAATAAAAAATAATAAACACATATTCCACTCTAAAAGTTAAAAAAAAATCAAAAGTTCAACATTGACCTAGAATGCCTTAAAAAGTCCTCAATCAATTTTATTGTAATTAAAACTGAGTCAAGCTGAACTAAATATCTATCCATTAAAAAATTTTTTAAAAATTTCTTAAACGATTTTCAACCACTGTGTGGCGGCGAGATAGTCTCTTAAGTACTCACATTCGTTCGATGTGTTGCTGTTATTGAATTAGTTATGAAATCTATCCACAGTTCGTCGGATAACTTGCTCAGATGGGCGATTTGTGTTAGCATCATATTAAATTTATTAAATTTACCATTATATGAGGAATATTATTGTTTCATTAATTGTTGGGAAAGATTAGGAGTATAAAGTGACCAACAGACCAACACTTGTCCGATTATGCGATGGACTCACTGTATGTATGTACAACTCTTCCTTTCGATTTTTCATTTCACACAATATTGCTGTACCGAGTTTTGTATGATTTGTATTTTTTGCACTATTCTTCGTTTTCAATAGAAACCGCTAGATAATGTCATATACAACATGAATGTATTCAAATGAACAGATATACATACATAATATGTATGTATGTATGTTTGTATGTACGTTAATAATATGTTTATATAAGTTTATTACAAAAATAAACAAAAGAAAGCAAAACAAAACAACAATAAAAATATAGTTTATGAGTTTTTATAATCTTAACCTTTCGTAAAGCTCATCTAATCATTTCTTAATTATAATTAAATAATTAGTAATAGATAATAAATAATTTTAAAAGCATATCAAAGATTTTCGAATAAACAAACAAAATTTATTTCCCCACAAAAATCTAAACGTTTGTATTCATGAACGAATTGCATTTTATGTACGAGTACATACGATACTTACTCACAAACATTGAATGCGAATTTAATTTGTGATAATTGTAAATAGTTTTGTAAGGTTAAATTGATACTAAATGATGTACATATCGCACCTGTTTAATAAAAGGGTAATGACTCGAAAATTTTCAAACTTCCAGTAGAGGCAAAAGACTGTTTCTATTAATATTTAAGTGTCACAGAGAGAGATCAAAACGTCTTTTTTTTTGGCGAAAGAGTAAAGAGAACGATAATGAATAGAGATGAACACTACACACAGAAAAATTGTCAAGCGAATTGTTCTAAGGTTTAATAATTGTATTGTAGATTGTATCAACAGAAATTTAATACCAGCTAACCATATTCTATTATGATAGAATAGTTATTGTTACTAGCAGATTCCAGCCCTTGAAATTCGAGTGCAAATTCTAGGAAATTTTATTTTTTCATTTAAAGACCGTAAAGTTATGCTAATCAATTATAGCCAAATCACAAATCAACACAAGAAAACAAACCTATTTTTATTACAAACACATTAACAAATTTAATAAATACACACATAGCATATTGCATAATTTTATGGATGTGTTAGTAGCAAATTTAAATGCAATTTACTTAAAATAAAGGAAAAAATTTTAAAATCTGTAAATTTGCAAAAAGGCTAAAAAGAAATACCTTTCAAATAATATACATTTGGTCAAAATCGGGATAAAACGGTAGAACAAAACATCGGTCACAAGAAATCGCCTAGCCTATTAATATTATAGAAGATAACAACAGAATTATAATCGTCATCAACTCCAAATGGAGTTGTAAAATACTGCGTTTCACCCTGGCGTTTCACCGTTGTAAAATTTATTAATTTAAGGAGAACTGTGATGACAAGCGATAACCGCCTAAGTCGACTTAGGAATGATTTGAGTTATGTATGCTAACATATTGTACTAAAAACGCTTTATATTTACGTGAAATCCCCATTTCTCTATCACTGTTTATTAAAAAGTTATTAATGGAAACATGCTGACCTATGTCGGAATGAAGCTCCATTACATTTATATAAAAAGTTATTTTTCTCAAAAGCATGATATTCGACGACTTGGGTTATGTATGATATCATGTTCTGCTAAAATCGCTTTATATTTACGTGAAATCCCTATTTCTATAGCACTACTTATTAAAAGGATATTAATAAAAACTAGCAGATTCCAGCATTCGAAATTCGAGTGCAAATTCAAGGAAATTTTATTTTTTCATTTAATAAAGACTCATAACTTCAAAAAAATATTCCAGACGATGAAAATCTGTAAATCTGGATAACAGCTAAAAAGAAATACCTTTCAAATGATAAATTTTTTGTCAAAATCGGGGTAAAACTGTGAAAATTACATCGGTCACAAGAAATCGCCTTGCATATTAATATTATAGATATACTGACCTAAGTCGTAATGGAGCTTTATTACATTTATATAAAAAGTTATTTTTCTCGAAAGCATGATTTTCGACTTAGACGGTTAATGCTTGTGACCACAGATATATGCAGAAAATTATATAGGGATTCAAAATACTTTTCATTTGAAACTACTCGTAATCTATCTCTTATTAGGGGAAATATTAAAAACTAAATAAATAAAACATAACACAAGGGAACAAAATTGAAGTTTTTTGTGTCGACTGCAATTTTTTTTATTGCAATTTTTAACTAATTTGAGGTCGCTAATTTCAAATCTGCACTTGGTTTTTTTCTATCAGCTCGACTTTTCGCATATATTGGAATAACTTGAAAACAGTTCATCATATATAGTTAAAAAAAATCCATAACTCTCAATAATATTATCTTTAAGCTGTGCTTACACTGGGTTTAAATTTGCCCAGCAGTTTCAGAGATATCGTGGAAGTTTTGAAGAAATAAAAATTAAAAAAAAAAAATTTTTTTTGTTCCTTTAAAAATTCATAAAAAAATAAAAATGCGACATATGTCACGAGTTTGGTCGAAAAGCATTTAGTTAAACATATTTCGAATGAAATAAGATTTATTTCATTGTAATCGGTTCACAACTTTTGATTTTGTTCACAATTTACTGAGAAAACTCAATTGACAAAAATCGCAATTTCCATAAGATTTTAAGATTTTATAAGATTTTTTTAAATTATAATTTAAGAGAACAGGGTTTTTGTTGATTAAGAACTGAATGTTGTTTTTAACGTTATTTGGGACGCTGAATTCAAATCTGCCCATGGTTTTCAGCTCGAATTTTCACGATATACCGAATAACTTGAAAGCGGTTCACCATTTTTTTTGGTGATTTTCAAATTGTTTTTTTTTAAGACGTAATTGTTACATTTGGAAAACAATCAGATTTTTAAAGAAACTCAAAAAAATGGCTGCGTAATGGTTGTTTAAGTAAAAAAAAATAAAATTTTGTATATTTAAAAATCACGAAAAATCCAAAACTGGAAAAGGTGTGAAGTCTCTCACGTAAAGTCACATAACCTATGAACAAAATGAGACATATATCATAAAAATCGATGAACGCGTTTCGCTTTTATTCTCAATTATTGAATAAATAGTACGGCAGCAAACACACACATATTAAAAAGTTTTATTTTTGTATGGAAATCGCGATTTTTATCAATTGAGTTTTCTCAGTAAATTGTGAACAAAATCAAAAGTTGCGCACCGACTAGAATGAAATAGAGCTCATTTCATTCGAAATATGTTTTCCTAAATGTTTTTAGATCAAACTTGTGATCTGAGTAGCATTTTTATTTTTTTTATTAATTTTTAAAGAAAAAAAAAATTTTTTTTTTGAAAATTATTTTTTTTAAACTTCCACGATATCTCTGAAACTACTGGGCAAATTTAAAACCAATGTAAGTACGGCTTAAAGATAATATTGTTGACGAGTTTTGGATTTTTTTAAACTGAATATGATGAACCGTTTTCAAGTTATTCCAATATATGTAGTGAAAGTGCCTTAATTTTGGGCATAACAGTATATCGCGAAAAGTGGAGCTGATAGAAAAAACCCCAGTGCATATTTAGATTCAGCGTCTTAAATATAACATTCAGTTCTTAATCACTAAAAACCTTGTTCCCTTGTGTAATCAATTCAAACATGAGATTTGTACCAAACTATGAAAAATTTCATGATGGACTTCAAATGAATAGCATTTCGAGTACTTATCAAACACATTTAATTTTACGCCCAAATATTGCAAATTTTATTGAGGTTTGCACTTGCGCAATACACAATTTTTATTTTTAAGGCCATCAAAGTAAAACTTTTACCACAAATAATTTGTAATAGTAAGCCCGTACTCTTCAGATAAAATCTTTTGGATAAAATCGATTTCAGCGACCCCGTAGCGACCTACAAATAATCTAATCTTCTCTTTTGAGCTATAAGAAAGAATTCATGAGAGTTGCAAAAAATGTATAACGATCATATTTATATATTATAACTAAGTAGTTCCACGAATAGATATTCTGATAATACCATTAACCATAGTTCAGAGATAGTTACTGCTCAGTTACTGAGCAGTGGTGTCACTGTTGTCTGCGCTAAATGCTGTCAATGTATAGAAAATTAAAATACAATATTAAATAAAAATGTTTTTAATTGTCGCATATTCCCTCGATTGCTAAAACAATTACAGATAGTTTTTCAATAATGAATTCTAAAAATTACTTTTCTCATTCATAAATTATACAATATACGTAAATATATACATATATTAACTAACTTTGTAAATATAGAACAACAACTATTTCATAATTGAAATTACTTAATAACATAGCGCGATAAAACGAGAATTTTCGAGATTTGGTTGACATTTGATGACTGTTTTACAATGAGTTTAACACAATGATTCTGAATACATTTTTCAATGTTTTTCATCAGATCGAAAAGAGCTATTTTGAAAACAAATAATCGTTACTGCTTCCATAAAAAGTTAATGATACTAAAACTATAGATTTTTCCTCTAATGCCCGTTTTCTCAATAGGCAATTATCTTTTATCCCAACAAGAAACTACCGATTAAAGAAATTTGGTTTTCTCAAAGTCTGGTTTGCTTCTATTTTGCCGCAAAGCTAACCGGCACTCATCTGCCAGTTATTTATTTATCGTACTGATAAATTATTCTCCCAAATTTCATATTAATTTTGAGAGGCATTGCCAACTGAAAATAATTCTCTCAACTTTCATACGTATTTTGAGAGGCATTGCCAACTGAAAATAATGTTTTTGTCGGTACATTGAGAAAACCAAAATTGTTAACCGGCAGTTTATCGGTCCAATAAATTTATGTCCTGGTTAAGTAACAGGCAGTTTGACGATACATTGAGAAAACCAGCATAAGTGTAATGTTAGATAAACTAGCCGACACGACAAAAATTAAATCGTGTCTTTAAATCATCACGAACTGATAAATGCAACTCAAATGGTGGCAAAATCTAAAAAGGGGTCTAAATTACAATTTTCAGTGATATCTCGTAAACTGAAAACAGTAGGAAAAAGTTGCAACATTTGTGAGATGCAGTTTTAACTTACAGTTTCTGGATAGAAGACCAGTGTTGGTAAATATATGTAGACTCACAAACAGACTAAGAATTTTTTCCCGGAGTTTCTTTATGCCAGATTTTAAATCAGCATACACCAATTATTTTTTTAAGGAATATCTTGTAGATTAAGATTTAAATTCTTTTTCAAATCATTACCGAAAAAATTTTTTAAATCTACAGCATAATTTTTTAGAGCTAGTTTTTGGGATATACATATTTATGTTGTTAGTTTTACTAGATTTTGAGCCTTAATATTGGAAATCTAAAATTCGTATTTTAGTGACAGCATCAGATAGATGATATTCATTCTTGAACTGCTCCTGTATTAGGAGTAGTTAATAAAGGGTGATTTTTTAAGAGCTATAGGAAAGTTTTCCAAAAAAAAATACATACAATTCAGAAAAATGCATGAAATCTTTATTTGAATCGATAGTACGGTCCATATAATTTAATGTTTGAAGATTATTTCATGCAAATGTTGACCGTGACTACGCCTCAAATGGTCCATCCGCTTAGTCCAATTTTGGCATACTCTTTCCAACATTTCGGCCGGTATCTCACGAATAAATGCTTCAATGTTGTCTTCCAATGCGTCAATTGTATAGAAATGAGCTTTAACATAGCCCCACAAAAAATAGTCTAAAGGCGTTAAATCGCACGATCTAGGCGGCCAATTGACCGGTCCCGAACGTGAAATAAAATGTTAACCGAACTCGCCTCTCAATAAGTCCATTGTTGCGGGTGCTGTGTGGAATGTGGCACCGTCTTGTTGAATCCACATGTCATGCAAGTCAAGCTCTTGCATTTTGGGCAAAAAAAAGTTTCATATCATCTCTCGGTAGAGCTCACCATTCACAGTAACGTTACGATTCGCATCATCTTTGAAGAAGTACGGTCCAACGATGCCACCAGCCCATAAACCGCACCAAACTGTGACTTTTTCTGGATGCATTGGTAGCTCTTCCAATGCTTCTGGCTGAAATTTGGTGCGAAATTTAGTCACAATAGCCCGAATAGCCGCTTCAGTGGGTCGATTAAACTGACCATACAATGGAAGAAGCGCGCGATGAACTTTCTTAACAGAGCACGCATTTTGATAATAAAATTCAATAACTTGCAAGCGTTGTTCGTTTGTAAGACGATTCATGGTTAAATTATAGACCAAACTGAAGATGTTTGACAATGAAAGAAAACACGAAACGTGCGTCAGCTGTTTAAACCAGTGTTGCCAAAAAGATAATAGCTAAAAAATCAACCTTTATATATAAAAAATTCATTTTCTTTTTGTTTGTTTGTTTGACCGCTATACAAATTTTTATTTTTTAACGGATTTCTCTGAAATTTGTTACACACGATCTCTGTACTCCAGGGAAGGTCGCCATATCCGTCTTACCGGCCACGCCTACTTTTGCACCCACTTTTTTAAATTTTTTAACGAGTTTCACTTGAATTTACTGCATATTATTCTCATATCCCAGGCAAGGTCGTCATATATTTTTTTATCGGCTATGTTCACTTTTTGTAATTTTTCAAAGGAATCCACTAAAACTTTGTGTATAAATCTCTTTACTTACTACTCTTGAGTTTACACCATTTTGAAATAAATATTGTAATGAATAAGTATTGTAAATATTGTACAAATATTCCCGTCTTGCCATTTTACTATATGAGTTGTAACACCCCAAAATGATTGCAGATTTATTTCATGGGTGAACAGATACAGGTTGACTACCGCTGTAGGATTACTCTGATGAGGTTATATCATACAAATATTTCCTTCTGACCTTTTAAACTACATTGGAAAGCAAAATATTACATTTATTTCCATCTCGCCTTTTTCACTATATAAAGGTGGAAAAATCACTATTTGCAATTGTGACATGCACATGAAAGCATACAGCGCATACATTCACGAAATATTTTTGATAAATTTTGTTATTTTAATTGAACTATACCTCCTAAAAAGCGTAGTTATATAGGCCGTACTACCTCAAAGGCAAAAAGGCTTAGGCCAAACAGAATTCGTATCGTGTCTCAACGAGTTACACAATCTTAGTCTAGAAGCCCAAAGATGAAGACAAGTTTTGTTAAGAGAAGCGGAAATGCCTGAATCTACTCAAGTGCGTCTAGAAATCCAGCGGCTAAGACATGCTGAGTCGAGGGAATGTGAAACTCCTGAAACGACTCAACAACGTCTTGATGCCCAACGGATAAGACAAGCTGACTCCGGGGAATGAAACGACTCTAATATTCCTACCAGATAACTTTTGTAACTTGGTTCCTTCAGTGCAAGAGATGGTACAAAAGGTTTATCCTAACATAACATACATAAAAAGATAATATCTTACAATAGCGGGTATCAACTTAGAGTCTTCCTGTTTTTCTCACAATCTTTTCGTATATGCACCAGAAGAAAAAACAAGAAATGCTGTATATCCCAAAGCTCTAGAATAACTAAAATTCGTAACTTCTAAACACCATACACTCAAAATAGTCCATGCGAAAACATAGTTAGTTGCATCCCGGGCAAGACCGGGTACAAACAGCTAGTATTTACATATATTTTAAATTTATTTCTTGGGAAAAATTATCAATATTATCGCTTTGAACCAGCGAACCTAACTTTTTCCAAACAAAAAGTGCAAAATAGTACCACAAAAAACGCTAAAAGACGCAAAATTAGAATGAAACGAAAACGCTATAACGCTAATCATATCCTAATTTTAAGGCCACAGTAAAATGAAATAAATTTTTAATTCTTTAATTAATTATTGAAGGAGCTAATTTGTAATTTCTAGTCCATATTTCCATATGCATTAAATAATGAACGGGATTGTGTATAAAAGAATTAAAAAAAATTCGTTTCACTGAACACATCTTTTTTCATTTAAATTGTGAAGGCAATTTTCGTTCCCTTCGATTTCGGGTTTACGCTTTAAAATTTCTTTTACAAAATTTCTTTTACATCATAAATTTTTTTTTGAAAAATGAGTAATGAAATTTTTATATCGAAAATAACAGAGTTTGTGAACTTGAAACTCCTCTTAACTTTCAATGATTTTTATAAGCTAATAAGGCCTAAATAATTTTTTAAATAATTTGTTTTCCTGATTAGACATTTTCCATATTATTACCTAAATAGCAAATTACGGATTCAATCTCATCGTTTATATGTAATTATCATATTTGTTAATCTTTTAAACATTTGTAAATCTGATAAAATTTAGATCAACCAGTACATTGTATAAATTACTTTGTTCAAATATATAACATTTTGTCACACATTAAAAAGCACCTAAAAAGGAGGACAGAAAGCGTCAATTTAGCGCTTTTTTAAAAAAGCTGAGCCTGAAAAGCGCATAGCTGCTTTGAAAAACATTTCTTATTGGAAAAGTTTAGTGTTAACATTAATAACGATCCCTATTTGCGATTATACCGTAAGCGACAAAAGGTAAATTGTACAGGAGAGAGTTTTTATTATTTTTTCCTTAAGCCGTGCAATACTTTATTTCGATTTAAATGGGCAAAAATATTATTAAATGCTGACTTTATAATAAGGACTATTCATGTTCCGCACATATTAATGTTTAAAGATGGCGCTTGCAATACTTTTCGCAAGCATGCTAAGAGTCGATTTTTCATGGTGTTGGCGGTTACGATAGTTTCTATGCTGTATAATATAGGTATTAAATAAAACATGATGGAATTTTCAAGTCAGTTAAACATATATAAATAAAGTGTTTTTTTTAAATAAATATATTGCTTTTAATAAAATAATGCTAAAAAAATAATAATAAACCCTTATGAAAAAAACATATTAGTCACTTAGAGCGGTTTTATCTTCATTGTCAGTTTCTGAGAATGCATCTTGAACATTTTTGCTGCAAGACTTATATCTTTTTCATAGAGTTTGCACAGGTCCTTATATATTGCTTCAGAAGTTTTTAGTTTTTCTTTGTAAAGTTGTTTAGGTCCAGTTTCTAAAATATTGGAATGCCATTTTTTTAAATAAACTACGCGTATTAATCGTTCCCATTTTCGTACTAGCTTTAACGTAATTTTATGTTAGGGCTAGCCTTGTTGAACTGCGCAGATCTCATTTTCATTGTAGAAGGCAGAAATACTTAAGAGAATAACTTTCTCGGAATTCGCAGAATTCTATTAATCGAATTTCGTAATTTTTGTCTAATACGGTTAAATAAAGGTATATTATTGAACATATCTGATTACAGTCTCGTTTCCCGACTGTTTTAGCCCATAAGAAGCAGTATCCATTTCTTGTGCGACTCTTACATATTCATATTCATTGAAATAATGGTGTTTTCTGGAGTATTACATATACGCGCTATTACCGCAAGTCAAAGCTTGCCTTACCTTACTTGATAATTACGAAATATTAAACAAATTCATTTATGGGCTATGGCAAATGGGCTTTGTCTAAATCCATCAAAACCTAAATGCATTATTATTACTCGAAGATCTGTGTTTCCACTTGGTATACCTCATATTATTCTTAACCGCAAAATTATTGAAATTACACATAAAACCAAAAAATTTTGGAATTGTTTTCAATGAAACTCTCACCTAGTCTGATCATTTGATCATATAAATGTTGCTCGGGAAAAACGTGTACAACACACCATAAAAAACCAATCTAATTCCAACTACGTTGTATGGATGTGAACTATTTACTAGCTGTGATTATTATTAGCTCTAGGAAATTAACAGCTATGTTCAATTAAGATACATCTATAATTTGAAGAGATCATCCCACATAACACCGTAAGCACGAAAATTTTACGATGCGAATTTTGGCGATCTCTTGAAGATACGATAATTGATAATGATGCATAAGATTATATTTACACGTGAGCCTACATATCTGTTTAATTGAATATCCATTTCAAATTCAAGAAATAAGGTATAAAAATTTGGTCTCTTAATGGAATTTGATACCGCCAATTTTACAATATCTAAGCAACGCAGGACATTTTAAGAAACAAGTTTTCCAATTTTTCAATGCCATTTAAACATTGCTTAAACATTGCTTTGTTTTGAATATATGTAAAATAATTTTTGTTGTCTTATTTTTATAAAAATTATAAATTATGTTATATTTATTTTCATTAAATACTGTATCACATTATAACGATCCTGTACTTCAATTATAAGACTCTTGGGCCATTATTTCAACTTGGCTTTAAAGTAAATGTTAGTTAAAGGTAACTTTAGCTAAAGTAAGCTATAAAGTTACCTTTAACTTCTTTTCGTTATTACAACTTCCCAGTAAAATAAAATTGATATTTTTGATATTGTGGCAACACCAAAGGAAACACCGATTACTTTTGACCAAATGAATTGCTCTATATAAAAATACGTAGTGGCAACGTTCCTTTATTGATGTCTAAACATCTATACGCGCAGGGGGGTAAATTTCTATTTCACAATACAATCACAAAAACAGCGTAACATGTGAGCGTCGGAAAAAATCGGTGTGACTTATGATCGTATTGGTGAAAATATTATAATATATAACAACCTGTTTAAAAAAGGTTAATGAAAAATAATAAATGAAAAATGAAAAATAAGAAATGGAAAATGAAAAATAAAAAATGAAAATGGAAAAATAGGAAATGAAAAATGAAAAATAAAAATGAAAAATAAAAATAAAAAATGAAAAAAAAATGAAAAATGCAAAATTAAAAATGAAAATTGAAAAATAAAAAATGAATAATGAAAAATAAAAAATGAAAATTGAAAAATAAAAAATGAAAAATTAAAATGAAAAATGAAAAATAAAAAATTAAAAATTAAAAATAAAAAACTAAAAATAAAAAAAGAAAAAAAAAAATTAAAAATGCAAAATTAAAAATGAAAATTGAACAAGTAAGAAAATTATAGTCGGTCTAGACCGACTATACGATACCTATACCATGCGTTTAGAAACCCTATCTCTTAGGACCAACTAACTGGACATAGAGTTGGTTTTTTATTAATTTTTTTGGCTGCAGATATGAAAAAGTTCATATCGGATGATATATCTATATGGGGACTAGGTCCAAAAATGGACCAATCCTGATCATGTTTGCTAAAGTCTCTTGTATTTTGCAAAAATATATACAAACAAAATTTGAGAAGAATCAGTGCAATATTTTTGTTTTTAATAGATTTAAGTGAAGATCGGGAAGCAGTCTATATGGGGCCAAAGGGATCATTTTTGGACTACTCATTAATGGATGTAATGAACGCATACAAACCCAATTTGAGTAAGATCTATATGACAATTTGGATCTTATGGCAATTTATGTCGATTTCATAGGGGTAATTTGTATGGGGGCTAGGTCTGAACATGGACCGATTCTCACCAATTTCAATAGCGTTTATCCCATGGCCAATGAAAGCTTATATACCAAATTTCATCGAAATATGTTCATATTTGCGATCTGCAGTTTGATTACAAGGTTTACATGGACACACAGACGGACGGACGGACATTGTTAAATCAACTCAAAAAGTGATTCTAATTCGATCGGTATAATTAAAGATGGGTCTATGTCAAATATTTTTGGTTGTTACAAACAGCAGCACAAAATCATTATACCCAAACCACATAGTGGTATAGGGTATAAAAATAAGAAATGAAAAATGAAAAATGAAAAATAAAAATAAAAAATGAAAAAAAAAAATGAAAAATGCAAAATTAAAAATGAAAATTGAAAAATAAAATATGAAAAATAAAAAATGAATAATGAAATATAAAAAATTAAAAACGCAAAATGAAAATTGAAAAATAAAAAATGAAAAATAAAAATGAAAAATGAAAAATAAAAAATTAAAAATGAAAAATAAAAAACTAAAAATAAAAAATGAAAAAAAAAAAAATGCAAAATTAAAAATGAAAATTGAAAAATAGAAAATAAATAATGAAAAATAAAAAATTAAAAACGCAAAATGAAAATTGAAAAATAAAAAATTAAAAATAAAAATGAAAAATAAAAAATTAAAAATGAAAAAATGACATAGGAAAACGAAAAATTTTAAAAACATATTTAATGCTTCGATCACTGCGTGTACAACTCGTATATACCGTAAAAACAACAATCTAATTCCAACTACGTTGTATGGCTGTGTATTGGTGAAAAAATTTGCTTGAAAATGCAAAATAAAAAATGGAAAATAAGAAATGAAAAATAAAAAATGAAAATGGCAAAATAAGAAATGAAAAATAAAAAAATTAAAAATAAAAAATAAAAAATTAAAAACGCAAAATTAAAAATGAAAATTGAAAAATTAAAAATGAAAAATAAATAATGAATAATGAAAATTTAAAAATAAAAAAATTAAAAACGCAAAATGAAAATTGAAAAATAAAAAATTAAAAAAAAAATGAAAAATAAAAATGAAAAATTAAAAATAAAAAATGAAAAATAAAAATGAAAAATAAAAAATAAAAAATGAAAAATGAAAAATGAAAAATGAAAAATGAAAAATAAAAATAAAAACCGAAATATAAAAAAAATAAAAAATAAAAAATGAGAAATGAAAAATAAAAATAAAAGATGAAAAATTACAAATGAAAAATGGAAAATGAAAAATGAAAGACGAAAAATTAGAAAAGAAAAATATAAAATAAAAACGAAAAATTAAAAATTAACCGGTTGAAATAATAAATAATAATAATTATTTTTATATTAGCAGAGCTCCTACAGTTGATTGCTATAAGTGATACATAGATAACGTTTTCTATTTGATTTCAAAAAAGTGCCATAAAAAAAACTTTAATTACTAGATGTTCAGACATCTCCCCTGTGATCGGACTCACTTGAAAACAAACAATAGAATAAAAACTAAAAACCTTTATTATAAGTTGTATAATTATTGTAAATGTGTAATAAAACTTTTTAAAAAATATACAAGCATATATTTAAGTATATGTAAATAAATTTATTTCCAAAAATAAATTGATGTGAATTTCTTCTTCATAAATCAGAAAATCTGGCAACATTAAATATGTATATAAACCTCACGTTAAAATTTAAAGACAACAATATCTTCCCTTTAGCTTATCGGTCACTTTTAGCTTAAAGTATAGTTGTAATAACGAAAAACTAATAATCTGCCCGATAACATCCTCACTTTAGCTGGTGGCAATTTGTAATAATGGCCCTTAGTCTTGTTGTACAGGAAACCAAATAAATAAATAAATACGGAATTTTTGTTTGGATTTTTCCTTGCCTAAGACATGATTTTTGTATGCCCTTCTTTGCTCTATCTGCGATTGTCGGTTTCTGTTCATGTATTTACAGTAAAGTTCTATACTCACAGTGTCGCTTACGATAAAATTGCAAACGATAAAATGCACCCTGCTTTTTCTTCGTAACGGTACAAATTCAAAGTCTATCAATTTGTAGGACAGGTAACTCGTTCTTTGAACCCACCCATTTGCAACAAAAAACAACATTTCGATAATTGTCACTTACGATATAATCGCAAATATGGCTCGATAATACCTCTTAAGCTGGAACTGAAAAAAAGTGTTCCATTGAACCCAGTTAATTGTATACGGAAAATCAATTTTATGACAAAAAAAAAACTGGATTTCCATCATAATCCAGTTTAAACTATATTTCGTGTTAAAAATAGACGCCAATTGCGGAACTACATTTGTTTACATTTGTATTAGAGTGGGCCAAATTTTTAATTTTGTGCACATTTAAAGTAAGCAATCAATTTGCTAAAAATGAATTAAAGAAAAGGATAAGAACCACATTTTGTATATTTTACGTTTACGTTTCGTTTGACATTTGTATAGCAAAATTAAAATTTTAACATACAAATTTAAATTGTTTCGTTGCCCTTTATATTAAAAAGAGAAGATATTGTCAAAAAGTCTAAATATTTATTGACTCGGTATGATAATTTTTCAATTTATTAAGCCTTAACTGTTAAAAAGGCGTAAGCGATATGATTTTCGAATTAATAATCCACAATTATTCTCATTATCATTAAAATTCAAGCTATTTATCAAAAATCTTCAAATCATTATATTTGTTAACTTAGTATACCCGTAGAGGTGTAATATGCCAAGACCAATTTAAGAACTAACAAGATAAAAGCCACGCTAATATGTTTACTTTGTAATACATAATACTTTGTATACTTTACTTAAATATTGTAAGTATTAAATAAATGACCTACTAAATAAATTACATACAATGAACTCTCGATAGTGTGAACTAATAAAAACCAAGGTTGTTCATTTTATTTGTTTACCAAACTGGGTTATTTTGTCTAAGAAGAACAAAATAAAAAAAAACACTAAAAAAAATGTAAACATGAAATTAAAAAAAAAAATTAAATGAAAAGTCTCAGTTCATTGGCCGAATATTATTGACAACGTAATCTTTCTTTGTTCGAGCAGCTTAGTTCACATTACCGAGAGTTCACTGTTATTTACATTAGGACTGAAAAACACACGTGGAAATTTAAAATTTTCAGTGACCAGATTTTGCAAAATTATTCAAAATAAATATTTTTAACGAAAATATTATCGCTTTTGGTGACTAGTCTATATGCTTAACAAATACTGTTACATTTTTAAAATTTTCATTAAAGAGATTTGTCACCATTAGATTTTGTAGTAAGTTATTGGGAAATATTCATAAATATTTGAAATATTTTAAGAAAAAGTTTATTACTATTTAAATAGATATGGGTTGTGATTGTTAAAGGTTGTAATAAAAAATATTAAACATTTTAATATTAAACACAAGATACACTACAATTTTTTTGGTGTGAAATATTTTGAATCCCATTAACTGCTTCCCTGAGCTTAAGACAAAATCTAATAGTGAAAGTCTCCTCTTTTAAGTGAAGGTAATTGTTGTGTTAATATGTTTTTGTTTATTTCATGACACTCATGGTCACCCTAAATACGATATATGTAAGTATGTACTTAAACTAACTCATTTGTTATAAATATATTTATTTATACGAATGTAATTTAGAGTTCAATGAATTTTTACAAAAATATATAGATAAATTACAACTATCATTAAATTCATTAGCGGTTAATAACGTTTCATTTATTTTGTAATTCATTTGTTAATTGGTATTATTTTTAAAGTCCTTACAATTGAGTTGTAATTATTTTTGAGGTTAAGAACGTCTCAATCATGTAAACAACGTACCCTACATTATGTAGTCGTATTTATACATATATGTATATATGTAAAATGGCTTAATTTGTAAAATGAATTAGGACAACTAAAGAATAAAGATGTAAAAAGTTAAAAAAGAAATAATAAAAAAAGTTACTGAATTCTATAATCGTGTTTTCATACACTGAAATTAATTACTTTAATTGTTGATATTTCAACTAACCTTTTGAATACATTTGCAACAAATTTTATCTAAAACTTGTACAAAATTTTTTTAAATTTTATTTTTATATCCTTTACCATCATGTGATCAGGGTACAATAAGTTTGCCATTCCATTTATAATAATTAGAGAAAAAATGTGGACCCGAAAAAAATATATATTCTTCATCCTTATGACAAGTAGAGTAGATATAGCAATGTCCGTCTGTCTGTCTGTGAAAATCACGCTCACTCCTTCAACAGGTCAGCTGGATTGCTCATTTTTAGTAATCATTTTTTCCTGATATCCTGAGAAGGTTGCTGTTTAAAATCATCAAAATCGGTTCAATATGTTGTTCTTGTTATCATTGTTAGTTATTCTAAATTTTGTTTCTTATACGCGATATCTGTAATTGTTGTTGGTGTTCTTATGGTTATTGTGTTTGTAGCATTTGCTTCATGAGTGTGTATGTATGGCTATATTTCACTTGTGCAGAGGTCTAAGTCATATGGCGTAGAGCCGTGTTGGAGCCTCCATCGAAGTAGAAGGCACAGTTCGTCTAATATTTACTTGCCGAATTAAAGTTTTCAGTTTTAAATGAGTGTAATAAATGGTTAGAGAACAAGAGAAATGTGTAAAAATTAAATCTTGCGTTTTTTCTAAAGCTTTTAAAGGATCATAGACGAATATCTGTTTTTGATATGTAAACATCTATATGCGCAGGGGGGTAAATTTCTATTTCACAATACAATCATAAAAACATCATAGCTTGTAAGACGTAAGACAAAATCAGTGTGACTTATGCTTGTGTTTGTGAAAAAATTACGATATGTAATAACTCTTTTGGAAATGAAACATGAAAAATAAAAAATGAAAAATAAAAAAATTAAAAATGAAAAATGAAAAACGAAAAATGAAAAATAAAAAACGAAAAATGAAAAATGAAATATGAACAAGTAAGAAAATTATAGTCGGTCTAGACCGACTATACGATACCCTATACCATGGGTTTAGAGACCCTATCTCTCAGGCCCAACTAACAGGATATAGAAAATAAGCATAAACCAAATTTGAGTGGAATTTTTATTAATATTTTCGGCTGCAGATATGAAAAAGTTCATATCGGATGCTATATCTATATGGGGACTAGGCCCAAAAATGGACCGATCCTGACCATGATTGGCAAAGTCTCTTGTATTTTGTAAAAATATATACAAACAAAATTTGAGAAGAATCAGTGCAATATTTTTGTTTTTTGATAGATTTAAATGAAGATCGGGAAGCAGCTCTATATGGGGCCTATGACTAAGAGTTGCCCAATAGGGATCATTTTTGGGCTACTGATAAATGGATGTAATATATACATACAAATCCAATTTGACTAAGATTTGTATGATTATTTGGATCTTATGGCAATATATGTTGATTTCATAGGGGTCATTTGTATGGGGGCTAGGTCTGAACATGGACCGATTCTCACCAATTTCAACACCGTTCATCCCATGGCCGATAAAAGATCAAATACCAAATTTCGTCAAAATATATTCATATTTGCGACCTGCACTTTGATTACAAGCTTTACATGGACACACAGACGGACGGATGGACGGACGGACGGACGGACGGACATCGTTAAATCGAATCAGATAGTGATTCTGATTCGATCGGTATAATTAAAGATGAGTGTAGGTCAAATATTTTTGGTTGTTACAAACAGCAGCACAAAGTCATTATACCCAAACCACATAGTGGTATAGGGTATAAATAGCGTAGCATGTAGGACGTAAGACAAAATCGATGTGACTTATGATTGTGTTTGTGAAAAAATTATGATATAACCTTTTTGAAAATGAAACATGAAAAATAGAAAATTAAAAATAAAAAATGAAAAATAAAAAATAAAAATGAAAAATTAAAAATAAAAAACGTAAAATTAAAAATGAAAAATAAAAAATGAGAATAATAAATTAAAAAATAAATGAAAAATAAAATATGAAAACTAAAAAATGAAAAACGAAAAATTAAAAATAAAAAATGAAAAATGAAAAATAAAAAATAAAAATGAAAAATGAAAAACGAAAAATGAAAAATAAAAAACGAAAAATTAAAAATAAAAATGAAAAATAAAATATGAGAAATAAAAAATTAAAAAATAAATGAAAAAGAAAAATTAAAACTAAAAAAAGAAAACGAAAAACGAAAAATTAAAAATAAAATATGAAAAATGAAAAATAAAATATGAAAAATGAAAAATAAAAATGAAAAATGAAAAATGAGAAGTGAAAAACGAAAAATTAAAAATAAAAGTGAAAAATGAAAAATGAAAAATAAAAACTGAGAAATAAAAAATTAAAAAATAAATGAAAACTAAACAATGAAAAACGAAAAATGAAAAATGAAAAATAAAAAATAAAAAACGAAAAATTGAAAATGAAAAATAAAAAATGAGAAATAAAAAATTAAAAAATAAATGAAAAATAAAATATGAAAAGTAAAAAATGAAAACGATAAATGAAAAATAAAAAATTTAAAAAGAAAAATGAAAAATAAAAAATAAAAAATGAAAAATAAAAAAAAAATGAAAAATAAAAATGAAAAATGAGAAATGAAAATGAAAAATAAAAAACGAAAAATGAAAAATAAAAATGAAAAATGAAAAATAAAAAATGAGAAATAAAAAATTAAGAAATAAATGAAAAAGAAAAAATGAAAACTAAAAAATAAAAATGAAATATTAAAAATAAAAATGAAAAATGAAAAATGAGAAATGAAAAATAAAAAACGAAAAATGAAAAATAAAAATGAAAAATAAAAAATGAGAAATAAAAAATTAAAAAATAAATGAAAAAGAAAAAATGAAAACTAAAAAATGAAAACGAAAAGCGAAAAATTAAAAATAAAAAATGAAAAAATAAAGATGAAAAATGAAAAATAAAAAAAGAAAAAGGAAAATGAAAAATAAAAACGAAAAATGAAAAATTGAAAATGAAAAATAAAAAATGAAAAATGAAAAATAATATATGATAAATAAAAAATGAAAAATGAAAAATAAACAATTAGAAATGAAAATTAAAAATAAAAAATGAAAAATGAAAACTGAAAAATGAAAAATGAAAAATTAAAAATCAAAAATAAAAAATTCAAAATAAAAAATTAAAAATGGAAAATAAAAAATGAAAAATGAAAAATGAAAAATATAAAAATATCTGAAAATAGAAAAATAAAAAATTCAAAATTAAAACTGAAAAATAAAAATGAAAAATAAAAATAAAAAATGAAAAATAAAATATTAAAAATAAAATATTAAAAATTAAAAATGAAGAAAGAAAAATAATAAACGAAAAATGAAAAATTAACCAGTTGAAATAATAAATAACAAATATTTTTATATTAGCAGAGCCCCTGCAGTTGCCTGCTATAAGTGACGCTTTCCGTTTGATTTAAAAAAAGGGCCATAAAAAATTTTTTAATTACTAGACGTTTAGGCATCTCCTTTGTGATCGGACTCACATGATTTTTTTAATTGTAGTAAGGTCTAGCCGATATCTTTTTTCGTTTACGCCTGACCCATTAATTGAAATCCTACTCTAATAATGGAAAAATAGTGAAATTTTTCAGTCAGAAGTTGTTTTTTTTTTTTCATAAAAAACAACAAAAAGGAAATTATAATAAATACTGGTAAAAAAAATTAGCTATAAATTTAAATTGCATTAGGATTTAAGAGTTAATTGTCAGTGGTTATACTATTGAGTGTAGGATATAAAATATTCGGCACAGCCGAATTCAACAGTCCTACTCGTTTTGATTTAAGAAATGCCAAAAATTAATTAAAAATTGTCTAATTTATTATACCCTCCACACCACTGTAGAAATCAGTTTAAATGCGTTTGCGACCCCATAACAACTTGAGTCAATATAAGGATGTTCTTCAATCTGTCTGTTCATCCGTCCATTTGTCTGTCTGGCTCTTGAAATCACGCTGAGTAAAGTTATAATAGTATTTTTTGTAATTATTTCAATCAGGTTGTTATTGAGAATGGAGTAAATCGGGCATCATTGTGTCAAGATATGTCCAAAAGTATGAAGACACCTCTGAAAAATGTTAAAAACTCAGTGCGTTTGATTTGATATTTTAGTATATTATGTTTATCAAACTGTTTACCTTTCAAAATATTTTGTTTACATTTGTAATAAATAGTGCAATAAGCCCAGTTATGAATGTAAACGTAAAACCAATGTGGAGGGTATCAAAGATACGGCACAGCCGAATGTAACACTTTTACTTATTTTTAAATGTGTTGATTGACAAATTGTAGAAAATTTATAGTAAAATATTTTTAGTTTTAAATACATTTTGCTTTAATAGTAGGAAAAAGTTTATTTGTGTTCTGAAATACGAGCCATCGTTGTTTATATTGAGAAAATCGATTGCTAAGAATTTCGATTTACAGTTGTAAGACCTATTCAAAGTCATTAGGAATTTATGAATAGTTGTAGCAGAATGTAAAAATTCACATTTTCCAATTCAGTACGCATAATTTCCGTAAATCGAATAAACTTAGAAAATATTTTATAACCCTTAAAAAACCATCATCAAAAAGTGAAATTTCACATAGATTTCCGCTATATTTTTTGTAATATCAATATTTACTGAACCAAAATTTAAAATTATTTGTTTTGCAATACATTATCTTAATTTTATTATTATCTTAATTTTAATTAATTTTTGTTAATAACAAGAATAATCGCAAATAAGAAAATCTAGCTGGTATAAGGTTAATTTTTTGATTGGTGGGGTTTTTGACGTAGTATTATTTTTTGTTGATTTTATCCGATAATATATTTCGTATGCATTGTGTTTTATTTCTAACACTTGTTTACAGGTAGCTATTAAAAATCTTGTTATTTATAAGTACTCCCGGTCAAGTTAGTCACGTTTTTGAAAATGAGTGTACAGTTTTGTACAGTATGTACACGCTAAGACATAGTTCATTGTTGCATGAAAATTGTAAAATATATTGATGTAGACATAAATTCCTTTAGCAAAATTAAAAAATAAAAAATTACAAAAAAACTGATTCATATTCTTTTTTGAAGCTTCTTATTTCCATTTAGAATTTCCCGAACTATTCTAACAACAGGTGGGCGTAATTCCATTTTTATCAAAATTTTTGCTGTAATCCTGAATGTGATCAAAAGTTATTTCGGTATATATTAACGTCTGCAGAATTAATATGAATGTTACATCAAACTATTTTCCCAATTATTATTTTTTTTTTTGACCTAATGGGCAAAAATGTTAAGTAACACTTAAAAATTATTAAAAACAAATTTTATTTTTCAGTTAAAAAGTTATAATAATTATAGTTTCTATTCGTCAGTAAATGCGCGACCTTACTGTTGACTTTAAAGCAATGATAATTTTCCAACAATTTATTGCAATTTAACAACAATTTCTTTATAAATATGCTTATTAACATAAAAAGTATATCCCTTTGAGATAACAATAGCTAATTTGTTGACCCCTGATTTTACAATAGCGCAAGTAAGAAAGTGATTTTTTGTCTAGACGTAGGTCTAGACGAACAACACAATACCCTTTACCATGATTTACGAAGAGGTCATTAATGGACATCTAAAATGAGCATATATTGAATTTAAGTTGGATTGTCATAGCGATTGTAATTATTATATGGGGATTTGTTCCGAAAATTTTCTGAAAATTACCATATTTAGGGAGGTTCACTTATGTGTTTTAAAAAACATATAAAAACCAAACCAAGTTTTTTAACTCTTTCTTTTAACTCATACTCTCTGTAACGGCGCAACTCTATTCGCACTCATCCAATTGATCTGAAACTTGGCCCAAAGTCTTGTTGCGACTATAGATTAATTTTGGGGTAGTCACGCACAGTCACGGAGAAATTTTAAACCCATTTCCCCTTATCCGATCGATCTGAAATTTGGTCGATAGACTTGCTGTGAAAAAGGATAAAGTTTGGCATAGTCACCTAAAAATAGTGCGTACATTTTGTTTCATTTGAAGAGCACACTTTGTTTTAAACTATATTAAATATTATTTGGTCAATTTTAAACAACTTGTTTTGGGTTAATTATATAAACTAGCTGATCCAAGCCCCCGAAATTCGAGTGCAAATTCTAGGAAATTTTATTTTTTCATTAAATAAAGACCCTAAAGGTATGCTTATCAACTAAAGCCAATTCGCAAATCAACACAAAAAGCAAACTCATTTTTATTACAAACACATTAACAAATTTAATAAACACACACATAGCATTGTATAATTTTATGTGTGTGTTAGTAGCAACTTTAAATGCAATTTACTCAAAATAAAGGAAAAAATTTAAAAATCTGTAAATCTGCAAAACGGCTAAAAAGAAATACCTTTCAAATAATATACGTTTGGTCAAAATCGGGATAAAATGGTAGAACAAAACATCGGTCACAAGAAATCGCCTAGCCTATTAATATCTGTGGTCACAAGCAATAACCGCCTAAGTCGAAAATTATGCTTTCGAGAAAAATAGCTTTTTATATAAATGTGATGTGGCTTTATTACGACTTAGGTCAGAATATTTGTATTAATATCTTTTTAAAAAGCAGTGTCAGATAAATGGGGATTTCACGTAAATATAAAGCTTTTTTAGTAGAATATGATAGCATACACAACTCAAATCGGCGAAAATCATTCTTTCGAGAAAAATAACTGTTTATAAAAATGTAATGGGGCCTCGTTACGACTTAGGTCAGTATGTTTTCAATAATAATTTTTTAAATATCAGTGTTAGAAAAATAGAGATTTCACGTAAATATAAAGCATTTTTAGTAGAATATGATAGCATACATAACTCAAATCGTTCTTAAGTCGACTTATGCGGTTATCGCTTGTAACCACAGATATTATGGATTATTAATTTATAAACCTAAATTATAATTTATAAACCTAAATTAATAATGGGTAGAATCACCTCTGTTTAGAATAACTTCATAAATCCTATTTGGTAAAGGAATCATAAAGCTTATTAATATAGTAAAGGGAAATTAAAGCCCATGCTTTCCGAATATCCTGAATAAGCTCAGCTTTGGCAGAAAACTGTCTCCCTGACTCATAAACTTTTCTGACCAACCACCACCAAACATTTTCGATAATATTAAGGTCCGACGAGGATGGAGGCTAGTTTAAGAGATTGACATTTTTTGACTCGATCCATGATTTGACAACACGGGCTGTATGAATTGGATCATTGTCCTGTTGGAAAGTCCATGGCGAAATCCCAAAAAGACTTTCTAGTGCGGAAAAGTCTTTTCCAAAAAATTGAAAAATTGAAGCTCGCATATACCAAAATAGGATATGGCTCCCCAGACCATAACCTCGCCAACTCTGCTATGTAGACGATCCAATTGATGGGTATCCTTTCTTAAATCATGAAAGTAATACTTATACCCGTCAGGGCCTTCGAAATTAAATTTTTTTCTCATCCGAGAATACAGCGCGCTGCCACTCTGTCTTTCATGACATGTAGTTTCTACAGAAACTAAGCGGAGCTTCTTTACGTAGACGGGTAAGTTGTAGTTTTTTCTTTAAATTAAGGTGCTTGAGGTGTTTAGATTTAAATGATAACTTAGACAAATTGTGAATAGTTGATATCTACCAGTATGTATTCTCTTTTTGTGAAAAAATTATAAAACATTTTTTATACTATTTGATGTCCAAATTTTTGTTATATATTTAAGTACCTTTCTTGCACTATGCCTAAAATATTCTTCCGAGCACGTGCAGTTAAAAAGTTTTTTTCGGATCTCAACATTAATAAGTCTAATAAGGTGATGGAGAGCATGATCATTTTCCATCTGGGAACTATCTAGCGGCCAACTCACTTCTTAATGATCGACAGTATGGCTTCCATAGAAATCATTCCACGGGAGGTTTGTTAGCAATACTTTCTGAGCGCTGGAGTCGATCCATTCGCAATTTTGGCGAAAGTAAAATGGTTGCTCCTGATATTTCCAAGGCATTCGAGCGTGTGTGGCACGGTGTATTGATATCAAAGCATTTGGGGTCGGTAATAACTTCTCTCGATTTATATCGAGCTTCCTCAAAGACCGAACAATACGTGTTGTAATTGACGGGGTCTCATCTAATGAGTTTCAACTTAATTCAGGGGTGCGCCAAGGTTCCGTTCTTTCTCTTTCTCCTTCTCTTTTCCTTATCTTTCTGAACGATCTTCTTGCTCAAACTTTTAATTCTATATACTCTTTCGCAGATGACAACAGCATTTGTCATTCATTTTCCTTTAATTCTAACCTCCTGGAGGTTAGGGCAAAAGCCGGACAATGAATTACACACTCAATCAAGACCTGCTAACAATCTCCGAGTGGGGTAAAGCGAATAGGGTTGATTTTAATGCGCTGAAGACTCAATGTTGTATGTTGACCCATAGGGTCATGGATTCAACAATGTCATCTGTATATAAGAGTGGTATAGGTATTGAGGAATCGGATACTCTTGATGTTTGCGTATGCGATGTTCGTTGGAACAAGCATGTTTTTCAAGTGTCGAAAGAAGCATTCCAATGTCTTGGTTTTCTAAAACGGTGCAAAAATTACTTCACTCCTTCTGATCTCCTTAAAATTTATACCCCTTACATCCGACCGAAAATGGAATACAACTCACGTACATAGACAGGAGCTTCAAGTCTATTTTGGAGCTACTGGACCGTGTGCAAAGGAGGGCATTGGCGCTCATCAATGACAGTAGGGTATTCTCTATTGATTCATTGGAACATCGTCGGAATGTGGGTTGTGTAACACTGTTCTATAGATACTACCATAACTTCGTTCTACTGAGATTAGCGTACTTATTCCAAGTGCCTGAGTTTTGGTTGATCACATCTGTTTGTAGTCTATTGTTTAGTTGACCGCACAACGCATTACAGAGAGAATTTGTTTATCAGTGGAATAAACTCCCCGCATAGGTCTTTCCTGACAGTTATAATCTAATAATATTTAAGTCAAATATCCGCAAACACTACTCCCTCTTTCCTCCTTCCCATAAACTATTTTCCTGAGATGAACAAACTGCACTGCATCTGTAGAGGGCATCCCCTGAGTGTTGGTCAATAATTAAAAAAAAAAACAATTTCGAAAATTTAAACACCACCACTAGCCATTGGCACTAATATTTAATGGTTAATTTATTTCATAATAAAGTGTGATCCCATAAAAGTGCACAATATAATATAAAAATGTAACGCATTTTTTTGAGAAAGTTTTTTTTTTATTTTAGTTAACGTACTTACAATTAATATAATTACATCACTCATATTGGAGCTTCTAGCAGCAACAAGTAATGGATTTTTTGTTATTATTATTTTTCCTTTCTAAAAAAAAAATTTAAGAACTAAATCTACTCGTATAACGTATGAACGAAACTTCTAAATCTTATTCTATCTTCTGCCAAGCTTCTGGCCATGAAAGCCCTTTGCTTTTGAACTCGTCTTCGACTGATCTTCGCCATGTAATTCTTGGGCGTCCCCTGTTTCTGCATCTCTGTGGATTCCATTGTAAACATGCCTTAGCGATATCCGTGTTATCTTTTCTAAGCGTGTGGCCAATCCATTTTCATTTTCTCCGTCGAATGTCAATATCTGTTGGATTCATCGCATGTTTGGAGCAAATTTTGGTTGCTTATGCGCAACAGCCAAAATATTTTAAGTATCCGCCTTAAACATTTGTTTATGAATACTTGTAATTTTTGGGGAATTGTGTTCGTAACTTTCCAAGTTTCACTTCCATATAGCAGAACCGACTTAACACTTGTACACTTTTTGGATATTTGAGAAGACTGCCAGACTCGTCGAAGAGAATCACATGATTCTGCTTTTGACGTCAGTATCCGCACCACCATCTGTATTTATTATACTACCCAAGTAACTAAACTCAGTAACGTCTTCAATGATTTTCCCATGTACAATTACTGCCGTATTGTAGTCGGTTGACATTCCCATAATTTTGGTTTTACGGAAATTAATTTTTAACCCAACTTTAAGACCATTTTCATGTAACCTGTTTATCTTATCTTGTATCCCAACTAACGTGTGCGACATCAAACACAGATCGCCCGCATAGTCCAGGTCATGTAGTCGCTGGTTCAGGTGCCATGGATACTGTCCGGTGCCTCGCTATTAGTCTTTGCCATTACAATATCTAATATGAGTAGAAATAGTGTAGTACACATCCTTGTCTTACTTCACAGTTTATATTGAAATATTAACTATCAACACCTTTGAATCGGACCATGCATTGAGAATCGCGGTAGAGCGCTTGAATGATGGTGATGATTTTGTCCGGTATTCCCACGATACGAAGACAGTACCATGTAGCATCCCTATTTATTGCATCAAATGTACGTTTAAAATCGACAAAAATTAGGTAAAGTGGGGAATTCCATTCGATTTATTGTTTTACGATTATTGTTAATTAGTTGATGTGATCTACGCACGATCGGTTACGTCTGAAGCCAGCTTGTTCTTTACGTAGACAGCGGGGGAAATTCGTTCAAAGAGAACAAATGCAACTATCTTTAGCATGGAGTTTAGAAGCGTTATGCCTCACCAATTTCTACATTCGCTAAGATCTCCTTTCTTTGGAATCGTAACGATAACACCTTCCAATTCGACGAGATGTTGTCCGTAGACCATGCTTCATAAATTAGGGACCATATGTAATGACTCAATGCAGAGTTGTACTTAAATACCTCCGATGGGACGTTATCTAAGCCGGGTGCTTTATTGTTCTTCAATTTTGTAATTGCGTTAGTGGCCTCCGCCAGAGATGGGGCTGTTGTTTGTATATCCCTCATAGGGTTTCGTATAAATGTCTCTACGGGTTCATAGCCTGATAGTATCGGGTAGTAGCCTGATAGTATCGAGGATTCGAAGAACTTCTTCTACCTGCGAAGTTGTTCATCAGATGTAGTTAGCATTCTACCATTAGAATCTTTGATATTGGGGACTGATCTTAAATTTTCACCTAGGAGTTGTCTAATTGCATTGTATACTGCTTTAGTGTTTCCTCTTAGTGCTGCATTTTCGGCCTCACTAGCAATGTTATTATAAAACTGTCGTTTGTCTTTGCGGACTAGTTTCTTCGCATTTTATTCAGCATTGTAGTAATTTGTTCTAGCGCGCCGTAACTTTATGGTGCCGATTGCAATTTTATATTCAGCCTAACCCTTTCCTCGATTGCGCTTCATGTCGTGCTACTAATCCATGGTTTGATATGGTGTTTACTATATCCGAGAATATGTTTCGGCAAGATGTAACGATATCTGCCCAATTACTTGTGTGACTTTGGTTAAATCTGCTCACACGTCATTTAAGAAAGCTGTAGCTGTTGAGAGGTCTTGCAACCGGTGTAAGTTGTATCTGCTTCTGCTGCTTCTTTTTGAGCGGATAATGATATCATTATTGCATTGTAAAGCAGACATGTTCCGATTGTGTATGGAATAATATATCAGGCATATGGCCCCCGAGGTTCTGAAAAGGGGCCCTTGCTCTATTCATACAATTTTCGATGTTATTTTGACACAGATATGGCGCTGGATCTCAACCTTGAGCTTAGAAAATGTTTATGGTTTATTCACATAGAAGTGAGATTTCAAAAACCTCACAGAATAACAACTCACGGCGTTAAATGGCACGATCTTTGCGGCCAATTGACATCGTTGCTTCAATAAATCGATTGTTTCGTAACATCATGTTGTTCAGTTGAGGCGACAAGAACTCCGTTATCATGATCCTTAATAATTTTAAATTTCAATCGTGCACTCTTATATTTACTTTTATCTTATTAACTGGTATTTCCCAAATATAATTTATATTTCAGTTCATAAATCTTGACTTTCAAAACTACAAAGTCAATAAATGCCGAATTACTACAGTTCTTGAGAGTATTATGATTATTTGGCATCTAAGTGTATTGTTTGTTAATATGAAAAGAGTGATATTATAAATGGAGCAATTACACTGTTAGTCTGCTCTAGTTTAAAGTAGATTAGGATGACAATTTAGTTCTTATCTGCTAGATTGACAATACAAAATGACAATTGACAATCTACTAGATAATGTATGTCGCTAATCTACTAAAAATAGTGTCATTATTTCTATGCGACTGTGCATCTTTAAAAAATAAATTGAGTGGAACAATGTTTTTTTTAAATCAGAATAGTGTTTTATTATTGCATTGCATTGTATTCTATAGTAATTTTTAATAAACATATTATAAGTGATAATTATTCAAATATTATTAAAATTAATTTTATTTTTATAAATCCATTATTCTATATGCTTATAATAAACAACAATGTTACAAAAAGGAAATTTTATTATCCAAATCTGCCAATCTGTCAAAATAAACTAAAGCAAGAATTTTCTTTTAGGGAAACAATATAAAATATTTAATTTGAACCTTAATATCTTAAAATCAATACGAAAAAATCAACCAAGCTAGTTTAGATGTTTTAACATCAAGTTTTTTCTTCGAGTGTAGGGAACATTTGATATCATATATATCATTTAGTCTGAAAGTTCATCCCTTGTAAATTCACAAATGCTATCGTATTTCGCCGTGACATTTAAACTTTGCTGTTATTATATTATATTTCAATGTATTATTATATATATAATTTGGTCTACATTTAGCTATAAGTGATATTGATTAACGTCGTTATTATTATAATTTTGAATAATTTATAGCCGCAAATAGGAAATTGACAATTAAAAATAATTAATTAAAATAAAGCGAGAAATAAAAAAATTAATTTTAATATGTTCTTAACATTTTTTTTAATGATAAGGATGAAAGGTAATTAATGTTTTTCATTTGAAATATTACTCCATATAAATCTCCATATCCATCCAGTTAATAATTACACAGACCTACATTACATTTAGACTCTGATAGTAGAGAATACTTTTCTAATGGGCTCGATAAATCGTAATCTGAACTTAGAAGTGAATTATCACGTCAGAAATCCTAACCTAAAACATGATTTTTTATCATTTGGGACTCTACTATAGCGCGAATAAATTTTATAATTTTCGTTATGGCATCCGCTTCAAAAAACTTTTTGATTTTTTGCAGGTATCTAAATTCCTCTCCATCGAAACGTTTGTTTAAATTACCTAGCATGATATATTCATTTGAATCTATTCAAAAATAAACAAATATGAAAGTTATGGTCGGTCTAGACCGATTATATTATACATTACACCATGAGTTTAGAGAACGGCTCTTATGTCCGACTAGTTGGATATAGAAAATAGGCATAAATCAAATTTGCATGTCATTGTTATAAATTTGTTGCCAACTAATAAGAAACATATCATATCGGATGATATTTTGATATAGAGACTAGGTTGAAAAATGGGCCGATCCTGGAAATATATACTGATGTCACTTATACTTCGTTAAAACATATACAAACCAACTTGGCGAAAAATCTGTGCAATACTTTTTTCTTAAGTAAATTTTAGGGAAGATCGGAAATTACTCTTATATGGGGACTATGACTAAAAATGATTCTAAAGGGTTTATTTTTAAGTATTAATTAATGGTTGTAATAAACACATACAAAACAAATTTACCCAGATGTATATGTATGTATGGACTTAGGCTTAATTTAAATCGATCTCATAGGGATTGTTTGTAGGGCAACTAGATCGGAACATTCACAGATTTTCACAACTTTCAATAGCAATCGTTCTATGGCTGATAAAAGCTTCTATACAAAATTTCATCAAAATATATTTATATTTACGACCTGTAGTTTGAGTACAAGGTTTTCATGGACACACAAACGGACAGACAGATAGACGGACGGACGGACGGACATTGCTTAATCGATTCAGAAAATGATTTTAATGGAAGATAGTTCTTGGTCAGATATTTTTGGTAGTTACAAATATCAGCACAAACTCATTATACCCTCACCATAGGTAGGGTATAATAATCTAATCCATAAGAACAAAGTTTTTATTAAAACTCTTTCTTTCCTTATGCATATGAGTTTTGAATCTCTCTGTGACTGTGCGTGACTTTGCGTGACTTTGCGTGACTACTTTCAAATAAATTTTTGGTCAAAATAAGTCTATGAACCAATTTTCAGATGATTGGATAGGGGGAAATCGAGTTTTCTCCGAGATCGAACAATACGTGTTGTTATTGATGGGGTCTCATCGAATGAGTTTCAGCTTAATTCAGGGGTACCCCAAGGTTCCGTTCTTTCTCCTTCTCTTTTCCTTATCTTTCTGAACGACCTTCTTGGTTAAACTTTTAACTCTATATACTCTTTCGCAGATGACAGCAGCATTTGTCATTCATTTACCTTTAATTGTAGGCCAAGCCTCTAGGAGGTTGGTGGCAAAAGGCGGACAATGAATGACACACTCAATCAAGACCTGTTAACAATCTCCGAGTGGGGTAAAGCGAATAGGGTTGATTTTAATGCGCTGAAGACTCAATGTTATATGTTGACCCATAGGGCCATGGATTCAACAATGTCATCTGTATATATGGGTGGTATAGGTATTGAGGAGTCGGATACTCTTGATGTTCTAGGCATGAGAATTCAATGTGATGTTCGTTGGAACGAGCATGTTTTTCAAGTGTCGAAAGAAGCATTCAAGTGTCTTGGTTTTCTAAAACGGTGCAAAAATTACTTCACTCATTCTGATATCCTTAAAATCTATACCACTTACATCCGACCGAAAATGGAATACAACTCCCATATATGGCTAGGAGCTTCAAAGTCTATTTTGGAGCTACTGGACCGTGTGCAAAGGAGGGCGTTGACAGTAGGGTATCCAATTCTATTGACTCATTGGAACATCGTCGGAATGTGGGTTGTGTATCACTGTTCTATAGATACTACCATGGGAAATGTTCTTCTGAGATTAGCGAACTTATTCCAAGTGCCCGAGTGTAGAGTACGCTCTACCCGCTTCTCTAGTAGATCACATCCGTTTGTAGTTTATTGTCCAGTTGACCGCATTACAGAGAGAATTCGTTTATCAGTCGAACTAGTCGCATGTGGAATAAACTACCCGCATAATCTAATAAAATTTAAGTCAAATATCCACAAACACTACTCCCTCTTTCCTCCTTCCCATAACCTATTTTCCTGAGAGCAACACAATGGACTGCATCTGTAGGGGGCATCCCCTGAGTGTTGGTTAATAAAAAAAAAAAAAAAATCACTCCGTGACTATGCGTGACTACCACAAAATTAATCTATAGTCACAACAGGACTATGTGCCAAGTTTTAGGTCAATTGGATGAGGGGGAATGGGGTTGTCCCATGGCAGACAGACAGACAGACAGAGAGTTTGAGTTAAAAGAAAGATTCTTAGATCAAAATAAAAAAACGTGATTTTTTCATTTGTAGACCTATAGAAAAGTTCCGAGGTCTGGTGTGTTATCTAATTTAATGGACCTGTGTTAAAAGCTTCAGAACAAGTATTACGCCTGTTGACAGGTTACTTTATAAGTAGTCGACAAATAAAAAAATCATGTGAGTCCGATCACAGGGGAGATGTGTAAACATCTTGTAATAAATAAAATGCAGAAAACAGCAACAAAAAGGTTATTAGATATCATAATTTTTTCACCAAACAATCATGTCACACCGAGATGTCTTAATGCTCACATGTTACGCGTAAGATCTTACGCTCACATATTACGCTGTTTTTGTGATTGTATTGTGAATTAGAAATTTACCCCCCTGCGCGTAAAGATTGACGTATAGACGGCGGTTGAAGTTGGAAAAAACTTACTTCGGTGAAAATTGGGAACCTTATATAAAAAATAGTTTTAGTTTAGTATTTTAGTAAACACATAAAGCGAATTTATAAAAGTGGAAAAATTGGTTACCGTTAACCAATATTTTCATTTGAAAGGTCTCACTCCAACCAATATTAAAGCAGACCTTGATTCCTACCTGCTCCTTCGTTTACGACTATAAATTATTGGGTGAGAGAGTTTAAGCGAGGCCAGGGAACACCGTAGTAGTCAACGCATTGAGATGGCCACACCAGAAAGAAACAGTAAAGGAAAATCCACAAAATTGTAATGGCTGATTTTCGGCTGAAGGTGCGTGCGTGAGATAGCTGATATGATAGGCTTTTCAAAAAGTGCAGCCCACAAGATGGAGGTGTTTCGATAAAGGGTTTGTTTCACCGCTATTAAGACGAGCTTTTGCGTCAATTAGTAACCATGTATGAGATATGAGTCCACCATTTCACACCTGAGACAAAAGAACAGTTAAAACAGTGAACTAAAGCGGGAGAATCGAGTACGAAGAAGGCGAAGACAGTTCCGTCTTCAGGCAAGGTTATGACGCCAGTTTTTTTGGGATGCGAAAAAAGAATCAACGCGAGTACTATGCTAACTTATTGATGAAATTAAGGAAAAAACCGCATTTGCTGGAAAAGGAAGTCTCATTTCATCAAGACAATGCACCAGTTCACACATCCACTATTGCGATGGCCAAAATCTGTGAATTTAAGTTCGAATTACTTCATCACGCACCTTATTCACTAGACTTAGCTCCCTCGGACTATTTTCTATTTGGATGTTTCCACAGAAAATGACCCCTTACAGCCTTTTAAATTTATTTTTCCTCTAATATTACAAAAAATAAATGTATCTGTCATTTTCCGAAAGATTAACTTTAATTTTCTTTATAGTAACAAAGATATGCTACTTTGAATGTGGTACATCGTGAGCGTTTTGGCCCTTTGGCAACACTGTTCTAACGGTGGCTTACGAACAAAACAAAAGCCAGCTGAAAGCTGAAAATTTTCTTCATGCTTAGCAATAATTTTGAAGGCGACAAGTTAAAATTTAATTATTTGTGAATAGTTCAAAAAAAACCTCACCGACTGTAACGACCGTTACCCCAAAAGCAAAAAAGTTTTTTTTTTCGTAACTCATTCAAAACATTTAATTGTATAGTAGCGGAAAGTAAGAAGGTAAGTAAGAAGAAGAATTTTGTAAGGCCAAATAAGCATCAAAAGTCTATTTTGATTTTTTGAACATTTTATTAAAGATGTAACGACCGTTACCTTTTTTGGCGTTTTGCATTTGAACCGCTTTCGTCTTACTTAATTGGATTCTTACTGATTTTAGCTGGAAAATTATGGAGCAACTTACCAAGATGCAAAAATACAGAAAAAAAAAAACGAAAAGAAGACGCAGGAAAGCATGAGGCTTAGTTGTCAAAAGAGAGAGATCTCTGAAAAAGCGAAGACTGGATCAAAAAAAGTTGATGACGGACGAACGAAAAAACACACGCGACGCCTAAGAAATTTTCGTGAAAAAATGAAAGAAGAAAAGAAAAAAATCTGTAGTGGCTGCGCCCTCGTCGGCCATAGGAAGCTTTAAGTTAAATCGTTCTCTTCAGAAAGCTGTATCAATAGTCAAAGGCAAACTACCAATTAGCCCGTCAAAAAAGATGGCAGTTATTAGAAAACTTGCTTTAGATGTAGCTGGAGCCAAGCTCGATTTTCATACTGAAAAAAAAAAAAGAAAACTTCTCAGATTCGTAATGCCGACAGAGAAAAAGCAAGAGCATTTTATTTGAAAGATGGCATAAGCTACCAAATGCCTGGGAGGAAAGTCACAATGAGCGTAAAAGGCGTGCAAATGCAGTAAAAATATATAACAATGTCGGTTGGAGAATGCTACCAGCTTTTTAAAAAAGAAAATCTGGAAATAAAAATGCGAAAGTCTATTTTTTACCAGAGCCGGCCAAAGCATGTTCGCCTCATTTCAGAGACCCCAAAAAATTTGTGAATCTGTATTTACCATGCTAATTTTGAATTTTTGCTGAAATCTTTTTCCGCAATAATCCCAAGCGTACCGAGGGTTGCAAAGGACTCTCTGAATGAAATTTGCTGTGCAACTCAATTTGCGAAATATTGCCACTAAACTTCAAATCAGATGTAAATGGGCGTTGGAAGCAGTGGACACAAAATGAAAAAAGCACGGAAGTAAAAGATAGGGAGGGCACCCTTCAATTGTTTCTTGAAACACTGGAAAACAAACTCAAAATATTCAAAACAACATTTGCATGTCCACCACTTCCAAAGTGATTATTTTCGCGATATAAAAGAAAACATTAAACGCCATGAAGTAGTTCTTCAAGTGGACTTTGCTGAAGATTTCAAGTTAGTTTCCCAGGATGAAGTGCAAAGCGCTCACTGGAATCTAGCACAAGGAACTATTTTTACAGCATGTGCATAGTTAAAAACGGCAGCTGGTCTCACATCACATTCTTTTGCTATAAGCAGCAACGAATTGACACACAACAAAGAAAGCGTTTGGTATTTTCTAAAACTCATCATTGCTTACCTTAAGATCAAATTAGAGTTAACTACCATTCAAGTATTTTCTGATGTATGTGCCTCGCAGTTTAAAAACAGATTCAACCTTTTTAATATATGCTTTGCAAAACAAGACTTTGATGATGACTTAACTTGGTCTTTTTTTGCATCTGGTCATGGTAAGGGTGCGCTAGATGGTATAGGGGCCACCGTCAATAACAAACACTCCAAAAGAAGCATTTAACTTCTTTAACACTACAAAAAAGTTGGAAGGTATTATAGTGCTTTACTGCGAAAAAGGACGACATCAAATCCGAAACTGAAGTTTTAAAAAAAAATCGGAAAATATTAAACCCATCGAAAATATTCAACAACAGCATTATTTTCAAGAAGCTAAGTAAATTCGATGCAATCGGGTTTAACAGGCGTATCAACTTTAAAAATGAATAGCCTACAACGCTTACATTATAATGACGTTTATTGTTCATCTGGAAGCGAATAAATCTATGCAAACAAGGGTACATTCGTAAATACAGTAAATTTGTGCATCACTGCGGCAGTTATGCCAAGTTTTGTTGCTGATGCGTGATCAGATGTTGCAGATGCTTTGTTACTGCTCAACAATTGCACAGAGTTTGCTTTGTAGAACGTTTTGCAAAAGATTAAAAAACATGTTCACCACAATAACATTAACAAATATTGAAAATCTTGATTCTAAAAATGACAACTTTTTGTTAATTTATAATATAAACAGAATTAAAAGAAAGATGACACGACTTTTGGTTATTAAAAATCAATTAAAACGAAAAAGAAGGCGGATTCCTAAAATACAAAATTACTTCGAAATAATAAAACTATATTATTTAAATTTTTATATAATGCACTACTTACTCCTCCATTCTGCACCAATGTTTAATTTTTTTTTTTTAGCTTCGCGCTCTATTGAAGATGCCATAGTTGCAAAAATTTGTGGCAGCACTGTCAATTGTTTGCATAAAAAAACTTTTGACGGAAATCAGTGCTGCCAAGTAATGCTTTTTGAACGTTTTACTTTTATTATGCTGCAGTGATGCATAACTTCTGCATTTACGAATGTACCCCAACTTAACACAATTATTTTACGCAATTGAATATAGCTGTTCGTTTGTTTTTTTTTTTTTTTGTTACTCATAATAAATGAATTCAAACACTAAAATCGTTTAACTTTTTTTTTGTTAACTAATTTTCTTTGGTTTGAAAATAAATCCATTCCCTAAACAAAACATTTCAAAGAATTTAATCAGATTTTTTATTTGACACATCCTGTGCAAAATTTTGCAATACATGATGTTTGTTTCCGAAATTTGAAAACAGCACATTTATAAAGAAACGACCGTTACTTTATTAATGGTCAAAAAAAGTATTGAAATTAGATTTTTTATAAATTCTTTTAGATGCTACGGATGCTTGAACTTTCGTAGGTCCAAAATTAAGCAATACTCGTGATATATTTGCTTAGGTAGGAATTTTATTCAAAAAAAAATCTCCGAAAATAGGTAACGATCGTTACTTTGGAAACTGCCATTTACCAATTTAAAAAAAATGGTTCGGAAGTAAAAGATTTGCTAAAAAATGAAGGGATAGAGTCTGCGGTTGACAGCTATTTGAAGGAGCTAGACAGTTCGGTACCATGGTGACACCTTTGTCACAAGAATAATTTTTGTTTTTTTTTTTTTAACTATCCATCCAATTTTGATAAGTTTTGGGTTTATGGAAAGAGAGCTAAAGGTTCTTTAATTTCTTCTAAAAAAATTTACAAATATTTTTTTTTTGTAAATTTTCAATCGCTGTGAATATCTACAAATTTATTTCGTGTGATAAACTCTATTGATATGTTGTAGCGAAATCTTTATTATAAAACATAATTCCTCTAATTTTTTAAATTTTGCATAGTTTCGCCACAAATTTAAATTTTATATTGTGACACCGGTGTCACTATGGTATTCAAAGATAATTTTTTACGAACTTTTAGCAAAACTAAAAATTTCACAGGTTGGCCATGAAAATTCAAAATATCGATTTGTTTTGCATAAGCGAAAAAATTCAAAAATTCAAAACCAATTTGTAGTAGTAGGCGTATTTTTTGGTCTTTGCCATGATTTTTTAATTTCAACGCAGTTCAGTGTAGTAGTCTGAATGAAGCGTTTCATGTGTATAGTGACACGTAAAAATAATAAGTAGCGAAGCAGTAAATTAAAATGAACCGTCAGCGTACCTTCTTGATTAATGAGCGCGAAATTGCCCAAATATTGATGGCATCAGACAGTGAAGACGATGAGGATAACATGTATTAGGATGATGAAGACGTCGCATTTTTAGAGCAGGGCGAAGTTTTGAATTCCGAAATGGAAATTATCATTGAAGATGTTGTCGGTCAGCGACTTACTGCACTATCACCTGATAAATTAACACCAACCCCGAAAAAGGAGAAAAATGTACCCCTAAAATGGAAAAATAGGCCTGAGTATACCACACCAGAATATATTGAAAGTGAAACTGATTATGTTTACGGAAAAGTTTTGAAGCTTACTTTTAACTCTGGCGATGACTTCCCAAGTGTTTACGAAGTATTTGATTCCGTTGCAAATTTGACAAAAAATACTTCATTTTATAACTGTGGAAACTAATCGATATGCCATCCAAAATGGGAGGCAATTCGTAACAACGGAAAAAGAAATTGAAGCATTTATTGGCATAACGATGGCTATGAGTATTCACAAATTACCATCTTATAAGCAATACTGGTCCACGAATCCACTTTTATCAGTGCCTTTTGTTGCAAATGTAATGACTCGGAAGCGATATGAAGATACAAAAAAAAAATTTACATTTTGCCAATAACGAAAATCAACCAGATCGTACAGATAGTAATTATGACCGAGCATTTAAAGTGCGACCAATAATAAACCATTTCAATGAGGCATTTGGTAGTTCATTGACTGCCACAAAATCGCAATCAATTGATGAGCACATGATTAAATTCAAAGGAAGGAATATTATGAAGCAATACATGAAAGCTAAGCCAATTAAATGGGGCTTTAAAATGTGGTGCCGATGTGACTCCCAAACTGGCTACCTCTTTGAGTGTAATATTTACACCGGGAGAAAAGAGAATGCGGAAATTGGGCTTGGCGAAGCAGTTGTGCTCGAATTGGCAGAGAACGTTTGCAATCATGGTGTTGAACTATACTTCGACAACTTTTTTGATAGCATAAATTTGCTAATTAAACTTAAAGATATGAAAATTCGCGGTTGTGGAACGATCCGAAGTAACAGAAAAAACCTTCCTAAATTTTTAAGCGACAAAACTATGAAACGCGGAATGGATGGACAACAGAGCTGTATTCCTTGCATCCAACTTCATCGATCCTTTCGAAAAAACTTTAGTAAAACGGCGTGTTCAGGGCTCGTCTGAAAAAATCAATATACATTGTCTACTTATGGTTTCAAGTTATAATAAAGGAATGGGTGGCGTGGACTTAATGGACCAAAGGAAGGTAATATATAACATTCAATATTTTGAAAGTCATACTATTATTTGTTTGCTTATTATTTACAGGTCTATTACGAATACGATCGTAAATCAATTAGGTTTTACTTGCGTATATTTTTTGACCTCCTTGATTTGGCTATATCAAATACGTTTATTATATATAACAAAATAGCAATTCAACATGGTCGTGCTTCTACAACACTATTTGACTTTCGATTGCAGCTGTGTACACACTTGGTCAACGAGTACACCAGTCGTCAAAGGCCTTCATATGACCGCCAAAAACAAGGAGGACGCCAAAGTAAAGTTCTTGCAAAAGCCACTGCTCCAGAACACCAAATGATTCGTGAAGAAAAACGACAGCGTTGTCACAATTGCGCCCAAAAGAAGAAGGAATCGAAAACCAACATCAGATGCGCAACTTGCAACTTATATTTTTGCTTTGTAAAAGAAAGAGATTGTTTTGGTGAATACCACAGCAAATAAGTAATTATGTTCTCTTTTTTGAATTTAATAGGCATATTTTTTGTCTAAATATATAATATACATTATTTTAAATACAATTTTTTTTTACCATAAGAACACAATTTTTCGAATAAACATACATATATACTAACATACATACTTGTCCAAGCAAATGCACTGAAAAATAATTTATATGTAAGTATTTTATTAAAACACACGAATTTCCAATGTAATAAACAAGTATTTTCAAAAACCATTGGTTTTATATAAAAATAACTTTAATTTTATTAAAAAAAAAAAATAATATCAGTTACCATGGTGACACCCGTGTCACACTAAAATTTTAGCACTTGGAGGCAAAAACCCAAAATTTTCATGAAAAATTGTAACAAGAAATAGGGGTCAGAGATCACGAAAATGTGCTTGGTTTTCCGATAACTCTTCTAGTTTTCCTATGGTACCGAAAGGGATAAGCAGCGTATCGAAGCAATTGAATATCGCTGGGAAAATCAGATTATATTGAGATATAAAAAAAATTTTCCCAAATTTTTAGTTTTTTCTTTGCCAAGTCGGGTTGTTCTGGGACCGCCCCAAATTTTAAAATAAAGGACAACTACCAAGATACTTGCTAAGTATTAAAATACCTTCAAAGTTCTAAAATAAGTTCTGAGAGTTCTTAATAAATAGAACTAATACTTGACATGTATTTAAGATACTCCAAAATATTTCGTGTCTTATTATTTTTGTTTGCCAATTTGTTTTGCTTCATTAAGAAATAATTGTTTGAGGTAAACAAATTATTTGTTTTTTTTATGTTTAATATCATTTGGATGCAAAGTCGAAAGAATTTGCAAATTAAATTAAACTTAGGATTAACTTTAATAACCTGACGAAATTAGATGTCCAGAACGTAATAGACGTAATGATTTATTAAGCCATTAAAAAAAAGAGCGTAATTTCAAAATAGAAATTCTTCCAAAACATTGCAATTTTTAAAATGGAAAGTTGTTCAAATGGTAGATATGTAGATACAAATCATACACACTTATCTAAATATCTTAACAAGAATTTTGTTATTTTCATTATTTTAGAAAAAAATTTACGTTTTTATAATTTAATTGTTAAGAAAATGACGTCGTTGACCATTGCAAAAGGTGAAACAAGCAAACAAACAAAGTGTAATTTAAAACTTTTTTTTAATGGTCTGATTTTATAATGTGTAAATGGCCCCTTATGTTGTTATTACTGCTATTACAATTATAATTGTTCCTAGTATTTAACAAAACAAAAAAAAAAAAAAAAAATACAATGGCTATTACTGTATTTTTATTAACAATTAAATTAAGAATAAAGTAAAAGCTAAATTATTTAAATATGTGATAAATAAAAAATAAAATTAATACTAATTGAATGTAACTTGAATATTTCACAGATACTTCAACCCGCTGTTAACAATGTCTAAACGTTCGCCAAAATTGATGATTAAATCAACTAAAAAATATTGGAAATATTTCTACGTAATTCTGGGTGTATTGGTTGCATTGACCGGTGTATTCTGTACAGTGTTCTCAAAAATATTCGTCAATCGTTTCATAGATAGTGTAAGTAGTTAATTATTTAAATATTTTTTGTTTAAATTTAATTGAAAAATAGAAATTCAAACTTTTACTCAGAAGCTCAGACAAAATTATGGTGGCCCAAGTATCAGAATGATGAGCTGGTGATACTTTTTTTTATTTTTTAAATTTATAAATCCAAGTTTTAAATGTTTTTTTTTAAGCTTAATTCCGCGAAGCTAAGTGGCTTGTCTGCAGATTCTAATTTGGCTTGCTTAAGAAATTAAGAATTTAATCTTGAATCATCCAAATTCGAACGTATGCGCAAAATACTATAGACAAGTGTAAAAACACTTAGCCTTATAATAGAGCTGCCGACACTTAATCTTTAAATTATAAAACCATTTAAATTTAAAGTTAATTGTTTTTTTTTTTCTTTTTCACCACAATTTATTAAGATTTATTATTGATTGTTTTTTTTTTTTGTTATAGAAAGAATTATCGTTTATCTGAAAAACTGCAATATTTTATTTTTCTATTATTGGAGTAGAAAACTATTAAGATCCCTTCATAAGAGACTGAAGAGAAATACATTTTAACAAAACCGGCATTAAAGTACCCAAAAGTCAAAGTAAAGAGTCAAACTTTGCTTGATTTGAGAGCTTAGAAATTATGTGATATTTGAAAAAAGTCTCAAACTGGTTTCGACTAAAAATCTTGGCAATTTTAGTTTTGTCTTATTAACTTTAACTTTTCAAATATCACGCTTTAAAAAATCTATGTGTTAAATTTTTTAGTTGACTAAGCTTGTAATATTTTAGTTTAAAGATACAAAAAAGATTTAATATAAAAAATAATCTAACCCATAAAAATAAAGTTATTATTAAAACTCTTTCTTTCCTTATGCGTATGAGTTTTGAATATCTCCGTGACTGTGCGTGACCGTGTGTGACTATCTCAAAATTAATCTTTGGCAACAAGTCTATGGACAAAGTTTCAGATCCATCGGATGAGGGGAAGTGGGGTTTTAATATCTCCGTGACTGTGCGTGACTATGTCAAAGTTTTATATCGATCGGATAAAGGAAAATGGATTTTATATCACTCCGTGACTGTGTGTGACTATGTCGAAGTTAATCTTTCTTTACACCAAGTATATCGACCAAGTTTCAGATCCATCGGATGAGGGTAAATGATATTTAGAGCACTCCGTGACTGTGCGAGACCATGCGTGACTGTGCGTGACTAAGTCAAAGTAATTTTTTTTACAGCAAGTGTATGGACTAAGTTTCAGATCCATCGGATGAGGGGAAATGACATTTAGATCACTCCGTGACTGTGGGTGACCATGCGTGACTGTGCGTGACTAAGTCAAAGTTAATCTATTTTTCACAGCAAGTGTATGGACCAAGTTTCAGATCCATCGGATGAGGGCAAATGACATTTAGATCACTCCGTGACTGTGCGAGACCATGCGTGACTGTGCGTGACTAAATCAAAGTTAATCTTTTTTCACAGCAAGTGTATGGACCAAGTTTTAGATCGGTCGGATGAGGATAAATGACATTTAGATCACTCCGTGACTGTGCGTGACCATGCGTGACTGCGCGTGACAAAGTCAAAGTTAATCTTTTTTTCACAGCAAGTGTATGGACTAAGTTTCAGATCGGTCGAATGAGGGTAAATGACATTTAGATCACTCCGTGACTGTGCGTGACCAAGCGTGACTGTGCGTGACTAAGTCAAAGTTAATCTTTTTTTCACAGCAAGTGTATGGACCAAGTTTCAGATTCATCGGATGAGGGGAAATGACATTTAGAGCACTCCGTGACTGTGCGTGACCATGCGTGACTGCGCGTGACAAAGTCAAAGTTAATCTATTTTTCACAACAAGTGCATGGACCAAGTTTGAGATCGATCGGATGAGGGGAAATGACATTTAGATCACTCCGTTACTGTGCGTGACCATGCGTGACTGTGCGTGGCTAAGTCAAAGTTAATTTTTTTTTCACAGCAAGTGTATGGACCAAGTTTCAGATAGATCGGATGTGAGGAAATGACATTTAGATCACTCCGTGACTGTGCGTGACCACGCGTGACTGTGCGTAACTACCCCAAAATTAATCTGTAGTCACGACAAGACTATGGGCCAAGTTTCAGATCAATTGGATAAGGCGGAATGGGATCCACCCATGGCAGACAAACAGAGAGTATGAGTTAAAAGAGTTTAAAAACAATAATACAACAAAGAAATTAAAGTCATTCTATGCGAGCTCAGAAATACATATATCTGAACATATCTTAATATATCTTATTTTATCAAAATTTTCGGAACTGTCCTTCTTCACATACTAAATTTGTAGCACAGACAAATATCAAAACAATAAAAGGAAAATAGTGATGGGTATAAACTTGAAACAAACCGGGTGTATGCTTGTATTCAAAATCAAATATTAGAAAAGGTATCCAAAAAATTTGTACGTCCCTTTATAGTGATTTCAAGGCTAATATATCTCTTTGTGAAAATTTTCGTTATGTTTAAATCCATTTTCTTAAAGAACAAGTAAGAGTGTTAAATTCGGCTGTGTCGAATCTTTGATACCCCCATATGGATTTTACGTTTATATTTATATCTGGACTCATTATTTATGGCAAAGGTATATAAAACACACTGAATTAGTAAAATTTGTTTGAGGTGTCTTCATATTTTTGGACATATCTTGGCACAATGATGCCCGATTTCCTCCATTTTCAATAACAAACTGCTCGAAATAATGCTAAGCAATATTATCATAACTTTATCTAGGTAAATGGTTTATTTTGTGAATGAGCATGATTTCAACAGACAGATGGACAGACGGTCGTCGCTATATCGACTTGAGTTGTCATAAGGATCAAGAATATATACACTTTATGGGGTCGCAAACGCATTTTCCGATGCGTTACAAATAGAATGACAAACTGATATAAAGTTTGTTTAGAATGTTTTTATAAAGTTTTAATGGATATATCCACCTTTATTTGTATAGCTTCAAAAATACGATTTGGGAGGAAGTTATAAAGTTTTTCAATTATTCGTAAAGATAATTTTTTCCAAGCTTATTATACCCTATACACTATGTGGTTTGGGTATAATGACTTTGTGCTGCTGTTTGTAACTACCAAAAATATTTGACCTAGACCCATCTTTTATTATACCGATCGAATCAGAATCACTATCTGATTCGATTTAACGATGTCCATCCGTCCGTCCGTCTGTGTGTCCATGTAAAGCTTGTAATCAAACGGCAGGTCGCAAATATGAATATATTTCGATGAAATTTGGTATATAAGCTTTTATCGGCCACAGGATGAACGCTATTGAAATTGGTGAGAATCGCTCCATGTTCAGACCTAGCCCCCACACAAATGACCCCTATGAAATCGTCTTAAATTGCCATAAGATCCAAATTAACATATAAATCTTAGTGAAATTGGGTTTGTATGTGTTTATTACATCCATTAATCAGTAGTCCAAAAATGATCCCTATGGGACAACTCTTAGTCATAGGCCCCATATATGCTTCCCGGTCTTCACTTAAATCTATCAAAAAAAAAAATATTGCACTGATTCTTCTCAAATTTTGTTTGTATATATTTTTGCAAAATACAAGAGACTTTACCAAACATGGTCAGAATCGGTCCATTTTTGGGCCTAGTCCCCATATAGATATAGCATCCGATATGAACTTTTTCATATCTGCAGACAAAAAAATTTATAAAAATCCCACTCAAATTTGGTTTAGCTTATTTTCTATGTTCAGTTAGTTGGGCCTATGGGGTAGGGTCTCTAAACGCACGGTATAGGGTCTAGACCGACTATAATTTTCTTACTTGTTTTATACTATTTAGATATAATTATTTTGAAAATGTTTTTGGTTTGTAATCTTTTGTTAGTTTTAATTAAAAACTAAGCCAGATTCCATAAAAATCGCCTAAATTCATCTGTTCCTCTTGTAGTTTCAGCGTCATTTTTTAACAGGTGCAAAAACATCTAAGAATTGTTCACAAATATTCTAAATACTAGCATTCATAGTTAATTCAGTATCAATTAATTTCGTAAAACTTCTGTATTCCAATAAGGCTTGAACCATGTCATAACTGGAATTCCATCTAGTTTGACAATCTAGTAGGACTTTTTTCAAGCTTCGCTTCTTAGCTAAAGAAGAAATATTTGGTGTTCGCAATGTTATACAAATAGCTCTAAAGCTCTCTATTAAGACTCTGTTATAAATAAGTTTGAAAATCAGCCATTGTAAACACTAAACTTTTGATAAACCCAAGGACTTAATTATGATAACATTTCAATCTGTAATATTTTTTTCTTTTTTATTTCTTTCATAGTACTTGAAATTACGTCCTGGCAGCAAATTAGTGGAAATGTGGATCAAACCAGATGTCAATGTTACCTTAGACATGTTTTTCTTCAATTGGACAAATCCAGAACAGTTTTACAATCACAGTGTTAAGCCAAAACTACAAGAAATTGGTCCTTACAGTTTCATAGAGATACCGAACAAAGAAATCTTCAAATGGCATCCCGAAAATAATACCGTAGATTACGCTAAAAAACACATATACTATTTTGATGAGACTAGATCTAAACATGGCTTAGATGATAAATTGATAACAGTCAATGCATTATTAGTGGTGGGTATTCCAAAATAATTTAAATCCAAAAGTAATCCAATACGACTCGAATAATTTTTTTTTCCAATGTCAGGCTGCAGCTGCTAAAACCAAGCATTGGTCCTATATGAAGCGTACAATTGTGGATGTGGCCTTAAGATTATATAAGAATGGCATAGTGTGGAGTAAAACGGCTGAAGAATTTTTCTTTAAAGGTTTTGATGATAATATTGTTAATTTACTAGCGGTATTTCCCTCATCATTTCGTAGCTCAATGGGTTTATTCGTACCATGGGATCGTATTGGTTTTACGTACGGGGTAAGTGAGAAAATGAAAGAAAACAACGGAATTTTCAGTACTAAAGCTTAGGAAAATAATTATATTGAAAATCTAAGCTTGAAGTAAAAGCTCTTGAATCTTCGTTATTACTTAAAACTTTCTAATCTTTCAGCGCAACGGTTCCACGGATTTCTTAGGCACTCACTCTATTAATACTGGTGTCGAAGATATGAACTTATTTGGACAACTTGTTCAGTGGAAAGGTAAAAATTATACCGAAAATTTTCCCAAAGAATGTTCAGCCGTCAAAGGATCAGCCGGCGAATTTCAAAGGACCAATTTGAAAAAGAATGAATCTGTAACCTACTTTTTTACCGACTTCTGTCGTCCCATGGAAATGGATTATGTCGATGAAGTCATGGTGGAGGGCGTTTTAGGATATCGTTATAGAATATCGCCCAAAACATTTGACAATGGTACAATGGATCCAGCTAATAAGTGTTTTTGTAACGGTGAATGTTTACCGTACGGTGCTATGAACTTAACAAGTTGTTGGTTTGGCTTGCCAGTTTATATATCGAATCCCTATTTTAAGAACGCTGATCCATACTTCATGTCTCAAGTGGATGGCTTGAAGCCAAGTGATCGCATGTACGATACTACAGTTACTCTAGAGCCACGGACTGGTTTTATGTTAGAACTTAACGGCAGATTACAATTGAATTTTTACGTAGAACCAAGCTCGCATATGAGGTAATTAATTCACTTAGGTAATACAATTCAAGATGGAACTAAATTTTTGTTTCTGTTTTTCAGATTACATCATACTAAACGTAAAATGCTGTTTCCTACTCTTTGGTTTGATATGCACATGCGTGTATCAAAGAAATCCGCCTCCTTGTTGATAATTATCAATAACCTGGTGCTGTATTGCAGTCTATTGGGTGCCGCCTTAACCAGTATAGTCATAATATTATTTCTTTGGTCACCCATTAAGAAAAAATGGAATAAACGCTATGCTCATCACATGACAATCAATACAATGGCCGATGACGATGATGGTGATGATGATATTGAAGCTGTTGAGAAATCAAGAGAGAGAAAGTCATCTCTTTATGGTTTACCTTCAAGTTTTCCATCACTTATGTATATAACAAGTCCCCGGCTAAGTTTACCGGTTATAATAAATCATTCACTTGCTGAGGAAGATGAGGCTCTTAGTTCTTGTATGCAATATGATCAGGAAGAACATGAGGAATGTTATCATTTGGATCAATTAACCAACAGTTGATGTCATTTTATGGAGAGATAGGATTTGATTAGTTTTAAGTTTAGTTAAAGTTGTATCATTTATTTTATGCATTGTCATTCTTCATTCTTTAGTCATTTCTATAGGTTAAGGGGGTCATTCGTGTGTTCAGGTTGGATATTCGAGTAAAAACGTCATTTAATAGTTTAAACTGTTTTTTTTTTTTTTTTTGTCAAAGGTGGCTTTAATATACGTTTTTTTATATTTAAACATTAAGTATGTGTAATAAATTAGATTTTGTAAATAACTTATAATTAATAATAAAAATAAATTGTAGTTTTATGCTTACTTCTATTGCTGAGGTCCGCCCACTTCAATCAAAGCTATATTTATCTTTTTTTATACCCTATACCACTATGTGGTATAGGGTAGACCCATCTTTAATTATACCGATCGAATCAGAATCACTTTCTGAGTTGATTTAACAATGTCCGTCCGTCCGTCCGTCCGTCTGTATGTCCATGTAAAGCTTGTAATCAAACTGCAGGTCGCAAATATGAATATATTTTGATGAAATTTGGTATATAAGCTTTTATCGGCCATGGGATGAACGCTATTGAAATTGGTGAGAATCGGTCCATGTTCAGACCTAGCCCCCATACAAATTACCCATATGAAATCGACATAAATTGCCATAAGATCCAAATTATCATATATATGTTACTCAAATTGGGTTTGCATGCGTTCATTACATCCAGTATTATATATTATATTAATTATAGCTTTGACCCCATATGGAGCTGCTTCCCGATCTTCACTTAAATCTATTAAAAAACAAAAATATTGCACTGATTCTTCTCAAATTTTGTTTGTATATATTTTTGCAAAATACAAGAGACTTTACCAAACATGATCAGGATCGGTTTATTTTTGGACCTAGTCCCTTATAGATATAGCATCCGATATGAACTTTTTCATATCTGCAGCCAAAAAAATTAATAAAAATTAAACTCAAATTTGGTTTTTGCTTATTTTCTATGTCCAGTTAGTTGGGCCTAAGAGATAGGGCATGGTATAGGGTATCGTATAGTCGGTCTAGACCGACTATAATTTTCTTACTTGTTTTCTATTCGCATATTTCTAGGGGGTGAGTGTTGCTTTATTTGAAGTTCATGTTCTGGTACGTGTACTGAAAAAAAAAACAGAACATGTACAATAAACAGGTTCGAGTTCAGTTATATTTTAAGACGTGTTGTGGCTCGTGTAGTAAAAAAAAACAGAACATGTACAATAAACAGGTTCGAGTTCAGTTATATTTTAAACACGACTTAAACATTCAAAAATGTGTGCTTTATGTGTGATTGAAACAAAAAGTAAGTGATACAAAAATGTTCGTGTAAATAACGAAATATTAAAACGAACACAGTCATGGTTGTGTTGGGCACCGTAGAAAATTTAGAAACGCACATAATTGATATGAAAATAAAGATATGTGTTGGCTACTTTTGAACAGAACATTGTGTGTTTCATGTGTGTATTTTCTGAACCTTGCTAATAACACATTTCATGATTAAAGTGTGATGTTATAATTGAATCGCTGATTTTGAAAAGGGCGTAAGTCACAATTTTGGAAAATCGAGATAGTAATGGGAAACGGTAATGTGGTAGTGTACCTACTAAATGAGATTGAAACCGGCGCAAGTCTCTATGATAAATGATTGCGAAAAATGGAGGGTAAATTCGTGATGACTTTGAAAAGGACGTTAGTCATACCCAAATAGTCAATTCTTTCCCAGCACTACTGTAATCTGTAGTCCTAATTTCGCCATATTGCAACATTATTATTGCATCGTCATTATCTGAATTTTTGGTTTTTGTACGATTTTTATAAACATTAATGATGAACGAAGTAGATACAAAAAAACGTAAAAAAAGGAGTCAAACAGGTTGCAAACAGGTCAAACAGGTTGCAAAACAGGCCAGAATTTCTGGAGAATCCTATATAAATTTAGATGAAAAGTAAGTTGTAAAGAAAACTACAGGAGATGAATGCAGGTTCGTATTATTATTTTTTCTTTAATCTAAGGGGACATATTCCGGAAAATGCGCCACATTGATTTTAATAATATCATTGATAAATTTTTTTTCTTTAATAAAGTTTATTTCGTGATATTATTTTCTTTCCAGTTGCCGCTCAATATGTTTTGATTTGTTCTCCATCGGTTCCAACAAGATGTACGTGTCTAATTCTTCAACTCCTGGGGTTCGGATTGACGGTCTCAACCACAACAGTTACAAAATCCTGAAAGTCAAGAACGTCCCCGATCTACCAACTACGAAAGCATACACTGATCAGGTGGTACCCATCAATGGCAAGTAGTTGACTGACATTAGAAAGCTCCTTCCTCACATTGCCGAGGAATACCATGTATTCTAAAATAGGACGATGAAAAGTAGTTTTGAAATACAATATGTAACATTTAAACGTTATACATTAAAATTATTTAAAAACAAGTAAGAGTGTTAAATTCGGCTGTGCCGAATCTTTGATACCCTCCACCTCGGTTTGAGTCTTGATAATAAATGTAAATGAAAAAGTAAACAATTTGTTAAACTTAATACCAAATTATTTCAGCAAATTCTTTGGGTTGGTTTTCGTTTTTTCTATTATTTCGGATTTATTTCGGTGTTTGCTTTTTGGTCATCGTGGTTGCTGATCGGCGTGCATTTACGTTATATACTTATATGCATGCGTTTCCGGTTATATGACATAACTTCTCGTTTAATTTAGTTTTTGCTAATTAAATAGCTCGCCCTAACCTCCATTGCAAAGGTAATAGTTGTGTAGGGTGGCTATATGCATTAAATCGTGCTAATTGGAGATGGCTGCATAGTTTCTTTTAACTGGCCAAATATTTCTTCATCGCGTCCATAATAATCAAAAAAAAAACTCTCTCAATTTTTTTATTAAAATATTGTCATATTTGGAAAACATAGAGAATAAATTTGTAATAATAAATATTCAAATTAGGGATGCCAAACGCAAAAAACCAAATGTCCCAAACATTTTAAATAAAATAATTTGTTCTCTTTATTTTCTGAAAAACTTCAAATTTTCATCCAAAAAAAATTGTGAAAATTTATATATAAAAAATAACATTCTCATCAAATTGCGTTTATTTATGTAACAGTTTTTTTTGTTCGCAATTCTTAAATATCATTTGAAGTTTTCTAAAATTCATTGAATTTAAATTAATGTTTTCTGTAGTGTGATTCTGTAAATTTCACCGATCCGACAATCGCAAAATATATCGACAGCTATTGTTGTTTGCACTAAGGATTAAGTGATTCACTAAGTACATACATCTTAACGACAGTCGACAAATATATTTTGCTATTTATTTAAATTGTAAACGAGTGGCATCTCTGTCAAAATAAGCGAAAAACACAAAGAAGAATAGAAAAAAACAAATTACTTCGTGTTTGACAGGATGATTTTATGTTTATGTTTAATATCTTTATTTTTTTACTTATATTTCTGTTTATTTATTTGAAAATGAAAAAATGGATTGAATATGCTATTTAATTTTTTTATTTATATAAAAAAGTTTTTAATTAAAGCAAAATATTTTCACTATTTTATGATTTTTATTTATGTATGATGACATTTCAAACTAAAAATTAAAGTTTTTATCGATTGAATAAACAACACAAAAATGGTTGTCGTTTAGATAACAACAACAGCTGACTTTAACAATAGCAAATATCGTTTAAAAATTTTACTGATAATTTTGCAATTTTCTTTTTTTAACGATTCGACTATTGTTAAAAGAAGTTACTGAATCGCGGTACTGAAAAGCTATTAATTTCTCCTGAATGTCAATATTTTTTTTAAATGTAAAAATTTTTTAAATGTAAACATAGGTACCTATTTGGTGTTTTTTTCTTTTGGAATTTCAATTTGTGTTTAACGAATAAAATTTATATATTAAAGATGCAATTGATGTCTTCTAAATTTAAAATTATAATTTCCGACGTTTTGATATGATTTTCTGAAATCCAATTAATTGTAATTTATAATTGGAAATTTTTAAACCCAGTTTTTAGAATTGATATTTTCTTAAATTTGAATGGAAAATTTAAAAATGCCAATTTTGTATTTATGTGAATAATAATGTTTTAGTAATTATAAACAATTTTTAAAAATTAGATGTAATCGCAATCAGATATTTTGTAGGTAAAGCAGAATAATAATTCTATATAACTATGTAGAACTGTTTTGAAAGCAAAAAACTCATTGATGAACTCGGTAACTCTATTTTGTAAAGACAACAAAAAGTTAATATGCCAAACTTATGTTCATATTTGTAAAAGAATAATGAAAATACGTATGAAATAAAAGACCACCCCGTGTGTACTCTTAACATTGTTCTGTATGATATCCAGTTGAAAATATTAACATTCATGTTAAAATAGAAATAACTATTGCAAAGCTAATTAGAAAAAACAAAAATTGTGGCGCCATCTACTGTGGCATAGTCACGCTGAGCAAAATGAAGTGACATTCTGTTAATGCAAAAGAAATGTATTTTCCCCACAACAAAATATTGCAGAATTTTATGTAAATAAAATAATATACCGACTTATTTCTAACATGCAGGTGTTATGGATATACATGTATATTATTTGTGTTATTTAATATGTTTATATAAATTTATAAATAAATTTGTACATAAAATTTTTTTTTTGCTATATTTACATTGTTTTTTTAGTTTTTATCAACAACTAGGTATTTTCGCATTATTTGCTTTAGATGTTGGTGAATTTTTACTCCCTTTATATTAACTCGTAGTGTCTGCTTGTCGAAAAAATTTTGGATCGATTTTAACAAATTTCCCGTGAGCCATTCGATCTGAAATTTTGCAGCCCGGCTCGTGGTAATAACAGAAATGATCTAACAAATTTTTAGAGTGATGCCAAAACAATGGAAACTTTTAAATTTTTCTACCAGAGTTAATGAAAAAAATTTACAAAGCGTTAGTTTTTATTATATTATTACCACAACGACCACAAAAACAACAAGTCCAGCTATGACAACAACACAACATTTAGAATAACAACAAGAACAATATAGAAACATCATATTTTTCATTTTTTTTTTTTTTTTCAGAGATTTCCCTGGACCTGTTCCACCTATTTTAATGACTTTTGAAACAGAAATCTTCCCATGAATTTGGTGAATCATTCTCACTAAAAATGATCACTGTAGCTGCACTATTAAGGGCGTGATCGTGACAAGAACAACATAGAAAATTATATTTTTTCAAGACTTTTTTTAGTTCTTCATTCAAATCTCGGGCCCTAACCGACCGATTTGGACGATTTTAAATAGAAAACTTCTCAGGATGTTATTGTATCATTTTTTATGTCAACGAGCACCCTAGCTGCCCGATTGATGCCGTCATCGTGATTTCCACAGACGGACAGACGGACATCGCTATATCAACTCCGGTTGTTATAAGGATCACAAATATATATATTTTATGGGGTCCAAATTTTTTTTTCTAATTATTACAAACGGAACGACAAACTTATATATACCCTCTGCACACTGGAGTGGAGGGTATAATAAGTGCAAATAAAATGTATTTTTATTGCAAAAAACCGGTTGATTTTGAAAAGGGTGTAAGTCATATAATTTGTAAATTCGGTATTTGATCCAAATTAAATCGGAAATTAACCAAAACTTCACTAAACATTATGGTGCCTATTATGAGCAACTTTCGATTTTCGATTGAGATCGAATTTACTGATCGATAAAATAGCGCTATTGTGAATTTCAGTCAATTGGATTATTCACAATAGTACATATTTATCAGCTGGCACTATAAATAAACATTGTTTGTTTACAAATTCTTTAAAGAAAAAAATAATAATTTATTAACATGGAATTATGGTTCTATGATCGTCTGATGAAGATGAATGTTTCGTCATGAGAGATGCTTTCAACATTTTGGAAATGGATTCCACTATGTGAGTATGCGAGGTTTTAACAACGGTAACATTTGTTTACAGATTTATAGCAAATTTTCGAATGCAAGGAGGCGTTTATGGAATTGGTGTTTTCTCAAAATGAATTACTTGTGACTTACGCCCTTTTCAAAATCAGCGTTTCAAATGAAGTTATTGTTACAATCACCAATATTTAGGATTGAATCATAATATACTGGATCTAAATTAGTTCCCTTATTTGAACTAGTTTAAAAGCTTGTATACAACTTCGAATGTTAAACTGAATTAAATTTTCTGTTAGGGTTATTGCCATTTTATTAGAATTAAGTTAAAAAAGTAGTATAAAAACAATTCTATTACATTTAAAATTATTAATTAATAACAATGCTCAGTACCTAATTAAATTTTTCTAGTACTAACTGAATTTCAACCCCTTTCCCTTTCTGAGTGAATTCAGTTTTAAACATATTTAAATAGCATTTATCTAGCTTTATTAGTTTATTGGCTACAGTCAATTTAAGTTTCCCCATAAAATAATTATCAGACATATCACAAATTCGGATAGAAATTACCAATTCGATCAATATTGTTTTTGCTTCTTCTGATTTGATATGAAAAAGGTTTAATAAAAAAAGTCTTCTTAAAATAATAATTTTTCTTAATAAAATTTCTTTTTGAGACGCCTAAAAGTATACTCAACTTTTGTAGTGATTAGAGTGTTTTCATGCCGTTTTTCTTTTTTCTTTTTTTTGAGAAGCAGTCAGCTTTGATTCCACTTTCAAACGGAAATTGACTCTGTGATGTGCTTGTATATAATATTATTCATAGAGCACCAGCCATTAAAACACAAAATATCTCACTCATGAACAAATCTTTATACACCTGAAACTGTAGCAACATTTCCGGTCCTTTTTTGCTTTTTGAAAGATTTGAAAACTGAAAAGAATATAGATTTTTTCATAACAAAGGTCGTTATTTGCCGATCTTTTGATTCAAAGAAATGTTCATCTTATATGGTAATAAACTGTTATTATATAATTTAATTTGTTTAAATTTTTTAAAATTCAGTTGTTATTTGTATGTTTCGGCTTTGGGCCAAAGAGTTCTTTTCACATTAATAAATAAAAAAAAATTAAATATATATCAGATCAAAAAGATCATAGTTTTCACATGTTAAAAATAATTAATATAGGAAAGAAAATTATATTCGGTATAGATTGACTATACGATACCCTATACCACGCTATAGGTCCAACTTATTAAATATATAAAATAGGTATAAACCAAATTGAGTGATATTTTTATAAATTTTTTTGGCTGCAAATTTAATAAAAAATCTGGATAAGATCGGGTAGCAGCTTTCACTAAGAACTATCCTATAGGGTTTTTTGGGCTTCTTATTAATTGGTGTAGCAAAGACACACACAGGGTCATTTGTATGGGGACTAGGTCTGAACATGCAACGATTTGCACCAGTTTCAATAACGTTCGTTCTATAGCCAATAGAAGCTTATGTACCAAATTTTATCAAAATATATTCATATTTAAGGCCTGTAGTTTGATTGCAAGGTTTATGTGAACACACAGACGAACGGACAAACGGACGGGCGGACATTTCTATATCGGCTCAGAAAGTGATTCTGAATCGATCGGTATAATAAAAGATGGATTTAGATTAAATATTTTTGGTAGTTATAAACATCAGCACAAACTCATTATACTCTGACCATATAGGAGTGTAGGGTATAGAAATACACAGCATTTGTTGCAGGGATGCCAACTTAGCGCTTTTCAAGCTAAATTTAGCGCTTTTCATTTACCACCCAGACGGCTTTTGGAAAGAGCCTTTAAAGCAATTCTGGATATGTGGCTTGGGAGAAAAACTCATTTTAACGTTGTTAATGAAAAATCATTTCAGACAACGCTGCACATTGGGTTTAAATGTGTCAAAAGTCAGGATTAATTTAAAAGTTGAAGTTAATATATTGTGATAAGTTTTGATACCGCGTGATAAATTTTGATACCACTTTGTTTACTTTTTTTGTTATACTCCCTCAAAGTTCAATAATTTTCGCTAATTAAGTGCAAAGTGGTAAAAAGTAAAAACTACGAATTTCAAGTATATTTATTTGTTGTTTGTTCTTAAATCTAAACTTTTTTTAAGGGGAAGCTTCAACTACATTTCTAGATACATTTTTTTTTAGAAAAATGTTGTAGAAATATTTTTAATATTTTTTTTTTTTTTTTTTTTGAATATTATACCGAAAAATGTGTATTTTGGAAATAAACATAGAGTTCCAAAGTGTTATTGGGTGAGATTGGGTAAAACTGTTACCACAGTAAATTACTACGGGGCTTCAACTTGTGGATTCCGAAAAAACATTTTGCGGATATTTGCAATTACTCCAAATATTTAACTTTCTTTTAAAAATCCCCAGTTGCAAATCAAAATATGCTGCAAACGGAATAGCTAACCCGCCCGTTACACAGGCCACTGCCAGTTCGAAAAACTTTTTTTTTTACTAATACACACATATTTCGCAGTAGTCACACTAATGGCACCTAACTTTTCTTGCGAGTAATTGCTGCCACTAACGATAATTAATGTTACCCTGTTAAAAATTTAATACAAAATTACTGGATTATTGCAATATTGTAATTAAAGTTTTAACCTGTTATTATGTATTATTATGATTCATTTCTTGAAATGCGCATATAAAAACATAAGTTATATATTTTTAAAATAATACTAGGGGAAGAGGTTGGGTTGTGGCCATGGTTCGGTTATGGCCAACCCAGCGTATCTTTTGACCTAAAGCAAAAGTCTTGCAAAAGTCATTGGTGTGCACGTTCTTTTTGTACCGAATAACGAAACGGGCAGACGCGTCTGCTTTGTGCTGGGAACAAATTTATATTTCTGTGCTTGAAAAAGACCAATAATACAAATTTACCCCTTTTCATTAGAGTTAGAAATCGAAGTGAATCAATCAAAAATGTGAGTGCAATGCATTTTTATTCAGTAAATTTATTATACTTTGTGAGTAAATATCGATATGAAACCAATATGTTGACACCAAAAAAAATTTTCACTACATCTCAAGATGGCTGCAAAATTGGGTTGTGGCCACTAAAATTGGTTGGGTTGTGGCCACCTTTTTTTTTTTTTTAATGGTGAAATATCGTTGTAGACGTCAAAATAACTACCCAGTAAGCAATATAACACATATAAGCAATAACTCGGTGTGTAGGGCAGATGTGGGTGCGATAGTCGACTAAAGTTTATCAAACTTGCTTACTGTGTATTTTAATGATGTTTTTATGTGAGTCGGAAGACGAATAATGCCATTTATTTATCATTATTATTTTTTATTTAGTTTTAAGTTTTTCTCAATAATAATGCCAATGAAGGCTTTGAAAATAAATAAACTTTAAGTTTTTCTATATTCGTAGTGGTTTTTCGTCATATTTTCCTATTTTTAAAAGATTTTCTAAGGGTGGCCACAACCCAACCAAAAAAAAATTTGGCCCAAAAATGGGCACTTCACAAAATTTAGAAAAAAAATTTCCATTTGACGAAATTGATTTAGTTCCTTCACCAGCAGTTAGCCAAGGTCTCTAGCTTTCCATAGATACCCAGTTGTCCGAATAATTTGCACTTGGTGAAAAGTTATAAGCCGAAAACCTAACTATGGCCACAACCCAACCTCTTCCCCTAATAATAATAAATGTTAACCTATATTATGAACTCGGTAACTCCTTTTTGTAAACATAACAAAAAGTGAATATGGGTGCTAAATTGCAAAAAGAGAATATTGAAAAAATAATTAATTTATACCATTGCCACCCTTTTTTGTGGGATATGAACAATAAATCTTAACAATTTAAAGATCAAAGCAACGAAAATATAGCAAAAGAGATCGGTATGATAATGGAAGTTTACGCTTCGACAACATTTTCAAAATTAAATTGCAGTCGCATGTGTAAGCACAAATGCTAATGGCGAGGGATTCGACTAATATGAACAATTTTTCGTTGATAATATGTATACAACTTAAGGTGCTATTACACGAAATGTTTTTTACATATGTACTGTCACTTTTTTTATCCATATGAAATTCCTCATGTCTGTCAAAATTGTCTTTTACATACTATTCATAATTTTTGCTATCACACGTGCATATGTACTTCCGTATGACATAACCTCTAAATGTAAACAACAGCTGATTTAATTTGTGAATTTAAAAAAATTTATTGTTAAAAAAAAAGTTATATATTTTTTAATTGTTAATTAATACTACACAATTTATTTTTCTTTCAATATTAATCTTTAAAATTTACTCTGTTTTTCTTTCGCCACAAGCAGTGTTGTATTTTCATATGTTTGTCATGCAAAAATAGAACCTGTTCTAATTGAAAAATGTACTTGTGACTTTCCTCATGTATTGTACATAAACAATGTTTCATATGTATCACACGATGTGTACAACTTTTGTTGTGGGAAAATTTGACAGTACATATGGAAAAAACACATCATGTAATAGCACCTTTAGGGGCAGTGGCGATGGCCTGCGTAAGACGGGCGTAACACTTGCTCATTATTTTGTTTTTTGTTTTGTCTTTCTTTTCGTTACTGTGATTTTTGTTATTGGTGTTGTAAATATGGAACCTAGTACATCAACAACTTATTTTAATGGTCATGTATATTAGAGCGGGAGGAAAGGGAAAAAGTACAATAATAAGGGCCATTATTACAACTTGCCTTTAAAGTAAATGTTAGTTAAAGGTAACTTTAGCTAAAGTGAACAATAAAGTTACCTTTAACTTCTTTTCGTTATTACAACTTCAAATTAAAATAAAATTAATATTTTTGATATTGTGGCAGCACTAAAGGAAACACCGATTACTATTCACCAAATGAATTGATTTATCAAAATACATAGTGGCAACGTTCCTTCAGTTGTTCGCAAATAAACAATAAAAACAATATAATAAAAACCAGAAACCTTTATTATAAGTTGCATAATTGTTGTAAATGTGTAATAAAACTTTTTAAAAATATACAAGCATATATTTAAGTATCTAAAAAATTTATTTCCAAAACTTAATTAATGTGAATTTCGTCTTCATAGGTTAGAAAATGTGGCAATATTAAATACATAAACATCACGTTAAAAGTTAAAAGCAACAATATCTTCCCTTTAGCTTATCGGTCACTTTTAGCTTAAAGTATAGTTGTAATAACGAAAAACTAATAATCTGCCAGATAACATCCTAACTTTAGCTATTGGCAAGTTGTAATAATGGCCCTAAGACTATTTAAATTGCAATAAAAGTTTCCGGTTTGCGAAAAATTCATCGTTTAAATCCAAATGCATTATATTTAATAAAAATCACTACTTTTACTCTATTCTACAAATTGAAGAATTCAACATACTTAAAATGATAGAACGAATGCATGCGATACTTATTGTTGTATCCTGTGGACATGAGATTCAAGTTGAAAAGTTTAGAAACTATACTCACAACACGGCCAGATATTTCGTTAAGCTCTACCCGTGGTTCTATATGCCTCCCACATTACATAAATTCTTTATTCAAGAGTCAGAAATAGTATCATATGCATTATTGCCAATTGACCAACTATCTGAGGAAACTCAAGAAGCTCGAAGCAAAGGTTTAAAAATTATAGAGAACACTATGCGCGTAAAAGCAGATAAATCAAATAAAGACATATTTAAAAAAAATTCAAATACTTAATATTAAATTTAGTATCATATAAAAATATATTTATTTCTTTAATAGAGCATTAAGTACACTATAGTTTGCAATTCGATTCATTAATTTATCTCTTTAGAATCCAAAGTTACACCAAAAATGGTGTACGAAGATAATTTTTTCCGAAAAACAAAAAAAGAGCTTAACAAGTTTAAAAAAAATTAAAAAAAATTAATTTTTTTCCCCGAATGGTAGTTTTTAATGCACTTATAATAATTATTTTTTTTTTTTAATACTGCTTCCCTGAATGAATCCTCATTTTGACTATCATTGAAACATGCGCTGGCTCAATCTTGAATTCTTACTTCAAAATGCGGACCACACAAAACTTTTTGATGACATAAAACTTTTTGAAAATTCTGAGGATTTTATATATATAAATATATTTTATAAAGAAATATAAAATCTTTGAAGAAATGCTTAACTTCAAAAACTCAGTCAATGAATTCCCGTTTTCTAAATTATTAAAGTTTCGTTGTAGGTATATTGACTTTTCCGAACTCAAACGCTGATATCTAAACAGTGTTCAGTGCAATCTGTTATTATTTAATAAAAGAAGGGTCAGAATTGTCTTTAAATACTGTAAATATATATAAAATATGGACTAAAGATGGAGAAGAAAATGGATACGATTTTATTTGAACATGAAGAAAAGTTTTTAATGCATTTGATTTTGAAACTGAAGTTAAATTTGTTTTCAATAAATTTGATTTTATTTTATCATTGCTATACATTTAAATGTTAAATTAAATACTAAATGATTTGAAATGTACAAATAATAAACGTTTTTTAAAATCATGAACTTGGCGCTTTTTAACACTCCTATTTTCATTAAAATTTAGCGCCTTTTCCGCTTTTTGGGTCACCGTTTTACGCTTTTCGCTTGGAAAAAGTTGGCATCGCTCATTTGTTGTCATTTGTATAGTTTTTTTTAATTACTTTATTTCTTAGACATTTTTATAATAAATTTAGCTAATGTCTTTTTAACTCTACCGAAAGTTCAAAGTTCGATGTTTTTGATTTATTTCTAAACTAGATTTACGAGGTGTGTATTAATGATATAATAGCGGTTTTAATATTTTCAAATGATCCTCAAATCTATTTTATTTTATTTGTTAAAGTAAATTAAGAACATAATATATAAATATATTTTCAATACCGCTGATATCATTGGTAACGAATTTGCAGATTCGGCAGCTGAAGAAGCCAATAAGATCACTGTTAAAAATTCAAACATGGGAACTTCATGATATGATCAACCAGATTAAAGCCTACTATGAAAAATTCAAAATTCGAAATAGCCAGACTACGACACTGCTACAAACGGTTTAAACCTCCTGGGAAAAAGCCAATTTGTCCAAAAACCTGTTCTAGATTGGTAATATAACACACACAATACTGCCTTGAAACAAGTAAGAAAATTATAGTCGAGACCTATCTCTTAGGTCCAACTAATAAGATATATATCTATAATATTAATAAGGTAGGCGATTTCTTGTGACCGATGTTTTGTTCTACCGTTGTATCCCGATTCTGACTAAACGTATATTATTTGGAAGGTATTTCTTTTTAGCCGTTTTGCAGATTTACAGATTTTTAAATTTTATCCTTTATTTTGAGCAAATTGCAATTAAAGTTGCTACTAACACGTACATAAAATTATACATACATATCGATACCTTCCCGTAAGAATGTATTAAGCGACACTTTTTTCGAAAATGACTTTTTGATGTGGAACTATACTAGAAGTTAAGCGCCACATTTTGGCCTGGGCTTCGCTACCCTATCATGGATGCAGAGGAAACTGGAGAGAAAATAAAATTGTATCAACCACCAAGTTTTCTCACTGGAATATTGTTGCTCCCTGAAACTTATATTATCCGCCAAAAAAATTATGCTAAGCGACATTTTTAAAAATCTAATTGTCGTAAGCAACAAAAGATCCACACAAAAATTTTGTTAGATGTCGCTTAGTTTAACCGAAATTGTCGCTTAGCACACTCATCCATCTAGAACTTGATCCATTTTTGCCGCTTATAACACTCCAGATTATGATTGTCTTTGAGTTTAAATAATTTTTCTATGAAGTAGGCTACTGCTTTTTCCCATTTATTTTGTGTTTTTTTTTGTCTCGTCGGTTGTAAGCGTATTTTTGTATGTAAATAGCTTTGCACAGATAGCTGTTGATTTTATTTCAAATATTTGAATGAAGTAAGTAGGCTTTGGTTTTGTTTTGAGTTATTTTGTTCCTTTTATTCTCGTCAGTTGTTATCGTACTTTTTTCGGTGAGGAGTTAGTTCATCGTTTCGTGGTATTTTAGTGAAACTATTTATAATTTTACCATGAATGAAAATTTGCCAGGTCCCTCTGGATTGCAAAAGCCAATTTTGTTTCATTCAAGAGCTAGACAAATGGTTGAATTAGCAAAACAATCTAATGAAGGAATGAAAGTAAGTAAATAAGCTCCTTGTTTCTTGATACATGTTTATATTTTGAGGTAGGTGAGATAAATACAATTATGCATTTTGTTTTAACTTAATCATTTTGTGAAAAACTAAATGTACTACGGGCAGAAGGAGTTTGTCTGCACCATCTGAATCTGGATCTGGGTCTGAGTGTGATCCGTTTGAAACAGATGGAAGTTCATCTTGGCATAACGATTCCATAGAAAACTCAAGTGCCGATGAAATAGAACAAAGCAAAATAGTAAACAAGAATCCAAAGCCGCAAGTCATGGCCATTGAGGTATGTAACCAGGGGGTTGGAGGTAAAATCGAAAAGAGCTCGTGTTGAGAAAAAACAAAAATCTGTGCAAAAAAATCCATGCAAGAGCTGCCAAAACAAATGTGCAACCAAATTAAGTGAGTCGCATAGGCAAGAAGTTTTTGACTTTTATTGGAAACTGCCACATACCCAGCAAATAGATTGGATTTTATCCTGCGTTGATCGTGTTCCTATCAAAAGGCGACGAAGCAAAGAAATTGAAAAGAAGACAGAAACAAGAAAATATTTTATAAATTTTGAAGGGAAAAGAATACAAGTATGTATGCAGTTTTTGCTGAAAACCCTTAACATTTCAAGTAGAGTTGTGCCATATGCCCTTGGAAAAACAACAGTTTTAAATACATCGGAAACAGACAAAAGGGGTGCAGCAGCTACGTTCAATGCTACGTCCGCTGATTTAAAAGAAGCCGTTTGCACTTTCATTGAAAGCTTACCAAGGGTTCCATCCCACTATTGCCGTTCTAGGACCAATAGAACTTACTTGCCCGCCGAGTGTTTTAGTATTTCTAACCTTTACAGAAAATTCAAAGAAATCCAAGTGGAACAGGGTATAAATTTTGTCTCCGAAAAAATTTTTCGCGGAATTTTCAAAACGTACAACATTGGCATCCATGTTCCCAATAAAGATAAGTGTACCTTTTGCGAATCCTATAAGGACCGTGAACTGGATGAGATACAGAAAGTAAAAGTGACAAAACATTCTCAACAGAAAGAGACGATCCATAAACTGTTTATGGAAGATCAAGAAAAAGCCAAGAGTTCACCATCATTTGTTTGTGCTAGTTTTGACCTGCAAAAAGTTCTAAACGTGCACATACGCAGAGTATGCTATTTTATTACTAGAGAAAATACTCGTTTTATAACGAGACAATTTATGAGAGTGGAACACATAATGCGTATGCTTTTGTGTGGGGTGAAGTTGATGGAATGCGAGGAGCAAATGAAATTTGTACAATCCTCAATCAGTACTTGAAAATCGTCGATGAGAGAAAAACTGTTACATCCATTTCCTTATACTGTGATAGCTGTCCTGGACAAAATAAAAATCGCCAAATCATAACAATGATTTTTTTGTTTATACAAAAACAAGCTAAACACATTAACGAAATTAATTTAACATTTCTACTTCCTGGCCATACCTACATGCCTGTTGATTCTGTGCATGCTACTATAGAGAGATTTGTCAAAAAAAAGGACAATTTCGACACCATCAGAATGGGTTACTCTGATTTCCAATGCCAGGATAAATCCCAAACCTTATGAGGTGGTAGTGTTGACATACAAAGATTCCCGCGATTGGAAAAAAGAAGCGCTTAAATATTTTCCAACACAAGGAGTAAAAACCAACGAGCAAACTAATTTCAAGATTACGGAATCTAATATTTTAATTTTTTCTAAATCATCCCCTGAAATAAAATATTTACCATTTCAAACAGCTTCTCCTTTCATATACCCTGGATTTTTGTCGCACGCGCAATCAAGTAAAATGTCTTGAAGAATTCAATGAACCAGACATTCTTTATTCTTCAAAACTGCCAATATCGGCCCGAAACGAAAGGATTTAGAGAGTCTGCTCAAAAGAAAGTTTATTCCTGAACGATACATACAAGAATACGAGGATATTATAAAAAATACATTTAGTGAGAAAGAAGACGAATTGGCAGAGACAGACGAAGAAGATGATTTGTCTGACAAAATGATAATTAATAATCTTAAAATTTCCGTTTTGATCTCTAAAATTAATTTATGTTGATTTTTATATAGATTTTTATTTATTATATTATAATCAATAATCCTCAAATGTCCTCTTTGAATTCTTTTTTTGAAATTAATGTTATGTTTCTTTTAATACAGATTTTTATTTATTATATTGTTAATCTATAATCCTAAAGTGTCCTTTTTGAATTTTTGTTTTGAAATAAATGTTTTGTTACTTTTTATATAGATTTTTATTTATTTTATTGTTTAACAGAAAAAAATAAAAAATTAATTAAACGACACAATTTATTTCAAACCTTTATTTTTTGTGTCCATGTCAATGTTTTAAGCGCCATTTACCATTGTGTCAAGCGCCAATGTCTTGACCACGAAAATGTACTAAGCGAAGAAAACTTCTTATCTGATGAAAATTTTGGCTTTGCAATGATGTCAAGTTTTGTATTCTGAAAATCGCTTTCCAAATATGTTCCTTTCAATAAAATACACAAATAAATAACTAAATCAGACGTGTTTTTCGTTTCCTGAACAATTTTAGAAATGTCGCTTAATACATTCTTATGGGAAGGTATCGATATGTTATGTGTGTGTTTATTCAATTTGTTAATGTGTTTGTTAATGAGTTTGTTACCTTCATTCACAATAATAATAAATCAAAAAAGTGTTGGTTTGTGAATTAGCTGAGTTGAAAAATAAAATTGCCTAGAAATTGTACTCGAATTTCGAGCGCTAGAATCTGCGTGTATGAAAATTAATGTATGTATGTATGTTTCTATGTGTGTACGTTCCGTATGGACTCCAAAATGGCTGGACCGATCTTGATGAAATTTTCAGGGAATCATCAGAATAGCCTGTGAAATCTGATATGTGATTTTTGGTCTATGGCAGGACAGGCGTGGCAAACTCAAATTTTAATGTTGTAACTGCTATAACTTTCGGGGGAGTTCGTGCTTTCCTTTTGTCCGACACTGTGTATTAATATTTAGATACGATAAAAAAAACAGATGTTTTCTCAGAGCCAGCAACGCGCCCAGCAAGTAGAAAATAAGCATAAATGGCATTGTTTTTAATTTTTTTGCCTTCCGATATGAAAATGTTTATATCGGATGTTATATTTATATGGGGACTACGTGGAAAAATGCACCGATCCTGACCATATTCGGTAAGGTCACTTATTTTTTTAAAAAACATATACAAACTAAATTTGAGAAAAATCTGTCGACTATATATTTTTTTTCTTTTTTGATAGATTTAAGTGAAGATTGGTAATCAACTCCATATGTGGGGGGCTATAACTAAGAATTGTCTTATAGGGTTTATTTTTAGACTACTCACAAATAGATGTACTGAACATACACAAATCCAATTTGACCGGGATCTATATGATAATTTGGATATTATGGCAATTTAAATCGATCTCATAGGCGTCATGTGTACGGGGACTAGGTCTGAACATGAACCGATTTTACACATTTCAATTGCGTTCATCTTATCGCCGATAGAACGGGAACTAAATTTAATCAAAATATATGCGACCTGTAGTTTGATTACAAGGTTTACATAGACACACAGATGGACGGACGGACAGACGGACGGACGGGCATCACTAAATCGACTCAAAATCACATTTTGATCGGTATAAAAAAAGATGGATCTAAGTCAAATATTTTTGGTAGTTACAAACATTAGCACAAAGTCATTATACCCTGACCACATAGTGTTATAGGATAGAAAAACAACAACTCCAAGGGGTCCATCAATTTATAAGAATTATGTGTAAAGAAAATCTATTATATTTTTAAATAAATCAGAATAACAATAAAAATTCCCATCACCTCAATAAATTTTGCTAGTGGCAACCGATTTCCAACCAATATTTTTCTGTTTGTAGAATTTATGTATATCTTATAAATCAGTTTCGAAAAATATCAAAATATTGTCATAAAATTTATTTTGTAAAATAAAGAAAAATATCGATACGAAATTTATGTCATAAAATTATATTATATCTATATATATAAAAAATGAATCGTGGTTTGTTCGTCAGCTTAAAACTTGAAAACCACAGGACCAAAAGGGATACTTTCTTCTGCGAGTTTGTTTGTAACTGCCACGCGAAGGTTTAGGAAAAAGAAAAGTACAAAAAGTCTCAACGGATGGCGCTGTACGCGGTTATTCCATTTTAACATCATATGTATTGAGTACTATGAGAGGGAGAGCTTTGTAAATTTGTGTGAGGCCATCTAATATTAACATGAATAGCCATACCGAAAATGGTCGGTATCGGATTAGTGGGCGTGGTACCTCCAATACAAAATTAATTTTTAACATCATATAACGGGTGATTTTTTAAGAGCTTGATAACTTTTTTTTAAAAAAAAACGCATAAAATTTGCAAAATCTCATCGGTTCTTTATTTGAAACGTTAGATTGGTCCATGACATTTACTTTTTGAAGATAATTTCATTTAAATGTTGACCGCGGCTGCGTCTTAGGTGGTCCATTCGGAAAGTCCAATTTTGGGCAACTTTTTCGAGCATTTCGGCCGGAATAGCCCGAATTTCTTCGGAAATGTTGTCTTCCAAAGCTGGAATAGTTGCTGGCTTATTTCTGTAGACTTTAGACTTGACGTAGCCCCACAAAAAATAGTCTAAAGGCGTCAAATCGCATGATCTTGGTGGCCAACTTACCGGTCCATTTCTTGAGATGAATTGTTCTCCGAAGTTTTCCCTCAAAATGGCCATAGAATCGCGAGCTGTGTGGCATGTAGCGCCATCTTGTTGAAACCACATATCAACCAAGTTCAGTTCTTCCATTTTTGGCAACAAAAAGTTTGTTAGCATCGAACGATAGCGATCGCCATTCACCGTAACGTTGCGTCCAACAGCATCTTTGAAAAAATACGGTCCAATGATTCCACCAGCGTACAAACCACAGCAAACAGTGCATTTTTCGGGATGCATGGGCAGTTCTTGAACGGCTTCTGGTTGCTCTTCACTCCAAATACGGCAATTTTGCTTATTTACGAAGCCATTCAACCAGAAATGAGCCTCATCGCTGAACAAAATTTGTCGATAAAAAAGCGGATTTTCTGCCAACTTTTCTAGGGCCCATTCACTGAAAATTAGACGTTGTGGCAGATCGTTCGGCTTCAGTTCTTGCACGAGCTGTATTTTATACGGTTTTACACCAAGATCTTTGCGTAAAATCTTCCATGTGGTCGAATAACACAAACCCAATTGCTGCGAACGGCGACGAATCGACATTTCACGGTCTTCAGTAACACTCTCAGAAACAGACGCAATATTCTCTTCTGTACGCACTGTACGCATTCGTGTGGTTGGTTTAATGTCCAATAAAGTAAACTGAGTGCGAAACTTGGTCACAATCGCATTAATTGTTTGCTCACTTGGTCGATTATGTAGACCATAAATCGGACGTAAAGCGCGAAACACATTTCGAACCGAACACTGATTTTGGTAATAAAATTCAATGATTTGCAAGCGTTGCTCGTTAGTAAGTCTATTCATGATGAAATGTCAAAGCATACTGAGCATCTTTCTCTTTGACACCATGTCTGAAATCCCACGTGATCTGTCAAATACTAATGCATGAAAATCCTAACCTCAAAAAAATCACCCGTTACATATCTTGAGTACTGTTTTAGGGAGAGCTTTGCAACTTTGTATGAGGTCATCTATTATTGCTGTGAGTTGCTGTGAGTAGTCGTTGTAAAAATTAGTGTTATCGGAACAGTGGGTGTGGCACCTACAAAAAAATTAATGACTCAATATCAGACTCAATATCATGACTGGTAGAGCTTTGATACTTTATGTGACGTCATTTGTTATTAGTGTGAGTACACCTGACGAAATAAGGCTGGATCGGGTAAGTGGGCGGGGATATTATGTATATATACCGAGTATAATGATAGGGAGAGCTTTGCAAGTTTTTGAGAGTTCATCTACTATTTCTGTGATTAGCCCTGGCGAAAATGGGCGGGATTGGACAAGAGGGCGTGCCACCCACCGTATATCTAAGCTAATATAAGCGCTTTAATTTCAAAAAGTTGGTCTATTATTGAATAACTGTTTCTTTAAAAATATATATTCTTTTTGACTTTCGGATAATTTTATCATTTTTATTGCGATGCCAAGAAGAGTTTATGGGAACATTGGCCGGCATTCTCAGGATGCAATGCAGCACCGAAATGTCGCAACATGTCGATCGGAAGAGGAACGTGCTATTGGAAGGGAATCAGTTCGACCAGAATGGTTGGAAATCGTGCGCGACATTCAGAAGAGATCAACGAAGCACACAATTAACAACAATGATTGAGAAAAAGAGAAGTTCGTGCTCGGCAAAGTGATGAAGCCAGATCACAATGTGCGATTTTTGAACGACAACGTAGGCTACAAGAAGTTATTCAGGTGAACATTGAGCATGCACCCTTTCGATATCAGCCCAACATTCAATACAGTTCGCACACATCGATTCAATTCGGCCAGATGTCTTTCGTTTGTGAGTATTACAATGCAGTTAAATTTGCGAAAGAACCGCCTGGATTGTGTTGCGTGGGCGGAAAGGTGAAATTGCCAAATTTCTTCCACCACCAGAGCCATTGTGCACGCTGCTTTACGGTGAATCTCCTAATTCGAATTAAAGTTGGATCTGTCATCGTTATGGCCCGAAACTATGCAATGGAACCCGACTGATTGTGACGAAATTAATGAGTAATGTAATACTGGCAAAGATTTTGAAAGGGCGGTTCAAGGGAGATGCTTAATCCCGCGAATTCCCTTGACTTCAACCGATTAGACGTTCCAGTTCAAAGGTGTTCAGTTCCCAGTGAAACTTGCATTTGCGATGACGATAAACAAGTCACAAGGACAGTTCCTGGAAGTGTGCGGCATAAATCTAAAAATGTAACGATTTTCACACGGCCAGCTATATGCTGCGTGTTGTATATCGTGCAGTATTAAATTGATTACAATCATTGTTCTATTCTTTTTTTAATTAATACTTGATTTTATTCTATTATCGCCAAATATTGGACGGGACGAGGACCGTCGGGTCAGCTATCCATATAATTATATGATATTGAATTCAACTGAATTCGAAAAGAGTTGTATTTAAATTATATTATTGCGTCATTTGTTAACGGACGATAATTTTCGATAAAAAAAAATGTTGAAATTATTTCAATCAAAAAATCTCTTTTGGACAAAGCGAAGTTTGCCGGGTCAGCTAGTATCTTATAACGGGTGATTTTTTTCAGGTTAGGATTTTCATGCATTAGTATTTGACAGATCACGTGGGATTTCAGACATGGTGTCAAAGAGAAAGATGCTCAGTATGCTTTGACATTTCATCATGAATAGACTTACTAACGAGCAACGCTTGCAAATCATTGAATTTTATTACCAAAATCAGTGTTCGGTTCGAAATGTGTTTCGCGCTTTACGTCCGATTTATGGTCTACATAATCGACCAAGTGAGCAAACAATTAATGCGATTGTGACCAAGTTTCGCACTCAGTTTACTTTATTGGACATTAAACCAACCACACGAATGCGTACAGTGCGTACAGAAGAGAATATTGCGTCTGTTTCTGAGAGTGTTACTGAAGACCGTGAAATGTCGATTCGTCGCCGTTCGCAGCAATTGGGTTTGTGTTATTCGACCACATGGAAGATTTTACGCAAAGATCTTGGTGTAAAACCGTATAAAATACAGCTCGTGCAAGAACTGAAGCCGAACGATCTGCCACAACGTCTAATTTTCAGTGAATGGGCCCTAGAAAAGTTGGCAGAAAATCCGCTTTTTTATCGACAAATTTTGTTCAGCGATGAGGCTCATTTCTGGTTGAATGGCTTCGTAAATAAGCAAAATTGCCGTATTTGGAGTGAAGAGCAACCAGAAGCCGTTCAAGAACTGCCCATGCATCCCGAAAAATGCACTGTTTGGTGTGGTTTGTACGCTGGTGGAATCATTGGACCGTATTTTTTCAAAGATGCTGTTGCACGCAACGTTACGGTGAATGGCGATCGCTATCGTTCGATGCTAACAAACTTTTTGTTGCCAAAAATGGAAGAACTGAACTTGGTCGACATGTGGTTTCAACAAGATGGCGCTACATGCCACACAGCTCGCGATTCTATGGCCATTTTGAGGGAAAACTTCGGAGAACAATTCATCTCAAGAAATGGACCGGTAAGTTGGCCACCAAGATCATGCGATTTGACGCCTTTAGACTATTTTTTGTGGGGCTACGTCAAGTCTAAAGTCTACAGAAATAAGCCAGCAACTATTCCAGCTTTGGAAGACAACATTTCCGAAGAAATTCGGGCTATTCCGGCCGAAATGCTCGAAAAAGTTGCCCAAAATTGGACTTTCCGAATGGACCACCTAAGACGCAGCCGCGGTCAACATTTAAATGAAATTATCTTCAAAAAGTAAATGTCATGGACCAATCTAACGTTTCAAATAAAGAACCGATGAGATTTTGCAAATTTTATGCGTTTTTTTTTTAAAAAAAGTTATCAAGCTCTTAAAAAATCACCCTTTATATTACGATGAAAAGTGGCTAAGAAAGCTTTCATTAGCTTTCGTTAGTTTCGAAAAATTTTAAAAGGGTTCGTAAAAAATATTTTCGTATAACCAAATAATCTTTCGCATTTATTTTTTCGTTGTAGTTACCCGAATTTTATGTTCTCTATAATATCTATTCACTCTTAAATATAAACCAATTACGTTTTGTGTTGGATCAGTAATTGTTTTAAGTTTACAGGAAACTTTAATCGCCCAACATCGGTTTTGTGTTAGCAGAGTTTAATTAGTGTCTTGTTAGCAAAATGAATAATTTAATAATTTGATTTTAAAATTATTTAGGGAGTTTATAGGATTAAGGTTATTACATTTTCTGAATTTGTCTTCCAACTTTTACACCCACTGAAATGGATTTCGCTCAATTATTTCTTTAATTTATCGAATTTTTAGTATTTTCTTTTTTAATTTTTATCATATCGGGACAAAAAAAATGTTAATAATGTGCTTTCAAAACTTTATCCTTCAACATACTTGGAAATTTTTTTGTAAAAATTGTGCTGAGAACACATGCAAAACTTTCTTGTTTCATTCCACATATAAATCTTCAATATAAAGTTTATTATAGATATAAGAAAATAAAAAATTTCGAATATTATCTTCTTTCATCATTCAGATTATCAATATTCCAGTGCCAACATCTACGGATCTAATTTAAATAACACAAGGAACAAAATTGAACTTTTTTGATGTTGACTGGAAATTTATTGCAATGTTTTATTAATTTGAGGTCGCTGATTTCAAATCTGCACTTGGTTTTTTTTTTTCTATCAGCTCGACTTTTCGCGATATACCGTTATGTCCAAAATTAAGGCTCTTCAACTACATATATTGGAATAGCTTGAAAATGGTTCACCCTTGTGTGGTGATTTTCAAAAGTCACATAACTTATAAACAAAATAAGATATAGGTCATACAAATCGATGAACGCGTTTTGCTTTTATTCACAATTAAGTGAAGGTACCTCATTTTGAAGTGAAGGATTTTTATCAACTGAGTTTTCTCTGTAAATTGTGAACCAAATCAAAAGTTACAATAAAATAAAGCTGATTTCATTTGAAATATGTTTATACAAATGCTTTTAGACCAAACCTGTGATATATGTCGCTTTTTTTATTTTTTGTGAATTTTTAAAAAACAAAAAAAAAATTTTTTTTTTTGAAAATTGTTCTTTTTTTTCAAAACTTCCACGATATCTCTAAAACTGTATGGCAAATTTAAAACCAATGTACGCACGGCTTAAAGATATTATTGTTGACAAGGTTTGAATTTTTTTTAACTGAATATGATGGACCGTTTTCAAGTTATTCCAATATACGTGGTGGAAGTGCCTTAATTTTGGACATAATAACGGTATATCGCGAAAAGTCGAACTGATAGAAAAAAACCAAGTGCAGATTTGAATTCAGCGTGGCAAATAACTTTAAAAATAACATTCAGTTCTTAATCAACAATCGATAATCGATGTAATTTTCTAAAGAAATTGTAAATATTATTTTAATTCTGAGTTGAAAGCCACAGTTGCTAGTATTCTTTTCCCATATTAGTTACAATAATTGTATTATGTGATTAATAATAAATATAAATTTAATAATTACTAAGAAATTGTATTATGTAATTAATGATAAATAAACAAATAAATAAGATATATATTTTCTGTCGTCTTACCTTTATTTAATTAAACACTGAAATAGAGAAATATAATAAATGTATTAAATTTCTTATCTTAAGTTTTTTAAAAATACAAAAATTATAAATAAACAAAATTTGCAGAAAATTTTATTTTCCAAAAATTTAGAATATTTATGTTTAAATACGGAAACCACTATAGAAATGCAACATCATTATTGTTATTTCATAATTATGAAAGTGGTAAAAAATAAAAATTATAACATACACAGTGGGTGACAATACATTGAAAACTTTAACAAATTTCTAAATTTGCCAACTTTGCTTTTAAATAATTTCTCGTTAAGTCCTAATATAATTTTTTGCAAAGTCACTCTTTGGTGTGTTCTCTATCGAAAAATAACAATTTTGTTACAAAAACACAATTAAAATAAAATATATAAACGAAAAAAAAACTTTTTTGTAGTGATGACAAAAGAATGGAAACTTTTAAGCTTCTGTAACAGAGTTGATTAAAACAATAAAAATTAAAGATGTATAAAATTATATTCTTAAATGTTTTAATCTGATAATAAATTATTCTTAAATAATGGCAAGAATAAAGTTTTCTGAAGGATGATTTTACGGTTAGTCTTAGTAAAAGAAAAATTGCAAGAAATACTCTATGAATAAATTCATAATTTCAAAAATTATCAAGAAATATCGTGAAAGAGGTACACGGAGAAGACTCGATATTTAGGCGCAGACCTCGTAAATTAATTCAAAGACAGAATAATTTAATAGCCAGAGATTTTGAAATATGTTCACGGGAGACCTGTTAGCTCTACTTTCTGAGCACTGGAGTCGATCCATTCGCAATTTAGGCGAAAGTAAAGCATATTGCATTTCGGTTCGATTTATATCGAGTTTTCTCAGAGACCGCACAATACGTGTTGTTATTGATGGGGTCTCATCTAATGAGTTTCAGCTTAATTCAGGGGTACGCCAAGGTTCCCTTCTTTCTCCTTCTCTTTTCCTTATCTTTCTGAACGACCTTCTTGGTCAAACTTTTAATTCTATATACTCTTTAGCAGATGACAGCAGCATTTGTCATTCAGTTTCCTTTAATTGCAGGCCAATTCCTCTTAGAAGTTGGGGGGCAAAAGGCGCACAATGAATGACACACTCAATCAAGACCTGTTAACAATCTCCGAGTGGGGTAAAGCGAATAGGGTTCATTTTAATGCGCTAAAGACTAAATGCTGTAGGTTGACCAATAGGGCCATGGAATCAACAAAGTCATCTATATATATGGGTGGTATAGGTATTGAGGAATCGGATACTCTTGATGTTCTGGGCATGAAAATTCAATGTGATGTTCATTGGAACGAGCATGTTTTTCAAGTGTCGAAAGAAGCATTCAAGTGTCTTGTTATTAAATATTGTTAATAAATATTTATTTTTTTAAAACTGCGTGTTTTTAAAATGTTTCCATGTCAAGTGCACCAACTTTTGAAACCGATGTCTTCCGATCGGGATGAAATTTGCACCAAGGTTAGTCCTATTGGATAGTAGTTTAGACACAAATTTTCAATAAGATCGGTCCAGATCTCTCTGAGTTAGAGGGGATCAAAATTTGACATTTTGGCCAAACAGGTGTTTTTTCTCATCCATGTAACTTATTACCTATTGTTCTTAGTTTAGATAGCTACTTCTTCAATATTTCGGAAAAAAATACTTAAAAAAAAAAAATTCGTAGACTTTTTTTTTTGCTAAATTAAAGCATTTTTTGCCTTTATTTTCAAAAAGGGCATTTTTTTTTTTCATAAGAAAGCTTAGGATTTTTCCTTTAAGAGCTTTTTGGTCGCTTAGTGGGATGGGAGTGGGATATCTATCAAAATAAATGTTTTGTAACTCAAGACAACGGTTTTCACAAATGCACTATTTTGAATTTTTTCCTATTTGTGTGAAAAACCTTACAAATAAAACTTATACTGAGAAACTAGACAAATTAACCTTTCCGAAGGTATGTAACATACCTTCATAACATAACAGAAGGGAATGGTTATCTGTAACCTGAAAGAGTTATTTGCAACATTTCAATCTGAACACGAGGATGTTAGAATTGGCTTCACGAAATTAACCGAAATGAGGCCAAAAAATTGCGTTTTGGAAGAAAGCAGCGGAACTTACACAGTATGCGTTTGCATTTACCATGAAAATGTTAAACTGATGTTGAAGGAAATCAACTTAAAGTATTTAACAGATGATTCGGCAGAAGATTTACACGATTACCGCGATTGCCTTAAATTGACCATGTGTCCTAATGAAACAACTTCTTGCCACTTAGGTGAATGTACCAATTGCCCGAAAACCACATTCATCAAAAAAAATTTAATCAACTCTTTAGATCAAGAATATATAGAGGAGGTCAAATTTGATTCTTGGATGCAGACTGACAGATACACATTGAAAACAATCATTTTAAACGTGGATGATTTTGTGGAAGAAATGTGTACAGTATTGCTAAACTTGAGAAACCATGACTTTCAAGGATTTGAACATAAATTTGAAGTCTGGTGAATTCGTTATTTCATATGATTTCGCAGAAAACTATAAATATGTGCTTCAGGATGCCATACAAGCATTCCACTTCAATAACGACCAAGCAACTATATTCACAGTAGTTATTTACTACATGAAAGATGAAAAACTGAAACACGAAAGTATGGCAATCATATCCGACGATTTAAAACATGATAGCGTTGCAGTTTATGAGTACCAGAAGAGAATGCTAAAATTTCTAAAATCTAAATTTACAGTAAGGAAGTATACTACGTTTCGGACGGTGCTCGTCAACATTTTAAAAACAAAAGTAGCTTGGCAAATCTTATGGCCCATGAAAAAGATTTTGGAATGCTAGCTGAGTGGCATTTTCACCCTACTGCTCATAGTAAAGGAGCATGTGATGGTATTGCAGCAAACTTTAAAAGAAATGCAGCGAAGTATAGCCTCCAGTGCTCTCATCAAGATCGCATCTTAGATGCGACTGCTTTATTCCATTGGGCAAAGAGTTATTGTAAAGAAACTAAAATAGTTTTTAGTAGCAAAGAGGATCATCAGGAAACATTGAAAACACTGAAGAGCAGATTCGATGCTGCGGTAACAATCGATGGCACCGCTCAATACCATGCTTTTATACCGCTTGTCGATGGAAGACTCAAGTTGAAAAAGTTTTCTGCCTCTTTTCAATGCGATTTCTTTCCAAAGACAACAAATAAACCAGCAGCGAAATCAACAGCTGAACCTAGTAACGCCAAGAAAGGATTGACAAAATAACGCAGTAAATAAAAGCGACAAAAAAGCTGGATGAAAGACTGGGCATTTAAAAATTTACAAGACTTAAATACTTCATCAGCTACAATAAATTAAGTATAAAAATAGTTATGATATAAATGGATCTAATGCAATTAAGATTAAATTTTAATAAATTATTTACCTTTTTATTTTTAATATTATTATTATTATTATACATTAATTTAATTATTATTAAAAATAAATAAAAAATAATAATTTTTCAACATTTCTATAGAAAAAAGCGATTTTTTTCATGAGGTTAACATATTCTGGGTATTACAGTATCGAGGGTATAAAATTTTAGTTAGGTATGTTATATACCTTCGGAAAGTTTAGTTTGTCTAGTTTCTCAGTATAAGTTTTATTTGTAAGGTTTTAGACACAAATAGGAAAAAATTCAAAATAGTGCATTTGTGAAAAATTGAAAAACCGTTGTCTTGAGTTACAAACCATTTATTTTGATAGATATCCCACTCCCATCCCACTAAGCGACCAAAAAGCTCTTAAAGGAAAAATCCTAAGCTTTCTTATGAAAAAAAAAAAAAAAAAAAAAAAATTTCCTTTTTGAAAATAAAGGCAAAAAATGCTTTAATTTAGCAAAAAAAAAGTCTAAAAATTTTTTTTTTTTTTAAGTATTTTTTTCCGAAATATTGAAGAAATAGCTATCTAAACTATTTGGGAGAAAATTTTCTAAGAACAATAGGTAATAAGTTACATGGATGAGAAGAAACACCTGTTTGGCCAAAATGTCAAATTTTGATCCCTCTAACTCAGAGAGATCTGGACCGATCTTGTTGAAAAATTGTGTCTAAACTACTATCCAATAGGACTAACCTTGGTGCAAATTTCATCCCGATCGGAAGACATCGGTTTCAAAAGTTGGTGCACTTGACATGAAATCCCCCATATGTAAAATAAATAAGAGATATCTTTTGTACTAATTCTAGATGGTCATATACATATATTTCAAAATCTAGTCTTGTTTTCTCAACTACATTTTTTGTCTCAAATTTAAAGCCTAGCTTGAGCCTATGACTTTAATTAGTTTACTTTATTTGTTAATTTGCGAGTATTAATTTATGAGTATGAGTATGGTTTTCGAATGGGGGCACGCTAAAAAGGTATTGTGCCCCGGGCGCGAGTTACGCCACTGACACCGAAAATTTAACATTATTTTAATATTTTTCCATACCAACCTAGTATAAGAATGTATTTATGGTGTTCAGATTTAAATGTAAGCAGTAAAATGTGTTACATGCTACACCAACATTAAATCCGGCAACTGCGATGAATTTGAGTAGGAATTTGAGACAAGTCAGCGAACAAGTAAATTCGAACTAGGATTAAATACAGATTGGTGGTAATTATTTTACTTTTATGTTAAAAAAAATGCTTGACATTTGCATTTTTTATAAAAACAGTTGATAATTACTGTTCAGTAAAGTTCAAAAAATAGAACACATGCTTACGTGTTCTATATATGTATATTGCAAAAAAAAACTATTTAAAATTTAATTACTAAATAAAATATTAAAATAGTTAAAAGCGTAGAGATTTTCCTTAATCAAAATTATAAAAACAAAACATTTTTAGGAAGTTATTTCAGTCGGTTGCAAAAACTAGAACAAAACTGAATAATGAAAATTAATAATAAATAAAACGGTTTTAATATTAAAAAAGAAGAAAAATAAAACAATTGTGTTAAATTTGAAAAATTACTCACTAAATTAATAAATATAAATAAATATTAGACAAAACGTGTCACTGATTTGAACATTGTTTTAGTGTTCTTTTTATAATTTATTATTAAATAATTTGTTATTGTTTTTTATGTGTATATTAAGTATGTTTATTAAAATTGATGTTTTCTTCATTTGCTTTGAAAGGTGTTGAATATTATAAAACATTAAATAGTTAATAACATTATATATAATTAGTGCTCTAATGTGTTAAAAAATTACACTAACAGGCAAAAAACGTCCTGTATAAAAATGAATAAAAGTTTATAATTCTTATTTAATAACAGCGATATTTACTTTTTCTGAAACCCATTTAAAAAAGTGTGTTTTAATTTCTAATAAATTTTTACTAAACTTGTTTAATAAATTTGACTGATTGACATGATCTTTAAATGAACCAACAAAAGAAATTGTTTTTCTTATAAACATTTTTATTACATCGAAACGAATGCAAAATTTGTAGTTTTGTTATACAACATATTTTTTGTATACTAACAGAGCCCAGCCCTCGAAATTCGAGTGCAAATTCTAGGAAATGTTATTTTTTCATTTAGTAAATAATTTTATAAGAGCCTAAAGGTGTGCTAACCAATTTTACCCAATTCACAATTCAAAACTTTTTAAAATAAAATAAAATAATAGTTGGTTAGATTTTGACAGAGTTGTATCTTCTGAGTTTAATACGAAGTAAAAGCTGTACGGTATGAAAACTGATTCTAGACCACACTGCTCGTAGGCTTGACTTTAGGTGAGTGTGTTAAAGCGTTGACCAAAAGTGCAAGTACGAGAATGTGTGAGATAGACGCAGGTTCAAACCTCACGGCCGCCCTAAGTAGAAAAATTTCATATAGAAACAATCTATTCAATTAAAACATAACAATTTATCACAATGTTCAATAAATCGCTGATGAAGGCTGAAATGCCAGAAACCGGTCCGATTAAGAATAAAGTGTAGTTATGAATTTTAGAAATATATGCTTTTTTCTGCTCTACCACGCACCATTGAAATTAATTAAATTTCATTATAAATATTTGTTGAACACACTGAACATATATTAATAAGATTGTTAATAAACAATTTCAAAGGAGCCTAAAGGTATGCTAATTAATTTTAGCCAATTCACAATTCAATACAGGGATATTGATATCTATAATATTAATAGGCTAGGCTTTATCTTGTGACCGATGTTTTGTTCTACCGTTTTATGCCGATTTTGACCAAACGTATATTATTTGAAAGGTATTTCTTTTTAGCCTTTTTGCAAATTTACAGATTTTAAAATTTTTTCTATTATTTTGAGTAAATTGCATTTAAAGTTGCTACTAACACATATATAAAATTATACATATGCTACTCGTATGTGTGTTTTATTAAATTTGTTAATGTGTTTGTTAATGAGTTTGTTATCTTCATTCACAATAATAATAAACCATAAGAGTGTTGGTTTGTGAATTGGCTAAGTTGAAAAATAAAGCTGCCTAGAAAATGCACTCGAATTTCGAGCGCTGGAATCTGCTAGTTTATAATAAACACACACAAAGTATGTGTTTTATGTGTGTGTTAGTAGCAATTTCAAATGAGCTGTACTCCAAAAAAATTTTCCAGACGGTGTAAATCTGTAAATCTGGTGGACAGCTAAAAAGAAATACATTTCAAATGAGGTGTGTTTGGTCAAGATCAGTTATTAACAACAATGTATATATCGGTCACAAGAAATCGCCTTGCCTATTAATATTATAGATACGAATAAAATTGTAAGAACTTTTAAAATTTAATAATTGCCTTATAGAATTTCTGCCATTTTTATAGATCTGTTCAAACAACAACTATTAACAGGAGATATTTTTTACTGCAAATTATACATCATAGTTTTAAAAATTATTTCTTAAGATTGACTTTTAGCTTTAAAAGTATTGTATATTGTAAAAAAAATAAGAAAAAATCTCAATCATCGTGAAAAAATGCTTACTCGAGGTTAGTGAATGTGTTTTATGCTAAAACAACAAAATTCATTATCCAATCCGATATCTCGTATTTGATCAAACGGTTTTAAAATAAATTTTATTTTCACAAAAAAAAATTTTGTTTTTTCGCGAAAATTTTTAAATGAAACTCATCTCCAAAAATATTTTATTTGTTGACAACATCGTGGAGAGTATGAAGTGATCATTCAAATTCGAATCTTTTCACAAAAAAATCATGTGAGTCCGATCACAGGGGAGATCTGTAAACATCTGGTAATAAATAAAATACAGAAAACAGCGACAAAAAGGTTATTAGATATCATAATTTTTTCACCAAACAATCATGTCACACCGATTTGTCTTAATGCTTACATGTTACGCGTAAGATCTTACGCTCACACATTACGCTGTTTTTGTGATTGTATTGTGAATTAGAAATTAGAATTTACCCCCCTGCGCGTATAGATGTTTACACATAAAAAAAAAAATCTACACTGAATTATTTGTCGCGACAAAATGTTTTTGGTCGAATTTTGCGTAAACGAAATTTAGTTGGCTGAATTTTTTTTGCGGAAAGTTTTTGATGTGTAAACATCTATGCGCTCAGGGGGGTAAAAATCTATTTCACAATACAATCACAAAAACAGCGTAAGGGAAAATCGGTGTGACGTATATGTAAGTGTATTGCTGCAAAGATTATGATTTAAATTTATTTAGCTGATTCAACAACCGACGAAACCGCCATGAATGTATAGCAAACAACTGCAACCATCAAGTATAACAACCATAGTAGTTGCTTGCTATACATAGATGGCGCTTACTGTTTTTGAATTTAATTGATGTGTAAATAGATGTTTACACATCTCCCCTGTGCTCGGACGCATATAGTTTTTCATTAAAAAAAATATTGTTAATTTGGTGACAAACATCGTGAAAGGTAAAACAATAATATGGCACAGTCAAATATTTGAACCAAAAAAAAAAAACAACTCGTAACCCATAGAAACCAAGTTTTCGTTATACTCCCTTTGATTGACTGAAAATAAAAAACCGTTAAATTTATTTTTTTTTTAACGAAATTAGATAATTTTTTTCATCGTCACGAGCCTGCCTGCAAATTGGATCACGGGAAAAGGGTAAAAAATCGATCCAAAGTTTTTTCGGCAGACAAGCAGACAAACAGACACTAAGAGTTAGGGAGTAAAAATAACTAAAAACTTTCAAAATTTTCATCATTCATTCGATACCTAAATTAACAAGTAAGAAAATTATAGTCATCTAGACCGACTATGTGATACCCTATACCATGCGTTTAGAGACCCTATCTCATAGGCCCAACTAACTGGACATAGAAAATAAGCATAAACCAAATTTGAGTGGGATTTTTATTAATTTTTTTGTCTGCAGATATGAAAAAGTTCATATCGGATGCTATATTTATATGGGGACTAGGGCCAAAAATGGACCGATCCTGACCATGTTTGGTAAGATCTCTTGTATTTTGCAAAAAAAATATATACAAACAAAATTTGAGAAGAATCAGTGCAATATTTTCGTTTTTTGATAGATTAAAGTGAAGATCGGGAAGCAGCTCTATGTGGGGCCTATGATTAAGAGTTGTCCCGTAGGGATCATATTTGGACTACTCATTAATGGATGTAATAAACACATACAAACCCAATTTGAGTAAGATCTATATGATAAATTGGATCTTATGGCAATTTATGTCGATTTCATAGGGGTCATTTGTATGGGGGCTAGGTCTGAACATGGACCGATTTTCACCAATTTCAATAGCGTTCATCCCATGGCCGATAAAAGCTTATATACCAAATTTCATCGAAATATATTCATATTTGCGACCTGCAGTTTGATTACAAACTTTACATGGACACACAGACGGACGGACGGACGGACATCGTTAAATCGAATCAGCTAGTGATTCTGATTCGATTGGTATAATAAAAGATGGGTCTAGGTCAAATATTTTTGGTAGTTACAAACAGCAGCACAAAGTCATTATACCCAAACCACACAGTGGTATAGGGTATAAAAATTGAACATTTTCTTAGAAGTTCTTACACAAACATTTGAGAAAATATTCCTTTAATTGCTGATTAGGACAATCTTGACGATTTGCATTAGTTCAAAAGGATTGAAACTACCATCTACCTTTATTATAAAACTTGATGTTTTAGTTCCACCTAAGTTTCAGACTTACAAATTTACTAATGTTAGTAACATATAGTTTACTTAAATTTTGTGAAGCAAAATTTCCATGCCATTTAAATGCATGATAAGTTTAATTTATCAACAAAAGACTTTTATGATTGGATTTGATAGCCATCCAAATAACAATATGCTCAAGTGAAATTGAAGCTTCATGAGATAATAAATAAATTTATAATATTTTTTTTATTAATTTACTAGCTGTAACCCGATGCGCTTTGCTACACCCATCGTAAATAAATATAAAACTAAGAATACATTTTTTAGAAAACAGTTGTATTTATTTTTTGGCGATTTTTGATTTTGCCGTTTTTGTTTTTGCGATTTTAAACTTTGGCAATTTTGGATTTTGGCGATTTTTGAATTTACGATTATTATTTTTTATTTGCAATTTTTGATTTTGGCGATTTTTATTATTCGCGATTTTCGGTTTTTGCAATTTTTGATTTAAGCGATTTTTGGTATTCGCGATTTTGGGTTTTGGCGATTTTTGAATTAGTCAATTTTTGATTTTTGCGATTTTTGTTATTCGCGATTTTCGGCTTTTCTAATTTTTGATTAGGCGATTTTTGATATTGGTGATTTTTGGTATTTGCGATTTTCGGTTTTGGGGCTTTTTTTATTCGAGATTTTCAGTTCTGGCAATTTTTGTTTTTGTCAATTTTTATTTTTTGGATATTTATGTTATTCGTGATTTTCAGTTTTGCCTATTTTTGACTGAAGATTTTTGTTTCTTGTGATTTTTGATTTTGGCTACTTTAGTCTTTGGCGATTTTAAATTTCGGCGATTTTTGTTATTCGCGATTTTCGGTCTTGGCGATTTCTGACTTTGACGATTTTTGCTTTTCGTTGTTTTTGATTTTGGCGATTTTTGTTATTCGCGAATTTCGGTTTTGGCGATTTCTCATTTTGGCGATTCCGCCCATATTTTTCACGACTACTCACAGTGGTAATTAATATACTTGTCAAAAGTTTCGAGTCTGCCATTTTCATAGTACTTCATATTTTTTTCATAGGAGGTGCCACACCCATTGGTTCGATCCCATACATTTTTTGGGCAACTACTGAATTCAGACAAAGTCCCAATTCTTTTTCTATTAAAGTACGCCAGTTATATGATATTAAATATTTACTTTCTATGGTGGTAACACGCCCATTGGTCCGATTCCGCCAATTTTTCCGCGATTCTTCAAATTAGTTTAATATGCACATGTACATAGTTTTAGAACTCTTGCTGTCGTAGTACTCCACATATTATAAGTTGGAATGAGATGTTAAAAATGTACTTTATATGGGAAGTGCCAAGTCCACATGAAAAAACTAAAAAAATAAAGCCTATTTTTCCTTCCGGATAGGCAATTACCTACTGTAAAAATGTAATAAGATCGGTCTAGTGGTGTAGTCTCCTATAAACCACATACAAACAAACGTACAAACATACAAATCTCCATTTTTATATATAAGATAATGTAAAGTTCATATAAATGCGACCCATTATACATTAATTATGGATAAGTAAAATTATTTAAATAGATTTACTGGTAACAGTGGTTCAGTTTAAAAAAAAATTTAATTTTGGTTGATTTATTCAATGAAAAGGAGGATATATGTATACTCAATTCACCCCACAATTTCATTCAATTTAAGTAAAAAAATTCATTTTTTATATTTGTTCATATAAAGAGTAAAAAAAAACGAATTTTTTGACTAAAATTGAATGAAATCAATATAGGTCGTATATGGGTACCCCACATAATTTTCAGCGCTGAATATTTTGGGCTATTTTAAATATGGGAAGGCCAAAGATTGAATCGTCGATGCACGAAAACGCCCCCTGGCGGCTGTTGAAAATAAAAATAAAAGTGAAAAATGGATTTCCCGACCCAAAAACCCTCAGTATACACATTTTCAATAATTTTTTACATTTGAATGAGTATTACGGAAAATATCATATCTTGTCATGGCCCATAGTACCAGAATAGCGATGAACCCATGGCGATTTTTTCGGCCCCCATACAATTTGACCCACCCTAATATATATATATATATTTTTTTTTTATGTACTCCGGGTTTTCCATTTTCAAAATGTATGCTAAAAACTTTTTGTACGGAAACAAACCTTAACAGAAAATAAAAAATTTTAAATAAATTTATAATTTTAATTTTCAATTTCTGAAATAGACATAAAACATCTGATTTTTTTCATTTAATAGGGTTCACATAAGTTGAGCTGGACCTGAAAGGTATTTCTTTTTAGCCGTTTTGCAGATTTACAGATTTTTTAATTTTTTCCTTTATTTTGAGTAAATTGAATTTAAAGTTGCTACTAACACATACATAAAACAAGTAAGAAAATTATAGTCGGTTTAGACCGACTATACGATACCCTATACCATGCGTTTAGAGACCCTATCTCTTAAGCCAAACTAACTGGACATAGAAAATAAGATAAACCAAATTTGAGTGCGATTTTTATTAATTTTTTTTTGGCTGCAGATATGAAAAAGTTCATATGGGATGCTATATCTATATGGGGACTAGGCCCAAAAATGGACCGATCCTGACTATGTTTGGTAAAGTCTCTTGTATTTTGCAAAAATTTATACAAACAAAATTTGAGAAGAATCAGTGCATTGTTTTTTGATAGATTTAAGTGAAGATCGGCGTTCATCCTATAAAAGCTTATATACAAAATTTCATCAAAATATATTCATATTTGCGACCTGCAGTTTGATTACAAGGTTTACATGGACACACAGACGGACGGACATCGTTAAATAGCATCAGTTTGTGATTCTGATTCGATCGGTATAATAAAAGATGGGTCTAAGTCAAATATTTTTAGTAGTTACAAACATCAGCACACAGTCATTATACCGAAACCACATAGTGGTATAGGGTATAATTATACATATGCTACGTGTGTTTTATTAAATTTGTTAATGTGTTTGTTAATGAGTTTATTATCTTCATTCACAATAATAATAAACCATAAAAGTGTTGGTTTGTGAATTGGCTAGGTTGAAAAATAAAACTGCTTAGAAATTGCACTCGAATTTCGAGCGCTGGAATCTGCTAGTTTTTATTAATGCGTTAAAAATTAGAAAAAAAAACATATCTGTTTGAAACCGTAAGGCAAAGTCAACTTGATTTAAAAACGATAAAAAAAAATAACAATTTCGTTTTCCATCAAATCTTTATTTATCTATATTTCCAAAGAACAAAATGAAAAATTAAATATATTTACTTTTGAAATAAAAACGAAAGCAAATCAAAAATTGATTTACATTACACCTACTTTCGATTTTGGTATTGATTTTAAATGTACTCGTATAATAATCACTTGTTTGAATATACATTTGGAATTCTAACGACAAAAGTTGAGAATTAGAATTTGTTAAGCAATCTGCTAAAAACAGCAAAAAACATAAAAATCTGCTCATATGGCAACATTGATCTTTGAGATTCTCTCACGCACTTTTCTCTTAATGTTTGTGTGAGGGTTTGAGTCAGTGATGGAAAAGTTCGTACAATTGTACATTTTTCGGTTTCAGTTCCCTAATACAGGTAATTTTTATTTTAATTATATTAGCAACTGGTGTAGTGGTGTAAGGAGTGTTCGCATATTTTAACATATGTATATTACAAAAAAAAATTGGGCCACATATATTATCGAATGAGAGTGTTTGGCACTTTTCAAATTTAGTTTCATCGGTCGCCGTAAACTTCGAAATAACCAGCGAAATGAATAAAATTATAGGATATTTAAATTACTATTTTTGCAGTAGTGCTAGTCGGAGAGACGATGGGAGCAACTACATTATTTTACTTAGGAAACTTTATGGCTAATGCCAGTACAGAAAAATTTATATTTCTCTCAACAAAAGTTAACATTAATAATGTCGTTCCATAAATTTACTCTTCAAAATGTTATTTTAGGAAAAACAATCAGTGCGTGGTAGAAAAGAAGAAAACGTTTGTATATTTCTAAAACTCATAACTACTCTGTATTCTTAATAAGACCGGTTTCTGGCATTTCACCCTTCATCAGTGATTGCATTAAACATTGTAATAATTGATCAGATTGTTTCTTGGTATATGACATTTTTCTAGTTAGCGTTGCCGTAAGGTTGGAACCTGCATATTCTTATCTTTTCGTTTTTTCCATAATTTCACTGCCACAATGATTTATTAAAGTAAAGGTGCTATTACACGATGTGTTTTTTACATATGTACTGTCACTTTTTTTATCCATATGAAATTCCGCATGTTTGTCAAAATTGTCTTTTACATACGATTCATAATTTTTGCTATCACACGTGCATATGTCTTTCCGTATGACATAACCTCTAAATGTAAACAACAGCTGATTTAATTTGTGAATTTGCAAAAATTTATTGTTAAAAAAAAGTTATATATTTTTTAATTGGTAATTAATATTAAACAATTTATTTTTCTTTCAATATTAATCTTTATAATTTACTCTGTTTTTCTTTCGCCACAAGCAGTGTTGTATTTTCATATGTTTGTCATGCAAAAATAGAACCTGTTCTAATTGAAAAATGTACTTGTGACTTTCCTCATGTATTGTACATAAACAATGTTTCATATGTATCACATGATGTGTACAACTTTTGTTGTGGGAAAATTTGACAGTACATATGTAAAAAACACATCATGTAATAGCACCTTAAGCATTTAAATACGTTATAACTTACATATGTAGGTAGCCGTTGTTAACTGATTGTGAGTCGTGATGTATTTCAAAGAGTGAGTAAGCATAATATTGTTATTCTTTGGCTTGGGAAATTTTGTCATTGCTTAATGAGCATCTACTAAGAGGTTATTGTTTAAATTGTACAAATATTTAATTTCGATTATAAAGAATATTCCAGAGATTAAAAACGATTCAACTTCTTTCAAACCAATAATACATATAATCTTTTTTTTTCAGTGCATAAAAACACCTGAAAATGATTATTCATAACTTTTTATAATAATAAAAACAAAAAAGAAACATGGAATTTGTTTATTTTTGCCTCGACTTTGATAAGAAATGTTAATACAGATGAGTGTATGTATATACATATGTTTTCAATTAACATTTATGTAGTTATTATGTGGTAGTGTTGAGACTAACAGTAATATTCGTTAACAGTGAGTTTTTTGTTTTGATTACAATTCCTACGAATGCGCTGACGTTATGGCGAAATTGTGTTAAATAAACAATTATAGTCATCACACAAAAAAAAAAAACATAAAATCTTTATTTATTATTGCCCATGATTTACACAAATGAATTTAAAAAAACAGGTTTAGTTCTTGTTTTTTTTTTTTTTTTTTTTGATAAAAGAGATCATTAACAGAGCTCTGTTAAAATATTTTCAGCTCTCACGCTCTTAATTTATTATAAGTGCTGTAAGATTTCCCATTTCCCTTGGACTGTTGTTAAAAAAAATCCCTGTAAATACCCTGAAGGATTTTTTTAAGTAGATTTTATTGCTAAAATTATTAGCATACTTGCAAACAATTTTAGCTATGTAAAGTGCTTTATATTTTACACAAACTTTTTGAATAAAACGAAATAAATTTGGTTATCGAATAACGTTTGATCTCAAGCTATTATATTATTTTTTCTTTCGTACTTAAATTAGATGAAAAAATTTAAATTTGTGACTATTGTACATGCAACTTTTTAACACCACCTGTGAATTTGCTGGCAACAACTCTTTGACATTTTTTTTTTTTTTATTTTATAGGAATATCTTTAGTTGTTCATTCGCGACTATATAAATATACATACGAACAAAACAAAAAATATTTCAAATTGTTTAATTATTGTACAATAGAAATGGAAGATTTTAATGAACCAAATATAATTTAAGATTTATTTGATTTTACATAATCTGACATATTTGGATAATAGTGAATACTCATTCACTTCGAAAGTAGAATACGAATAAAACAAAATAACAAGAATAGAAATGAGTACAAAGACAAATTTAAAAAAAAATCTTGAAAACAGAAATCGTGAACTACTTTTTACTCCGCTTGCTTCTCTACTCCTTTTGCTACCATTACGAATTGCATGCAAGTTTCATGAGAAAATTTCATGGCAATTTAAATGTGTAAAATGTTAACTAAGATTCTTTAAAAAATACAATACTGAATTTGATTAAGTAAAAAAAATCCCTTGTCAAAAAAAAAAATCATGTGAGTCCGATCGCAGGGGAGATGTGTAAACATCTAGTAATTAAAGATTTTTTATAGCACTTTCTTAAAATCAAACAGAAAGCGTATACTTATAGCAATCAACTGCAGCGACTCTGTTAATAAAAAAATATTTATTATTATTTATTATTTTAACCGGTTAATTTTTAATTTTTCGCTTTTTATTTTTAATTTTTCGTTTTTCATTCTTCATTTTTCATTTTTTTTTTTAAATTTTTCATTTTTTACTTTTAATTTTTCATTTTTTCATTTTAATTTTTCATTTTTTATTTTTCATTTTTAATTTTTTTCTTCATTTGTCGTTTTTCATTTTCCAGTTTTTATTTTTCTTTTTCAATTTTTCATTTTTTATTTTTCAATTTTCATTTTTTATTTTTCATTTTTGTATTTCATTTTTCGATTTTCACTTTTTATTTTTCATGTTTCATTTTTCATTTTTAATTTTTTATTTTTCATTTTTCATCTTTCATTTTTTATTTTTCATTTTTAATTTTTAATTTTTTATTTTTCATTTTTTTATTTTTCATTTTTTATTTTTCATTTTTATTTTTCGTTTTTCATTTTTAATTTTTATTTCATTTTTCATCTTTCATTTTTTATTTTTCATTTTCAATTTTCAAACAGGTTATCATAATATCAAAATTTTTTCACCAATACCATCACATTTTGTCTTACGACTCACATGTTACGCTCACATCTTACGCTCACATGTTACGCTTACATGTTACGCTGTTTTTTGAACACATCAATAAAAAACAAATCATTAACTTAACTAAGTTTCTTCATCTGACAAAATCTTAAAATGCTAGATTATCTAAGTATTTCTTGGGCAAGAGTGTAACAACAATGCTGCATTGCATTGCGTTTTTCCGCTGTATTTATAGCAGTTTATGAAATTTTCGATTGTAAATTAAAAATACAACCGTATTTTTAACTAACTCTAAACTTTTTCGATATGGACCCAGTTTTTTCACATACTAAAAAAATTCACAATTTTTATAAATTTGTTGACTCCTTATTTCTCTTATTTGGAAAATTCATGGTTTTTGGTTACTGTTTATGAATTTTTATTAAAATGTGGCAGCGTTAAAAGTTAAAACGGAATGGAAATAAAATAAGTTTTATTTTTTCCACGACGCACTATGTTTTTTCCTGTCAAATCGTATACAATAAACGCCGAGGAAAGAAAACGTTGAGATTTTGTTTATATCTTACGAATAGATCGTTTAACTGACAGAAAAATATTTATTTAGAATAAAATATCAACGTAAGAATATTAATTTTTAATTATATCTGAATATTCCATTATGTCTTAATACATTATTTTGTTAGGCTTAAAGATATTTCGACCCAGATCAAAAGTTTCTTTTCGAATGGGAAAGCCTCAGAGTATATTAAAAGTATGAATTACTTATAGAATCCCTATGAATCGTTTAAATCCACGTTTTGTAATTTTTTTGTGATATGGCAACTCTGAAGAGAACAACTGATAAATAAAAGAATTTAAGTTACTTAAATTATATGAAAAAAAAAAAATAGTACCAAGTCAACAGCCGTAATTGTGAGATCGTGAGTGGCTAGTAAAAAAGTTGTAGTAAAAACCAAAATAGAAAAGAGAGTGCCATGTGAATGTGATTGAATCAAATAGTATTATTAAATTATAACAAAAATAAGGTGTCATTTAACATAGGAGAAAAATAAACATAATGAAATTAAAAAAAAAATGAATCATAATAGACATCACATTTCAAAAACAACAAAATTTTATACTAAAAAAAATAATATAACAAGAAATAGCTTTCCACTAAAATATTTTTTAAGTGAAAGAAAATTAATTTAAGATTTCAATTAATACTCCCTAATAAAGATTGATACGACTCGTACTGAAACTTGATCATAATGTATGAAATTCAATATTAAAATCAATTTACTCGAGTTTAGTGAAAATCAGTAAGCATTTACCAATATACATATGTTTAAAGCAAATACATATCATTAATTTTATTGGTTTTCCATTTATATAAATAAAATTAAAAAAAAAAACAAATATTTTTGATTGTGTTACAAATTCTTGATCATGTGTTTTTAACTTGAAGTGGTTTTTTGCGTATTTTTGTGTTATGTAGTTTTTTATGTAGTTGTGAAAAAAAAGTTCTTACTCTTTATAATTGTTGTATTTTTTAATATATCGACTATAGACCAGTGTTGCATTGTTGAAGGTTTCCCCACAGATTTAGGGTTTCATATCTAGTTTAGAGGGTTGTTTTATTTTTTAAGAAGCTTTTTAAAAACTTGAATTTTCCAGAAATGTGAAAAAATTATTTTTAAAAATATAAAAAAGAAAAGAAAAACGATAATGATTTTAAAAAAATTGTGCAGAAATTTGTATAACTTGTACTAAAATCGTTATATATTTTAGTCGAAGTTTTTTTGTGCCAAGTTATTGAATTATTAAATTTTATAGAAGCAATGAAAAGGAAATTATTTAAACACCTAATTTACTGTTCTTTTTTAATTTTAAGAGGGAATAAAAATTTTATGGCAACACCGCTATATACACCACAATATTTAATTATGCTCATTACTTGGTACAAAATGTTTGTATTTTGTAGCTCTCAAAGTACAAAGTACTGCCACCAATCCATAAATGCCTTGTGTTAATCTAATTAATGCGTTTTTTAAACCTTTTTATATTAATTTTAATTTGCAGTCAGTGTTATCAGATTTTTTACCTCCATAACCAAAATCAAATGTCAAAAAAGTTTAACAATAAAAAATCTCAACTTTTATTTTATAAAGTTATAAATATATATATATGTATGTATATATGTAGGTATGTAATCCAAAAATTAATTAAAATATTAAAAATTTTAAAAAAATTAAAAATAAAACAACAAATTAAGACTTTTTGATTGGAACAGAATAGCGACCATATAATTCTGAAAGGCCATGTTGAGTAGATAATTTTTCTAGAATAAACTTATATTCCAGCTGGTCTGCGTTTTTTTCTACAGTGGGCCAAAGTTTTAATTTTTTGGACGAAGGGAGCATTATACTAAAAGAAAAAAATGTTGTAAGTTAATGTCTAATAGAATTCCTATTGTCAGAGTTATATCGTCGAAAAAAAACTTAAATTAAAAATTAAAAATTCAAAATTCAAAATTAAAAATTAAAAATTAAAAACTAAAAATTAAAAATTAAAAATTAAAAATTAAAAATTAAAAATTAAATATTAAAAATTAAAAATTAAAAATTAAAAATTAAAAATTAAAAATTAAAAATTAAAAATTAAAAATTAAAAATTAAAAATTAAAAATTAAAAATTAAAAATTAAAAATTAAAAATTAAAAATTAAAAATTAAAAATTAAAAATTAAAAATTAAAAATTAAAAATTAAAAATTAAAAATTAAAAAAATTAAAAAAATTAAAAAATTAAAAAATTAAAAATTAAAAATCAAAAGAATAAAAAATTAAAAATTAAAAATTCAAAATTCAAAATTAAAAATTAAAAATTAAAAATTATAAATTAAAAATTAAAAATTAAAAATTAAAAATTAAAAATTAAAAATTAAAAATTAAAAATTAAAAATTAAAAATTAAAAATTAAAAATTAAAAATTAAAAATTAAAAATTAAAAATTAAAAATTAAAAATTAAAAATTAAAAATTAAAAATTAAAAATTAAAAATTAAAAATTAAAAATTAAAAATTAAAAATTAAAAATTAAAAATTAAAAATTAAAAATTAAAAATTAACAAGTAAGAAAATTATAGTCGGTCTAGACCGACTATATGATACCCTATACCATGGTTTAGAGACCCTATCTTTCGGTCCAACTACTTCGATATAGAAAATAAGCATAAACCAAATTTGAGTGGGATTTTTATTAATTTTTTTGGCTGCAGATATGAAAAAGTTCATATCGGATGGTCCAAAAATGGATCGATCCTGATCATGTTTGGTAAAGTCTCTTGTATTTTGCAAAAATATATACAAACAAAATTTGAGAAGAATCAGTGCAATATTTTTGTTTTTTAATAGATTTAAGTGAAGATCGGGAAGCAGCTCTATATGGGGTCAAAGGGATCATTTTTGGACTACTCATTAGTGGATGTAATGAACGCATAAAAACCCAATTTGAGTAAGATCTATATGACAATTTGGATCTTATGGCAATTTATGTCGATTTCATATGGGTAATTTGTATGGGGGCTAGGTCTGAACATGGACCGATTCTCACCAATTTCAATAGCGTTCATCCCATGGCCGATAAAAGCTTATATACCAAATTTCATCAAAATACATTCATATTTGCGACCTGCAGTTGATTACAAGCTTTACATGGACACACAGACGGACGGACGGACGGACGGACGGACGGACATTGTTAAATCAACTCAGAAAGTGATTCTGATTCGATCGGTATACTTAAAGATGGGTCTAGGTCAAATATTTTTGGTTGTTACAAACAGCAGCACAAAGTCATTATACCCAAACCACATAGTGGTATAGGGTATAAAAATTAAAAATTAAAAATTAAAAATTAAAAATTAAAAATAAAAATTAAAAATTAAAAATTAAAAATTAAAAATTAAAAATTAAAAATTAAAAATTAAAAATTAAAAATTAAAAATTAAAAACTAAAAATTAAAACTTAAAAATTAAAAATTAAAAATTAAAAATTGAAAATTAAAAATTAAAAATGAAATATTAAAAATTGAAAATTAAAAATAAAAAAATTAAAAATTAAAAATTAAAAATTAAAAATTAAAAAATTAAAAATTAAAAATTAAAAATTAAAAATTAAAAATCAAAAATTAAAAATTAAAAATTAAAAATTAAAAATTAAAAATTAAAAATTAAAAATTAAAAATTAAAAATTAAAAATTAAAAATTAAAAATTAAAAATTAAAAATTAAAAATTAAAAATTAAAAAATAAAAATTAAAAATTAAAAATTATAAATTATAAATTATAAATTATAAATTATAAATTATAAATTATAAATTATAAATTATAAATTATAAATTATAAATTATAAATTATAAATTATAAATTATAAATTATAAATTATAAATTATAAATTATAAATTATAAATTATAAATTATAAATTATAAATTATAAATTATAAATTATAAATTATAAATTATAAATTATAAATTATAAATTATAAATTATAAATTATAAATTATAAATTATAAATTATAAATTATAAATTATAAATTATAAATTATAAATTATAAATTATAAATTATAAATTATAAATTATAAATTATAAATTATAAATTATAAATTATAAATTATAAATTATAAATTATAAATTATAAATTATAAATTATAAATTATAAATTATAAATTATAAATTATAAATTATAAATTATAAATTATAAATTATAAATTATAAATTATAAATTATAAATTATAAATTATAAATTATAAATTATAAATTATAAATTATAAATTATAAATTATAAATTATAAATTATAAATTATAAATTATAAATTATAAATTATAAATTATAAATTATAAGTTATAAATTATAAATTATAAATTAAAAACTAAAAACTAAAAATTAAAAATTAAAAAATAAAAAATAAAAATTAAAAATTAAAAATTAAAAATTGAAAATTAAAAATTAAAAATTAAATATTAAAAATTGAAAATTAAAAATAAAAAAATTTAAAATTAATTAAAAATTAAAAACTAAAAATTCAAAATTAAGAATGAAAAACGAAAAACGTAAAATTAAAAAATTAAAATAAAAAAATTAAGATTTAAAAATAAAAAATTAAAATAATATAAATTAAAGTTAAAACCTAAACATTAAGGGCCGTATGCAACAAAATTAAAGTGTACTTCATGTAGTCTTTGTTGTATGTTTTTCACACGAAATTTGTTAATAAAGTCTTCTTGAAGTACACTTTAATTTTTTGGCATACGGCCCTAAAAATTTAAAAAGATGTATATTATCGAAAAAATGGTCCTTTTCTTAAAAAAATTGTCTGTTTTTAAAAAAGTAAATTCTCTTAAAAAAGTTCCTTTTCTTTTAAAATTTCCTTTCCCTAAAAAGTAGAAAGCATTTAATTAAAATTACTTTCTTTTAAAAAAATACCTTTTCTAAAAAAATAACTTTTTAAAAAAATAGCTTTTCCTTGAAAAGAACATTTGAAAGTGTATTTTCTTAAAAAGGTGACTTTTCTTAAAATTGGATTTTCATCAGTTTCCTTTGGGCTTTTTATACCCTCCATACCACTGCACAGAGGGTATATATCAGTTTCACAATCCGTTTGTAACTAATCGAAATAAATTCCGCAGACCCCATAAACTATTTATATTCTCGATCCTTATAAATGGAGAAGTCGATCTGACGTTGTCCTAAAATTTTTGTTAATCTAGCCGACATAATTTTAAATGTAACCTTTTTATCTTTAAGTGTTAACAACCTGGTTATGACATTGTGTTTATAATACGGTTGGATGGTATCAAAGATTCGGCATAACCGAATATAACACTCTTACTTGTTTTTAACATAATTTTATTTTTCAATAAAGTTTTGTGAAGAGTTAAAAACAAGAATAATAGATGAATTTACTGCTGGTCTTAAGCAATAGAAAATTTGTGATAAGTATTCTATGAATAAATTCATAATTTCAAAAATTATCAGGAAATATCGTAAAAGAGGTATGGTGACGACACAACATTTAGGCGGCCGGCGCCGCAAAACGAGTCAAAGACGAACAATTTAATACCGAGATAGTTTAAAAAATGTTAAAAAATATGTGCTCGAACTGTTTCCCGCGAGCAATTGAATTCGTCATATATGTCAACCCTGTTTTCAGTCTATATCAACTCCTAATTATATTGTTGGACCCCCATTAAGATATATTGCATTGTACCAACACATCTACCATCTGGATGATGATGTTATTTAGGTTGAGTTTTACACTTAAATGTAATTATCATGTTTTTGAAATTGTTCCCAAAAGTTCGAAAAAATATAATATATTATACTCGTACATTAAGGGTTTTCACTCTTGGTAGTAAAGTACCCTTGTAACCCTTGTAAATGTTGTAGATATAGTAAAAGTACTATTATTTACAACACCGCAACAACAAAATGTATGAAATGAAAATTTACTACGCTGTGGTTAAAGTACAAGGGTAAAAGGTATAGTACATTAACAAGACTAAACATTTACAAGACTAAAACAGCTGATCGTTGAGCTGCCAAAACAATTGTTTAATTTTATTGTTCATTTTGTGGTCACTATTAAAATAAATAATAAAAAATGGATCAAAATAATAAATAAATTAATAATAAAGATGGACCGATAGGTAAATTAAGCATTTTCGGCATTTTTCTATTCTTCAAATGCTTTTTGATATTTTTTAGTTTTCAAATTGATGGAAAACAAAACAAAAATCAGCTGATTCATTAATTTACAATACATAATACAATATACACGGAAAAGACGTTCACGCTTTGTAATATAAAATCGTTGTAAATATAACAGGGTTGTAAATTTAACACCAAGAGTGAATACCGCTATTATAATAAATGGTGGTGAGGTATGTCTAGTAGGTTTGATAGTTATCAGCACAAGCTCATTAAAGCCTAACCACAACGTGGTGTAGGGTGTAAGTCTTACTTACAAATAAAATGGAAACCCTCTTTTGTAGGGAAATCGGAGGTTTAGATTTAGTTGATAAGATCGCTAATAGAATTTCTATAATATACGAATATATTTAAAAATCAAGATAATTCAAATTCATTAATATAAATACGTTAAGTGTTTCTTAAAAAAATTTTAACGAATTAACAACTTTTAAAAAGATATAAACTGGTTAAATTAAATTATTGAAAAAATGTGTGAAAACGATTCCACACAAGTCATAATGTTTTTTTAATGAGTTTTTATACTTAGTCAAGTATACAGTGTAAGCCAAAATATTACAGACAGGTGTTGTTTTTTTTAGCACATTTTAACAAAAAATGCAATTTAAAGAAAACTAATTAAATTTATAGTTGTAGCTCTATAATAAACATTAATCACAATTTTTTGTATTTTCTTCGGTATAGGGTTGTATTTTTTCAATTTAAGGTTGAAGACTACGTTAACCACTCACCGGTGATTTTAAATATAATATTTCGAAACCAGAACCGCTACGATAAATTAATAACGTTATTGATATATCAACTCTTATTTTAGTACAAAGTATAATAGAGCCAATGAATAAATTAGTTTTTTTAACAGTCACATAATTTGCGAATAGAATGAAATAAATGGGATAAATATATATACAGAAGTGCCAGTACTGCTGGCCTGAAGAAATTCACGATTTGATTTTTGCAACTGCCGAAATTTTTTTAATATTACAATTTTACAATATAACTTCTACTGTTTGTCGTTAAATGACAAATTATCGATCTCTCTCTCACTCACTCTTTCCTCTATTCGATTTTCTTTTAAGACGTAATTATGATTGACATTTTTTCTTTACAATCGTTCATTACATTTTGTTTGGCCCTGTATTTGAAGTATTTACTATTATAGAAAACATGTGTGAAAAATCAACACACACACACACATATATTCAGTAACATATTGTTTTACACATTTCTGCATATATGCACAATTGTAATTGTGGTTTCACACATTTTGTCGATAAGCATAACTCTGTGAGGTCTTTTAATTGATTGCAGACCCAAATCCAGACTATCGAATTATCCGGATTATTAAGGTTTTTATCTCTTGATATTTTTAAATAAAAAAAATATTTAAATATATTAGATTTTGTTGTTTTATTAAAAAAAAGTGGGTGTACTTCTGAAAAGCGCATACCTCCGATCGGTCTGAAATTTGATCTACTAACGTATTTCGACCTGCTAATCACGAATATGATGGTGAAAATTGCCGCAATGCCGTTTTCAGCATTGTTTTTTCCGCTGTGCATTGCCGCATTATCCTGTCCGATTAAAACATTTTAGCTTTGTGTGTGTGTGTGTGTATTTGTTGCTACGGTCGCATTGTGGTTGTATTTGTCTTCTGTTAGGGATCATTTCAATGTCGCGTAACCATTGCAAAGTTTTTACGTGATCTTGCAATATCGAGCTTAAATGAAAGATGTTATAATTCCGATCCATTACGCTGTAGTAGCTTCGCTCTACATATTTTCGGCTGCAGTACTTGAACTTTGACTATTTTCCGCTGTAGAAGTTTAAATCTAAATACATCGGTCAAGATAGTGCGGCAATGCACAGCGGAAAAAACAAGGTTTATTCCGATTTTTATATTGAAAACGGCATATTTTTATTCACACAATGATTATATTAAATATTGTAATAATTGTCATGTTATAATTGATTTAATTATTTCTGTATGAAATTTGTCTATTTTAGGGAATAGAAAAAGTACCAACTCCATATTTTTCAACCAGTACCCACCCTTCTACTTACATCTCTATTAAGATCTTTAACAATTTGAGCTTTATCAAAAATAGATAACTATTTTTTCCAATGGTCATTTGAATAAATAATAGCGATCACTCATTATATTATTATAGAATACGCAATGGGTTGCGAATTGCAGTCCGGCATACCGAGTAATATAGATTAGCAGGGTTCGGATAATCGAGTACATACTGTATATCAAAACCGCATTGTATTTAAAAAAAAATTATTTTCTGTTTATTAACTATACAAATTTATTTTTCAACGTATTTCAGAAAAATTTGCTACAGCTTACTTGTATATAACGCTCATAGTTACTCCACTTTTCATTAAATGAATAATGTACACTTTAAATAACCCCAGGAGATGGCGGTTATTTTTTTGTCTAGTTTAATCTATATGTATAAATATAAAACCCACTGGTGGGTAAGACAACAAATAAATCAACTTTCTCTCGACTGTCATTACATGCATTCGAAGCGCCTACAATTGTTGGAATAGTTTACGATACATACAGTGTTGGTCAGAACAAACGCAACCAAAATCACTATTTACCTTTTTTTTTCTATTTTCTAGCATTGTTGTTTTTCTGAAATCTTCTTTATCATTTCTTACTCTTTATAACATTACAAATAAAAATACAAAACTAAAATTGTAAACTAATAGAACCGTTATATTTTTGATGTGTAAACATCTATAAGAGCAGGGGGCTAAATTTCAATTTCACAATACATTCACAAAAACAGCGTAACATGTGAGCCGTAAGACAAAATCGGTGTAATTTATGTTTGTATTGGTGAAAAAATTATGATGTTTAATAACCTGTTTGAAAATGAAAAATGAAAAATAAAAAATAAAAATGAAAAATAAAAAATTAAATATAAAAAATGAAAAATGCAAAATGAAAAAAAAAAAAATAAAAAATGAAAAAAAAATGAAAAATAAAAAATAAAAAATGTAGAATGAAGAACGAAAAATGAAAAATAAAAAATGAAAACTGAAAAATAAAAAATGAATAATAATAAATGAAAAATTAAAAATAATAAATGAAAAATGAAAAACAAAAAATGAAAAATGAGAAATAAAAGATGAAAAAAATAAAAAAAAAGAAAAATGAAAAATAAAAAATGAAAAATTAAAAATTAACCTGTTGAAATAATAATAAATATTTTTATATTAGCAGTGTCCCTGCAGTTGATTGTTATAAGTGATACATAGATTACGCTTTCTATTTGATTTTAAAAAAGTGCCATAAAAAGGCTTTAATTACTAGATGTTTACACATTTGCCCTGTGATCGGACTCACATGATTTTTTTTTATTTACAAAAATACCCAAAATGGCACTATTTCAGTTGGACAAAACAAAAGCAACATTTAATATTATTAAAGAATCCTTTGTTTTTTATAACTTCGCAGCATGGATTCAATAAAGTGGTTAATAATATTGACTGGAATGTTTTTCCACTCAGTTTCCAGCGTTGCTTTTAAAGGTTGTTTAGAAGTGAAAGCCTGACCAGCTACTCGCCGCTTTAAAATTCCAAATAAGTTCTCAATTGGGTTCAAATCAGGTTAGAAGCCCATTTTCAGCGAGCCACTCTTTTACCAGCTTCGATGTATGTTTCGGGTCGTTGTCGAGTTGAAGTATCCAACGGAGCGGCATCTCCCACCGAGAATGTGGCATCATAATATTAACAAGAATGTCTCTATATTTAAATCTGTCCATTAACCCGTCGATTTCGTGGAAGCGTCCAATGCCAAAACCAGAGAAGCATGTCCATTGCTTCGCAGTTGAACTGCAGTAGCGATCTCCTTTCTTGCGGCGACCAGTGCACATTCAGTCAGAGTTAAACAAATGAAATTTTGACTCGTCGCTAAATAAAACAGTTTTCCATTTTTCAGGCGTCCAGTTTTCATATTTTTGTGCAAAATGAAGTCTACAGTGGTTTTTTAATGTTCGGCGACGAAAGGTCCTTGAATCTTTATTTAAATTTAACTGATTTAAAGTAGTTTTTGATGATTTAAATGGATATTTTTGGTGCTCCTCCCAAATGCAATGTTTTTACAGATTTTGTTGGTTCAATTTTTTATAAGCCGAAATATTATAGAGGTCAATAACGATTTTGGTTGCTTTTGATCAACAACAACACTGTATGTCCAAACAAATACACTTGGTAGAAAAAATATCCGTACACGTAAAATTAAAACTGTCATACTATGAAAAAAAGAGGTAAAATTTGTTAAGATATATATATATATAGGTTTGTCATTCCCTTTGTAACCACTGTGCAGATGGTATATATAGGTTTGTCATTCCCTTTATACTGAAATAATTGCCGGAGACCCCAAAACCATAAATTTTCTCGATCCTTATGACCGTCTGTCTGTGGAAATCACGAAATCAATAATTGAGCTAGACTGTTGTTTTTGCATAAAATCGTTTATTAATATCCCAAAGCAGTCGCTATTTAAAATCGTCAAAAATGGAACAAAAGGTCACGAGATATGAATGAAACTTTGAAAAACTCTTGAAAAAATAAAAATGTTCAGAGTGGTTGTAGTTTTTCTTAAGATATTTATATGTTGTAATTCCTCTTATTACCGTTGTATATTTCTTTTATAGTTATCACGATATTACAATGAAAATCGCCAATATGAATGAAAAACATTATAATCCCTAACAAAGTAAAACAAAAAGTACACTTTTTAAAAAAAAAGTACCCTTTATAAATAAATTAAAAATTTAAAATTAAAAATTTAAAATTAAAAATTTTAGTGTCATTCTTTAGTTTCTGTTTTTATTAGTTTTGTATTAAATAATATTAATTTAAAATTTGCTTTTTTAATATTATAATTTCTAGCCAAGAATCATTCAAATTTTTTGGAATTATCGTATGACTTCTAAGGTCTAAAAACAGTCTTAAATAATGAATTTCATTGGTGTTCTATGAAGTAGTAAGAGAACTTATAGGTTTTCTACTCTAGTAAATGAAAATAATGTAATTTATCAAATAATGATTAATTCTTTTTAATGATCAATGTATTTTATAAAAATGAAATGATAATAGAAATTGGCCAACAAGAAAAACAATTAACTTTAAACTTAATTGGTATTCGAATTTAATGTTTCAATATCGGCAACAGTTTCAAAGTGTTAGCCGTAACCAATATTGGGTGGAGGGTATCAAAGATTCGTCACAGCTGAATTTAACACTCTTACTTGTTTTTAATTAAATCCAAAAAATATTTAAAAAATATATCGAGGGCTTATATTCAAAAAGTGCTATCTGTATCAACAATTATTTTAAAGAGAGCGTGTAAAACCAAATTATTAATAAGATCTGAAAGTATTTGTCGATCGATTTGCCACAATATCTATTAAGAAATAGTCGTACTAATCATCTATGATATCAAAATTAATATTATATTTGACAATTATATTAGACAACAGTTTGAAATGAAAAATTATTATTACTGTCAAATGTAGATAGCACTTTTTGAATATAAGCCCACGATATAGAAAAAAAATTAAATATTTTTAAAATTTTTTTTCACCATTTAAAAAGTTTAATTTTCATACGTATGTATTTCTTAAATTTTGTGTATTTTTTATAATTTTTTTAAACGAATGAAATTTCCTTAAAGAGACTACATGCCTTTAAAACGCTACTATATGTCTTAAAAAATTAGATTGCCAGATAAATGGAGTACCTTCCTGTGAAATCTGATATCAAAAATCTCTGGTAGATTTTCCTTTGAAAAAAGTCAATAGTGGAGGGAAATGTGTTAATAGCATAAAGTGTGTTTAAACAAATAAAAACTATATTATAATATTAGTAATTGTTTATTTGTTGGTATATAAAACAACTTATTAATTTTTTTTTTGTTATCAACAGGTGGTCAAATTCTTATATGTCATTTATCATATCTCATTTATTATATTCTCTAAAATAGCAAAAGCTTGTTTTAACTGATTCTCTCTTAATGTTTCTCTCTTCTTAATTTTATTTGTTTGTTCTCTCTTTTATTTTATTATCAGTTACCAAACCACAACATCAATTGAAAATCAACAATTTATTTTACTGTCACCTTCAAGGTTGTCCAACAACTTACACTATTAGCAATATTTAGTTGGCTTCCGTTTCCTACCGCCGTAACATCATGACTACACGCAAATTTATTTGTATACGGCGTTTCCTGACAGTTCTTCTCGGCATATTGTCGATCCTGGCTGGAGTGTATTTATATATAAATTGGATTAAAATTTTTACCGAAATGAGGGGAAAGGTAAGTGAAAGTATATAACAACGATAACACAAACATACATACATACATACATACATACATACATATGTGTGTATGTTTAATATTTTTAATTAATGTTTTTTTATTTTTTTGTTGCCAAAATTAACCAAAAGTATTTATTTTTCCTTTTATTCAAGTGTTATTCGCTATACAACAACAAGTTTAAATTTCAATAATTTTGCCATTCATTTCATTTTATTCCTATTTTATCTAATCTTTTATGAATTTTGAAAGCTTTTTGCGATAAAGGTTGGCTGACTTATTGTCTTCGTTTGATAAAACATTATTAGACTTCATTTCAAATGTAGTACCCGCATGTAATCAATTTTAGTGTTAAATTAAAAACCCAAATTCTGTTCTGGAATTATACTGGCAGTCATTAGTTACTTGTAAATATGAGGGCGGTCGCAGAACAACCCCACCTGACAAAGAAAACAATAAATTTTTGAAAAAATATCTTTATGCCCTCTTTGCTACATACACTTTTCCCAGCGATATTTAATAGCTTTGATACCCTGTATATAGAAAGAACTGTGTAGCTCTTTAAAATAGCCATCCAACGCAGAATCCACCCCTTTATTGTTGTTAATATTTTACTATCGAGTGATTTTTTCTAGTTTCGAAAAAGAAAATAATCCGAGGAAGCTATAGGGTTTTTCAATAAGAGCGCTACAAAAGTTTTTTTTAAATAAAACAAAAACGGTTTTGGATATCAATGAAATTCTTTATTCCTGTGAAAGTACGTTCGATGCCATTATGTATGGAAATCGATCTCTTTTGCATGGCCACCACGGGCACGCTTGCAGAAGTCCAGACGCTGAACCCAATTTTCGACAGTTTTCAAGCATAAATCGGCCGATACTGCTGCAATTTCAAGTTCGATATTCGTACGAAGTTCATCAATCGTCGCTGGCTTGTTGGCATAGACGATAGACTTGACGTAGCCTCACAGGAAATAGTCCAACGCCGTCAAATCGCACGACCGAGACGGCCAATCGACTGGACCATTTCGTGAGATAACACGTTCTCCAAACTTGGTTTCCAATAAATTGATTGTGACATTCGCTGTGTGGCTTGTGGCGCCGTCCTGTTGGAACCACATGTCCTCCAAGTCCATATCATCCAATTGGGGCCAAAAATATTCGGTTATCATTGAACGGTAGCGATTCCCATTCACAGTAACGTGCCGGTCTTGATCATCACGGAAGAAGTACGGCCCAATGACGCCGCCGGCCCATAAAACGCACCAAACCGTAATTTTTTCGGGATGCAATGATGACTAATGGAGTACGTGTGGATTGCTGTCTGACCAATAACGCATATTTTGTTTATTGACGAAGCCATTCAGCCAGAAATGAGCCTCATCGCTGCAGATGATTTTTCGATGAAAATCCGAATCATTTTCAAGTTGTTGCTCAGCCCAATTCACGAACATACGACGCTTCTGGTGGTCAAGCGGCTTCAGTTCTTGCGTCAATTTGATCTTGTCACAATGACGTCACAGAGATGCCCAACGCTTGAGAACGACTTGCGAGAGACACATTTGGGCTTTCTTCAACTGAAGCCTCAGTGGCAGCAATATTCTCGACACTACGGGCTCTTCTTTGTCTCACTGGCACGGGAACATTTTGTACTGTGCCTGTGGATTCAAATTTTTCCACTAGACGCTCAATTGTTGATCTGCTAGGACGATTATGACGACCATAAATTGGACGTAGCGTTCTTAACGTTGAGGCCACTAACTCCGAATTTCGGTAGTAAATTTTAATAATTTCGACTCGTTGTTGGCTCGTATATCTTTCCATCATGAAATGGCAAACCTTACTGAAGAGAAATGTCAAAAGAGCGGCAAGAAATATGGCGTCGTTTGCTGTCTCTGTCTTTCTACTTTTGTAGCGTCCCTGTTGAAAAACCCTTTATATATAGCAACCGATATGAACTTTTTCATATCTTCAGCCAAAAAAAATTAATAACAATGCCACTCAAAATTGATTTATGCTTATTTTCTGTATCCAATTAGTTGGACAGAAGAGATAGGGTCTCTAAACCATAGTATAGGGTATCGTATAATCGTCTAGACTGACTATAATTTTCTACTTGTTTTATTCTGTTGTTAGCAAACGCGACATCTTTCTCATCTCCAAATTTTCGGTCAATATGCGCTATATAGCACTTTTTGAAATGCTTTCAGCTAGTCCACGCACTTTCAGCCAACGATCATCCACTACCATATTAGGCTTGGCAGCTCGTACGACCACGTCTAAACTCTGTCTCCTATTCTTTTATAGTTGTAAACGAAGGAGTAGATTCCCCCAGAAAAGAATCTATCTTGGCTTTAATATTGGTTACACTGAAACCTTTAAATTGAAAGTGTTGAATTACATAAAGGTGACCAATTTTTTCCACGTTTATAAATTCATTGAGATGATTTACTTTTGATGGCTCCAAAAAAGTATTTAACAACGTAGCGCCTTGAAACTTAAATCATATGTTTTATAACTACTAACGCCATCTATACGTCAGGTTTGGTTGTTCTGAGACCACCGTCGTACATTAATAAAACAGAAAACTAAATTGAGGAGGCACGTATTTACTAATTTTTTTAAAATACATTTCAAAACTAAAAAAATTTTTTGACAATCTAGCCCATCTATACATAATCTAAACCATTGTTCCGCAAAGCGTGTGCCGCGGTGCACTGGTGTACCGTGTTCATCAGTTGGTGTGCCGCGGAATTATTTGTTTGCTCCCAAATTTATTGTTAATAGTAATTTATTGTTACAATAACCTATAACCCGCCTTGAAAAAATGTGAATTTTTCTTTTCTATATCAATTTCTATTTTAAATTTAAGTGGCCATTTTTTTTGTCTGTCACTATCTGGTTATACCACAGAAGAATAAATATTCAAAGGAATAGACCAGCACTTCAGTGACCATAATTTGGAATGGCACTACTGCATAAGCATTTGCACAGATGAAGCAGCAGCTGTGAGGGAAAAGTTAGGGGATTTGTAACCAGAGCTTCTAAAAAAACCCTAATATTAAAAATGTACATTATTTTTTTACACAGGGAAGGACTTATAACGAAGTCTCTGCCTGATGAATTGTTGTCTGTCCTACAAGAAGTTGTTAAAATTGTCAATTACATCAAGTCGCGAACGCTGAACTCTCCTCTGTTTAATGTAGTGTATCAGGAAATGGGAGCAGATCATCAGTCACTTCTGTTTCATACAGAAATACCATGGGTTTCTCGCGGAAAAGTACTATCTCGGATTTACGAGCTAAAAAATGAAACCCAGATGTTTTTAGAGGCCCAGGGTTCAGATTTTGCTTCTGTGTTTAAAAAAGAAGAATGTGTAGTAAAACTTGCATATCTGGCGGACATATTCGCTCATTTAAGTGAGCTCAACAGAAAAGTGCAAGGCAGGAATTCTGATATTTTAACGTCTTCGGACAAAATTTAAAGCTTTTGCGCTCAGTTTTGGTGTTTTGGATCAGCCACGCTGTCAGTGGTAGCATTGAAATGTTTCCAAATGTCATGATTGACGATTCAGAAAAAAAAGCAGGCTTTGATAGTGAAACACTTGCTGCTATTAGCAGAAATAATTAACTGTTATTTGCTCATTTTCCTGCAATCTATGGACTGGGTATGAAACCCATTCTCCGATAACATATCCCTTGGACACTTACCAATAAAAAATTGATTATCCACTGCTTTCAAGGCATGCTGTTTAAAATCTACTACAATTTTCCACAACCTATTAATGCGAATTGGGATTTTCAACTCTCAATACTATTAAATCGAAAAAAGAGAAAGCCTGAGGTCGATCAATGAAGAGATGAGAACATCCTTATCAACGATTGCTCCAAATTTTGAAAGCCTGGTGCTCAGTTAAACAGGCTCACATTTCTCACATTTTTCTCTTTGGTCTACCTATAAAATTTCTTGATTTGTTAGGTGTACCTTGAACACAAAAAGTTTGCATAACCCTGGCCTAGATATTAACAAAAGTAAACAAAATATTTGATTTACCCTATTTTCAATACCAACCTGCTCGAAATAATGATAAACCATATTATCCTAAGTTTACCCAGGTAAATGATTTATATTCACAAAGCGTGATTTCAGACATCGCTATATAGACTCGAGATGCTATAGGGATCAAGAATATATGTATACACTTTATGGGGTCGCAAATAAATAATATAGCCTGAATTATAATATTTATTTTTCGAGCAGGTTGGTATTGAATATGATGAAGACAACTCTTAAGCAATTTAAATATTGAGCGTGTTTGTCGTAATAATTTAGTATTAAGTTTATCAAATTATCAAATAGTTGCTTTTTAAAATATTTTGTCCAGATATTAATGTATATATAAAACCGATGTGGCGAATTTAACAATGTTACTATTTTTAATTTGTTAAAAATGTGTTCGGTATAAATGTGTTGGTTAAAGAGTTGATTCTGTTTATCTATTGCGTAGAATTGTTATTAGGAAGTTATATTCTTGAAAAAAAGAGGATGTTTAATATTTTTAGTTTTTTTTTTTTTTTTTAATAATTCAACAGCTTCGTCTTAAATTATAATTTAAAATTTTTTTATCATAATCAAATTGATGATCTTGTATATAAAAATGGAGTTTTGTATGTTTGCTTGTTTGTGGTTTATAGGAGACTACACCACTGGACCGATCCTCTTGAAATTTTTACATTAGGTAACTATCCGGAAGGTAAAATAGGCTATATTTTTTTGAATTTTTCAAGTGGGTGTGGTAATTGTAACATATAATATACGCAGTACTACGACACATATACATTACGTATTAAATTAAAAATGGGCGTGTCACGCACTACAAAGTAAATATTTAATATATAACTGGAGTAATATAATATAAAAAGCATTGGGTTTTGTCTGAGTTCATAAATTGTTAATGTGAGTAGTTGCTAAAAAAATGTGCGGGATCGGACCAATGGGCGTGGCACCTCCTATACAAAAGATATGAATTATTTGAAACATTTGACAGGTACATTAATTACAAATGTGAGTAGTCGTGGAAAATATGGGCGGAATCGCCAAAACCGAAAATCGGGAATAACAAAAATCGCCACAATTAAAAATCGCAAAAAAAACAAAAATCACAAAAAACGCTAAAATCAAAAATCACAAAAAAACAAAAGTCGTTAAATTCAAAAATCGAAAAACAGAAAATCGCGAATAACAAAAATCTCCAAAACAGAAATTGCAAAAAAATGGTGAATAACAAAAATCGCAAAAACATAAATCGACAAAATCAAAAATCGCCAGATCCGAAAATCGCGAATAACAAATATCGCCAAAATCAAAAATCGCTTAAATTAAAAATAGCAAAAAAAAAAATAGCCAAAGTCAAAAATCGCCAAAACCGAAATTCGCAAATAATAAAAATCGCTAACATCAAAAATCGCCTAAAACAAAAAATTTCAAAACCAATAATAGCGAATAGCAAAAATTGCAAAAAAAAAAAAACAAGACACCAAAATGAAAAATCGCCAATCCGAAAATCGCAAATAACAAAAATCGCAAAATTAATAAAAATCGCCAAAAATCAAAAATCGCTAAAATTTAAAATCGCCACAAATAAATAAAATAGTTTTCTACAAAATGTATTCCCAGTTTATTTCGTTACGAAGTGCATTGGGTTACAGCTAGTTGAGTTATAAATATTCTGTTGAGAAATTAATGTTTTATTTTAAATTTTTTTGTAAAAATTTTAATATAGACATTAAATGAAATCATAATTTTTACAAAAAAAATTTACTACTGATAAATATATATATGTATATGTATATTAGTAATACTTAGTTTGACGAAAAGTACAGTCATTGTTTTCCGATAAGATATCTAAATGGGTTGTAATGTTGAAGTGGTTTAGTTTTCAGGTTTTTGTTTTGAAAATTAGTTTTGCTATTTTGCTGTTAAATCGAATTGTTGATTATGAATTATGAATTAATTAATTACATATATTACATATAATCGCTTTATTGTTATCAGAAATATTGCATGTTCTATAATGATAAAATCTAACTGCAATATAATTTATATATTATTTAAACACCTGTTTTTCAAATTGTAACAAAAGAAAAAATAATTATTAAAAGTTAAATAATGGAAATATTCATAACTACGAGGAATACGGGTAATTGAAAACAAAAAAGTTACAATAATTATCAAATAAAATATTAATTATAGTAAACTTTTTGATGGTAAATTAAAGTTAAGGAATAAATTTATGAGGGAATAGTTTTATGTTATTTTTTTTAATAACAAATACCGATCTATTAGATCTAGTATACTTTTCTAAAGGTTTTTGGTGAGCTATTTCAAAGTAATTTCAACGGATGATTTTTCCAATGACAAATAAAACATTCGAAAAATTCCAAGAAGTCTATTGAAAGCAGAGTTCAGAAAAAAACACACACTGAATAAAAAACTCGTACATATATGTAAACAAACATAACTTAGACCAACACACACATATTTTTATTTTCATATCAATTATGTTTGTTTTTAAATTTTCTTCGGTGCCCAACACAACCATGACTGTGTTCGTTTTAATATTTCGTTATTTACACGAACATTTTTGTATCACATACTTTTTGTTTCAATCACACATAAAGCACACATTTTTGAGTGTTGCTTTATTTGAAGTTCATGTTCTGGTACGTGTACTGAAAAAAAAACACAGAACATGTACAATAAACAGGTTCGAGTTCAGTTATATTTTAAGTCGTGTTGTGGCTCGTGTAGTAAGAAAAAACAGAACATGTACAATAAACAGGTTCGAGTTCAGTTATATTTTAAGTCGTGTTTAAAATATAATTGTTGCACAGGTCTCTAGCAATAATTTGGCCTTTACAGATTGAAAAAATATCAATTAGTCGACGAGTTATAGCCAAAAAACCATATAAACAATATGCTGAAAATCGGCATTAGACTGCAAACTTCGAAGGTTGATTAAAAAAAAAATTCGAACTAACATAAACAAACGCCGCGATACGGGTCTTCTAATTTAGCCTCTTTTTTCGCCCCTCACTCTCAGAATCGACCTAACTTTTGCTAACCTGAATTTGTTCCACAGTGTAATTATACCCTATACCACTATAACTTTGTGCTGCTGTTTGTAACTACCAAAAATATTTGACCTAGACCCATCTTTTATTATACCGATCGAATCAGAATCACTATCTGATTCGATTTAACGATGTCCGTCCGTCCGTCTGTGTGTCCATGTAAACCTTGTAATCAAACTGCAGGTCGCAAATATGAATATATTTTGATGAAATTTGGTATTTAATCTTTTATCGGCCATAGGATGAACGCTATTGCAATTGGTGAGTATCGGTCCATGTTCAGACCTAGCCCCCATACAAATGACCCCTATGAACGCGACATAAATTGCCATAAGATCCAAATTGTCATATAGATCTTACTCAAATTGAGTTTGTATGCGTTTATTACATCCATTCATGAATAGTACAAAAATGATCCCTATGGGACAACTCGTAGTCATAGGCCCCATATAGAGCTGCTTCCCGATCTTCACTTAAATCTATCAAAAAACAAAAATATTGCACTGATTCTTTTCAAATTTTGTTTGTATATATTTTTGCAAAATACAAGAGACTTTACAAACATGGTCAGGATCGGTCCATTTTTGGGCCTAGTCCCCATATAGATATAAAGGGTCCGCCAAATAACTTTTTTTTTTTTTGAAAATGCTATAAAAAAAAAACTACTGAATATTATCTCAAATTTCTTTTTTTATTTGAAAGTACAATCCTTCCGGTTAATAATGGAAAATAATTTCATTCAAATGGCTGCCTCGGCTGGCCATGCAGTAGCCTACACGATCGGTCCAATATTTAAGCACATTATCGATTGTGTGCAGCTGCATTTCACCAATGGCTTCATGAATATTGTCCTTTAAAGCGTCAATTGTCTCTGGCTTGTTGGCGTAACACTTATCTTTGAGGGCACCCCACAAATAATAATCCAACGGTGTCAAATCGCAGCTCCGAGGTGGCCAAACGACATCAGCTCTGCGGCTGATAATGCGATTTTCAAAAACAGGGCGCAAAACATCGAGTGTAGCTTCGGCTGTGTGGCACGTAGCGCCGTCCTGTTCAAACCAAATGTTGCCAATATCCTCCTCTTCAATTTTTGTGAACAAAAATTCGTTCAACATGGCCCGATAACGATCGCCATTGACTGTAACGGCCACTCCTTGCTCATTTTTGAAGAAAAATGGCCCAATTATGTCTCTGGACCAAAATCCGCACCAAACAGTGACTCGTTTTGGGTGTATCGGCTTTTCAATGTATGCGTGCGGGTTTTCTGTGCCCCAAATGCGAGAATTTTGCTTGTTTACATACCCGCCAAGATCAAAATGAGCTTCATCTGAAAAGATGAATTTTTTTTGGCAAAATCGGCATCTTCTGTAAGTCGATCGCAGGCCCACTTAGCGAAGCGAAAACGCATTGGATGGTCAGTTGGGTTCAACCAATTGGACTTTGTATGGCGTCATACCAAGGTCTTTATGCAAAATTCGTCTCAATGATGCCTTCGAAATGTTCAATTCTTGAGAACAACGGTGAATTGATGTTGATGGCGCTTCACGCACACTTTCTGCCACAGCAGCAATATTCTCGGGTGTTTATCGATGAGGATGTTTATCGATGAGGATGTCAGTTTCTTTCACTTTTTTCACAACATAACGAACATACGGAGCTGACGCTGCCTCTCTTCTTCCAAAATCCTTACGCAATTTTCGCACACTTTCTGCAACATTACCATGACTTTCAAAGTAATGTCGCAATATTTCCCAGCGTTGTTCAAGCGTATACACAACCATATTCGTTCAGCGGAAGGATAAAACTAATTATCTGTCAAATCAGACATGAGCTAAAAAAAAAAAAACGTTGGATGGCGGAGCCTTTAGCATCCGATATGAACTTTTTCATATTTGCAGTCAAAAAAATTAATAAAAATCCCACTCAAATTTGGTTTATGCTTATTTTCTATATCCAGTTAGTTGGGCCTAAGAGATAGGGTCTCTAAACGCATGGTATAGGGTATCATATAGTCGGTCTCGACCGACTATAATTTTCTTACTTGTTTTATGTATGCGTTAGTAGCAACTTAAAATGCAATTCACTCAAAATAAAGGAAAAAATTTTAAAAATCTGTAAATCTGGTGAATAGCTAAAAAGAAATACTTTTCAAATAATATGCGTTTGGTCAAAATCGGGATAAAACGGTAGAACAAGACATCGGTAAGAAAAAATCGCCTAGCCTATTAATATTATAGATATGTAATTCAAATAGTATATGTTAACTTGAAAACAACAATGTGGAAGAATATGTCAATGAGCCACAACTTCAAAATATTGATAACCCTAACGAGAATGTGGATGATGAATCAGGATCCAATAGCGTAAATATTGACGATATTTTATCTGATAATATTTCAGAAATTAGTAATAATCCACAAATAGAGATCTATTAGACCCTGCCACTTGGCCTGTTAAAATCGACAACAAACAATGGACTTATTGGTCGAGCAGTCACCAAAAAGTATTCGAGATATCCATTATAAAAGAAATCCTCGATGAAGATGTTCCAGTGACATTTTTTTTATCGATAAATTAAAAATGGTGAAAAAGAATTAAGCAAATGGTTTTTTATATTTTAACTCAACAGGGAACATTTGCCGCCTTTTTTGTCGTTTGATTTCATCGATAAAAATAAGCTTAACTCTAAATGGATTTGCTCACTATGCACATGCAGGAATACCATTATCTGAACATGAATCTTAGAAGGAACATCTTGAATCAGCGTATAAATGGCGAATTCTAGAATTTAACATTAAACACAGAACAGAAATAAACCATCACAATGAAGATGTGTTCAATAAAGAAAAACGAAGATGGCGAATAATTTTGAAATGAACCAAAGAATGGTAATTTTTTGGGAGTAATTGAAATGCTTTCTGATTTTGTTCCAGAACTGAAAATACATTTAAAATCAATATTCAAGTAAAATATTTTTAAATTAATCTGAAGGCGGCCAGCGATACTCGATGGGAATATCGCTTTAAAAGTATAGAAGCCGTGAAATACTAGATTAAGGAAGAAAAATGCCCCCAAGATCAAATTGAACCAATTGAATGATGTGATGATATTGATATTTGTGAGCGCTCATTCCTGAAATTGTGGATGGGGGTAACCATCTAACTCTAACTGCTGGAGATAAATTTAAACAATCTTATATTAATAAATTAATCGATATTGTAGAAGATTCATTGCAAGAACGTACAATTTTTTAAATTAAATTTTTGTTTTTTTTTTTTTTCGATAATAAAAAGCTAAAAACTAGGAATACAATTGAATTAAATACTAATTGTACAAATCTTCTCAAACACTTAGAAGGCGATGTTAACCCTTTCACGACCAATGGGACATATACATATTTTTTCTTATATTTTCCACATTTTCCAACCGATATTTTTTAAAGCTGACTTGAGTCGACAGAGGATAGTTTTAGCTTTCAGACCATACCAAAAAATCAAATGGTACACAGATTTGTCAAAAACCGAAAGTGGAACAGGGGCGGGAGTCTTTGGGCCTAGAACCAAATACTTCGAGCCAATGGGAATACATACGAGCATTTTCCAAGCAGAGATTTACGCCATCGATAGATGTGCACAAATCAACTTGAACTGGAAGTACAAAAGAAGGAACATAACCATACTATCAGACAGTCAAGCTGCTATTCGAGCACTAGGCTCCTATGAAGTAGACTCTAGGCTAGTATGGGACTGTCTGCAGAAGCTAAATGAGCTAAGTAAACACAACAAGGTTAGCTTTTGTTGGGTCCCGGGACACGTTGGGATTCAGGGCAATGAGCAAGCTGATGAACTTGCCAGAAGGGGAGCTTCCACAAAATTAATAGGGCCGGAACCATTTTGTGGAATAGGAAAAGGAGTATGGGATGGAGTACTCAGGGAACATGAAAATTGTGTTAGAAGGGAATTTTTCTCGAGCCACTTGGGCTTAAGGCAATCCAAAATGTTGTTGGGTGGCTACAACAAGAAGAGATTTGGGTCGTGCATTGGATTGTCAAAGAACGGTCTGAGAATACTAACCGGGATTTTAACTGGTCACTGCAGGCTCAGGGAACATATGAGCAGGTTGGGAATTGTAGCAAACCCTATGTGCAGATTCTGTGATGAAGAAGCCGAATCACCAGAGCACATACTTGGGAACTGTGGAGCGCTAATGCACAAAAGGAAACAGCATCTGGGTTCCTTCCAGATACTAGGTAGCGACATAAAATTACTAGAACCAACCAACATCCTCGAATTCCTGAGGGCTTCAGGGTTGGATAAGAGTTTATAGGGACAACCTATTAGCAGAGGGCAGTACAATAGATCACTTTGGTCGCAGTACTTCGAACACCTCTTAATACAATACAATACAATACCAAAAAAGTTGGTCCATGTATTCTCAGGACCTAAAATGGTGACCCCAAAGTCTGAAAATTGTGTTTTTTTTTTTTTAATCATATTTGGATGTCATTAATTCGGACATTATTACTACGTGGGTTCGATTCCCACCAGAGACTTTGGTCTGTCGCTGCAAAAAAAAAAAAGCCAAATTAGAATCTGCAGACAAGCCACTCGACTTCGCAGAACTAGGCTTAAAAAAAAATTACAGTTTTTGTAAAATAAAAAGGTTTTTTACAAAAGCAACGATTTTCCTTTCCATTTTTAGTACAAACTAAAAAACGTAGTAATCGATTCTCTGTGATCTATATTTAAAAATTTACAACAAATACAAAACCTACAAAGCTACAGTTATTTATGTAAAAAATAAAAACAAAAATAACTGACTTACTTTGAGCAGAGTAAAGTAGTTGCTTATTTTGACCGTTGACTACCAATGGGACATATGTATATGTCCCATGGATTTTTTCCTTGAAGGAATTTAAAAAAATATTTTTGACGACACTTGTTTAGAAATATTGTATTGTTAAGTACGAATCCACAAAAAATACAAATTTTCCAGCAGTTTAGGTTCGGTCGTGAAATGGTTAAAGAGGTGGAATTTAAAAATGAACTTTCTACTTTAAGATATATTTTAGAAGATAATTATACTATTATGGAGAATTTGAAATTTATTTTAGAAAGGAATTTGGAAGAATTCTTTCCAAATTAATGTATCGTATATCGAATAATTTTAACAATACCCATTACCGTTGCTCCTTATGAACGATCGTTTTCAAAACTAAATTTAGTTGAAAATTATCTACGGTCCACAATGTCACATGAAAGACTTTCTGGATTAGCAATACTGTCGATTGAAAATGCAACAGCCAGAACAATTGATTACAATGATATAATTGATGAATTTGCCAGCAAAAGAGCTAAAAAAAATTGCTTTATAATTTCTTTGTATTATGTTTTTTAAATTAAAATCAATAAAAATGAATTCAATAAAATTAAAAAAAAAAAAAAAATTGTGTACCAGGGCCCCAAAAAGTTAAAGCAAGGCACGGGACGGACGGACGGACATCGCTAAATCGGCTCGGAAAGTGATTCAAATATTTTTAGTAATTACAAACATCAGCACAACTCATAACTGATAAGGTATACAAATAATTTATATGGTGAAAAAATCATTTAGGGCTGTGTTATCTTTAATTCCGTTTATTGAGTGTGTATCTATAATTATATGACGCTTAAAGCTAAGTTAAATTATTTGTAAATATACATAAGTATTGTATTACAATATTGATATTTTTTAACAATGTTATTTATAAAGGTAACATTTATTTATAGATATATATATTTTTTATTTTGGTTTCTGTCACTTTACATGGTTGGTCGAGTATAGTAAAATACTCATATAACAGGATTGGTAGCACGCATAATGTGTGGACTTAAAACTAAATACAGGGTTTTCACTCCAAATTCAATCTTTTGCACTTCAAATTCACCTTTTTGCAAGTTAAATTCATATTTTGCAAATCAAATTCACCTTTTTGCAAATCAAGTTCACATTTTTGCAAATCAAATTCACCTTTTTGCAAATCAAGTTCACATTTTTGCAAATCAAATTCAACCAAGAAAATACAGTTTTTTAACATTAGTATTTATATTTTTAGTAGACGATTTTTTCCTTATAAGCGTAAATTGTTTATTATTGAATTAAAAATACTTCAAAACTTGAAGAATGACCAGCCTCAAATATAAAAAAATAATTTTGATAGAAGCAGAATTGTTCTCATCATCTTCTGAATCGAATGAAGGGAACCCGGAGCGTGTTATGAGAACCGGTAGGAGAGGATTAACGACTTTAAAATTATCCGAAGACAGTTCCACCAGTAGTTATATAATTGAAGTTAATTAGCGACCCGCATACATACCAGTAAAGATAAAAAACGGTTTTAATAAAATGTTATACATATGACAAACCAGTAAGTGAATCGTCACTGAATACATCAAAAATGCTGAAGTTCTGGTAAAAGAAATATAAAATTAACTGCAGCTATACTGAGTAAAATTGAACAAACCGTTGAACAAAATTTATGCATTACTCTTAATCATATATGTGGGAAGATTTCGGAATCGAAAAATGTTAAATTGATTACAAGTTCAATTAAAAATAGACTAAAGAAATTGCGAATTACATTAAAAACTGGCTCATTACAAGTGTATCGTCGAAATTCATCAAGAGTGATCGAAGAGCGTAAAAATTACGCATTACACTTTTCTAGAAATGCACCGGAAGCCAGAGAAAAATTAATATCTATTGATGAATCTGGGCTCAATAACCACCTACGGCGAATAAAAGCACGCTCAAAAATAAACACACCGGCAAATATAATTGTACCAACGCACAGTGGACCATTTGACGAGAAGGCGGTCTAAAATCTATAACTTTTGATTGGATTGGAATTTTGATATGCGGTTTTTTTTTGTTTGGTAGGTGAGACTTTAGCCTTTAAGTTTTGCTATAAAACGTAATTCTCGACCGAAAATAAAAAAAGTTACGGAGGGTTTAAAATACATTTTCATTTGTAGTTGAATTTTAGTACAAAAGTGAAGTGTTAAAACGTAAAAAAAGGTTTTTTTAATATAATGTCTTATTTTTTCAGTTAATTTTACAACTAATACTTTTTAACAATTTTTTCAGAAAATGTCAAATTTTGGCCCCCGTAAACTTTTTAGTCCTAATGTGCACAAGGGCCAAAGGTCCCGAGTTAAAATATAATTTATTAAGCAGCGAACGTAAAAGTTACCTTATATTGGTTCAATATAGAGAAGTTTCAATGTTTTTGCTTTAGTTAAATTTTTTTTTATTGTCTTTTTAAATATTTCTATATCAATTTTTATTGTAAATTTACAAAATATATAAATTTTTAAATCAAGAAAATTTTTTAACTATATAAAAAAAGTGTAACTTGTGTAATGAAAAAGTACTTTAAATCAACCAATTTTAGTAAAAATTTCTTCTAAATAGCCTTGATCTTCTAGAAGTTGTTTGGCTTCTTCGTCTAATTCAATAGAGGTAGTTTTCCATTTTTGATGAATGTTGGACATATAAGGTCTTCATTAGTACAACATCTGGACATTTTCCTTGTGTTGTGCTCGCGAAAGAATCCGTAGTCTTTGTTCCTTTTTTCTTGCGCTTCTTCAGATAGATCTCCTATTTGTAGCATATTGTTTTGAATTATTTGTTCCCCATGGTACAACATTTTATGAACTGTGGATGGCATATATCTCCAGGAGTATTTTTCATTATAAAGTACAGCTGTTTTATTGGCGTACTCTCCAAATTTTTTTGCATTTATCTTTCTGCTGCATGCTCGAACTTGTAATATGATTTTCAATCGTCTTATTAATTCATGATCTACACCTGTGATAGATGCTGCAGTTTCCGGATCGGAAAAAAATCTCCTTGCAGTATTTCCATCATTTGTGTTTCCTTCCCCTTGTTTTGGTTGGTCGATTACGAGGCCTAGCTGTAGATATTTTTGTTGAATTAGTTTTTTTTTTTTGCTTTCTTTTTTCTTAATTTTCTTTGTTTTTTCTCACTGTTTCGCCTAACGGACCAAATTCCAAATCATAACCCAATTTAGGAATATGCTCCATGCTTCCTTAAAACTATCGTCTTCTGGTGGGGGTTAGCTTAATTGACTTGATGTCTTTTGGCATATAATGCAGCTTGACGTTGACTTTGTTCCAGTTAAAGCTTGTGCAACTTTTCCATCAATCATTGTGAGATACATTTTAAAATGTACTTCAATGTCTTGGTCATCAAATTTAAATATTACTGGTTGAAGTTCCTTAATTTGATCTTTTATTTTTTGAACTTCTTCAGTTATGACATCTTTGGTTTCCTTTTTGAATACAAATTTTATTGGTCTGCAAAACTTTTTTGAAGAACGAATTTCATTTTTCCACACATAAATTTCTGTTGCTCTACTAGTTGACGGCCGCTATAAATTTTTGTTAAGCGCAATGGAACGAAAGATACCATAAATAAATAAGCATCTGATGAATTTTCGGCATTAAATTGCTTGCATTGTATCTGACCAGAGGATCCATCACATCCCCATTTAGAAATTAAAGTAATGCTGCCATTACCAATTTTTTTTAAATGAGCGTATTTAGCAATTCTGCAGTATGTTCAAGGAGATCTTGCAATTTTATTTCTGCTGATGTTGAAGTGACACTAATAGCAGATTGTGAAGGTAAGCATTCTTTTTTGGCAGAAACTAAATCTCGATACTCTGGAAAAATCCCACAATTCTTTTCATTGGTTCGCTTCCGCAATTCCTTATATTGATTTTTGGTCAATTTCAAATCCAAAAATAGGGCGAACGCTTCTTCCGGCGTAAATTTCTTATCTTCAATTGGTGTAGGAATGCTTTTCAAAATCCTCTTTGTGCGCCTTGGGCTCGCTTCTACTATTTTTTCAATTATTTCAATTTTATTTTTTTTTTATTTTGGGTTGGTTGAATTTGGTGCAAAAATGAATCCTTAATAATTCTTTGAGAAATTACTTCATTGATATTCTCCAGCTTGCGCCTTCGAGATCTTTCACTACATCCGTCAATTGGTTTTGCTGGTCGACCCTTTTTTCCACTTTCGTTGGCAGTTGTAGATGCACTCTCAAAAATAAGTTCCTTTATTAGCCAGTCTTGGTAACGTTTGTACATCTTTGCCTTGCTATGAGAGCATTCAATGTACCGTCTTTTCAAATTCGATGCAAAATTAGTAATTTTTCCTTTGTGCATTTCAATGTCTTCTAGGTTACAATTCTTAATTATGTGCAAAATTACATCGTCTACATCATTTCGGTGAAAATAAATATCTGCCAGATCTCTGTTACAGTACTTAGCCATTGCACAAATTGTAATGAATTATAATTGTGGAAACATTATTATAAATACTCTTTCTTGCAATTATGTAAAATAAAAATTTTTATCTTTTATTACTACTTTTAGAAGCATAAAAAACCCACACCCTAACCCCTTTTAAATGGTGAAGCATACCTGCTCATATCTTAAAGGGCTATGTCGCAATAGTTTTTTTTTTTACCATTTACCTGTTATTTAAATTGTTTCCCATTTTGTTAGGTATTTAAACTATATAACTCTAATTCAGACTATTAATGTTTTTGAAAGATACCTATGTAAATGTACCTGTAAATATTAAGCGCATTATATCTCAACCCTTTTTTATAAGTATATAACAACTCCTGACAACTCTACCGACATGCAAAAAATACACCGCGGTGCACCGGTACGACCAACTTTCGTATTCATAACAATCAGACTGACGGACGGACATCGTTTAATCGACTCAGAAAGTGTTTTTGAGTCTCGATCCGTATAATAAAATATGGATAAAGGTCCAATATTTTTGGCAGTTACAAACATCAGCTCAAACTTAATATATCCTAACCACATAGTGGACAGCTTTTGTATTCATAAATTTTGCAGAAAATATCTAACCTTGGGTCAGAAAAATTGTTGTGGTGCACACGGGCGGAAACTGGCGGGTATATAATGGGATATAGGAGTATAGGGGAGGGTTCGGCCTATAGAAGAGTGCAAGATTTTTTTTTTGGCCGCCTTCTCAATATATGGTCCACTGTGCAACGGTTAAATGACGCAATGTTTCATTAATTGCTGCATTAAATAACAAGTAAGAAAATTATAGTCGGTCTAGACCGACTATATGATACCCTATACCATGGTTTAGAGACCATATCTTTCGGTCCAACTACTTCGATATAGAAAATAAGCATAAACCAAATTTGAGTGGGATTTTTATTAATTTTTTTGGCTGCAGATATGAAAAAGTTCATATCGGATGCTATATCTATAAAGGGACTAGGTCCAAAAATGGACCGATCCTGATCATGTTTGGTAAAGTCTCTTGTATTTTGCAAAAATATGTACAAACAAAATTTGAGAAGAATCAGTGCAATATTTTTGTTTTTTAATAGATTTAAGTCAAAGGGATCATTTTTGGACTACTCATTAGTGGATGTAATGAACGTTTGTAATGATGTAATGAATTTGAGTAAGATCTATATGACAATTTGGATCTTATGGCAATTTATGTCGATTTCATATGGGTAATTTGTATGGGGGCTAGGTCTGAACATGGACCGATTCTCACCAATTTCAATAGCGTTCATCCCATGGCCGATAAAAGCTTATATACCAAATTTCATCAAAATATATTCATATTTGCGACCTGCAGTTTGATTACAAGCTTTACATGGACACACAGACGGACGGACGGACGGACGGACATTGTTAAATCAACTCAGAAAGTGATTCTGATTCGATCGGTATAATTAAAGATGGGTCTAGGTCAAATATTTTTGGTTGTTACAAACAGCAGTACAAAGTCATTATACCCAAACCACATAGTGGTATAGGGTATAAACAGGGAATATTATTTCAGAAAATATTGCACACTCCTATGTCAATGCAAATATTTTTTGCGAATTTTTAATAGGATTGTTTTCTTACTGCCTTATTCCCCAATACTCAACCCAATCGAAGAAGTGTTGTCTAAAATAAAATGTTGTGCACGTAAGTTATTAGCTAATCCTGGGAAACATTACCTATATCACAAGTAATTGAATAATCAACTGCAACTGTTAGTCCCACAGATTTCAATTGCCGTCCGCGGCTGCAGGAGAACGTTTATTAAGTAAATGAATAAAATATTTTTATATACATATTTCCAATTTCAATTTATCGCATTGTTAAAATAATTTAATTTTGAATTTCTAAAAAATAAATGTTTTTTTGTTTATACTTTTTATACACAGTATTTATTCCTGAAGTATTTTAAACAAAAAGGTGAATTTGATTTGCAAAAAGGTGAAATTGATTAGTCAAAAGTTGAATTTGATTGCAAAAAGGTTAATTTGATTTGCAAAAAGGTGAATTTGAAGTGAAAAAGAGTGAATTTGGAGTGCAAACCATGCATTAAACGATAACTATCGCATGCAATTAGGTACATAACCGAACTGCATGCTAAGCAACAATTACGAGGATCATGAAATAACCATCGAAACGTGTTATCTCTTGTCCAGAAATAATAGAAGCGATGAAATCGACCTTTATTCGATGAATCGTAAATTACTACTTTTATAGATATTTAAAACTATTAATTCATTATCAAAGGCGTCTGTTGAAAACATTTTCATTGATAAATTTCGAACCAATTAAACAGTTTGAATACTAAAATGCTAAGGATAAGAACAGACATTTTTAATGAGTTACAAATGAAATGAAATGCACAGTCGTATGGAGGGTATAAGCAAAGAGCAAGATATGATAAAAATATATCGCACCTGTACCTCTAAAGTGAGTCAACTCAAAATTTTTTAATTTTCACTTTTTGTAAAAAAAACGATACACAGTAGTCATATCTATCCACAGTAAAAATCTTACATCGATTTTTCTAGTCTTTCGCAAAAAAAAAAAAATACAGTTGTAACCCTCTTTGTGTTATAAGAGTAGCTTCTTTAGAATCCACTAAAAAGACATATTTTGAGTCACCCAAAAAACTTGTTATTTTTGATGATCACTGAAAAAATCGCAAAAACAACTACTGTTGTATACTTATTATTCGCAATTCTGTACAATGAAACAACTGTTTTTAAATTTTATAGGAAATATTAAAAAAACCGTTTTTGCCTCTGCTGAAAATTTGTAAATTTTGAGTTGACTCACTTTAGAGATACAGGTGCGATATATATTATATTAGGAGATGAAGTCGAATTTATTGAATTCTTCATGAGCTACATTTTGCAATCTAATCATATAACTAGGGTAGGTAGTATGTATTATCATTAGATATTTGTAAAATACTTCTTTGTTTAGGCAATAAATACTTGCAACATGGGTTTCCCCTTGACTTAACAATTTCCCCTTAATTTAATAAATTTTATTTTAGTTTTAGACTTTATCCACACCTGTTGTCGTTATCATTGAAGTTTGCTCATATTTATTATTATCTTTTTTCTTTCAACTCGATGAATAATACATTTTTTATAATAATATTATTTACTTAGAATTTTTTGTTACTATCGTTTGCAGGAAATGGCTTTAAGTCCGAAATCACCAGCTTATGAAGGTTGGAAAGTTTCACCGTTGCCCTTAGATTTTGATGTATATCTTTTTAATTGGACAAACCCAGAAGATTATTATAATGGTGCGAAGACGAAACCACGATTTGAACAATTGGGACCATATCGATTTCGTGAATCACCCGATAAAGTGGATATAGAATGGCATACATTCAACAATTCGGTATCGTTTCGAAAAAATGCTTCGTTTCATTTCGATGTGGAGGGTAGTAATGGTACTCTGCAGGATAAAATTACCACAGTCGATACAGTGGCACATGTAAGTTTAAAAAATATTTGAAGTAAAGATTTCTTTATTTTAGATTTTTTTTTTTTTAATTTTTTTAAAATTCTAGTCCACTGCATTGAGAGGAAAAAATTTGAATGATTTTCAAAAGTTTTTCATAAATAGTGGTTTATCAACGTATGGTAAAACCTTATCTATAACAAAAACGGCCAATGAATGGTTATTTGCAGGATATACAGATCCATTGGTAACAATTGGTGGATTTTTATCGAAATTTACTAAAAACATTGAAGTACCCTTCGATCGTATCGGATGGATGTATACAGTAAGTTTTATTTTTAAATTGTGGAAAACTTATTCGGTATTCAAATTAAATATTTCATTTTCGTTTACAGCGTAACAACAGTGCTACATATGATGGTCATTTCAATATGTACACTGGTGGCGATGATACATCGAAAATGGGTCAAATTCATGCTTGGAATCACAAGACTCACAATGGTGTATTCGAGGGTGAATGTGGTCGAGTCAAAGGTTCTATGGGTGAATTTTTTCCACCCAATTTAACACCGGAAGATTCGGTATTTCTTTATGTGCCAAATATCTGTCGTGCTGTACCCTTAGATTATACAGAAACTGTAAAGATACATGGTGTAACTGCATATAAATACAGTGGAACTAAGAGATCTGTGGATAATGGTAAGTGTTTAAAATGTGAAGTTAAAGATTTGTATTTTGGCAATGTTAAAAAAAATTGGGGGTTGGTCTCTAAAGTGGGAGATTTTGATATAGAAAAAACACTAAGAACTTTTTATAATTGAAAACAATGATTTCTTAAAGAAATTTCTTAACTTAAATTATCGTTCTGAAGGCACTTCTAGACGTTTTAGAGAAATATGCCAGAGAATGCTTAGAAAACACCACTGTAATTTGTGAATTGATTTGGAGAATTCGTTAATATATCTCTTGGTATCGGTAACCGACAGCTTTGAATTATTTTATAAAAATTAATGTAACAAAAAAAGAAACTGCAGAAAATGTTTACATATATTAAACAAATAAAAGAACCGAGTACCGAATACCAATTAACTGGTTTTTTCTACTAGAAGAAAACTCTTGTTTGTTAAAATTTCATGATTGAAGTTGAAGACCTTTTTATTGGGAGAATTATATCTAGAGTACTCAAAACCAAAAGAAACCGGTAACCACGTTTTTTCGGTAATTCAACAGTTGCAAATTATTCAATAAAAAGTAACTCAACAAAATAGCTGAACAATATTTGTTTTAATAACAAAATTAAAAAAAAAAAAACAGAGTACCGAATATCGGTTAACCAATGTGATTCTATTAAAACAATGCTGTTATTTCTTTTAAATTTATAATTAAACCAGAGGACACCTTTGTTGAGAGAATTATTTCTAGAGTACTCAAAATCTATTGGATACCTGTAACCGGTTTTTATACCCTCCACACCTCAGTGGCAGAGGGTGTATATAGGTTTGTCATTCCGTTTGTAACGCATCGAAAAACTAATTTCATCTCACTTAGATACGAGCAAAAATATGTAGACACCCCTAAAAAAACAAAAACCCAGTGTGTTTGTTGTAATAGTTTAGTGGTTGAAAATAATAGTTGTACAACAACATTCACAGTTAAAAAAAAAGCCACAAAAAAAATACAATCATACTAACAAACACAACTACCATGAGTTACGTATTTTTTTATATTTTTTTTTATCGTTATCACGATATAATAAACAAAATCGCTAATATGAAAGAAAAAAAATATAATCCCTAATGAAAAACGTGAAATGAAAAATGAAAACTGAAAACTGAAAAATGAATAATGAATAATGAATAATGAATAATGAATAATGAATAATGAATAATGAATAATGAATAATGAATAATGAATAATGAATAATGAATAATGAATAATGAATAATGAATAATGAATAATGAATAATGAATAATGAATAATGAATAATGAATAATGAATAATGAATAATGAATAATGAATAATGAATAATGAATAATGAATAATGAATAATGAATAATGAATAATGAATAATGAATAATGAATAATGAATAATGAATAATGAATAATGAATAATGAATAATGAATAATGAATAATGAATAATGAATAATGAATAATGAATAATGAATAATGAATAATGAATAATGAATAATGAATAATGAATAATGAATAATGAATAATGAATAATGAATAATGAATAATGAATAATGAATAATGAATAATGAATAATGAATAATGAATAATGAATAATGAATAATGAATAATGAATAATGAATAATGAATAATGAATAATGAATAATGAATAATGAATAATGAATAATGAATAATGAATAATGAATAATGAATAATGAATAATGAATAATGAATAATGAATAATGAATAATGAATAATGAATAATGAATAATGAATAATGAATAATGAATAATGAATAATGAATAATGAATAATGAATAATGAATAATGAATAATGAATAATGAATAATGAATAATGAATAATGAATAATGAATAATGAATAATGAATAATGAATAATGAATAATGAATAATGAATAATGAATAATGAATAATGAATAATGAATAATGAATAATGAATAATGAATAATGAATAATGAATAATGAATAATGAATAATGAATAATGAATAATGAATAATGAATAATGAATAATGAATAATGAATAATGAATAATGAATAATGAATAATGAATAATGAATAATGAATAATGAATAATGAATAATGAATAATGAATAATGAATAATGAATAATGAATAATGAATAATGAATAATGAATAATGAATAATGAATAATGAATAATGAATAATGAATAATGAATAATGAATAATGAATAATGAATAATGAATAATGAATAATGAATAATGAATAATGAATAATGAATAATGAATAATGAATAATGAATAATGAATAATGAATAATGAATAATGAATAATGAATAATGAATAATGAATAATGAATAATGAATAATGAATAATGAATAATGAATAATGAATAATGAATAATGAATAATGAATAATGAATAATGAATAATGAATAATGAATAATGAATAATGAATAATGAATAATGAATAATGAATAATGAATAATGAATAATGAATAATGAATAATGAATAATGAATAATGAATAATGAATAATGAATAATGAATAATGAATAATGAATAATGAATAATGAATAATGAATAATGAATAATGAATAATGAATAATGAATAATGAATAATGAATAATGAATAATGAATAATGAATAATGAATAATGAATAATGAATAATGAATAATGAATAATGAATAATGAATAATGAATAATGAATAATGAATAATGAATAATGAATAATGAATAATGAATAATGAATAATGAATAATGAATAATGAATAATGAATAATGAATAATGAATAATGAATAATGAATAATGAATAATGAATAATGAATAATGAATAATGAATAATGAATAATGAATAATGAATAATGAATAATGAATAATGAATAATGAATAATGAATAATGAATAATGAATAATGAATAATGAATAATGAATAATGAATAATGAATAATGAATAATGAATAATGAATAATGAATAATGAATAATGAATAATGAATAATGAATAATGAATAATGAATAATGAATAATGAATAATGAATAATGAATAATGAATAATGAATAATGAATAATGAATAATGAATAATGAATAATGAATAATGAATAATGAATAATGAATAATGAATAATGAATAATGAATAATGAATAATGAATAATGAATAATGAATAATGAATAATGAATAATGAATAATGAATAATGAATAATGAATAATGAATAATGAATAATGAATAATGAATAATGAATAATGAATAATGAATAATGAATAATGAATAATGAATAATGAATAATGAATAATGAATAATGAATAATGAATAATGAATAATGAATAATGAATAATGAATAATGAATAATGAATAATGAATAATGAATAATGAATAATGAATAATGAATAATGAATAATGAATAATGAATAATGAATAATGAATAATGAATAATGAATAATGAATAATGAATAATGAATAATGAATAATGAATAATGAATAATGAATAATGAATAATGAATAATGAATAATGAATAATGAATAATGAATAATGAATAATGAATAATTAAAAATTTAAAATTTAAAATTAAATATTAAAAATTCAAAATTCAAAATTAAAAATTAAAAATTAAAAATTTAAAATTAAAAATTAAAAATTAAAAATTAAAAATAAAAAATTAAAAATTAAAAATTAAAAATCAAAAATTAAAAATCAAAAATTAAAAATTAAAAATTAAAAACTAAAAATTAAAAATTAAAAATTAATAATTAAAAATTAAAAATTAAAAATTAAAAATTAAAAATTAAAAATTAAAAATTAAAAATTAAAAATTAAAAATTAAAAATTAAAAATAAAAAATTAAAAATTAGAAATTAAAAATTAAAAATGAAAAATTAAATACTAAAAATTAAAAATTAAAAACTAAAAATTAAAAATTAAAAATAAAAAATTAAAAATTAGAAATTAAAAATTAAAAATTAGAAATTAAAAATTTAAAATTAAAAATTAAAAAATAAAAATTAAAAATTAAAAATTAAAAATTAAAAGTTAAAAATTAAAAATTAAATATTAAAAATTAAAAATTAAAAATTAAAAATTAAAAATTAAAAATTAAAAATTAAAAATTAAAAATTAAAAATTAAAAATTAAAAATTAAAAATGAAAGATGGAAATTAAATTTAGAAATAAAAAATGACAAATGAAAATTGAAAAATGAAAATTGAAATTGAAAAATTAAAAATTAATATTAAAATTAAATTAAAATTAAGATTTTAATTAAAAATTAAATATTTAAAGTTTTAATTTCTATCTTTAGTTTCTTACCTGTTTTTATTATTTATTTATTTTTTTTTTTTGTATTAAATGTATCCTTAAATTAACATATTACTAGCTAATTCAAATAAAAATATATTAAAATTTGCTTATTTTTAATATTAATAATTTTTAGTCAAGAATAATTTGATTTTTTTTTTAATTATCGTATAACTTCTAAGATTTGAAAACATTCTAATAAGGATAAACCTTTGGGTATTATAACGCCGGCTGTGTTAAATAATGAATTTCATTAGTGTTCTTTGAAGTACTTAGGAAACTTATACGATTTCTACTCTAGTAATCAAATAGTAATTAATTCTTTCTATAGCAGACATGATCATTATTTTTTATAAAAAGAAATTATAATAGAAAAACAATTAACTTCAAATTTAATGGTATTCGGAATTAATGTTTCAGTATCGGCAACAGTTTTAAAGTGGTAGCCGTACTCAACATTGGGTGTAATATTGAGTTTAAGACGCAGGTGGAGGGTATCAAAAAATTCGTCACAGCCGAATTTAACACTCTTACTTATTTAATTTAAGAAAGCTTCCAATTATTTAATAAAAAATAATTTAACAAAAAAAAAAAAAAAACGGAGAAGAATATTGTATTTATTAATGAAATTAACCGGATCTTTCTACTAGAACAAAACTCGTTTATCTTAAATTTTATAATTGAAACAGAATACCCCTTTGGTCGGAGAATTATTTTTACAGTACTCAAAACCGAATCTGGAAACTGGGAACCAATTTTTCTCGGTTATTCAATAGCTGCGAATTATTTAATAAGAAGTCATTCAACAAAATAGCTGAACAATTTTTACTTCAACAAAGAAAAACAAAACAAAAAGAAGTACCGAATATCGGTTAACCGGTTTTGTTAAAATAGAAGAAACTGTTATTTGATTAAAATTTTATAACCGAAGACTAATTTTTCAGAGAATTATTTCTAGTGTATTCAAAACCAAAATAAGTAAACCGATTTTTTAATGTCGTCTTTATTCGAACTTTTTTTTTTTTTAATTGTGTTTTGGAATAAACCGAAACCCGTTTTCTACAAGTAATTATTTCCAAAATATGTTTTAGATATTTCTACTTGGTTAACCGGATTCTATATTTCGATTTTGTTGAATTCGGTTTTTGAAAAATTTTATTTTCTGATTAAGATAATCCTGAATGTGTGAAAAGTCTGGTTTAAATCTAATTGCTTCCGTAATACAATGAAGAAATATTGTTTTTTTAAATATTAAATTTATAGACCGGCCCGACCCCTAAATGTTGGGAATAAGAGTTTTCTTATTAATATTTATGTTATTAATATTTTTTTATTTTTAATTTTCAGGTACTCTTTTTCCCGAAAACAAATGTTTTTGTATAAATGACAAATGTGAAGCCTCGGGAGTTTTCAATATTGCTCCGTGTAAATTCAATTCATCTATATACATGTCATATCCTCACTTTTACCAAGCAGATCCCGTATATTTGGATGCCATAGAAGGTTTGAAACCTGAAAAAGAAAAACATGAATTCTTCATGACATTAGAACCCAATGCGGGAGTACCAATGGATGTGGGAGGAGGCTTTCAAGCAAATTATCTGCTAGAACCGGTCGAGGGTATACGGTAAGAATATAAATCAAAAATAATATTTTAATTCTTAAATTCTTTCAAAGTGGCATAGAGAAAAAATGTTGTCTTTCTTTTGTTTTTCTCTTTCTTCCAGAGGTTTTGAAAATATACCCCGTACTTTTATACCCATTATGTGGGCTGAAGAACGAGTTCGCGTGAGTACAGAAATTGCAGCCGATATTGCTTTGGTACCTCTCATTGTATTGCTGGGTCAACTAGTGACTGGTGTTCTCTTCGCCATGGGTGTAATTATGATATGTTGGTATCCAACTAAGTTTGTAACACACTTGTGCCATGATCCCAAAGGAAAAAATATATTCTTAAGACCATTATCTAATACTGGTTCTATAGCTGTAACGATATCACCGCCCAATAGACCGCGAGAAAATTTGTTCCTTTTGGAACGCAATAATATAAGTTTACAACGTGCCAAAAATTCCCTAACAGAAGGTTTATTAAATAACTCTTCAAATCAATCGTCCACTGATGTGATAAATAGTTAATAATAATATATTTTTAAGATATATCTATATTAGATTTCCTGCCTTTTGTAAAAATTAAACTATTCTAGATAAGTAATTTGTCCCATGTTGCGAGTGAATAAATTTAACAAACAATTAAAACAAGTCTGTACAAAAGCAATTTGTAACACAATTATAAATTGACGGTCATTAAAAAAGCATCATAACAAAACTGTTTTTTTTTTTTAAATTATCTTTAACTATTCCTTAAGTAATTTAGAATTTCTTAAAAAGACAACTTCATGAAAAGCACGTATTGTTAATTATAAAATATACTTTTTAAAAATAGTCATTTTTTGTTTTTTTTTAATACTCCACAATAAATCTTTAATTGACATTGTCTTTTTATAGATTTGAAAAAAGTATGTATTATTTTTAGTAGGTATAGAATTTTTTGGAAATTAGAAATTTTCCTAAATAATCAGTGATATCGTTGAAAAGCTTTCGTTTAAAATCTATATACAAATTAACATTAATAACTTTATTACCTGTATATATTTTAAGTTCCGTTTATATATATAAAGCACAGAAATAATATTTTAATATTAAATAAATAACTGAACTGTATTAAAGAGAAATACTTGTGTTTCGTTTCATTAATTATATTTTGAGAAAAGGAGATTTAAAAATTAAGATTTATTAACGGACATTCAATCAATTTAATATCCACAAACACTAATCCCTCTTTCCTCCTTCCCATAACCTATTTTTATGAGATCAACGAGCGACTTGGGCGCCTTACAACTTGTAGATTAAACTTTTATTTAATTGAAAATAAACATTTGGGTCCCATATATGACAATTTTTGAATCGATTTTCTTTGTGTTCCGGTAACAGAATCAAAAAAATTTTTTTAATCTTTTAAAATTCATCAATGATTCATTGAAAAATCTTTAAAAAAAATAATAATATAAAACAAGTAAGAAAATTACTACCTATACCATGCGTTTATGAACCCTATCTCTTATGCTGGCTACACACCAGGCAACGGTTGCTTCAACCAACGAAAAATATCAAAACTTTTTGATATTTCTGCTTGGTTGAGGCAACCGTTGCTACGTGTGTATCATTGTTGCAACAACACATTGAAGCCTGGTGTGTAGCCAGCATTAGGCCCAACTAATTGGATATAGAAAATAAGCATAAAACAAATTTGAGTGGCATTATTATTTTTTTTACTTTGGGTATGAAAAAGTTCATATCGGATTTATATTTATATGGGGATTAGGTCGAAAAATGCATCGATCCTGACCATATTTGGTCAGGTCACTTATTTTTTTCAAAAACATATACAAACAAAAATTTGAGAAAATTCTGTGCAATATTTTGTTTTTTGATAGATTTAAGTGAAGATCGGGAAGCAGTTTTATATGGGGGCTATGACAAAGATTTGCTATATGGGGTTTATTTTTGGACAACTGATAATTGGATGTAATAAATACACACAACCCCAATTTGACCGAGATCTATTTGGATCTTATGCCAATTTAAGTCGATTTCATAGGTGTCATTTGTACGGGGACTATGCATGCACCGATTTTCGCCAATTTCAATAGCGTTCATCCTATGGCTGATAGATGCTTACATACCAAATTTCATCAAAATATATTCACATTTGCGACCTGTAGTTTGATTACAAGTTTTACATGGATACCCATACGGGCGGACGGACGGACGGACGGTGTAGGTCAAATATTTTTGGTAGTTACAAGCACAAAGTCTTTATACCCTGACCACATAATTGTATAAGGTATCAATGATTAACTACGCTAAACATATGTGGTGCATACGATTCGATAGAAGTAGCGATGTCAAATATATGTATGTACTTTTTGTGCGATTTGGACACATGATTTACCGGAGACCCATATGCATGCAACGAATGGAAACACATATTAAACTTGGAATTGTTAACAATTTCATCAAAACTTTCGTCAAAAGAAATACAATTTTCTTGTATTTGAAATCAGTTTACACGGGACTCAGCGATAGTAAAACAAGTAAGAAAATTACAGTCGGTCTAGGCCGACTATACGATACTCTATACCATGGTTTAGAAACCCTATCCCTTCGGTCCAACTAACTGGATATAGAAAATAAGCAAAAACCAAATTTGAGTGGCATTGTTATTATTTTTTGGCTGCAGGTATGAAAAAGTTCAAATCGGATTCTCTATTTATATGTGGACTAGGTCGAAAAATGGACCCATCCCGACCATATTTGGTAGTCACTTATATTTTGAAAAAATAAACACAAACCAAATTTGAGAAAAATCTGTGCAATATTTTTGTTTTTTGATAGATTTAAGTGAAGATCGGGAAGCAGCTCTATATGGGGCCTGTGACTAAGAATTGTCCTATAGGGATTATTTTTGGACTACTGATTAATGGATAAAATAAACCCATACAAACCCAATTTGACTGAGATCTATATGATAATTTGAATCTTATGGCAATTTATGTCGATTTCATAGGGGTCATTTGTATGGGAACTAGGTCTTAACATGGACCGAATTTCACCAATTTCAACAGCGTTTATCCTATGACCGATAAAAGCTTAAATACCAAATTTCATCAAAATATATTCATATTTGCGATCTGTAGTTTGATTACAAGGTTTACATGGACACACAGACGGATGGACGTACATCGCTAAATCGACTCAGAAAGTGATTCTGAGTCAATCGGTGTAATTAAAGATGGGTCTAGGTCAAGTATTTTTGGTAGTTAAAACAGCAGCACAAAGTCATTATACCCAATCATGTGAGTCCGATCACAGGGGAGATGTGTAAACATCTAGTAATTAAAGATTTTTTATGGCACTTTTTATACCCTCCACACGTCAGTGGCAGAGGGTATATAGGTTTGTCATTCCATTTGTAACGCACCGAAAAACTAATTTCCGACCTCATAAAGTATATATATTATTGATCCTTATCACAGCTCGAGTCGATATAGCGATGTCCGTCTGTCCGTCTGTCTGTTGAAATCACGCTCATTCACAAAAAAAGCAATCTTACTGGATAAGGCTACAATAATATCATTTGCCATAATACCCAGCAGGTTGGTATTGAAAATTGGCTAAATCGGGCATCATCGTGATTAGATACGAGCAAAAATATGTAGATACCTCTAAAAAAAACACAAAACCCAGTGTGTTTGTTTTAACAGTTTAGTGGTTGAACATTATAATTGTACAACAACATAAAAAACTGCCACAAAAAAATTATGCATATACATATATTAACAATACCAAGAACACAATAACATAGCTCATGTTAGTAGTATTGCCACATATTTTTTTTATCGTTATCACGTTATAATTAAAAAAAATCGCCAATATGAAAGAAAAAAAAATGAAAACGAGAAATGAAAACGAAAAATGGAAAATGAAAATGGAAAATGGAAAATGGAAAATGAAAAACAGAAAATGGAAAATGGAAAATGAAAATGTAAAATGTAAAATGTAAAATGTAAAATGTAAAATGTAAAATGTGAAATGTAAAATGTAAAACGTAAAATGTAAAATGTAAAATGTAAAATGTAAAATGTAAAATGTAAAATGTAAAACGTAAAATGTAAAATGTAAAATGTAAAATGTAAAATGTAAAATGTAAAATGTAAAATGTAAAATGTAAAATGTAAAATGTAAAATGTAAAATGTAAAATGTAAAATGTAAAATGTAAAATGTAAAATGTAAAATGTAAAATGTAAAATGTAAAATGTAAAATGTAAAATGTAAAATGTAAAATGTAAAATGTAAAATGTAAAATGTAAAATGTAAAATGTAAAATGTAAAATGTAAAATGTAAAATGTAAAATGTAAAATGTAAAATGTAAAATGTAAAATGTAAAATGTAAAATGTAAAATGTAAAATGTAAAATGTAAAATGTAAAATGTAAAATGTAAAATGTAAAATGTAAAATGTAAAATGTAAAATGTAAAATGTAAAATGTAAAATGTAAAATGTAAAATGTAAAATGTAAAATGTAAAATGTAAAATGTAAAATGTAAAACTAAAATGTAAAATGTAAAATGTAAAATGTAAAATGTAAAATGTAAAATGTAAAATGTAAAATATAAAATGTAAAATGTAAAATGTAAAATGTAAAATGTAAAATGTAAAATGTAAAATGTGAAATGTAAAATGTAAAATGTAAAATGTAAAATGTAAAATGTAAAATGTAAAATGTAAAATGTAAAATGTAAAATGTAAAATGTAAAATGTAAAATGTAAAATGTAAAATGAAAAATGTAAAATGTAAAATGTAAAATGTAAAAAGTAAAATGTAAAATGTAAAATGTAAAATGTAAACTGTAAAATGTAAAATGTAAAATGTAAAATGTAAAATGTAAAATGTAAAATGTAAAATGTAAAATATAAAATATAAAATGTAAAATGTAAAATGTAAGATGTAAAATGTAAAATGTAAAATGTAAAATGTAAAATATAAAATGTTAAATGTAAAATGTAAAATGTAAAATGTAAAATGCAAAATGTAAAATGTAAAATGAAAAATGGAAAATGAAAAAAGAAAATTGAAAAAAAAAATTAAAAATGGAAAATGGAAAACGAAAAATGGAAAATAGAAAATGGAGAATGGAAAATGAAAAATGGAAAAATGGAAAAATGGAAAATGAAAAATGGAAAATAGAAAATGAAAAATGGAGAATGGAAAGTGAAAAATGGAAAATGAAAATTGAAAAATTAAAAATGGAAAATGGAAAATGAAAAATGGAAAATGAAATATGAAAAATGGAAAATGAAAATTGAAAAATGAAAAATGGAAAATGAAAATCAAAACATGGAAAATGGAATATGAGAATTGAAAAATGGAAAATTGAAACATGAAGAATGGAAAATGGAAAATGAAAATTGAATAATGAAAAATGGAAAATGAAAAACGAAAAACGAAAAATGGAAAATGAAAATTGAAAAATGAAAAACGGAAAATGGAAAATGAAAAATGGAAAAGGAAAAATAAAAAATTAAAAATGGAAAATGAAAACTGAAAAATGAAAAATGAAAATTGAAAAATGCAAAATGCAAAATGAAAAATGGAAATTGAAAAATTAAAAATGGAAAATGGAAAATGAAAATTGAAAAATGGTAAATGAAAATTGAAAAATTAAAAATTGAAAATGAAAAATGGAAAATTGAAGAATTGAAAATGCAAAATGGAAAATGGAAAATTAAAAATGAAAATTGAAAAATGGAAAATGAAAATTGAATATTGAAAATGGAAAATGAAAAATGAAAAATTAAAAATGGAAATTGGAAATTGGAAAATGAAAATTGAAAAATGAATAATGAAAAATGGAAAATGGAAAACACAAAAATTAAAAATTAAAAATTAATAATTAAAAATTAAAAATTAAAAATTAAAAATTAAAAATTAAAAATTAAAAATTAAAAATTAAAAATTAAAAATTAAAAATTAAAAATTAAAAATTAAAAATTAAAAATTAAAAATTAAAAATTAAAAATTAAAAATTAAAAATTAAAAATTAAAAATTAAAAATTAAAAATTAAAAATTAAAAATTAAAAATAAAACATTTTAATTTTTATTTCCCATTTTTCGTGTTTTTTTTTTACTTTTAATTATTCGTTTTTCATTTTTATTTTTCATTTTTTATATTTAATTTTTTATTTTTCATTCTATATTTTTTATTTTTAATTTTTTATTTTTAATTTTTTATTTTTCATTCTTTATTTTACATTTTTAATTTTTTATTTTTCTTTTTCATTGATAATTTTTTATTTTTAATTTTTTATTTTTCACTTTTCGTTTTTTATTTTTTACTTTTAATTTTTCATTTTTAATTTTAAGTTTTTCATTTTTTATTTTAAATTTTTTATTATTAATTTTAAATTTTTATTTTTAATTTTTTATATTTTATTTCATTTTTATTTTTTACTTTTCATTTTTTATTTTTAATTTTTTATTTTTCCTTTTCAAACAGGATATTACATATAATAATGTTTTCACCAATACAGTCATAAGTCACACCGATTTTGTCTTACGTCTTACTTGTTACGCTGTTTTTGTGATTGTATTGTGAAATAGAAGTTTGATAATTTTTTATTTTTAATTTTTTATTTTTTACTTTTCGTTTTTTATTTTTTACTTTTAATTTTTCATTTTTAATTTTAAGTTTTTCATTTTTTATTTTAAATTTTTTATTCTTAATTTTAAATTTTTATTTTTAATTTTTTATATTTTATTTAATTTTTATTTTTTACTTTTCATTTTTTATTTTTAATTTTTTATTTTAGATTTTTTATTCTTAATTTTAAATTTTTATTTTTAATTTTTTATATTTTATTTAATTTTTATTTTTTACTTTTCATTTTTTATTTTTAATTTTTTATTTTTCCTTTTCAAACAGGATATTACATATCATAATGTTTTCACCAATACAGTCATAAGTCACACCGATTTTGTCTTACGTCTTACATGTTACGCTGTTTATACCCTATACCACTATGTGGTTTGGGTATAATGACTTTGTGCTGCTGTTTGTAACAACCAAAAATATTTGACCCAGACCCATCTTTAATTATGCCGATCGAATCAGAATCACTTTTTGAGTTGATTTGACAATGTCCGTCCGTCCGTCCGTCCGTCCGTCTGTGTGTCCATGTAAACCTTGTAATCAAACTGCAGGTCGCAAATATGAATATATTTTGATGAAATTTGGTATATAAGCTTTTATCGGCCATGGGATGAACGCTATTGAAATTGGTGAAATTCGGTCCATGTTCAGACCTAGCCCCCATACAAATTACCCCTATGAAATCGACATAAATTGCCATAAGATCCAAATTGTCATATAGATCTTACTGAAATTGGGTTTGCATGCGTTCATTACATCCATTAATGAGTAGTCCAAAAATTATCCCTTTGGTCTCATATAGAGCTGCTTCCCGATATTAACTTAAATCTATTAAAAAACAAAAATATTGCACTGATTCTTCTCAAATTTTGTTTGTATATGTTTCTACAAAATACGAGAGACGTTACCAACCATGGTCAGGATCGGTCCATTTTTGGACCTAGTCCCCATATAGATATAACCTCCGATATGAACTTTTTCATATCTGCAGCCAAAAAACTTAATAAAAATCCCACTCAAATTTGGTTTTTGCTTATTTTCTATGTCCTAACTGGACCTAAGAGGTAGGGTTTCCAAACGCATGGTATAGGGTATCGTATAGTCGGTCTAGACCGACTATAATTTTCTTACTTGTTTTGTGATTGTATTGTGAAATAGATAGATGGGTGCACATCAAAAATTACATAATTGATAAAAATGACGTGCTATATTTGTAAATTTGAAATATATACATAGGTGCATATTTTGATCATTATTCTTTATTGAAATTACCAAAACTAGTAAAATTTAATGATTTGTTATGTATCATGAAGCCATCTTCTTCAGACTCTGGTGTCTTTTGTTTTTCATTTTTCATTTTTTAATTTTCATTTATCATATTTCATTGTTCTTTTTTCATTCTTTATTTTTAATTTTTTATTTTTCAATTTTAATTTTGTATTTTTAGTTTTTTATTTTTCATTTTTCGTTTTTTAATTTTTACTTCTAATTTTTCATTTTTAATTTTTCGTTTTTTAATTTTTATTTTTAATTTCTTATTTTTTATTTTTTAATTTTAACTTTTCATTTTTTATTTTTTAATTTTTCATTCTTAACTTTTAATTTTTATGTTTCATTTTTTATTTTTTATTTTTCATTTTCAAACAGGTTATTTCATATCATAATTTTTCCACCAATACAATCATAAGTCACTCCGATTTTGTCTTACGTCTCACATGTTACGATGTTTTTGTGATTGTATTCTGAAATAGAAATTTAGCCCCCTGCGCGTATAGATAGATGTGTACACATCAAAAATTACATAATTGGTAAAAATGAAGTGTGATATTTGTAAATTTTAAATATATAGTTAAGAGTGAGAATCTCTAAGAGATATCTCTTTTAAAGTAAAAAAAAAACTAGTCCAAAAAGCTGCTATTCGACACTCTCAAAAAAGGTGGGGATTGTGGAACACGGCTCAAAATGGGAGAAATTGCATATTTTGATCATTATTCTTTATTGAAATTACCAAAACTAGTAAAATTTAATGATTTGTTATGTATCATGAAGCCTTCTTTTTCAGACTCTGGTGTATGCACGCTTTGCTGGTAGTACTTGAACGGTTTTTTTTCAAGTCTCACTATACTAATGACGGGGCAAGATGATCATCAAAAGCAATAAAAGATACGAACAACTAAACCACTATAGAAAAACAATAGAAATTGCATAAAACATTTCAATTTTGCATACAGAAATAATAAGTTCACATAAAATCTGTCAAATATGTCTTTATTTAATTTCCCCCTAACAACAGTTGTTCCATTACCCACCACTTTCTATATTTGACCAATACTAAATATTGTCAATATGGTGAATATATATATACATCATTAGCGTCTGGTGAAAAATTACGATTAAGTTGAGTTAAAAAAGGTTCACCTCATTGGTGAAAACAATATCACAAATTTTCATGTATGAAAACTGATGTCTTCTTTTATAAAAAAATTTTAGGATATTTACATTTTGAATTATAATTTTTGAACCAATGGAATGATCATTTAATTTCAAAAACCGCTGCTACATAAGAAGAAATAATATTTTAAAAAATAATACCCGCCAAATGCCATTATTCATGTTCGAAAAATGCTACATTGGCAACAATGAATGAAATAGGCATCATAAGAAGGCTGTTACACCTTCTCCATGTTTACATTTGTTACAAGCGAAACAACAAATGAAACACACTCTCATTACATATTGTAGCATGTAGTACCATAAAGAGAATAACTCGTACAATGTTCTCTTAAATAAATACTAATCAATAATACTTAAGTTGAGTGTAAAGAAAAAAAATTCTAACCATTAAGATATTTGTTGATTTCTAACAATTAGTTGTTGAAATGTTTTTGTCGAGTTTAGTTGTAAGTGTTGAGTTAATAATGTCAATAGTAAAAAATACAAATTAAATTAATAAGAAATTGTTAAAATATTAGAAAATTGTATTATTTTGTTCTGTGAGTTGGAACCGTTTAAAAATTATTTTTTTTCTCTAATTTCTTGCACATGTAACAAACTTTGTAATTAAAAATTCTATTAGATCTTTTACTTCATATAAAAAACCCGAGTAAAAATGTTGCTAAATCATTATTTGGAGTTTATTAATCGAATTATCTGCATGTTGTATAATAAAAATTTATTAAGTTGTTTTCTTATTTTGGGTAAAGTATTAATCTTTATTATTGTTGTTTTTATAATTTAAGTTAGTATTGGGTTCATAGTTTCGTTTTAATAAATTTTTTTGTATGTATGAGTTTGTTTGTTTGTATTTAATTGTAGTTCTGACGTTCTAATGTTTACATTTTCATGGTATAGGCATTTGTTTTTCTTTTGCATTGTTGATTTTTTTCTCTTAAACCCATTGAGGGTAATCACAGTTAGTGTTGTATATATCACTACCAAGGTAAACAAATACACATGCATATGCAGTAAAAAATCGTTATCTATGTTATGTCTCTTATGCCCATATTCCATAACTCTATCGTTCGTATGTCTGTAATTAATAACATGATTTTTTTCGTTTTTGATGTGTAAACATTTATACGCGCAGGGGGGTAAATTTCTATTTCACAAAAACAGCGTAACATGTGAGCGTAAGAAAAAATCAGCGTAACATGTCAGCGTAAGAAAAAATCGGTGTATGATTGGATTGGTGAAAAAATTATGATATGTAATAACCTGTTTGAAAATGCGAAATGAAAAATGAAAAATAAGAAATGAAAAATTAAAAATGAAAAAGGAAAATTAAGAAATGAAAAATAAAAAATTAGAAATAAAAATGAAAAATAAAAAATGAAAAATAACAAAAGAAAAATGAAAAACGCAAAATGAAAAAAAATGAAAAATAAAAATTGAAATATAAAAAATGAAAAATAAAAAATGAAAAATAAAAAATTAAAAATGAAAAATAAAAATTGAGAAATGAAAAATAAAAATAAAAAATGAAAAATGAAAAATGAAAAATAAAAAATAAAAAATTAAAAATAAAAAATTAAAAATAAAAACTGAAATATAAAAAATTAAAAATAAAGAATGAAAAATAAAAATTGAGAAATGAAAAATAAAAATAAAAAACAAAAAATGAAAAATGAAAAACGAAAGATGAAAAATAAAAAATGAAAAACGAAAAATAAAAAATGAAAAATAAAAAATTAAAAATAAAAATAAAAAATGAAAAATAAAAATGAAAAATGAGAAATGGAAAATAAAAATAAAAAATTAAAAATAAAAAATAAAAAATTAAAAATGAAAAATGAAAAATAAAAAATGAAAAATAAAAAATGAAAAATAAAAAACGATAAATAAAAAATTAAAAATAAAAAATTAAAAATGAAAAATAAAAAATGAAAAATAAAAAATGAAAAAGGAAAAAGGAAAAATAAGAAATTAAAAATAAAAGATTAGAAATAAAAATGAAAAATAAAAAATAAAAAATGAAAAATATAAAATGAAAAACGCAAAATGAAACATAGAAAATGGAAAATAAAAAATGAAAAGTAAAAAATGAAAAATAAAAAATGAAAAATAAAAAACGAAAAAAAAAATGAAAAATAAAAAACGACAAATATAAAATGAAAAATAAAAAATGAAAAATGAAAAATGAGAAATGAAAAATAAAAATAAAAAATGAAAAATAAAAAATGAAAAATAAAAAAAAAAAATGAAAAATAAAAAATTAAAAATAAAAAATTTAAAATAAAAAATTAAAAATGAAAAATAAAAAATGAAAAAGGAAAAAGGAAAAATAAGAAATTAAAAATAAAAAATTAGAAATAAAAATGAAAAATAAAAAATAAAAAATTAAAAATATAAAATGAAAAACGCAAAATGAAACATAGAAAATGGAAAATAAAAAATGAAAAGTAAAAAATGAAAAATAAACAAGTAAGAGTGTTAAATTCGGCTGTGCCGAATCTTTGATACCCTCCACCTCGGTTTGTGGCAATACTATTAACATAGCTCATGGTAGTTGTGTTCTTGTTATTGTTAATATGTATGAATCACATTTTTTTTGTGGCTTTTTTTATGTTGTTGTATGTTCAACCACTAAACTATTACAAGAAAACACTAGGTTTCATGTTTTTTTTAGAGGTATCTATAAACTTTTGTTCATTTCTCAGCGCAGAGGCTCCCGATTTACTCCGATTTCAATACCAACCTGGTGGGAATTATGGCAAATAATTTTTTCGTAACCTGACCTAAGTAAATGCTTTTTTTTTTGAATGAGCGTGATTTCAACAGACACACGGACAGACGGACAGACGGACAGACGGACAGACGGACATCGCTATATCGACTCGAGCTGTGATAAGGATCAAGAATATATATACTTTATTGGGTCGGAAATTAGTTTTTCGATGCGTTACAAACGGAATGACAAACCTATATATACCCTCTGCCACTGAGATGTGGAGGGTATAAAAATGAAAAATAAAAAACGAAAAATAAAAAATGAAAAATAAAAAACGACAAATAAAAAATTAAAAATAAAAAATGAAAAATGAGAAATGAAAAATGAAAATAAAAAATGAAAAATAAAAAATGAAAAATAAAAAAAAATGAAAAATAAAAAATTAAAAATAAAAAATTTAAAATAAAAAATTAAAAATGAAAAATAGAAAATGAAAAATAAAAAACGAAAAATAAAACATGAAAAATAAAAAATTAAAAATAAAAAATGAAAAATAAAAAATTAAAAATGAAAAATAAAAAATTAAAAATGAAAAATAAAAAATGAAAAAGGAAAAATAAAAATTGAAAAATAAAATATTAGAAATAAAAATGAAAAATAAAAAATAAAAAATGAAAAATAAAAAATTAAAAATGAAAAACGCAAAATGAAAAATGAAAAATGAAAAATACAAAATGAAAAATTAAAAATGAAAAATGAAAAATGAAAAACGCAAAATGAAAAATGAAAAATAAAAATGAAAAATAAAAAATTAAAAATAAAAAATGAAAAATAAAAAACGAAAAATAAAAAATGAAAAATAAAAAACGAAAAATAAAAAATGAGAAATGAAAAATAAAAATAAAAAATGAAAAATGAAAAAATGACAAATGAAAAATAAAAAATTGAAAATGAAAAATTAAAGACGAAAAATTTTAAATAAAAAATATAAAATAAAAACGAAAAATTAAAAATTAACCGGTTGAAATAAATAATAATAATTATTTTTATATTAGCAGAGCAGCTGCAGTTGATTGCTATAAGTGATACATAGATCACGCTTGTGCGTGAGCGGACTCACATGATTTTTTTTTTTTAATTCTGCAATAGGCCGGTATTTCATATTATTTAGAATGATAAAAAGTTTACAACGCAATGTTTACAGAAATTTATATTCTGTATGTTATACTCACACGAATTTAATTGTCAGTTTTGACGATAAGTATTTGTAAGTGACAAACATTTTCAAACAATTTATTTATAACATGGGAAGATAAATATTAAATATATTTTGTATCAAATACAAATATCAGTTAACTATTTTTTTTAGAAAAAGAACATAATAGTGCGTTTACATCTAAGCAAAATCTAGTATATATGAGATTTCGAACGATTTCCCATATAAAACAAAATCTAGCTCGTTACTAGATTTGTGCAAAATCTCACAAAATCTTGTCAAACTTGGGCCCTACCAAATGGTAGTACTGTGTTTTTTTAATATCGTAGTAGAAAATTACAACGCAGTGACTGAAAAATTTACATTTAAAAACAAAAGCAAACTAGTTGAATAAAAAGGAAATAAAATATTAATTATTAACAAAAAAAAATGACGAATCTCTAATAAAAAAATATTTAGTAATAGAAAAGTTATAACTTTTTATACTGACATGTGCCCATTCCAATCTGTTAAATAATAATTGTGGAAAATGAATTTGTTTTTGTTGTTTTTACTATATATTTAACAAATGCTGTTTTTTTTTTCGCAAAATTTCTATTTCAGTTTGTGCTATTTTCATTTTTGATGCATAATATAATCATAAAATCTGTTCCTTTTTAGAATTTTCCATATTTACATTTTCCTATTGTTGTTTATTTTTGGTAATTCTAGTTTATGTGTTTTATTTTTATCAGCTGTTTATTGTTGTGGAAACAAAATCTCACAAAATGTCAAAAATGTTAGATGTAAACGGTGTAGATTTTGAAACAGATTTCAACTAAAATCTACTAGATCTTCCTCAGATGTAAACGCACTATAACCAAAGAACAATGTTAATAATGAAATTTTGCATCAAACAATAACCCAATCATCATAGTTCATGGCACTCCGATTGATTTTTTCCCATAAAAAAAATTCGATTTTGTATTTCTTTCATAAAGATCTTATTTATATTTTAATGAGTTTTTCCTTCCGAATAACCAAAATATTTTGCTGACTTTTGTCAGAATCTTCGATACCATCCACCTGTGTCCTAAGCTCAATATTACAACCAATGTTGGGTACGGCTACCACTTTAATATTGTTGCCGATACTTAAATTTTAAGTTAATTTCTTTTATTTTTGTCCAGTTTCTATTATAATTTCTTGTGATAAAAAAAATTTAGTGTGTCTTCTATAGAAAGAATTAATTACTATCTACAAAATTCTATCATTTTTCTCTTACTAGATCATAAACCCATAAGTTCCCTAAGTACTTCATAGAACGCCAATTAAATTCATTATTTAACACAGCCGGAATTATAATACCCAAAGTTTGATCCCTATAAGAATTTTTTGAGACCCTAGATATCATACGATAATCATAGGAGAAAAGTTAAAATATTTTTATCTGAATTAGCTAGTAATACAGGAATTTTTAACCTTTCGCAATTCATACCTCACCTAAAAGTGAATTTATTTTTCCCACCTCACATATGAATATCTACAAAATAAGAAACAAGTAAGAAATTATAGTCGGTCTAGACCGACTATACAATACCCTATACCATGGTTTAGAGACTATCTCTTCGGTTCAACTAATTCGATATAGAAAATAAGCATAAACCAAATTTGAGTGGCATTGTTATTCATTTTTTTGGCTGCTGATATGAAAAAGTTTATATCGGATGCTATATTTCTATGGAGCTTGATCGAAATATGGATCGATCCTGACCATATTTGGTAAGGTCACTTATATTCTGAAAAATATATACAAACCAAATTTGAGAAAAATCTGTGCAATATTTTTGTTTTTTGATAGATTTAAATGAAGATCGGGAAGCAGCTCTATATGGGGCCTGTGACTAAGAATTGTCCTATAGGGATTATTTTTTGATTACTGATTAATGGATATAATAAACACATACAAACCCATTTTGACTGAGATCTATATGATAATTTGGGGTCATTTGTATGGGGACTAGGTCTGAACGTGGTCCCAATTTCACCAATTTCAATAGCGTTCATCCTATGGCCGATAAAAGCTCATATATCAAATTTCATCAAAATAAACATATTCATATTTGCGACTATAGTTTGATTACAGACGGACGGACGGACAGACGGACGGACATCGCTAAATCGACTCAGAAAGTGATTCTGAGTCGATCGGTATAATAAAAGATGGGTCTAGGTCAAATATTTTTGGTAGTTACAAACAGCAGCAAAAAGTCATTATACCCAAACCACATGGTGGTATGTGGTATCCATAATATGAATAGGCTAAGCGATTTCTTGTGACTGATGTTTTGTTCTACCGTTTTATCCCGATTTTGGCCAAACGTATATTATTTGAAAGGTATTTCTTTTTAGCCGATTTGCAGATTTACAGATTTTTAAATTTTTTTTGTTTATTTTGAGTAAATTGCATTTAAAGTTGCTACTAACACATACATAAAATTATGCAATGCTATGTGTGTGTTTATTATATTTGTTAATGTGTTTGTAATAAGAATGAGTTTGTTTTTTGTGTTGATTTGTGAATTGGCTATAATTGATTAGCATACTTTTAGAGTCTTTATTTAATTAAAAAATAAAATTTCCTAGAATTTGCGCTCGAATTTCGAGGGCTGGAATCTGCTAGTAAAAATTAAAACATGTTACTGTATATAATATTATTTTATTTCTGTTATTCTATAAATCACTGGGACTGCATAAATGAGATGACTGTTGTTATTTCCCGTCAGGAAGGTGATAAATGCCAAAGTTGAAAATGCACATTCACAGAAGTATGTTGTTGCAAACGTTATCAAGGTTTTGATTGGTAAATGTTTGTTTCGACATGGCTTTACTCTCGATACGATCCTCGTTTAACATGTTAGAGTCATGCATGCAATCCAAATAAAGTATGAAATGGTTCTAATCCATTGATCATTTTTCATATGGTCTTAAAAAAATATTTATGAAAACAGTTTTTGTGATTTTCCAAATGTTCTTAATGTCGATTTAATAAGTCTTTACTACGAAAATAATTTCAAGAGTCGGGAAATTTGCGTAATTATCTTTTAATACGTGTTCCTTCCAAAGAGCTGATTTTTACTAGAAAGCTGAAATCTTTTCATTTGCATCTAAAATATTTACTTCTGATCCTTGAAGTGAAATGTTTAAATCTTTCAAATGGGAAAATATATCTGCTAGATAAGCCAATGATATCGCAAAATTGTTTGTTTCAAATTCTAGGTATAGTTTATTTTCTATCTCTCGACGGAATATTATTATCTCCGTTTTATGTTACATATCAAGAGTAACGATCGTCCAAGTAAAAGCCACCTAACATGGAATGTGCTCCATCTGTGCATATAAATCCTAACTTTACTTTCCAATCGAGGCCATTTTCTGTATAAAAAAAACTAATCAATTAACAGAAAAAAATTTTCTTTGTCTGTTTCGGTGGCATATCTAACAAAGGTCACAAGTTGGCTCCATTGAGCTCCATCAGTACTTTCATCCAGTTGTAGGCCGAAATGCGTAGGTGTTTTTTTAGTTCATCGATGACTTTGTAAAAAATATCCGATGACATATCCACGACTCTATTTCTGATTATGTCGTTTGAAAGTGTTATTTTAGCGATCTGGTTGCTTTCTGATGCTTTCCGAGAACAACTACCACCATTTAAAGGTCACAAAGCTTGATTAGTATTTCAGCAATGGTATGAGACTTTCTATTGTTTGCAATATGTTATGCTGTTGAGTAGATACAAAACCTAACCTGGGTAGAGTTCCTAAAGCTTGAAACAGCGACTTCTTTTTTTGAGCAACTCAATCTAATCTCCATTATTATTAAGATGAACTTTAGTGAAATATTCTGGTAGTTCTGAAGGTCTCATATTATCGTTACACAAAATCTTTGAACACAGTTTTATCCCGATCTATCGAACATATACATATATCCAAACTTAACCCTTTCACAACCGTACTATAAGGAGTAATTTTTGACAACATTAAGCAATTTTTTCGTATAGATGTGATATTAAAAAGCACAAAAAAATTTTTTTAAAAAATCTAGTATCCTTCTGAAATAAGATATGTCCTGGGATTTTATGTCCCACTAGGTTTTTTAAATCTCATAAATTGGGACTAAATATTCCATCGGTAGTTGTTCTATGAGAATAATAAAATACAGGTTTTTGTTAATTTTTTAATTAAATTTTTATTTTACAGTAATTTTTATTTTTCAAGACTTCGGGACAGTTAACAACAGCTCTAGAACAAGTTGGCAAGTTCTTCCTATTTTGAATATATGTTCCTATGCAAGCAAATGGTAAAGTTTTCATCAGTTTATATGATTTGAAGAAACGAACAAACACCAAAACTGTTTGGGGTGCGAATAGTATTGCTTAATTTAGTAACGACTTTTTCCCCAAAAGTACCAAATGAAGCACGGCATTTATCTTTACCGGCGTAGATATTAAAATCCTATGTGTATCCTATTTTGGAATCGTACTATTTTAATTTTAATACCCCATTTAATCGGCTTTGCCGGAAAATACTGAAGACCTGCCTTTAAATTTGGCCATGGATTCGTCAATGCTCTGATGCATACTATCGCTGCGAGATTTTATAAAAGTATATTTCAAACAATTGTTAACTTCTTCCGTATAATGAAAGCTTAGAGGATGCTACCGGGTTTTCAGGAAAATTAAAATACAATTTCAACATCATAGTTTGATAACGATATCGCACCATAGCCTTCTTTATACATTCATTTCCCATTGGCTCATCTTGGGACCAATAAACAGAAATCTTGGGAAGTTTGTTATAGCCCATTATAACAGAAATAACTAACAAAATTTTAATTTCTGATGCAGCAGTTCGTTGTATTTTTCGACCTTCTTTTTCTTCCAAAAGACTCAATCGTTCATTGGTGCACTGCGCAATAAAAATGAACAGAGATATTGGAAGCAAACATTGAAAAATTAGCAGCTAAGTTGAAATTCTTGAAATTGGTGCTACTATAACGGACTCAATATCTTCACTGATAGAAAATCGAGAACAAAATTAGTCCGATGGTTGTCCCCATACTACTTGAAAATTGGAATTTCCATTGGACACTGTTGGAATTTACATCATTGAATCAGAAGCACTAAAGTCTCCAAGATCAGAGTCACTCGAATTTATTATCGCAGAGATTTCATCTTCCTTCAATCTCCATCAGATTTGTTTTTATTCATTCTGCAAACATACAAATTACCTTAGTAATGTGTACCAATGGGACAAAACCAGTGGGATCTATTATCCCAAATGGGTAAAACTCACATACAATAAAATATTTATTTATTTAGTCTACTGATTTATGTACATCTTACAGACTATAAAAATATAATAATAATATTATACAATAATTAATATTTTTTAGTTTAAAAAAACAATATGAATTAATTGAAAACCTTAAATAAGTTCAACTTAAAATTATTTTTATCTAAGCTGAAATTTAAAAGGATTGAGAAACTGTTACTAAGCTTTAAACATCTTGTAATTGGTTCATTAACCCCATAATTCGTACGATGAAAATCTTCATAAAATTAACGCTCGTGACGTAAATCGCGATGAGGAGTATGAACCCTCACTAAATCAGACAAAGCATCAAAACATACATATATTATTTGTTAAAATATTAAATATAAACATTATAGCAAATGATGATCTACGATCTCTTAAAGATTGTAGTCCTAGAAATTTACGCCTGCTTTCATAAGAAAGAACATCTCCGGACCAATTTATTTTTTTAAATGCAAACTTTGTAAATAGTTTCTGAATTTTTTCAATTCTGGAAGAATGGCTTTCATAATAAGGACTCCAGATTATAGAGCAATATTCCAAATTACTTCTAACGAAAGAACCACATAATGATTTTAATGCGATAGGGTCACTAAAGTCCGCAGTATTTCGTTTAATGAATCTCAACATTGCATACGCTTTAGATGTTATGTAATTTATATGATTATGAAATTTCAACTCGGAATCAAAAATAACTCCTAACAAAGTTTCTCAAGAGTGACATCACTTATATTGTAATTAAAAAAAACAGGATTATGACAATGAGTATATGACATAACGCAACATTTATCAATATTTAAAACAAGTCTGTTTAAATCACACCACTCTTTTAGTGATAACAAATCTTTTTGAAGCATAACTGAATGTGATATAACGGGTGATTTTTTAAGAGCTTGATAACTTTTTTTTAAAAAAAAACGCATAAAATTTGCAAAATCTCATCGGTTCTTTATTTGAAACGTTAGATTGGTCCATGACATTTACTTTTTGAAGATAATTTCATTTAAATGTTGACCGCGGCTGCGTCTTAGGTGGTCCATTCGGAAAGTCCAATTTTGGGCAACTTTTTCGAGCATTTCGGCCGGAATAGCCCGAATTTCTTCGGAAATGTTGTCTTCCAAAGCTGGAATAGTTGCTGGCTTATTTCTGTAGACTTTAGACTTGACGTAGCCCCACAAAAAATAGTCTAAAGGCGTCAAATCGCATGATCTTGGTGGCCAACTTACCGGTCCATTTCTTGAGATGAATTGTTCTCCGAAGTTTTCCCTCAAAATGGCCATAGAATCGCGAGCTGTGTGGCATGTAGCGCCATCTTGTTGAAACCACATGTCAACCAAGTTCAGTTCTTCCATTTTTGGCAACAAAAAGTTTGTTAGCATCGAACGATAGCGATCGCCATTCACCGTAACGTTGCGTCCAACAGCATCTTTGAAAAAATACGGTCCAATGATTCCACCAGCGTACAAACCACACCAAACAGTGCATTTTTCGGGATGCATGGGCAGTTCTTGAACGGCTTCTGGTTGCTCTTCACTCCAAATACGGCAATTTTGCTTATTTACGAAGCCATTCAACCAGAAATGAGCCTCATCGCTGAACAAAATTTGTCGATAAAAAAGCGGATTTTCTGCCAACTTTTCTAGGGCCCATTCACTGAAAATTAGACGTTGTGGCAGATCGTTCGGCTTCAGTTCTTGCACGAGCTGTATTTTATACGGTTTTACACCAAGATCTTTGCGTAAAATCTTCCATGTGGTCGAATAACACAAACCCAATTGCTGCGAACGGCGACGAATCGACATTTCACGGTCTTCAGTAACACTCTCAGAAACAGACGCAATATTCTCTTCTGTACGCACTGTACGCATTCGTGTGGTTGGTTTAATGTCCAATAAAGTAAACTGAGTGCGAAACTTGGTCACAATCGCATTAATTGTTTGCTCACTTGGTCGATTATGTAGATCATAAATCGGACGTAAAGCGCGAAACACATTTCGAACCGAACACTGATTTTGGTAATAAAATTCAATGATTTGCAAGCGTTGCTCGTTAGTAAGTCTATTCATGATGAAATGTCAAAGCATACTGAGCATCTTTCTCTTTGACACCATGTCTGAAATCCCACGTGATCTGTCAAATACTAATGCATGAAAATCCTAACCTCAAAAAAATCACCCGTTACATACTTGTTAATATCAGCAAATAATTTCAAATCATCGGTAAATAATAATGGTTTACAAAATTGCAAACAGTCAGGTAGGTCATTTATAAAAATTAAAAATAATAGTGGACCTAAATGTGTTCCCTGAGGAATGCCAGAATATGCATTAATTACATTTTCCGAAAAGCATGAACTAATTTTAACTATTAATTTCCTATTCGTAAGAAAACTTTTAAAAAACTGCAACAAATTTCCATTAATACCAAATTGGTGAAGTTTTCCTAACAAAATATCATGATTAACTGAATCAAAAGCCTTCGAAAAGTCCGTATATATCACATCAACTTGTTTTCTATTCTCCATAGAAACTATAATCCGATTAGTGAATACTACTAAATTTGTACATGTGGATCGACCGGGTAAAAACCCAGTTGAAAAACTGAGATTTTTGATGAAACATGATGAAATCGTTACAGTTTATTGTTGTTTACTAACTTGATTGTAATACAAAACACATATACTTTTTGCAAAATATAACTCAAAATGGAATAACTATTATTCACATCAAAAAATTGGAAAACACGTTCGCATTCAACAGAGATTACCGCCAAATGATTGTAATAAAAAAACAATATACTCACTGAACACGCTCAAAACAGCTCATTATGAGCAGAAAATACTTAAAGCTACCAATGGGACTTTTTCCTGTTTAAATAGAGCGAGTACTGTTATTTTGGCGATTTTTTAAATTTAGCTTGGGACGCATGATCCCGATGTTAGTGAAAGGGTTAACATATTTTTCACTACATTTGTGTTTTTTTATATTTTACTTAAATTTAAAATATACTACTTTTATTATGCAACCCACTAAGCAAAAAAACGTACTACGAATACAACATTTTATGTTTTGTATATTTTCCAAGCCTACTAGGTTTAAAAAAAATCTAAGTTAAAAACAATTGTATTTGAAGGTTTAAGAAAATCAAATTTAACAATGACTACTATTTGAATATAGTGAACAAATTATTTTTTCGAAATTTCAAAGCCTACTAAATAGGTTTAAATAAATGCAATTTAACATCGAATTTATTTGAATAAATAATAAACACATTTTGCCCTTTTTAAAAGAAAAAAAAAATTAAATTTACATTTACATTACAATTTAATTTTCATATACTCATGATACATTTTTTTAATCCCACTAGATTTAAAAATAATAAATGGGAATGTTCTAAATTTTCATCCTTATTTCTTTTTCGAAATATACTTATTATTTTTTTGGCTAATAATATGTTAAACTCGTACCTCCCTCGTACATCTTCACACCTCCCCTCACTGGTTAAGAACTCCTGCAGTAATATGTTAATTTAACAATACATTTAATAAAAAATAAAAAAACAATGAAAACAGGTAAGAAATTAAAGTTGCTCTATACAGACTAACAAATATACCAGAAAAAAGCTTATGTATATAACAAATTTCATCCAAAAATATATTTGTATAATTGCAACTTTAGTTTGCGTAGGTTTACGTGTATTGACATACGGACGGTCGAACGTTTATAATAAGAAAGTGATTCTGAGTCGATCGGTATACTAAGTATTTTTTGTAAAAAATATATTTTAAAAGTTTTTTAACTCCTTTTTTATCTAAAAGTTTACTTTTTAAAGAAAAGGTTCTATTTGAGAAAAGGAATTTTTTGTAAAAAGGTTACATTAAAAAGGTGTACTTTCATTTAAAAAAAGGGTACTTTAAAAAAGGATACTTTATTAAAAAGGGTACTTTTTTATAAAAGGTTACTTTTATAAAAGGGTACCATTCATAAAGAGGGTATCTTTTAAAAATGGTACTTTTTAAAAAAAGAGTGGAGTTTTTTTAAAGTTTGAATTTTCTTCCTGATTTTTTGTTTGTTTTAATTTTGTCGGTAACTATAAGTTCACTGTAAAAAATGCGGACTTTGGTCATTTACGACTATAAAATATTAGTTGGCAGAGTTTAAACGAGGCTGTACGAGCTGCTAAAACGAACACCGTAGTGGTCAGGAATGATAGTACATGCCTACTTCAATTTTACAATGTTTACAACGCAAAAAATTTACTATACCAGGGCGGTCGCAGAACAACCCGACCTGACATATAGATGGCGGCAGTAGTTTGAAAAACATTACGATTTAAAGTGGTAACCTTATAAAATATTATAAAATACGTTTTAAGTTTCAAGGCGCCACGTTTTTGAGTATTTTTTGGTGCCATAACTAAACGATCTCAGTGAATTTCTAAACATGGAAATAATTTTTATGTAATTTAATTCTTTAATTTGGAATTCTATTCGAGAGAGTCTGCTCATTCGTTTACGACCTTAAAATATTGGGTGGCAGAATTTAAACGAGGCTGTACGAGCTGCTAAAACGAGCACTGTTGTGGTCGACCAAGTGAGGTAGCCACACAAGAAACAGTTAAGAAAATTCTGCAAAATGATATTGGAGGATTGTCGGCTGAAAGTGTGTGAGCTAGCTGAAATGATGGGAATATTAACTGAAAATTAGGAGATGAGAAAGCTGTCCGCAAGATGGGTGCCGCATTTGCTCACAATAGAAGATGTTTCAATAGCGTGTTTGGCTATGTTTTACCGCAATAAAGACCAGTTTTTGCGTCGATTCTTAACCATGGATAAGACATGGGTCAACTATTTCACACCTGAGATAAAGAAACAGTCAAAACAGTGGAATGAAATTCGAAAATCGTGTCCAAAGATGACGAAGACAGTTCCATCTGTAGGCAAGTTTATGGCATCTGTTTTTGCGATGCGCGTGGAATAATTTGTATTATCTTCAAAGAGGAAAACAATCAACGGCGAGTATTGTGTCAACATATATTGTAGCGTTTAAGTGATGAAATTAAGGAAAAAAGGCCGCATTTGGCGAAAAAGACGTATTGTTTCATTGAAACAACGCACCACTTCACACATCCACTATTGTGGTCCATGAATTAAAGTTCCAATTACTTCATCATGTGCCTTATTCGCCAAATTTAGCTCCCTCGGATTATTTTCTATTTTCAAACTTGAAAAAATGGTTTGGTGATAAAAGATTTGCCAACAATGAAGAGGTAGAGTCTGCGGGTAATGGTTATTTTAAGGAGCTAGCCAGTTCTTACTATAAACAGGGTATCGAAGCTATTTAACAGCGTTGGGAAAAGTGTATCGAGCTAAAAGGAGATTATGTTGAAAAAAAAAGAATATGTTTCCCAGATTTTAGTATTTTCTTTGTCAGGTCGGGCTGTTTTCGAACCAGCCTCGCCTGTTTTTTCAATGCTGCGTTTATAATTCCGTAGCAGCAAAAAAAAAAATAAACAATTTAGATGGCATAATGAGATTTTTTTCTAATTTTTGTGTAAATGTAAAAAATCGCTAAAAAGATCATGTGGCTATAATATTGCACCACAGTGTATATAGTAGCTGATTAAAAATAAAGTCCTCTTTGTGGCCGGAATAAATAAATTTTTTTGGAACCCAAAAGTTGTTGTTGATGTATTCTTGAACGCGGCATAATTTTTATAATAAACTGAAAAATTAAAAATCCGCCACGAAAAGGAATTCATAATTTTTTTTCTCTGTTTTTTTCTCAAGACGATTTATTTCCGCTATTGATTCTAAACAAACTTGGAAGACTATTCGAGAAATAGGAATTGGTAATGTTGAAAAGAATAATAATTGCCCTATTGATGCTAATGAACTCAATAGGATTTTTACGGATATACCAACAATACCAACAAATAACCACTTCTACAACAACAATACATTTGTCAGCAGTAGCAACTCCTTTTCCGAAGACAATATGTTCGAGTTTTCTTGCGTCAGCCAATCTGAGGTTCTTACTAGCTTCTTGACAGTTAAGTCCAACGCTATTGGATTTGATAACATACACCCAAAATTCGTTAAAATTTTGTTACCATCTCTTTTACCATTTTTTACTCATTTTTTCAACACCATCATTACATCAAGCTGCTTTCCAATGAAATGGAAGCACGCAAAAGTTATTCCACTTCCAAAGTTTACTACAGAATATCGTCCGATTGCGATACTATGCTTCCTTTCAAAAGTTCTAGAAAAGCTTCTGCACTCACAAATAAGCGCATACGTACACAGAAATTGTCTTATTAGTGATATGCAATCCGGTTTCCGTCCCAATCATAGCTGTGTGACTGCCTTGGCTGATGTGTCAGAAAATATAAGACGTGAGTTAGACTGCGGAAAAGTAACCTTTTTGGTGCTTCTTGATCATTCAAAAGCCTTCGATACTGTAAACCACTCCACACTATGTATGAAGCTGAACCGTTTTTTCAATTTTGCGCCAACATCAACACATTTAATTTCATCATACCTTACAAACCGTACTCAATCAGTGTTCATTAACAATACATCATCGAATCCGGTGTCACTTATGAGAGGTGTACCACAAGGATCAATATTGGGACCACTTTTGTTCTCCATATATGCAAATGACTTGCCGCAACAAATATCCCATTCCAGCGTACATATGTATGCGGATGATGTACAGTTGTACCTAAGTGGCTCAGTTATTTCAATCAACGCAAGCGTGGGAAAACTCAACCAAGATCTGGACACCATGTATCGTTGGGCTACTGCTAATGGCTTATGTCTGAATCCTAAAAAATCAAAATGTTTGGTGATACACAAAGGAACCATAACCCCGCATATCGAAGCTGAAATCCTTATAAATGGTCAGAAAATTGAAATTGTACAATCAGCGAAAAATCTTGGATTAGTCTTCAACAAAAATTTAACCTGGTCTGATCATATAAATTCACTTGTATGTCAAACTTATGTGAAATTAAGAACGCTTTGGGCAACGCAGGTATTTACACCTTTAACAGTCAGGATACTTCTGGCAAAGACCTATCTTATTCCGGGACTTACCTATGGTTGTGAACTCTTTTCTAGTTGCGACTCTATAAGCAGAAATAAGCTTGATGTTTTATACAATAACATCATTAGGTATGTTTACGGGTTAAGAAAATACGACCATGTGTCTGCTTTCGCAAAAAGCTTATATGGAGTATCTTTTGAAAACTTACTTAAGATAAGGGGTACTAATACTCATACATAAAGTTATTTATACAAAAAACCCGCAATATATGTATGCCAAAATTCAGTTTGCAAGATCGAATAGGGGCAAACTAATCATCATACCAAGACATCGACATTTAGTTTCGGAATGGCAGTTCTTTATCCATGCCGCTCGTCTTTGTAATACAATTCCACATGAACAACAGCTTAATAGCAATGCAATGCATTTTAAAACTTTTTTGTTTAATTTTTTCATTTAACCATTTTCCATAGATTATGTGATACATATATGTAATTTTTTATTTTTATTTTTTTTATTTTTTTATTTTTATATTTTTTGTATCTATGCTATTTCTGTTCGTAAATAATTATACTTACTTTTTATATAAACTTTATTATTATTACTACTATACATATAAAATTTTTGAGATTGTTGATCCCTTATCCACATATAATCCTGTACTATAATTAAAAGACTTGGTCTTGTTGTACAGGATATCAATAAATAAATTAATAATAATAATTAATAATAATAATAATAATTTCAAATTGCTTTTCCTTTCTACGATCGGACAAATATTAAAGTGGCTACAGTGGCACCCGAAAGTGCCGATTGTAAAGGACAAAATTTTTTTTGATATCTACTTTCCAATTAAAAGAAAATAATCTAACCCACAAAAACAAAGTTACTAAAACTCTTTCTTTCCTTATGCATATGAGTTTTGAATCTCTCCGTGACTTTGCGTGACTATTTTAAAATTAATCTTTGGTCACAAGTCTATGGAGAAAGTTTCAGAACGATCGGATGAGGGGAAATGGTGTTTAAATCACTCCGTGACTGTGCGTGACTATGTCACAGTTAATCTTTTTTACAGCAAGTCTATCGACCAAGTTTCAGATCGATCGGATAAAGGGAAATGGGTTTTAAATCACCCCGAGACTGTGCGTGACTGTGCGTGACTACGTCGAAGTTAATGTTTCTTTACAGCAAGTATATCGACCAAGTTTCAGATTGATTGGATGAGGGGAAATGACATTTAGATCACTCCGTGACTGTGCGTGACTACCCCAAAATTAATCTGTAGTCACAATAAAACTATTGGCCAAGTTTCAGATCAATTGGATAAGGGGGAATGGAGTTGCACCACGACAGACAGACAGAGAGTATGAGTTAAAAGAAAGAGTTTAAAAACTGAAAAATACATCTTTTTATTCTTTCTTCTTTCAAGTTTTGAAGCAATTTTTAAGTTAAAAGTGAAGGATTTCATACACTTCAGGGGCTTAATGTGAAAGTAAAGTCTTCAAGGGATTTTTAACAACACGATTGAATAAATTCATGAAGACTACAGTCAGTTTGAAATTAATTTAGCGAATTTTGAATGGATAGGATAAATTATTTATATTATGTTTTATTCCGCAATTAAGTCCTTCAATTTTTAGTCGATGAATAAATTCCTGTAATACATTTCACCCCTTAACCCTTTCCGTACTATAAGGAGTAATTTTTGACAATATTAAGCAATTTTTCGCATAGATGTGATATTAAAAAGCACAAAAAATATTTTTAAAAAAATGTAGTATCCTTCTGAAATAAGATATGTCCTGGGATTTTATGTCCCACTAGGTTTTTTAAATCTCATAAATTGGGACTATAAAAACCCTCGATAGTTTTTCTATGAGAAATAATAAAATACAGGTTTTGTTAAATTTTGTATTCAATTTTTATTTTACAATAATTTTTATTTTTCAAAGCTTCGGGACAGTTAAAAACAGCTCTAGAACAAGTTGGCAGGTTCTTTCTATTTTGAATACATGTTCCTATGCAAGCAAATGGTAAAGTTTTCATCAGTTTATATGATGTGAAGAAATGATAAAACACCAAAACTGTTTGGATTGCGAATAGTATTGCTCAATTTAGTAACGACTTTTTCCCCTAAAGTGCCAAATGAAGCAGGGCATTCATCTTTACCGGCGTAAATATTAAAATCGCATGTGTATCCAGTTTGGAATCGAACTGTTGCCAAATTTTAATACCCCGTTTAATCGGCTTTAGCGGAAGATACTGCTTTAGAGAAGACCTGCCTTTAAATTTGGCCATGTATGCTCTGATGCAAACTATCGCTGCGATATTTTATAAAAGTATATTTCAAGTAATTGGTAACTTCTTCCATATAATAAAAGGTTAGAGGCTGCTACCGGGTTTTCAGGAAAATTAAAATACAATTTCGACATCAAAGTTTGATAACGATTTCGCACCATAGCCTTCTTTATACATTCATTTCCCATTGACTCATTTTGGGACCAGTAATCAGAAATCTCGGGAAGTTTGTTATAGCCATTATAACAGAAATACCTAACAAAATTTTAATTTCTGATGCATTAGTTCGTGGTATTTTTCGACCTTCTTTTTCTTCCAAATGACTCAATCGTTCATTGGTGCACTGCGCATTAAAAATGAACAGAGATTCTGGACACAAACATTGAAAAATTAGCAGCTCAGTTGAATTTCTTGAAATTGGTGCTACTATAACGGACTCAATATCTTCACTGATAGAAAATCGATAACAAAATAAGTCCGATGGTTGGGCCCATACTACTTGAAAATTGGAATTTACATCGGACACTGTTGGAATTTACATCATTGCCTAAAAGTTCATCAAGCACGTCCAAAGTTTCATCTGTTTGTTCGTCGAAAGCAGGATTATGTTCTCAATCAGAAGCACTAAAGTCTCCAAGAACAGACTCACTGGAATTTATCAGGAATACCATCAGATTTGTTTTTATTCATTCTGCAAACATAAAAATTGCCTTAGTAATGTATACCAATGGGACAATATATCCCATTTATGGGGATCAAACAAAACCAGTGGGATCTATTGTCCCAAATGAAAAAAACATACATAATCAGCCCTGTTCTTGAAACGTTGTTATTTGAATAAGAGTAAATTTAAAATCACATGAAATTGAAATTTTGGGTTTCTTGAAACCACTTTTTTTATTTATTTAATGGAAACATATGTTTGAGTTAAGAACATATGTTATCTAGAAACCGAGGTGCCATATGGTTCTTTATTCAGTTTCACAAAAAACTTTTAAGTATTTTGTGCATATTTTTTTTTTCTTAAGTTTATAGAAAAAGTATAAAGAAAAATATTTTCTTTTAAAATATCAACTTATTTGTTCATTTAATTGTTTTTGTTCTTCAATTTCATTCAATTAAAAATTACTTTTCTATTTTTAAAAAGTTAGGCATCACCAAAAAAAATTCGATATTCAAATAAATTGGATTTGACTGGCATCTCTACTGTTTCGAACATATGCAAAAAAATAAAAATATGTGATTTGATGAAAAATTTTTTTTTTAATTCCTTTATTTGCAATAATTAGTGCATAAAGAATCTATGTTATAATTGAAAAAATTATAATGGAAAATAGATTGTGTAAATAAAAAGTTTTTATTATAGTTATAGAACAGCATCATCGCAAAGAGTGTGTTTTATTAACATCGACCACTTATCACGAGTTTTTTTTCTAAATCAGCTCAAAATGTAGACGTTTTTTAAAATCATTTTTTTTTTCATAAAATTAATGTCTAATTTTTTAAAATAATGACAAGATTCAATAAAAAACATGTTAGAGTTTAAATATCAATTAGTTTTTTTATCTCTTAAGACCTGCTTAGTAGAAAAAAAAGGGCATTTGTTTTGATTTCACAAAGCCTTTTCTATGTGAATTAAAACGAGAAAAAATATTCTTATTGAAATTAGAGAACAGCAAAAAACTCGTATATTTAAGAATTTTTTCATTTACGAGTTTTTTTTGTGATAGTGGTTTCAAGAACAGGGGTGAAAATAAAATATTTACAGCTTATTGTTGTTTAATAACTTGATTATAATACAAAACACTTATATTATTTGCAAAATATAACTCAAAATGGAAAAACTATTATCGACACCGAATAATTGGAAAACTCGTCCGCATCCAAAAGAGATTACCGCCAAATGATTGTAATAAAAAAAACAATATACTCACTGAACACGCTCAAAACAGCTCATTATGAGCAGAAAATACTGAAAGCTACCAATGGGACTTTGTCTTATTTAAATAGAGCGAGTATTGTAATTTTGACAATTTTTTAAATTTAGCTTGGGACGCATGATCCCAATGGTAGTGAAATGGTTACAGGGTCATTGAACTTATAGTTACATGATTTTGCTACAAGCCTCATTTGTAAAGCTTTTGACCTTTGACCATTTGCCAAAAAATCTAAAATATAATGCACCGTTTAAAGGGATTCAATCATTGTACTAATAACTAATAAGCTCTGATATAAAGGCATCAATCATAAAGTTTGTGCTAACCTTTGCACCTTTCCAGGATTTATGTATTTTACTTAGTTCCAAGTTAAGTTTGTAATGTTTTTATGTTAATTTTAAGGTTATTAGCATACAATCATCTACATATGTATTCAGTCCTCAAAAAAACAACATGTACAATAAACAGGTTCGAGTTCAGTTATATTTTAAGTCGTGTTGTGGCTCGTGTAGTAAGAAAAAACAGAACATGTACAATAAACAGGTTCGAGTTCAGTTATATTTTAAGTCGTGTTTAAAATATAACTGAACTCGAACCTGTTTATTGTACATGTTCTGTTTTTTCTTACTACACGAGCCACAACACGACTTAAAATATAACTGAACTCCAACCTGTTTATTGTACATGTTTTTTTTTCAGTACACGTACCAGAACATGAACTTCAAATAAAGCAACACTCAAAAATGTGTGCTTTATGTGTGATTGAAACAAAAAGTACGTGATACAAAAATGTTCGTGTAAATAACGAAATATTAAAACGAACACAGTCATGGTTGTGTTGGGCACCGTAGAAAATTTAGAAACGCACATAATTGATATGAAAATAAAGATATGTGTTGGCTGCTTTTGAACAGAACATTGTGTGTTTCATGTGTGTATTTTCTGAACCTTGATTTAATTTTACCTTAGTATGTTGTAGGGTATTGTTATAACTTTTATTTTATGACAGAAATCAAATTCATGAAAATCCATTTCAAACTTTTTTTTTAATTAATGCTCTATTTACAATAATTTTCCGGTAAGTTTACGATTATAATAAATGTAGCATCACTAAATAGATCGATTAATGTTTAACGTTGATTTAAAAATACTTAGTAACAAAACTCTTAATCATATTTACAGTTTTTATTCAGACTATAAATGGCACTGCTGGTACTCTGACCCAACTGACAGACAACACTCAAGTGGTCAGTATTTCGTATTATGAGTACAAAGTGGATCAGTCAGCATCTTTGAATTATCATCAAAACGGTTCTAGACAAAGTAAAGCGATCAATATGGATAAAAATGGTTCAAAAGCAAATCTTACTGCCCTAACTTGGGCCCATGCAGTCAATACGCAAGAGCTACTGACCAAAGCTCTTAATAGTAAGTATAATATTAATATAGTTCGAAATTTCTGTTGCGAAATGTTTCTTAAATGAATTTTCAGGTGATATTGACTTTATTGAGGCCGATATAGTTATGGGCCAACTAAACAATTCTGGAGCTAATTTACCAGTAATGGCACATCCACCGGCCAATACTTCTGATATATCGCTGGATTCATTTCTTTTACAAATCAAACATCACAATGACAACCATACTGAGACCATGATAGGTGTAAAACTAGATTTTAAATCTATTGAAGTGTTTGAAGGGGCGTTACCTACGCTGAAGGAAAAAATACCAGAGGTAATAAATAATAACTAAATTAAAATATTTAATGTTTATCGTTTGACCTTTATAACAGATGGCCTATCCAATTTGGTTGAATGCAGATATTGTTAAAGGACCTGTTAATGAAAATAGTACGATACCCGTAGATCCCGAAATATTTTTGGCAGGCTGTGCTCATTTCCCAAAAGCAGTTTTATCCATTGGTTGGACAACCCGTTGGACTTCTGAATACGATAATGGTTCCTATACACGCGCCGAGATTGAAGCCATGCAAATGGTTATAAAAAGTAATAATGTTACGCAAAGTGGTCAACCTATAACGTTCCCCGTTAGAGCTGGTATTGCGGCCAATAGTATCGATGAATTACACGATTTAGTTAGATCAGTTAATGACACTAATGAAAGTACTGTAACTATTTGGTCTTCACAAAATGATTATGTTGATGTTGTTAATTTAAGAAAACTTATATTCTCATTTGGTTGTGATCGTGTCTATTTGGATGTTCCTGAAGAGTTGTCAAATGAATTGGATTTGTCACGGACTGATGTGGAAAAGGATGATAATAACGCTGGGTCTGTTTTGTTACCATCATTAGTGAAATTTAGTTTAATGAGTATGGGCGTAATAATAATCGGTTTATGGTTACAAAAGATTCGTATTTAGAAATGTTTCTATTTGTAATGTAGTTAACAAAATTGTTACGCATACGTGCAGATCAACTATATATTGATAAATATAAATCTTTTAAGACGAAATATAATAAATCATAAAATGACAAACTTTTAATAAAGATAAACAAAATAGTTTCAATAAAAATCATTCTTGATGCTTTAAAAATAAATCAATGTTAGTTAAATTCTTTAAACATATTTATTAAATCGATTTATCATGGATATTTTCTTGTATTAAATTATTTATTATCTAAACAATAATAAAGAAATGTAACTAAAATTCAATTCATATATTAGTTAATAAAAATTTTACAAAAAAAGAAATACAAATTTTAAAAATAACTTTGGAATCTCTTCGACAAAGAGTAAATTAAATGACAACTTCAATTAAGCACTGTTTAAATATGGCGGAAACTATACGAATATATTATATTTAAACATACATACATATTTAATACTTAAGGAAATAAAAAACAAAAAATGCTATATTGTTTGTATTACTGTAATGTTAAAGAATACGATATTATACGTAATTGTGGCTGATCTAAATCAACATCACGGAATTCATCCGTAAACGTAAGAATATAAAAAGAAAATATGGTGGCTATAATCCATTCCGATATAGAGCTAATGACATGGAAATACCAACCACCGTCAGAGGGATACCTTTAAAAACGAAGGAAACAAACACATTAAACGAAATACTAAAATGATTTTCTTAAGAAAACTTACCATTTTCTTGGATCTAAACCCTTAAATAATATATGAGACATTACGCCAGTAACAGCTAATAGTATAAACAGTATAGTACAACAAACAGCCATACCCAATCTTATGTGAGCATTTCTCTTTGTACCCGCTATTGGGTAAATCATATAGGATATTAAGGCTTGCATCCAAAAGTATAATGTGCCAAAACCGAAACAACAAAATGCTCCAACAAAGTGCACAATACGTACATTTGTTTCCTGAAAATTGCCCACAATGCTAATGCCCAAACAGGAGGCCAACCCAAACCATACTGCGAAACGATTGTAGTGCAATAAATTTGTACCCAAGTCTGAGTGGTGCTCGAATAATTGTAGAATCTGACGATAACGTACGTAAATAGTGATGCCCACTAAAAATAGCACGGCAAGAAGATTAAACGAAATAGAATTAAAATTACATAATTCCAAGAAAAATGTAAGAGCAAATTTCCTAAAAAAAATTCTAAGTAAAATTAATATAGAACAAATTCCAAGCGGTTAAAAATTTTTAAATAAAAAAATGTCCAAATTAGCAGATAATCTTCAAATTCTATTTCCGAATTTTCCGATTTAGTATACGTTTTTTAAATTTAACACATTCTAAGACAGAATTGGAATTTTTCTATATAATTTTCCTTATCATCTCCAATATACAATTACTATAATGAAGTTTTTGTTATGATTCATATTCAAATGGAAAAGGTAAATCCCCTTCCTCTTTATTCCCATATTTCATTATACTCACGCAAAACACTGCCAATATTAATTAATTGACCAAATACACAACTTTCCGGGGAATAGGTAGCCGCATCACTGATGTAGGGCACCGTGGGTACAACATGACCTTGCAAAACAGCCGCTATATAACTACGCAGAAAAACAAAGGAAGTTCAAAAAAAATTTTTTATTGTAATATGCAACGCAATGTTTTTTTGGGAAATGTTCATTTCAATCTACTTACGTGCCAATAAATGTAACTTGAAATATTAGAAATACCGCTACGGGTATTAAATACACTTTTGACATAATTTAATATTTTTAATTTGTGTTTTGTTGGAATTTTGTATTCTATGAAAAATTCTTATTTGGCTTGATAAAAAAATATCACAATATACGGTTTCTATCGTAGAAAACAAACAACAAAGTTTGTTTATGTTTTAGAACAACATGAGTGGTGAGTATAAAAAAGGAGATGCCAGATCGTAACGATCTATATTACTACAATTCGTATATCGAAAAACCTATTTGATGAGAACTTTTTGACAATTCAGTTTAAAACAAGTTAAAGTAGCTCTGTTCGTTTACTTTCCCAGCAAAAACCAGTAAAAACCGAAATTTCTCAAAAACATAAATATCCAAAATAGTAAATGAACAGCAATTTGTAAGAATTTGTAAGTTTTTAGAAACAGCTGATTGTAAACACATTTGAAAGTGAAGAAGAAGAATTAAAATAAGAAATATACCTTAATTTGAAGAATTTATTTCATTTAACAAGTAAAAATATTCATTGAAACTAATGTCATTACCAATTGCTTTTAAAAATAAACATTTGTCATGAAAGAAATTTTCAGATACACATATTTTTTGGCAGGAACCGGTTTTGAAAGATTAAAATTAATGAAACCTGGTTATGTCAATATTTATTAACTTCTTCTCTCGTTAATTTCCTCAGAATTATTATGTAAAATTTTTGCACAAAAATAAGATTGCAGTATTTTTGCTTTATTTACCACAAAACTCAATCATATGTTTTTCAAACATATCTTTTTTCTTGCTTACTAATTCTTACCGGCAAAAATATATCCAGTAAAAACTAGCAAGTTTTAAAAAAACGAACTGTCACTTTACGCTCTCATTTGTTCTCTTTTACTAGGGTAAACGAACAGGTTCCAGTAAATTTTGTGATAATATGTACAAATTATTACAAATTATCACGTAAACGAGCAGAGCTAGTGTTAGGCATATTTTCTGTTTCGCATATGAAATTTTATCGGAGTATATTTTTTTATGCGTCATTCCTTAACTTTTTTGGTCTATATGATACAAATTCAATACTTAACTCCTGAAGATTAGTAGTGCGACCCACTCGGACAGGGAAATGTTTTCATCACACAGACAGACGGATTCTCCTTTTGCAACTATCAAGGGCATACAGTGTTGGTGAGAACAAAAGCAACCAAAATCACTATTGACCTTTATTGTATTTTTATACCCTATACCACTATGTGGTTTGGGTATAATGACTTTGTGCTACTGTTTGTAACAACCAAAAATATTTGACCTAGACCCATCTTTAATTATACCGATCGAATCAGAATCACTTTTTAAGTTGATTTAACAATGTCCATCCGTGCGTCCGTCCGTCCGTCCGTCTGTGTGTCCATGTAAACCTTGTAATCAAACTGCAGTTCGCAAATATGAATATATTTTGATGAAATTTGGTATATAAGCTTTTATCGGCCATGGGATGAACGCTTTTGAAATTGGTGGGAATCGGTCCATGTTCAGACCTAGCCCCCATACAAATTACCCCTATGAAATGGACATAAATTGCCGTAAGATCCAAATTGTCATATGGATCTTACTCAAATTGGGTTTGTTTGCGTTCATTACATCCATTAATTAGTCCAAAAATGATCCCTATGGCCCCATATAGAGCTGCTTCCCGATCTTAACTTAAATCTATTAAAAACAAAAATATTGCACTGATTATTCTCAAATTTTTTTTGTACATATTTTTGCAAAATACAAGAAACTTCACCAAACATGATCAGGATCGGTCCATTTTTGGACCTAGGCCCCATATAGATATAGCATCCGATATGAACTTTTTCATATCTGCAGCCAAAAAAATTAATAAAAATCCCACTCAAATTTGGTTTTTGCTTATTTTCTATGTTCAGTTAGTTGGGCCTAAGAGATAGGGTTTCTAAACGCATGGTATAGGGTATCGTATAGTCGGTCTAGACCGACTATAATTTTCTTACTTGTTAAGCATGTTACTGTTGTTTTTCCAAAATATTCTTTATCATTTCTTACCCTTTATAACATTACAAATAAAAAGACAAAACTAAAATTGTAAAATTCAAAATGGCACTATTTCAGTTGAATAAAACAAAAGTAACTTTGAGCAAGAACAAATTACATTGTCTTATTATTGCATTTCCTTTTAATTTAATTTTATTTAAGTTGATTCACAGCTAGTTGCGTTCTGAAATTGATCATATTTAAATTAGATCGTCATGGCTCATGATAAATATTCCGAACACTTAAAAAATTTAATAATTTAGGATTTATTGAATGGAAAGAGTCAAATAGAACTAGCTAAAAAGCATAATATTAATAAAACTATAAAATCTCGGCTTATATAAAAATACAAAACAACAAAATTTGTACAAACATTGCATTTGGAAGGAGCACCACGGAAGACAGATAAAACGACAGACCGTCATATTGCACAAATTGTGCAAAAATATCCATTTAAATCATCAAAAACTACATTAAATCAGTTATATTTAAATATAGATTCAAGAACTGTTCGTCGCCGATCATTAGAAGTAGGTTTCCGAAGCTTCAGGCCAACACAAAAAGATACTGCTCACTAAGAAACATTTGGCAAAAAAGTTAGAATTTATTTATTTCAATTCTATTTCGCTAAAATGCTTAGCATATCAATAGTTGTAGGCTTCATTTTGCACAAAAATATCAAAACTGGACACCTCAAAAATGGAAAACTGTTTTATTTAGCGACTAATCAAAATTTAATTTGTTTAACTCTGACGGAATGTGCACTGTTCGCCGCAAGAAAGGAGATCGTTTAAACCCACGTTAGTGCAAGCCAGCTATGAAGCATGGCGGCGGATCAATTATGATTTGGGCATGCTTCTTTGCTTTTGGCATTGGACCCATCCATGAAATCGACGGATTAATGGACAGATTTAAATATAGAGATACTCTTTCTAATGTTATGATACCACACCCTGAGTGGGAGATGCCGCTTCGTTGGATATTTCAACAAGACAATGACCCGAAACATACTTCGAAGCTAATAAAAGAGTGCATCGCTGAAAATGGCCGGCCCAATCACCTGAATTGAACACTATTGAGAACTTATTTGGCATTTTAAAGCGGCGAATAGGTGGTCGGGCTCTCACTAAATATTAAATAATATTAAATGTTGCTTTTGTTTTGTCCAACTGAAATAGTGCCATTTTGAGCTTAAAAAAATATATAACGGTTCTTTTAGTTTACAATTTTAGTTTTGTCTTTTTATTTGTAATGTTTGGGAAAAACAACAATAACATCCTTAAAAATACAAAAAAGGCCAATAGTGATTTTGGTTGCTTTTGTTCTGACCAACACTGTATACAGTGTATGGGGTATCCGGATTGACAAACTGATATATATCCTCTGCACTGAGGAGTGAGGATATAAAAAATATATACAAATCAGCAAATTCCATCAGGAACATGGGCTGTGTACGTAGAATCTCCATCTTTGTCTGTCTGCTGCGATATGTCTGAGTTCGTTGTATGATTTTCCGGTTTCTTTAAAAATTGTACGTCTCCATGTTATCTTCGGTCTTCCTGGTTTCCTCGCACTTATATTTTCTCCTCTTTATTTGAGTGTTGATGCTGTCTTCATCGGCGATTTGGAGAAGCTGTTCGTTCGTAACTACTCTAGGCCACCAAATCCTTAATATAAAAAGAATTCGTGAATTATGGGTGTCTGAATGAAATTCTTGTTTTTCTGGTATTTTTCAATTTTGTTTTTAAAATTGAGCCTACAAACCGGCTTGGAGATATGCTGAAATATTTAAATGAATCGCACTCCAAAGAAGAATAAAAACAATTTGCGAAAGAGAAATGAATTATTGTACTAATTTATTAAAACAATATGTGACGAAATTTGTGAAAGTAAATTATAAATTCTAAAATTAACCACAATTTTTTAAATACAAATTTTAAATCTTTTGTTATGTTATGTTTCGTTTCATTACATGAGCCTAATAACAAAATACTCTTTTTTTTTGGTTTCATATAAAAATGCAAATCTACCAAGTATTTCTTATGCACAACAGACACGTATATTTTAAAAAGTAAAAATTTTAACTTTAATAATTAATTAGTGTCATTTGAACAATCCACTCATGAACATATCAAAGATCAATTGCAAAAAATAAAAAAATAGAATATTTTTAAGTGGTCAGACTTAAATGTGGAGAAAACTTAGTACAAAAATTCGAATTCAATGTATTTACATTATATTTTTCAATTTTAAATTGGTTCTTTTTTGACTTAAAACAAGTTTTTGACATTGTATTTTATACAAGTTCTTAGACGACATTTTTATACCCTCCACAGCAGTGTGCAGTGTTTTAATCCGTTTGTTACGCATCAAAAATAAATTTTGCACCCCTAAAGTATATATCTTCCTTCTTTATAATAATCTGGCTGTCCGTCTATCTGCTGAAATCAAAATGGGTTAAATCGGGGGTCATTGTGCCAAGATATGGCCTAAAATATGGAGACACCTCTAAAAAAATGAAAAAATTCTGTGTGCTTGTTGTAATAATTTAGTATTAAGATTATCAATCTGTTTTCTTTTGCAAATATTTTATTAACATAGTGCAATAAATAAATCCAGATGTTAATGTAAATCTAAAACCCAGGTGGAGGGTATGAAAGATTCGGCATGGTCAAATTCTCTTCTGTGGTACATTATTAATTTTTCTTAACTTGCCTTCACATTTAATACAAATTTTTCAAATTTTGTATATTAACAAATATTTTTTTTTTATTTTTATTACCGGATTGTGTAGGTAAATATATACATTTATTAATATTTCTTTGTATGAAAATTTTGTTTTACTGTTTTTATCTCGCAAAAATTTCACCTAAGAACTTGTATAAAATGCAACCTCAAATATATTTAGGTTTAAGTCAATGAAAACTAATTTATTAAAAATAGAAATTAAACTGTATATACATTCAATTGGAATTTATGTCAACATAACTTTTGTTGAATTTAAAAAAATTGAATTTAAAAAATCTAGATATAGATATAGTAAAAGTACTATTATTTACAACACCGCAACAACAAAATGTATGAAATGAAAATTTACTACGCTGTGGTTAAAGTACAAGGGTAAAAGGTACAGTACATTAACAAGACTAAACATTTACAAGACTAAAACAGCTGATCGTTGAGCTGTCAAAACAATTGTTTAATTTTATTGTTCATTTTGTGGTCACTATCAAAATAAATAATAAAAAAATGGATCAAAATAATAAATAAATTAATAATAAAGATGGACCGATAGGTAAATTTAGCATTTTCGGCATTTTTCTAATCTTCAAATGCTTTTTGAAATTTTTTAGTTTTCAAATTGATGGAAAACAAAACAAAAATCAGCTGATTCATTAATTTACAATACACAATACAATACACACGGAAAAGACGTTCACGCTTTGTAATATAAAATCGTTGTAAATATAACAGGGTTGTAAATTTAACACCAAGAGTGAATACCGCTTATATTTAAACTTTATTATATAATAATTTTCAAACACCTTTTTGGTATTATTGTTTATTGGGCAGCAATGGTGAATACACTCAGCTGGTTTTTTTTCAAAAATCAGCTGTGTTATTGTTACACCACTTAAGGATAATGCCACAATTTTATAATGTGAATTTGGAACGCGTGGTTTTAACAAAGAAAAGGCTGTTGCTATTTAGTTTAGTAATTCAAGTAATTAATAATAATATAAATGCCTATTTTTTATATATATACATATACATATATATATATATATAAATAAAATACAGAAAAAGTGGTGAAAAAAATTTGAAATCAAAAACGCCGGATTGTTTATTTTACTTCCAAATGTTGATTTAGGTTTTGCTTTGGAATACATAGCTGTTCAAAATCTTAATGTCTATTGAAATTTTAGTACGTTTTAGCATAGTTGTCAAACATATTTGGAGATAAACCAAAAAATAAAAATTGTTTTTTCTTTTATTAATTTAAAAATTTCAATGTCAAAAACCCCTAAGAAAGCTATTCCTTCACAAACAAATTCAGCTAAATTACATGTGTGCATACAAAAGTGTTAGTGGGTAAGTGATAGAGTGTGATTGAGAGAAAAAATAGCGAACCATTAAACAAATGACAAAAATATTTATTTAAATTATCAACCGAATTCAATCAATGATGGACTAGTTATAATTAAAAGTCCTTTAATTCATTCCATATGGTTTTAGTACAAAATTAAAGATGAAAAAAGAAAAGTTTGTGTAAAATAATATGTGTTTTAAAAAAGTTTTTGAAAAAATTTAAATTTTTAAGAAAAAAAAATCTAATCGAAAATTTGAATAGATTTATTTTAAGTTTTGTTATATTGTTTAGTGCACAAATTAATGTGGATAAAAATGAAGATTTTTTATAAACAAAAAATTATGTCTAGTGTTTTAAGACTGACTGGCAGCCAAGCGGATATTCTAGACAGTCTTCAGATGAAATGTGAAACTAGAATATAAACATAAAATAAATAAACATCGATAAAATGCAGTATTGACCGCAGATCGTAATCTGGATTTCGTGTTGTTTGGGTTACTAGTTCAGTTTCAAAAAATCGTACATACACTAGCTAGAAAAAGTATTCGTACACTTAAAATTAAAACTTTCTCACTACAAAAAATAAAGCTGAATTGCTTTTCTTTGTAATAAATTTCTATGCTATTCATTTATTGTCTATTTAACAATGGCAAAATCATAAGAAAAAGTTTTCACACATTTGAAATATTTATACGAAAAAACTAAATTTACATTTTTAGTTTTTGGTAAAATTTTTCCAAAGAAAAACGGCTATGTGGTCACAATTTAAATGCAAACAAATTTTCAATTAATAAACTTGTAGGTTATACTTTGAGCTTTAGGATCTCTGTTATCCGATTTAGCATCGACTTAACCAACTTTGAAGTATTCTCTTTACTTATTTTACCCCACTCATCAGGGTATAATGACTGTGCTGAGTTTGTAAAATATTTAACCTAGACCCATCCTTTATTATTCCGATCGACTCAGAATTACTTTCTGAGTCGATTTAGCGATGTCAGTCCGTCCGCCCGTCTGCCCGTCCTTCCGTCCGTCGTGTACAATTAATTCAAATTAACTATACAAACAAATTTGTCTTCCAGTAAAATAAAATAGATGTAACAGACATGTATGTTGTGGCATATATCGTTGGATACCCCTAATTTTAAATGTACGAATACTTTTTTCTGTTAATTATACTGCACTTAGACGGCTTCTTTCGGTTATTCGCTATAAAAGAATGAAATTGACTATTTTGGCATTGATTTAATATTATTATACCCTATTCCACTCTGTGGTCAGGGTATAATGAATGTTTGTAACTACCAAAAATATTTGACCTAGACCCACCGTTTATTAAACCGATCTACTTAGAATCATTTTCTGAGTCGATTTAGCGATGTCCGTCCATCTATCCGTTTACTCGTCTGTGCGCATGTAAATATAAATATATATTCACGAAATTTGTTATATATGCTTTTATCGGCCATAGGACGAACGCTCTTGAAATTGTTGAAAATGGGTGAATGTTCAGACTTAGTCCTCATACACATGACCCGTATGAGATCATTTAGATCTCAGTCAAATTTGGTTTGGTAGTAAAGACTAGGACAATTCTTAGTCGCAGCATCCATATAAAGCTGCACAGATTTTTTCCAAATTTGGGTTACATAGGTTTTTTGCAAAAAATAATTGAATGCCAAATATGGTCAGGATCGGTCTAATTTTCAATATGTCCCCATATAAATATAACACCCGATATGAACTTTTACATAAGTGCAGGCAAAGAAATTAAGAACAATTCTACTAAAATTTGGTTAATGCTTATTTTCAATATCCAATTAGTTGGATCTGAGACCCTATCTCTAAACATATGGTATAGGGCATAGTATAGTCGGTCCAGACCGACTATAATTTTCTTACTTTTTAATTATATTGTTGTCCACCACCACTTTAGCTTAACCTGTATATCAATGTTGGGACTTACATATAATGTTGTCGTGCGACTACTTAACAAATTATTTTGATGTCAGCCAAACAAACTGCCCAATTGGTGACGTCTTGTAATTTTTAAATGAAATTCCCTCAACTTTTGCTTTGGTTGATGGCAATAATCTTAAACTGTTTTAATGTATTTACAAACAAGCATGTGCCAGTTAGACATACAGCTATGGTCATAATAATAGTCGTAACTCGGTGAAAAAAATATCTAAATATCAATTTAATAAATCAACGAAGTTAATAATAGGCTTTTTAGACTTAATTCAAAGCTAGAATTTTAAAGGTCATGATCAAAATTAGGAAAGCGATTTTTTTAAGCATGCGTTGTTGTTAATTTCTTCTCTACACTTGTAATAAATTTGATTATTGTGTTTCTATTGGCTTAAAAGTTTTAAAAAGAGGAATATTTTTTCTGAATTTTATTTTATATTTTGTATTTGGTTTACCATTTCACTTTCAATTATAAAAGCCAAATAATTTATTGGTGCTCCAACATCTATTTTTAATAAGTGATTCAATTTTATATTTTTTATTTATCTTTTTTTTTTATTTATTTATTTATTTATTAGGTCAATGGAATAAATCCTTACAGACCTGTATAAATGATATAATTACATATGTACATATATTGAAACAATTAAATGATTTAAAAATAAAAACAAATAGTTAGGAATTTAAGAAAATAATGATATTATGCTTAATTACATCAGTGTTCAACGAAAAATCAATTAATTGATAAAGATTATTATAAACACAACAAATTCTTCTAAAAGGATCAGCTAGAGCATAGTTGGTTTGAAAAGATTTAACAAAGATTCGTTGGAATTGGCGTGATACTCGTTGAGGAACATTAAAAGTTATATTGTTGACAAGAAAGTCAGAACAGATTTCACCATTAATTAGGTTGATCATAAATGTCACTTTTAGCATAGTCCTACGGCTTTCCAAAGTAGGTAATTTTATTAATTTTAGTCGATCAACGTATGAAGGTAGATTAATTGCAGAATTCCAAGGTAAGCCACGTAAGCAAAAGAGTAGAAATTGTTTCTGTACAGACTCGATTCGTTGAATATGAATGTTATAGAAGGGATCCCATATTATTGACCCATATTCTAAAATAGGTCTTTTCTCAAAACGTACTTTTTGAAGAATAGTATTTTTCATTAAAAAGTACCCTTTCTTAAACAAGTACCTTTTCTTTAAAAAAAGTACCTTTTTTAAAACAAGAAATTAAAAAAACTTAAATTTTATAAAAAAACGAATTTTTTTTTAAAAAAAGTAGGTTTTTTTCAGAAACTGCCTTTTTTTTTAAGACGAACTCTGTTTTTTTATAATTACCCTTTTTTTAAAAAGGACTTACTTGTATGTACATACTCAATTTTATTCGGTCCTTTAAATTTTTATTTATAACCCAGTAAGCAATGGAAACTCATTAATGATATTTCTGTGGTTTTCTGGAATAACCGCGTATGTCCATTTTTGTCAGTTTTAAGTTAACGATGCCAAATATATTAATTTTTAACGCTCTTTAAATTAAAAAAAAAATTAAATTAAAAAAAAACAAGTAAGAAAATTATAGTCGGTCTAGACCGACTATACGATACCCTATACCATGCGTTTAGAAACCCTATCTCTTAGGCCCAACTAACTGGACATTGAAAATAAGCAAAAACCAAATTTGAGTGGGATTTTTATTAATTTTTTTGGCTGCAGATATGATAAAGTTCATATGGGATGCTATATCTATAAAGGGACTAGGTCCAAAAATGGACCGATCCTGATCATGTTTGGTAAAGTCTCTTGTATTTTGCAAAAATATGTACAAACAAAATTTGAGAAGAATCAGTGCAATATTTTTGTTTTTTAATAGATTTAACTGAAGATCGGGAAGCAGCTCTATATGGGGTCAAAGGGATCATTTTTGGACTACTCATTAGTGGATGTAATGAACGCATACAAACCCAATTTGAGTAAGATCTATATGACAATTTGGATCTTATGGCAATTTATGTCGATTTCATATGGGTAATTTGTATGGGGGCTAGGTCTGAACATGGACCGATTCTCACCAATTTCAATAGCGTTCATCCCATGGCCGATAAAAGCTTATATACCAAATTTCATCAAAATATATTCATATTTGCGACCTGCAGTTTGATTACAAACTTTACATGGACACACAGACGGACGGACGGACGGACGGACGGACACTGTTAAATCAACTCAGAAAGTGATTCTGATTCGATCGGTATAATAAAAGATGGGTCTAGGTCAAATATTTTTGGTTGTTACAAACAGCAGCACAAAGTCATTATACCCAAACCACATAGTGGTATAGGGTATAAAAATATTGACCTTTTCTGAGTTTTTTCTTTAAATAACGATAACTTAAATGTTTATTAAATTAATTTGCAGCACAACGACGTATGTCAACCTACGATTGATCGCTGACAAATTATTTTCTCAGAAAACGACACATAGCGACATACGTTGTTAATAATGAAAAAAATGCAAAATAATTTTGGATTATTTTTCAGTTTATACCCACTTATAAAAACTTGTGTGTTTATTGCTGTTATTTTTTATCATCCTAAGTCCCGTTAACTTTTTGTTGACGAACAAAAAAATCCATTTTTCAAGCAACAACAACTTATGTCTACATGGGTGGTTGCATTGGTAGTTTTATTTTTCAAAGAAAACGACGTTTGTCGACATAAGTTGTTTTATCTGTTTTTATTGTTTTATCTATTGTTTTTTCGTCCTTCCTCTGAAGATTTTTTACTCAAAATTTTATATAAAGTATTTATTGCCCATATCTACAGGACTGTTAAATAAAAAGCTCTAAAAACTTTATATTGATCCCATAATTTCAAATATAACGTTTTTTGTCTCCCCTCAATATTTTGATTTTATGACATATGCGATTATTCTAGAAAACCACAGATTTGACACAATAATAATGAAGTCCGTTTCTACGTTTATGTTTTTGTCTATAACTTCGCAGTCCCGTTACTAATGTTTTCATCCTGCATTCACAAATTTTATCAAAACTATGAGTTTATTATCAGAAATTTGCTAAACTGAATATCAAAATAACAGCACCAATTTCATTAGTTATTAAAAAAAAAAAAATAGCCACGTGGAGCTGAACTCTTTTTATACAACAATATAAAACGTTTATATGCAATTTTAAATAATTTTGACTTTTTATATTATTAAATTGATCGTGTTAACTAAACAAGTAAGAAATATTGTTGGCTGTTAAAATAAAGTAATAAGAAATGCAATTATCTGTAAATTCAAAACCGAAACACGTGGACGAAAAACAGTAACGCCACTTTCAATGGTCCATCGCATAGTACGCAAAATAAAAAAAAAACCATTTATGTCGTCTTGGGAAAAGAAAAGGGAGACCCAAAGAGTATAAACCAAAAGCTCACTGTCCAAGAAAAGTTTCGCTCTTGACAATAAAGCCTATGGCAAAAAGATTAATTATATCTAAAAAGCCACCTAGACTGGCGATACGTAATACAACCAGAATACAACCCAAAATTTACCACAAAGCCAGTCAAGCAGTATCATGATGCGGGGATGTTTTTCGTACTGTGGTGTTGGGTCTATTCACCATATAAATATCATATCATGGATGTATCCGAATACATATAATATAATATGGGTGCATCCGAATACGAATACGGAAATGCCACTGAGTTGGGTCATGCAACAGTGAAAAAGCAAAAAAAAAAAAAAAAAAAAATGGTTTCAAGACAATCAGATTACAGTCATGCAGTGGCCAGCTCAGTCGCCAGACTTAAACCCGATTGAAAATTTATGAGCTGATGTAAAAAATAAAGTATGTATCTGAAATAAAACCGACCAATAACAATGATCTATGGATTTCGATTTCTACAGAAAGGTGGAACGTTTGGTCAATTCCAACAAGGGAAACGGAACAAAGAACTATTTTAAAAATTCAAATTGATATTGGTTTTTGTATTTACTGTAAGCTGAATTTTGCAGTGCTATTATTTTGACAGATAATTTTGTATCTTTTTAGAAAAGGTTGAATTTTTTATGTTAATATAATTTTAAATGCTGTCCGTTTTTCTTGTGTTACTTTTTATATTTATGTATCTAACATTTATTTAAAAAAATTTTGTAATAACTTTTTAAATATAAATTTAGTTTTATATCTCATAAAAAATATATCTACTTATATTTTGAAAAAAAAGATCAAACCATTTGGCGCATTGCCTTCCAAACGACACCTTAACTTAGCTTGTAGATAACATACATTTAAAAATAACTTTTATCATGCTGAACCAGCTAGTTCTTTTTTTTTTGACCACAGCTGTTGCTTTGGTGTAGCAGCATTACCTTGAATATGTAATTTTTTTTATAATCAGAATAGATTAACGTTTAAGGAATAGAGAAATATAAAGAATTTAAACTTTACGTTCAATAGCAGGAAGATTAGATTTAGCCCAAGGATCATAACATATAAGATGGTGCACAATAGGGCTATAACAAAATTTTGGGCATAGTACCACGAGGTAGGCAATGATGTTTTATTAACGAAAAATATTATCTTGGGTTATTTTACAAAAAAAACTTTTCGCATCAAATTCATTTTCTAGATTTGCAAAATGGATATATACCCTGCACTGTTTTTATTGCACGTTCTGCACAAATGTTACTCCTTTGCTGATTGTTGATTAATGAATCATCTTGTATCCAATATTTAAGAAAGCATTTCTGGGCGTTTTTGAATCTTGCTAATGACTGGTTTAAAAGTTGAAAATTTTCTCCGTGAAATCGGTGATCTGAAAACCATATATCGTACCATTGATCGCAAACAAACTCACAAGTTTGGTTTAACTCAGACTGATATTGTAGTGTTATTATAAATGCTAAAGTGCAAGAATAGTCTTCGAATTCCATCGGCGGAATAGGTTTAAGTTTTACAAATGGAAACTTTTGGTTTTTTGAAAATATCTGAATACATTTACCAATTCAAACAAATACTGCATATCATCACGCCACTTTATGTTTTTTGTTCATTTTTTTTTCTTAATTTTGTGTATAGCGTTGCTTGAAACTTCATCGCTGCTGGAGTGTGAACTTTTTCGACGCCAGCGTATTCCTTCATAGTTTTCAATGGCCTATTCGACTATAGTATGCCAATTTTGATATTTTCAAAATATTTTAAAAACTTATAGCTCTAATACACAAACTGAAAATTGATTCGATTGAATAGGAGTTTTGAGTTAAGTACCAACATTGTTGCTAACATTATCAACAAAAATATTGTTGCTCGAAATGTTTGTCTTCAAATTTGTTTTTATAATATATTGTACCTATAGGCTAAATGTTTTCATAATATATAAACGATTAATGTTTTCATAGCATGCACATTGTATACATTTCTATAAAATATAGTTAATATCTTCACCGATAAATATAAGGCGGAGTGGTTAGAGTTGTTGCCTACAAACTGATTTGTTCTTCAGCAAGTTTAGTTTATACATATGACAAATTTTATTAACGGTAAAAATAACAAAAAAATTTAATTAAATTTAAATTTCCAAAATGAATGAAATGAGGAAGATTTCATATTAAATAAAAGACGGAATTTGTAGGCAACAACACTAACCACTCGCCTGCATAAGAGTCGATGAATGTATCAACTACTCTACAGAAATAAAAACAATTTATTGTACACACATCATAGTTTTTCATACATACAGCGAGTGACAATACAATGGAACCTTTTAATGAAACATATTTTTGACGACTTGAACGGTCAATATCAAAAAATTGGATACTCAAATTGAAAACTCTTTTATTAATTTAAAAATTTGTATGTTTTATTTATTTGAAAAAGAAAAAATATTAACATTAAAATATATTAATTTCAGAAAAAAATAACAAAACTTAAAAGTATTGTTTGTTAGATTTGTGGTCATTTTTAAGACATGTTGCAATTAATACTGTAATTAATATGCAAATTTTTAATTTTGTATCAGTGGTGCGTGGTAGAGAAGAAGAAAGCATAAAATTCATAACTACACTGCATTCTTAATCGGATTTGTTTCTGGTATTTCAGCCTTCATCAGCGATTTATTGAACATTATGATAATTGTAATGTTATAATTGAATAGATTGTTTCTATATGAAATTTTTCTACTTAGGGCGGCCGTGAGGTTTGAACCTGCGTCTATATCACATACACTCGTACTTGAACTTTTTGGTCAGCGCTTTAACACACTCACCTAAAGTCAGGCCTACGAGCAGTGTGGTTAGAATCAGTTTTCGTACCATACAGCTTTTACTTCGTATTAATTTCAGAAGATACAACTCTGTTCAAACAAACAATCGTTATTTTTGAGTTTTTTTTTAAATATTTTTGCATATATACTTCTAATTCCACAATTCTCAATTTCGTAAGAGTTAATTTTTATGCTGTTGACGAAACATTGGAAACCTTCCCTCTATTTTTGGTTTCAATATTTTGTTGCGTATCGATAATTTTTTAGTACTGCTTCACAACGCCGAGTCATGGAGTCAATTAAATTGTTGATGATATCAATTGATAGTTTTTGCCACTCTAAATTAACTGCTTCTATGAGATCTGTCTTGTTTGTGTAATTTCGTGTCCGTATATTTCGATGTACAATTTCCCGTAGGTTTTCTATTGGATTGAGATCTGCTGATTAAGCTGGCCATTCCAAAACACTAACTACATTAGATTATAGCCAATCGGTTAAAACTTTGGAGGCGTGTTTTGGGTCATTGTCACGTTGGAATTTCCAGGCCAGGGTATATTATCTTTCGCGTATGGATACATTACGTCATGTGTTAATTGCTCCTATTCAATTCCAGTTAGAGTATATTTTACTACATTAATTTGATCCATTCATTGGCCTGAAAAGCAACCCCATACAATAATATTGCCACCTATAAACATAACACTTTTATTTGCATATTTTAGGTATAGCCTCTTTCCATTTGATTGCCGTACAAACGTTCTTCCATTATGGCCTCAATGCATCTGAAAAGAGAACAGTATTCCAATTCAATCTTAAACACTTTGTGTTCTTTAGCAAAATGTATGCGAACCAAACGATTTTTTTCTTCACAAGACGGCAACAACAAAGATCAGCCTCAATTTATCGTCGGATTAGTTCAGACTATTTCTCAAATATTTTCTTTTTTCTAAGACCAGCAGTAAAATAATCTATTATTCTGGTTTTTAACGCTTCACAAAACTATTGTTTCTAAAGGGGTTTTCAATAAGAGCGCTGCAAAAGTTTTTTTAAACAGAACAAAAACGGTTTTGGATATCAATGAAATTCTTTATTCCTGTGAAAGTACGTTCGATGCCATTATGTATGGAAATCGATCTCTTTTGCATGGCCACCATGGAGCACGCTTGCAGAAGTCCAGACGCTGAACCCAATTTTCGACGGTTTTCAAGCATAAATCGACCGATACTGCTGCAATTTCACGTTCGATATTCTTATAAAGTTCATCAATCGTCGCTGGCTTGTTGGCATAGACCATAGACTTGACGTAGCCCCACAGGAAATAGTCCAACGGCGTCAAATCGCACGACCGAGGCGGCCAATCGACTGGACCATTTCGTGAGATAACACGTTCTCCAAACTTGGTTTCCAATAAATTGATTGTGACATTCGCTGTGTGGCTTGTGGCGCCGTCCTGTTGGAACCACATGTCCTCCAAGTCCATATCATCCAATTGGGGCCAAAAATATTCGGTTATCATTGAACGGTAGCGATTCCCATTCACAGTAACGTGCCGGTCTTGATCATCACGGAAGAAGTACGGCCCAATAACGCCGCCAGCCCATAAACCGCACCAAACCGTAATTTTTTTCGGGATGCAATGATGATGTAATGATGAGTACGTGTGGATTGCTGTCTGACCAATAACGCATATTTTGTTTATTGACGAAGCCATTCAGCCAGAAATGAGCCTCATCGCTGAAGATGATTTTTCGATGAAAATCCGAATCATTTTCAAGTTGTTGCTCAGCCCAATTCACGAACATACAACGCTTATGGTGGTCAAGCGGCTTCAGTTCTTGCGTCAATTTGATCTTGTAAGGATGTATGCCAAGATCTTTTCGCAAAATTCGTGTGAGAGACACATTTGGGCTTTCTTCAACTGAAGCCTCAGCGGCAGCAATATTCTCGACACTACGGGAACTTATTTGTCTCACTGGCATGGGAACATTTTGTTCTGTGCCTGTGGATTCAAATTTTTCCACTAGACGCTCAATTGTTGATCTGCTAGGACGATTATGACGACCATAAATTGGACGTAGCGCTCTTAACGTTGAGGCCACTGACTCCGAATTTCGGTAGTGAATTTTAATAATTTCGACTCGTTGTTGGCTCGTATATCTTTCCATCATGAAATGGCAAACCTTACTGAAGGGAAATTTCAAAAGAGCGGCAAGAAATATGGCGTCGTTTTCTGTCCCTGTCTTTCTACTTTTGTAGCGTCCCTGTTGAAAAACCCTTTATTATTTTATAATAATTATTAGATTAAAACATTGGAAAATAGAACTTACTGAAGAAAACGTCAGAAACTATAACAGCCTTATTCATAAAAAAATCTTAAATCAGATTTCAAATACAACTTAGTTAAAACACATTTTAAGCCAAAACAAGGTTTGTTAAAAATTCGTATTCATAATCAGTATTTTAAGTAAAAAACGTTTTAACGCGTTATTAAACTCTATGATGGCAACACTATATTTTTTATTTGTCACTTGAGTCGTAATTATGCAAAACCATGGTTATTGATTCATACGGTATTTGTATCTACAATTTTTTTTGCCGTGTTTGAGAAAATATGGTTTTTATAAAAAAAAAAAATTAAAAATAAACTTGTCTATTAAATAAATGAAGAAAAACAGTCAAAACAAAATGATAGAAATGTAATTTAGGTGGTGATTTTACTGCAGATTAAAAAAGTATTCAATTAACCAGTTTTATTTAATTTGTTTTGATTGTTTACACACCACTAGTTTTTTTTTTGTTCTATTATCATTACAAATTAAAAATATTTATTTTAATAAAGCTGACTTAATTAAGTTATTTTAATAATTTGTATAATTACTTTAATAGATATGGATAACAAAGAAGCGCAACCGTTCCTTATCAGGAATAGAAAACGGGTCGCACCTTCTTTTGTAAATTTTCTTTTGACGATCATTTGAGATTTGGGCAATAGTTTCTATTGTAAACAAAATACAATTAAAACATAAAATTTGTCAATAAAAATAGTTCTTACCAATTCTATTAATCAAATATAGCGTGTCCATTATTTATTAAAAAATCAACTTCTTTCGATTGAATGATAATTTTTCGCTACAATGTTCAAAATAAAAACAAACAAAAAGCAAAAAGCACAAATTTCATTTTAAAATAGGTTTAAAATAGGGTCGAACCAATTTTAAAATTCCTTTATTTACACAAGGTATAAAATAGGTATTTTAAGCTAAAATTTGTTTATAAAAAAACAATTCTATCGATGTTTGCTTAAAATGGATTTGAAATGCTATTTAAAATTTTTATGAATACGGCTGTAGTAAATATTTAAATAACAGTTAATGTTTTATATTTTCTATTTTAATTGTTTTAATGAACTCTGGTACAAAAGTTTAAGAACTTTTTAGGTCTTATTAGCTTATAAAAAAATTGAAGTAAAGAAAAACTGCAATTGATTTTTTCTAACAAATTTTTTATCTTTCGATAGAGAACACACCAAAGAGTGATTTCTAAAAAAAATACACAATTTTATGACTTAACGTGAAATTATTAAAAAATTAAATTGGCAAATTTTAAATTCTGTTAAAGTTTCCAATATATTGTCATCCACTGTATATATGTACACATGTATACACATTAAAAGTTTTAATATTTTTCCTGATTAAAGCACGAATCATGCATATTATTTGTAGAAATTGTGATTTGATTTCAAAATATGTAATGGTGCGGCGTTGGTGGAAGATCCGCTTCCGTTTCCCTGAGCCTTTGCTGGTCGCACGTGCTGGCGTAGGGGCCTAGCTAGCCGGATGGGTGGGGTCTTGCTCAGGCCCAGGGAAACCGCACTACAGATTTTCACGTGCGATTTAAAAAAAAACAACTGTCAAAAAACGGACGCTAAATGGGACGGATGGCCATACTTACCTTGGGATTGGGGACGAGGTGTTCAGCCCCTTTTGCCCTCCCTACCATGTTACCTCGACTCCATCTTACTTGGAGGTAACCCACAATAAATGATAAGATTTGGTTTGGTTTTCTACATTGGTTATAACAAGTTTTATTGAACCTTCATTTTAAGGTTATTTTAAATTAAGTTTAGCAAAATTTAATTTTTAGGGAAATTTTAATTTTAGGAAAATTTTTAAATATAGCTCAATTTTAATTTTAGAAGAATTTTCAATTTTAGCAAAATTCTGTTTTAGGAAAATTTTAGCAAAATTTTATTTTTAGCTAAATTATATTTCTTATAATTTTTAATTTTAGCTCAATTTTATTTTTATTTAGGAAAATTTTTAGATTAATTTTATATTTAGCAAAGTTCTTAATTTAGAAAATTTTTAGTTAAATTTTAGTTTAAATTTATATTTAGAAAAAATTTTTATATTTAGAAAATTTTTATATTTCGAATGTTTTATATTTTGCGAATTTTGACATTTCGAGAATTATATATTTATTTAAATTTTATAATTAGAAAACTTTTTTATGTAATTTTAGAAAAATTTTGTATTTAGGTAAATTTTTATATTTAGAATACCTTACACTTAGCTAATTTTTAATGACAAAACTTTGGTTTAATTAGAAAACCTCACATTTAGAAAACTTTTAAATTCTAATTAGAAAAATCTTAAAAAAAAATCTCTTAAATTTCTATAATTTTAAATTTAGGTTAATTTTAAATTTTTATTTCTAGCAAAATTTTAAGTTTAGCAAAATTTAATTTTCGGGAAATTTTAAATTTAGGAAATGTTAATTTTAGAAAAATTTTAAAGTATAGCATAATTTTAATTTTAGGAGAATTTTTTTTAACTTTAGCTTAATTTTATCCATATTTAGCAAAATTATTTTAATTTATGAAATTTTTAGTTTTAACAAAAGTTGACTTTTAGCACTATTTAATTTTAGGACAATTTTTAATTTTTAGGAAAATTTTAAATTTTGAGGAAAATTTTTAAATTTTAATAAAAAATTTTTAATAGTAGAAAAAAATTTTTAATAGTAGAACAATTTTAATATTAGCTCACTTTTAATTTTTGCACAACTTTCATATCGCCATATCGCTGGTGTTGCATTCCGATGAGGTACCGATGAAGCTGCTGCCGCCGGACGCCGTGGTTGTGTGTCGCAATATGCCATTGGAAAATGTTGGCCATAGTTAAGTTTTTTTTATTCAATTGAAATTTTACGATGAATTCTTCGTATTAATAAAGATGAGCATTAATTGCAGATTTAACAAAATAATTTTAATGATGATATTATTTTATCGTTATTGACGATAATTTAACATAAACTTATGAATAGTTGTAATTTTTTTTCTATGTTTGAGTTTTTAGTTTTCTTATGAATTGTTTATTTACTAGATTTAATATTCTAAGTAGCTGGTGGTTGTTTAAATATTTTTCACGCAAATATTAAAAATATAATTAATAAAAACCGAACAACAAATGTCATTAAAATCTAGTTTTTTTTTTAAAGTTTATTTAATTTTTTATTGGTTTTATTTCTTAAATTTTACACTTTCTTTTTTTCTTAAACTTATCTTTTTTTTTTCTAAACTTAATTTTTCTTTAATTTTCTGAAACTTAAATTTATTTCTTTAATTCTTAAACACTACATTAATTTTAATTTTTCGGAGGTTTTTCCTCAACCTTTCATTGCAACTATCAAATTTCAACTCTTAATTTTATATTTCTTTAATTAATTTTAATTTCTTAAGTCTTAAAATATTTCTCTTTTTTTTCATCTTATTTTTTTCTAAAAACTTTCACTTTACTTTCTCAAGCTTAAATTTTTTCTTAACTTAATTTTTTTTCTTAAACTTTAAACTTTCGGAGGTTTTTCCTCAACCTTATTCTTTCATGGTCACATTTCAACTCCTCGATTTAAATTTAACTTTATTACATTAACCTTCTCATCTTCATTCATTCATCTCCAGATAAAAACCTGTTTATTAAAAAACAAAATCACCACCAATTCATTGAGAACATTCATATGCATTCATAATATTCTCTAGTATTTATAACACTCCCACTCATATATGACTATGAGAGCAAGTGAGATCAATACAAGAAAATACGTGGTTTGACCAGCATGATTGCATATGAATGTGTTCATGATTTAATACAACACAATGAAGAGAAAAAAACGCCATAAATCAGTTTGCTAAAAAAAAAATGCCATCAACCTATTACCATATAAGGTGTTGTTTACTTGTACATACTTGAACTTGAAAATAATTTCAAGATCAAGGTTATTATTTTTTCTTCTTTCTTATTCTGCCTGTACCAGAAATTCTTTTGCTACAGTGCAGAGCAAAAAGATCACCGTCACAAATACAACAAAATATTTTTATTCAAATCATTTTCGGAAGAACAATTTTATATTTTTTTTTTCAACAGTATGACCCTTTTTGATCACTTTTGAAAAAAATAATAAAATATATCGGGCTTCAAAATTTCATTATAATTTGCAAACATTTTTACTCCATGGGGTAATTTAGAGATTTCATTAATCGGACTCAAAAATTCCTGAAAGATTGAGATCTTATTCAGTTGCTTGATTTTTTGCAAACCCTAAAGTATGTAACTTTTACGACTCACATCTTGTCAATAGTTATTTAATCGATCTGGTTTAGAGTAAATTAAAATGTATATATTTCATAAAGAAATTTTTATTAAAAAGCATTGTGAACGATGTTTTGTTCTACCGTTTTATCCAGATTTTAACCAAACGTATATTATTTGAAAGGTATTTCTTTTTAGCTGTGTTGCAGATTTACAGATTTTTAATTTTTTTCCTTTATTTTGAGTAAATTGCATTTAAATTTGCTACTAACACATACATAAAATTATACATATGCTATGTGTGTTTTATTAAATTTGTTAATGAGTTTGTTATCTTCATTCACAATAATAATAAACCATAGAAGTGTTGGTTTGTGAATTGGCTAAGTTGAAAAATGAGGCTGCCTAGAAATTGCACTCGAATTTCGAGGGCTGGAATCTGCTAGTATAAAATAAAAACAATTCCAATATTTGGCTTTTTAGGCAATAAATTATAGGTTGCTTTGGCTAAATTGGTTAATAAAAACATTTGTAGCAACAATATTTTTGTTGATAATGTTAGCAATAATGTTGGTACTTAACTCAAATCTCCTATTCAATCGAACCAATTTTCAGTTTTCAGCGCTTAATAAGTTTCCATAAGAAAATTATTCTTAAAATTTATAGCTTAAACTTTTTCTTATGCCACGTCATTACAAATTAGATGGATGTTGTTCGATTGCTTTAATATTTTTGAATGCTACTTCCTTAAAATAGTGAATAGCTGAAATGATTAACCTTGTGTCCGCTCAATTGAGGGTAAGTGATTACACGATCAATAGTAAACATTTTTGTTAATAATTCTCAAGCGAAATTTTTATTTATTTTTTATTTTATAAATTGTATTTGTATATTCGTATGAGTGTATGACCGTTTAACATGAAAAAAGAACAACAACTATACACACGCAACATAAAAAACAATAGGTAGAAAACAAAATTTTCGATTGATCATCGATCGTTTTTCTTCAATCACAACATTATGTCTAGTAATGCGTTCGTTCGCTCTTCTTACCATGTAGTTAGTAGCAGGTAAGTAGCAATGAACGAAAACTATATAGAGATCAAGTAAAATTGAAAAAGTGCAAAACTTGGGTCTGTGCCACATTCAAAATAGATTAATTCAGTTGCAGTTGCATTTTTTAACTTTTAAGTTGTGATACAACGGAAAGAAATTAAGGAAAAAATAAATAAACTAATATCATGAAAAAGTTCCATTAATATAAATTGTATATAAAAAAAAAATAAATTTTTTAAAAAATATTTTATAAATTATTTCTTGTTCCTCAATAAATTGCAGAAATCTATTTTGCAAATTCAATTCATATTATGGCACCTACAAGCAATAAGCGACTCATTCAACAGCAAGTACATAACCAATCGAATTCTCAAGCCCCCTCAGTTGTGTTAAAGGAAGGTGTTGTTAGTGGTGGAGTTGATATAGCCAACTTTGGAGAAGCCCAAGCATATGTACATAATGCCTTAAATCAAAGTCACGGCCTTGGTCATGGCCATAATAATAATCATCATCATAGCCATGGACGTCATCACCATCAACATTCCAAAGAGAATGCCAACAGTCAAGGTAGTAAAAAAGGTCTAGAAATATTGGATTTCCATGAATCGTGGCGCGAAGAACTGGAAAATTACAAAGATGTCATGTATGCTCATAAACATGCTCCCACACAGCTGCTGCTAGGCTCACATAATCATGCACACACGCCACAAGGCCATAAATTGGATATGGTTGTCAATAATGTTAGTGCCAATAAGTTGTCACATCTAATGAAACAAAAGCAACATAACAATAGTACAGAATATGCTACACATGCCATTAATACAACGTCATCAGAAGCAACAGGTCAGCCGAAGAATGGCAGCAGTTATCAAGAATATCCGAAACGTACCATAACAAGTGAGAATAATAAGACGAGAGTACGTGTAGCCACAACAATGGCCGAAGCAGAGACAGCTGCCATCAAAGATGATAATCAGGTGAGTGAGAGTGTTATAGAAAAAAAAAACTATTAATGTTTGTGCTAGAGAAACAAAATTTCTAGATGTTTATTTTCAAAAAGAGTTGTACTTAACGTTTTATAATTATAATTTAATTACCTCAAAATGTTAAAAAAAAAAAAAATTAAACACTTCATCCTAAATGAATCATTAATTTGTCTGTCTATCTAAGAAATTTTGTTCATTAATGGTTGCTGAACAATAATTTATTGGTTAATGAATGCGTTTATCATTCTTTACTCATACTCATAAAAAAAACTAACATTATGAAATATCACAGAAATATAAGTAAAGTACTATGGTTTTCTTAGATGAATATGAGGATGCTCTTTAGTAATTATATACACTTGCTAGAAAAAGTATTCGTACACTTGAAATTTTAAATATTAATAAAATATTTTGAATTTCGAACTTTTTACCATTGCTTCATTGGGAATTTACTTGTTTTTCAAAAAATTTACGGAACATTAATGCCAGAAAAAGTATTCGTACATTTACAATTAGGGGAATCCCACAAACTATGCATTGACGTATAGGTCTGTTAAATCGATTTCATTTTAGTAGAGGACAAACTTGTTTGTTCATTTGATTTCATTATATTTCTTTTGTAAACTATATTTTGAGATGAGCCCCAAAATTAAAGAAATCGATGCTGACGAGAGAAATATTATGTTAAAGCTTAGAAAAGAGGGTAAATCTTTTCGTGAAATAGCACGGATTATAGGCAGAAATCTTTCCTCAGTGCAGTAGGTCGCACAGTGGACCATTAGAAGGCGGTCAAAAATCCATAACTTTTGATTGGATTGGAATTTTGATATGCGGTTTTTGATGTGTAAACATCTATGCGCTCAGGGGGGTAAAATCCAATTTCACAATACAATCACAAAACAAGTAAGAAAATTATAGTCGGTCTAGACCGACTATAAGATACCCTATACCATGCGTTTAGAGACCCTATCTCTCAGGCCCAACTAACTGGATAGAGAAAATAAGCATAAATCAAATTTGGGAGGGATTTTTATTAATTTTTTTGGCTGCAGATATGAAAAAGTTCATATCGGATGATATATCTATATGGGGACTAGGCCCAAAAATCGACCGAATCTGACCATGTTTGGTAAAGTCTCTTGTATTTTGCAAAAATATATACAAACAAAATTTGAGAAGAATCAGTGCAATATTATTGTTTTTTTTTTATAGATTTAGGTAAAGATCGGGAAGCAGCTCTATATGGGGCCTATGACTAAGAGTTGTCCCATAGGGATCATTTTTGGACTACTGATTAATGGATGTAATAAACACATACAAACCCAATTTGACTAAGATTTATATGATAATTTGGATCTTATGGCAATTTATGTTGATTTAATAGGGGTCATTTGTATGGGGGCTAGGTCTGAACATGGACCGCTTCTCACCAATTTCAATAGCGTTCATCCTATAGAAGCTTATATACCAAATTTCATCAAAATATATTCGTATTTGCGACCTGCAGTTTTATTACAAGCTTTACATGGACACACAGACGGACGGACGGACGGACGGACGGACATCGTTAAATCGAATCAGATAGTGATTCTGATTCGATCGGTATAATAAAAGATGGGTCTAGGTCAAATATTTTTGGTAGTTACAAACAGCAGCACAAAGTCATTATACCCAAATCACTTAGTGGTATAGGGTATAAACAGCGTAAAGCAAAAACGATGTGTGGTATATGTAAGTGTATTGGTGTATTTAGTAAGCAGAACCGCTGAGTTCGCTGTGTGTTTAGCAAAATCACAAATCTTTTTCGTTAATTTTAAATATTCAAGTTATTGACCGCTAGGTTGCTGTGAGTTTAACATGTTCACAAACTTACAGAGTTGTTTTTATACCCTATACCACTATGTGGTTTGGGTATAATGACTTTGTGCTGCTGTTTGTAGCAACCAAAAATATTTGACCTAGACCCATTTTTAATTATACCGATCGAATCAGAATCACTTTCTGAGTTGATTTAACAATGTCCGTCCGTCCGTCCGTCCGTCTGTGTGTCCATGTAAACCTTGTAATCAAACTGCAGGTCGCAAATATGAACATATTTTGACGAAATTTGGTATATGAGCTTCTATCGGCCATAGGATGAACGCTATTGAAATTGGTGAGAATCGGTCCATGTTCAGACCTAGCCCCTATACAAATTACCCCTATGAAATCGACATAAATTGCCATAAGATCCAAATTGTCATATAGATCTTACTCAAATTGGGTTTTGTATGCGTTCATTACGTTCATTAATGAGTAGTCCAAAAATGATCCCTTTGGCCCCATATAGAGCTGCTTCCCGATCTTCACTTAAATCTATCAAAAAACAAAAATATTGCACTGATTCTTCTCAAATTTTGTTTGTATATATTTTTGCCAAATACAAGAGACCTTACCAAACATGGTCAGGATCGGTCCATTTTTGGGCCTAGTCCCCATATAGATATAGCATCCGATATGAACTTTTTCATATCTGCAGCCAAAAAAATTAATAAAAATCCCACTCAAATTTGGTTTATGCTTATTTTCTATATCCAGTTAGTGGGGAAAACGCATAGTATAGGGTGTCGTATAGTCGGTCTAGACCGACTATAATTTTCTTACTTGTTTTAATATTCAAGTATATATTTGCTATTGACAGAACTTATTTAGTAAGCAGAACCGCTACATGTGCTGTGAGTTTTAAAAGCTAAATACTAGGAAAACTTTGAAGAAGTCGAAAATAAACTTAGGTGTTTTTTTTGTATTTCAGAAAACATCAATTGAATTTCAGAAAGTATCAATTGTGTTTCAGAAAACAGCAATTGATTTTCAGAAAATATCAATTGTGTTTCAGAAATTATCAATTGTATTTCAGAAAACATCAATTGACTTTCAGTAATAATCAATTGTATTTCAAAAAGCATCAATTGATTTTCAGAAAGTATAATTTGTATTTCAGAAAATATCAATTGAATTTCAGAAAATATTAATTGAGTTTCAGAAATTATCAAATATTTTTCAGAAAATGTCAAATGTTTTCCGAAATTATCAAATGTATTTCAGAAAATATCAACTGTATTTCAAAAAACATCAAATGTATTTCAGAAATTATCAAATGTGTTTCAGAAAATTTTAAATGTATTTCAGAAAACAGCAAATGTATTTCGGCAATTATCTAATGTATTTCAGAAAACATCAAACGTATTTCAGAAAACATAAAATGTATTTCTGAAATTATCAAATGTATTTTAGAAAATATTAAATTTACCTCAGAAAATATGAATTGAATTTCAGAAAATATCAATTGAGTCTCAGAAAAATAGTCAGAACGCTATATAAAATATATTTTTTTAAGTATTACACTGGGTTTGTAATATTTCCTGAAAACTACATATCTCACCTAAAATGCAAAAGGACGTTAGTAATATTTTAATTTTTTTTTACAGGAGAAGCAAAAAACATCATAAAACAAAAACTACTTTAAACTTAATACCCAAATTTTAGAATCAGTCTGAAAAATAAAGATAGATGAAAACAAATTTATGGTAAAATAGTGGTTTTTAAGTAAAAGGCCGTAACTACAATACAAACAGTCAATTTTTATCTATTTGTTAGTAACGGCCTTTTGCATTTTAGGTGACGATATAAACGTGTTATTTCAAAATGATGACTTCAAAATCGGTCAAAATTCTATCCTGGAGTTTATATTGTAGCTGATTAACAAATGAAGTCCTCATCTTCTTTCGATTAAAAGGCCGCCCTTGATAGTTTATTTTCCAGTGCATGACAAATAAGTCCAAATATTGTTAAACATTTTCTGCGACTCCAAATCACTAATAGAAACAATAAAAACTTTTCGGTATTGTAGGGTAAACTATTTTTTAATTCTGAGTTTCAATAGATATTTTCTGAAATTCAATTGATAATTTCTGAAATACATTTGATAATTTCTGAAATACATTTGATTTTTTCTGAAATATATTTGATACTTTCTGAAATACATTTGATGTTTTCTGAAATACATTTGACATTTTCTGAAATACAATTGGAAAAGGTGCAGATGTTTACACATCTCCCCTGTGATCGGACTCACATTGATTTTTTTTCTTTGGTAGGTGAGACTTTAGCCTTTAATTTTTGCTATAAAACGTAAATATCGACCTATAATAAAATTTATGGAGGGTTTAAATTACATTTTAATTTTAGTTGAATTTTATTACAAAAGTGAAGTGTTAAAAGGTTAAATAATCTAACCCACAAAAACAAAGTTTTTATTAAAACTCTTTCTTTCCTTATGCATATGCGTTTTAAATATCTCCGTGACTGTGCGTGACTGTGTGTGACTATCTTAAAATTAATCTTTGGTCACAACAAGTCTATGGACAAAGTTTCAGATCCATCGGATGAGGGGTAGTGGGGTTTTAATCTCTCCGTGACTGTGCGTGACTATGTCAAAGTTCATCTTTTTTCACAGCAAGTCTATCGACCAAGTTTTAGATCGATCGGATAAGGGAAAATGGGTTTTAAATCACTCCGTGACTTCGCGTGACTAAGTCAAACATAATCTTTTTTTCTCAGCAAGTGTATGGACCAAGTTTGAGATAGATCGGATGAAGGAAAATGACATTTAGATCACTCCGTGACTGTGCGTGACCATGCGTGACTGTGCGTGACTACCCCAAAATTAATCTGTAGTCACGACAACACTATGGGCCAAGTTTCAGATCAATTAGATAAGGGGGAATGGGGTCCACCCATAGCAGACAGACAGACAGAGAGTATGAGTTAAAAGAAAGAGTTTGAAAAGGTTTTTTTTATACAATGTCTTATTTTTTCAGTTAATTTTAAAACTAATACTTTTTAAAAATTTTGTAAGTTAAATTTTGTCAGGAAATGTCAAACTTTGGTTGGCTTTTTTCTTGAAAGAGTCCGAGTTAAAACATAATTTATTAAGCAGCGAACGTAAAAGTTACCCGATATTGGTTCAAGATAGAGAAGTTTCAATAAAAAAGTCGTATGTTTTTACTTTAGTTAAACATTTTTGTATTGTCTTTTTAAATATTTCTATATCAATTTTATCTTTCTGTTGCATGCTAAAACTTGTAATATGATTTTGAATCGTCTTATTAATTCATGATCTAGAGATAGATGCTGCAGTTTCTGGATCGGAAAAAGTTTCCTTGCAGTATTTCCATCTTTTGAGTTTCCTTCTCCTTGTTTTGGTTGGTCGATTATGAGGCCTAGCTGTAGATATTTTTCTTTAATTTGTTTTTTTCTTTGCTTTCTTTTTTCTTAATTTTCTGTGTTTTTTCTCAATGTTTCGCCTAACGGACCTAATTCCAAATCATATCCCATTTTAAGAATATGCACCATAAACGGTCTTGTGGTGGGGGTTGGCTTAATTGACTTGATGTCTTTTGGCATATAATGCATCTTGACGATGACTTTGTTTCGTTTAAAGCTTGTGCAACTTTTCCATCAATCATTGTGAGACACAGTTTAAAATTTACTTCAATGTCTTGGCCATCAAATTTAAATATTACTGGTTGAAGTTCTTTAATTTTATCCTTAATTTTTAATTTATTTAATTAATTTAATTAATTATAATTTAAAAATTAAGCGCATTATGTCTCAACCCTTTTTTATAAGTATATAACAACTCGTGCCAACTCTACCGTTTCCTTTTTCTGTCAGTATAAAAAACAAATAAACTCACACAAAAAAAATACACCGGTACGACCAACTTTTGTATTCATAACACACAGACGGACTCAGAAAAAGATTTTGAGTCGATCCGAATAATAAAAGATGGGTATAGGTCCAATATTTTTGGCAGTTACAAGCATCAGGGCAAACTCAATATACCCTAACCACATAGTGGAAAACTTTTGTATTTAAAAAATTTTCCACAAAATATCTGACCTTGGGTCAGAAAAATTGTTCTGGTGCACTGGCGGGTATACAATGAGGTACAGGAGTGTAGGGGAGAGTTTGGATTATAGAAGAGTGCCAGACTTTTTTTGAAAAAATGTTTTTTTAATATATAAATGACCCAGTGGCTTTATGTTTCAAACGTTAATAGCTTAGGAGCTACAAAATTATACAAAATTCATTCGAAGACCCTGTTCGCTGTGACATAGTTGAAATAGAGTCGCAATTTTTTGGCTCCCGAGGTCCACAGGTATTAACTTTCAAATGAATAACAGAACTTTAAAATCGGTAACCATAAAAAAATATTTTTAGCCGCCTTCTCAAAATATCGTCCACAGTGCACCGTTTCACCAAGAGTGTTGTAATGGATCCAAGTTTCATAACTGCGTAGCATGCTTTAAATTTGGTAGTAGTCTATTTACACCATCATTAATGATGGAAATAGAACAGAATCAAATTTAAGACGAAATTTCAATTGAGATTTTTGTTGAAGACAGTTCCATCTATTTTCTACTTCCAAACTCAGAGTTTAAAAAAAAAAAAACACACTTTTAATAAAAAACTCAATATATATATGTAAACAAACATAGCTCAGACCAACAAACACATATTTTTATTTTCATATCAATTAAGTGTGTTTCTAAATTTTGTACGGTGCCGAACACATCATGATTGTGTTTCGTTTTAATGTTTCGTTTCTACACGAACATCTAAAAATTAAAACATCCACTCGCGATCGGAAAAAAACGAAATTAAGTCATAAACAACATATAAAATTTCTCTGTTTTCTATTTTATTACCATCTTTTTATTTTTTTATTTTTATTTTTGATGTGTAAACATCTATACGCGCAGGGGGGTAAATTTCTATTTCACAATACAATCACAAAAACAGCGTAACTCATATCGGTGTGAGCTGAAGCAGATAACGCTGTGTGACTTATGTTTGTATTGGTGAAAAAATTATGATATAACATTGTTTTTTTAATGATACTTTTTTAAAAGCGTCTTCTATGTATCACTTATATACGTTTATATTGGGATATTTTTAACGTTTTACAGCAAAGTTTTGTTGAATTTGCTGAAACCGTTTTTGCTATAAGTGATAAATAGATGACGCTTTCTGTTTGATTTTAAAAAATGACATAAAAAATTTTTTAATTTCTAGATGTTTACACATCTTCCCTGTGATCGGACTCACATGATTTTATTTTTATATTTTTATTATTATCTTTTTATTTTTATTTTTTTTATAACTGCTAATGAATTATTTTATATTTTTTTTATAAATTTGGTTGAAACAATTGTTGTCGTTATTATAGGGGTGTTTCAGATTTTTCCGATCGCTAGTGGATAATGTTTTAATATTTAGATGTACGATTTGAAGAACATGTTCTGTTTTTTAGCAGTACACGTGCCAGTAAACTAACAAAAAATAAAGCTACACTCGAATCTGTGTGGTTTATGTATGTTCGAAACAAAAAATATGTGATAGAAAAATATTCGTGTAGATAACGAAATATTAAAACGAAACACAGTCATGATGAGTTCGGCACTGTACAAAATTTAGAAACACACATAATTGTTATGAAATTATAAGACATATAATACAAAAAAAAAAATAAACCAAAAATAAAAAAAATTATATCAGTTTAATGCATTTAACTTTTATTTGAATGTTTCTATGGTAAATTTAGTTTAAAACAAAAATAAAATCTGTTTTTTTTACTATAAACCAACACTCTCAGGAAAATAGGTTATGGGAAGGAGGAAAGAGTTAATAGCATTTGTGAATATTGGCCTTAAATTTTATTAGATTGTAATTGTCAGAGAAGTTTAATTGTGTGGGAAATTTATCCCACAAAGCGTTAGTTCGACTGATAAACGAATTTTCTCAGTGATGCTTTGTGCGGTCAAAAGGACAATAGACTACAAACGGATGGTGACACTTCTGACATTTTAACAAATTAAAACAAAAACGGAGTTTTTTAATTTTAAATCATTTGGGGCTTATAGATGAGACAATGTTGATGAATTTACAAATCTTAGTCCAAACACAGACATGATATGTTCGGCACTGTATAAAATTTAGAAACACACATAATTGATATGAAAATAAAAATATGTGTGGCGGCTTTAGAACAGAACATTGTGTGTTTGATGTTTGTATTTTTTGAACCTTGTCCAAACTTGAAAAATGGTTCAGTGGTAAAGGATTTGCCAACAAAGAAAACGATGAGTCTGCAGTTGATGGCTATTTTAAGGTGGTAAACAGTTCTTATTGTAAACAGGGTATCGAAGCTATTGAATATCACTGGGAAAAATTTACAGAGCTAAAGTGAGATTATGTTGAGAAACAAACAAAATTTTTCCCAAATTTGTTGTATTTTATTTGCCAGGTTCGGTTGTTTTGGGATCGCCCAATTAAAATATAACAATGTGTATTTTTACATATTTTAAAAATTAACAAGCCTATATTTAACATATACGAATTGATCTACTTTGGTACTTTTAAGAACAACCTGTATTAAAATATTCCATACGCCTAAATTCTTCTGTACAATTGATTATAAATTGATTTAAATTTATAACTTTTCTTAGATTTTGTTTCTCTGTAAATGACATTGTAAATTAAGCTGTCCACTAAGTTGTTTGTTTTAACAAATTCTTTTTCATCTTTATGTTTTGTATATTTATCTTATTTTTATCTTAACAAAAAAAAAAAAAAAAAAAAATGTCACTAACGTTAACCGCATTAACTGTGTTTTATGTTGTTGTGTTCACAAAATTTCGCTGTTCTGTTTTTTTTTTGTTTTGCTTTTACTAACACAATAAAGTTGCATTTAAAGAGACAACGGTTAGAGGCGACTTCTAAAACGGTGGGTAGCGATGGCAAATCATCTAGTCCTCGTAATGCTAAACGTTCAGGTAACGCTTCATCGCATAGTAACGGTCTAATCTCAAAATCGGCAGCCGCTTCAAATAACCAAATAACCAGCTCCTCATCTACAAGCCCCTCACCTCCTAAGACCAGCACGAACAAGATCATTGTAAATCAATTTCATGCTAGTAGTTTCCTTAATGGTCATCGTTTTGAAAAGAAAGAGCAAATACTAACACAAAATGGTTTGACAAATGCATCGGCCACAGCTTATGAGGCTAGTTTTTATGCTGCTAATTATTTGACAGCCGACGCACGCAATAACAGTAATAGTAATTATATGCACGGTATGAATGGGTCTACTCGGGGAAATAATAGTAATTATGTTGGTGTTTCTTTAGCTCAAATCGCCAACGATGCTCATCACACCACTAATGGCCTGGTCGAAGATGATCCTTGTTCAGGTGAATATTTAGAAAAGTTGTGCCTTCAAATTATTGTTTTACCTAAACGCCATTTTTCTTTTAGCCATAGATGATGTTGATACATATTCGGATAGTGATTCTGAAGATGAATATATCGGCCATCCCTTTTATCTGCGTGAAGATGACATCGAAAACAATCAAAGTAAAAAATTTCATGAAAAATCATCTGTAACAGAAGATGCCAACAAAGATTGTAAAGAATCGCCCTCCGTTCAAAGTTCTTATATAACACCCACCTGTATATTGTCACCCAGTCTGTTTCCTAATGTGCCACCCTATTTAAATTTCTCATCACACTCACAACCGGGCCCCCCAATGCCAGCACAACTTAAAAAGATTTTAAAATGGAAATTAAGTCCCGTTATGCCTAAAATTGTCAAAAGAGTTGTTTTAAATTCAGGTTTTCGTATAATAAAAAGTAAGTTGGGTAAGTCGAATTTGGGTGTTTGAAAAAAATTAAATAAATTTTATTGTTCTTTGCAGACACCACCGATTGGATGGCTGTGTGGGAGAAACACATGAAAAGTCCCGGCTTTCGAACTATACGTTCCCATCAAAAATATAATCATATGCCTGGATCGTTTCGTATAGGACGCAAGGATAGTATGTGGCGCAGTATACAACAGAATATGAAAAAGTTTGGTTCTAAAGAATTTGGTTTTATGCAAAAGTAAGTAACCCAATAACCTATCTCCTATCTCTAAATTCGAAAAATCGAACAATGGCTAAATGTAGTCAAAGTAGGGGGAAATCTATAATTAGCAGGGACAGAAAATAACAGTTATTGTAAATTTTTTATTTAACAAAACAGCATATACGGAGGGCTCACAGCTGAAGCGAACCAAGGCAGAAAAAGACATTTCGAAGATATTTTGAGGTTGAGTAAATGAACTGACATTAATTTCGGAAATAAATATTTTAGTTATACTAAAAACAGTTTTAAAGTTTATTTTTAAAATTGTTAAATGGTATAAATTTTACAAACTGGAGCCAAATCACCGCATTCGTTATCGACATTTTTCGATCGAAATTATTTTTTTATTTTCCAAAATAAAATACTAAAAATAATTTTACTATGTCACAGTTAACCAATTATGGCTTCTAATTAAGAATAAAAGTGAAACGAGGTCTAACATGTCCGTCCGTCTTCTTTAAATAATAAAACAAAATATGGAATTTCGATCGATTTAACTCGATATCGAATGCGGTGATTTGGCCCCTGCATTGACAAATTTTTGCCAAAAAATTAAAAAAAAAAAATAATGACGGTTCATTTTTACTCCGAATAATTATTATTATTGGCAAATATTGTAATTTTTTAGGAAAATAGAAGTCGGTATAAAAAAAATCATTTGGTGCTGGTTCTGATGTTGTCTCGTTGTTAACTCTTGTTTGACTGGTAGATTCTCATAGAAACTGTGGTACATGGGGGGAAAAATTTTAAGCAAATCAATCATATCTCGTTTTTTCTCTGACGTAACTATACGAAGAGTTGGGTACAAGACAGTTTGTTGTAAATTTTGAAGAGATTGTAGGCTTTTTCCTTTCTTCAATTTTGCTAAATAAACTTCATCAAATTAAGTGTTTTCTTAGATTTACAGGAAAAAGGTAGCCTGCGTTCAAATCGAAGCCACTTTATATTGAGCCATGAAAGATTGTGACCATTTACTGTCTTTTTTCGGTTTGTAATATTTGCTTCTAAAATATTAGTTGATAGAAATTCATTTTTAGCACTTATGACAATTTCAATCCAGTCACTATAAGAATAAATAAATTGTTGTTTCTTGCTTCGGTTTCCAATTACACCAAAATCAGCATCGTTTGGCAAAAATGAGTGGCCAGTCCCCATAAACTTTAGATATATTATTTCGACATTTAAGTCAGTTGACCCAACTAATTTAAGTAAAGCGAGGCTTAATTTGATATTTATATTTTGTCTTCCGCAAGCATCACTGTACATAGTTTCGTACTTGTACTCCGAGGCATAAGTCAATAAATGTTTTTTTAGGCATGCTGCGATTTCTTGTGATTCCCTCCCTTCTTCAGTCTCATTCCGCATGTACATAAGCAGTTTTTGTGTCCATTGAATGAACTCCAAAATTATAAACATACATGTTCCGTTCCGGAAAAGGCAATGCTTTTTGAAGATCAAAAGTATAGATAGAGTGCTCATCAGGTGACAGTTCCGTTTTCAGTGAGTCTCGTGCTTCCTGTGCTCTTTTTAAATGCAGTTCCTTTTGCAAAATTAAATTGGAATCTCCGCCGTCATCGAATTTCATTTTCATGTCAAGCTCATTACAAATTCGGCAGGTATCCTTATTCGGAGTCTTAAAATGTAAGTTAAATTTCATGTTATCGGCAATAGACTGTTCCACATACATGCCGTACATTTTTCGAATATTCAAATGAGAGTCCAAATATTTTCGTTCCGAATTATCCTTTCTGCTATAATGGCTCTTATAAGCTATTCTATTTTATTTTTTCATTTTTACCACGGTCATCAATCACAGCATATACCATACACGGTCATCAATCACAGCATGTACCAGGCATCGATGTACTCTTCTCCAACCAATTTGTAAAATAAATTTTAAAAGTAAATGAACAATTCACTAATAATATTGATAAAAAGTTAATCACACTGACTTCGTTTCAGCTTCGAAAAAATTCGAAAATGAGAGCCATTAACTTGGGGGTTTTTCAGCTGTGAGCCCTCCATAGAAATGCTTGTTATAATTTTTATTTTTTCGAGCAGATATAAAAGGTTTTTTGATTTTTATTTTTCGAGTATAAATAAGTTATTTTTTAGTTGTCTTTTTATTTTTTCGAACAAATATAAAAATCAACAAAAACCAACTAGACCGACTATACGATACTCTATACCACGTGTTTAGAGAAAGGGTCTTGATCCAACTAATTGTATATAGAAATTTGAGTGGCATTGTTATTAATTTTTTTGCCTGCAGATATGAAAATGTTTATATTATATTATTTTAATTTATTAATTAATTAATTAATCAACCCAAATTTGAGAAAAATATGGCAATATTTTTGTTTTTTGATATATTTAAGTAATGATCGGGAAACAGCTTTATATGGGGGCTATGACTAAGTATTGTCCTTCAAAGTTTTTTTTTTTATTTTGGGCTACTTATTACTGGGTGTAATAAACACACACAAAACAAATATGACCGAGATCTATATGATTATTTGGATCTCATGGCAATTGAACACAGTGTGATAGGGGTTATTGGTATGTGGACTAGCTTTGAACATGTACCGATTTTCACCAAATTCAATTGCGTTTGCCCTATGGCCGATAAAATTTCATTAAAATATTTTCATAATTGCAACATGGAGTTTCATTACAATGTTTACATGGACACACAGATGAAGAGACGAACATACGGACGAACATGGCTAAATCGACTCAGCAAGCGATTTGAGGCGATCGGTATAATAATAGGTCAAAATACCAAAAAGGTAGTTTCAAACATTAGCACAAACTCATTCTACCCTGACCATATATTGGTATATTGTATAATAAGGTTATTTTTATATCCTCCACACCATTTTGCAGAAGGTATATTATATCAGATTTACATTCAGTTTGTATCACATTGAAAAAAATATTTGCGATCCTAGAATATACATACATATATATTCTTTATCCTTAAAGCATGATTAAGTTGAAAGCTCACTCATTCACAAAATATAACATTTTCCTGAATAAATTGGATAATATTGGATGTAATTATTTCGAGCACGTTGATATAGAATTTTGAGAAAATGTAAAGATACTCTGATAAAATTGCATATAAAAACTAAAAATAGCGAAAAATATTTATACCCAGAACAACCCGACCTGACAAAGGAAACGCAACAAATTTGGGAAAAATTTTCTTTATATCTCAACATAATCTCCTTTCAGCTCGATACACTTTTCCCAGGGATACATTGTTTATAGTAAGAACTGTATAGCTGCTTAAAATAGCCATCAACCGCCGACTGAACCTCTTCTTTGTTGACGAATCTTTTACCACTGGATAATTTTTCCAAGTTTTTAAATAGAAAATAATCCGAGGAAGCTAAATCTGGTGAATAAGCTGCGTGATGAAGCAATTCGAACTTTTGTTTATGGTTTTCGCAATCGCAATATGTGAACTGGTCCATTATCTTGATGAAACAACACTTTTTTTTTCACCAAATGGGGTCTTTCCTTAATTTATTTACTTAAACACTGCTTTTAGGTCGATATACTTTTCTCAGCGATATTTAATAGCTTCGAAACCCTTTTTATAGTAAGAACTGTCTAGCTCCTTAAAATAGCCATCAACTGCAGACTCTACCTCTTCTTTTACTTCTGAACCATTTTTTCAAGTTGGTAAATAGACAATAATCCGAGGTAGCTAATTCTGGCAAATAAGGCGCGTGATGAAGTAATTCGAACTTAAATTCACGGATTTTGGTCATCGCAATAGTGGATGTGTGAACTGGTGCATTTTCTTGAAGAACTGGTGCATTTTCTTGAAGAAACAACACTTTCTTTCGGCCTTTTTTCCTTAATTTCATCACTTAAACGCTGCAATAAATTAGCATAATATTCGCTGTTGATTGTTTTCCGTTTTGAAGATATTCAATAAAAATTATTCCACGAGCATTCCAAAAAAAACAGACGCCACAAACCTTTCCTGCAAATGGAACTGTGTTCGCCTTCTTTGGATACAATTCTCCCATTTCGGTGCATTGTTTTGAATGTTGCTTTGTCTCAGGTGTGAAATGGTGGACCCATATCTCTCCATGGTTACTAATCAACGCCAAAACTTCGAATTATTGCGATGAAACATCGTCATACACTTTTTAAACATTCTCAGAGCGCTGTTTTTGTTCCATTGTGAACAAATGCAGCCCCCATCTTGCAGACTCGTTTCTCATCTCGTTTAAACTCTGCCACCTTTTATTTTATAGGTATAAATGAAGCAACAGACTACCCCAGAGTAGAATCTAGCTCGGCTTTAATATTGGTTGGACTGAGACGTTTCCAATGAGAGTATTGAATTACATAACGGTAACCAATTATTTCCATGTTTACAAATTCACTAATAGCGTTTACTTTTGATGGCTCCAAATAAATACTAAACAAGGTGGCGCCTTGAAACTTTAAAGATACGAAATTCGAGTGCAAAGTCTAGAAAATTTTATTTTTTCATTTAATAAATAATTTCATAAGCGCCTAAAGATATGCTAATTAATTTGAGCCAATTCACAATTCAACACTTTTTAAATAAAATTCATTAAATTTCATTATAAATATTTGTTGAACACATAGAAGATATCTAAATGGGTTTGTTAATAAATTATTTAAAGGAGACTTAAGGCTTGCTAATCAAACTTAGCCGATTAACAATTCAACACAGGGCTTTTGATATTTATAATAAACATAGTATGTGTTCCATGTATGTGTTAGTAGCAACCTTGGTAGCACCAAAAGGTGCAAATCTGTAAATCTGCACCTTTTTTGTCTGGTTGGGTTGCTTTGGGACAGTGTATCGATGAGAGTAAGAGAATAACCAAGATCGTTATACTCTGACTGTCTATAAACAAATAATAATGTAATTTTATTTATTTAAATATATGTTGATTGCATTTAATAATTGCTTTCATTAAAAAAAAACAATGAAGCACTTTAAATTTTAGTTAAATTATCTTATTAAGGTTGTCATTGTAAAAAATCTATTTATTATAACTAGCAGATTCCAGCGCTCGAAATTCGAGTACAATTTCTATGCAACTTTATTTCTCAATTTAGCCAATTCACAAACCAACATTTTCTGGTTTATTATTATTGTGAATGAAGATAACAGACTCATTAGCAATCACATTAACAAATTTAATAAACACACACATAGCATATGTATAATTTTATGTATGTGTTAGTAGCAACTTTAAATGCAATTTACTCAAAATAAAGGAACAAATTTAAAAATATGTAAATCTGCAAAACGGCTAAAAAGAAATACCTTTCAAATAATATAAGTTTGGTCAAAATCGGGATAAAACGTTGGAACAAAACATCGGTCACAAGAAATCGCCTATCCTATTAATATTGTAGATGTGTAATCCAGCCTTTTTTGTCTCTTAGAGAAAATATAAAAATAAATCACTGCTAAAAAAGGGGTGAGGAACCAATTGAAAAATTTGTTGCCTACTATATTGGGAACATTGAATTTTCTGCTCAAAAAATAAATATTAAAAAAACTAATTTGTGATCAAAAAAGTTTTTATTACACTTCCTTTCTTTGTAAATTAAGTTTACCGTATCGTTTCAGTCTTACTCAACAATTAAAAATTCTACAGTCAAAAAATTTTTTTTCAATATTTTTTTTTATCGTCGCCACGAGTTTGCCTGAAAAGGGTTAAAAATCGATCCAATGTTTTTTTTAGCAGGCAAGCAATCACTACGAGCTAAAATGAAGGGAGTAAAAATTATATTTTTGTTCAAAAAAATGATAATCAATAAATAACTTCTACTTAGTGAGTTTTAATATTTAATGGCACAAATATTACGGTTCTTGATGAATAGTATTGATTTGGAAAATATATAAATTACTAATTGTTGACATTAATTTCATTTTTGACACAAACATAAATATATAAATAGATACGATCCTGAATATTCCTTTAAGCTTGCATTTATAAGAATATAACACAGAATAATTTTCCCTTAACATTGCAGATCTTATGTATTGCCGGATGATTTGGAAAACTTGAGACAAGTTTGGCCTAAAAACGTTTCAAAATTGACCAAGTGGATTGTAAAACCGCCAGCAAGTGCTCGAGGCACAGTATTGTTAACAAATGGTCACAATTTCCCAAAGATCGTCCGCTAGTAGTGCAAAAGTATTAACCATTATTGAATGTTTCTTTTTTACTTATAAGAAATGTAGTTTTAAAATTACTACTTAATTTCTATATTGGATTCTTGCAGATACATCGAACGTCCCTTGTTGATAAATGATAATAAATTTGATATGCGTATTTATGTGGTTTTGACTTCTATAAATCCTCTACGGATTTACATGTATAAAGACGGTTTAGCCAGATTTGCTTCAGGTAAGTTTATGCTTTACCACAAAATAAGACATTGATTTAAAATTGTATACGAACTTTTAGTGAAGTATAGTTCCGAATTGAATAGTCTCGATCAACGATGTATGCATCTTACAAACTATAGTATAAATAAGTTTTCCGAAAATTATACGAAAAACGAAGATGTCAATGCTTGTCAGGGTCACAAATGGACATTGCAGTCGTTGTGGTGTCGCTTGGAGTCTCGTGGTGTAAATACAAAACGTCTGTGGGCCACATTGCGGAATTTGGTAATCAAAGCCATTATTAGTGGAGAATCTGGTCTTAATCGTACCTACCGTCAAAATGTTAATTTTCGTTATAATTGTTTCGAATTGTTTGGTTTCGATGTGTTGTTAGATGAGAATCTGATACCGTGGCTATTGGAAATCAATATATCTCCTTCGTTACATTCGGAATTGCCATTGGATTTACATGTTAAGGGACCACTGATACAAACCATATTAAATACCGCCTTGTATCAGGTGCCACCCAAACTAAACGAGAAACAACAAAAGGATATACTGGAAGAACTCAATTTGGATGGTCCGCTCTGCCATGATAAACGAATTTTTACTACTTGCCTTCGCGTCGATGAGATACGCAAACATAATCATTTTACAAATCGTTCGGTAGAGTATCGTGAAGAGTATCTCGATGCCATACTGGATAATCTCCATCCGGACGATGTACGCTGTTTAATCATTACGGAAGATGAGTTGAATCGTTGTAAACCGTTGGAGCGTATATTCCCTACTCCCGACACACATGAATATCTACAATTTATTGAACATCCTCGTTACTACAATCGACTGCTAGATGCGTGGGAAAATCGCTATGGACATTGTCGTGAAAAGGGCATAGAGCTGCTTAGAAAATTGTGTAAAGATAATGTTCATTTACAAGTGGCGGATGCTGCTTTGGAGAAGGCAAGTTGTTACCGGAAAAACGAAAAACTCCGCATTTGGACTAAAATTAATTCATTTATTTTTTTATCCTTACAGGAACCTGATGTTACTGTTACAGAAATTGATATGTTACATCTTAAAAAAGATGATGCTGTGGACTTATTATCTGCTGATGTAAAATCATATGATACCGACGATACAACAACACAATCATCCCAGCCAACCTACAACACTACCACAAATGATAACGAAAATGATACAGCTGCTAATAATAAATTAAAAATAAAAGCTAAAGCGTTAAAAACAAAGATAAAAACTATTGTAAGTTTTTAATAGAATTTTGAATTTCTTTAAGCTTCGATTCAAATAATTTCTTTAAATTTTCAGGTATCTACTGTTAAATCTAAGACTGATCTAAAAGCTTCATAATGTATATTTAATAACGACGAACTTATAAAACTGATTTTTATTTTTTAAATAGATAAATGTACATGAAATTTAGTGGTTATATTTGAAATCGTAAAAAGTCAAATTTAATAAAAAAAAAATTAATTGTATATAAAATTGTAAATTGTATATATTTTGCAATGCAACATTCTTTTTTACTTTCGGACCGAAATCACAAAAATCTTTTTATAATAAAACTCGGATTCCTACAATGTTTTTAGACTAAAACGTAGCCAAGGTTATTAACTCTCTACTGCTTCAGCCTTAAAATTTAAGATTTCATTTTATAATGTCTGCCTTTGAGGCCGTCTTGGGCACTAAAGGGCTAATTCAAATTCAACAAGAACGCTGCATTTATAATTTCATTCCAATCGAAGCAGTTTTTAAATTATAATATTATTAGGTATTCCAAAACAAACAAAGGTAGGATAAAGCACTTGATTAAACAATAACTGATTATAACACGTAGTGTGCATACGCTAAGATTTTTTTATTCAATTTGAAATATGTTTAAAAATTCGGATAATTCATGGTGTAGAACTGACATAGCTACCTCAGACGCATTTGCTATTCATTTAAAAAACACATTTATGCCGTTTTCTTTTAACACAGCAACACAACAAGAAGAAGTTCTAGATTTTTTGGACTGTTCTTTGCAAATGGTCCTTCCAATTAAATGTTTTACACCAAGCGATGTTAAAGCGAAAATAAAAAATTTAAATAAAACTAAGGCTCCGTGATATGACCTAATTGATGCGAAAGTTGTTGGTAAGTTAACGAATAAATGCGTAGTGTTTTTAACTACGATTTACAACACAATATTAAGGCTTGATCATTTTTCATCACAGTGGAAATGTACGGAGATCATAATGATACCAAAATCAAACAAACCACAAAATTTGGCGACATCATTCAGACAAATAAGTTTACTTGTCATTTTCTCAAAAATATTAAAAAAAAATTTTCTTCGGCGATTGTTACCGATTTTAGAATCAAGAAGTACTATTCCGGAACATCTGTTTGGTTTCAGACACGATCATGGTACTCCAGAGAAGATTAAGCGAATTGTCAATGTTATAATTGATGCACTAGAGAAAAAAAAAAAATCATGTGAGTTCGATCACAGGGGAGATGTGTAAACATCAAGTAATTAAAGATTTTTTATTGGCACTTTTTTAAAATCAAACAGAAAGCGTCATCTATGTATCACTTATAGCAATCAATTGCAGGGGCTCTGCTTATACATATAACAAACAATATTTATTATTATTTATTATTTCAACCGGTTAATTTTTAATTTTTCGTTTTTTAGTTTTTATTTTTAATGTTTTCATTTTTCATTTTTCGTTTTTAATTTTTTATTTTTTCACTTTTCGGTTTTCGTTTTTCATTTTTTATTTTTCATTCTTTAGTTTTCACTTTCCATTTTTCATTTATTTATTTTTTTAATTTTTAATTTTTAGTTTTTAATTTTTAATTTTTAATTTTTAATTTTTAATTTTTAATTTTTAATTTTTAATTTTTAATTTTTAATTTTTAATTTTTAATTTTTAATTTTTAATTTTTAATTTTAAATTTTTAATTTTTAATTTTTAATTTTTAATTTTTAATTTTGATTTTTTAATTTTCATTTTTTTTCATTTTGTTATTTTTAATTTTTAATATTTAATTTTTAATTTTTAATTTTTAATTTTTAATTTTTAATTTTTAATTTTTAATTTTTAATTTTTAATTTTTAATTTTTAATTTTTAATTTTTAATTTTTAATTTTTAATTTTTAATTTTTAATTTTTAATTTTTAATTTTTAATTTTTAATTTTTAATTTTTAATTTTTAATTTTTAATTTTTAATTTTTAATTTTTAATTTTTAATTTTTAATTTTTAATTTTTAATTTTTAATATTTAATTTTTAATATTTAATTTTTAATTTTTAATTTTTAATTTTTAATTTTTAATTTTTAATTTTTAATTTTTAATTTTTAATTTTTAATTTTTAATTTTTAATTTTTAATTTTTAATTTTTAATTTTTAATTTTTAATTTTTAATTTTTAATTTTTAATTTTTAATTTTTAATTTTTAATTTTTAATTTTTAATTTTTAATTTTTAATTTTTAATTTTTAATTTTTAATTTTTAATTTTTAATTTTTAATTTTTAATTTTTAATTTTTAATTATTAATTTTTAATTTTTAATTTTTAATTTTTAATTTTTAATTTTTAATTTTTAATTTTTAATTTTTAATTTTTAATTTTTAATTTTTAATTTTTAATTTTTAATTTTTAATTTTTAATTTTTAATTTTTAATTTTTAATTTTTAATTTTTAATTTTTAATTTTTAATTTTTAATTTTTAATTTTTAATTTTTAATTTTTAATTTTTAATTTTTAATTTTTAATTTTTAATTTTTAATTTTTAATTTTTAATTTTTAATTTTTAATTTTTAATTTTTAATTTTTAATTTTTAATTTTTAATTTTTAATTTTTAATTTTTAATTTTTAATTTTTAATTTTTAATTTTTAATTTTTAATTTTTAATTTTTAATTTTTAATTTTTAATTTTTAATTTTTAATTTTTAATTTTTAATTTTTAATTTTTAATTTTTAATTTTTAATTTTTAATTTTTAATTTTTAATTTTTAATTTTTAATTTTTAATTTTTAATTTTTAATTTTTAATTTTTAATTTTTAATTTTTAATTTTTAATTTTTAATTTTTAATTTTTAATTTTTAATTTTTAATTTTTAATTTTTAATTTTTAATTTTTAATTTTTAATTTTTAAGTTTTAATTTTTAATTTTTAATTTTTAATTTTCAATTTTTAATTTTTAATTTGTAATTTTTAATTTTTATTTTTCGTTTCATTTTTTATTTTTCATTTTTATTTTTCATTTTTTATTTTTCATTTTCTATTTTTCATTTTCATACTTTTTTCACCAATACAATCATAAGTAACACTGATTTTGTCTTACGTCTTACATGTTACGCTGTTTATGTGATTGTATTGTGAAATAGAAATTTACCCCCCTGCGCGTATAGATGTTTACACATCAAAAAGATATTGCTCTGCAGTCTTCCTCGATATTCAGGAAGCTTTCGACAGAGTTCTGGCATCTGGATTTACTCTATAAAATTATCAATTTTATAAATTTTTTAAAAGTTATTTATCTAATAGACATTTTTATGTTAAAAATAATGATGAAAGATCAGAACTATATGAAATAAAAGCTGGAATATCCCAAGGTAGTGTACTGAGTCCAATTTTATATACTATTTAAACAGCTGATATGCCGATAATGTTATGGTGGCTATATACGCAGATGATACTGCAATTTGCTACAAGCGACTGCCCTGTAGAAGCATCTTCGTTTGAGATCAATGAACTTGAACATTTGTTACGAAAATGGAATGTAAGAGTGCATTCTCAAAAATCATACCATACAACGTTTACATTGAGACAAGATAATTGCCCATCTACCACTATAAATAGTAATTCCATTCCAGCCAGTGAAAAAGTTAAATATTTAGGAATGGTTCCTTATAGGCGACTCACCTGCGAGGCTCACATTAAAAATAAACAAGAACAACTTAAAATTAAAACCAAAAAACTTTACTGGCTTATAGGCCCAAAATCTCAGCTAAGCTTAAATAATAAATTAAGGATTTATAAAATTATATTAAAACATTTGTGGGTCATACGGTATTCAATTATGGGGTACCGCTAGTAATGCGAATATTGATATACTTGAAAGATTTCAGTCAAAAACATTAAGACTTATCGCTTATCGTTCAAAAGAGATCGTTCTATATCAACAGTTAATGACGAAATAAGAACAATAAGTGAAAGATACAGAGACTAAGCAGCCATGTTAATCCAGTGACAATATCTTTATTAGTTAGATAGCACAGGTGAGATCAAAATGCTTAAACGCAATCAATATGTAAAAACAAATGAAAATAACACTGTAAATATTATTAAATTGTAATCATTAATATTCTTGTGTATCTCACTGGAGATACATAATATCTGTGAAATATCAATAACTAACAAATTTGTTTATTATCTTTGGATAGATTATAAATTAAGAAATATTAATAAAATATTAAAATTATTACCTGTGATATCTTCATTGTTGATAGGACTCAGTAGACCAATATTACTTTTGCCATAACACACTTTTTATATTTTTTATATATTCTTTAAATAAATTTTAGTATGTTTATATGTCTTTATTATATTAAATTTAAATTAGTTTACTTATTTTATTTTTTATAAAGTTAGCCTGATTATTTTCTAACCTATTTCTTTATTTAATTTTTTTTTAAGTTTCCAGTGCCACCTCGTTTAACGCAACTCCTATTCTCGACAACTCGTCAATTGTTTGCAACTTTTTTCCCTAAAGTTTTCTTTTTATTTATTTTATTTTTTTGTTTACACTGTTTTCAATGTCACTGCTAGCTTATATTAATGTAATAATACTAATATTTTCCTATATACAGCAGGTGGAAACTTTTACAATATTCTGAATTTGTCAAATTTGTTTTTTTTTTAAATTTCTCGTCCTAAAATTACAGATTTTTTTCCAAATCACTCTTTGGTGTGATCTGTATCGAAAGATAACAAATTTGTTACAAAATATATAATAAAAACAAAATAATAGTTAAACGGAATAAAAGTATTTTTTTAGTGATGACAAAACGATGGAATCCTTTAAACTTCTGTAACACAGTTGATTAAAACAACAGAAGATGGTATAAAAGAAAATTTATAAAAACTTTTTTGAAGAGTTAAAAACCAGAATAATAGATGATTTTACTGCTGGTCTTAAGCAAAAGAAAATTTGTGAGAAATATTCTATGAATAAATTCATAATTTCAAAAATTATCAAGAAATATTGTGAAAGATGTACGCAGTGAGGACTCAACATTTAGAAGTAGGCCCCGTAAAACAATTCAAAGACAGCATAATTTAATAGCAAGAGATTTTTTAAACTCTCTAAAAATATGCTACCTTAAGGGGTCATTGACAAACTGAAACTAAAAATATACATATGTTCGGTCTTTTTCCCCACGAGCAATTGATGATTGGTTGTTATCAGCCTGTGAAGAAACCTCTGATATCAGAGAAAATTCGTCTGGCTCGCATAAAAGTTGCTAAAGAACACATTAACTGGTCAAGACAAAATTGGAATACTCTTCTCTTTTTAGATAAGTATAAATTTAATGTTAGGGACCATAATGTAAGAACGTTTGTACGACGGCCAAACGGCCATACCTGAAATATATAAAAATAAAAAAGTTAACTTTGACGATGGCAACATCATGGCATGGGTTTACTTTACGAGCTAAAAAATGTGTTCAATTCATGTAGTAAAATATACTCTAACTAGAGTTGGATACAGGCAGATTTATAAGTGACGTAATGTATGCGGAGGAAAATATGCTTCTGGTCTGGAAATTACTACATGATAATGATCCAAAATACACATCTAAAGTTGTAACCGATTACAATCAAATGCAGTTAGTGTTTTGGAAAGGCCCTGCCAATCACTAGATCTCAATCCTGTAGAAAACCGATCGAAAAATACAGACACGAAATTTCACAAACAAGGGAGATCTCATAGAGGCAGTAAATTCAGAGTGGAAAAAATTTTAATGGATATCATAAACAATGTAACTGACTGCGTGCCCCGGCGTTGTGAAGCAATAAAAAAAGAAAACAAGTAAGAAAATTATAGTCGGTCTAGACTTGTATTGTGCAAAAATATATGCAAACAAAATTTGAGAAGAATCAGTGCAATATTTTTGTTTTTTGATAGATTTAAGTGAAGATCGGGAAGCAGCTCTATATGGGGCCTATGACTAAGAGTTGTCCCATAGGGATCATTTTTGGACTATTCATCAATGGATGTAATAAACGCATACAAACCCAATTTGAGTAAGATCTATATGACAATATGGATCTTATGGCAATTTATGTCGATTTCATAGGGGTCATATGTATGGGGACTAAGTCTGAACATGGACCGATTTTCACCAATTTCAATAGCGTTCATCCTATGGCCGATAAAAGCTTATATAACAAATTTCATCAAAATATATTCATATTTGCGACCTGCAGTTTGATTACAAGGTTTACATGGAAACACAGACGGACGGACGGACGGACGGACGGACAGACATCGTTAAATCGAATAAGATAGTGATTCCGATTCGATCGGTATAATAAAAGATGGGTCTAGGTCAAATATTTTTGGTAGTTGCAAACAGCAGCACAAAGTCATTGTACCCAAACCACATAGTGGTATAGGGTATAAAAAAGAAAAAAATGGGATACCCAACAAAATATTGAAACCAAAAAGGGAGGTTAAGTTTACAAATATTGCATATTATATATTGTTTCCAATGTTTTGTCAAGCATCTTATATATTAAAAAAAATTATGGAAACTAAAGTCAGTCCATCTGGCCGTTCTATCCGGCCGATTTCCTTCATTTTTTTTTTAATCAAAGGTATTTAGACACAGATATGTCATCAATCATTGAAATTTACTCAACTCCCACCTTACTCAAGTTATACTCAAACGCGATTCTTCCCTATACATTTCTTATGGGACACATTCACTCAAGCAATTCGAATTCTCATAGCTCCTCTTCTAATGGATCTTGACCGTTTCACTCTCAGAACACTCAGTGGATCAAGCTCTTTCTTTTGAGCTATTAGCTGCTTAAATTCGTTGAGTTTGAGGAAAGTTATGCGTGCACAATCAACTTTACATTATGCAACACGCAAGTATTGCGTAACACATACCCTGTGTTGAATTGTGAATTGCCAAAAATTTTAATACCTTAAGGTGGCATATAAGGTGGCCTTTATTTCTGTGTGTTCAACAAATATTTATAATGAAATCAAATTAATGAATTAAATAGATTAAAAAACATTGAAAGAAATAAATTGAATGATAAAACAAAATTTCCTAGAATTTGCACTCGAATTTCGAGGGCTGGGCTCTGCTAGTAAAAATGAATACTTAATACGAATAATTAATACGAAGTAAAAGCTGTATGGTATGAAAACTGATTCTAACCACACTGCTCGTAGGCCTGAATTTAGGTGAGTGTGTTAGTGCAAGTACGAGTCTATTTGAAGATTCCGGGTTCAAACCTCACGGCCGCCCTAAGTAGAAAAATTTCATATAGACACAATCTATTTAATTATAACATAACAATTATCACAATGTTCAATAAATAGCTGATGAAGGCCAGAAACCGGTCCAATTAAGAATACAGTGTAATTATGAATTTTTGAAAAATATTTTTCTTCTTCTCTACCACGCACCATTGAATACTTTTAAGTTTTGTTATTGTTTTTTTTTTTTTAAATAAATAAAACATAAAAATTTTTAAATTAATAAAAGAGTTTTAAATTTTATGATCTAATTTTTTGTTATTGACTGAAGTCGTCAAAAATATATTTTGTTAAAAGATTCCATTGTATTTATTGTCACTCATGCCGTTTTCTTTTCTGACAAAAAATGTCGCCCTTTTTTGCCCTTTTTTCGAAAAGTGTATTTTTTTTTATATATTCTGAATTAAGAGCAACCTTATCTTATATATCAATCGAAAGGTCTCAAAGTCGAGCCCTCATAAATCACAAAAAATTCGAGCCATTGACTTCTTTCAGGTCATTGTTCCCCTTTTTTGAATATTTTCTCCCTATGACTTCCAAGAGGATAATAATCAAATTTTTTTGTATTTATGAACACAGCACTTTGAGACCTTTCGATTGATATATAATACAAGGTTGCTCTTAATTCAGAATATATAAAAAAATACACTTTTTCAAAAGAGGGCAAAAAAGGGCGACATTTTTTGTCAGAAAAGAAAACGGCATCAGTGTACATATATACTTCGACTTTACCTTTCGTCTCGTCTATCGTTCGTATTTGATAAGCATGTCCTAAATCTCAGATTGCAATGTCAGTGCTGACAAATATTTATTATTATTATTAGTTATTATATATCTGTGGTCACAAGCGATAACCGCCCAAGTCGACTTAAGAGTGATGTGAGTTATGTATCATATTCTACTAAAAACGCTTTATATTTACGTGAAATCTCCATTTCTCTAACACTATTTATTAAAAAGATATTAATAAAAAAAATATACTGCCCTAAGTCGTAATGAAGCCTCATTACATTTATATAAAAAGTTATTTTTCTCGAAAGCATGATTTTCGACTTAGGCGGTTAATGCTTGTGACAACAGATATATCTTACTTAATTTTTAAATTAAATTATTTTTGGATGAATTTTAATTATTTTATGTAATTTTTAATAATAATACTGATCATTAATAATAATTGTTCCTATACAATATTTTGACTTTATCGTTCGTATCGCATAATCAATCTGATTAAAATTTCAGTATAGAAAAATATTTCATGTAACAAATCAAAATTCTTACTTTTTAATAATTTTTTTTTTTTTTGTTAATTTAGATTTTTTTTTAAATACTTTTTTTTTTGTTAATTTCGATTTTTTATGTCATTCTTAATAAAATCAATTTATATATTTTAAAGATTAATGATTTGAATTAAACACCTAAACTTAACTTGAAATTTCTATAACAAATTTTTAACTCGATTTTCGCAACAACCGCAGTTTTGATTAAGCGAGGTTACGCAATTATTATTAAAAATATATATTTTTTTATCACTTATTAATTTTTGTTTTAAATTCTGTATTTTATTTAAATCTTTAATTCAATTTAATTATATTTAGTTTTTTTTATTTTGCTTTTTAATTTTATTTTTGAATATATTATGCTATAGTGCGTTTACATCTAAGCAAATTCTATTTTATACGAGATTTCGAGCACAATCTAGCTCATTTCCCATACAAAACAAAATCTAGCTCGTTACTAGATTTTAGCAAAATCACAAAATCTTGTCAAACTTGGCCACTACCAAATGATACTACGGTGTTTTTTTTTAAATATTGTAGTAGAAAATTACAACGCAAGCAAACAAGTTGAATAAAAAGGAAACAAAATATTAATTATTAATAAAAAAATGATGAATCTATAATAAAAAAATTTTAGTAATTGAAAAGTTATAACTTTTATACTGAAATGTGCCCATTCAAATCTGATAAATAATAATTGTGGAAAATGAATTTGCTTTTGCTGTTCAAACAATACATTTAACAAATGCTGTTTTTTTTTTTTTTTTTTGCAAAATTTCTATTGCAGCTTGCCCTTTTTTCATTTTTGATTCATAATATAATAAAATCTGTTCCTTTTTAGAATTTTTCATATTTCCATTTTCCTATTGTTTTGAATATGTTTGCTATTTCTAGTTATATGTGTTATTTGAATCAGCTGTTTATTTTTGCGGAAACAAAATCTCACAAAATGTCAAAAAAGTTAGATGTAAACGGTATAGATATTGAAATAGATTTGAACTAAAACCTACTAGATTTTCCGCAGTGTAAACGTACTATTAAATTAATTTATTTTTGAGTTTAATTTTTTTTTATATTATATTTATATATATTTAATTTATTTTATTATATTTAATTTTTCTAATTGTAAGTTTTTGCTTATTTTTTTAAGTTTTTTCATATCATTTTTATTTTTTAATTTAATTTTTATTCAATATATACTTATATTTTTTATTTACCTTTAACTTTTATTTTTTTAATTCACGTTTATAAAATTTTTATCATTAATTTTGATTTTTTTCATTTTTTCATACTTATTTAATTTTTTTTCACTTTTATATAATTTTTATTAAATTTACTTATATATTTCTTTATTTAACTTTAACCTTTTGTTTTTAATTTCACTTTGATATAATTTTTATCATTAATTTTGCTTATTTTTTAAATTTTTTCTTATCTATTATATTTTTTTTTAACTTGAACTTTTGTTTTTAATTAATTTTTATATAATTTTTATACCCTATAACACTATGTGGTTTGGGTATAATGACTTTGTGCTGCTGTTTGTAAATACCAAAAATATTTGACCTAGACCCATCTTTAATTATACCGATCGACTCAGAATCCCTTTCTGAGAATCCCTTTCTGAGTCGATTTAGCAATGTCCGTCCGTCCGTCTGTGTCTCCATGTAAAGCTTGTAATCAAACTACAGGTCGCAAATATGAATATATTTTGATAAAATTTGGTATTTAAGCTTTTATCGGTCATACGATAAACGCTATTGAAATTAGTGAAATTCGGTTCATGGGCAGACCTAGCCCCCATACAATTGACCCCTATGAAACCGACATGAAGTGACATAAGATCCAAATTATAATATAGATCTCAGTCAAATTGGGTTAGTATGTGTTTATTATATGAATTAATCAGTAGTCCAAAAATAATCCCTATAGGACAATTCTTAGTCATATGTCCCATATAAGCTGCTTCCCGATCTTCACTTAAATCTATCAAAAACAAAAATATTGCACAGATTTTTCTCAAATTTGGTTTGTATATATTTTTGCAAAATATAAGTGACTTTACCAAATATGGTCAAAATCGGTCCATTTTTCGACCTAGTCCCCATATAAATATAGCACCCGATATGAACTTTTTCATAATTGCAGCAAAAAAAAAAATTAATAACAATGCCACTCAAATTTGGTTTATGCTTATTTTCTATATCGAATTAGTTGGACCGAAAGATACGGTCACTAAACCATGGTATAGGGTATCATATGGTCGGTATAGACCGACTATAATTTTCTTACTTGTTATCATTATTTGACTATTTTTAAAATTTTTTCTTGTATATTTTATATTTTGATGAAATTTTTATATAATATTTTATTGAATTTATTTTTTTATTTAACTTTAACTCTTGGTTTTATTTTACTTTGATATAATTTTTATCATTAATTTTGCTTATTTTAAAAATTTTTTTTTATCTATTTTATATTATTTTATTTTATTTTATTTTGTTTTATTTTATTTTATTTTATTTTATTTTTATATATTTTTTTAACTTGAACTTTTGTTTTTTATTTAATTTTTATATAATTTTTTCATTAATTTTGATTATTTTTAAATTTTTTTTTTGTATATTTTATATTTTGATGTAATTTTTATATAATTTTTTATTGAATTTATTTTTATATATTTGATTTAACTTCAAATTTGATTTTTATTTTTTATATAACTATTTTTTCTTTTTTTTTTTATTAAATATTATGATATTTCGTCGTCAATATTTAACTGGTTTTCCGATTTTGAATTTCTCATCTTTTTTTTTGTAACAGAGCCTTATTAAATTCTCAATTCATTGAATAAGAAATTATATTTTTTTCACAATATACAAGTTAACAAACAAAACATTTTGTTTAGTTAATTCTAAATACTCCCTCCCATTCTCTTTAATTTCTCATGTTTGCTGTGTTCGCTTTGTTAATCAATTTGTTTAAGTTCAATAAATTATGTTGTGGCTCAAATTGCATTGTGTGTCGCAGCTATAGAATATTTTGTCACAAGCCAATCGATAATATGCTTTGTGGGCGAAAGAACAAAATTCAATGTAAACAATAATTGTTGCGTCTCATATTGCATTATGTGTCGCAACAGTACTCTGTTCTTTCGATTGGTAAACTAGGTCATTAATGCAGACGATAAAATGTTTAACTTATTATTTTTAACAAAAAGTCCCAAAAATTGTCAAGTGGGCAATAAACTATTGAGAAAGACCCAATGTTGTCAAATGGGCATTAATTATTGTATTCCATAGTTTTAAGTTTAAATAAGAAAAACAATTCAATAAAGAAAGCAGTTGATTAGTAACAATCACACAAAACACATCATGTTTCATTTATGAAATATAAAAAGGAAATAACTGGCGCCCAACAAAAAAAACTGACAGATTACCTAATCCTTAAAAAGCCCTAAAGTAGTGCATAGGATTATGGTAGTAAAAGTGTTTTTATAAAACTTAATCCTTTAAAAGCCCTAAAGTAGTGCATAGGATAAAAAGTGTTCTAATTAATTTAAAAACCCTAAAGAAGTGAAAAATTAATTTAATAAAATCTAAAAAGCCCTAAAGAAGTGCAGATTTAATTTAATAAAATTTAAAAGCCCTAAAGAAGTGCAGAATTAATTTAAAACCCTAAAGAAGTGCAGATTTAATTTAAATTAAAAGCCCTAAAGAAGTGCAGAATTAATTAAAAGCCCTAAAAGAAGTGCAGAATTAATTTAATAAAATTTAAAAGCCCTAAAGAAGTGCGGAATTAATTTAAAACCCTAAAGAAGTGCAGAATTAATTTAATAAAATTTAAAACCCTAAAGAAGTTCAAAATTAAAAAACTCTACAAAAATTTTTTTAAAAACTTTAATTTATACGAAACTATCAAAACAAAAAAAAACTATAATTCCAATAAATTTTTAAATAAAAGAAGAACTCTAATTTACACGAAACTAATAAATTTTAAATAAAAACTCTAATTTATACGAGACTATCAAAAACTATAATTCCAATAAATTTTTAAATAAAAGAAGAACTCTAATTTACACGAAACTGTCAAATTATAATTACAATAATTTTTTTTTAAATAAAAGAAGAACCCCAATTTGTATACGAAATTGTCAAAACTAATAAATTATAATCCCAATAAATTGTTGAAAAATAATATTTCAATTAATTACAAACTCAACTTGAAGTGGAAAACAACATTGTCACCAGGCAACGATTTTGTCTGGGCAGCAAAGAGGATACAAATTACGAATCAACACCATCACCAACATCGACACAAAATTCAACAATGAAGTATTTATTGACTATTCTAAAGTAAGTCAAACAAATAGCTGTAAGCATCCAAAAATATATATTGCGCTCAATTTAAACATTTTAAGAAGCAAAAAAAAGAAAAAAAAAAAAAAAGAAGGATTTTCTATATTTAAATTTAAGAATAAATTTTGGATTCTTTTCAAAAATACATTTAAGAAAATAACAAAACAAATTTTTTTTTGGAATTAAAGTATATTTTAAGAAGAATTTTTTTTTGACAATAAGACATTAAAAATTCTGTGTTTAAGTTTAAAAATAAAATTTTTTTTTTCAATACTTTTTCTTAAAAAGGAAAAAGAACATTAAATTTTTTTTTTATAAGCTAACAAAATTAAAGGGGAAATTAATACTTGGATATGGCCAACCCAAATAATCTGATTAGACCCCCAGTCCTAGTTCGCAATCCCGAAATAAATCCCCCTAACATAAATCCACAACTAGAAGCCACTGTAACAGACATAGTGACTAGGTTATGTAGAGAACAATGTGATAGCCTGGTTAGGGAACTCTTAAATCCCGGCGCATCTATGACAGGTATAGACCAAGTTATAGAAGATAGGTATATGGAGAATTTGACTGACCTAGACAAGGTACCGGATGTGGTACGATGTCTGAGGGAATTTTCAGGCAATCCTTCCGAATTTAGCTCGTGGAGGAAAAGTGTGGAACGTGTACTTAAATTGTACGAATCAAGCAGAGGGACACCAAAATACTACGGAATCCTCAACGTAGTAAGAAATAAGATCATAGGCCCAGCAGACGCCGCTTTAGAATCGTACAATACTCCCCTTAATTGGACTTGCATATCAAAATGCCTTACTCTGCATTACGCAGATAAACGAGACCTTGGAACATTGGAGTATCAAATGACAACCTTGATTCAGGGAAACACCACAATCCAGGAATTTTACCAACAGGTCTATACTCATCTTTCACTTATAATGAACAAACTCGCCTGTATGGACATTGGCAGAGAAGCTATGGACCTTTTAACCCAGACATACCGAGATAAAGCACTAGACACCTTCGTCCGTGGACTCAAAGGAGACCTGCCACGTTTGTTGGGAATTCGAGAACCAGCGGATCTTCCACAGGCATTGCACTTATGCCTCAAACTGGAAAACCAAAACTATAGAGCTCAACATGCCTATACCCATAAGGTTACCAAAATCCAACAACCTTTACCTCCGAAAAGTTACAAACCACTATTCCCACAATCAACCTTTACAAGACCTCAATTCTACCCACACCTCGCACACATGCCTTCAACATCCCAAAATTTCTACAGACAACCACAACAACAATATACTCCCAATCAAAATTTTAACAGACAGCAACGACAATTTATGCCATCAAATTCATTTAACCAACCCAGAAATTTCAGTTCTAATACTCCACCACAGAGACCAGTTGCCCCAAAACCATTACCAAGACCAGAACCTATGGACATAGACCGCTCAATGCAAACCCGAACGATCAATTACATGAATAGACCACGACCAAATAACGATTTCGCAGGAAAAAGGCCACCAGACAATACATACCAACAACCCCAAAAGTTTCAAAGAAACTTTCATATAAACACCGATAACTGGGAAACGGATGGTCAAAATGTTAACCTTTACAGCGAAGACGATTTCGAATCGTATAACAATCATGTACTAGCTAGCGGCACTGAAGAAGATCTTCAGGAAATGCAAGAATATCTTGACGGTCAGAACGACGAACATAATGAAAAAACCTTCATCGAGGACCATGACTTCACTGACATTCATTTTTTAGATTAGCGAACTCGTCTTTGCCATATTTCGAAGCTAAGACGAGCTCCGGAGAAATACTTAGAATACTTGTCGACACAGGATCGAACAAAAATTATGTACAAAATTCCTTAATAAAAAAAGCAATACCCAACGAGGTCAATTCCTATGCTAACTCCATTGGAGGCAAAACCTCCGTAACTCACCACACCTTTATAAATCTCTTCGGCTCAGATATTAAATTTTTCTTATTGCCTTCGTTGAAATCATTTCATGCGATATTGGGTAATGACAGCCTTAAAGAACTGTCAGCAATTATTCACGCAGCAGGAAGTTATATGATCGTTAAGGACCATATCAAAATAAAATTGAAACAGAAAATTTCCCAATCTGTTAATTCAATACAAATAAGGACACAACACATGACAATAGAACAAGAAACAAAAATCGGAAACATAATAGCAAAACATCCCAATTTATTCTCAGAACCAAACGAAAGTCTTACCTACACGACATCAGTAAAAGGTGAAATTAGAACCACCACCGATAACCCTATATATTCTAGATGTTATCCATATCCTATGAATTTGAAGGACGAAGTAGAAGCTCAGATTAAAGAATTGTTGGATCAGGGTGTTATAAGACCTTCAAAGTCACCTTACAATTCACCAGTATGGGTTGTCCCCAAAAAAATGGATGCTTCAGGTAGGAAAAAATACAGAGTAGTTATCGATTATAGGAAATTAAATGCGGTCACAATCGCCGACCGATACCCTATACCAGAAATAAATGAGGTGCTTTCTCAGCTAGGAGAAAATAGATATTTCTCCGTTCTGGATCTGAAAAGTGGGTTTCATCAGATTCCTCTGAGAGAAAAAGATATGGAAAAAACTGCATTCTCGATCAACAACGGCAAATACGAATTTACGAGGCTTCCGTTCGGATTGAGAAACGCACCCTCAATATTTCAGAGAGCCCTTGATGATATTCTGCGGGAACACATCGGCAAAATCTGCTATATTTATATAGACGATATCATAATATTCGGCAGAGATGAGAAATCACATCTGGAAAACATCGAGCAGGTATTCCACACCTTAGAGATAGCCAACATGAAGGTTCAGCTTGATAAATGTGAGTTTTTGAAGACGGAGGTAGAATTCTTAGGGTTCTTAATATCCACAACCGGAATACAGGCTAACCCTAAAAAAGTAGAAACGATAAACAACTTTCCGACCCCAAAAACGCTTAAGGACCTCCGATCATTCCTTGGCATGGCAGGCTTTTATCGTCGTTTCATCAAGGATTACGCCAAACTGGCAAAACCTCTAACGGCTCTTTTGAGAGGGGAAGAGGGACGAATGTCCAAAAATGTTTCAAAAAAGATAAATATATCACTAGATGACAACGCCATAGAGGCACTGAATAAAATCAAAAGAACATTGACATCAGCAGATGTTATGTTATCCTACCCTAATTTCGAAAAAGAATTCCGACTGACAACAGATGCTTCCAACTATGCGATCGGAGCTGTATTGGAACAAGATGGTAGGCCCATAACATTTATTTCAAGAACTCTCAACAAAGCCGAAGAACATTACGCTGCAAACGAAAAAGAAATGTTAGCGATTGTTTGGGCCCTTAAGAGTTTGAGAAACTACCTTTACGGAGCAGCAAAGATAAAAATTTTTACAGATCACCAACCGTTGACACACGCTCTGAGCAACGGAAATACTAATAGCAAACTTAGGCGATGGAAAGCAATATTGGAGGAGTATAATTACGAATTATCGTACAAACCTGGTAATACTAATGCTGTGGCGGACGCACTCTCTAGACCTCCACAGCAAATATTTGAGATCATCTCGACAGACGCCACGCAACATAGTGACCATAGCCTACCTCGAAACCTTATCCAACATACAAATGCTCCAATAAATGCTTTTAAAAATCAACTGTTTATAGAACAGAATGAAACTCAATCATATGAATTTCAAATTGTGTTTCCAACATACCACAGACATATCATATCAGAACCAGACCTCTCCAAGAAAAGACTAAACGAAGTATTCACTAAATACCTAAACCCATCAGTAACGAATTGTGTGAAAACAACCGACGAGATATTGGGAAAAGCACAAGAAGTGTATTCCGATAATTTTTGCAAATACAAATTCCTTTACACAAGAAACATGGTAGCCGACATTCTTAACGAATCAGATCAGGAAATAGAAATTATAAATGAACATAACAGAGCTCACAGAAATGCCAATGAAAATAAAGCTCAATTACTCGAGAGATGTTATTTCCCACAGATGAATGCAAAAATAAAAAAAATAGTAACATCATGCAAGGTTTGTAAGGAGAACAAATATGAAAGACACCCTAACAATATTTCTCTGCAAGAAACCCCTATCCCACAATATCCTGGTCAAATAATACACATCGATATTTATATTACGGAAGGTACTTCTATTCTGACAGCAATCGATAAGTTGACAAAATATGCTCAGACAAAAAAACTTAATTCAAGAGCGACGGAAGACATCAAACAACCACTTAGAGAAATACTTTTGAACTTTGGTATGCCAGAAATTGTCGTGATGGATAATGAAAAGTCATTTAATTCAAAGGCCATCATATTCATGTTGGAAAATCAATTTAACGTAAAGGTTTTCCGAATTCCACCATACGCCAGTACGGTTAACGGACAGATAGAAAGGTTTCATTCTACTCTTTCCGAGATCATGCGATGTATAAAATCGAAAGGAATTCATAATAACTTGTCCGAACTTTTGGATAAATCTACTTACGAGTATAACAACACTGTTCATTCGACCTTAGGAAGAAAACCGTACGATGTATTTTTTGGTAAACGGTCATCAAGAGACCCTGAAGAACGGGAAAAAGACAGGATCAAGTTGATAGAAGATTTTAAGAACCGACAACTATCGGACTTGGAATATCATAACCGCGGTAGAAAAGTCGCCAGGGATTATAAAATAGGAGAAGTGATTTTTGTCAAACAGAATAAAAGGTTGGGAACAAAGCTCAGTAAGAACTATAAGCAGGAGATAGTCAAGGAAAATCGACATACAACGGTGGTGACAGAAAACGGAAGAATTGTTCACAAAAACAACATTCGTAACTGAATGAATTCAAATTTTGGTTAAAGAACTTTTTCTTTTTATTTTTTCTTTTTTTTTAGTATAATTTTGTTGCCCTTAGTCCGACCTGAGGTAAAGATCTTGGACTATACTAATTCGCGAATTGTAGCAATTGATACAGGTGTAGCAAAACTCCAAATGGGGTCTGTAAGATTGATACATGATGTGGACTTAAACGATTACCAGATGTTTATTGACGATATGAAGGCAACAGTGATTTCAAAAGTGGTTACATCCCATCCCTTACATCCCTTTTTAATCCATGAAATATCCGAATTACAAGAGAAGCTAAACCAATTGAAACCAAGATCAAAACGATCCCTAAATTTCATAGGTTCGGCATGGAAATGGATAGCAGGTAATCCTGACCATGACGACTTTGAAATAATAACACAAAAAACAAATAATATATTAAAAAATAACAATAAACAGGTTATAATAAACAAATTATCTTTAGACAGAATCAACGAATTGACCTCAAAAATGAACCAGGTAATAAAAGTCGTGCAAGAAGATGTACAGACCTTCCGGAATTTAGATATTACCGAATTGAAATACAAACTGGAAATAATAAAGGAAGAAATAATTAATCTACAATATGCCATCCATTGGGCCAAAGTAGGTGTAATTAATTCGTTTATTCTGTCTCATGATGAAATAGAAACCATTAGGAAATTGTTCGAAAATAATAAAATTCCATACCTCAACATAGAAGAGATACTGGAATTTAGTGAAATAAAAATAGCTACTAACAATAGTTCCTTAATTTATATTGTCAGCATTCCTACAACAAATGATATATTGTGCAATAAGCTACTTATAAAACCTGTGAAAATTAATAGAACTGCTACTAAAATTATTTTTAATGAAATTTTGAATTGTAATGAAAAGATGTTTGGAATAAAAAATGATTGTAAGAACTACAACAAATTGACAATATGCAAAGAGGACAGTATTGAGGACATCAGCGGATCTGAATGCCTCCCCAATTTAATCCACAGCAAACCCTCTAATTGTACCTTGACAAGTAACTTCCATATACCCACAATACAGGAAATATTCCCTGGAACACTTTTACTGAACCAATTTAACGGTACGATTCTGATAAGTCAAGAGCCATATGATTTAAATGGCACTTTCATCATTAAATTCCATAATGAAACTGTATCAATCGGTGATAAAGCTTTTTCATATTCTGAAATTAATTTTTCTAACATTCTCCCAGCCGTAGTGCAACCAGTCATGGGAAACACACACGTGGAAGAGATTCTCACCTTGGAACTAATCAAAGAAATGCATGTGAACAATACTGAAGCAATAGAACTTCTGAATGTGGAAAGTAGATTGGGTGACACTATCACTTACGTACTAGTGGTTCTCATAATCATCTTAATGTTATCTGTCTGTCTGAAAAAAATGTGTAATAGAAGTGGCTCTAAATGCTCAGGAATAATTAATATCAATACTCCATTACCACCGCAGAATATTACCTTGAATGAAAACGAGCCGAGAGGGTACCCTATATCAAGGATCTCTCAAATACCCTATTTTTGATTGAGGACAATCAAAATTTTAGTGGGGAAGAGTTAACAAACAAAACATTTTGTTTAGTTAATTCTAAATACTCCCTCCCATTCTCTTTAATTTCTCATGTTTGCTGTGTTCGCTTTGTTAATCAATTTGTTTAAGTTCAATAAATTATGTTGTGGCTCAAATTGCATTGTGTGTCGCAGCTATAGAATATTTTGTCACAAGCCAATCGATAATATGCTTTGTGGGCGAAAGAACAAAATTCAATGTAAACAATAATTGTTGCGTCTCATATTGCATTATGTGTCGCAACAGTACTCTGTTCTTTCGATTGGTAAACTAGGTCATTAATGCAGACGATAAAATGTTTAACTTATTATTTTTAACAAAAAGTCCCAAAAATTGTCAAGTGGGCAATAAACTATTGAGAAAGACCCAATGTTGTCAAATGGGCATTAATTATTGTATTCCATAGTTTTAAGTTTAAATAAGAAAAACAATTCAATAAAGAAAGCAGTTGATTAGTAACAATCACACAAAACACATCATGTTTCATTTATGAAATATAAAAAGGAAATAACTTACACAATGCACACGTTTTTTTATTATCTGCTGCAATGAGTAGGGCAACATTTGCTTTAATACAACTTCTAATATCTTTCTTCAATAACACAACAACTAACATTTATGAAACACGACAAATCTTGTTTATTTATTTGTGTTTTTTTTATGTTGGATGTCCATTCACTCTTTTATTGTGGATAAGAAGAATATGCAATTTTCTTATTTATTATTTTCGCTGTAATTAGACTAGTTCAGAGTTATTGTTACATACATACATATATTTTATACTTTAATTTATTTAAGTTTGTTTTCATAAATATTTATTAGTTTTAGTTTTAACAAATTTTCTTAACATTTTACATTAAATTTTACACTTTACACCACGAATTTTAAACATCTTACGACTAAAGCACGAGTTAAACTAAAAGAATACAAGAAATTGTCAAATAAGAAAATAGAACAAAAGGAAGAGAGTTTTTACTGAGCTGTTACTTGGATAAAAGAGATCTTTACCGTTAGAAAAGAAGAGATACAATTGATTTATGTTAGTGATAATGTGATTTAAAGACAATCGCTGATTTATTGGCAAAATAAATAATAAATATAAAAGAGGAAGAGAAAATATCAAAGAAAAAAAAATGAGAGGAGTAAGAACAAGAAAACTAATAAATAATTCTTGGGACTTATGTACATATATATTAATTTGAATAAAAAATTGTCGATTTCATTGGAATTAAATTTACTTTCATATTTTGTCATTGCCATTAACTAATTTTTATTGCTGAAATTTTTACTGAACTAAAAACCTTAATTTGTATACAAAATCGTCATTAGTAAACGTCGTTATTAGTGAGTAATTGTAACTAAGTAATTTGTGGCAATTAAATATTGTGGTATTAGCACTAGTGTTTCAATTGTAAAAATCCAGTATTTGTTATAAATTGATTAATAAAAGGATAAAATTAGAACAGAAGACTCTTATTGTTAGTAAAAAAAATAATAAAATTTATTAGTTATCTAATAAGAAATCAGTAATTTAAATTATCTATATAATATAATATGACTGTAGGTTCCTCTCTCGGCGTAAAAATCCACTAAGAACGGATTTTAAAAATTCGTACATTAACGGGGTAAAAGCGGACAAAAAGGGGGAAAATGGTAACAAATTAATCTAGGAATATGAAATTTGGTGTGTAGACTCCATCCGAGCAAGCAACAAATGTAGGCTCAGAACTAATTTTTTCGAAATTCAGCCATTTAAGGGGGAAAAAACGGCCAAAAAGAGTAAAAATTGTACCTTTCTGTATCTTATTCACATTTTAATCTACATATATATATGAACTTTGCTATACAGTCTCCACCGTAGGCATCAGTTAGTAATGATTTTATTGCTAATTCTAACGTCTAGGGAGCAAGAACGACCAAAAAGGGGGAGAATTCTACATTTGGTATCTTCTAGACAAACGAATATAAAATATAGTTTGTGGATAGAAACATCAAATGAGACGAAATTCGGAAATTCGGACGTTAATCGGGTAAAAACCGCCCGTAAATGTAAGAGTGTACCTTTTTGTATCTTCTTTACAAAGTAATTTAGGAATATGAAATTTGATATGTAGATTCCACCTGAAAGGCAAACATCGGAGAAGAATAAAATTTGTCTTAATTCGAGCCTTAAGGGGAAAACTTATACTTTTCAACTGGTAAATTTTCATTTGAAAGTACATTTTCTTAAGAAAACAAGTGAGAAATTTATAGTCGGTAGGTATAGACCGATACCATGCGTTTAGAGAATAGGTCTTAGGTAAAACTAATTGTATTTAGAAAAAAAAAGTCATGAACCAAATCTATGTCGAAAATTTGACCGATCCTGACCATATTTAGTAAAGTCACTTATTTTTTGCAACAACATACGCAAATCGATTTTGAGACAAATCTGTGCAATATTTTTGTTTTTGATAGGTTTAAGTGAATTGTCCTATATGGTTTATATTTGGTCTACGGATTAATGGGTGTAATGTACGCACAAAAACCCAATTCGACTGAGATCTATTTGATAACTTGAATCTTATGCCAAGTTAAGTCGATATCATAGGGGTCATTTGAATGGAGAGTAGGTCTGAACATGCGCCCATTTTCAACAATTTCAATAGCGTTTGTCCTATGGCTTGATAAATAAATTAATATTATTTTTGATCTTTATAATTTGAATAATTTTCGAACCTATTTTGAATAAAAAAAGTGGTTCTTAAATAAAGAAGGTGGCAATACATTTTAAACTTTTACAAAATTTTAAATTGGCCAATTTTGTTTTTAATAATTTCGCGCTTAAATTATGTATTTTTTTTTTGGGCAAATCACTATTTGGTGTGTTCTATATTGGAAGATAACACATTTGTTACAAAAAAAAAAAATTAAAAAAAAAAAAAATAGGTGAATGAAAAAGAAATATTTTTTTAACAGATGCCGAAACAGTGCAAACTTTTAAACTTCTTTACCAGAGTTGATTAAAATAGAAGAACGAGTGAAAGAAACTATAAAAAAAAGTCTTAGCCGTTATTTAAATATAGATTCTGACATTTTGTTTCAATTATTATAAAATAATGGCAAGAACCAGAATAATAGATGATTTTAGTGATGGTCGTAAGCAAAAGAATATTTGTGAGAAATAAATAAAAATAGTTTTTAATATTATCATAAAATTTTTTGGTATTTACCGTTCAAGTCGTCAAGAATATACTTTATTAAAAGTTTCCATCGTATTATCACTCACATCATATTTCTTATTGTTTTTAAATATTATTATGGCTTAAATAATTGATATAAAATTTACGCTAACAATATAGCGGGTATACTGCTAGTTTATTATAAAGAACTCGACGAGTCCGTGTAATTTAGTTCGTTAAATTCGTGGGAATAAAATATTTTCACAGAAGAAAAAAATATTACAGAAACGGACTCGGAATACGCTTTCTTCAACAGTCGGCAACTGCTGTACTATTAAATAAAGTGATAATAGATTTACATAAAGAGAATGTTACATATTTATTTATACCCTATACCACTATTTGGTCAGGGTATAATGACTTTGTGCTGATGTTTGTAACTACCAAAAATATTTCACCTTTTATTGCACCGTCGACTCAGAATCATTTTCTGAGTCGATTTAGCGATGTCCGTCCGTCCGCCCGTCCGTCCGTCTGTGTGTCCATGTAAACCTTGTAATCAAACTACAGGTCGCAAATTTGAACATATTTTGATGAAATTTGGTATGTAAGCTTCTATCAGCCATAGCATGAACGCTATTTAAATTAGTGGAATTCGGTCCATGTTCAGACCTATTCCCCATACAAATGACACCTATGAAATCGACTTAAATTGCCATATGATTCAAATTATCATATATGTAGATCTCGGTCAAATTGGGTTTGTGTGTTTTTATGACACCCATTAATCAGTAGTACAAAAATAAACCCTATAGGAAAATTCTTAGTCATAGCCCCCATATAAAGCTGCTTCCCGATCTTCACTTAAATCTATCAAAAAACAAAAATGATGCACAGATTTTTCTCAAATTTGGTTTGTATATGTTCTAGACCGACTATAATTTCCTTACTTGTTTTTGTATGACAATTTTGCAAATAAAAAAAAATCAATGTGAGTCGGATCACAGGGAAGATGTGTAAACATCTACACCTACTCCAATTGTATTTCAGAAAACATCAAATGTATTTCAGAAATTATCAAATGTATTTCGGAAAATTTCAATTGAATTTCAGTCAATATCTACTAAAATTCAAAAGTTATTATTGTTTCTATTAGTGATTTGGAGTCGCAGAAAATGTTTAGCAATATATGGAATTATTTGTTACGCACTGGAAAATAAACTATCAAGGGCGGCCTTTTAATCGAAAGAAAATGAGGATTTCATTTCTTAATCAGCTACAACATAAGCGGGCAATTGCATAAAAATGTCAACTTTGATGAACAATTTTTTTTTTATTTATATGAAGTAAGTTTAAAAATATAGTAAAATATGCTCCAATTTTCATAAGTATTCTAGATAATAAAATAATTATAAAATTTATTTGTTTACTCAATTTTGTTTTAATGCATGTTTAAGAAACTTTAGTCATTCCGTCACAGTCATTTCGTCACGTCAAATGACAGTTAATAACTTCAACACTATTACAGGTAAGTTTCTCCAAATTATAATTTTATATTGCTTATATATCATATGCAAAATATGCATTAGTTTAAAAACTGCTTAGCTTCTTAATACACAAAAGTTCCCAGGTTTTTATACCAGGACAGAGTCATGGTAGCAAAAGTGTCATTCCGTCACACAATGAGAAATTACTCAAAAATAAAAGAATAAAATAGTGAAGAAATTGTTTCTTAGTTTTCTTTAAATCTCTGAATCATTAACAATCATTTTCAAACTGAAGAATGAATTTTCAATTGCAAATGGCTTTGTGGAATAGCCTTAACTTCAATTCTATAACTCAAAATGTGTTGCCCAAACACCAGGATAGAATTTTGACCGATTTTGAAGTTCTCATTTTGAAAAAAACACGTTTATATGGTCACCTAAAATGTAAAAGGCCGTAACTAACAAAATGTCCAAAATTTACCTTTGTATTGGAGTTACGGCCTTTTACTCAAATAAATTTGTTTTCATAAATAAAAATCCATCTTTATTTTTCAGCTTGATTCTAAAATTTGGGTATTAAGTTTAAAGTAGTTTTTGTTTTATGATGTTTTTTGCTTCTCCTGTAAAAAAATAAAAATATTGGTTACGGCCTTTTGCATTTTAGGTGACGATATGTAGTTTTCAGGAAATATTACAAACCCAGTGTAATACTTAAAATAATATGTTTTTAAATAGGGTTCTGACTATTTTTCTGAGACTCAATTGATATTTTCTGAAATTCAATTCATATTTTCTGAAGTAAATTTAATAATTTCTGAATACATTTTATGTTTTCTGAAATACATTTGATAATTTCTGAAACTCAATTGATATTTTCTGAAATTCAATTGATATTTTCTGAAATACAAATGATACTTTCTGAAATTCAATTGATGTTTTCTAAAATTCAATTGATACTTTCTGAAAATCAATTGATGTTTTCTGAAATACAGTTGATACTTTCTGAAATACAATTAATATTTTCTGAAAATCAAGTATTGTTTTCTGAAACACTATTGATACTTTCTGAAATTCAATTGATGTTTTCTGAAATACAATTGGAAAAGGTGTAGTAATTAAAAAAACATCTAAGTTTCTTTTCGACTTCTTCAAAATTTTCCTAGTATTTAGCTTTTTAAACTCACAGCACACCTTGCGGTTCTACTTACTAAAAAAGTTTTGTCAATAGCAAATATCTGTGGTCACAAGCATTAACCGCCTAAGTTAAAAATCATGCTTTCGAGAAAAATAACTTTTTATATAAATGTAATGGGGCTTAATTACGACTTAATTATACTGGTCAGTATATTTTTATTTATATCTTTTTAAAAAATAGTTTTAGAGAAATGGGGATTTCACGTAAATATAAAGCGTTTTTAGTAGAATATGATAGCATACATAACTCAAATCATTCTTAAGTCGACTTAGGCGGTTATCGCTTATGACCACAGATATATACTTGAATATAAAAAAAAACAACTCTGTAAGTTTGTGAACATGTTAAACTCACAGCACACATAGCGGTCAATAGCTTGAATATTTAAAATTAACGAAAAAGATTTGTGATTTTGCTAAACAGACAGCGAACTCGGTGGTTCTGCTTACTAAATACACCAATACACTTACATATACCACACACCGATTTTCCCTTACGCTGTTTTTGTGATTGTATTGTCAAATTGGATTTTACCTCCCCCCCTGAGCGCATAGATGTTTACATATCAAAAAGCGAGCGACAATACAATGGAAACTTTTAACAAAATATAGTTTTGACGACTTGAACGGCCAACATCAAAAATTGGGTCATTAAATTAAAAACTCTTTTATTAATTTAAAAATGTTTGTTTTAGTTATTAAAAAAAAAATATTAACTTAAAAAGCTTAACTTCAGAAAAAAATAACAAAACTTAAGAGTACTCAATTTTAAACTCTTTCTTTTAACGCGTGCTCTCTGTCTGTCTGTCTGTCGTGGGTCAACCCCATTCCCCTTTATCCAATTGATCTGAAACTTGGTCCATACACTTGCTATGAAAAAAGATTAACTTTGAATTAGTCATGCACAGTCACGCATGGTCACGCACATTCACGGAGAGATTTAAAACGGATTTCCCCTCCTCCAATCAATCTGAAACTTGGTCGATATACTTGCTGTAAAGAAAGATTAACTTCGATATAGTCACGCACAGTTGCGCATAGTCACGCCCAGTCACGGAGTGATTTAAACCCTATTTCCACTTATCCAGTCAATCTGAAAGTTGGTCCATATACATGTTGTGACCAAAGATTAATTTTAAAATAGTCACGCACAGTCACAGAGGGATTCAAAACTCATATGCATAAGGAAAGAAAGAGTTTTAATAAAAACTTTGTTTTTATGAGTTATGTAGACTATTATTGCTGTTGACAAAACATTGGAAACCTTTATTATACAATAATTGAAAATATTATTGGTTTCAATATTTTGTTGGGTATCCATTATTTTTTAGAACTGCTACACAGCGCCGTAATTTTCTATCTATAATTTCCCATAGATTTTCTATGGGATTGAGATCTGGCGATTGGGCTGACCGTTCCAAAACAATAACCTCATTAGCTTTAAGCCATTTGGTTACAACTTTGGAGGTGTGTTTTGGATCATTGTCATACGGACCAGGGCATATGGATACATTATGTCATTTAGAATATGCCTGTATCCAATTCCAGTTACATTATATTTTACTTTATAAATGGGACTCATTACTGGGCCCGAAAAGCAACTCCATACCATAATATTGCCACCGCTTAACTTAACAGTTTTATTTTTATATTTTGGGTCCTGTCTTTTTCCCTTTGGTCGTAGTAAAAACGCTCTTCCATCGTGACCTCTTAAATTGAACGCATCTGAAAAGAGAACAGTATTTCAATTCCGTCTTGGCCAGTTCATAAAGTATTTGCTCTTTAATAAAGTATTTGCGAGCCAGACGAATTTTCTCCGCTATCTGGTTTGTTCACAGGACTACGAGGGCGGATCAATAAGTCAACGACAATTTTTGTATCCCTTCCAAACAATAGGATTTTTCGAGGTCCATAAAGTAGGCATTTTTGATAAATAATTTCATCGTTGGAGCTAAATCTCTTGCCACCGAGCCATTTCTTTAGGTTTGAAAATAGGAAGTAGTCACTGGGGGCTAAATCCGGAGAATATGGCGGATGAGGTACCAATTCGTAGCCTAATTCATGGAATTTTGAATTTGTCACACGATTACGTTTATGATCAATTGAGAGCAAACGCGGCACCCATCTTGCAGACTGCTTTCTTAAACACAACTGATCATTTAAAATCGAAACCACACTGCCGTATGAAATGCCTATGGTATCAACAACCTCACGTACTTTTACTCTTCGATTGGCCAACAACATATCGTGGATTTTTTCGACATTTTCGGGTGTATTGATCTCAATTGGCCGTCTAAAACGTTCAGCGTCATTTGTATTTGTGCGACCACAACGAATACCACCTTTTTACCATTGAAATCGATAGTGCAGAGCCACCATAATATTTATCAAGCTTTTCCTTGGTTTGATTGACGGTTTTTTTTCGCAAAAAATAATGTTTAATGAGCACTCGAAATTCACTTTTTTCCTTTTAAAAAAAAACCACAGGGTTGTATGTTTTGAACAGCTGTTAAACGGAAAGTAAATGACGGAACTTGCTCAAAATTTTACAGTAGTCTATTAACAGGTGGTACTCGAAAAGTCACGGACTCATTGATCCGCCCTCGTATAACAAATGTTTCCCTCGTCGGGAAACAGTTCGACCATATATTTTTAGTTTCAGATTGTTAATGACCTCTTTAGGTAGCATATTTTAAGATCGTTTACAATTAAATTTTCCTACCTTTGAAACGTTTTCGGGGCCTGCCGCCTAAATGTCGTCACCCTACCTCTTTCGCGATATTTCTTTATAATTTTTGAAATGAGTTGAGTTATGTATTGTTGATCTGTATTGGAATAATTATTTTTTTATTGTTCGGTTTGAGATCAAGTATACATTTTGTAATGAAAGAAAAGATAATAATTTTTGTAATGTAAGAGAAATATTGGAAAAAATTGAAGACAGCTAGATGGAGCAGCTACTTTCGAAGAAAGCGACTTGTTTCATCTTCTACATCCTTCTGCCTATTACTTTAACTCATGCTTAATCAACTATTTAACTCAACATTTGAAAGAAAAGAATATGAGGAATGTTTTTTCTGTTATATACGAGAGTCAGTACGAACAAGCTTAGTTTTTCCAATTTTTAGCTTTCTTTACATTAACATAGCCAGATCAATTACATGTCTTGTAATGTGAAGAGCTCTTTGTTTTTGCCACCTTCAATTTTTTTTTAAATATTTCTCTTACAGGTTTTAGATTTTAAAAGTTAAAACAAGTCGTATTTTCATAACTCTTTTTTGAAGAATATGAATAATGTTGGAATATTTAGTTCATATTCATATTATAGCATAACATTTGAAGAATCTTCGAAAGAATGTTCAATTAAAAAATGGGGAAGAGAATGGAAAATAAAAAAAACTTCGTGATTACCTGATGGTTTATGTGTAGATATAGTGTGTAAAATTTCAAAAGAATCGGTCAAGTAGATTTTGAGTTATGATGTTCACAGACTTCGAACATTTATTTGCGAGAAAATCGATTTAAAATTTTTAAAAACTGATTTATATACGATATACCGCATAAGGCTGGTCGCTGGAAATTCTGTCTCTTCTTAAGTTTTGCTCCGATTTACTTGAAATTTTGACACAACACTCTCGACATGTTTTACATTCAGAAACAGAAATGCAAAAAAAGATTTTAAGACCTTACCCCCCTTAAGGGATTCGAAAACCCATTGGAATATGCCAAATCGAAAAAGTAGTAGATGAATTCAGTTATTCTCTAACTGGAGCTATCATTCATTTATAGAACAGATATGTAATTTTATTTTTTGCTTTCATTTGTGGCCTTTTATTTATGATATAAAAATGTTTGCAAGTTCGCAAATTTTATGCTGAAAATAATTTACCACCATTGTTGTTGATCGCTAAGTGTATTGCACATAATCCAATTGACATGCTACAGTCTGATAATGGAAACATGGTTTTGCATGATCAAAATCCAATAAGATTGGTCAAGTTAGGGTCTCGAATTAAATTGTTATGCAACATTATCTTACAAGAAAACATTTCGATTGAAAATATTTTGAAGGAACATTCAATTTGTGATACTATTTTGCTTCTAAAATCAGTGTGGGATGAATTGCCCCAAGGCCAAAGCGTGGAATAACATAAAAATAGTGGGATGATGATCAATACGATAGTGAAGACGACATTCCATTGTCAGGATTGATTGAATAAAATAGTGCTTACGACGATACACTTCGAGAAGTTCAATTGTTGATGTTGAAGTTGGGTGATAATGTTAACATCAGCACTGATGACATTGAAAATTGGATTAAGGATCAAATTACAGAAGATAATGATGATTTCAAAGTGTCCAATAATGATAACGATGGGTCAATTATCGAGCAAGATATTCAACAACCTAAAGTGAACTTCTCGAAAGCAGTCGAAAGCGTCAGTACCTTGATAAAATGGTTTGAAAATAACGATGTAAATCAGGTAGCAGAACTTGTGAATATGCGAAGGGGAATGGTCAAAAGCTAATACACAAAAGAAAAAAAAAAAAAAACAAAACAGACAAGCCTCGACTGCTTCTTTAAACCACTCGGCTCAAATTAATAGAAAATTTCTTTGCATTAGAATGGTCGAGAGTGAGTGTGGACTTGAAACCAGTGTGTACAAATTAAATTTAAGTTTCTTTTTTTTTAATCAAGAAATCTAAGTCATTGAAATAAATTTAGAGTGCTATATGTCTCTATGAGATCTGTCTGTTCTGTCAATTTCCCACAGATTTTCTAAGGCATTGAGATCTGGTGATTAGACTGGCCCTTCCAAAACACTAACTGCATTAGATTGTAGCCAATCGGTAACAACTTTGGAGGAGTTTCTTGGCCCGAAAGCAATCCCATACCATAATATTGCCTCCGCTTAACTTAACAGTTTTATTTTTATATTTTGGGTCCAGTATTTTCCCCTTTAGTCGTCGAACAAACGTTCTTCCATCGTAGCCTCTGAAATTAAACTTAGACTTATCTAAAAAGAGAACAGTATTCCAATTCCGTGTTGATCAGTTCATGTTTTCTTTAGCAACATTTATACGAGCCAGGCGATTTTTCTCTGATATCAGTGGTTTCTTTACAGGATGATAACAACCAAGATCAGCCTCAATTGCTCGTCGGGAAGCAGTTCGAGCAAATATTTTTAGTTTTAGATTGTTAATGAGCTCTTTAGGTAGAATGTTTTAAGTTCGCTTACTATTAAATTATCCTGTCTTTGACTCGTTTTACGGGCCCTGTCGCCTAAATGTCGTCAACCTTCTTCTTTAGCGATATTTCTTTATAATTTTTGAAATTAATTGATTTATTCTCACAAATTGTCTTTTGCTTAAGACCAGCAGTAAAATCATCCAGCAGTAAATTAATCTAGTGTTGAACGCTTCACAAATCATTATTCTTGCATTATTTTAGAATAAATAATTATAAGACTTTTGGGTACTTTGTGAAATGACAATACCCAAAATTTATATCTAATAAATAAAGCGTTTATTAAAGCCTATTTATGGCATAAAAATTATTTTTGAATTTCGATATGTAACAACGTGTTGATGCGCTAGTAAAGAAGAAAGAAAATCTTTTCAGGGTTGGCAGAACAATAAAATAAAAATCTGTTTTCTTATTCGGTGATGCTGCCACAGACTAAAGCATTGAAAAATAAAACAATTGTGTTTAAAAAACAGGTGAAAGAAACCGTCGGAAACTATAAATATTTAAATAACGATTAATATTTGTAAACATTTTCGTTCTACAATCTTCTATTTTTATTGTTTACGTCAGCTCTGGCACAGAAGTTTAAAAGTTTCCATTGTTTTGGCATCACTAAAAAATACTTTTTTCCGTTTATATTTTTTTTCTTCAATCGTATTTTTTGTAACAAATTTGTTTTCTTTCAATAGAGAACACACCAAAGAGTGTTTTCGCAAAAAAAAATTCATAATTTAAGGATTCAGTGTAAAATTATTAAAAAACAAAATTGCCATTATCAGAATGTTGTAAAAGTTTCCAATGTATTGTTACCCACTGTCAAATTTTTTATTTCTTCTGCTATATTATTAAATAAAGTGATACAGAATATTACTTATTTTTTGTATTACTACAATTTTGTGAATAAAAAAGAGATTTATGTATGTATGTATGTATCTTTAAAAGGGGAAACGGATATAATCAATGTCACCTTTCAAGGGTACTTAATCATTTCAGTACCCTCTATTTTTATTGGTTGTGATTGTGTTTAGTATCAATAGGCTGATGTCTAAGCTAAATGTTATTTAAGCCACAAACCACAACATTTGTTATTATTTTAGACGAGTAATATAAACGATACTCCGAATGCCGTTAATAATTCCTAAAATGATTTCAAGAAAAGAAAGTTTTAAGTTTGGCCCCCTCATTTTGTAGTTTTTTATTTAAGATTGCGTTTGCTGATATTAAATTTGTGTAGAAAAATTTTAATTTAAGAAATTCACCAATTTTTTTTTAAGTTTTAACGTTTTTTTTTATAAAAAATCTGCTCATTAATTAAATCGGTCATTTTAAAAATCTCATATGTCACTCAATTAGAATTTTTCAGGAAGCAATAAAAACTGTTTCATACACAAACAAATAAGTTTTAAAGGACTTTTGTATGCTTAATTCAGTATTTGAGTAGTAAAAAATTAAAATAGCGATTAACCTTCACAGTTTATTAATAGAAATAATGAAAAAATCCGGGAAAACTGTTTTTGACTTATGTTGTTTTAGCGAGAAATAGGGTTATTGGTATATAATTTAACCAAAACAATCGTAGTAATCATATTTTTTTATTGCTTATTATTGAAAATTACACTTGCAAATAATCTTATTAACATTGTACATGTATTAATTTGTTATGTTTTAATATCTTTAAGGTACATAGTCATATTCTCAATCTCATCTGGCTTATTTTCAACATTTGCAGTTGGCCAGCTAAAAATGTTGTTATAAAATGGCAATTGCTCTGAATGCTATGAATACTATCCTGAACTTACTTTAAATCATATATTTTTTTTATTATTGATGGGTACTTTTAAATCATAGGCTTTAGTTGCTGAAAGTGAAAGAGAGGTTGTATTTTTTTTATTAATAGAAATGAATGTTTAATCAATCCATCAATATATTTCTCGACTACGATAGTTCCTTTCCGATCTGAATCATACTGAAAACTCATGTATGTCGAAGGTGCGAATGACTTGTTCTGATCCTTTGGGACTTTTTTTTACCATAAGATTCAGTTGACAAATAGGTTTTTTTGTACAAATTTGGCCACCATTTCTAATATTCCAAAACATCTTTAGTTTTCAGCTCTTTGACTTTAAATGTGGAGCTGGAGTTCGAAACCAAATCAATGTATTCTCCTGGGACGTAGATACGAGCTTTCGAACATTTGTTTTCATGACTCCAAAATCATGGTCATTTGCTAAAAACGAATGACCACATATGGGAAAATACTGATAAAAATCTTTTAGAGTCAGTCAAAGCCAACATAAATCTCAACAACGTATTATTTTTATTTTGACCGGGGTAGCCGTCGGAAAAAAGATATCTGTATATTAATACGTGAAGGTAAATTTTAGTTCACTTTTTAAGCAATATGCGGGCACGGAGGAGTGTGAAAATGGGCATAGTATAGTTCATATGGAGGAGAAGCTGAGAATGATAAAATTTATGTTCAATCTGTCTTAAATATATATTAAATTAAATAAAATAAAATATTTATAAGAATTCGTTACACCCTGTTAATGCGACTGATTTAAATTAAATATTAAACGCTCTGTGTTGAATTGTGAATTGCTAAAATTTATTAACATACCTTTAGGCTCATTTAAATATCCATAAATTTTTTATAAGTATATACTAGCAGATTCCAGCGCTTGAAATTCGAGTGCAATTTCTTGGCAGCTTTATTTTTTAACTTAGCGAATTCACAAACCAACACTTTTATGGTTTATTATTATTGTGAATGAAGATAACAAATACGTTAACAAATTTAATAAAACACACATAGCATATGTATAATTTTATGCATGTGTTAGTAGCAATTTTAAACTCAATTTACTCAAAATAAAGGAAAAAATGTAAAAATCTGTAAATCTCCAAAACGGTTAAAAAGAAATACCTTTCAAATAATATAGGTGTGGTCAAAATCGGGATACAATGGTAGAACAAAACATCGGTCACAAGAAATTGCGTAGCCTATTAATATTATAGATAGATTAAAAACACGTTGGAAGACAAAAACTTAATGAAAAAATAATATTTCCTAGAATTTGCACTAGAATTTCGAGTGCTGGGCTATACTAGTAAATACTTAATACGTGGCCCAATATAATTTTTTATATAATGCTTCCAAATTGAACAAACCTCATTGCCTCCTTTGTTAGCAATGCCTTCGTGACACATGCAAAATATCGATTTGCCGATTCGATCGATTTTTAAATCCTTAATACCAAAACAGTGAACCCAAAATTGCCGTAAATAAAAAATGTTTTGTGTAGGTATGTGAGGCAATGGTAGATTTGGCATAAAATCGAATGTTATAGCTGCAACATTACACAGTTGTAATATGTGGCCAAAACTAAAAAAAAAATTTTCATTAAAAAAAAAAAAAATTTACCAAATGTGAGCTAACACTTTAAAACATATAATTGCAAACTTTCACGTGAGTGCATTTGCTGATTTAGTTTATATAATCCAGCAAAGTTAAGATTTGTTTATATCAATTTACAAATTTAATTCAATTTTTTTTAAGTATGAAATCAAGGTAGGCTATAATTTTGAATTTATAACGTTTTGATTTTTTTTTGTTGTTTTTGAAAATTGACATTCTTCTTAACCACGCACATAAATTTCGGCTAGTTTGAGTGCGGCCTTTATAAGATTTTGTTGTAATTATAATTTTTCTAAATAAATAACATAAGAAAAAAAATTGAAAAGACGCAGAAATTTTTTATTAATATTTATTAATTAACGCTCATTGCCATAAAATAATTTAAGGCTTCCTAAGTAAGTACTATGAATTTCAGAACCTAGTTTAGCCGATTCTTTAAATTAGAGCCTTTTTTAGTGACGCCTATTATTACAAATAAAGAGATTTTTGATATGTGGAAAGTACATCAACGCAAAGAAAATCATGAAATAACAACGATAATAATTCAACACGTTGAGAAAGTTTCCAAAAAAATTTTAAAAATAGATCAAATGAAACAAAAAATCCGAAATTTCATTAGTATTGCAAAGAAAAGGTGGCAAAATTCTAAGTATCATAAGGATTTTTTTGAATATAAGGAATCTGAGTGGCTAAAAAGAGAATTTACATACTTGGAATGTGAAGATTGCGTAAGTTTACAATTTAGAAATATATATGATTAAAACAATTATCAATTTTTTATGAAAAGGATGGTGGGACAAGTCGAAAATCAACTGACGGAAGACCTGAGGTGGCATATAATGTTTGTTCTGAAAGAAGTAAGCGCCGTAAAATAAATGAAATTTGTGTAAAATATGAAAAGGAATTAATTCATAAGGCTTCTGAAAAACTTTGTCGAGTTAAGTGCAAATATCGCTTTGATGAAGAGATCCAAATATCAAATGGTGCTTTAGCCATGTTTATGGACCTTAAGTTTACTAAAACTACGTATGAGGGTCTTAGAGATTATAATGAAATGTTATTGGGTGCAAAATATTATCCTCCGTATACTAAAATATTGGAAAGAAAAAAAGAATGCTACCCAGATAATATAATAATTGAGGAAACCGGTGCATCGCTAACTTCACACCCTTGCATCCATAAAGCTTCAAAATCTTTTAAATCACACCTCAACTCGAATTTTACAATCAATTTATGTAGACTCGAAGAATATTTCTGGAAAAAAAAAATTATACTGATTGGAAAGTGGGGTATGGATGGTTCTAGCGGTCAACAAATCTTTAATCAAAAGTGGCAAAACGAAGAAAATTTGGAAAATGTGGATGAGTAGAATTTTTTATGGTTACATTTGTTCCTTTAAAATTAATTACAGAACAAAGTAAACAAATAGCTTGGAAAAATGAGAGACCATCTTCAATCAGGTACTGTAGGCCAGTAGTGAAATTTAAGTTTACAAAGGAAACCACGGAAACCGTTCAGAAGGAATACAAAGATTGTTGCCAACAGAAGTGGAGTTTAATGAATCCATCAAATTTGAAGTAAACTACAACCTTATGTGTACAATGGTTGATGGTAAAGTCGTAAATATTTTAACTGCACCAAAAACGTCAAGATTATGTAATATATGCAACGCAAAGCCAAGTGATATGAACAACATTGAATATGTGAAATCGTTAACCCCCAATGAAAGTAACTACGAGTTTGGGCTAAGTACTCTTCATTGTTGGATTAGATTTATGGAATGCATTCTTCACATTTCGTATAACCAAGATTTCAGGAAGGCGTTTGCTTCTAAAGAAAATAAATAAAAGAAAATAGAAAAAAATATATTCAGAAGGAACTAAGAAACAGAATTGGAATCTGTGTCGATATGCCTAGACCTGACACTGCCAACTCAAACGATGGTAACGTTGCTCGAACGTTTTTTAAAAATTATTACGTAGTTTCAGAAATTTTAAACATTGATATCGGTCTATTAAAAAGATTTTATTGTATCTTGCAAGTACTTGTATCTGCTATAGAAATAATATTAACAAAATTCAAACTATATTGCAATGAAACTTATACACTATTTGTGGATCTGTATGGGTGGTATACTATGCCACCGTCAGTTCACAAGGTGTTGATGCATGGAGCAGAAATAATATCTCATTTGGAACTCGCAATAGGCGCGATGTCAGAAGAAGCTCAAGAGGCATCAAATAAAGTATTCAAATCTGCAAGACTTAATAATAGCAGAAAATTTTCAAGAAAAGTAAACAATGAATATATAATACACTACCTCTTAGTATCGTCCGATCCTCTTATTAGTCATTTAAGAATAAAGAGAGAGCGAATCAAACCAGATATGCTACCAGAAGCCTTGGAAATGGTGACTTAGTTTTTTTTTTTTTGCAATTAAATGTTATTTTTTTATACTTAAAAGAAAAGCTTAAATTTAAAACTACATCGCATTTGGTGCGTGAATTTTTTAACGACCGCAAAAAGTAGTATATCACTTCTTAATAAATAAAAAAAAAAAACTTAATGATAATTAACTATGTTTTTTATTTAACAGTTCAAATAGATTTAAATTGATATGTTCCTAAAAAGAAATTAATTTGATTTTAAAACAAAAAATAAACTATTTAAAACACTTCACTTCAAAATTCAATAAGTTTCTACTTCATAACCCTTTCATGACCGAATTCAAATGGCTGGGTATTTTAAGACCAAACTTAGTTTAAGAAACATGTTACCTGTTAAAATCGCAATGATTTTATGCACCATTTATGCAAATTTGGATCTGAAAGGGTTAATAACATATTTTTATTAACTGGAGAAAGAAATTGTTTTCATTCGCTATAGTTTGACAGCCATTTTAGAATTTAAATCACATATTATATAACTAACACATGTACCGAATTTTATAAATTTACATAAAGAAATAAAAAAGTTATGGGGTTTTGGCCGGATCTTACAACTGTGCATTATCTCGTTTTTTTACAAAGATCTTGAACTGCTGAAATTTTGTTGTAAAACTTCTTGGCACGTCTTTTTAATGAGCTTTTACGGAACGTTTTGCATTTTCTGAAAAGTTTGATTGTTTTATTTTTGTTGATAGTTCTTCGCAAGTTATACATGTCTCGACTAAATGTGAGGGAAAAGTTTCCATAAAAGTATTGTAAGTAAAATTTGTACTTTACACCGAGATCTGGATATTTTTCGTTAAACATTGAATTCATTTTTTTTGACATACAATCGTACATCAAGATATTCAATGTCTTTTCCTGCGTAATGTGTCTTTTTCCTAGGAAAGCAGAGAATGTGTTCGTGTATTTTTTTTGGCATATTTTCAGAGGCACTGTATTTCCTTTCAGGTGACATCCTCTGTTATCTGTAGGACTCTTCCCTTCATTAAGCAAATCACAAAGTCTGCGAACTCTGGCTTCAGTAACTCCATCCGTATAGGCAGGTAAATGCTCTCTTGCAGACTTTAACTTTAACAGTTTATTTTAAAACATGGAACCGAAAACCATTTTGCCCCTGTGTAAAATTTCCTTTTCGAGGACGCCTCTGCTTTATATGTAACTTATCAATAAGTGATTGAAGAAATATGTCCTGCTCATTTTTTTTGAAATGCAAAATTCCATGTCACCTTGGTGGAAATTCGCAAAACATTCCTTCTTACATCAGCAATAAATAAACGAAATAATAGGTTTATATGGGCCCCAATAAAAAACGTAAACTGAATAAAGGTCCCCGGTAGGTGAGTAGGTAGCGTGCTCGCCTATCATGCGGGGGTCGTGGGTTCGATTCCCACCAGACCCTTTGGTCTGTCGCTGCAAAAAAAAAACAGCCAAATTAGAATCTGCAGACAAGCCACTCGGCTTCGCGGAACTAGGCTTAAAAAAAAAAAATATGAAAACAGTTTAATAAATTGGGTAATTGGAAAACTTGCCTGCAATTTTCACCGATAATCCTCGGAGCTATTTGTTTTCCTTGATAATTAGTATATGCCTGGTGCACAATAGATCTACTTGGTCGCAGTGCAGGAGGGAATAATACTCAACCCGACAACATCGTAAATCGTAGTATATGCCTGTCATTTAATTTTAGAATTTTTTATAACATTTCTTTTATACTTTGAGGTATTGCACTTTCTCTTCCTATTTCGGCTTACCATCACTCAGTTTCACTTGAAGATATTTTTCAAGCTAAAATTACGTTTCGCACAAAATAGTTGAGTAAAAGAGACAAGTGAAGTTAACGAAACCTCAAAGTTTGGAATATTGTTAGAAGATTGGAATATTGTGGAACCAATCAGAACAAAGCAAAATTTGCTTTAATTTGATTAAAAAAATTTCTTTTAAATTTAATTTAAAACGTCAAACTCAGTCATAAACGACTCCCGCCATCTAGCAGTGCATGCAAAAACCTCTTAAGTCACTGACTAATGTTGTTTATGCAATGAACATCTTTCACGCAGTATTATTGGAAGAGGAAGGAGTGTATCGACTTACGTGGTTTTTACCCAGAATACGCATCTCTCTTTAACCATTTTAAGCAAAAAAAAAGCATGTTGAAAAAATATGTGACTTAAGAGGTTTTTGAAATGACCGATTCAATTATTCCATACATAAGTTAAACGAATCGCAAATGAAATTAATTAGGTTTCAAACAATTTTCTTTGGCTTATAGTTTTACAAAACTTGAGATTCAGAAAATTCTTTCACTAAATGTTGAATCTGTTATACTCTCCACCTGAGTTTTACACTTACATTTTTATCTGCAAAAACCTCTTAAGTCACGGACACATATTGTTTATACAATGAACATCTTTCACGCAGTATTATTGTTTACTCATGTAAACAAAATATTTGAAAAAGTTAACAATTCGATAAATTTAGTACTAAATTATTACAACAAACACACTAATTTTTTAGCACAATGATGCCCGATTTACCCCATTTTAAGTTTATCAGGTAAATACCAGGTTCATTTTGTGAAAAAGTTTGATTTCTAAACAGACAGACCGACAGACGGACAGATGGGCACCGCTTTATTGACTCGAGTTGTTATGAGTATCAGGAATATATATACTTTATGGGGCGCAAATTCATTTCTCGATGCGTTACAAAAGGAATGATAAATTTATATATGCCCTCTGTTTGATCGAGTTTCGGTCCCAGTTTAGGATAATCTGCTACCCACCAGCAATTTTCGGAGGGATACGAATTAGGGATACCAAATGGAATCAAATGCCGGGATCGGCATTTTTCGGTATTATTTTTTCTTTACTTTTTCAATATCAAAATGAAAATTTTAATTTCAATGAATATTTAAATTTCTTTTGCATGTTGGTCTTTTAAGTTGATTTTATTAGATTTTTACACTTATCGATAGCATCGTTTAGTTTACTAAATTGAACACATGAAGATTTTCTTCTAAAACCTCATCTGGTATGAAAATTTTATGCAATATCCTGTAATCGCCAAAGTCAAATTTTTTTTTAAAACGTTACATAAATATTTGTTGTTCCGTTTTTATAAGAATCATTCGAGATTTGTCAATCCCGAAAAGTCCAGGGTTTAATACCCTAGTTACGTTCTTAAATGTCTTAAAAAACAAAAATGATTGTGGAAACCCATATGTGTTCACATTTTACTCTTAAAGGGAATTTCTTAAGATATGATAGCGTTATTTTTGTAATCGTTTTCGTTTATAATTGTTGTTTAGTTGAGGAATATATTATTGATGTTTTGTGACTTTCAGTAAAAAATAAAAATTAAGCGTTCGACCTTTTGTAATAATTTTGTTAAATTAAATTTTGTTATTCTCATTTTTTTTTTTAAATTACTAAACTAAGCGGTAAGTAAAAAAAAAAAAAAAACAGAAATACCATGTAATTTAATTTTTTTTGTTAAAGATGGGTCGAAATATACATTGTACTGCCGAGGAATGTGACTTGCTAAACAATTATGTAATGATGGATCATTACTAGATAACTTGGGGGATCTGAAAAAATGACAAGAATTGCGTTAAAATGGGAACCATCACCTGAAACTTGCAGGTAGATCTCGAAAAAGCATCTTAACCAAGTGTCGTCAAAGGATGTTTCTGCAGAAATAAATAATGAAGTCAGTGGAGTAACAATGCATTGGAGATTATGGGAAAATAATTTGACCGGTAGAGTCGTGCGAAAGGTTCCATTTTAAGCAAGGAGAACAAGAAAGCTCGCATCCAATTTGCTACCAAACTTCGTAGCTGAAGCATTGGTGATTTTAAGGATATAGTATGGAGCGATGAGACAAAAATTAACTAATTTGGCACTGACAGTCAACGTAAAGTCCAGAGACCAAAAGGTAAAAACCGTCAAACACGGAGAAGATAATATCGTGGTTTGGGGAGCCTTTTGATGGTATGGTGTTGGACCTTTCTCTCTCTTCCTTATTTTTTGAATGATCTTCTTGGTGTTTTTTTCTCTTATGCATTAACGCTCCACAGTAAAAAGTATGTGCTCGGCTTCCTCATCACAGAATCTGCACATAAGATTTGCTACAAATCCTAACTTGCTGAGATGTTCCCTGAGCCTACAATGACCACTTAAAATCCCGGTTAGCATTACTAGTCCGTTCTTTGATAACCCAATAGATGACTCAAATCTCTTACTGCTGTAGTTACCTAACAGAACTTTGGATTGCCTTAAGCCCAAGTGGCTCGAGAAAAGTTTCTGTCTAACATGATTCTTACGTTCTCTGCGTATGTCTTGCCATACCCCTTTTCCTATTCTACAATTTGGCCCTATTAATGTAGTGGAAGCACCCTTCTCGCAAGCTCATCAGCTTGCTCATTACCTTGCATCACAATATGCATCGGAACTCAACAAAGTCTGACTTTATTGTGCTTGCCTAGCTCATTTAGTCTCTGTAGACAGTCCCATACAAACTTAGAGTGTACTTCATAGGAGCTTAGTACTCGGATAGCAGTTTGACTTTCTGATAATATGGTTATGTCCCGTCTTTTGTACTTCCTATTCAAGTTGATTTGTGCCCATCTATCGATGGCATAAATTTCTGCTTGGAAAATACTTGTGTGTATTTCCATTTCCTCGAAGTATTTGGTTCTAGGCCCGAAGACTTCCGCCCCTGTACCACTTTCGCTTTTTGACCCATCTGTGTATCATTTGATTGTACCTTCTTTTAGAGAATTTGCTGTACTTAAACCGCTCCATTCTTACTTATTGCTAAGTTTTGTAACACATTTTTTCTTGAAATCGTATTTCTTCTCAGTCCTGTCCATGGGACAATCTAGGAGCGAGTTATCATTAACTTGACTTATTCGTTTCCATTGCCCTTCATAAAGCCTGGTTATAGGTTTATCCCAATTGAGCCTAATTCCTGTTGCTAGGGCTTTCTTCTGCACCACTATATGTTGTGGGCTTTGGTCCAAGGGTACATCTAGTGATGTGTTGGGCACGTCCTTATTGCACCCATTAATCTTTGTATTCTACTTAACTCCATTTGAGTTGACTGTTCTTTTGGCCTACGCGATAGCTCCATAGGTCACGATTGGGCAGACCTTCATCGAGTACATCGAGCTTTGGATGCTGGGCTTAAATCCCCAGGATCTACCCGCTACTCTTCTACATATCATTGTAGCATGCTTGGATTTCTCAGTAATGTGGTCGACATGTGCCTTCCACGTTAACTTGCTGTCTAGTACTATCACCAGATATTTCACCTCTACCTTTGGTTCGATGACTTCTCCCAGAATTTTAATTGCCCCCCATCTTGGAAGTTTGTTTCTCCTGATAAATGGCACAATAGTGGTCTTTGTCGGATTGATGTTCAATCCTGTCATTCTAGTCTTTCCTTAGAACAAATTTCGGTTGCTATCTGCCTGCTTCCTGACTAGGGTTTCTTGATCTGTTACTCGACCGTTCGTTGTCTTCTGCCGCAATTCCTGGAAAGTGTGTCTTTAATAACAACCCTTCCCTTTCTCTAGGGTATACCACTCTTTTGATTCATTGGACATCGTCGAAATGTGGGTTATGTAACACTGTTCTATAGATACTACCAATGGATTTCAGTTCGCTCTACCAGTTTCTCTAGTAGATCACTTCCGTTTGTAGTCTACTGTACAGTTGACCGCACAACTCATAACTGAGAGAATTCGTTTATCAGTTGAACTAGCCGTATGTGGAATAAACTCCCTGCACAAGACTTTTCTGACAGTTACAATCAAATAAAACTTAAAGCAAATATCCACAAACACTACTCTCTCCTTTCCTCCTTACCATAACCCTTTTTCCAGGAATCAGCGCAATGCACTGCATCTGTAGGGGCTTCTTTGAGTGTTGGTTAATAAAAAAAAATCTCAGGTGCTATGAATAAAGAAATCGATTTGAAATGTGCGATGCTCTCCTATAAAGAAAGTTATATGCCGCTTTCAACATGATAATGATCTAAAGCACTCATCAAAAATAGTTCTATCTTGGTTGAGTGAACACAAAGTTTCTATTTTGGAATGACCTTCTCAGTCTCCCGACCTTAACCCGATTGAGAATTTGTGGATGGAACTGAAAAGAAGCTTAAATAAGTTTTGCAGAAGCAAAAATCAACTTTGGGAAGCAGTAAAGAGTAGTTGGGAGGGTATTCCCATTAAAAAATGTCAAAAAATAATAGAGTCCATGCCAGGAACAATTAATTTTAGTTTGACTTTCTTTAGTACAGATAAGAGCACTTAAAACTTAGTTTAAACTTACATAGCCCAAGAGTAACTCCCTACTTTCCCCATTACTATGGTCAATCTTGGTGGATGACCTCATTGTAAAACTGAACGTTAATGGTTTTACCATTGTGGGTTATGCAGATGACATCACAGTGTTTGATGCAAGAAGCACTAAGGCTTACAAGAGACTTTCCATAAATCCCAATAAAACCACAATTATCCTCTTCACTAGAAGAAGGAATCTTAATGTTCCATCACTTCATACAAGGAACACGGAGGTTCAACTCAAGGAGGAGGTAAAATATCTGGGTATGTTACTTGATAGAACACTCACCTGGAACCATCATCTAGATTCGATAACAAATAAGGCTATAAAGTCAATATGGGCTAGCAAATAATTTTTAGGCAGATTTTGTGGTCTAAACCCTAAAATGTCATATTAACAAATGATCCTTCCGGGTATTTTATATGGCTCAGTTGTATGGTGTCTGAAGACAAACCAGACTGGAGCCCGTTTAAATTTTTCCAAAATACAGAGATTAGCATGTTTGAACATCACGGGAGCAATCAGAACAACTCCTTCGGCAGCTATGGAGGTTAGCCTAAATCTCACTGCGCTTCACTTATCAATCCAAGGAGAAGCTTTTAAACGAGCTATTGACCTTCACAGACTATAAAAATTTAAGGAAGGCGATCATATAGGACACCTGAAGATCCTTGATAAAGCCAAAAGTATCAAAGATATGACTTTATGTAGTGACCGATAGATCCTGTTTTGGAACTTAAAAAGAACTACACTATACGATACCCTATATCATGCGTTTAGAGACCCTATCTCTTAAACCCAACTAACTGGATATAGAAAATAAGCATAAACCAAATTTGAGTGGGATTTTTATTATTTTTTTTGGCTGCAGATATGAAAAAGTTCATATCGGATGCTAATCTATATGGGGACTAGGCCAAAAAATGGACCGATCCTGGCCAAGTTTGGTAAAGTCTCTTGTATTTTGCAAAAATATATACAAACAAAATTTGAGAAGAATCAGTGGGATATTTTTGTTTTTTGATAGATTTAAGTGAAGATCGGGAAGCAGCTCTGTATGGGGCCTATGACTAAGAGTTGTCCCATAGGGATAATTTTTGGACTACTCATTAATGGATGTAATAAACGCATATAAACCCAATTTGAATAAGATCTATATGACAATTTGGATCTTATGGAAATTTATGTCGATTTCATAGGGGTCATTTGTATGGGGGCTAGGTCTGAACATCGACCGATTCCATAGCCGATTCAATAGCGTTCATCCTATGGCCGATAAAAGCTTATATACCAAATTTCATCAAAATATATTCATATTTGCGACGTACAGTTTGATTATAAAGTTTACATGGACACACAGACGGACGGACGGACATCGTTAATCGAATCAGATAGTGATTCTGATCAGATAGTGATTCTGATTCGATCGGTATAATAAAAGATGGGTCTAGGTCAAATATTTTTGGTAGTTTTAAACAGCAGCACAAAGTCATTATACCCAAACCACATAGTGGTATAGGGTATAATAAGGTTTAAATCCGCTCCTGTTATATCAGATGCTGCTGCTGGATCTGAAAAGAATCTTTTTCCGGTTTTGCCATCATTTGTATTGCCTGACCCTTGTTTTGGCTGATCTATAATCAATCCAAATGTGCAATATTCATCTTGAACATGTTTCTTTTTTGAACTTCTCAACTTTTTGCTGGTTTCGTTGTTTTTTATTGATTCTGAAGACCCAAAATCCAAATTCTAACTGATTTTTAGTATGTGTTCCAAAAGTCGTATTCTTGCATGTAGTGGTGATAATCCAAATTCATATGCATTGGTATTATCTAATGATTTTGTCGGGACTTGGTTTAATTGGCTTGATGTTGCTTGGCATATAATGCAGCTGGATGCTGCCTTCGTGTTAGTCAAAGCCTGGCCTACTTTTCCACCTATCATTGTCAGCATTAATTGGTAGCTTACTTCAATTTGCTGTCCATCTAACTGTAATTGCAATGGCTGCGATATCAGTAACTTGTTTGTTAATGGCATAATGAGTTTCTTTTTTTAATGCAGTATTTCGTAGAAGATGGTGCCTAATTTCTTCAAATATCCTTTGTTTGAGTTGTACCAGTCGCAGGCTCTGAATCTTCCAAAATTCTTTTCAATCGCAATGGTACAAATGATACCATGAACATATCTGAATCCAAAATATTTTCACATACTACTTGTTTGTATTGTTTTTGTCCCGAAGAACCATCACATCCCCATTTACAACAAAGAATTAACTTTGTGTTTCCATATTTCTTTTAATCATCTATAATATTAATAGGCTAGGCGATTTCTTGTGACCGATGTTTTGTTCTACCGTTTCATCCTGATTTTGACCAAACTTATATTGTTTGAAAGGTATTTCTTTTTAGCCGTTTTGCAGGTTTACAGATTTTAAAATTTTTCCTTTATTTTGAGTAAATTGCATTTAAAGTTGCTACTAACACATACATAAAATTATGCAATGTAATGTAATGTAATTGTAATGAAAATAAGTTTGTTTTTTGTGTTGATTTTTGAATTGGCTATAATTGATTAGCATACCTTTGCGGTCTTTATTTAATGAAAAAATAAAATTTCCTAGGATTTGCAATCGAATTTCGAGGGCTGGAACCGTTAGTTTACTTCTATTGATTGTAGCAAGCGTTCGGCTGTGTGATCAAATAGAGATATTAGTTGTAGCTCTGCCGAAATTGGTGTGATTGTAATAGTGTCCTTTGATGGCAAACAATCCATTTCAGCAGCGGTTATGTGATGATATGCTGGATACATATTTCAGCCTTTTTCGTCGCATGCAATCTGAGCCATGGCGATCCAATTGAAAGTGAAAAAATTAGTGACCAAAAAAATTATAAAAAATAGATTTAAATTTTTGAGAAGACGATAATTTTCAATGTTCTTTAAGAAAATATTTTTTTAGGTATTTTTTTTTAAAAAATTTTTAGACGAATTTCGACCGGCTTCAATACTACTGATAAAGTAATATGCTTTGGATGCTTTTCAGTCCTAAATATAAGGAAATACTTTTGCATTCTCTTATCACAAATTTATACATACAAGTTTATATACTCGTAGAATTAAAAGGTACTTGTATGCGTTTTTCTTTTTTTTTTTTTATCAATTTCATTTAATCTTGAGGATATTTTTGTGATTAAAAGGCTTGTCAATGCAAAATAAAAAAAAATAATGATGAAATCTATACTTTAATCACAGCAACCATTAACAAACAACGGGGACTGCTTGTTACATGGCTTATCGAAAATTTTGTGAAAAAATCAGTATGGAATTTTTCATCTTTATATTGTAAGAATTTTTTAAAAAGAAAATACCGCCAGACACAGAACAGTGGCAGGCGTTAATGTGTCTTAATGAAGTGTCGCTGTGTGTGTCTTTAAAAAGGGCTGCTTTTAGTTAGTGTTGCAAGTTGCAACATATCTCTATTTAGGTAGTTATACCATATTAAGTACTCATAGTAGCAATGATTAAGATGTTTCAATTAAGAAAGCAGCAAAAAAAGGACATCATTTCTGCTTATGTGTGGTCTTTTCTTTCTGTTTTGATATTTAAAGAAACTAACTGTTGCAACTATGCAACTGTTATCAATAGTTATGATGTTGATACAAGATTTCTTACTTTTCCGTCTCATCTTTATATTGTGGGTGGGCTGGAAAAGACATACATAAGTTATTTTATGTGATTTCTTTTTTAGTTTTTGAACAATTGTTAATGTGTTTATGTGCGTGTAAGGATGATCCTTATTCCTTATAAAAACTATAGTTTTAACTAAATAATTATTAGTTTGTTAGTTTGAAAATAAACAAATTACCGGAAACTCTGCCACTAACTAAAACACACAGAGGGGGCCAATTGAGTCAGTCACACTATAATTATTCAATAGACCACTAAACAATGAGGGGAAAATTTTTGAACAATCAATAGTTTACTTTAAAACATTTTAAACTTTTCTTCCTTGTGACATATTTGAATGCAGAGCTGTGCAAATCTCATTAGGAATTACATATTTTGACAGATAACTAAGAGACAGTAACCACTAATTTATAAACAAAAGATAGGCATCCCTTGAAAATAATTTGAAATAATTGTTTATATGGAAAGTGTTACACCCCTCGTTCATTTCCGCCTTTATTTTCGACAATGCTTAAAATAGCCAAATTACATTTCATATATTTCAAAAATTCATAACTGCACTGCACATTTCATATAATATTTAATTAGAATATGATTGCGATTAGTAGAGGTAAAGTAATTTGTAATATCAATTTATATTCAATCCTTTATCCAATAATAATTCCGTATGACCTATAGTTACCTCCGGATCTCACACTATCTGTGCAGAAAACTTTAAGGAAATCGGTTCAGTATTTTTGGCCGAAGCTTACACAAACAAACAAACAGACACAAGAAAGTTTTTTTTTGATATGAATTGGGATTGTTTTCGATAAATTATACTTTATTGTTAATTTATTGACAATATCTAAATTTAACCATTTTGTTTTTATACAGCTTGGGTTCATAAAATGTTTAAACATTTTTGGAGTTCGAAACGGGGAAAGTAAGCAAATAACTGTAGAAAGTTCTATATAGAAGAATTTATTATTAAATGATTTCATTAATCCAATTTTTTTTTTTTATATAGTTTTATTCAGATTTTCAATACCATTTTTAAAATATTATTCTTGTAAATTTTTCCGATTAATTGGCTATGCCAAATTTGTCATTTTAAATTAACTAGCAGATGCCAGCGCTCGAAATTCGAGTGCAATTTCTAGGCAACTTTATTTTTCAACTTAGCCAATTCACAAATCAATACTATTTTGTTTTATTATTATTGTGAATGAAGAAAATAAACTCATTAACAAATTTAATAAACACACACATATCATATGTATAATTTTATGTAAGTGTTAGCAGCAACTTCAAATGTCATTTTCTCAAAATAAAGAAAAAAAAAATTAAAAATCTGTAAATCTGGTGAACAGCTAAAAAGGAATACCTTTGAAATAATATACGCTTGGTCAAAATCGGGATAAAACGGTAGAACAAAATATCGGTAACAAGAAATCGCCTAGCCAGTTAATATTATAAATATCGATTTAAATTTCCTTTAGTAATCAAAAGCATTTTGAGTCGATTAATCGCTATAAGTATATTCAAATTAGTCATTATTGGAAGTTTGCAATTTTAAGTTACGTCTATTAATAAGAAACTAACAGATCCCATCCCTCATAACTCGAGTGCAAATTCTAGGAAATTTTATTTTTTCATTTAATAAAGACCCTAAAGGTATGCTAATCAATTTTAGCCAATTCACAATTCGCAAAAAGCCAAGGTTCAGAAAATACACACATGAAACACACAATGTTCTGTTCAAAAGTAGTCAACACATATCTTTATTTTCATATCAATTATGTGCGTTTCTAAATTTTCTACGGTGCCCAACACATCCATGACTGTGTTCGTTTTAATATTTCGTTATTTACACGAACATTTTTGTATCACGTACTTTTTGTTTCAATCACACATAAAGCACACATTTTTGAGTGTTGCTTTATTTGAAGTTCATGTTCTGGTACGTGTACTGAAAAAAAAAACAGAACATGTACAATAAACAGGTTCGAGTTCAGTTATATTTTAAGTCGTGTTGTGGCTCGTGTAGTAAGAAAAAACAGAACATGTACAATAAACAGGTTAAATTCGTGTTCTGGCTCGTGTACTGCGAAGAATTGAAACATCAATTCGCGATCTGATACACCCCGATAAAAACGACGACAATTGTTTCAACCAAATTTATTAAAATTTTATTGACCCTTTTTAATGACTTACGTTGCAAATTGTTTACAATTGTCAAATGTTTTAAAATTTTATTGGCCATTTCTTTGTGATTTACGTTGAAATTATTTACAATTGTTTTTATTGACTGGTTTTTATTTTAATAAAATATGGTAATAAAATACTTAAGACACAAAAACTATTTAGCATCATAAAAGTTACACTTGTTGGTTGGTTTGTTTTTTGCATTACCCATCCCTATTTTCGCAACCAATTAGTGCCATAGACGAAAAACCCAATTTTGCGGCATAAAAGACACACTTGTTGGTTGTTAGGATCTTTTGCAAACATTTTTTTTTTTTGGTAACAAACAACTTTAGACACAAACAAATTTCGCATCATAAAAAACACAATCACCCACCATTAATTTGCGAACCAATTAGTGTCAATGCACAATCCTTTTCACAATGATTTTTTGGGATTTTTTGCGTAAAAACACAATGAGTGTCAATTAAAAAAACACAAAAAAAAATTTTCATATTTTATTGGCCCTTTTTTATGACTTACGTTACAATTCCTTGCAAGTGTTACAATTTCACGCAATTGATTTTGCAATAAATAGCGAGTGTGTGCGTCATTTATTCATTAAGTGTACTGTGTTATTGTGTAAATTGCAAATATTTTGTGAAAATTAAAAAAAATTGGAACGCAATAACAGAAATAAGTTTTGCTATAAAAAATACGCAACTTTTAATAGCGAAACGAAAAAATTTACATGTCTGATTGAAACCTGCAAGAAAGATTTAAGTGCAGTGTGCAGTTTTTGTGTCTTAAGTATTTTATTACCATATTTTATTAAAATAAAAACCAGTCAATAAAAACAATTGTAAATAAATTCAATTTGCAACGTAAGTCATAAAAAAGGGTCAATAAAATTTTAATAAATTTGGTTGAAACAATTGTCGTTGTTTTTATCGGGGTGTATCAGATCGCGGATTGATGTTTCAATTTTTCGCAGTACACGAGCCAGAACAGGAATTTAAAATATAACTGGACTCGAACCTGTTTATTGTACATGTTCTATTTTTTCTTAGTACACGAGCCAGAACATGACTTAAAATATAACTGAACTCGAACCTGTTTATTGTACATGTTCTGTTTTTTTTTCAGTACACGTACCAGAACATGAACTTCAAATAAAGCAACACTCAAAAATGTGTGCTTTATGTGTGATTGAAACAAAAAGTACGTGATACAAAAATGTTCGTGTAAATAACGAAATATTAAAACGAACACAGTCATGGTTGTGTTGGGCACCGAAGAAAATTTAAAAACAAACATAATTGATATGAAAATAAAAATATGTGTGTGTTGGTCTAAGTTATGCTTGTTTACATATATGTACGAGTTTTTTATTCAGTGTGTGTTTTTTTCTGAACTCTGCAATAAACACAAACATAGCATTGTATAATTTATGTATGTGTTAACTTTAAACGCATTTTACTCAAAAAAAAAAAAAAAATTGTAAAAATTTAAAAATCTGTAAATCTGGTGGACAGCTAAAAAGAAATACCTTTAAAATTAGATACATTTGGTCAAAATCGGGTGAAAAATGTGAATCGGTCACAAGAAATCGCCTTATCTATTAATTTTATAGATATTCCTCGATCAATGAAGAATATTTTCCCTCTACTGATCGACATAAATTTAAAATGAGAAATATCGAATATATAATATTTTGATAACATTTTCAGTCAATTCATCGGCATAAATTTACTACATTAGGTTACTCGATTAATGGTCCTCTAAATTTCTTGATTAATGGAAAATATTTGTAGCCGATTGATCAACATAAATTAATTTTAATTATAACGTTATTCGAAAATTGTCATATTTAATTTAACGATTAATATACGTCAAAAATTCTAAAGTAGTCAAAAATATTTTCGGTCAACTAATCGGTATAAATTCATTACAATTATTTATTATTGTATAATTTTCACACCATTCATCTAAAATTCCTCGATTAATCAAAAATATTTCCAATCGATTAATCGGTACAAAATTCATTCGAATTTAACTATATTCGATATTTCTCATTTTTGATTAATTGAATAATATCCGCCCAAAATTTCTGAATGAATAAAAATATATTTATTCGATTAATCAGTTTCGATATAATTATATACGAATTATTTGTCAATTGGAATGTGTAATTTTAAGTTATTTGATTAATAATCATCTAAAATTATTATACATTTATTTTAATTATACATTATGGCAAAAGTGTCATATTTAATTTATTGATTAATAACGTCTAAAATCCTTGATTAATCAAAAATATTTTCAGTCAATTAATCGGTACACATTTGTTCGGATTATTCTTTATACGATATTTCTGATTTTAAATTAATCATTTAATATCCATCTAAAATTGGTGAAAAAATAAAAATATATTAAGTCCATAAATGAATTTTGATATAAATTTATTCGAATTATTTGTTATTTGTTATTTTAATTTACTCGATTAACATTTGTTTAAAATTTCTGTATTAATCAAATTTACTTGTGGTCAATTAATCCGTATATTTTTATTTCATTTACTCGATTAATCAAAACTCGATTTATCGGTATAAATTTATTCAAATTATTTATCTTTCGATTCTTTTAATTTTTTCAATAAATATTTGTCTAAAACTTCTCGATTACTCAAAAAAAAAAAAAAATTGTAGTCGATTAATAAGTATAACTTTATTCAAAACAATTCTAAGTCAATAAATCGGTACAATTTTATTCTATTTATTCGATTTATCAAAAATTCATTTAGTCCATTAAATGTTACAAATTTATTGCTTTTATACTTTATTTTAAAAACAATCCTCGAGTAATCAAAAATATTTGTAGTTGATTTTTTCTCAATTAACGAAAAAATATTTTTAGTTAATTAATTGGAATATTTTTTTTTTGATTCGATTAACCAAAAACAGGTTCAGTCGATTAATCAATATAAATTTATTCCATTTAATCTTCATTTAAGAAGAAACTACGAGTAATAATAAATATTTTTAGTTGATTTATCGATTCAAATTTATTCGAATTATTTTTTATTTGAATTTTTAAAATAATCGATAAATATCTGTCTAAAATTCCTTAATGAATAGCAAATATTTTTAGTCGCTTAAAAATTTCGACGAACATTTTTTTGAATTGGTTGTCATTCGAAATCGTTCATTTTCAGTTATTCGATTAATATTTGTTTAAAATTTCTGTTCTAATCAAAATTATTTGTAGTCAATAAATCCGCATATTTTTATTTCATTTACTCGATTAATCAAAACTATGTTTAGTCGATTTATCGGTATAAATTTTTGAAATAATCGATAATGTCCGTATAAATTTTCTCAATTTCAATTTAAGTTACACGATTATTATTAGTCTAAAACTTCTCGATTTATCAAAAAAAAAAAAAAAAAAAAAAAATTTAGTATAAGTATAACTTTCTTCAAAGCTATTTTAAGTCAATTAATGGGTACGATTTTATTTTATTTATTCGACTAATCAAAAATATATTTAGTCTATTAAAGGATACAAATTTATGCCCTTTATTTATTCTTTATTTAAAAAAAAAATCATGGAGTAATCAAAAATGTTTTTAGTTGATTTATCGGTGCACATTTATTTGAATTATTCTTTATTCGATATTTCTCATTTTAAATTAATCGATTAATATCTGTCTAATATTCTTGAATGAATAAAAAATATACTTAGTCGATAAATGGATTTTCATACAAATTTATTCAAATTATATGTCTTTCGCTTTAAAACTTCTCGATTAACGAAATTAATGGCAATAATTTTATTACTTTTATTCAATTAACCAAAAAAATATTTAGTCGATTAATCGGTATCAATTTATTCCTTTTAATCTTTATTTGAGAAAATCGAAGAGTAGTAAAAAATATTTTAGTCAGTTTATCGATACAAATTTATTCGAACTACTTTTATTCGAAATTTTTAAATTAATCGATTAATATCCATCTAAAATTAATGATTAAAAAATATTTTTGATCGATTAAAAATTTCGATGTAAATTTTTTCGAATTGTTTCTCATTCGAAATTTCCCATTTTCAGTAATTAGATTAATATATCTTTTTTAATTTCTGTTCTAATCAAAATTATTTGTAGTCAATAAATCCGTTTATTTTTATTTCATTTACTCGATTAATCAAAACTATGTTTAGTCGATTAACCGGTATAAATTTATTCTAATTATATTCGGATTAATATTTACATTAATTTTTGAAATAATCGATAATATCCGTTTAATTTCCTCAATTTTACTTTAAGTTACTCGATTATTGTTAGTCTAAAACTTCTCGATTAATAAAAAAAATTTGTAGTCGATTATTATGTATAACTTTATTCAAAACTATTTTAAGTCAATTAATGGGTATAATTTTTTTTATTTATTCGATTAATCAAAAAACTATTTAGTCCATTAAATGGTACAAATTTATTCCTTTTATTCTTTATTTAAAAAAAAAAATCCCCGAATAATCAAAAATATTTTTAGTTGATTTATCGGTGCACATTAATTTGAATTATTCTTTATTCGATATTTCTCATTTTAAATGAATCGATTAACATATGTGTAAAATTCTTGAATAAATGAAACAATATACTTAGTCCATTAATGAATTTTCATACAAATTTATTCGAATTATTTGTCTTTCGATTTTTTCAATTTATTCGATTTATATTTGTCTAAAACTTCTCGATTAACGAAATTAATGGAAATAATTTTATTCCTTTTATTCGATTAACAAAAAATATTTAGTCGATTAATCGGTATTAATTTATTCCCTTTAATCTTTAATTGAGAAAAATCTACGAGTAATAAAAACTATTTTAGTCAGTTTATCGATACAAATTTATTCGAACTACTTTTATTTGAAATTTTAAAATTAATCGATTAATATCCATCTAAAATTCCTTAATGATTAAAAAATATTTTTAGTCGATTAAAAATTTCGATATACATTTTTTTGAATTGTTTCTCATTCGAAATTTCTCATTTTCAGTTATTCGATTAATAATTTTTTTTTAATTTCTGTATTAATCAAAATTACTTGTAGTCAATATATATTTTTATTGCATTTACTCGATTAATCAAAACTATGTTTAGTCGATTAACCGGTATAAATTTATTTTAATTATATTCGAATTAATTTTTAAATAAATTTTTGAAATAATCGATAATATCCGTTTAAATTCCTCAATTTCACTTTATTAATAAAAAAAAATAATCACTCGATTAAAAAAAAAATTGTAGTCGATTAATATGTATAACTTTATTCAAAACTATTTTATGTCAATTAATCGGTATAATTTAATTTTATTTATTCGATTAATCAAAAATATATTTAGTCCATTAAACGGTACAAATTTATTCCTTTTGTTCTTTATTTAAAAAAAAAACCCTGGAATAATCAAAAATATTATTATTATTATTCTGATATTTATTATAATTAAAATTACAATAAATCTTAAAAACTAGAGCACTAGCAGCTTAAGCTATCGGCTGCACATTAATTTGAATAATTCTTTATTCGACATTTCTTATTTTAAATTAATCGATTAACATCTGTCTAAAATTCTTGAATGAATAAAGAATATATTTAGTCGACTAATATGAATTATAAATAAAATTATATAAATTTATTCAAATTATCTGCCTTTCGATATTTTTAATCTATTCGATTAATATTTGTATAAAACTTCTCGATTAACTAAAAAGTATGTTTAATCGATTAATCGAAATAATTTTATTCCTCTTATTCCATTAGGTCGACTAACCTGTATAAATTTATTCCATTTAATCTTTAGTTGCGAAAAATCTACGAGTATTAAAAAATAGTTTAAGTCGATTTATCGATACAAATTTATTCGAATTATTTTTTATTTGAAATTTTTAAATCAATCGATTAATATCCGTCTAAAATTCCTCAATGAATAAAAAATATTTTTAGTCGATTGTTGTTTGTTATTCGAAATTTTTCATTTTCAGTTATTCGATTAATATTTGTTTAAACTTTCTGCATTAATCGCAATTACTTATAGTCAATTAATTCATATATTTTTATTTCATTTACTCGATTAAACAAAACTATGTTTAGTCGATTTCTCGGTGTAAATTTATTCTAATTATATTCGAATTTTTTTTTATTGAAATTTTTGAAATAATCGATAATGTCCGTATAAATTTCCTCAATTTCACTTTAAGTTACTCGATTAATCCAAAAAAATTTTTAGTCTATTAATAAGTATAACTTTCTTCAAAACTGTTTTAAGTCAATTAATTGTACGATTTTATTTTATTTATTCGATTAATCAAAAAAATATTTAGTCCATAAATGATACAAATTTATTCCTTTTATTCTTTATTTAAAAAAAAATCCTCGAGTAATAAAAAATATTTTTAGTTGATTTATCGGTGCACATTTATGTGAATTATTTATTAGATATTTCTCATTTTAAATGAATCGATTAACATATGTGTAAAATTCTTGAATAAATGAAACAATATACTTAGTCCATTAAAGAATTTTCATACAAATTTATTCGAATTATATGTCTTTCGTTTTTTTTTTAAATTTATTCCATTTATATTTGTCTAAAACTTCTCGATTAACGAAAAAATATTTTAGTCGATTAATCAAAATAATTTTATTCCTTTTATTCGATTAACCAAAAAAATGTTTAGCCGATTAATCGATATAAACTTACTCCATTTAATCTTTATTTGAGAAAAATTTTCGAGTAATAAAAATAATTTTTGTCGATTAATTTAAATATTTTAAATATTTTAAATTAATCGATTAACATCCGGTAAAAATCGTCAATGAATAAAAAGTATTGTTTTTTCGAATTGTTTGTCTTTCGAAATTTTTAATTTTCAGTTATCCGATTAATATTTGCCTAAAACTTCTCGATTAATCAAACAATTTTTTGCCGATTAATCGGTATATATTGATTTTTTTTTATTTTTAATTTTTTGTCATTCGAAATTTTTCATTTTCAGTTATTCGATTAATATTAGTCTAAAACTTCTCGATTAATCAAACAATTTTTTGCCGATTAATCGGTATAAATTGATTCTTTTTATTTTTAATTTTTTGTCATTCGAAATTTTCATTTTCAGTTATTCGATTAATATTAGTCTAAAACTTCTCGATTAAACAAAAAATTTGTTTTGCCGATTAATCGGTATAAATTTATTCTTTTTATTTTTTTTTTAAATTGCTCGATATAGATTTGTTTGTATTATTCGTTATTATATATTACTATATATTATGTTACTCGATTAATATTTGTCTAAAATCCTCGATTAATCGGAAGATATAAAAACGATTGCTCTTCGAGCGTTTTCACAAACTACAGTTCGTTTATTCTAAAATAATGTGCATTGATTTTCGTACATGAGCCTTAAGCGGCTAAAGCATGTTATTGAATTTGGCGAATATTTAGACCATATTAAGACCTAGTGCCTTTATACAAAAAACCCTCACGGTCATGGTGCAATAACCAGTATTTTACACAACTGATATTTGTAGATTAAATCACTCTAAATCTTTATATAAGTTGACCTTCTGTTATTCACTATATTTTTTTATTAAGGCACCAGAGTAAGAAATATGGGATTGAATTATGATCAGTCTTTTTTCAAATCTGAAATAAAAACTTTCGGACATAAGACCCTTCAACCCTTAATTCTATTTTGCTTACTTTATTTTTTAAAATAATTTAATTTATTAAACATTCCAATCCGCAAAATAACATAAAGTTATAAAAAATTTAGCCTGTTTCTAAAAAATGTTGTGGTTATGGAACAGCTCTGTTTTAACTTTAATTATAGACAGGTTGATATTAACTATGACTTAAATGTACATACATGTACAATACGTAAAACATGTATCGTGTTCAAGTAGTGTGAACATATGAAATAAGTACTTGCGCGGCCAATGAATGAATGAATCTTCACCGTATAAACGTATTCAAGTAATATCCTTCATTAACACACACACACGCACACATACAGATAGAAATGATTGTCATGCTACTGAAGGTAAAATATTTACTGAATATTAGTGGAGTATCTACCAGTTGTTGCTGGTCGAGAGAATAATTGGTCACATATGCAAACGTTCACACCAGGTCATCAGTGTCGTCAATTATCTTTTTGATATTCAAACCATAACTTAGTGAACACAACAATGATACCGTGATGTTTTGTAAATGTTTCTCCTGGCCAACGTGTTTTATTGTATAATTTTTATAAATACTAAACAATACATGCGAGTATGTATGTATGTACGTACGTACAATATAAAAACATGTATCCTTTCTGCTATCCTCTTAACTGGAGTATGAGTAGCGTTTTTAAATAAATAAAAATAAAAAAAATCACATTGAAAAGAATTTATTATTCAAAATTATTTTCTCGTTATATGTAGACATGATAGTAAGTTATAAAAATAATACCAACAACGTTAAAACCACCTGAGACGAGCACAAGAACCATCACGCAAGTATATTTCTTTTTCCGGCGAAGAGGTCATCCTTAAGACCTAGCTACTATTTTTGGGCCTTAATTATAGATAACGCTTAAATAAATTATTAACTCTTTTGTAATAATAAAACAAAACAACAACTAAAGCTGAGTCAAAATATTTAAATAGTGTTGGAAAAACAGGATGTCTTATTGTTGTATAATAATGCCAAACAAAACAAAAATATCACATATCCTGATGAAAATGAACATGTATGAATGTGAAAAATTCTCGTGTTGTGCTATTTGAGACCATATGTGTTTTCAACAAAACACACATGTTTTTATTCCCTTTAGGACAACTAAAAGAAAAAGTAGGCGTTTTGCTAATTATATTTGATATTAAATATAGATCCAAAGAAAAACCCTTCTTCAGGCTCTTAAGGCTTTATTTACACTTTTAAAAATTAAATTTTTGCTAAAATCTTTTAAAATTGTTCTTCCTAGATTTGTTTCTACTTCAATTTTCTAATTTTTATTAGGTTTGAGTTAAATGTGTTGGATGAAAGAATCGTTAATAATTATTTCTTGTTAAAGTTCTTCGGTTAATTGAGGACTTTAAATCAGACAAATTGAGAACAACTATTGTTATTAACGACATTATTTTTCAGAATTTTGCGATATATATTTATTTATTTGAATATAGAAAAGTATTATCATTTATAAGTACAACCAATTTTTTTTATTAAAAAAATTTAAAAAAAAATTTTATAATAAAAATTTACTCATAGTGTCTACATTGAAAAACAAAAATTCGTACATTACATTAACGAAAATTGTTGTAAATTCTATGAAAAAATTATTTATTATCCCGCCACGAAACGTGCCTTTAACTAGACGAAATCCACAAAGACCTTTTTTTCTGATATTTTACGAAAACATTTTGTTAATTATAAAGCAATTATCTAAATCTTATGAAAAAAAACTTCGCATAATTGCATTAAAATTTAGTGTTTAAAAAAACAATATAGTTTTTTAAAATATATTTTTACTAGTAATTAATTCGTAAAATTGTTGTTTCTGAAGTTCTTGTCAGATTCGTATATTAAAATCCGTCTAAAATTCGACGAGTAATCTAAATACTTTCGGCTGATTGATCGGTAATTTAGTACAGCTATTCACTATAGGAAATTTTTCACATTAAGTTACTCGATTAATATCTTTTGAAAATTCCTCGATTATAAAACAATATTTTCAGTCGATTAATCGGTACACATTTCTTCAAAATATTCTTTATTCGATATTTCTCATTTTAAATTAATCGATTAATATCCGTTTAAATTTAAAAAATATTTTGAGTTGATTAATGGATTATTTGACATTCGAATTTTTTCATTTAAAGTTACTCTATTAATCAAAAACATTTAAAGTCGATTAATCGGTATAATTTAATCAAAAATATATTTAGTCGATTAATCACTATTAACTTATTCCATTTATATATATATATATATATATTTTTTTTTAAATTCTTGAGTAAGCAAAAATTTTTTTTGTCGTTTTATTCGTACAAATTTATTTGAGTTATTTTTTATTTGGAATTTTAATATTAATCGTTTTATCTTCCTCTAAAACCCTTTATGAATTAAAAATCTGTAGTCGATTAACAAATTTTGATGTAAACTTTTTTCTAATTATTTGGTTATTCGAAATTTTTCGGTATTGCAAAAACAATGTAGTATTTTAAAATATATTTTTAATAGTAATTAATTCGTAAAGTTGTTTCTCGAGTTTTTGTCAGAATCGTATATTAAAATCCGCCTAAAATTCGACGCGTAATCTAAATACTTTCGATTGATTAATCGGTAATTTATTACAGTTATTCATTATCGGAAATTTTTCACATTAATTTACTCGATTAATATCTTTTGAAAATTCGTCGATTATAAAAAAATATTTTCAGTCGATTAATCGTTACACATTTTTTTGAAATATTCTTTATTGGATGTTTCTCATTTTAAATTAATCGATTAATATCCGTCTAAAATTCTTGATTGCATAAAGAGTATACTGAGTCGATTAATGAATGCCGATATAAATTTTTTTCGAATTATTTAACATTCGAATTTTGTCATTTAAAATAACTCGATTATTATTTCGCTATTAATCAAAAATATTTTAAGTCAATCGGTATAAATTAATTTAATTTAATTTAATTTATTCGATTAATTGAAAATATGTTTTGTCGATTAATCAGTATAAACTTATTCCATTTATTCCTTGAGTACAAATTTATTCGAAATATTTTTTATTTAAAGTTTTTAAATTAATCGTTTAATATCTGTAGTTGATTAACAAATTTCGATGTAAATTTTTTCAAATTATTTGGTTATTCGAAATTTTTCGGTACTGCAAAAACAATTGATTATTTTGATAATTTAGATTTTTGTTGTTTTTATAACAAAGAGAATCTTTTAACAACCGATGACCTTAAGCCGAACTATATTCACCCTTCAACAATTGATTATTTTAAAATATATTTTTCCTAGTAATTAATTCGTAACGTTGTTTTTTAAGTTTTGTAAGATTCGTAGATTTAGAAGTCTGATTGAAATTTAATTTTTTCCTTACATAAAAGAATTATAATAAATTTTTAATTAAAAAAAAAAACATGTGAGTCCGATCACAGGGGAGATGTGTAAACATCCAGTAAATAGAGATTTTTATGTCACTTTTTTAAAATCAAACAAAAAGCGCATTTATGTATCACTTATAGCAGTCGACTGCTAATATAAAATTATTTAGTACTATTTATTATATTCAACTGGTAAGCTTTTAATTTTTCGTTTTTCTTTTTTTGTTTTTCATTATTAGTTTTTCATTTTTAATTTTTTAATTTTTTATTTTTCATTTTTCATTTTTCATTTCTAATATTTTATTATTTATTTTTAATTTTTCATTTTCCATTTTTCATTTTTCAATTTTTATTTTTTATTTTCTAATTTTTATTTTTATTTTCATTTCTAATTTTTCTTTTTTCATTATTCATTTTTTATATTTAATTTTCATTATTATTTTCATTTTCATTTTCGTTTTTCACTTTTTATATTTCATTTTCCGTTTTTCATTTTTAATTTTTAATTTTTCAATTTTCATTTTCCATTTTCCATTTTTCATTTTTCAATTTTTATTTTTCATTTTTCATTTTCCATTTTTATTTTTTATTTTTCATTTTTCATTTTCCATTTTCCATTTTTAATATTTTTTATTTCTTGTTGTGATATTAAGCTTCCTATGGTCGTCCTAAGCAGGAATAATTAAAACAAATATGCTGTAATTTTGTTTTCTGTCTGCGACGTTTCGACACTATGGTTGGTGTCCTCATCAGGCGTCTAATTTTATTTAATAATAATTAAGAATATACATTTATTATCACTTAACAAATTTATGTGAATTTTTTTTATAAAATAATTGTTACCTTAATAGTATTATTACACACTTAATCTAAATTTTACATTTTAATTTTATTTATTAAGTACTAAATTGTACGTGTTACTAATGTGATCACTGTCTTCTTTAATGTTTACTGTTTTGTCAATATGTTTCTTAATATGCAAACTTTCAAGTGTTATTCTTTTATTTGTTTTTGTCTCTCTTTCCAAGACTTTGATGTTGTCAAAATCAAAGTTGTGTTTATTGTCAAATGCATGTTGAGAGAGAGCTGTTGTTGTTATTCCTTTCTCAACTGTTCGTTTATGTTCTTTCAACCTAATCTCTAATTGTCTTTTCGTTTGTCCAATATATATTCTGTTACATTGTTGGCGGACATTACCATTGCATTTTATTTGGTATACTACATTGTGTTGTTTGTGTAAGTCTGTTTTCGTTTTTTGGGTGTTAAAAAGCTTATTCAATGTTTGATTTGGCTTCGAAGCTATTTTAATAGTTTCAGTGTTGATCAGATTTGTTATGTTTTTCCTATTCGTTATTGTTGGTAAATATGGTATAGTGGCAAAGGTCGTTTTTTGTCCGTTAACTGAGTTAGATATTGCGTTGTTATTTTGTGTGTTATTATTTTGGGTTTCATTTATTACTGTGGAAATTAATTTGTTAATATATTTAATAGGATAATTATTTTTAGTCAAAATTGTTCTTAGTTTCTTTATGTTATCTTTTAGGAAAATGTTATCACTAATGTTTATTGCTGTTTTTATAAGATTTTTTGCTGTGTTTTTCTTCTGTATAGGGTCGTGGTTTGAAAAATAATTGATAATTCTACCAGATGAAATTTCTTTAGTAAACCAGTTTGTTATGAGTTTGTTATTAGTTTTATGTATGGTAATGTCTAAAAAGTTGAGGCTATGGTTTGTTTCCTCTTCTATCGTGAACTTTAATTTGTTATGGTAATAGTTAAATTCTTGTAATATTATTTGTTTATCTTTCTGTTTTATAATGGCAAAAAAGTCATCTACATATTTGGTAATATATTTTATTTCGATGTTTTTGGATTTAAGATTGTCTAGTGTGTAGTCTAATAGGTCATCTAAGACTATTTCCGCTATTATTGGAGAAAGTGGGTTCCCCATAGGCATACCATAATTTTGTATGTAAATATTGTTGTCAAACATAAAATAATTATTGTCTCTTAAACAAAAGTCAAGTATTTTGATAAATGTATTTTTTGGGATGCTGGTGTGAGCTTTTATTGTTTCCCATTTTTTAATAATTATTTTAATGGCTAAATGTATCGGGATATTTGTAAATAGTGATACGACGTCGAGAGATATCATCAAATCATTTTGTTCTATGTCTATTTCTTGTATATCTTTCTTAAGTTGTGTTGAGTTTTTAATGTTATATTTGGTGTTAGTTAAATTCTTTAGTATTATACCTATGTATTTTGATAGTTGATAGGCTGGGAGTTCATATGACGCTGCTATTGGTCGCATTGGCATGTCCTGTTTGTGAATTTTCGGTTGTCCATATAATTGTGGTGCGTTAGCTGCATTGCATCTTAGTTTAAATTTAGTAAATGTTTCTATGTGGTTATTTTTATGTAGTTCAGTAATGATAGAATTGTTTTTATTAGTTAATTTTTCCGTTGGATCTGTTCGGCTTATTTTGTATGTGGTTTTATCTTCTAGGAGTTTGTTCATCTGCTTCATATAATGTTCTTTGTACATAAGTACTGTTTTATTTCCTTTATCTGATTTAGTAATTATTATATCGCTTTTGTGTCGTTTTAATAAGTTCAATGTGTCTTGATATGTTTTTAATATAAATCTGTCAATATGATTTATGTTGTGGTTTCTAAGATTGTATTGTAGTTGATGTGTTAAAAAGGTTCTTGCTTTTTCTTTATCTTTTTCAGTTTTAGCAAAGGAGAAACAGTATTCAAAATCAGCAATTAAGTTTATGATGTTTATGTTATGTTTTTGTGTTGGGAGTGCAAATTTTTTCCCCATGGAAAGAATCCATTGACATTCTTCTGGGATATTTATGTTTGTTAGATTAATGAACCATTCTTTATTATATTTAATTCCGATTTTTTGTTTCAATATAGTCAATAGTTGTTCTATTTTTTTATTGTGTGTATTTTCTCGTATACTTTTAACTTTATGTTGTGTTTCGACCTGTATATCCATGAATTCTGCAAAATCCTCTTCTGTTAATATATTTTTTATTTTCGATCTAAGTAAGTTAATATGTTTTAGTTCTGTGTTAATAGTTCTATTGCTGTCAGAGATTTCTAGTTTTAAGATTTTGTAGTGAAAATTGTTGGTTATATTCGTTAATTCTTTTGTTGTTGTGTTGTTTTTGTTGTTAAAGTTGTAACCAAGTTTCTTTGTAATGTTGGTGATGTGTTTCGGGTAAATGCCATAATCTTTACAAGAAAGCAAAAATTTAATTTCTGCTCGTTTTATTGTAATTATTCTTTCGGTGTTAATGTATTGTTTAAGTAAAGATGTGGTGTGTGTGTTGTATTTGTAGCTTATGTGTTGAAAAAATCCACTCATTTTGTTGGTGTAATTGATGCTATTCTTAATTATTTGGAGTCAGGCTTACCAATTAAATATTTTGATATGTTCCTAATGACCAGTGATTGTAATTACTTGTTGTGATATTAAGCTTCCTATGGTCGTCCTAAGCAGGAATAATTAAAACAAATATGCTGTAATTTTGTTTTCTGTCTGCGACGTTTCGACACTATGGTTGGTGTCCTCATCAGGCGTCTAATTTTATTTAATAATAATTAAGAATATACATTTATTATCACTTAACAAATTTATGTGAATTTTTTTTATAAAATAATTGTTACCTTAATAGTATTATTACACACTTAATCTAAATTTTACATTTTAATTTTATTTATTAAGTACTAAATTGTACGTGTTACTAATGTGATCACTGTCTTCTTTAATGTTTACTGTTTTGTCAATATGTTTCTTAATATGCAAACTTTCAAGTGTTATTCTTTTATTTGTTTTTGTCTCTCTTTCCAAGACTTTGATGTTGTCAAAATCAAAGTTGTGTTTATTGTCAAATGCATGTTGAGAGAGAGCTGTTGTTGTTATTCCTTTCTCAACTGTTCGTTTATGTTCTTTCAACCTAATCTCTAATTGTCTTTTCGTTTGTCCAATATATATTCTGTTACATTGTTGGTGGACATTACCATTGCATTTTATTTGGTATACTACATTGTGTTGTTTGTGTAAGTCTGTTTTCGTTTTTTGGGTGTTAAAAAGCTTATTCAATGTTTGATTTGGCTTCGAAGCTATTTTAATAGTTTCAGTGTTGATCAGATTTGTTATGTTTTTCCTATTCGTTATTGTTGGTAAATATGGTATAGTGGCAAAGGTCGTTTTTTGTCCGTTAACTGAGTTAGATATTGCGTTGTTATTTTGTGTGTTATTATTTTGGGTTTCATTTATTACTGTGGAAATTAATTTGTTAATATATTTAATAGGATAATTATTTTTAGTCAAAATTGTTCTTAGTTTCTTTATGTTATCTTTTAGGAAAATGTTATCACTAATGTTTATTGCTGTTTTTATAAGATTTTTTGCTGTGTTTTTCTTCTGTATAGGGTCGTGGTTTGAAAAATAATTGATAATTCTACCAGATGAAATTTCTTTAGTAAACCAGTTTGTTATGAGTTTGTTATTAGTTTTATGTATGGTAATGTCTAAAAAGTTGAGGCTATGGTTTGTTTCCTCTTCTATCGTGAACTTTAATTTGTTATGGTAATAGTTAAATTCTTGTAATATTATTTGTTTATCTTTCTGTTTTATAATGGCAAAAAAGTCATCTACATATTTGGTAATATATTTTATTTCGATGTTTTTGGATTTAAGATTGTCTAGTGTGTAGTCTAATAGGTCATCTAAGACTATTTCCGCTATTATTGGAGAAAGTGGGTTCCCCATAGGCATACCATAATTTTGTATGTAAATATTGTTGTCAAACATAAAATAATTATTGTCTCTTAAACAAAAGTCAAGTATTTTGATAAATGTATTTTTTGGGATGCTGGTGTGAGCTTTTATTGTTTCCCATTTTTTAATAATTATTTTAATGGCTAAATGTATCGGGATATTTGTAAATAGTGATACGACGTCGAGAGATATCATCAAATCATTTTGTTCTATGTCTATTTCTTGTATATCTTTCTTAAGTTGTGTTGAGTTTTTAATGTTATATTTGGTGTTAGTTAAATTCTTTAGTATTATACCTATGTATTTTGATAGTTGATAGGCTGGGAGTTCATATGACGCTGCTATTGGTCGCATTGGCATGTCCTGTTTGTGAATTTTCGGTTGTCCATATAATTGTGGTGCGTTAGCTGCATTGCATCTTAGTTTAAATTTAGTAAATGTTTCTATGTGGTTATTTTTATGTAGTTCAGTAATGATAGAATTGTTTTTATTAGTTAATTTTTCCGTTGGATCTGTTCGGCTTATTTTGTATGTGGTTTTATCTTCTAGGAGTTTGTTCATCTGCTTCATATAATGTTCTTTGTACATAAGTACTGTTTTATTTCCTTTATCTGATTTAGTAATTATTATATCGCTTTTGTGTCGTTTTAATAAGTTCAATGTGTCTTGATATGTTTTTAATATAAATCTGTCAATATGATTTATGTTGTGGTTTCTAAGATTGTATTGTAGTTGATGTGTTAAAAAGGTTCTTGCTTTTTCTTTATCTTTTTCAGTTTTAGCAAAGGAGAAACAGTATTCAAAATCAGCAATTAAGTTTATGATGTTTATGTTATGTTTTTGTGTTGGGAGTGCAAATTTTTTCCCCATGGAAAGAATCCATTGACATTCTTCTGGGATATTTATGTTTGTTAGATTAATGAACCATTCTTTATTATATTTAATTCCGATTTTTTGTTTCAATATAGTCAATAGTTGTTCTATTTTTTTATTGTGTGTATTTTCTCGTATACTTTTAACTTTATGTTGTGTTTCGACCTGTATATCCATGAATTCTGCAAAATCCTCTTCTGTTAATATATTTTTTATTTTCGATCTAAGTAAGTTAATATGTTTTAGTTCTGTGTTAATAGTTCTATTGCTGTCAGAGATTTCTAGTTTTAAGATTTTGTAGTGAAAATTGTTGGTTATATTCGTTAATTCTTTTGTTGTTGTGTTGTTTTTGTTGTTAAAGTTGTAACCAAGTTTCTTTGTAATGTTGGTGATGTGTTTCGGGTAAATGCCATAATCTTTACAAGAAAGCAAAAATTTAATTTCTGCTCGTTTTATTGTAATTATTCTTTCGGTGTTAATGTATTGTTTAAGTAAAGATGTGGTGTGTGTGTTGTATTTGTAGCTTATGTGTTGAAAAAATCCACTCATTTTGTTGGTGTAATTGATGCTATTCTTAATTATTTGGAGTCAGGCTTACCAATTAAATATTTTGATATGTTCCTAATGACCAGTGATTGTAATTACTTGTTGTGATATTAAGCTTCCTATGGTCGTCCTAAGCAGGAATAATTAAAACAAATATGCTGTAATTTTGTTTTCTGTCTGCGACGTTTCGACACTATGGTTGGTGTCCTCATCAGGCGTCTAATTTTATTTAATAATAATTAAGAATATACATTTATTATCACTTAACAAATTTATGTGAATTTTTTTTATAAAATAATTGTTACCTTAATAGTATTATTACACACTTAATCTAAATTTTACATTTTAATTTTATTTATTAAGTACTAAATTGTACGTGTTACTAATGTGATCACTGTCTTCTTTAATGTTTACTGTTTTGTCAATATGTTTCTTAATATGCAAACTTTCAAGTGTTATTCTTTTATTTGTTTTTGTCTCTCTTTCCAAGACTTTGATGTTGTCAAAATCAAAGTTGTGTTTATTGTCAAATGCATGTTGAGAGAGAGCTGTTGTTGTTATTCCTTTCTCAACTGTTCGTTTATGTTCTTTCAACCTAATCTCTAATTGTCTTAGGACGACCATAGGAAGCTTAATATCACAACAAGTAATTACAATCACTGGTCATTAGGAACATATCAAAATTTTTTATTTTTTATTTTGTATTTTTTATTATTTATTTTTTATTTTTTATTTTTTATTTTTTATATTTTATTTTTCATTTTTCATTTTTTATTTTTTATTTTTTATTTCTTATTTTTTATTTTTTATTTTTTATTTTTTATTTTTTATTTTTTAATTTTTATTATTTATTTTTTATTTTTTATTTTTCATTTTTCATTTTTTATTTTTTATTTTTTATTTTTTATTATTTATTTTTTATTTTTTATTTTTTATTTCTTATTTTTTATTTTTCATTTTTCATTTTCCATTTTCCATTTTTCATTTTTAAATTTTTATTATTATTTATTTATTTATTTATATTAATTACAATACAAAGTAAATTTGTATTCTAATTTTGGGTCCAGGGATAAGCCGGGTGACAAAGACCATTTGGCTGGTTTTTGCAGCGATATACCAAAGCCTCTGGTGGGAATCGAACCCACGACCCCCGTATGATAGGCGAGCACGCTACCACGCTATTTTTATTTTTTGAATTTTTATTTTTCGTTCTTAATTTTTCATCTTTCATTATTCATTTTTAATTTTTTAATTTTCATTTTCAATTTTCATTTTTTATTTTTCATTTTTCGTTTTTCTTTTTTCATTTTTTATTTTTATTTTTTCATTTTTTATTTTTCATTTTTCGTTTTTCTTTTTTCATTTTTTATTTTTATTTTTTCATTTTTAATTTTTCATTTTTAATTTTTATTTTTTTTTTATTCCATTTTTAATTTTTTATTTTATATTTTTTATTTTTCATTTTCCATTTTTTATTTTTCAATTTTTATTTTTCATATTTCATTTTTCAATTTTTATTTTTCATTTTTAATTTTTTAATTTTCATTTTCATTTTTTATTTTCCATTTTTCGTTTTTCATTTTTAATTTTTTATTTTTCGTTATTCATTTTTCGTTTTTCATTTTTCATTTTTCATTTTTAATTTTTCGTTTTTCTTTTTTCATTTTTATTTTTTCATTTTTAATTTTTCATTTTTAATTTTTATTTTTTTTTCCATTTTTCATTTTTTATTTTATATTTTTCATTTTCCATTTTTCAATTTTTATTTTTAATTTTTCATTTTTCAATTTTTATTTTTCATTTTTTAATTTTCATTTTCATTTTTTATTTTTCGTTTTTCATTTTTCATTTTTAATTTTTTATTTTTCGTTTTTAATTTTTCATTTTTCATTTTTAATTTTTCTTTTTTCATTTTTAATTTTTAAATTTTAATTTTTTATTCTTAATTTCTGATTTTTTATTTTTCATTTTCAAAAATGTTACTACATATTGTAATTTTTTCAGCAATACAATCATAAGTCACACCGATTTTGTCTTACGTCTTACGCTGTTTTTGTGATTGTATTGTGAAATAGATTTTTACCCCCCCCCCCCCCCCTGCACGTATAGATGTTTACACAACAAAAGCTTTATTTCGATTCCTAAAAAGGAAAAAAAATATTTTTTATAAAACGTAACAAGATTTCGTAAAATTTCTAAAGGCTGCACTAAATTTAAATTCGAAAATTAAAGAAACTTTATCATAATATTCTTCAAAAATAAGTACGAAAGATTTTTTAAAATAAAATCTTGTATGATTATTTTCAGTGTATGCATGAAAAATATTAAAAAAAAGTATTTAAACATATTTCTGAAAATTTAAAATTATACGAGTATTGTTTTCAACAAAATTCTTTTATATCGCTTTACCCGACTGTTTAGAAGCATAATATCAAATACAGTTTGTCAAGGAAATCTTAGCACAGTAAAAAAAAAAGTTGAAAATGTTATTATCATTTAAGAATTTCAACAACAAATTCTTCATATTTGACCGATTACAGCTTAAATGTGCAAATATTTATTTGACAGCATAGAAATTGAAATGTTGTACTTTTCTAATATTCATTACAACATTTTTTTTATTGAAGTTGAACTTTTTTTGTATTCATTGTATTAATAAACATATATAAAAGCTAAGATGAGAAAAAAAAAAAAAACAGAAAAGATCTGGATATTTGAGTTAGAAATCAATGTTTCTTCTGAAGTTTTTAATTTTTTTTCCTTATGTGCAAAGATTTTATTGACAAACTGTATATATCAGTTTTTTTTTTTAATTTTATTTATTTCAATATAACTATTATGCATTCTGATTAAAGCCTCAGCCCCAATACTGGTATAAAAGAGGCTAGATGGCAATTTTAGTTAATTCATCGCTAAATTACATTCTTATATAAAAAAATATTCATAGTGTTTGGCTGTACCAAAGAAGTGTTTTTAGGTTGTTTAATAAAAGGATTTTAGGTTCTCTTTTAAATGTAAAAAAAAAACAAAATATTTATTTTATTATATTCAATACGACCAGCAACACACGACGACATCTTGTTAACGATAAACTTGCCCTTGCTTTGTAACTCTATGTGTAATTTACATATTTTGTTGAAGCTGAATTTATAAATTGCTTATACCTCTAACACATTTGAAAATGAACATTATTAGTTCCATTTTATATAACTGGCAGAGCCCAGCCCTCGAAATTCGAGTGCGAATTCTAGGAAATTATATTTTTTTCATTTAATAAATAATTTTATAAGAGCCTAAAGGTATGCTAATCAATTTTAGCCAACTCACAATTCAATACAGGGCTTTTGATATTTATAATAAACGCACACGCAGTATGTGTTTTATGTATGTGTTAGTAGCAACTTTCAATGAGCATTACTTTAAAAAAATTTTCTAGACGGTTCAATCTGTAAATCTGGTGGATAGCTAAAAAGGAATGCCTTTCAAATGAGGTATGTTTGGTCAAAATTGAAATAAAACTGACAAAGTTACATCGGTCACAAGAAATGGTCTTGCCTATTAATATTATAGATATTCCAATTCTACGGTTGTATCAATCAAAACCAGTAGGCAGTTTATCAGAAAAAATATAATTTTTAAACGCAATCGAGTTCCATTATCATAGTTGCCATATGCCTAAAATTAGCACACTTTTAGGTGACATACAAGGTGGTCCAAATGCCTTTGGACTCTAATTTATGTGTGTTCAACAAATATTTATAATGAAATAAATTAAATGAATTAAATAGATTAAAAAAACATTGAAAGCAATAAATTGAATGAAAAAATAAAATTTCCTAGAATTTGCACTCGAATTTCGAGGGCTGGGCACTGCTAGTAGAAACTAAAATAACAAAGTTTTTGAATTTTAATTAATAATAATTTCTTCTAAAATATTTTCACAAAAATTTTTATACCTTTTACCCTATAATGCCTTTAGGCTGATGTTTGTAATTACAAAAAATATTTCACCTAGAGCCATTTTTCATTATACCGATCGACTCAGGGTCACTTTCTGAGTCGATTTGGTGATGTCAGTCGGTCCGTCTGTGTGTCCATGTAAATCTTGTAATTAAGCTACAGGTCGCAAATTTCCATATATTTTGATGAAATTGTGTATATTTGCTCCTATCGGTCATAGGATGAACGCTATTGAAACTGGTGAAAATCGGTTCATGTTCAGATCTAGTCCTCATACAAATGACCTCTATGAGATCGACTTAAATTGCTATAATATCCAAATTATCCTATAGAACTCGGCCAAATTACGTTTTTGTATGTTAATTATATTCAATAATTAGTAGTTCAAAAATTAAACCTATAGGACAATTCTTGGTCATAGCCCGATATGAATCTGATTCCCGATTTTTGGTAAATCTATCAAAAAAACAAAAATATTTCATAGATTTTTCTCAAATTTGGTTTGCACCTGTTTTTGAAAAAAAAATAGTGATCATACTAAATAAGGTCAGGATCGGTCCATTTTTCGTCCTAGTATGGGGACTAAATATAGCAGCCGATAGAACTTTTTCATATCCAAGGCAAAAAAAATAATAACAATGCCACTCAAATTTGGTTTATGCTTATTTTCTATATCTAATTAGTTGGACCTAGAGATAGGGTCTCTAAACGCATGGTATAGGGTATCGTATAGCCGTTCTAGACTGCCTATAATTTTCTTACATGTTTTTCATAAATTTTTCATAAAATTTTTATTTTACTTTTTGTTAACAAAAATTTTTTTTTAAAGAAGCATTCTGTACCGATTCCCATTGTTTAAATCAAACAGAAAATCATATATTGCGATCTGTTTCTGAACAAACGGTAACTTTAGAGAATTGTTGATTTAAGACCTGTAAAATATAAACAATTTTCTTTTAGTTTTTAGGCTAAAAATTTACAGCTAAAATCATCAAATTAAGCTTGTACCTAAAAATATATCTATCTATTATAAAAGCCTTAAATTATTTACAATCTTTTTCTCCAAGTGTATTTTCTTTATTATATGTTAGTAATTTGATCTAATCTCAAAAAAAAAAAAAAATAATTCATTTAATCAGTTTAAGACTTTCTATCATATGAAGGGGTTTTAATCAGCATTACACACTACTCCACACACAATTAGGAATAGCTCATGTTTACCAAAAGGTGCCGAATTTATTGATTAAATTGAAAACATCTTAACAATGTTCCAAAATGTTTTGTAAATAACTCGTATTGTTCATTTTGTGTAGAAATCGAAAACAATACCAAACCAAGATCTTATTGAAGGCGGCAAATATTAAAAATCCTATTGAAATTTGAAAATTAGTTAGATACGACTACGAGTACGAGTATGAGTATGCCTATGAGTACTTATTGTTACGAGTATACCCACACGCTGCAAAGTGCAAGGTACTTTCTTACATAATATTTTATTGTATTTTGCAAGTAATTTTCATTAGAAAGGTTTTTTTTTTTATTCAATAAAAAACGTATTAAAGAACTTCATCCACACATATCTTGACAAATTGATTGCGATTAAGTAATAAGATATGTGAATTCATATCAAGGTTTTGTAAAAGTCTTTTTTATTTAATCTTAGATCGGAGTATAAAAAAAAAAACGAAGACAACTGAATGGGGGATGGTGTAACTTAAGAGGCATGTGTAATAGGTAATTTGATCGTAAATGATGTGTGTGTAGTGTTAAAAAACTATTGATTAAATGGATTTTTACCCTTCACTAATGGGTTAGATAATGTTTGATGTTATACGACTTTTTTTTTTCTTTTTGGTAAAAGGTGTTTAGAGCATAATCTGAGCTCGTTGATCCTGCCAGGTTTTTTGTGTTTTTTCTTGCAAAATGTTATCGCATATTGTTGAAAGAACAAAATAAGCTTCTGTTATGGAGTTCATTATTATACGCGTACGAATATCTCAAAAATATGATCGTTTTGGATTTTTCGCATTAAAAACAAAAGGTTTTTGAAACAAATGGCCATATGGATTGGATCGTTGAAAAACTCATGGTGAAAATATTATTTCTTTGAAAATAGGGTTAAAATACTCCTCTTTTTTGGTATATTTATATAAAGAGGAATTCATAAAACAAATTTTTATATATACAATTTTTATATGAAAGGGCTAACAATTAAAGAGTTAAATATTTACTGAACTTATGTTCAGTTCGTGGTCTTCTGGATTTTTTACCAAATGGGCGGTATCGGGAAAGAGGGCGTGGAGTTTTCCCACTATGCTAAACTTTATGTGAGCTTATTAATTATAAGTCTGTGTTGTCGAGGCGAAAAATGGGTGGGATCAGACATAAGGGCATGTAATATCTTGATAAATAAGAAAGCAAAGTATTTGAAAATATTTGTGCGCCCATAACTTATTGATTTAGGTGGTCATGCTAATAATCTAACCCATAAAAAAACAAGTTTTTATTAAAACTCTTTCTTTCCGTATGCAATGAGTGACTGAGGGTGACTATGCGTGACTGTCTTTAACTTAATATTTGGTGACAACAAGTCTGTGGACCAAGTTTCAGATCGATCGGATTAGGGGAAGTGAGGTTTTAATCTCTCCTTGACTGTGCCTGACTATGCGTGACTGTGCCTGAGTATGTCAAAGTTAATCTTTTTTCACGGCAAGTCTATCGACTACGTTTCAGATCGATTGGGTAGGGGGAAATGGGTTTTAAAGCACTCCGTGACTGTGCGTGACCATGCGTGACTGTGCGTTGCTACCCAAAATTAATCCATAGTTACAACAAGATTATAGGCCAAGTTTCAGATCAATTGGATGAGGGGAAATGGGGTTGCTCCATGACAGAAAGACAGAGAGTATGAGTTGAAAGAAAGAGTTTAAAAATAAAGAAAACAGTTAAAGGAATTGCGAAAAAAGGTAAAAGGAAGTTTCGATGAAAAAATTCATTGGAGTTTTTTAGAGCACGAAATTATTCCTAAAGGGACACAGCTGATAGAATGTTGCTGCCGTTTTGTGAAATTTCTTAGAATAGTGTGTCTGGAATAGAACTTTGTTGGTCAATAATTGGCGTGTCTTTAAATTGCTTATCGGAGTTATTACAGCTGGATTAACAGCATTGATGTATAACTTGTGGTTTGGGAAATTGAATTGTAAACATTTCATTATGTATAGTAACTAGCAGAGCCCAGCCCTCGAAATGCGAGTGCGAATTCAAGGAAATTTTATTTTTTCATTTAATAAATAATTTTATAAGAGCCTAAATGTATGCTAATCAATTTTAGCCAATTCACAATTCAAAACTTTATAAATAAAATTCATTAAATTTCATTATAAATATTTGTTGAACACACAGAAGATATATAAATGGGTTTGTTAATAAATAATTTTAATGTAGCCTAAAGATATGCTAAGCAATTTTATCGAATTTACAGTTCAACACAGGGCTCTTGATATTTATAATAACCACACACACACACACACACAGTATGTGTTTTATGTATGTGTTAGTAGAAAATTTAAATGAGCATTACTCAAAAAAATGTTCCAGACGGTGCAAGTCTGTACATCTGATGAATAGCTCAAAAAAAATACCTTTCAAATGAGGTTTGTTTGGTGAAAATCGGTTATTAACTATAATTTTTATATCGGTCACAAGAAATTGCCTTGCCTATTAATTATACATTTTTAGGAAAGTTCTAAAGAGTCAAGGCTAACAATTTTTGATGTGTAAACATCTGTACGCGCAGGGGGTAAAAATCTATTTCTCAATACAATCACAAAAACAGCGTAAGATGTAAGATGTAAGACGTAAGACTATATCGGTGTGACTTAAGATTGCATTGGTGAAAATATTATGACATGTAATATCTTTTTGTTTCTGTTTTCTGCAGTAATATTTCTTCACTTTTTATAAACATTTATAATTAATTTCTTCAAACATTTAAAAGTATTCTTAACGTTTTAATTTATTCCATATAAATAACACAATTATCACTGCATTTAATATTAATGCTAATCAAACATAAATAAAAAATAAATAAAAATAAAAAATAAACGAATTACAGTTAAAAGGTAAGTGTTTGGATATAAAATGGAGGGACAAATCATTGGAAAGTGTTTGGAGAAAAAAATTAAGGCACGATTTCATTAGGAACTGTTTGGAGATAAAATGAGGGAGCGAATAGCGTTATAAAATCGTTTTGAAATATGAAAAATTAAAAATTAAAAACAAAAAATGAAAAATGAGAAATGAAAATTAAAAAATGAAAAATCAAAAATGAAAAATGAAAAATGGAAAATGAATAATAAAGAATGAAAAAGAGAAATGAAAATGAAAATTGAAAAATAAAAAATTAAAAATAAAAAAAGAAAAATAAAAAATTAAAAATTTAAAATTAATTTTAAAATTTAGTGGTCCCCAACAATACAGCCTTGAAACTATACGGTAAAGATATAAAATTCGTAGCAGAACATACATTTTTAGGATTAACTTTTGACAAAAAAACTAACATTTAAGACCCACATTCAGAACATTAAGGCTAAGGCTAACTCCAAGCTAAATATAATTAAAATGCTAAGATGCTCTCAATACGGATCTGATCCAAAAACCCTTCTTAGAATATTGTGCTCTATTGTTCTTCCAACTATAGACTACGCGTCAATAATATATTCATCTGCCACCAATACAGACTTAAAAACATTGGAACCAATCCTAAACACAGGAATAAGGCTTTCTATTGGAGCCTTTAGAACCAGTCCAGCTAAAAGCCTACAAGTTATAGCCTCATGCCCACCCCTTTACTTGAGAAGATTAAAGTTCTTGCTCAACTACACACTTAAAATATTTTCGCTACAAAATCATCCGCTATACGGAAAAATCACTGATACGACAAAAATTAACCAATTCCGACTTCAATCAAAAAACAAAAAATATATACCCTTTTACGTAACGGCTCATGAAGAGTTCAACAAAGTTATTTCAAAATATACAATTAATACAAATAATATAGAAAACATAACGAACTCTCTTATACCACCTTGGAGCTTTGAAATATTAATATAGATTTTTCCCTTGCATATACAAATAAACGAGATATGACCTCTTTTGAAATTAAACAGAAATTCTTGGAATTAGTTAATATCAAATACTCAAATCATAGTCAGTTTTTTTACTGACGGTTCTGTTATCAACGAGAAAGCTGGCTTTGCAGTTTTTGGTGAGAATATCGCCATATCAAAGCGTATTCATAATCTTTCCTCTATATATTCCAGTGAATTATTAGCAATTAAAACATGTCTAGAAAATCTTGAAAACTTTTTAAAAAACACACTTATTATATCTGACAGTAAAAGCGCCCTAGAAGGACTACAAGATCCTTTTAACAACAACATGATTATACAACAAATGCGAACATTAATAACTTCCTTAAATAATCATAAAATTACCCTATTATGGGTACCTAGCCACTTAAACATAGGTGGAAACGAAAAAGTTGACCAGCTCGCCAAAAATTCTTTAAAAAATGACATATCTACTGAATATAAATTTCAATACTCAGACTACAGGCAATACATTGGAAAATACATTTTTGACATCTGGAATGATTTATGGAAAGATAATAACGAAACAAAATTATTTAAAATTCAAAAAAACATATCGCACAAATTTAGAATACCTAATATACCAAAAACTGACTTTATTAAACTAAATAGACTTAAAATAGGTCATTCTTTATTTTCACATAAATATATTATTAATAAGACACAACCCCCAGGTTGTGAGTGCGGGCAAATACTAACCATCTCTCACATATTTAATGAATGCAATCTTCTGCAGGACAAACGTTCAAAATATAAAATAAATAACATTAATATCCTTCTAAGAGAAAATGAATTTGAAAAAATTAAAAAATTCTTGACTGAAATAAATATTTATAATTCGATTTAAATCCACATATGTATATAAAACAAGTAAGAAAATTATAGTCGGTCTAGCCCGACTATACGATACCCTATACCATGGTTTAGAGACCCAATCTCTTCGGTCCAACTAATTGGATATAGCAAATAAGCATAAACCAAATTTGAGTGGCATTTTTATTAATTTTTTTGGCTGCAGATATGAAAAAGTTCATATCGGATGATATGTCTATATGGGGACTAGGTCCAAAAAATGACCGATCCTGACCATATTTGGTAAAGTCACTTACACTTTGAAAAAATATATACAAACCAAATTTGAGAAAAATCTGTGCAATATTTTTGTTTTTTGATAGATTTAAGTGAAGATCGGGAAGCAGCTCTATATATGGCCTATGACTAAGAGTTGTCCAATAGGGATCATTTTTGGACTACTGATTAATGGATGTAATATATACATACAAACCCAAGATTTGTATGATAATTTGGATTTTATGGCAATATAGGCTGATTTCATATGGGTCATTTGTATGGGGGCTAGGTCTGAACATGGACCGATTCTCACCAATTTCAACAGCGTTCATCCCATGGCCGATAAAAGATCAAATACCAAATTTCATCAAAATATATTCATATTTGCGACCTGAAGTTTGATTACAAGCTTTACATGGACACACAGACGGACGGACGGACGGACGGACGGACGGACGGACGGACGGACATCGTTAAATCGAATCAGATAGTGATTCTGATTCGATCGGTATAATTAAAGATGGGTGTAGGTCAAATATTTTTGGTTGTTACAAACAGCAGCACAAAGTCATTATACCCAAACCACATAGTGGTATAGGGTATAAAAATAATGTAAATATGTATATATTAAATAGAATATAAGTCCCTATGTAAAATTAACTGGCCTATATAACCTAATTGTGTTGGGGCCTCTTATAATACCAAATAAATAAATAAATAAAAATTTAATATGAACAAGTAAGAAAATTATAGTCGGTCTAGACCGGCTATATGATACCCTATACCATGGTTTAGAGACCCTATCTTTCGGTCCAACTACTTCGATATAGAAAATAAGCATAAACCAAATTTGAGTGGGATTTTTATTAATTTTTTTGGCTGCAGATATGAAAAAGTTGATATCGGATGCTATATCTATAAAGGGACTAGGTCCAAAAATGGACCGATCCTGATCATGTTTGGTAAAGTCTCTTGTATTTTGCAAAAATATGTACAAACAAAATTTGAGAAGAATCAGTGCAATATTTTTGTTTTTTAATAGATTTAAGTGAAGATCGGGAAGCAGCTCTATATGGGGTCAAAGGAATCATTTTTGGACTACTCATTAGTGGATGTAATGAACGCATAAAAACCCAATTTGAGTAAGATCTATATGACAATTTGGATCTTATGGCAATTTATGTCGATTTCATATGGGTAATTTGTATGGGGGCTAGGTCTGAACATCGACCGATTCTCACCAATTTCAATAGCGTTCATCCCATGGCCGATAAAAGCTTATATACTAAATTTCATCAAAATATATTCATATTTGCGACCTGCAGTTTGATTACAAGCTTTACATGGACACACAGACGGACGGACGGACGGACGGACGGACGGACGGACGGACATTGTTAAATCAACTCAGAAAGTGATTCTGATTCGATCGGTATAATTAAAGATGGGTCGAGGTCAAATATTTTTGGTTGTTACAAACAGCAGCACAGTCATTATACCCAAACCACATAGTGGTATAGGGTATAAAAATGAAAAATAGAAAATGAAAAATAAAAAATGAAAAATAAAAAATAGAAAATGAAAAATAAAAAATGAAAAATAAAAAATGAAAAATAAAAAATAAAAAATGAAAAATAGAAAATGAAAATTAAAAAATGAAAAATAAAAAATAAAAAATGAAAAATGAAAAAGGAAAATGAAAATTGAAAAATTAAAATAAAAAATTAAAAATAAAAAATGGAAAATAAAAAATGAAAAACGAAAAATTAAAAATTAACCAGTTGAAATAATAATAAATATTTTTATATTAGCAGAGCCCCTGCAGCTGATACATAGATGACGCTTTCTGTTTGATTTTAAAAAAGTGCCACAAAAGTATCTTTAATTACTAGGTGTTTACACATCTACCCTGTGGTCGGACCCACATGATTGTTTTTTTTTTATAAAGTTTTCAAGAAAATTTTCCAATGAACATTCTCGTGAATGAACATTTTATTATAAATCTATAATATTAATAGCCTAAGCGATTTCTTGTGACCGATGTTTTGTTCTACCATTTTATACTCATTTTGACCAAACGTATATTATTTGAAAGGTATTTCTTTTTAGCTGATTAGCAGTTTTACAGATTTTTAAAATTTTCCTTTATTTTGAGTAAACTGCATTTAAAGTTGCTGCTAACACATACATAAAAATATACAATGCTATAGGTGTGTTTATTAAATTTGTTAATGTGTTTGTAATAAAAATGAGTTTGTTTTTGTGTTAATTTGTGAATTGGCTATAATTGATTAGCACTCCTTTAGGGACTTTATTTAATGAAAAAATACAATTTCCTAGAATTTGCGCTCGAATTTCTAGGGCTGGAATCTGCAAGTAATTATTATTTATTATTGAATTATTTGCATCGCCCTTCGGTATAACTGGTTTAACACCAAACAAACTTCTATTATCAAAGGAATTCGTGAAATTTTTGAAGAAGAATAAAACAACCTAACACTTTTATCATTCACGCCACTTATTGGTTCTTTTATTTATAAACAAAAAAGAAAAGATATAAAAAAACAAATAAATAAGTGGTGTAATCTTTATTTTTCATAAAATAAATTTACAAAATTAGTGGCTTCTTCTGCAGCTTTCAAACCAACCAAACGTTCATTTCCATTCGGTGTAAACAACAAAAATGCTAGTGACAACAAAGTGCTTAAGTAGGCTTATCAGTTCATGTATTATACCTAATTTAAATCCAACAGTCATTTATTATTTTTGATTTACCAAAAAAAAAAAAATTAATAGAAAAACAAAAACAAAAACAAAAACAACAAAACAGAAAGCGAGAACCTAAAATAACACATCAACACATTGTCATTATAGATGAAGTTAGAAACACTAAGATCTTAATTTATATACGATGTGGCTTTTTTAGCATAATTTTAATTTCAATAATAACAACAACAAAACAAAAAAAAAAAAAAAAAAATAAAAAATAAAGTTAAAAGAAGAAAAAAAAAATATATTGTGTTAACATTTATATGTAGATCTTGGTAAATGGTTACATATAAATATTTGGTGTGCTACCTGTGACTAAAAAAGCCAAGACGGCGGCCCAGTCAGCATACAATATAACTTAAATGTGCTGCTGCAAACATTTGTAGAACCTTTTTGTCTCGAAATTACTCGTTGTATTGTCAGACCAGCGGAAAGCACAGTTGTAAAATATCTAATAGATATAAAAACAGCGCCCACTTTCACATAATTTTTTGTGTTTTTTTTTTATATTTTTTATTCGAATATTCATACGTATTGACTTGTAGTGTTTTGAATTGGTGTTTTTATTTGATTGTTGTTTTTGTTGTTGTTGTTGTTTTGTTTAATATCAGTAATAATGCATACCAATTTAAATATTTATGCATTTTATAATTTTTATAGTTTTTATGAGTTTTTAAAAACTCAAAACATTATGAGTTCGTTAGCATATTGTTGTTGTTCTTTTATATTAATGTATAAAATGATCTTCTTTGAAGGATGCCGATAAAGAATTTCCAAATTTAGTCGTTTTGATGTTGGTGATAATCTGTAGTTCCATTGCTTTTGAAGGTAATAAAAGTAAATTGTTTGAACCAAATTTGGTAGGTTCCATTTGATAAGAAAATTATTTAGAGCAAATGCTGAGCTGTACCATGTGGTCTGTTACCATAACCCTAATGGACGCTGCACAGTGGCTGAAATTCGTTTTTCATTGGCCGAAAATCTGTAACTTTAGAACCGATCAAAATATTTTAGTATTTTTTTCCAATGAGTATATATTTAGTTGAGTCAGTTTTAATTGCATTTAAATTTATTGAATACTTTTTAAGGAATTCTAGGTCAAAGTTGAACTTTTAATTTTTTTAACTTTTAGTGTGAAATATGGGTTTTTATTTTTATTTACTAAAAAATGTCATATTTGGATTTTAAAAATAATTATAAGCATTTTTTGTAATAATGGGATTTTTTAAATGTTTACACTAAAAAAATTTCTGCTGTAAAAAAACTGGTAAAATCAACTGGAAATTTTGCTACTATTACTGAAAAATTAATAATTTTTTGCTGTCAAATTTTGCAAATTTGTTTACACTCAAAGAATATTTACACTCAAAAAAAAAAAAAAAAAAAAAGTTAGTAGTATAATCTAAAAGACTTGATATTACAACAGAAAAATTTATAATTTTTTGCTGTCAAATTTGTTAATTTTGGCAAAATAAATCTGCTGAACATTAGCGCAATGATTCTGATTGATGATTATATGAAAATAAGGGTTTTTATTTTTTTAATCTTTCTTATTTATTAAAACATTTCATACATATGTGGATAAAAGAACCTTAAAAAAACTGTAATAGATTTAAATAGCTTCTGTAACAATGGGACGTTCTGTTTATTATTATTATTTTTTTTACTAATACTATGTTTTAGTAATTATAATTATTATTAATGCAATTATAATACTAGCAGATTCTAGTGCTCGAAATTCAAGTGCAATTTCTAGGCAATTTTACTTTTCAACTTAGCCAATTCACAAACCAACACTTTTTTGGTTTATTATTATTGTGAATGCAGATAACAAACTCATTAAAAACACATTAACAAAGTTAATAAAACACACATACGAGTAGCATATGTATAATTTTGCGTATGTGTTAGTAGCAACTGTAAATGCAATATACTCAAAATAGAGGACAAAATTTAAAAATCTGTAAATATGGAAAACAGCTAAAAAGAAATACCTTTCAAATAATATACGTTTGGTCAAAATCGGGATAAGACGGTAGAACAAAACATCGGTCACAATAAATCGCCTAACCTATTAATATTATAGATTATCTGATTTAAATATTGATTGCAAATATTCCATATTTTGTTCTGTGTTATTTCTATTCTTTAGTAGTTTTTTGACTTCTTCATCTAAATCCCGATGTTCCACTTTCTATTGATTTCGAATACTAGAAATGAACGGATCTGACGTTGCCAATAATATATTAAATAGATCTTCATTTGTGGAATTTTCTAGTATTGCGCTCTCTATAGATCTCCAAGTTGAACCAAATAATATTTAATGATATTTTATGACCTGTTGCAGGCATATTTCTCCATGGGTACTTGGTTGTATATATTTTTGCTGTTTCTTCAGCATAATCTCCAAATTTTCTAGAGTCAATTTCTTCATTGCACGCAAGTACTTCTAGGATTATTTTAAATCTGAATCACATGCTGTTTCTGGATCTGAAAAGAAACTTCTTGCGGTATGGTCATCATTTTTATTACCTGACCCTTGTTTTTGCTGATCTATAATCAATCCAAATTTGTGATATTCATCTTTCGTTGTTTCTTATTGATCTTGAAGACCCGAAATCCTTATCATAACTGATTATTAGTATGTGTTCCATAAGTCGTATTCTTGCATGTAGAGGTGATAATCCAAATTCATATGCATCGGTATTATCTAATGATTTTGTCGCAACTTGGTTTAATTGGCTTGATGTTGCTTGGCACATGATGCAACCTTAGTCAAAGCCTTACCTAATTACCCTTGTGTGTTTTTATTACTTGTATTAGTGTATTGCTAGGTAAAATAAAAAAGTATAAAGAAGGCAGGTGATCTATTGTACTGCCCTCTGCTAAGCCCTAAGGAATCGAGGATGTTGGTTGGTTCTAGTAGTTTTATGTTGCTACCTGGTATTTGGAAAGAGCCCAGATGCTTTTTTCTTTTTTGCATTAATGCTCCACATTCCCCATTCTGCACATGGGGTTTTCTACGATTCCTATCCTGCTCAGATGTTCCCTGAGCCTACAGTGACCAGTTAAAATCCCGGTTAGTATTCTAATTCGGTTCTTCGACAACCCAATGCACGACCCAAATGTCTTATTGTTGTGCCACCCAACAAGAGTTTGGATTGTCTTAAGCCCAAGTAGCTCGAGAAAAGTTCCCGTCTAACATAATTCTCATGTTCCCTGAGTACGCCTTCCCATACTCCTTTTCCTATTCCACAAAACGGTTCCGGCCCTATTAATTTTGTGGAAGCTCCCCTTCTGGCTAGTTCATCAGCTTGCTCATTACCTTGAATCCCAATATGTCCCGGGACCCAACAAAGACTAACCTTGTTGTGTTTACCTAGCTCATTTAGTTTCCGTAGACAGTCCCATACTAACTTGGAGTCTACTTCATAGGAGCTTAGTGCTCGAATAGCAGCTTGACTATCTGATAGTATGGTTATGTCCCGTCTTTTGTGCTTCCTATTCAAGTTGATTTGTGCACATCTATCGATGGCATAAATTTCTGCTTGGAAAATTCTTGTGTATATTTCCATTGACTCAAAGTATTTGGTCCAAGGCCCGAAGACTCCAGCCCCTGTGCCACTTTCGGTTTTTGACCCATCTGTGTACCATTTGATTGTATCTTCTCTTAGAGAATATGCTGTGCTCAAATCACTCCATTCTCTCTTATTGCTAAGTTTTGTAACAAAGTACTTCCTGAAGTTATATTTCTTCTCGATCCTGTCCATGGGGCAATCTAGGAGGGAGTAATCATTAACTTGACTTATTCGGTTCTATTGCCCCTCATAAAGCCTGGATATAGGTTTGTCCCCCCTGATCCTGATTGCTGTTGCCAGGGCTTTCCTTTTTACCACTATATGTAGTGGACTTAGGTCCAATAGTGCTTCCAGCGATGCTGTTGGACATGTCCTCATTGCACTCGTTATCCCAATGCACGCTAATCTTTGTATTTTACTTAACTCCATTTGAGTTGACTTCAGATCTGTTCTTTTGGCCCACGCTATAGCCCCATAGGTCACAATTGGGCGGACCATCATAGAGTACATCCAGTGCAAGATGCTGGGTTTACATCCCCAGGTTTTACCCACTACCCTCCTGCGTATCATTGTAGCTCGCTTGGCTTTCTCAGTGATGTGGTCGACATGCGCCTTCCATGTTAACTTACTGTCCAGTACTATCCCCAGGTATTTCACTTCCACCTTTGGTTCGATGACTTCCCCCAGAATTTGACGGATTGATGTCCAATCCTGTTGCCCTACACCATTGACATATAATCCTCAACCCTCTTTGCACAATGTCGCATAGGGTTTCCTCGAATTTGCCTCTTGCTATTAAGACCATACCGTCTGCGTAGCCTTGACATTCTATTCCTGCTTCCGACAGTTTCATTAGTAATTCGTCCACAACTAGACTCCACATTAAGGGCGAAAGAACTCCTCCCTGTTGCCATCCTCTGGTTGTGTTGACGGCTATGGTCTCCCCTTCTGCTGTTGTTTCTAGTGGTCTCATATAGAGCACTTCTACCATCCATTTTGATGTCACTGAGTCTACTCCTCTTCGGTTTAATGAGCTTTCAATTACTTCGTGTGAAAGGCTCCTTCTATATCCAGGAAGGCACAAACGGCTATCATCTATTGATTTCTGAATAGTTTCCACTAGGCTAGTAAAAGCGGTCTCTGTTGATCTGCCCGCTCTATACGCATGCTGGTTTGGATGCAACGGCATCTGCTGTAATATCCCACATCTTAGATAGTTGTCTACAGCTTTTTCAAGTGTTTTCAGTATAAAGGATGTTAGGTTTATCGGTCTGAAGGATTTTGGATGTAGGGTGTCCTTCTTCCCCACTTTGGGTATGAACACCACTCTTGCCCTCCTCCATGCCTTTGGTATATACCCCAAGGCCAAGCTGCTACGCCCGATATTTATCATGAATGGTAATAATTCTTTCAAGCCCATTTGTAAGAGGGCAGGAAACATACCATCCGTTCCAGGGGCTTTATATGGTTGAAAAGTACCTAAAGCCCAATCATTCCCTAGAATAAATTTCAGCTGCAATTTGCCTGCTTGACATTCTTACTTACAAATATATCAAAAGGGTAGTGTATTTTGTAAGTAGATATCGTTACTAATAGAACAAATTTAACACACCATTGTATACCTATAGGGCTGTTTAAATGAACGTAATTTGAAATTTTTTGAGTAATTTCATTAAAATTAAAGAAGTGTTCTACCCATGGATCGTCACGAGTGCAAACGTATATATAGGGTTAAAGAGGACACTTTCACCTTTCTCCAAGTGGTATATGTTTATTGTTCCCTATCGTTCCCTAAAAGTTCTATTCCACTAAAATTTAAATTTGACAAAAATATAGTAGTTTAATAAATACTAATAGATTCCAGCGCTCGAAATTCGAGTGCAATTTCTAGGCAGCTTTATTTCTCAACTTAGCCAATTCACAAACCAACACTTTTATGGTTTGTTATTATTGTGAATGAAGATAACAAACTCATTAACAAACACATTAACAAATTTAATAAAACACACATAGCATATGTATAATTTTATGTATGTGTCAGTAGCAACTTTAAATGCAACTTACCCAGAATACTGTATAAAAAATTAAAAATCTGTAAAACTGCAAATCAGAAATACCTTTTAAATAATGTAAGTTTGATCAAAATCGGCATAAAATGGTAGAACAAAACATCGGTCACAAGAAATCGCCTAGCCTATTAATATTATAGATTTCATAAAGCCCCTAATATTAAACGGTAGGGTTGCTACCGCTTACAACAACTAAAGACCTATCGATGATAAGTTGCGAGTAGTAACCATTTATTTTTGATAAAACACAAAAAAATCTCCTTTTTCTGAGATTATAAAAGCAGTTGAGTTTGACAGCATGCCACGCCCACAATTGGCAATAGTTTAACCTAATAGCTACAAAATGGCGTTAAAATTTAAAAAATCGGTAACAAAAATTAAGACTTTTGGCCAATGAAATCAAAATTTCAGCCACAGTGCGGCGTTCTGAAGCAGTTCTTTAAAATAATCGATAACCAACTAAATAGAGGGAAAGTTTTCAGTTATTGTATAGTAAAAGTTTCCAATGTTTTGCAACAGCATGAAAATTAATACTTTTAAGATTTGTTTAGTGCTTTTTATGTTCATATTTTTTTCATTTTGTAATAAACACGATAATAAAATTGTTAAATTTAAAACTAATAAAAGAGTTTTTAATTTGAAGATCCAATTTTTTGGTATTGACCGTTAAAAGTTTCCATTGTATTGTACCTTACTATATATTGAGATTTGGCATAATATTAAAAGAATTTGATCAACAGTTGTGAACTTTCGTTGAGAACAAATATAATTAATTCTTTCAGGAAGTGAAAGTTCTCTATGAGATCGTTGCATAATTTGAAGAACTTGCAATAGAAATTCTGACGATTGCGAAAAACTTTATAATTTAATATCGCTCTTGCAATAAAATATATAATTAAAAATTATTAAGTTGTTGTTATTTGATCATATTTCTAACACTGACTTCACTTGCATTTCAGTCTTTCAACACTTATTGTCTGGTCCAAGTATGACGATTATATTAATACAGAAGGAGGCAGATAGCCTGTTTTACTGTGTGTGTGTGTGTGTGTTTGTCTGAGATTCACACTACGGTATTATTTATTTATGTATTACGAAACTGGTGTACCCCATTCTTTAATACTTTAAAGATATTATTTCGTTGTTGTTTGGGTTGTTCTTTTTAATCTTCAGGTGTGTAATCATTTGTGCTTCTCCTGTGTTGTCAACATATCAAACATGTTTTGTTGTTGTTGTTGTTGTTGCTGCTGCCATTGTTATTGTTATTAAAAGTGTACCCAAAGAAAATTATATCGCAAGGAAAACGGCCGAGCGGTATGCGTTTGATGCATTTCGAACAAAAAAGATGTTAAAGAAAAAAAAAGAAAAAAAAAAAACGTTGTTAATAGACCATCGTATTGGATACTATGCAATCCAAATGGACACAACAGCAGCCTAAATAAAGACATCACAGACATCGCGCAGCAGTTTAATAATTATGGATTTTAATCTTGACGTTTTCACCGCGAGAATGAAAATGAAATCATTTAATATTCAATACAAACATTTCGTTTTACTAATATTCAACCACAGAAACAGAGAAGATTTTATATTGCCAGATGTTTTTCATAAAGATTGTCCCCATATTGGTATATAAAATAGTGCCAAGTAGTCAAAGAAAACCGCCAATTTTGTGTCATATGTAAAAGGCCAGTTAGCCACACGTTGTTAAAATGTATCCGTACCGTAAATGTGACGTTGGCATTTAATGCAATTATAGAACGTAAAAAACGAAACAGCATGTTGCGGTGTAACATTAACCAAACTTTATCAGCTGTTCACAAATGTCACGTACAAACATAGCAAAAATCTATTTTCAACAGATGGGGATGTTCCGGTTACGTAATAGTTGAGTTCGGTAACTGCTCTGAATGCTTTTCATGTAACAGAAAAAAACAGCTGACACGTTTGGTTACGGTTACGTGTGGCTAACTAGGCCCTAAGGTACGAGCAGTGTGTAGAGTTATAGTTTAAATAGATGTTATTAAGGTAAAAATTATGAATTTAACCACAATTTTATTTCGACACTAAAAACTCTACCATCATAAGTTTTTTCACTTCAAGATTAGTTCGATCTAACATTATTTCACCTCAAAAATTAATTTGTTAATAGAATAATATTTCAACTAAAAATTTGCTATAAGTATTTTCCACCTTAAATATGGAAACAATGTATTTCGAGGGTATCCTAGATAAGACACAGGTGATTTGATAAAACACTACAATGGTGAATTATTTGCTTTCACCTTAATAGGGTTATCAATTCACTGTTTTAAGTTTCTTTTAAAATTTTCGACGCGAAAATTGTTAAAGTTAGTGCTTAGTGCTTTTTTTTAGTGTTATTTTTTAATATCAGTGACACCAAATATTTACTTTGTCGTTAGCAACACAAGTCGAATCTAATGTTGTAATTTTGTCAGTTATTGAAAATAGATGCCGATGATTCACCTGATGAAATGGCAATTTGTTGAATGAATATACAATAGAAGTTTGGAATGAAGTGAAATGATTTAAATCCGTTTGAAGCTTCAACTAATCTTGCTATTAAACTTGTGTCGCACTCTTATTCAAATGCTGAAGTTTAAAGGTTTTTTTTTTTAGCAACAGGAACCTTTTCAAATTCAGAATAAGAAATCGAATGTCATTTTATTCAGTTAATTCTGGACTTTACACCAAAATTTGATTGAAAAGAAAATATTTCTGTTGCGAAAGATTTCAAATACCAGATGAAGTAAATATCTACAATATTAATAGGTAAGGCGATTTCTTGTGACCGCTGATTTGTTCAACAGTTTTCTCCCGATTCTGACCAAATGTGTCTTATTTGAAAGGTATTTCTTTTTAGCTGTCCACTGCAATTACAGATTTTAAAATTTTTCATTTTTGAGTAAAATGCATTTAAAAGATCTACTAACAGATACATAAAATTATATAATCCCGTGTGTGTGTTTATTAAATGTAATGTATATGTGAGTTTGTTTTCTTCATTCACAATGTTAATTGTGTTGAATTGAAAAATATTTTGGACATAAACCATTCACATTAATAATTGTGTTGAATTTAAACGAATAACATAATCGGCATTTTAAAAGTGTTCAATTGTGAATTGGCTGAAATTGATTAGCATAACTTTAGAGTCTTATAACATAATTTATGAAGTGAAAAAATAAAATTTCCTATAATTTTCACTCGAATTTTGATGGCTGGGATCTGTTCGATAATTAGTAAAACATTAAAATTTTAAGTTTGTAACTACCAAAAATATTTGACCTAGACCCACCTTTTATTATACTGATTGACTCAGAATCATTCTCTGAGTCGATTTAGCGATATCCGTCCATCTGTCCGTCCGTCAGTCTGCGTGTCCATGTAAACCTTTTAATCAAACTACAGGTCGCAAATGTGAATACATTTTGATAAAATTTGGTAAGTTAGCTTCTATCGGCCATAGCATGAACGCTGCTGAAACTGGCGAAAATAGGTGCATGATCAGACATAGGCCCCATACAAATGACACATATGAAAGCGACTTAAATTGTCATATGATCCAAATTATCATATAGATCTCGGCCAAATTGAGTTTGTGTGTGTTTATTACACCCATGTGTGTGTTTATTACACCCATGTAGTCCAAAAATAAACCCTATAGGACAATTCTTAGTCATAGCCCCCATATAAAGCTGCTTCCCGATCTTCATTTAAATTTAAAAAAAAATAAAAATGTTGCACAGATTTTACTCAAAAAAAAAAAAAAAAAAAAAAAAATAAGTGACCTTACCAACTATGGTCAGGATCGGTCTATTTTTCGACCTAGTCCCCATATAAAGTAAAAAAATTAATAACAATGCCACTCAAATTTGGTTTATGCTTAGTTTCTATATCCAATTAGTTGGGCCTAAGAGATAGGGTCTCTAAAGGCATGGTAGAAGATATCATATAGTCGGTCTAGAGCGACTATAATTTTCTTACTTTACTTTGATTTTCTGTTACTTTCACAGTTTAATTATACCCTCCACTCCAGTGTATATATAAGTTTGTCATTCCGTTTGTAATAATTAGAAAAAAAATTTTGGACCCCATAAAATATATATATTTGTGATCCTTATAACAACCGGAGTTGATATAGCGATGTCCGTTTGTCCGTCTGTCCGTCTGTGGAAATCGCAATGACGGCATCAATCGGGCAGCTAGGGTACTCGTTGACATAAAAAATGATTCACTAACATCCTGAGAAGTTTGCTATTTAGAATCGTCCAAATCGGTCGATTAGGGCCCGAAATTTGAATGAAGAACTAAAAAAAGTCTTGAAAAAATATAATTTTCTATGTTGTTCTTGTCACGATCACGCCCTCAATAGGACAGCTAGGGTGATCATTTTTAGTGAGAATGATTCACCAAATTCATGGGAAGATTTCTATTTCAAAAATCATTAAAATCGGTGGAGCAGCTCCAGGGAAATCTCTGAAAAAGTAAAAAAAAAAAAATGAAAAACATGATATTTCTATATTGTTCTTGTTGTTATTCTAAATGTTGCATTGTTGTCATAGCTGAACTTATTGTTTTTGTGGTCGTTGTGGTAATAATATAATAAAATAAACCCTTTGTACATTTTTTTTATCAACTCTGGTAGAAAAATTTAAAAGTTTCCATTATTTTGGCATCACTAAAAAAATTTGTTAGATCATTTCTGTCATTGCTACGAGCCTGCCTGCAAAATTTCAAATCGAGTGGGTCACGGGAAAGTGGTTAAAAGCGATCCAAAATTTTTTCGACAAGCAGACACTACGAGTTAATATAAATGGAGTAAAAATTCACCAACATCTAAACCAAATAATGCTAAAATACCTAGTTGTTAATAAAAAAAAAAAAAACAATTGGGCAATTCGCAATGGGTAATATATCGTTGTATCTGTTGTATCGTGTATCACTTTACAATAGTGTAAAATTGTTGTTGGTAATTTTCACTGAAAAATCTGATACACGATCCAACTTCATTTGCTATGTTTAGTAAATGTTGTATATTGTATCATAACATATCAGTTCCAAGTGAATGCCAGTTTTTATGAAAAAGAAAAAACAAATACACAGAATTTTATCAGCATAAATAATAATAAAATAAAATATGGCAACTAATGCAAATAACGCAAATACGATAAGTTTATTTATATAAAAATTAATGTTTATATTTTTGGTATGTATTTCCTCTTTTAGTACCAACCAAAACATTTAACATTTTTTTTTCATTATAAATTAAAATGCAAGAGGTACGTAACTAAAACTCCAGGGTATATCTCACGACCAAAAAGCAAACACTAACAAGTGTTTTCTCTTATACAAAATAGCAGAAGCGACGAAGCGATCTTTCTTCGTTGGATCGAAAATTACTAAAGAAAGCGTTTTACAATATGAAAATACAACTGAGTGTTCACAACAAATGATTGTATTGTGTATTTCAATACAACATACAATATACAACACCTGTTGTGAATTGCCCAAATGTAAATTTAGCAAAAAAAATTTATGTATTAATTTATTTAAAGAGAAAAACACAAAAATAACGTTTGATGTTGTATTTTGTGTGTGTAATATTTACATACACATATTATATAATACAAATAATATACATATATTATATATATGTATGTATGTATGTATATTCATAGTAACTGCGTGTTAGAAATAAATCGGTATATTATTTTATTTACATAAAATTCTGCAATATTTTGTTGTGGGAAAATACATTTCTTTTGCATTAACAGAGTGTCACTTCATTTTGCTCAGCGTGACTATGCCACAGTAGATGGCGCCACAAATTTTGTTCTAATTAGCTTTCCAATAGTTATTTCTATTTTAACATGAATGTCAATATTTTCAACTAGATATCATACAGAACAATGTTAAGAGTATACACGGGCTGGTCTTTTATTATTTCATACGTTTTTTCATTATTCTTTTACAAATATGAACATAAGTTTGGCATATTAACTTTTTGTTGTCTTTACAAAATAGAGTTAACGAGTTCATCAATGAGTTTTTTGCTTACAAAACAGTTCTACATAGTTATATAGAACTATTATTCTGCTTTACCTACAAAATATCTAATTGCGATTACATCTAATTTTTAAAAATTGTTTATAATTAATAAAGCATTATTATTCACATAAATAGAAAATTGCACTTTTTAAATTTTACCAAATTTAAGAAAATATAAATTCTTATAAAAACTGAAATTAAAATTTCCAATTATAAATTAGAAAATATTAATTGAATTTCAGAAAATCATATCAAAACGTCAGAAATAATAATTTTAAATTTAGAAGACATCAATTGCATCTTTAATATATAAATTTTATTCGTTAAACACAAATTGAAATTCCCAAAAAAAAACACCAAATATGTTTACATTTAAAAATGTTTACATTTAAAAAAAAAAATATTGCCATTCAGGAGATATTAATAACTTTTCAGTACCGCGATTCAGTAACTTCTTTTAACGATAGTCGAATCGTAAAAAAAGAAAATTGCAAAATTATCAGTAAAATTTTTAAACGATATTCGCTATTGTTAAAGTCAGCTGTTGTTGTTATCTAAACGACAACCATTTTTCTGTTGTTTATTCAATCGATAAAAACTTAAATGTCGTCATGCATAAATAAAAATCATAAAATAGTGAAAATATTTTGCTTTTATTAAAAAACTTTTTTATATAAATAAAAAAATTAAATAGCATATTCAATTCATTATTTCATTTTCAAATAAATAAGCAGAAATATTAGTAAAAAAAATAAAGATATTAAACATAAACATAAAATCATCCTGTCAAACACGAAGTAATTTATTTTTTTCTATTCTTCTTTGTGTTTTTCGCTTATTTTGACAGAGATGCCACTCGCTTACAATTTAAATAAATAGAAAAATAGATTTGTCGACTGTCGTTAAGATGTATATACTTAGTGAATCACTTAATCCTTAGTGCAAACAACATTAGCTGTCGATATATTTTGCGATTGTCAGAACGTTGAATTTGAAATTTACAGAATCGCACTACAGAAAATATTAATTTAAATTCAATGAATTTAAGAAAACCTCAAATGATATTTAAGAATTGCGAACATAAAAATTGTTACATAAATAAACACAATTTGATTAGAATGTTATTTTTTATATATAAATTTTCACAATTTTTTTTGGATGAAAATTTGAAGTTTTTCAGAAAATAAAGATAACATTAAATTATTTTATTTAAAATGTTTGGGACTTTTGGTTTTTTGCGTTTGGCATCCCTAATTTGATTATTTATTATTATAAATTTATTCTCTAGGTTTTCAAAATATGGCAATATTTTAAAAAAAAGTTGAGAGAGCTTTTTTTCTTTTTGGTTATTATTTTGTTACTCCATCCGACATATATGGCCACAATGAAGAAATATTTGGCCAGTTAAAAGAAACTATACAGCCATCTCCAATACCCGGAAACGCATGCATATAGGTATATAACCAAAATGCATGGCGATCAGCAATCACGATGACCAAAAAGCAAACACCGAAGTAAATCCGAAATAATAGAAAAGACGAAAACCAACCCAAAGAATTTTCTTAAATAATTTGGTATTAAGTTTAACAAATTGTTTACTTTTTCCAATATTTTGTTTACATTTATTATCAATACTCAAACCGAAGTGGAGGGTATTAAAGATTCGGCACAGCCGAATTTAACACTCTTACTTGTTTTTAATTATTTCTAGTTTTAAAGAAACATTAAATTATTGGGAAAGCTCTTATTCCCAAGCATGCAGAATACCAGGGGCCAAATCACCCATTCGATATTGAGTAGAGTCAATCGAAATTCAGTATTTTGGTTTATTATTTAAAGAGGGCAGACAAATATTAGCCCCCTTTTCACTTTTACTTTTAACCTGGGCCCAAATTCGTTAACTGCGACAGAGTAAAATTATTCTTAGTATTTTATTTTGGTAAATACAAAAAAAATTTCGATCGAAAAATTTCGATAATGAATGCGGTGATTTGGCCCAGCACTTTTACTGCAAAAATAAAATATGAAAAATATAAAATGTAGTAATTTTTTCTTCAAAATTACGCGTTTTTTTTATATCGATTTTAGTGCTTTTTGATATTTTAGAGTTGACAACCCTCAACTTTTTTTACAATAAATTTTTTCACTACTCTAATATTAATTCTCATCTCTAAAAATATTATTTAATTTATTTATTTTCCCCTAGAAACACTTGAGTTCCTTGATCTGGCATCCCAACCGTTTGCCAAACATTAAGCAGCGCAGCGTTGAAAGAATGTTAAGAATCATTGTTATTAACATTTTGTCGTCTGTTTGTTGGTCGTTTTCATCGTTTTTTTTTTGTGATCTTCGTTAAGTTAAATTATGTTATATTTAATCGTTTCTTATGATTCGTTGCGGTTCGTTTTAAATATAAATTTTGGTTTGTTTTTGTTATTAATGTTGCCTTAATAAGCCGTAGATTGGCATTATTGTCGTTCTTTGCTTCGTTTAACATTAACGCTTTTAGTTTGATGTTATTAGCCCGGGGTATTTAAAAAATATTGTCACTTTTTGTGTTTTTTTTTTTTTTAATTTAAACCTCTACTGTAAGTGGTCATGGGTATATAGAAGTCTCTATCTGTATGTAACTTATCGAAATATGGGTTTGCAATTCGATAAACCAAAGTTATTTTTGATTCTAATAGCAAGCTTGGTTGATCTGTAGATGTCGTCTATTAGTGCGGGTTGTAGTGTTTGCTGAAAATTAGTAAAAATCAAAGTTCAACGGAGACAAAATATATTCATAATACTGTATTCAAATTAAAAGGTGACTTTTCAATTTAAGTCTCAACATGAAAATAAATCAAAATAAATTATTTTAACTCAACGTGAAAATAAATAATTTTAAATGATTTTAAATGATTTTAAATGATTTTATTTTCACGTTGATAAATACTACTTTTAAAATCAGTGACAAATTGCATGTCATTATCTTCTTTGGTTTAATAGTCAGGCCAAACTGTTTACAACAAAAATATTATTTGACAAATCTTTGTGTTTGTACCATGATGTCTCATTGGTTCTTCGAGATAATTTCGCACAAAATTCGACTCGTATCGATGCCTTATTTAGCACCGTGGAACTCCAATGAATTCTAAAGAGACACCGTTTTGAATCGCCTGAGGAGATAAAAAAGAATCGCTGCGCGCTTTAAAATCCACTCCGAAAATCGACTTTAAAAACTATTTCGAGGATTGGGTAAAAATTTAGTGTACAGCAGAGGAATTACTTTGAAGGCGGAAAAATTGAAATTGCGGCTGTGCCGGATCTTTGACACCCTACACCTGCGTCTTTAACTCAATATTACAACCAATATTGGACGCGGCTACCACTTTAAAACTGTTGCCGATACTGAAACTTTAAATTTGAATACCAATTAAATTTTAAGTTAATTGCTTGTCTTGTTGGCCAGTTTTTTTTTTTATTATTTATTATAAAAAAGAGTGATCGTGTCTTCTATAGAAAGAAACACTTACTATTTGAAAAATTGCATTATTTTTCTTTTACTAGAGTAGAGAACCTAAGTACTTCATAAACATCAATGAAATTCATTATTTAACGCAGTCGGCGCACAATGGTTGAAAATCGTTTTTCATTGGCCAAAACTCTGCAACTTTTGAACTGATCAAAACATTTCAGTAATTTTTTTTAATGGATAGATATTTAGTTAAACTTGTGTCAGTTTTAATATCTTTTTTTTTAACTTTCAGCGTTTTTATTTTTTTATTTATCAAAAATGTCATATTTGGATTTTAGCAATAATTGTAAGCATTTTTTGTAATAATGGAATTTTTTTAATGTTTACACTAAAAAAAAGTAAAATCAACTGGAAATTTTGTTATTACCACAGAAAAGTTTGTAATTTTTTGCTGTCAAATTTGTCAATATTAGCAAAATAAATTAGCGCAATGAATCTGATTTTGATATGAAAATATTGATGGTTATTTTTTGAATCTTTCTTATTTATTAAAACATTTCATACATCTATGGGTAAAAAGCCTTTTAAAAATAAAAACTGCAATAGAATTTTAACAATGGGAGGTTCTGTTTATTATTGTTTTTTTTTACTAATACTATGTTTTTCGTACTTAAATAAAAACGAAAGACAATTATAAAGGGTTTTTTAAAAGGGACGCTACAAAAGTAGAAAGACAGGGACAGCAAACGACGCCATATTTCTTGAAGCTCTTTTGACATTTCTCTTCAGTAAGGTTTGCCATTTCATGATGGAAAGAAATACGAGCCAACAACGAGTCGGAATTATTAAAATTTGTTATTGAAATTCGGAGTCAGTGGCCTCAACGTTAAGAGCGCTACGTCCAATTTATGGTCGTCATAATCGTCCTAGCAGATCAACAATTGAGCGTCTAGTCATAGTACAAAATGTTCCCGTGCCAGTGAGACAAAGAAGTGCCCGTAGTGTCAAGAATATTGCTGCCGCTGAGGCTTCAGTTGAAGAAAGCCCAAATGTGTCTCTCACACGTCGTTCTCAAGCGTTGGGCATCTCTGTGACGTTGTTGTGGCGAATTTTGCGAAAAGATCTTGGCCTTCATCCTTACAATATCAAATTGAAGGAAGAACTGAAGCCGCTTCACCACCGGAAGCGTCGTATGTTCGTGAATTGGGCTGAGCAACAACTTGAAAATGATTCGGATTTTCAACGAAAAATCATCTTCAGTGATGAGGCTCATTTCTGGCTGAATGGCTTCGTCAATAAACAAAATATGCGTTATTGGTCAGACAGCAATCCACACGTACTCCATGAGTCATCATTGCATCCCGAAAAAATTACGGTTTGGTGCGGTTTATGGGCCGGCGTCATTGGGCCGTACTTCTTCCATGATGATCAAGACCGGCACGTTACTGTGAATGGGAATCGGTACCGTTCAATTATAATCCGATATTTTTGGCCCCAATTGGATGATGTGGACCTGGAGGACATGTGGTTCCAACAGGACGGCGCCACAAGCCACACAACGAATGTCACAATCAATTTATTGGAAACCAAGTTTGGAGAACGTGTTATCTCACGAAATGGTCCAGTCGATTGGCCGCCTCGGTCGTGCGTTTTGACGCCGTTGGACTATTTCCTGTGGGGCTACGTCAAATCTATGGTCTATGTCAACAAGCCAGCGACGATTGATGAACTTCGTACGAATATCGAACGTGAAATTGCAGCAGTATCGGCCGATTTATGCTTGAAAACCGGTGAATATTGTGTTCAGCGTCTGGACTTCTGCAAGCGTGCCCGTGGTGGCCATGCAAAATAGATCGATTTCCATACATAATGGCATCGAACTTACTTTCGCAGGAATAAAGAATTTCATTGACATCCAAAACCGTTTTTGTTTTATTTAAAAAAACTTTGGTAGCGCTCTTATTGAAAACCCCTTTAATTACTAGCAGATTCCAGCCAAATTCTAGGAAATTTTATTTTTTCATTAAATAAATACTAAAGATATGCTAATCAGTTATAGCCAATTCTCAAATCAACAAAAAAAAAAAAACAAACTCATTTTTATTACAAACACATTAACAAATTTCATAAAACACACATAGCATATGCATAATTGTATGTATGTGTTAGTAGCAACTTTAAATGCAATTTACTCAAAATAAAGGAAAAAATTTTAAAATCTGTGAATCTGTAAATCGGCTAAAAAGAAATACTTTTCAAATAATATACGTTTTCTCAAAATCGGGATAAAACCGTAGAACAAAACATTGGTCACAAGAAATCGCCTAGCCTATTAATATTATAGATTATTAATTTCATTCAAATATTGATTGCAAATATTCCATATTTTGTTCTGTGTTTTTTTCTGTTCTTTAGTAGTTTTTTGACTTCTGCATCTAAATCCCGATGTCCCACTTTCCATTGATTTCGAATACTGGAGATTAGCGGATCTTACTTTGCCAATAATATATTAAATAGAACTTCATTTGTGGAATTTCGTAAAATTTTTCTAGTGTTGTGCTCTCTATAATACCCTTATTCATTTTTTCCTGAACCTCCTCTGATAGATCTCCAAGGGGCACCAAATGATATTTAACGACATGCTCTGTATGATAAAGGATTTCGTGAACTGTTGCAGACATATTTCTCCATGGGTACTTAGTTGTATATATTTTTGCAGTTTCCTTAGCATAATCTCCAAATTTTCTAGAGTAAATTTTTTCATTGAACGCAAGTACTTCTAAGATTATTTTAAATCTGCATTAGTGCATTGTTAGGTCAAATAAAAAGGTATAAAAAAGGTATGATAATAAAAAAATCCAGGTTACAAATTAATTACATCTTCTGCGTATTGACATTCTTACTTACAAATATATCAAAAGGGTAGTGTATTTTGTAAGCAGATCTCATTACTGGTAATAGAACAAATAATGACTATTATAAGCTATAAAATACCTAAAGCATACATCATTACATTATCACACCATTGTATACCTATAGGGCTGATTAAACAACCGTAATTTGAATTTTTTTTCGAGTATTTTCATTAAAATGGTAAAAGTGTTATACCCACGGGTCATCACACGGGTGCACAAGTATATATAGGATTAAAGAGAACACTTTCAACGTTCTCCGGGTGGTATACGTTTCTTGTTCACTTTTGTAGTTTATAGTATATAGTATTTCATAACGCCCCTAATATTAAACGGTAGGACTGTTACCACTTATAGCAACTAAGACTACAATCCTAGCAACCGTGTAACAAGGACCGCAGGTTATTATCAATGATAACTGGTGAGTTAAAAAACAAAAAAAAAAATCACCTTCTTCTGAGATTAAAATAAAAGTTGTGTTTGACAGCATGCCACGCCCACAATTAGCAATAATTTAACATAACTTTTTGGCTGCCTTAATCTGGATATATTAGCTACAAAATGACGTTAAAATTTAAAAAATCAGTGACAAAAAAATAGACCTTTGGCCAATGAAATCAAAATTTCAACCATAGTGCGGCGTTTAATACCCAAAGTTTATGAATGTTTTGAGATCTTAGAAGTCATACGATTATTAAAAAAAATTCAAATGATTCTTGGCTTAAAATTTCCAGATATTAATATTAAAATAAACAAATTTTAAAGTATTTTTATCTGAATTAGTTAGTAAAATATTAATTTAAGAATGCATTTAATACAAAAACATAAAAACAATAGAAACAGTTAAGAAATTAAAGTCAGACAAAAAATATACCCGATAAAAGCTATTATACCAAATTTCATCTAAATATTTATTTGTATAATGACGACCTTTAGTTTGCGTACACGGACGAAGGTGTTCGATTATTTTCAATATCAAATATGACAAAAGCTATCCATAAATTTTTATTTCCATTTTATTGTTATTTCTAGTCTTTACAAGATTAATAAACATTTTTGTGAAAATGTCCATCATGTTTTGGCATATAATGCACCTTCACGATGACTTTGTTTCGGTTAAAGCTTGTTCAATTTTTCCATCAATCATTGTGAGACACATTTTTCACAATGGCTTGGTCATCAAATTTAAATATTACTGGTTGAAGTTCTGACATCTGACATCAGTTATGACTAACGTGACCATACGTCCCGTTTTGAACGGGACCGTCCCGTTTTCAGCGACTTTGTCCCGGGGACAAAAAAATGTCCCGTTTTCAGATATTCGAAAAAAGAGATAGTTGATTTGTTCAAAAATGTAAAAACAAGTCTTCAATTCGTCAAAGATAGTTTTTTTAATATATCGCACCTGTACCTCTAAAGTGAGTCAACTTAAAATTTTTCAATATTCACTTTTTACAAGAAAACGATACACAGTGGTCATATCTATCCACTGTAAAAATCTTACATCGATTTTTCTAGTTTTTCGCAAAAAAAAAAAAAAATACACTTGTAATCCTCTTTGTGTTATAAGAGTAGATGCTTTAGAATCCACTAAAAAGACATATTTTGAGTTCCACCCAAAAAACTTGTTATTTTTGATTATCACTGAATCACTGAAAAATCGCAAAAAACAACTACTGTTGTATACTTATTATTCGCAATTCTTTGCAATGAAACAACTGTTTTTAAATTTTATAGTAAATATTAAAAAACCCGTTTTTTGCCTCTACTGGAAATTTGTAAATTTTGAGTTTACTCACTTTAGAGGTACAGGTGCGATATGTACAAATACATCACAAGTCAGTTGAAAAATAATTTCATCTAAAAAGTATTTAAAACGATTTAACTGGATTTCTTATGAATTTGGTTGAATCAATTCATAGTACATAAACTTAAATTATTGTTCTTAAAAAGCAAAAAATAAAAAATTTTAAAATAAGAATACATTGCATTTTACTTGTACGTTGCCCGTCAAACTAACAATCAAAATAAAACAAAAAAACAAAATTGCAAAAAATAGAAATTGCAGTTCTATAAATTTGCTTGGTTAACCTCAAATGCAGCAATACAAAAATCATCTTCTCTTCTTTCTTTGTTGCAGAATATGAATAAATGTATTAGATTAATAGACCAGGCGATATCTTGTGACCGATGTTTTGTTCTACCGTTTTATCCCGATTTTGACCGAACGTATATTATTTGAAAGGAATTTCTTTTTAGCCATTTTGCAGATTTACAGATTTTTTAATATTTTCCTTTATTTTAAGTTGCTACTAACACATACATAAAATTATACATATTATAAATAAATTACAAATTATACATTTTATTGAATTTGTTAATGTGTTTGTTAATTTGTTTTTTTATCTTCATTCACAATAATAATAAACCATTAAAGTGTAGGTTTGTGAATAAGCTAAGTTGAAAAATAAAGTTGCCTAGAAATGGCACTCGAATTTCAAGCGCTGGAATCTGCTAGTATGAATAAATATATTACGAAACACAAGAGACAAAAATAGATTAATTGTTTTTGTTTTATAATGATGTTCTTGTACTTAATCAAAGAGTTTTAATATTGAAGAGGCCAAAGTGCAGTATAGATGGAAAATATATTTTCTGTTATTGTACCAACCAGACAAACAAATTGTACTTTTTCGATCCTCACGGTACCAAAATTTTTTCCGCTTTTTTTTAAAACAATTTTATCGTATTGAGTCAGATTTGCTTAGGACACTAAAAAAATTTAAATTGGATTCTTCAGGTGCTGTAGAAACTTGTAATGTATAAATTGCCAAAAAATTGAAGCAGCACAGTGAAATTAACAAATTAAAAGAGAATTTGTTTCAGAAAGAGACAACTCACTTTCTTCCATATTCAGTCCGTGGTTTACTTGAAAAATTAAAAGAAGATAGTTACACCGATATTGACGAGAATTTCGCGAAAATTAAGGCTAAAGAATTTTATAAAACTAGTCGAGAGTATTTAGAACAATGGACTGTTTATAACAAAGATTTAGAAAAACTTAATTGGGCAAATTTAACAGAAGTACCACAGTGGGAAGATATTCAAAAAGTTCTAGATATATTGATCGAAAAAGAACATATCGATTGCAATAAAGATACGGGAAGTATTCGATGAATATTCACTCGTATCTAAATACGTAACATCGCAGAAAATTAATGAATGGCACCAACAAAATATTTCTACGGAAAATCGTTACAAATTTTCAAATTATAGTTGAATATATTTTATGTTTGCCTGGTACAAATGAGCCGGTTGAACGTGTGTTTTCTTTGATGAACAAGTTGTGGACTGAAGATAAAACTAAATTCTGTGGTTTTCTGGAATAACCGCGTATGTCCATTTTTGTCAGTTTTAAGTTAACGGTGCCAAATATATTACATATGTTCAATTTAAAAAAAAAAATATTGACCATTTCTGAGTTTTTTCTTTAAATAACGACTTAACTTAAATGTTTATTAAATTAATTTGCAGCACTAACGACGTATATCAACCTACGTTTAATCGCTGACAAATTATTTTCTCAGAAAACGACACATAGCGACATACGTTGTTATTAATGAAAAAAATGCAAAATAATTTTGGATTAGTTTTCAGTTTATAACCACTTATAAAAACTTGTGTGTTTATTTCTGAAAAAAATGCAAAATAATTTTGGATTAGTTTTCAGTTTATAACCACTTATAAAAACTTGTGTGTTTATTTCTGTATTTCTTGTCACTATTATTCTTGATACGTTGTTATATTCTCATCCTAACTCCCGTTAGCTTTTTATTGACGAACAAAAAAATCCATTTTTCAAGCAACAACAACTTATGTCTACATGGGTGGTTGTATTGGTAGTTTTCTTTTTCAAAAAAAAAAAAACGACGTTTGTCGACATAAGTTGTTTTATCTGCACACACTTTAAGTGTAATTTACATATTGTTTTTTCGTCCTTCTCTAGGATCTATTCCTCAAAATTGTGTATAAAGTATTTATTGCCCATATCTACAGGACTCTTAAATAAAAAGCTCTAAAATCTTCATATGGAGCCCATAATTTCAAATATAACGTTTTTTGGCTCCCCTGAACACATTGATTTTATGACACACGCGGTTATTCTAGAAAACCACTGAAATTTTGCACAAAATATCTGACCTTGGGTCAGAAAACTTGTTTTGGTGCACACGGGCGGAAACTGGCGGGTATAAAATGGGATATAGGAGTGTAGAAGAGTGCAATTTTTTTTGGAGGCTTTTGATGGGCAGGAGTGATGCTCTATTAAGTATTAGATTTCAGGGAAATTTTGACCTTTTTTAAAAAAACCTTTATTTGACTTTATATTTCTAACATTTATAGCTTTAAAATCGTTTTTTTTTTACTTCAAAATCGTTTAAAATTAAAATTTACAAAGAAATTTTTAATTTTAGCAAAATACTAAGAAAGGCCATTGTCGAAGTTCCGCGGTTCACAGGTATTTACTTTCAAATGAATGACATAACTTTAAATTCGGTGACCATAAAAAAATTATTTTTGGCCGCCTTCTCATAGGATGTCATGTTACTTGGCTTGTGAATAGATGAAGAGAAAAGTTCTTTTTTAGAATTTTTATGTATGTTTTTCTTGCACAATATGAACTTGACTTCTTATTCTTCAATTGTACCATCTTCATTACCAGAAATATAAACAAAAACAAAACTTTTAAATAAATCTCTCTGGGAACTTTTATTTTAATTTCCATCAAATATGTACAAAATCCAGGCTTAATCATTTGACAACATTCATTTTTTTTTTTTTGTTTTTATTTTTATTTTAACGATGAATAACATTCGTTGCCTCGGAAAGTGACAAACAAATTAATAACAATTTTCTGTTACAGACGTATCGTTCTGCACAAAGTATTTATAAAACAATTCGATCAATTTTTTTTTTTTCACGAACGAATTGAATTGAACACCCGCTGGTTGTGGTATGGCTTCTTAAATCACCGCAAATGTTTTGTATACGATTTTATAGTTAAATTTGTGGTATTAGTGGCCGCTGGATTGTCTTTATCATTGAGAGTAGCCTACATATAAACGATAATGCTATCGATCTATGACAGATGGAATCACAATGACCCTTTAAGTAAGTTGGTAACAGTAACAGTTTAAATATTCATAAATTCGATAAGAACGACGATGGAAGTTAGGTGATTGAGAAGTTTACTAAAAATAAGTGATAAATGAACAAAGATTAAGGAAAAGATTATTTAAGTCTGCAACAGGTTTTGTGTGGAATTTTCTCACCATTTATAGATTTTTATAGCAGGTCACCAATTGACAGAATTAGAAAAAAATTTTCGTTTCTGTTTAACCTGCTTAAATTATTAAATTTTATGATAAAAAAAATCGTCAGTTAAACCTATCATCCATATACTCGCACTACCATCCATATATACTGTCTCTATTTAAACTGATTTTTTTAAATTTTTTACGTTTTTTACCTTCATAAAATTTGTTAAATGAATGAAGAAAAAAAAAAAATTATTCAACTTTGTTAATTTTTTTGATTTTTTCGTAGTATAACAGTTTTAACTTTAGGTATACGTCTACTTTTTTTTTAGCAAGTGTAGAGTATCTACTATAGAGTAGTGAGTCCATCCAAAACGGACATTGCAAAGAATGTATTTTACTATCTTCTTCGAATTACGTACATCCTATCTTCGGCAACTGTTCTCTCCTCCGGTTAATAAGATATCGGCGGGCAGATGTTGTACCAACACTGCAGTTTAAACAGTGCTCTTCGACGATAGCTCGTAAATTTGGGTTAAACTTTTAGATCTTCAGTTATTTCGCTAAGATTGTTAACAATTTGCCAATAAATATTAAAGCTGACTACCGAATTTATGGCCAAGCTAATGCCAATAATCCAAATTCGGGTTGATTAAGACTAAAATTCTGTTGCTTTAACAAAAAAGAAAAAAAATATTTTGTAACAATAAAAATTTGTTAGCTTTTATTAAATTTGTTTTCAAACAATCGAAAATACTGTTCTTCATTTTTAAAGAAATTAGTGTGAATAATATTTTTCTCTGGGTACAGAGGGAAAGCACAGTGTTATGTATGGTTGGCAACTAAATTAATGACCAACCATATTATTAAGAGGCAGAACTTCCGTTGTCACTTCTGAATTTCTGTCCTTTAGACCAAATTTCGGCCGTAATAATCCAATATTTCAGTTGGCCCATCCCTATGATTCCATTGAAAACAAGTTCAGTTGTCGAGATAATAAAATTTGTTATCTTGATCTATTCTGTATTCTATTTGCCATCTGCAGTCCCCATATATAGACCACCTCACTTGCTAGACATCGCCATTATAATTTTTGTAAGAATCGTTCTTCTGGAGATCTGAAAGCTTAGATTAAAGTCAGTCCAGTTAAGGAAATCGAATCGGTTGCTCTGGATATTACCGAGGCATTCGATTAATTGTCGCATGGAGTACTTTAATCAAACTTTATTTCTTTTTCGGTAGAAAATGTTGTCACTCCAAGTATGTCGACCATTCTGAGTGATCGTATTTTTTTTCTTGTAACAGATCTCCAACGGGGGTTCCGTTAGTTTAGTTACCTTTTCTTGGATATCATTGAATTCCTTTTGTGTATCATTGAAAATCTAACTGGTTATATCTTTATTCCGCGATACGATTTCGATTTACGATGTTGACGGGTTTAGTGTCATTCCCTCCTGCACTGCGACCAAGTAGATCTATTGTGCACCCTCTTTCAGATTCTTGTTCTCTCCAGTTTTATTAGTCCATTACAGCGTTTTGGATCTTAATGATGTCCTTCACCGCCAATGTTTTGTATGCCTCCTCCCTGACTTCAGATTCGCAAAAAAATTTGGGTCTTAGATACGCAAACACTGGATATTTTGCCAGTATATGTTACATGGTTTCATCGTCCTCCAAGAAGTCTTAGAAGTTTTAGACTGGATCCGTTCAATATTAGAGCATCCCTGCCCCTTTTTTCGCTTCGATGCAAGATTTTTTTTTTTAATGTTGAAGTAGTACTTGTCCATTCCAATACTCCACAGGTTCTTCTTTAATCCTTCTGTCGATGTTCTCGGTTACGTGTTTTCTGGTGAATCTGAATTGAGGGCTTTGACCAATAAATGGTCTTTCCGTTCCTCGTTTTGCCTGTTCGTCGGCTTTCTCATTTCCTTCATACCCTTTGTGATCTGGTACCCATAAAAGCGTCTTTTTATTAAGTTCATCTTGTTTATTTAGGGCTCTACGGCTTTCGAGTACGGATTTATGATAGTATTCCGATTTATCCACTGCTTTTAGAACATCATGGCTCTCTGACATAAGATTTGTCTACGTCCTTGTCAGGTTTCTTTCCATTAGTTTAGCAGTAGCTGCATTGAGTGCGTATATTTAGTTCCGCTTTAAATATTGTGGTTTCATTACATAGGGGGATGTGGAGTTTGCACCTTTGTCCTACTCCTTCTGTTGTTTTGGATCCGTCAGTGTACCATTTCTGGGCGTCTTCTTGCAGCCATGTGGGGTTAGATTCCCAATTGAATCTGCTCGGGATATGAACAGTGCAGTTCTTTTTAAGTTCCAAAACAGGATCTATCTGATCACTACATAAAGTCATATCTTTGATACTTTTGGCTTTACCAAGGATCTTCAGGTGTCCTATATGATCGCCTTCCTTAAATTTATATAGTCTGTGAAGGTCAATAGCTTATTTAAAAACTTCTCCTTAGATTATAAGTACAGCGGAGTGAGATTTAGGATAACCTACATAGCTGGAGTTGTTCCCATTGCTCCCGTGATGTTCGAACATGCTAATCTCTATATTTTGGATAATTTTAAACGGGCTCCAGTCTGGTTTGTCTTCTGCCACCATACAACGGGCTCCAGTCTGGTTTGTCTTCTGCCACCATACACTGAGCCATATAAAATACCCGGAAGAATCATTTGTTTGAATATCCACAATGACATTTTTGGGTTTAGACCCCACGATCTGTCTGGGAGTTGTTTGCTAGCCCATACTGGCTTTATAGCCTTATTTGTTATCGAATCCAGATGAGGGTTCCAGGTGAGTATTCTATCAAGTAAGAAACCTAGATACTTTAACTCTTCCTTGAGTTGTACCCCCCGTGTTCCTTATATGAAGTGATGGAATATAGAGTTCTTTTAGTGAACGAGATAATTGTGTTTTTTTTGGGATTTATGGAAAGTCCCTAGTTTTCGAACCAATCCCATGTAGGCCTTAATGCTTCTTGCATTTTTTCCCCAATTGTCTGGTCATGTGTTCCACCTACAAACACTATGATTTTATTATTCCACGGTAACTCAGGGTTCTTTTTATTATTCTTCTCTTTCTCGTGTTTCGTATTTCTTAAGGGTCCTACCAACTTTAGTTTAGAAACAATTGTCCTTATTTTCGTTCAATCATACGTCAAGTTTTCCTTAATTTAGCCGATTTTTTGTGATGCACGTTAAACTTAGTTATGTTGGACTCGTATTTTAAAATACTAATAATTTTCAAATTATTTTACTTAGGCGTTTAATATCACCACTTTAACTAAACTAAGATGAATTGACTCACCGTCTTATAACTTTAAATTATTTGACTAAAGTGTTAAAAACTTGAGTTTAACTGACATCTCAAAACCTCCTTCTTAGAGGATTAGGAATGATTTTAAAGTTGGAAAATATAACTGTGGAATCAGAAAATGGGTTAAGTGCTATGATATTCGATTTCGATTTTTTTTTGATGAAAATCAATAATTTACGATCATTTGCATCATACCACGTGATTTCGCATTTTGGAGCTCATTTGCAGAAATTTTTGGCAAAATCTCAGCGGGTGATAACGATGACAGACCATGCATTTATGAATATCCGGTTCGAAGGACCATGTATTTTATTACTGGCAGTTAATCCCAAGTAGAGTGATGGCAATGTCAGGTTAGGGTGGTTGAGGTAACCAATCGAGGGTTTAGCTGGTCTAATAAAATATTATTAGCTTGTAGGTATCTACCGAGCTAAGGAAAAGGGGAATGTTTCCTTTATAATTTCTCGTAATTGAGAAATTACAAATTATTATAGGAGTTGGAATTTATGGTGAGGGACTTTTTAGGGTTAGAGGATAATAAATAAAAATAACTTCAAATAATAACAGTTCAATACAATTTATTAATAGCTTTAGAGTGCTCACCATTCGAGTGTATAAATCCAAGTGTTTTATATAAACTAAACTAAAATACAAAAAACCTCGGTTGGCATACAAAATATTTCGCTAATTTTGCTTCGTTTATAACTTGAAATTGCTCAATTTAACGAGTACCTACTAATTTATAGTTATGACATTAATTCATGTTATCGATAAGACATCGATATTAAATTTGTAATAGAAAAAAAAAAAAAAACATATTAATAAAGGTTAGTGTCAAAACGTAGTTTGGACACCTTAATTATGAATCGTTTGAGTAAGAGTGAATTAAGGCTGATGTCGGAATGTGAAAAGCGCGTCTGTTAATCCAAAATTTTTCACTAGCCATTTTGAACTCTAGTTCATTTTCACTTAACCCTCGCAAGTGGATTAATTTGTTCATTTGATAGAGAGTTGCCTGCTAAAACAAAATAAGTATCCAGCTGTTGTTGTTGTCTTACCAAAAATATGATAAATCGCTCACCAACAGTTTTGCGATCTTAATTTCGCTTCAAATAACTCGTCATCTTGTGGTTCTTTACCTTCCTTAATATCATGATTATATTCATCATATCGCCTGCTTTTCGACTGCTGAGCTGTTGCTTTTTTTTCGTTGTTTCCAAATTGTTTGTTGTATTATACTGTTCATCGTTTGTTTAACTATTTCCATTATGGATTATTACCATATCGCTAAATGATTAAAAGTGACATTTATGCCATGATCAACTCATTCAAGCATCACATTTAAATTTTCAAATCATTCCATTACAATTCTATTCGCATCAACAAAAAAACAGAAAAAACAGAAAAGAAACCAAAACACGCACACATAACATAAGCATACATGTATGAATGTATGTATGTATGAATGTAAGAATTTACGAGTATGTTGAATTCCTTTTTGGCATTTATCCATATAGAGGATTTTTCGTTAATTCGTATAGTTTATCGCAGCAATTCAAGCATTATTTGTATATTTGCTTAAGCTACATCATGTTTGTCACTACGAATGTATGTTCGCCTGTCATTGTGTGTTTTTATTGTTGTTTTTATTCCATGTTTTCATTTGCGTTGTCTTTGTCCATTCACTGGAAACCTCTTTTTTTGTGGAGTTTTAAGTGAGGTTTAGTTTTCTGTTTTAGGGTTTCAGTTAATTTTTTTGCTTTTTTTTTTGTTACGAAGTTAAATATTTGTTGTTGACATTTAATTTTACCTTCTAATTCATCGTTTGTTGATTTTACAGATTACTCTGTAAGTGTGAATTATGAAGCAAGAGAGAGAGAGAGAGAGAGCGAGAGAGAGAGAGTTTCAATAGTATTAAGTGAAACTACACTGAAAGAAAAAATGTTATATAAGGGTATGAGATAATTTTTCAGTACACTTATTTTTCACATTAAAAGTTCAAAAATTTGTTCATCTTTTTTCCAGTTATAAGTTATTGCCCTCAGAACATATATTTTTCTGAAACAGTTTATTTTTTACTTCAGGACGTATGTCTTCATTTTCCTCAAATTATATTTTCGAAAAAATTTTTTTCTGTCTAAAAACCTTTTTCTATCAAAAAATTTTTTTCTTTCATAAAACCTTTTTCTATCAAAAATGTTTTTTCTATCAAAAAAACCTTTTTCTATCAAAAAACCTTTTTCGTTCCAAAAATTTTTTCTATCAAAAAACCTTTTTCTATCAAAAAACCTTTTTCTATCAAAAAAATTTGTTTTTATCAAAAAATATTTTTCTATCAAAACACCTTTTTCTATCAAAAAATTTTTTTCTTTCAAAAAACCTTTTTCTATGAAAAAATTTTTTTCTATCTAAAAACCTTTTTCTATCAAAAAAGTTTTTTCTATCAAAAAACCTTTTTTTTTAAAAATTTTTTCTATCAATATATTTTTCAAAATATATTTTTATTTTTATCAAAAATATATTTCTATCAAAAAATATATTTTTATCAAAATATTTTATTTTATCAAAATATTTTTTTATCAAAAAATATTTTTTATCAAAAAATATTTTTCTATCAAAAAGCCTTTTTCTAACAAAAAATTGTTTCTATCAAAAACCTTTTTCTATCAAAAAAAAAATTTTTTTTATCAAAAAATATTTTTCTATCAAAAAACCTTTTTCTATCAAAAATGTTTTTTCTATCAAAAAACCTTTTTCTATCAAAAATGTTTTTCTATCAAAAAACCTTTTTCTATCAAATATTTTTTTCTATCAAAAAACCTTTTTCTATCAAAAATTTTTTTTCTATCTAAAAACCTTTTTCTATCAAAAATGTTTTTTCTATCAAAAAACCTTTTTCTATGAAAAAATTTTTTCTATCACCTTTTTCTATCAAAAAATATTTTTTTATCAAAAAATATCAAAAAATATTTTTTTTATCAAAAAATATGTTTTCTATCAAAAACATTTTTCTATCAAAAAATTTTTTCTATCCAAAAACCGTTTTCTATCAAAAAATTTTTTTCTATTTTTTTATCAAAAAACTTTTTCTAGCAAAAAATTTTTTTCTACCAGGGTGGAGGGTCATTTTGTCATTCCGTTTGCAATGCAACGAAAAAATTATTTGCGACTCCAAAAAATATATATATTCTTGATATTTATAACAACTCGCGTCAATATAACGACTGTCCATCTGTCTGTCTGTTTGTTGAAATAACGCTTATTCACACAATAAACCATTTACCTGGATAAAATTAGGATAGTATTGCTTTAAATTATTTCGAGCAAGCTCTAGGTCTAACAGCTGAGGATGATAATAATGTGTGATAAAATTTAATCTAAACAAGTAAGAAAATTATAGTCGGTCTAGACCGACTATACGATACCCTATACCATGCGTTTAGAAACCCTATCTCTTAGGCCCAACTAACTGGACATAGAAAATAAGCAAAAACCAAATTTGAGTGGGATTTTTACTAATTTTTTTGGCTGCAGATATGAAAAAGTTCATATCGGATGCTATACCTATATGGAGACTAGGTCCAAAAATGAACCGATCCTGACTATGTTTGATAAAGTCTCTTGTATTTTGCCAAAATATATACAAACCAAATTTGAGAAGAATCAGTGCAATATTTTTGTTTTTTAATAGATTTAAGTGAAGATCGGGAAGCAGTTCTATATGGGGCCAAAGGGATCATTTTTGGACTACTCATTAATGGATGTAATGAACGCATACAAACCCAATTTGAGTAAGATCTATATGACAATTTGGATCTTATGGCAATTTATGTCGATTTCATAGGGGTAATTTGTATGGAGGCTAGGTCTGAACATGGACCGATTCTCACCAATTTCAATAGCGTTCATCCCGTGGCCGATAAAAGCTTATATACCAAATTTCATCAAAATATATTCATATTTGCGACCTGCAGTTTGATTACAAGGTTTACATGGACACACAGATGGACGGACGGAGGGACGGACGGACGGACATTGTTAAATCTACTCAAAACGTGATTCTGATTCGATCGGTATAATTAAAGATGGGTCTAGGTCAAATATTTTTGGTTGTTACAAACAGCAGCACAAAGTCATTATACCCAAACCACATAGTGGTAAGGGTATAAAAACTTAAAATAGTGCATAATACTTATACGTAACAGAACATGTACATATACAGTTACGTTCAACTAATTAGGAACACTAGTATCCAAGAATAAAATCGTCATATTAAAAGTAGACTTCATGAAGATAATGCAAAGTCTCGATACTGTTTAGATAATCCAACTCTGTTCCTCCAAAATTCACCAATCGTAACAATTATTTTACAGTTATATTTTTTATGTGTTTGAAAATTTTTGAAATAAATTAAATTAGGAACAATGATTAATATATCCATATTTGTAAATTCAGTTAACTGACTGTGATTAAATGAACTGTTTTTCAGTGTTTGGAAAGCATTAGCTACTTGTTTGACATGGGTAAATACAAATCTTGTGATGTCAGTAATCAGAGGATTAATGTCTAAACAGGTTAGAAACACTTACCGGGATATCGTAGCAGCCTTAAAAGTTTCTAAAACTGTGCAACGCTACGTAAATTTCCAAAGGCATTCGACTACAGGGAATATGACCCGCAAAAAACAGCTGAATTACAACAAAGAGAGGATGCAAAAATTATCCGCGAGTCGAAAAATAACCGCATAGATCCGCAAATGAGAATGAATGAAGCAAAACCATTTGGGCTCTTTGGAAGAGTTTCCCGAAAGAAGCCACTATTGCCTGAGTGTAACTGAAAGAAGAGACTAGAATTTGCAAGAAAATGAGCGATGTAGAGTGGAAGAGACTGTTTTTTTCGGACAAAACACAAATTAATAGGATCTCCTCAGATGGAAAAAATATGTTCGCAGTACAAAGTCGAAAGAACTTGATCCAAAGTACACCCGGGGCACATTGCAGCATGGAGGAAATTCCATCATGCTTTGAGGTGCTATGATATTATGTAAAGTTGACCCACTGCATAAGATTGAAGGAGTTATAGACAAGTTCCAGTATGCACGAATCCTAAGCAATACAATGCTGTTTTATGCTGACGCAAATATGCTGGTAACATGGGCATTTCAGTAAGATAATGAAGTACACGGGTCGGTTACTCTTTTTGATTGGCCTTCATGTACTCTTGATCTGAAGTTGATTGAGAACTTATGGCATGGTGCAAAACGAAAATTAAGCTGTTAAAGATATGCAATTGTGATAGTCCAGGCCTGGGCAAACTTTTATGGTCAAGGGCCGCACGGTTATCTAAATTGGAATAATGGGCAGCTAATTAAAATGCATATCATACAAAATAAAAAAAAATTGTATTTTATTAAAAAATGTGCTATTACGAAAAATATAGAATTAACAAATAAGTAATTATTTTAATGAGATGAATGTAACTGCTTCGAGGATGCCATCATGTTCTCAATATCTGATTCAAGTTTTGTAGTAGAAATCCTTAAAACTGCTTTCAAATGTGCATCTGTAATAGATGATCGTACAGAGTTTTTATTGACGTTCATAATGGAAAATGTTTGTTCACATACATAAGTCGAAGCAAAAATAACTAGCATTTTACTGGCAAAATCTCGAATTTTTGCATATTTGTTTGAATCGGGACAACTATAAAAAAAATACAAATCTCGTTCTGACGATGTAATTCTTTAAGATCAGGATTACATTGCAAATCTATTATTTCTAGTTGAATTTCACTCGGAACTTTATCAATTTCAATACAAAATGGATCCCTAACTATTGACAAACTATTTTCAAGTTTTCAAAAGTCACCAAATCTGTGCGTAAATTCTTCATTTAAAATTGTTACAGTGCAATTATATTCTTTAAATTTCTCTTCAGGTATATTGGTAACTGTTTTCAAAGCTGGGGAGTGATCCAAATTTTTATTTGAAAAATGCTGCGAAAATAGTCGTAACTTTAACTGAAATGAATTTAGGTTAACTATCATTTCATGAACATACAAATTTTTTCCTTGCAGTGCGGTGTTAAATACATTGAGATGAGTCATAATATCGAGGGTGAATGCAAAATCTAAAAGCCAATCAGTATCTTTTAATTATGGAAAATTTTTATTATTTTTCATTTCCAAAAAGATAACTATATCATTTTTAAGATCCCATATTCGTCTTAGCACCTTACCCAAGCTTAACCATCGAACTTGACTGTGATACAGCACGTCTGTATATTCTGATTCGATCTCTTGTAGAAAATTAATAAATTGTCTATGATTAAGACCCCCTAGATCAGATATAATTAACGAGTTTAATTACGGTAATAGTGACGTGTTCCACTTTTAGCATTTTCTTGCATAATACCTGTTGGTGAATAATACAATGTATTGGTATAATGTTGTGATTTGGACAATTTTCTTTTATTTTATTCTGAATTCTCTTCAATAATCCAATGTTTGGACCTGTTAAGCTTGGCGCTCCATCAGTCGTAACACTTATAATTTTACTCCAGGGTAAGTTATATTTCACTAAACAATTTTCAACTTTTTCGAATATATCAGCTACAGTTGTTTGTCCTTTCAGCGATTCCATTGACATAAATAGTTCTTCAACAATTTTAAAATTAGCGGTACATGTACGTATGAAAATTAATAATTGTACAGTATCCTTTTGATCAGTACTCTCATCAAGAGCAATCGAATACCACATTGATGATTGCAGTACTGATAATAGTTGCTGATTTAAATTACAGATAATCCCCGACTTACGACCGCTCGACTTACGACTATTCACACTTACGACAATTTTTTTTCATGCAAAGTGGATTAATAACACAAACTACATATGTAGTTGTAAAGAAAAAAATTGCATAAAAAACAAAACAATGCGATTCATTTCAGTATGTACAATACATATTATACAAACAGTTCTGGGGATTCAAAAAAATATATCAAGAACTAGTCGCATAGAAAAAATTGCTTTAAAAACACGCTTAAAGCAGAATTTTTTTAAGTGAATAATATTACATCATACCGAAAATGGCTGGAACTAGTAAAAGTAAAAGAAGTGTTATAGACTTGGAAACCAAACAGAAATTAATAATACAATATGAAAATGGTAAAAAAGTGAAAGATAAAGCACATGATCTAAAACTGTCTCATTCGACAATATGCACGATTTTAAGAAATAAAAAACGAATTTTGGAAGCTGTTAAAGAATCGGCATCTAAGAAGTCAACAATAGTAACCAAAAATAGACAAGGTCCAATACATGAAATGGAAAAGTTATTAGTGTTTTGAATGGAGAATTTGATTCAAAAACGAATTCCCCTAAGTCTCGCAATCATTCAAACCAAAGCATGCAGCCTTTTCGAAATGTTGAAATTAAAGGAAGGTAAAAATAATGATCAGACTTTTACAGCAAGCCACGGATGGTTTCAAAGATTTAGGAAGAGAACAGGTTTTCAAAATGTAAAAATTAGCGGAGAGGCAGCCAGTGCTGATCAAAAATCTGCTGATGAGTTTGTAGTTAAATTCGACAACTTTCTTAAAGAATATAATTATACAAAGGAACAAATATTCAATGTAGATGAGACCGGTCTATATTGGAAGAAGATGCCTGAACGTACCTACATTCATAAAGAGGAAAAAAGTATGCCAGGATTCAAAGATTTAAAGGACCGAATAACAGTTTTATTAGGCGGAATTATAGCTGGTTATAAATTAAAACCATTTGTAATACATCGGTCAAAAAATCCAGGAGCATTTAAAGAAGTAAATATTAATATGTTACCAGTACTTTACAACTCAAATAAAAATGCTTGGATGACACAATTTCTTTTTGAGGAATGGTTCACAAAAGTATTTGCGACCGAAGTAAAAGAATATTGTAATCAACAAAACATTAATTTTAAAATACTTTTACTACTGGATAATGCACCTGGACATCCACAACACTTGGGCGACTTAAACCCTAACATTCAAATTATGTATCTGCCTCCAAATACTACCACCATTTTACAGCCCATGGATTAGGGTGCTATAGCTACATTTAAGACCTATTATTTAAAAATTACATTTGCTCAAGCAATTATGGCTCTTGAAAAGGGACGAGTTTAAAAGAATTTTGATCGAATTATAATATTCTTCAAGGAATTAGAAATTTAGCAAGTGGTTGGAAAGAAGTCAAGCCTTCTTGTATGAGAAGAGTATGGAAAAAATTAACAATACGATTTGAAGACTCCACTACAAGTTCGTCGATTGAAAAATAAATTAATATTGAGCAAATTACAGATCAGATAGTAGAGCTTGGTCAGCAGCTTAATCTTGAAGTTAACAATGAGGATATTAGCCAACTCATTGCATACCAATTGGATGATCTAACGAAGGAAGATTTATTGGAACTTGAATCGCAAACTGTTGCGGAAGGCGCAGATAAAAACAAACCAGATGAAGAAAAAAGTACCAAAAAAATGTTTTCGGCAATGAAATGAGCGCTGCTTTTCACCAAATTAATCAAGGAATGTTAAAATTAGCACAAATGGATGCAAACGAAGAGAGATTCTCAAAAGTGAATAGGCTAGTTCAAGATAATTTGAATTGTTATCATGAAATTTACCGCGAAATGAAAGCTCGAACTGTTCAAACCACATTAGATGGATTTGCTAAAAACACCAACACTGGATATTCTGGATGAAGACATGTAAATAACACTAACATATGACATATTTTTGTTTAATTATATATTTTTTCTTATATTTTTTTTTTGTTTTATTATATGCTTGTGTTATTATTGTTCAATAAATTTTTTTATATTATTATTTTTATTTTAAATAAATATTCGACTATGAATATGAATTTTGAGATAATTGTATAAGATGGTCATAGGAAATTTGTACTAATATGTATGTATGTACTTTTTTCTTGTTGTTATTTTTTATGAAGCTCGACTTACGACTTAATCGACTTACAACCAATGTCCAGGAACCTATCTCGGTCGTAAGTCAAGGACTACCTGTATCATCAATACATTCAATACGTCGCGTAATAGTTCGTCGTGATAAACTTAAACTTTCGAATTTATTTTTCATGTCAGGGCATATAAAACTACTTGCTGCAGGCATGCATTCCTTAATAAATTGTCCATCCGATAATGGTTTGTTGTTTTTTTTTTTTGCTATTTTCAAAGCAATAATAAAACTAGCTTTTGTAGCAACTTCTTGTTCAGCATTTTGACGTACAAAAAAATGTCCTTGCAGAGATAAATTTGCGGCAAACTTGTCAGCAGATGTTTTTCTGACTAAGGGAGTTAAGTCGGATCCATATTCTGAGTGTTTAGTAGTAAAATGTCTCCTAATATTATACTCTTTAAAAACTGCGAGACTTTCCTGACAATGAGACAGATGGCCTTATTTTTCAATGCACTAAAAAAATTTTTACTTTTCCACTCTTCCTTAAAAACGCGGCACTCTTGACCAATTTTTATGGTATATCTATTATCTAAATTTATTTATCTAAATTTAAAATAATATTTTTAAGCGCGTATATATCTTGCAACCGCAAACGACACAGATTGTTTTCTTACTGACATATTACAAAGTTTTTGTTAAATTAGTGTCGTTATTTAATTATTAACAGAAATTTAACAACAAATTTAATCTCAGTATGCCATGCTAATAAAATATTTTACGGAATAAAAGAATTTCAAAAAAAAAAATTCAAAAATAATCTCAGTATGCCACGCTAGAAATATATTTCGAGGAATACAAAAAAAGAATTGCGAGAAAAAAATTCAAATATAATCTCAGAATGCCTTGAACATTATTATATTGATTTAATTATTACTTTAAAATAAAATTGCTATAGCAAATAATGAAAGAGTGATAAAAATCTAAAAAAGTGGAAACACAAATAATGTTTCTCATTTTTAATGATTTAATAAAAAAATATAAATTTTTGCGTTTTGAAATATTTTCCTTTTACGATATTCATATCAAATTTTGAAACTTAACTTCTTTGGCCCGAGGGCTGTACTTTGCCCAGGCCTGAGATAGTCCCTGCAATGAAATAGAAAAGGGCTTGGGAAGCCATTTCAAACAGCGTATGTAAAAATTTGGTAAATTTTTTTAAAATATTTTTTTGTTTTTTCATAAAAGCTACGATGTGTTCTTAATGGGTCACAATTTTCTCAGTATTATTTGATTTATTTGATACAATTAGCATTTCTTTTACAGGGGTTATATTAACTAAATTATGAAGAATAGTACCAAAATCATTGCTTGAAGTTCACATACTGGCATTGTGTTCCGGAGCTGTAAATATACATATGTATCAGCGTTCATACACATGTAAAAAAAACAACAAGCAAACAAAAATGTGTATGTATCACTGGTAAGTACACAAACAAAAATGTAATTGTATGTTTTAACAGTTATGCTCCTTGCATTATATTGCTACCAAAAAAAAAAGTACGAAAATAACTAAAAATTTTAATTATCTTAATAATCATTATAAAAAATCTCAGCCATTACTATTTGAAATTTCCTTGTTTTGATTAGAACCCGGGTGCAGCGTCTCAAAGATTCAGCACAGCCAAATTTAACACTTTTACTTTTTTTTTTGATTTAAAATATATCAAAATACTGAATACCCCATAGAAATTTAATTTTTAAGTTTTTATGATATTTGAAACCTACTTACGTAATGCATAATTTTAAGATGGCGACCTCTCACTTCTAAGCACTAGTTTTTCGATTTTTAACTGTCTGCCTTACAAACCTGCTTTCCGTTAGGGAGAAGTGTAGGCTTTAATAGCAGAATGCTTTTACATATCGTCGGTGGTATGCCAAAATTCACAATATTAGAGTTATTAGTATATTAATGTTTCACAAACCATTCTGTGTTCTGCCAAAAAGTCCTACATCCTTGTTTTAATTTTTGGTTCCATAACACGCAAAGTTCTATATCCTTTTTGTCTTGGTATGCCAAAAGGTGCTATGTGGATGTAGAACTTTTTGCCATACCAATTTTGGAAGAAGAAAAGCGCCATAAGCATTGTAAAACCGGTTAAAACGGGCAAAATCATTCGTTGTTTTAAGAATTTATAGTTTTAAGTTTTTCCTCAAAATTAATTATTTTTTTGGTTTTTGGTTTCGTAATAACAATTCATTTGGAAAAATTTAAAAATAAAATTAAATCGGCGCATGCCGGTTTTAAGCCGCCGCCGACTAATTCTTAGGTCGAGCCGCCGCCGCCGATAATTATGGACGGCTTAGATCTCTGTTCTGTATCTGACAGGTGACGAATCAATAGAAATGGAGTTAGAAGAATCTGCCATAGGACAGCTAAATGAAAGTGATCAGGGTAGGTATAACTTTTCTCAAATTACCAGTAGTTTATGTCAATTAAACTGTCCTTGTCCTTGTAGATGTGCCCGGTCCAAGTAAAAAACGTTCAAGATGGAAGCAGCGGAAGCCTGAAGAATGGAAGAAGAATCTAAGAAAAAAGGCGTGTTCTCGGGGTGAAAAGCATTTGGATGAAAAAGGAAAGATGAAAATGGCGAAGTTGATGAATCCTTTGATAAATCACTCTCACAAAGAACCAACGAATTACAAGTGCAGTTTATTTACAGAGGAAGATCGCCTGGAAATATTCAATGATTATTGGAAAAAAAGAGATACCTTTAAAGCTAAACGCAACTTCCTCCTGAAATTTACCAAAGCCATTCCAGTGAAAAGAAGAAGATCCGAAAAAGAAGTAAATTTCCGAAAGAATTTGGCTTATGAATACGTTTTATCAAAAAACAATGAAAATTTAAAAGTGTGCCGTGAATTCTTCTGTGCGACCCTTGCAATTTCGTACAAGCCCATTGCTTTGGCAAACAAAGATCGATCAAACACTGGTGAATTTTTGGGCGAATAGAAAAGAGGAAAACATGAACCTCACAACAAATTGAAGCCAGAGGTAATTGCTGCCATCAAGAATCATATTGAATCTTTCCCACCAATAGAGTCACACTATTGCCGAAAATCATCAAAAAGATTGTATTTAAGCGTGGTTTAAGTATTTCGAAAATGTTTGATTTTTTCAAAGAAAAAGCAGCAGGAACAGATTCTGCAAAAGTCAGTTATGAAAAGTACAAACAAGTTTTCGGTCAGGATTACAACATGGCATTTCACAAGCCCAAAAAAGATTTATGTGCTACGTGTACCCTTGCCCAATCAGCCATTGAACCATCAGAAGAACAAAAATCTGATTTCGAAGCACACATTAAACGAAAAGAATTAGGCCATGCTGCAATGAGATCAGACATCGAAAGTTGTGCAATGGATAAAGAGTTGATAGTTGCTACCATGGATTTGCAATCAGTTTTGCAGACACCACAGGCTGAAGCAAGCCCATTCTATTACAAAAGAAAACTATGTGTCAACTTCACTGTTTATAATGAAGCAACTCGTGATGGAACTTGCTACATTTTGGTCTGAAGTTGATGGCAAAAGAGGAAGTAGTGAAATCGGATCTTGCGTGAAAACATTTATTGAAGGAGAAATGCAAAAAGGGTACCGAAAAATTGTTTTGTGGTCCGAAAATTGTAGTGGGCAGAACCGCAATCGTTATGTTGCTGCAATGTTGCTTCAGTTAGTACAAGAATCTCCCATTGAAATCATCAAACAAAATTTTCTAGAAGTGGGCCACACTCAAATGGACGTCGAGAGTATGCATTCTGCTATTGAACATTCGGCCAAAAACTGTTCTCTATTTTCCATGAATGGTTGGTCAAACGTTATTCGTCAAGCTCGGCGTAAGCATCCATACCATGTGGTACGAATGCCACATAGGGATTTCCTTGATTTAAAATTGGTCAGTGCCAGATCAATGAAAACAAGTTTTTGTGTTCAATGACGGAAAAAAATTGAATTGGTTGAATATAAAATTATTGATGTTTTGCAAATCGATGCCTGGGCAAATTGGTGTTAAATACAACCATGATGAACAAGAATGTAAAGTACGAAAACAATTCATTTGCTTATAAATCAGTGAGTTTATTTACAAGTATAGTTTTTATTTTTAGTTTGTTAATGTTGAAGTGCGTAAAGTCAGAGGAAGGCCAGCTATTAGTTGGCCATTACTTTACGAACATCTCTTGCGTATAACAGTAGCCAAAAAACGGGACTTGCAAAGTTTATGTGCTCAAAAGCTTATTCCACAGGAATTCCATGCTTGGATTGAGTGAGAAACATGTCTTTTAGTATTTAGTGCAAAAACCAAAGTTTAAAAAAATGCTTTCTTTCAGCTCATTGCCAATTGGAAATGAAACCGTTGAATTGAATTCCGAATCAGAGGATAATTAATTTTTCAACCTTTTGTTCATTAGTATATTACTAGATTTGTTTTTCGTTAACATTCCTTGTTTTGAAATAAATATTATTTGAAAAGTGTGTTTTTAGGGAATTACCAGGGTTCTATATCCATTCCTTTGTGTAACATTAATAAACCAATAATATGCCAAAAAGCACTATATCCAATTGTTACAGTAATCCAATGATTGAGTAAAGTTTTCATCTGACAAAGTATGTATAATTTTAGACAAGTATTAACTACATATAATTTGAAAGTATCACTGCATTTCAAAATAATTTGAATTTTAGCTAGCCGTTTCAATAGTATTTTGCAATTTTCTCAAAATGAGCAAAAGTGGATATAGCACCTTCTGGCATAGCGGCGACGATATGAGGTTTCATTTTTTTACTGTAAAATTTTAAATTTGTCCAAAGTCGTCAGACCCGCCAAACAGCAAAAACGTAAATGCTGTTTCAGATCTATTTCAGTTAGTTAAATATATTTCACAGTGTATAACTTTTTAAAAGAAATCTCTCTCATTAAAGAAATTTACCACTAACAAAGTCACCATTTAAATAACTCTCTAGGGATTTAAATTAGAGAGAGTATTTTTACTCGCATTATTCGTTTACTTGTTTTCTTTTTGGATTTCATATTTTTTGAACAAAAGAATATGCTTGATTTATTAAGCAGGCAATTGTTTGTGGAAATCATACACGCAAAAATACATTGGTAATGCCTTTTTTAATTGTAAAAGACCAAACAAAAAAAAAAAAGATCCAAAGACTAGTTGGTTGGCTGTTTGCAGGCAGCCAAAGCAGGCCAAACGATGACTGCAAGGTTTAATTTGTTGGTTGGTTGGTTTAGTTGGCTGTCTGTCGGAATAGAGCTGCCTGCCTGCCTGCCTTGGCTGTCTTTGTGTTCGTGCAACAAATGAGCAATATCGCTGTTTGAATTTCCCTCTACTGTTGTTGTGTTGTTTTGTTTAATGCACATGTCCGCAAATATTGGTATGAATTGTTTCTTGTTATTGTTGTGCGAGTTGTCCTTAGGGGATCCCTGTGATACTCTGTGAACAAAGTTTGGTAGCAACAGCAGCCGTCTGTTTGTAAAATATATGTATATACAACAGCAGTAGTTTGTTGTTTAACCTTGTTGACAGCAATTGGTAAAAATTTCATAATCAATCATTAGTTGGTTGATTGTGTTTGATTGTTTTCTGTTTGAAATATTTTGGCAAACCCACAAAGAAATTTTATGAAAACAATTGAAAATATTTAAATACCTCTAGAGAAACATATGCATAGAGACATTTATATATGAATATATGTATGATAGATATGTCTTACTTTCCTTTTTATAAGTGACTGAATTTTACTTCAGTATCTTGGGAATTGTTTGTGGAAAGAAGGCGTTTGCTGACTAACCGCTTTCGACGTAATAATTATCACCAGTAAATAAATTTAAAATGAAACAGTTAAGGATGGTTTTCAGTTATTTCTCAACAAAATGTGATTCATTACGGTTCTGTCAAATAAAAAGTTAAATAGCAGATTTTCTTAGGAAATATATATAAATACTAGCTGTTTTTACCCGGTCTTGCCCGGGATCCAAAAGGCTTTGACTTGAAAAATGGTTCACTATGCTTACCAGGCGGTGAGTACTAAGTCCCCGATGAACCATTCCTAAAAAAAAAAATAACTTACTCCCAAAAAATTTGTATGGGATTGGGGAATTTGTTCATGGTGAAAAAATTCCCTATGTTCACGTTTTTTGGGGGAACAAATTCATGTTTTATTTCAATTTAAAATTTTGTGATTTTTTAATTTAGAACTTTTTTTATAAGACGCTACAGCAAAAATACTACAAAAATAAGCTACGAAACCGCCTTAAGTTTTTTTTTTTTTTTCAATTTTACTTATTTTGTAAACATAAAATATAACGGAATCGTTTGCAAATTAAAGGAATCAGAACTTTTAAAAATTGAATTACTTTATTGAATAAGTGATCATCATTGAGCAGAGACGTCAAAGAAAAACGGAAAATGAATGCGACGTTTAAAATTGTTGCGCAATGTTGCTTTAAGCAACTGCTTATAGTATATGTATAGTAATTATTGCACATACGTAGATAACATTTATCATAAGACTTTTCAGTAAGCTCTGTCCCGCGAGCGAGTCGCGTCCGCGCGTTTGGCAGCTACACCCGTGTTGCCGCGCAGTTGTCGTCAATTTATTTGAATCCCAAAATATATTTTTCAGAACATTCCTATATTTTAGCTGAGCTGTGTTCCGTGGGCGCGTCGCGTCGCACAGTTGTTGTCAACCTATTTTAATTGCCAAATTTTATTTTTCAGATCATCCGATATTTGAGCGCAGCTGTGTTCCGCGAGCGCATCGCGTCGCGTCCGCGCGCCGCTTTCGCGTGTCGAAATTATGCTATTGAAAAGAATACAGATTTTAAATACGTTTATTGAGAGCAGTATGGAGATTTTGTTCATTTCTTTTGGGGACCTTTATTTAAAAATTTGGGGAATTTGTTAATTTTTTGGGGAATTTGTGCATTGGGGCTAAGTGCTGAGCGCATGCTTACCGCTACAACTTAGCATTGATTATTTTGAGTGTATTATGTCTAAAAGTTACGAATTTTAGTTATTCTAGAGCTTGGGGATATACAGCAATTCTGGTTTTTCCTTCTGGTGCATATAAGAAAAGCTTATGCTGGCTCCCAACTCTGGAGCAGGCGACAAATAATTGTCTATGAGAAAAACAGGGAGATTCTAAGTTGATACCTGTTCCCGTAAGAGATGGTCCTCTTATGTACGTTATGTTAGGAACAACTTTTTGTACCATCTCTTGCAATGAAAAACCAACTTACAAGTCTTCTGGTAGGGATATTACAGTCGTTTCAAGAGTTTCACATTCCCTGGAGTTAGCTTGTCTTATCCGTTGGGCCTGAAGACATTGTTGAGTCGTTTCCGGAGTTTCAGACTATGCTTGGCTTAGCTGCTGGATTTCTAGACGCACTGGAGTAGATTCAGGCATTTCCGCTTCTCTTAAAAAGCTTGTCTTGATCTTTGGGCTTCAAGACGTTATTGGGTTTGCTTAGGTGTTTCAGCATTTCTCGACTCAGATTGTCTAACTCGTTGAGACTCGATACGAATTTGGGTCTGATCAGGTTCTCTAGAGTTCTGTTTTGTTTAAGCCTTTTCATACCCTATACCACTATGTGGTTTGGGTACAATGACTTTGTGTTGCTGTTTGTAACAACCAAAAATATTTGACCTACACAGATCTTTAATTATACCGATCGAACCAGAATCACTATCTGATTCGATTTATCGATGTCCGTCCGTCCGTCCGTCCGTCTGTGTGTCTATGTAAAGCTTGTAATCAAACTGCAGGTCGCAAATATGAATATATTTTGATGAAATTTGGTATTTTCTTTGATCGGCCATAGGATGAACGCTATTGAAATTGGTGAGAATCGGTCCATGTTCAGACCTAGCCCCCATACAAATGACCACTATGATATCAACATATATTACCATAAGATCCAAATTATCATACAAATCTAAGTCAAATTGGGTTTGTATGTATATATTACATCCATTAATCTGTAGTCCAAAAATGATCCCTATTGGACAACTCTTAGTCATAGGCCCCATATAGAGCTGCTTCCCTATCTTCACTTAAATCTATCAAAAAACAAAAATATTGCACGGATTCCTTTCAAATTTGGTTTGTTTATATTTTTTCAAAGAATAAGTGACTTACCGATCGACTTAGAATCACTTTTTGTGTCGAATTAGCAATTTCCGTCCATCCGTCCGTCCGTCCGTCTATGTGTCCATGTAAAGCTTGTAATCAAACTATAGGTCGCAAATATGTATATATTTTGATGAAATTTGGTATATAAGCTTCCACCGGCCATGGGATGAATGCTATTGAAATTGGTGAGAATCGCTCCATGCTCAGACCTAGCCCCCATACAAATGACCCCATGATCTCGACATAAATTGCCATAAGTTCCAAATTATCATATAGATCTCAGTCGAATTGGGTTTGTATGTGTTTATTACATCCATTAATGAGTAGTTCAAAAATACTCCCTACAGGAAAATTCTTAGTCATAGGCCCCATATAGAGCTGCCTCCCGATCTTCAGTTAAATCCATCAAAAAACAAAAATATTGCACAGATTTGTCTCAAATTTGGTCTGTATATATTTCAAAGTATAAGTGACTTTACCATATGTGGTCAGGATCGGTCCATTTTTCTACCTAGTCCCCATTTAAATATAGTATCCGATATGAAATTTTTCATATCTGCAGCAAAAAAAATTAATAAAAATGCCACTCAAATTTGGTTTATGCATATTTGCTATATCCAATTAGATGGACTGAAGAGATAGGGCCTCTTAACCATGGTATATCGTATAGTCGGGCTAGACCGACTATAATTTTCTTACTTGTTGCATTTGAGATAGTACGGCCTATATGCTATGCTTTCATGTGCAAGGCACAATTGCAAAAGTTATTTTCCCACGTTTACAACTCATTTATATAGTGAAAAAGATGAAATGGAAATATTTGTAATAGGTTGCTTTCCAATGTAACTAAAAGGCAAGATGGAAATAAATGTTATTTTGTTTTTCATTGTATTTAAAAAGGCGAAATGCAAATATTTATAATCGGAATAATCCTGCAGCGGTAGTCAACCTATGAAATAAATCTGCACTAATTTTGGGGTGTTGCAACTGATATAGTAAAAAATAGGTTGATTTAAAATCTTCATTTCATAATGGTGTAAACTCAAGAGTAGTAAGTAAAGAAATTTATGTAAAAAATTTTTGGGAAGTCCATTGAAAAATTAAAATATGAACAAACACTAAAAGCGTATATAGAAAATTAAAAAAAGTGGGCGTGGCCGATAAAAGTATATGACGACCTTACCTGGGATTTGAGAATAATTTGCAGTAAATTCGAGCGAAACCAATAAAAAATTCAAAAAGTGGTCGCAAAAGTAGGCGTGGCCGATAAGAAGCATATGGTGACTTTCCCTGTGGCACAGAGATCGTGTGTACCAAATTTCAGAGGAAACCGTTAACAAAGAAAAATTTGTATAGCGAACAAATATACCAAAAAGCAGAAAAGCAGGCGTGGCCGATAAGAAGTATTTGGTGACCTTAGCTGGAGTACAGGGATCGTGTGTACCGAATTTCAGAGAAATCCGTTGACAAATAAAAATTTGTATAGTGAACAAATATGAATAAAACAGAAAAGGAATTTTACATAAAAAGTGGGCGTAAAAGTAGGCGTGTCCGGTAAAAAGTATATGCCGACCTTTCCTGTGGTATAAAGATCGTGTGCTCAAAATTTCAGGGAAATCCGTCGAAAAATAAAAATTTGTATAGCGGTCAAACAAACAAACAAATAAACAAACAAACAGAAAATTAATTTTATATATATAGATTGAAAAATTGTTCTTTAAAAAGTCAATCTTAAAAGTAACTCTCTAGGGAATTAATTTTATATTTATGGCCAGGACCTAAAAATATTAATTTCGATAGTATTTAAATCTAAGCCTCATAAACAAAGTTTTTATTAAAACTCTTTCTTTCCTTATGCATATGAGTTTTGAATCTCTTCGTGACGGTGCGTGACTTTGCGTGACTATTTTAAAATTAATCTTTGGTCACAACAAGTCTATGGACCAAGTTTTAGATTGATTGGATGAGGGGAAATGGGATTTAAATCATTCCGTGACTGTGCGTGACTATCTTCAAGTTAATATATGTTGACAACAAGCCTGTGGACCAAGTTTCAGATTGATTGGATGAATGGAAATGAATTCATCAAATCGTTATTTGCTTATGGTCTCTTCCAAGTAAATCATATTCTCAACGCGTATGGAAAACTTTTGGATTTAATTTTTATTAATGAACCATCTGAAGTATCGCTGCATCCATCTAATCCAATTACTTTACCTGAAGACCGTTATCAACCAACAGTAAATTTATTATTTTACTTCCACTCAATTTGCCAATTAAGAATCCTGTGCTTAATCAGAAGGAAAATGTTTATTGCTTTTCGAAAACTGATTATCCAAAATTGAATGCTCTACTATCCGATATTGACTGGAATGATATCCTTTAATCTATTGATTATGATGAAATGATCACAAGCTTTTACAACACGTTGAACACATGTATATCTGTAACGGTTTCTATGACTTCATCCCGTTAAAAGATGGGTCCACCATGGAATAATAATGATTTGGCTAATTTCAAAAATAGAAAGAATAGAGTGTATAAAAAATTTAAAAAGTCTGGTTCCCCCTCTGATTTTATCAAGTATTTAATTGCTATACCAGAATACAATATTGAAAACAAAAGGGCTTCCAATAACTACTTAACTCGTATGAAACATAATTTAAAGAGGAATCCAAAATCATTTTACAATTTTGTTAATTCTAAACGTCGACCACGTGAATATCCTAATTCTTTGGATCAATTTCAGCCGTTGATGATTTATTAATCAGTAATGTTTTTGCTGATTTTTTTGCTACAACATATTCCATACAAAATTTTGATCAATCCGTACAATATACTTGTGAAATTTACAAAGCTTTTTCGATAATAAATGTGGATTATTTTAGCAACATCACTGTTTTGCGTAATATGAAGACACTGAAAAATTCGTTTGATCCTGGTCCTGATGGAATACCAAATAATATTCTTAAGCACTGTGTTGACTCCCTGTCTTATCCACTAACAATACTTTTTAATCAGTCCTTGCGCACAGTATATTTAATATCTCTATGGAAGGAATCTTATATCAACCCTTTATATAAATCAGGCAATAAGGTCAATGTGTCTAACAACAAAGGCATCGCAGAATTGAGGGCAAACTCCAAACTTTTGAAGAAATTATAACAGACTCGTTATTTCATCAAGTATCATCCATACTTTCTCCATATCAACACGCTTTCGTAAACCTCGTTCTACAATCAACAACGTTCTGGAACTCACTAAATTGTAAACGACGGATTTAGAGATCGTATGCAAACTGATGTAATTTACACCGACTTTAGTAAAGCCTTTGATAAGATGAATCATGATTTATTATTATAAATACAAGCTGAATTCTATGGGTTTCAGTAATTTTTTAGTTTTCTGGTTAAAATGTTTTCAGCGGGTTAAATTAAGAAACGCTGTCTCTAAAAAAATCGAAGTGTTTTCTGGTGTTCCACAAGGAAGTCATCTTGGTCCAGTACTTTTTACTTTATTTATCAATCATCTCCCTTCTGTTATTCAATGCTCTAAAATTCTCTTATACGCTGATGATGTCAAACGATTTTCCTCTCTTCAAAATTACTTTCAACATTTTTTGCTACAATCTGATTTAAATAATTTTTGTGGATGGTGCAATGTAAACCTTATGGAGTTCAATATAAAAAAAGGCAAGCATATGTCCTTTTACAGATGGAATAATCTACATAGAACTTATTTTGTGAATGAAAGTGAATTGGAATTCGTTGATACATTTTCAGGCATTTTATTAGATCATAGATTAAACTTTCGTCCGCATATATCTTTAGCAATAAACAAAGCTTATGGCGTTCTTGGGTTTATATAGCGACGGAGTAAGGAATTTTCTGACTCCTGGAATATGGTTCTATAATATGGGATCCGTGTTACATTAATCATAAAAATTTCGCATACTTTTTTGTTTTCATTAAATTTCAAAAGAATTATTGAAGCCAAGTTGAAAATATTATCAACTGTTGAGTAGTGTCTACGGAATCCGGCTTGATACTCATTTAAAATTTCATTTTTTTCCACCCAAGACGTTATTATTTCATTCACAATTCCCATAAGAACTTTTGCTATGCAGTTCATGAAGGAGATACCTCTATAGTTACAAGGGCTGTTTGGGTCACCCTTTTTAAAGATTGGGAATAGTATACTTTTCACGAATACTTCATCCACCTTACCGGATTCGAATATATAATTATAGGTTTTAATAAATTCAGTTATAAATTCAGTTGTTGCATTTTGCAAAAACTCATATGTTACTCTATCTTCTCCTGGCGCTTTGTTCGTTTTCATTTTTTTCAGTATCATATGCACTTCTTCATTTGTAATATGCCTATCAACATCCTCACCCGTATGGTACATAGACGCATAGTGAATAATACTTGTTGTTTCACGCGGATTTAACAGTCTTTCAAAATAATTTTTAAAATCCTCTGCAGATACCCCAGATCCAACTTATAACGTATTTCCTCTGATATCCTTTGCTACTTTCCACCACTTTTTAGGATCATCTACACTGTTGATTCTGTTTTCAAGTTCTTCAAAATACTCTACTTTTTCTGGTTTCACAGACAAGTTTGTAATTCTTTTGTGCTTCCAAATAACTTCGCTTATCAATCAAATTATTTAAATTTCTGTAAGCGTTAAGCTTTTTAAATACGTTTTGCCTTGCATATAGGCAGTTAAAGTTAAACCATTTCTGTTTAAAATTAATGTTTTTGTTATTTTGTTGTTTAATGGCAGCATTCCTGATTGCTGTTACTAGTTCTTCCAAGTTAAGAATTCTCTCCTCTTCTGAAAGTATATTTTGATTTAATTTTTGTTGATATCATCTGCCAATTATTTATTTATCGTAGAGATAAATTATTTTCCCAACTTTCATATCAATTTTAAGAGGCATTGCCAACTGAAAACAATTCTCCCAACTTTCGTACGTATTTTGAGAGGCATTGCCAACTGAAAATAATGTTTTTGTCGGTACATTGAGAAAACCAAAATTGGTAATCGGCAGTTTATCGGTCCAATAAATTTATGTCCTGGTTAACTAACAGGCAGTTTGATGATACATTGAGAAAACCGGCATAAATATGTTAGTCTGCAAGGACATTTGTAATTCCATAGACTTTAAGTAAATAAATAAATACAAAAAATATATAAAAAAATTCATTAAGAATTTTCATTACTGCATAATCGTAGCTTTTCTCAGCTTCCAGGCGTCAACTTTTATATCGTAGATGAAATGCTTAAAAAGAGTTTCAAATCCAAAAGAGGACAACTTTTCCCAAGATCATTTTGGTATGGCAGAAAATTTGTAGCTGCCGTAGACGAAGCAGTTCATTTGTTATAACTGAAATGATGAACACTGAGTTATTCATTTATTGCTAACATAATTGCGATGAAGTCTTATGTCTTAACAGCAAATATTTTATAACAATAGAAAATGGTTAGTAGCTATAAGATTTCTATTGGAATTGGTTAGCAAATTTTTATATTCATAAGACAGCACAACAGATGTCAACTTTTGATGTGTAAACATCTATACGCGCAGGGGGGGGTGGTAAATATCAAAAACAGCGTAACATGTAAGCGTAACATGTGAGTCGGAAGACAAAATGTGATTGTATTGGTCAAAAAATTATGATATTATGATAACCTGTTTGAAAATGAAAAATAAAAAATGAAAAAAAATTAAAAAAAAATTAAAAATAAAAAATTAAAGATGAAAAATGAAAAATGAAAAATTAAAAATGAAAAACGAAAAATTAAAAATGAAAAATAAAAATGAAAAATAAAAAATTAAAAATGAAAAATGAAAAATAAAAAATGAAAAATAAAAAATGATAAATAAAAAACAAGTAAGAAAATTATAGTCGGTATAGACCGACTATACGATACCCTATACCATGCGTTCAGATACCCTATCTCTCAGGCCCAACTAACTGGATATAGAAAATAGGCATAAACCAAATTTGAGTGGGATTTTTATTAATTTTTTCGGCTGCAGATATGAAAAAGTTCATATCGGATGCTATGTCTATATGGGGACTAGGCCCAAAAATGAACTGATCCTGACCATGTTTGGTAAAGTATCTTGTATTTCGCAAAAATATATACAAACAAAATTTGAGAAGAATCAGTTCAAAATTTTTGTTTTTTTTGATAGATTTAAGTGAAGATCGGGAAGCAGCTCTATATGGGGCCTATGACTATGAGTTGTCCAATAGGGATCATTTTTAGACTACTGATTAATGGATGTAATATATACATACAAAGCCAAATTGACTACGATTTGTATGATAGTTTGGATCTTATGGCAATATATGTTGATTTCATAGGGGTCATTTGTATGAGGGCTAGGTCTGAACATGGACCGAATTTCACCAATTTCAATAGCGTTCCGATAAAAGCTTATATACCAAATTTCATCAAAATATATTCATATTTGCGACCTGCAGTTTGATTACAAGGTTTACATGGACACACAGACGGACGGACGGACATTGTTAAATCAACTCAAAAAGTGATTCTGATTCGATCGGTATAATTAAAGATGGGTGTAGGTCAAATATTTTTGGTTGTTACAAATAGCAGCACAAAGTCATTATACCCAAACCACATAGTGGTATAGGGTATAATGAAACATGAAAAAAAATGAAAAATGAAAAATAAAAAATGAAAAACGAAAAATTGAAAATGAATAATGAAAAATAAAAAATGAAAAATAAAAAAAATGAAAAATAAAAAAAAAGTGAAAATGGAAAATAAAAAAATTAAAAATAAAAAATGAAAAATGAAAAATTAAAAATGAAAAATAAAAAATGAAAAATAAAAAATGAAACATGAAAAATAAAAAATTAAAAATGAAAAACGAAATATTGAAAATGAATAAGAAAAATAAAAAATGAAAAATAAAAAAAATGAAAAATAAAACAAGTAAGAAAATTATAGTCGGTCTAGCCCGACTATACGATACCCTATACCATGCGTTTAGAGACCCTATCTCTCAGACCCAACTAACTGGATATAGAAAATAAGCATAAACCAAATTTTAGTGGGATTTTTATTAATTTTTTGGCTGCAGATATGAAAAATTTCATATCGGATGCTATATCTATATGGGGACTAGGCCCAAAAATTGACCGATCCTGACCATGTTTGGTAAGGTCTCTTGTATTTTGCAAGAATATATACAAACAAAATTTTAGAAGAATCAGTGCAATATTTTTCTTTTTTGATAGATTTAATGAAGATCGGGAAGCAGCTCTATATGGGGACTATGACTAAGAGTTGCCCAATAGGGATTATTTTTGGACTACTGATTAATGGATGTAATATATACATACAAACCCAATTTGACTTAGATTTGTATGATAATTTGGATCTTATGGCAATATATGTTGATTTCATAGGGGTCATTTGTATGGGGGCTAGGTCTGAACATGGACCGATTCTCACCAATTTCAATAGTGTTCATTCCATGGCCGATAGAAGATTAAATACCGAATTTCATCAAAATATATTCATAATTGCGACCTGCACTTTGATTACAAGCTTTACATGGACACACAGACGGACGGACGGACATCGTTAAATCGAATCAGATAGTGATTCTGATTCGATCGGTATAATTAAAGATGGGTGTAGGTCAAATATTTTTGGTTGTTACAAACAGCAGCACAAAGTCATTATACCCAAACCACATAGTGGTATAGGGTATAAAAACTGAAAAACGAAAAATGAAAAATGAAAAACGAAAAACGAAAAATGAAAAATAAAAAATGAAAAACAAAAATGAAAAATGAAAAATTAAAAACGAAAAATGAAAAATTAGACCGACTATACGATACCCTATACCATGCGTTTAGAGACCCTATCTCTCAGGCCCAACTAACTGGATATAGAAAATAAGCATACATCAAATTTGAGTGGGATTTTTATTAATTTTTTTGGCTGCAGATATGAAAAAGTTCATATCGGATGATATATCTATATGGGGACTAGGTCCAAAAATGGACCGATCGCGACCATGTTTGGTAAAGTTTCTTGTATTTTGTATATGGGGACTATTGCTATTAGTTGTCCCATAGGGATCATTTTTGGACTATTGATTAATGGATGTAATAAACACATATAAACCCAATTTGATTAAGATTTATATGATAATTTGGATCTTATGGCAATTTATGTTGATTTCATAGGGGTCATTTGTATGGGGGCTTGGTTTGAACATAGACCGATTCTCACCAATTTCAATAGCGTTCATCCTATGGCCGATAAAAGCTAATATACCAAATTTCATCAAAATATATTCATATTTGCGACCTGCAGTTTGATTACAAGCTTTACATCGACACACAGACGGACAGACGGACGGACGGACGGACATTGTTAAATCAACTCAGAAAGTGATTCTGATTCGATCGGTATAATTAAAGATGGGTCTAGGTCAAATATTTTTGGTTGTTACAAACAGCAGCACAAAGTCATTATACCCAAACCACATAGTGGTATAGGGTATAAAAATGAAAAATAAAAAATGATAATTGAAAAATAAAAAATGAAAAATGAAAATTGGAAAACGAAAAATGAAATATGAAGAAAAAAATTAAAATAAAAAATGAAAAATAAAAAATGAAAAATTAGAATTGAAAAATGAAAAATAAAAAATTAAAAATGAAAAATAAAAAATTAACAATTAACAATTAAAAAGAAAAAAAATTAAAAATGAAAAATGAAAAATGAAAAACAAAAAATTAAAAATAAAAAACGAAAAATGAAAAATTAACCGGTTAAAATAATAAATAATAATAAATATTTTTATATAAACAGAGCCCCTGCAGTTGATTGCTATGAGTGATACGCTTTCTGTTCGATTTTAAGAAAGTGCTATAAAAAAATCTTTAATTACTAGATGTTTACACATCTCCCCAGCGATCGGACTCACATGATTATTTTTTTTTGAACTGATTCGAGTGCGAGTGCTGTCGGACTTTCTTTTTTGGACAAAAAATGTTCAATTAATATTAAATGAATTGGAAAATGAATTATTTAGATGATCTTGAACATGAACCTTGTTTAAATTAAACTACGGTCAAAAGTCTTCATTAGCAATCTACTGGTGAATTAGTCAAAAGTTTGCCGCTGCCTGTAAGTAATCGGATTTGAAAACGAGACTTTGTCTTTACCCACTGTAGACTGGGATGTCTTTATAAACTATGTTTAGAACATCTTTTTTTCATTTTTCTTTTTGTTCAAAAGATAACTTTTTTTTCTAATGATGATAATGCCATGAGGCATGTGCTGCTACATGCTGTTTAAACAATTACATTTGACACTTGAATTGCAGCATGAGTCGTCTGTCTAGCATTATTCACCTCAACTTAGTTGCTTACAACAATCAAACAAACATTGTTTTTTTTTTTGTCCAGCAGTTGTTGTAAAGTTTAACTTACGCTATGTGATCTTCTATTAACCGTGGCCAAACATATGAATAATTACTTTTTAATATGGAAACAAAACAACAATAAGCGGCAAATAAAAAGCGCTTCGCTTTGATCGCTCAGTACAACAATGCAAGCCCAAAATACAAAACAATTTACACAAAATATCTGTAAAAAAAAATATTAAAAGTAAATCCATTCCATCATCATCATTACTTTTCTCCTTTTCTTTCTGCTTCTTTATTGTTATTGTTGTTGGTATTGGTGTTGCCATGGATTTGTTAGCTGCTAAAGCAAACATTAAACCACAGCGAATCGCGTATGGGGTACATTTTACAATAAACATGTTAATATTGTTTGTTATTAGTTCTCTATACAAGACAACACAGCACCTCCCCCCCCTCCTGCCATTTGTACTCGTACGAGTATGTATTTATGTCGGTGGTGTTGTTATACTATACAATAACAGAACATTGTACTTTTTGTGGAGCACGATTTGTAAACAAAACAACATGGTTCTTTTCTTGTCTTTATTTCTGAAAAATCAGTTGAATTGAATAATGAAAACAACAGAGAAAAGAGCACACATAATAGGTATGGAAAGAGTGATAAGCAATGACGTTTTAGTTTTTAATAACCTTAAACTTTCATGGATATTACCAAACAACTCGAATGATCATCGACCAACAATTCTATTTCATATTAAAGCCAAGTGACTGCAGCGAAATGTAATAGCAGTCATTCAAAAGTAAAAAAATGTAACAACAACACATTAAATAGTTTAATAAACGTCAAAAATTCTCGTATAGCCACATTATCGGCAACAGAAAACAGTGGCATAGAAAGTTTGAGGGGTGTATGGGGGCAGGGCAAAACATGGGATTTACAATTTATGTTTAATTTGTTTATTACACAAGGGAACAAAATTGAACTTTTTTTGTGTTGATTTGAAATTTATAGCAAATTTTTACTAATTTGAGGTCGCTGATTTCAAATCTGCACTTGGTTTTTTTCTATCAGCTCGACTTTTCGAGATATACCGTTATGTTCAAAATTAAGGCACTTCCGCTACATATATTGGAATAACTTGAAAACGGTTCACCATATTAAATTAAAAAAAAAATCCGAAACTCGCAAACAATATTCTCTTAAAGCCGTGCTTACTTTGTTTTTAAATTTTCCAAGTAGTTTTAGAGATATCGTTCAAGTTTTGAAAAAAAAATTAAAATTTTTTAAAAAAAAACATTTTTTTTGTTCTTTAAAAATTCCTAAAAAATAAAAATGGGACAAAAATCACAGTTTTGGTCTACAAACAGTTAGTTAAATATATTTCGAATAAAATGAGCTTTATTTCATTGCAATCGGTGCACAACTTTTGATTTTGTTCACGATTTACTGAATTGATATAAATCGCGATTTCCATACAAAAATAACATTCTCTAATGTGTAAGTGTTTGTATGTAATAAGTTAGTTTTTTATGATTCTAAGAATTAAAAAAATTAAGTAATAAAAAAAGATTATTTCATTTTTATGGTCAGCTATACTTTTTAATTTAACACAAAAAGAGAATTTTAAAGAAAAATAAAAAATTTTAATACACAAATATTACAATGTAATTACAACTCATCGAAAAATTTTCTTTTATAAGATTTTCTTAAATAACCTTGTTTAGAGGGATTTGTTTTAATGCTCCAGCAATAGTCCGCCATCATATGCTTATCCCAGTGACCCTGCTACCGCTCCTCTATAGTGCGGATATCTTGATGGAAACGTTCACCTTGTTCTTCACTGAAGTCTCCAAGATTTTCAGGGAAACAATCCAAATGACTGTGTAGGTAGTGCACCTTAATGCTCATATTACAACCAAGCTGCTTGAAATGTGACAACATGTTATCCACGTGGTCCGAATAGTGCTCACCCTTTTTGTTTCCCAGGAAATTGCGCACTATCCAAACAAATTCATTCCAAGCATTTCTTTCAATATCTGTCATGGAATTACTAAAATTTTCATCATTGATTAATTTTTTGATTTGAGGGCCATCAAAAATGCCAGCTTTCAGTTTCTCCGAACTCAAATTGTTGAACTTTTTACTGATATATCTAAAACAATCACCGTCCTTGTTGAGAGCTTTGACAAATTGTTTCATAAGTTCTAGCTTGATATGGAGAGGTGGCAGTATTATGCGATCCCTGGGCACAAGTGGTTGATTAACTATATTGTGGTTTCCTGGAACCATAGCTTCCCTCGAAGGCCAGTCTTTCTTACTCCAGTGTTCAGATATGGCTCTGCTATCCCATAAACAAATGAAACACGAATATTTTGTGTAGCCACCTTGTTGGCCTAGAAGAAAATTCACCATTTTTAGATCCACACAAATTAGCCAGCGGTGTTCGTTGTACTTTATTTTATTTATAACTGAGGCAATTGTAGAATATTCTTCTTTAGCTTTAGTTGAATGTGCAATGGGCAACGAACCCAATTTATTACCGTTATGCAGAAGTACACATTTTAGGCTGCGTTTAGAAGAATCTATAAATAGTCGCCAGTCATTTGGATCATACTCCTCTAATCCCATCGCTGTTACTAAACCAGGAACATCTGAACAATAAACAAATTCATCGTCTTCGGAAAAGAATGGAAGTAAGTTTTTTTCTCCGTTACGGTAGTATGAAATTCTTGTTCCTTGGGTTAACAGATTTTTTTGCTTTAATCGAGAAGCAAGAATTTCAGATGCTTTTTTAGAAAGTCCAAGGTCTCTCACTAAATCACTAAGCTCCTCCTGATTAAATTGCTCGCGTTCAGAAGAAATATCTAAATGCAAGTCATCTGATCCAAATTCAGAAATTGGTGAAGGAACATTTTGTCGTAAGTCGTGGAAATTGTGTGTAGATGTAGATGGTTGTGGTTCTGAATCCTCACTAGAGTACAGGACTGGTTGGGTAATAGACAACACGTTAGGATAAATCCATTTAGACCGGTTTGTTTTATTAATGCCTGTTATGTTGACAGCGCAAAAATAACAATCATCATAATGATTCGAAGGTTCCCGCCAGATCATTGGTGTTTTATACTTGAAGTGGGTCCGTTGCTTGTTTGCCCATAACCTTAAATACTCTACACAGTTTTTACATACAGTATTAGGAATCCAGTACTTGTCAATTTTGAAGTATATATCAAAGTAACACAATTTTCAATAAATAACACACGGGAACAAAATTGAACTTTTTTGTGTTGACTGATTAAATGTTCAATGTAAAATGATTTATATTTTTTGTCGTTATACTTTTCGCTTTCGCAAACACTTGTTGAATGAGAAAAATTGGTTGAATGAACCCATAAAAATACTTAGTAGTTTTATACTGAAGTACCAAAAAAAATTATATCCACAATTTTATTGACAGTCACTTATGAATGAACACATGTGTTCAGGGGAATTCCTTTAAAAAATCATCCGTTACCAACGGTAAACCACACATCAATAAAAACAAGTGAATAATCTTTTTTTATTACTTAATTTTTTTAATTCTTAGAATCACAAAAAACTAACTTATTACATACAAACACTTACACATTAGAAAATGTTATTTTTGTATGGAAATCGCGATTTATATCAATTCAGTAAATCGTGAACAAAATCAAAAGTTGTGCACCGATTGCAATGAAATAAAGCTCATTTTATTCGAAATATATTTAACTAACTGTTTGTAGACCAAAACTGTGATTTTTGTCCCATTTTTATTTTTTTTGGAATTTTTAAAGAACAAAAAAAATGTTTTTTTTTTAAAAATTTTAATTTTTTTTTCAAAAATTGAACGATATCTCTAAAACTACTTGGAAAATTTAAAAACAAAGTAAGCACGGCTTTAAGAGAATATTGTTTGCGAGTTTCGGATTTTTTTTTTAATTTAATATGGTGAACCGTTTTCAAGTTATTCCAATATATGTAGCGGAAGTGCCTTAATTTTGAACATAACGGTATATCTCGAAAAGTCGAGCTGATAGAAAAAAACCAAGGGCAGATTTGGATTCAGCGTCCCAAATAACCTTAAAAACAATATTCAGTTCTTAATCAACAGAACCATTGTTCCCTTGTGTTATCAATTAAGCATTATATCAAAAATCATATATAGGTATATATTTTCTTGAAAAAAGTATATTTTGATAAATAAAAATTTTCGAGCTCGAGGTCCGTACCATTTTGATGCTTTTACGGCGTGCTCTCCGTTAATGTTATTTTAAGATTGTAGTTGTTCGACCTTTCAAATATTGATAAATAAAAATTCTTGAGCTCGATGTCCGGACCTTAAATAAATAACATTAACGGAGAGCACGCCGTGAAAAACATCAAAATGGTACGAACCGCGAGCTCGAGAATTTTAATTTATCAACATTTGAAAGGTCGAACAACTAGAATCTTTAAATAAAAGTATATTTTGTTAAAAAAAAGTAGCTGTTCTTAAAAAAAACTATTTTATTAGAAAAGTACCTTCTGATAAGAAAGTACCTTTTCTTAAAAAGTATCTTTTTTAAAAAATTTCTTTTAAAAAAAGGTACCTTTTCTTAATAAGTACATTTTCTTTAAAAAGTTAAATTGCTTTAAAAATGTAGTTTACCAGCAAAATGTAGTTTATTTAGCATGGGATAACCATGATATGACGGAAGGTACAAAAGCTCGCCGTTGCTACGCCGCACAGTGGCGCCCGTAGAGCAAACGAGGTTGCAAAAATCAAAATTTTCATGTTCTGTTCAACGATTTCAAATATGCTACTCTTAATAATATCACATTTTTAGTTTACAAGATATAACCGTTTAAAGTTGACCGACTTTCGGTTTTCAAAAAAAAAAATACACAATTTTTAGTCAATTTGTTGCGATTTCAGGTGTAATATCACGAAAAATAGGTAACGAATCGCCTTATTTTTTTGTTTGTATTGATTGATGTATTTATTAAATGTAAATATAAAGATAAAAAAAAAATTAACTGTTTGTAAATCACTATTTAAATCACTATTTAAAAACTATCCGTTTTTTCACTAGTTTTCAACTTTGACGGAAAATAAAAAAAATCTATATTTTTCTATATTTGCCATATTTGCAAAACATGTTCTTTGATTATTTCTTTACATAATTCAAAAGGTTTTATCTGCCCGTACGTGCCCGTTTGGCTTCTAGAGGTAAAAAAGATTAAAAAGACATGGTTGCAGAAATTGTATGGCGTGCATCCGTTACATGTTTTGACTGACAGTAGTTTGATCTAATAGTTTGAAAATTGCATTTTAAGTCGGTTGTCTACTTGTGAGCCTCTGCCAAAGTCTACTCCCAATATTTTGTTACAGACACAGGATGAATAAAAAACTACTCATTGAAATTCGCAGGTACGCACCTCACTTAAAAATTACTTTGGAGTACAAGTGGTCAAGAACAATATTGACTTATGGTCCCTCCAGGTAGGCACAAATCAAAATTGCATAATTTAGCCTAAATCCATATGTATGCAGGGAACAGGTAAATTTTTAGGCATGGTAGCATAAGCCTTGATTAGTCTACGACTGAAAGTTGGCGCAAAAAGTACTGAAACCATGGCGTTAAACAATTTAAAATTATTTGAACTGTTTAGAAGGTCAACCACACCAAAGTTTTTCACGGAAGCTGCTTTAGAAGAACTTGATAGCTTATACGGAAATATTGAGAGAAGCGAAATTATAAAAAATAATTTTTATCTGATATATGCAAATATTAAGGCAAAATGGGTGAAATCTAATCGAACCATTCAGAACTTCAACTCCAAATACGAGGACTGGCTTAATGAAGACACCATCCTGGATATATTGGCAATAGATAAACCCACCACATCAACCAGAGGAGCAAAAGGAAGGCCAAGAAAAAGTATTGAGGAGTGTTCAATTTTCACAAGAAAGAGAAAACTTGCCGATGCCACCAATGACTTGACCACGAAGCATTTATCGGACGCGCTGTCTATTAAATATACAAACGCACACATTAAAAAGTATGGTTCCGAAGAAGCCTTGGCCTTGTTTATCGACTTACAACTTTCCAAAGAAAAATATGAGATACTACGGGCATCCTTGATGCGACACGGGGCTGACGGTTTACCAGGATACAAGCATATTACGCAAGCCAAAATAAATTCACGACCACTGCATACGGAGTCTACGGAAGTCTCTGTGAAAGCCAATCTGCAGGATCTCATGGGCCACACAGCAAAACGGTTGTTGGAGAGTCTTCCTGAAAATGAGGTGAAAATTCTTCCTGACAAAGCGTTTATAAGCAAAGGATATCTTCCGATGACGCTACAATATCGGACGGAAATATGTTTATGGCATCTGTTGTTCCTTTGCGTGCATTATTGCCGACCAATAATGTTTCAGTTTGCAAGGGAATCGGCAGAACTCATAAGGACCACGGTGAAGGACATTGAAGAACAAATAAGCAAGATTAAGCCTAAAAAGCTGCAAATTGGAGAAGGAAAATATATTGAATGCAATTACGAGTTCCACCTGACCATGGTTGACGAAAAAGTTGTAAACGAACTGACAGGAACAACCTCAACATTGTCATGTCCGATTTGCAAAAAGAGTCAGAAGAACTTTGGTAATTTAAACGATTCTACAAACGAGGAGAATTACGAATATGGAATGTCACCATTGCACGCAAGGATAAGGTGTATGGAGTTCTTGCTAAAACTGGCGTATACCCTACCACAAGAGGAGGAAAACTTCGATAAAAATATATCAATAAAGGATAAGGAAAAGATCAGAAAGAAGCAAATACAGGATGCTTTTTTTAAACAAGTTGGACTAAAAGTAGACTGTCCCAAGCACGGATACGGTAACTCAAACGATGGAAACACTTCTAGGAGATTTTTTTGAAAATGATGAAGCAGTAACTAGAATCACTGGTATTGACAATCAAATCGTGAAAAGATTGGGAACGATCGTGAATGTTTTAAACTGCAAAGAAAATGTCAATTCTACAAAATATGGAGAATATGCATCGAAAACTGCATCTCTTGGAGAGCTTTCTGAAGAAGCACAGGAGTCTCTTAAAAAATTTTATAAAAAATATAGATTGCAGAACACATTCAAAGCATCAAGGGTAAGGCAAAATGAGGACCTCTTCAACATGTTGGCAGCATCTCCCGATCCACTTATTTCTTCCCTGCGGCATGTGAAGCCACGAATAGAGTTAGAAAATAATTATAGTTTGGAAATGATTAGTCTTTTAGATATACCTTCTCTTGCGAATTGTGATGAATATTTTACAGAAAATTGAAAAAATAAATTTAAAAAAGAAGTAATTTTTTTTTTTAATTTGTTGGGTAATAATTTAAAACATAAAACCCTAAAGAAAAAAAAAAAAAAAAACAATCTAAAAATGTAAAAATAATTTTTTTTAGTTACCATAAAATTGATTTTTCTACAAATTTTAACTTTGAAAACCCATAAGTAGGCTCCTACAAAGCGTAGCACCCTTTCCAAACGCCCATTTCATTGGCCGAACAGTTATCTATCATATGCTGTTTAAACTGTTCAATTATGTTATTAGGTTCAAAAGATATGATTTTTGCAACGAAAAAACTCAAATGGCGCCACTGTGCGCCGTTGCGAAATTCAACATATAAAAGGCCTTCTTCATGGCCTTTTCAGGACTGCAAAATATAAAAAAAGAGCCTTTTCAGGGCCACTACATAGATTCAAAATGAGATTTTTTTTGTTACTGCTTTTTTTTTTTTAATAAAATAAAGGTGATGATGAATTTATTTAAAAGCAAAAAGTTCCTAAATATAAATAAAAAACTTTGTATACTCTTAAAAAAAAATGTTATTTTTTATTCCAAATTATAATATATAATATATTGCATTTTTTTAAAACAATTCCAGTTTCATATTTTCTCCTAAAAAATGTTTTCGATATTACGTTTTTAAACTCGTTTTAGTAAATAAATATTTGTCAACCCTGAAAATGGTTGCTTATCGTAACTTCTTCTTCATAACTGTGATCGATGTTCAATGCTATGCCAAATGAACATTCTGAGATCCGCCACTCTTGTTCATAAATATGATCCATGTTCAAATGAACATTCTGAGATCTGCCACTCTTGCATTAACAGTTTCATGATGACCCAATTGCAGTTTGCACATCCTCATCTATATATGATTCTTGATTATACGTTAAGTGGAATTGAACTTTAACATTTAGATTAATTGTATTAAGAGCTTATAGAGATATTCCTCCTGTAGTTAGGGTAGAATGAGTTTGTGTTGATTTTTTCGTTATCGCCATACTAATAATTTTTCTCAATCATTAAATTGCATCCAAAATTATTTATTTATTTACTTTACTTCTGACGTTTTTATCAATAATTTTGGACGGAATTTAATGATTGAGAAAAATTATTAGTATGGCGATAACCAAAAAAACTTTTGATGTGATATTTTATCTAAATAATTATATTTTTTTGGTTTGGTGCTGATGAGGGGAACAAATAAATCCCGAAATATTCAATAAAAATCTGGTTATGTAAAGAATTTGATCCATTGACAGAAATATTGTTTAACTGAAAACGAATTTGACTTTAGTTTCACATAATTCATAGATGAGTTATTTTTTTAATTTTAAAAATATTAAAAACCCAAAAACCATAAAATCCAATATTTTTATAGGGCTACTTCGCTATTCAGTAGCCTTTCCACTGACATTAATGGAAAAATCTTTTATCAATTGATAATTTATAAAAAGTACAGGTGTTTTTTCAAAACTAATCTTTATCAAACTGACCTCAACATAGAGATTTCAAAAAACAAAAAAAAAACGACCTAAATACAAATTGGAAAGTTATATAAAGATTATTCAAGTTATACAATTACTGCTTTTACACACTGCGTTGACACACTAAAGATTCATAGAGTGCATATTTTCCTACATTTGTATGGAAAATGACTCATCTTTTTAGCAGAAATAATTGGAAAGTGGCTGATTTTTTTCGAGTATAAGTTCACCGCCTTCACAATATTCCCTGGAATAGTTTGAAATTTTAAGGTATAATGTCCGATAACTTCAAAACATATAAATTTTTAAAATTCGTGAAGGAAAATTTTCAGTAAAATTACATGAAACTTGAAATAAGAGCAAATTTTCACACATTTGTATAGAAAGTGGGTGATCTTTATCAAGTAGAAGTTCGCCAACAGCTCAATTATTGTCGGAATGCTTTGAATGTCCTCGTATTTCCAATTTTATAATGTATAAATACATACCATCTGTTCCTTGAAAATTTTTTTGCAAATGGATGTCAAACTTGGTTAGAGTGCATTTTTCGTATTTCTCTATGGAAACAGGCTGATCTTTTTCGGGTAATAATTCGCCAAATACCACAATTATTACCGAAACTCTTTAAAATTTAAAGGACGTAATGTCCTCTTATTTGTAATTTTTGAGTGTATAAATTTGTACCATGTGTGCCTTAAATATTTTTTGTAAATCGATGTCAAACTTGCATCTAGTGTATTTTTTTCATATATGTGTACGAAAACTGACTGATATTTTTCGGATTATAGCACAATATTGTTCTGAATGGCTTAAAAATTTAAGTGAGTCATCTAAGGATAAAGCCAGTTGCAATTGTTGAAAAAACAACATAAAAAATTTTTTTTTTAATATGTTTTTTCATTACTGATCTCTTTCGAGTAGTAGTTCACCCACCCCACACCTTTCACATTACTATTCCAATATTTTAGTATACTAATCTGTTGATATGAGAAACTACAATATGTATTAATTTTTACCATGTATTTTTGGAAAATTTCTTATAAAATGATGTCAAACTTTCCATGGAGTGCATATTTTCATACATTTGTATGGAAAGTGGTCGAATTTTTTCGAGTGGTAGTTCGTCCACCCCACAATTATTGTCAAAAACGTTTGAAATCTATAATATTAATGGGCTAGCCAATTTCTTGTGACCGATGTTTTGTTCAACCATTTTATCCCGATTTTGACCAAACGTATATTATTTGCAAGGTATTTCTTTTTAGTCGTTTTGCAGATTTACAGATTTTTAAATTTTTACCTTTATTTTGAGTAAATTGCATTTAAAGTTGCTACTAACACATACATAAAATTATACAATGCTATGTGTGTGTTTACTAAATTTGTTAATGTGTTTGTAATAAAAATTAGTTTGTTTTTTGTGTTGATTTGTGAATTGGCTATAATTGATTAGCGTAGCTTTAGGGTCTTTATTTAATGAAAAAATAAAATTTCCTAGAATTTGCACTCGAATTTCGAGGGCTGGAATCTGCTAGTTTAAAAAAAAAATATTCTCCTTACATTTCCAACTCTAAAAAATACAACTTTTGGCTAAGTCATTATGAAAAATTTTCTGTAAAATTATCTCAAACATGAAATAAGAGCAAATTTTCACACTTTTCTGATCTTTTTCGAGCAGTAGTTCGTCCGAGCCACAATTTTGGCCAGATTACTTTGAAATTTCGCGTACGTAATGTACTCATATCTTCAACTTTAAAAAGTATAAATTTGTGCAATGTGAGCCTTAAATATTTTTTGTAAATCGATGTCAAAGTTGCATGAAGTAAATTTTTCATATGTATATATATGGGGGAACTTTTGAAACCGATGTCTTCCGGTCGGGATGAAATTTGCAAAAAGGTTAGTCCTATTGGATAGTAGTATAGACACAATTTTTCAACAAGATCGGTCCAGATCTCTCTGAGTTAGAGGGGATCAAAATTTGACATTTTGGCCAAACAGGTGTTTTTTCTCATCCATGTAACTTATTACCTATTGTTCTTAGAAAATTTTCTCCCAAATAGTTGAGATAGCTATTTCTTTAATATTTCGGAAAAAAATACTTAAAAAAAAAAAAATTAGACTTTTTTTTTTTGCTAAATTAAAGCATTTTTTTTTTTTTTGCCTTTTTTCAAAAAGGGCATTTTTTTTCCATAAGAAAGCTTAGGATTTTTCCTTTAAGAGCTTTTTGTTCGCTTAGAGGGATGGGAGTGGGATATCTATCAAAATAAATGTTTTGTAACTCAAAGCAACGGTTTTTCAATTTTTCACAAATGCACTATTTTGAATTTTTCCCGATTTGTGTCTAAAACCTTACAAATTAAACTTATACTGCGAAACTAGATAAAGTAAGCTTTCCGAAGGTATATAACATATCTAACTAAAACTTTATACCTTCGATACTGTAATACTCAGAATATGTTAACCTCAGGAAAAAATCGCTTTTTTTTCTACAGAAATTTTGAAAAATTATTATTTTTTATTTATTTTTAATAATAATTAAATTAATGTATAATAATAATATTAAAAATAAAAAGAATAATAATTTATTAAAATTTAATCTTAATTGCATTAGATCCGTTTATATCATAACTATTTTTATACTTAATTTATTGTAGCTGATGAAGTATTTAAGTCTTGTAAATTTTTAAATACCCAGTCTTTCATCCAGCGATTTTGTCGCCTTTATTTACTGCGTTTTTTTGTCAATCCTTTCTTGGCGTTACTAGTTCAGCTGTTGATTTCGCTGCTGGTTTATTGGTTGTCTTTGGAAAGAAATCGTCTTGAATAGAGGCAGAAAACTTTTTCAACTTGGGTCTTCCATCGACAAGCGGTATAAAAGCATGGTATTGAGCGGTGCCATCGATTGTTACCGCAGCATCGAATCTGCTCTTCAGTGTTTTCAATGTTTCCTGATGATCCTCTTTGCTACTAAAAACTATTTTAGTTTCTTTACAATAACTCTGTGCCCAATGTGTAACAACACATTATTTTACCCTACCTTTTGGAAGACAACGCTACCTATCAATCCGGCCGTGCTCAGGGTAATGGGGTGGAATCTTGTCTTCCTCGAAATAGGATGATGTCACTTAAAAAACAAATTTAAAACTAGGCAGCTCATATCCCTATTATCGATAAAAATAATATAGAAAGAAAGAGTAATAAAAGAATGATGAAGCTTACAGGAAGAGGTATTAAGATGGAGTAACCCCTTATTTTCAAAACCCACCCTACCTTGCTATCATTTAATCTAAGTCTCTGATAGCCCATTTTAGAACCTAACTACATTATTTGTCTAAACTTTTCGTTGAAATAAAAAAATTTAATAAACCATTATGAATGATAACATTTATTTAAAAAAAAATTTACTAAAATTATTTAATTTAAAAATATTATTATTTAACATTTTACTATCATTTAAAGAAATATTAAAAGAAAACTATATTTTATATTAAAATTTATACCAATTTAAATATTCACAGAAAAAAAATAAAGAAAAATTGTAAAAGTAGGTGTAAACGTGGCATTTAGTTTTAAATTTGAAAATATGAGTAGAAGTAAATTTCTACTTCTATTTAATAAAATTTATCTTTATATTATCGGAATTTTACGTCAAAACTTAAGTGTCAGAAAATTTGACAAAATTTGAGCAAAAGAAAATTTAATTATTCATTATAAAAAAAAAAAAAATAAAAGAGTGTAATTATTGTTTAAATTTAAGAATTATAAATCAAACTCACCATTTCTCCAACGCTGACTCAGGCCTGTTGTCTGCTGGAAATTTCGATGATTCAGAATTTAAACAGATTTACAGTCAAAAATTATAAATAAACTTAGGTACTTTCAAATTTAAATATTTGTGTATTTGTAAATGTGATAGTGTAATTAATTAATTTAAAGAAAACAAAAAAAAAATTAATTTTTAAGTTAAAATAGGATTTAGAAATTTAAACAAAATGTTATAAGAATTAAAATTTAAAAAAAAAATTTAAATTAAGATAAGTTATCGATAGTAATATCTATATTTATTGATTTAGTAATGATGTATGTTCTTTTTTTTTTTTAAGTTGCAATTCAATACAGAACGGAAATTTATAAAAAAAAATGTATTGCCGCAAATCTGGTTTTTAAATTTTCGAAGATTATAAATACGCTATCCATAGACTTTAATTTGCCTTGCCCATGAATCACATAAAGATTTCCAATATGGTGGATAAATATATATTTCTCCCGAACAATTTGATTTTCGCAAATTTTCTTTTCCACGTAATCCTTAGACTTATTGCCCGAATAATTTGTTCAACTAATTTCAAAAAAAAAAACAATAATAATAAAAACAAATTTCTATTTGCAATTAATACTCACTTCCCAGAAGGATAACAAAAAAAAATATTAAAACTAATATTTGCTGTATTTATTCTTCAAAAAAAAATTATTCTTTTTCTCCTTCGACCGTTAGTTTTCAAAATTCAAACAATTATAAAAAAAATTAAAATTTTGTCTCCCTTTTTCGAAATATGTTTCAATGAACACTTGACTAAAATAAAAAAATAGCTAAGGTAAAAAAATTGAAAGTTTGTATTATTTTTCTTTTCATATAACAATTAAAAAAAATAAGAGAAACATGGCCTCACAAATGGAATAAAGCAGTCGCATCTAAGATGCGATCTTGATGAGAGCACTGCAGGCTATACTTCGCTGCATTTCTTTTAAGGTTTGCTCCAATACCATCACATGCTCCTTTACCATGAGCAGTAGGATGAAAATGCCACTCAGCTGGCATTCCAAAATCTTTTTCATGGGCCATAAGATTTGCCAAGGTACCTCTGTTTTTAAAATGTTGACGAGCTCCGTCCGAAACGTAGTATACCTTCTTTACTGTAAATTTAGATTTTATAAATTTTAGCATTCTCTTCTGGTACTCATAAACTGCAACGGTATCATGTTTTAAATCGTCGGATATGATTGCCATACTTTCGTGTTTCAGTTTTTCATCTTTCATGTAGTAAATAACTACTGTGAATATAGTTGCTTGGTTGTTATTGAAGTTAAATGCTTGTATGGCATCAAGCCATACAATTCACCAGACTTCAAATGTATTTTCAAATCCTTGAAGAATGACCATTGCTCTTTGACTAAAAAGTCATGGTTTCTCAAGTTTAGCAATCTTGTACACATTTCTTCCACAAAATCATCCACATTTAAAATGATTATTTTCAATGTGCATCTGTCAGTCTGAATCCAAGAATCAAATTTGACTTCCTCTATATATTCTCGATCTAAAGAGTTGATTAAATTTTCTTTGATGAATGTGGTTTTCGGGCAATTGGTACATTTACCTAAGTGGCAAGAAGTTGTTGCATTAGGACACATAGAAAATTTAAGGCAATCGCGGTAATCGTGTAAATCTTCTGCCGAATCATCTGTTAAATACTTTAAGTTGATTTCGTTCAACATAAGTTTAACATTTTCATGGTAAATGCAAACGCATACTGTGTGAGTTCCGCTGCTTTCTGCCAAAACGCAATGTTTTGGCCTTATTTGGGTTAATTTCGTGAAGCCAATTCTAACATCCTCGTGTTCAGATTGAAATGTTGCAAATAACTCTTTCAGGTTACAGATAACCATTCTCTTCTGTTATGTTATGAAGGTATGTTACATACCTTCGGAAAGTTTAGTTTGTCTAGTTTCTCAGTATAAGTTTTATTTGTAAGGTTTTAGACACAAATCGGGAAAAATTCAAATTAGTGCATTTGTGAAAAATTTAAAAACCGTTGTCTTGAGTTACAAAACATTTTTTTTTGATAGATATCCCACTCCCATCCCACTAAGCGAAAAAAAAGTTCTTAAAGGAAAAATCCTAAGGTTTCTCATGAAAAAAAAAATGCCCTTTTTGAAAAAAAGGCAAAAAATGCTTTAATTTAGCAAAAAAAAAAAGTCTAAAAATTTTTTTTTTTTTTTAAGTATTTTTTTCCGAAATATTAAAGAAATAGCTATCTAAACTATTTGGGAGAAAATTTTCTAAGAACAATAGGTAATAAGTTACATGGATGAGAAAAAACACCTGTTTGGCCAAAATGTCAAATTTTGATCCCCTCCAACTCAGAGAGATCTGGACCGATCTTATTGAAAAATTGTGTCTAAACTACTATCCAATAGGACTAACCTTGGTGCAAATTTCATCCCGTTCGGAAGACATCGATTTCAAAAGTTGGTGCACTTGACATGAAATACCCCACATGGAAAGTGGTCGAGCTTTTTCGAGTAGTAGTTCGCCAAAAGGACAATTATCTTCGGAATACTTTGATATTTTAAAAGGATTATCTCGATATATTGGCAACTACAAATAGTAAAAAATTTTAGCAAGTTATGATGGAATTTTTTTTTAAAGTTACATCAAACTTGAAATAAGAGCAAATTTTTACACATTTTTATAGAAAGTGGCTGATCTTTTTCGAGTAGTTGTTCACCCAGAGCACAATTTTAATCGGAATGAATTAATTTTTATATGAGTCAGCTGTGAATTTGGTCAATTACGGGCAGATCAAAAAAAATTGTTTTTTTTTAATTTTTTTTTTAGATTCTGTTTTTTTTTTTGTCGAGTAGTAGTTCCTCCAAGTTTAAATTTTTGGCGGAATGCTTTGAAACTGGAAGGAAGCGTTCTCTTTATATACACAGCTCTAACGAATATATTTTTTGTTACGTCATTGTGGAAAACTTTCTGGAAAATATCATCAAACTTCAAATAAGAGCATATTTTAACACATTTGTATAGAAAGTGGTCAATATCAGTCGAGTAGTGCTATATCGCTGCCAACAAATGGTTTACAATTTTTATGAGTAATCTATGAATATAGTCAATTACAGACAGCGAAAAAATTAAAATTTTATATTTTTATTTTTTTTTACACTTTTTGCAAAATTTCCGATCTTTTTCGAGTAGTTGTTCCCACACGCTGAAATTTTGTTCGAAATGCTTTGAAATTTTGAAAACATATTCTCTACATATATTCAGATTAAAATACTAAGAGCTTTTTCCAAGTGTGCTTCAAAAATTTTTTGGAATTAGGCATCAAACATATACGAAGATCATATTTTCATACATTTGTGTAGTAGTTAGCCCACTCCTTAGTTCTTATCAGAATGTTTCAATATTTCAGGAGAATAATCCATCAGTATAACTGACTTCAAAATATATAAAATCACACCATGTATTTTGCGAATTTTTTTTTTAAATGAAGTCAAACATCTATGAAGTAAATATTTTCATACATTTGTATGGAAAGGCGTCGATCTTTTTCGAGTAGTAGTTTGCCCATGCCAGTATGACAGTCCGATTCAAGTGAAATTTAAGGATGATATTTTTGATACCTGTACGATTCCAAAAAGTATACATTTGTTATACAAAATACGTATATTTATCTTTTAACATTCTTTTACACATGAAAAATGTTAATTTTTAATACTCGAGCTACTCGTTAAGCTCGAGTAGCTCATTTACTATTCGAGTAGCTCGAGTTTCGAGTAGTTCGAGAACTCGAGCTTGACCGTAGTCTCTGGTATATACCATACACATACGTTTTTGAGAAAAGTAAGTGACTTTACTTTATATGGTCATGATCGGTCCATTTTTTGACCTAGTCCCCATAATAAAAAAACATCAGATATTCGCTTTTTCATATCTGCACGCCACAAATTAATAAAAATACTACTAAACTCTTGTTTACGCTTATTTTCTATATCCAGTTATAGCCTCAGCACAGTTGGATGCAATAACTTCTCTCGAAACACGTGGTATAAGTCAGGGGTCGGGAACCTTTTCCATACAAAGAGTCAATTAAGAAATTTAAATTAAGAATTTTAAATTAAAGAACCACGCACATATATAATAATATAGATAAAGAACGCTTCCAAAATCCGTTTTTAAAATTTTATCATTTTATATTATACTAATGAAAATGAGCCTGTTTTTTTTAGGTACTTGAAAATTATTTTGTTTTTAATTTTGTTAAATATTAATAATTAGTTAGTATATTTAAAAAAAATTGCCATCACGACATGCTAAAATTTTGTACTGCTTGTAGTTGCAAATATATCGAGATAATCCGCTTAAAATTTCAAAGTATTCCGACAATAATTGTGCTGTTGGCGAATTATTACTCGAAAAACCTCGACCACTTGCCATACAAATGTATGAAAATATGCACTCCATTGACATTTGGCATCGATTTACAAAAAAATTTTGAAAGAACACATAATACAAATTTATGCTTTTTAAAGTTAAAAATATGAGTATATTACGTACACAAACTTTCAAAGTCATCTGGTCTAAATTGTGGCTCGGACGAACTACTACTCGAAAAAGATCAGACTCTTTCCATACAAAAGTGTGAAAATTTACTTTTATTTCATGTTTGAGATAATTTTACAGAATATGTTTCATAATGATGGCCAAAAGTTATATCTTTCAAATTTCTTTTAAATTTCAAACCTTTCGCGCAATTATTGTGGGGTGGACAAACTACTACTCGAAAAGCTGATGAAAATTTGCTGTTATTTGAAGTTTGATGTGAAAATTTTCCTTCGCCAATTTTTAAACATATACTCGAAAAAGATCAACCACTTGCAAATCATTGAAATTATGCATTCTATACATCTTTAGTGTATCAAATTTTGACGAAAATAATTATTTCATCCAAACAAAAAATGGACCGATCCTGACCGGTCACTTAATTTTTTTTTTTTTTGCAAAAACAATACAAACCAAATTTGAGAAAAAGGTTTAAATGGACATATGGACGGACGGACGCACGGACGGACGGACAGATGGATTCGATCGGTATAAATAATCTAACCCACAAAAACAAATTTTTTATTAAAACTCTTTCTTTCTTTGCGCATATAAGTTTTGAATCTCTCCGTGACTACGCGTGACTTTGCGTGACTATTTTAAAATTAATCTTTGGTCACACCATGTCTATGGATTTATTGGATATGCGGAAATGGGGGTTTAAATTACTCCGTGATTGGGCGTGACTATGCGTGACTACCCCAAAATTAATCTATAGTCACAACAAGCCTATGGGCCAAGTTTCAGATCACTTGGATGAGGGGGAATGGGGTTGCCCCATGGCAGACAGACAGACAGACAGTGTATGACTTAAAAGAAAGGGTTTAAAAAAATTGGTCTAGGTCAAATATTTTTGGTAGTTACAAACATGAGCAACATCGGTATAAAAATTTGTCGATAGAGTGTTTCTTTTTTAGTAATTCTTCAACAGCTTTTCTCTACTATTGCCATCTGGATACATCTCATTGAAATCTGAATTTTTATTTTCTTAAGTTCACATTTGGAGGTAGCCTTAGCATAATATGAAGACTCTAAATCAGCCCAGAAGATTACATCATCTATTGGATAGCATTTTTCTATAAATATCTGAAGAGCTGCAATAATAATTTTATTATAAATTTACGCATTGTCAGCTAACCGTCTACTGAAAATACTGGTGATCGGATCGGATTCCTAACTGGAGTAATGTTTCGACTGGTATTCGCTGCCTTTAAACATCACACATTTCGACTGAGAAGAAGTGTAGAAGTAATTTTGATAAAGTTAACGCATTCTGCATTTGATTAACTTTATTTTATTTTCTTTTCACGGTTGAGATATTTTATGATAGTACTTTTGTGGCATGCCTTTGATTTCAAAATTTCGAGCTTCCTAACCAAACTTTCCACTTTTATTTTCTTCTTCAAAAATTTAACTATCTTTAATCCCAACTAGTTTTATAATCCCAAGTCCTTAAAAATTCATAAAATTTATTTTTAGTTTTAATCTATTTAAATTATTGAGGAACTAATTGATCAGAAAAACAATATGGTTTAGTTTTCAGTTATATTTTGAAAAAAAAAAAAAGGAAATAGTATTGATAACGCGAAATGGTAATTTCGATAATGACCTTCTTAAAGTTTTTTAGTAACAATAAATTCAATCACTAATGACGGCCAGAGACCTTCTACTACGTCCGTGTTGTTTACAGTTTATTTAATTATATTTAAAATTTATCTTACTGGTCCATTTGCGCTTAAAACCTACATATGATTGTTCCATATTAAATAAATGTAACTGCTACAGATCAGACACATACAATCTTGCGTTACAAACAATATTTGGCTAACAATTACTTAAGTTAAAAAAAAAAAAAAAGTAACGAACGAAAAAACAATATTGTAAGTAAACAATTACTTTGTTGTTGGCTTTGTTGCTGGCACAGCTCTCTTAGTTGTTGCTACACATAATCATGCACAACACAGCAAAATCAACAAAGCAGTCTTATTGTTGTTTCTCTTCTTCAAAATAGCTCGTGTCAAAAGACTTTGATCCATTAATCAAAAAGATAGAATGAAAGAGAATAACAAAAAAAAAAAACACCAAAAAAATTCAAAAATATCTGAAATATTTTGGTTTATATTTTAACCTTATGTTATGATGACGATGTTGTTGTTGTTGTTGTTGTTGATATTGTTTGCTGTTCAAAAGCACAGTTTGTTCAATATCAATTGTGTATGATGAATTTGAAAGCACCTACTGAAATTGAATGTTTCTTATTTTTTATAAATTGTAAGAGTTGTACAATACATATTTACATATAAATATGTATACAGTTTGGAACAAAGTACATACGTGTGTACATATTTACATACATATGTATGCACATACTTTGGTCATACAGTTTTTGGTTTATTTTGAAAATAAATTTGTTTAAGGCTTCGTACATTTAAACAAAAAGACGGCACATATTTTTTTATTTTGTATTGTATTTTTATATAAAAGACATAATCGAATTAGGAAGATGATAACCGCGGATATACGAAGCAGTTATTTGTCTGGAAGATAACTTGTACATGGGCCTTATACATATCGAACCATAACTGCCAAAAAGACATAAGATGAAATTCAATAATTCACGGTCATTCGATTCATCTCTCAAAATTCCATAACTAAAAAAAAAAAAATTTCAGATGAAAAATATTTTTTTGAACGAAAAATATTCTCTAAACTCATTTCCCCATATTTTATAAAAGACGTTTACTAAGTTTGAAATGTAACAAATTTTAGGTATTTTTTATATTTTCATTTATAACTTTTTTTTTATCCCTTGGCCGATTTGGACCAAAATTCATTACTTGGCTATTGTGGGCGTTAATTTAATTCAACGGAAAGACTAACGAACATCACTAGATCGACCTCGACCGATTTAAACGAATACTTCATACTAAGTAATTTTAACAGAAGTTACGAGAGCGGTTAAACAAGTCTGTGACTTCTGAGCTCTCTCGTAGTCAATTAAAAACCAAAACTGCTTCCCTTAATTTCCATCCGTTAATAGACTGGTATAAAACTTTGGGCATGCTCCATCATTAAATTTGAGGTTGGCACCTATTCAATGCAAATAACCTAGGAAATTTAGAAAAAGGGAATTTCGAGTGCTGAAAAACCATTATGGAAAAAATCCATCATTCAATTTCAAAGGAATTTACCGAGTTTCGTTGTGGTCGCACAAGCACTAGTGACCATGAATGTTTTGAATGGCCCATTGAGACCACTATACATGCAGTGTCGACCTTTTGGCATTGGCCGATCGAAGATTGAATGTTCGCGAGATTATTGATGCCATGATTACAATTGACAATAAGTGCCACCTTGGCAAAATACCATGAATTTGGGGTACAAGTTGCAAGTTAACGTCTGCGGGCGTTATAGCAATTCTCATAGTGACATAACGCCCATGGGCGTTAATGCATTCCCAAAAGTGTGATAACGCCACTGAGAAAAATGCATTAACGCCCGCAGGCCTTATAACACTATGAGAAGTGTGATAAAGCACCGCGCGATTTTTAATTCCAAATTTTCCCTTGCGGCGCTCATTTTTTCATCTTTATTTAAATGAAAATTTGGAACTAAAAAACGCGCGATTTTTTATTCCAAATTTTAGCCTGTGGCGCTCCTTTTTTTCTTATTTATTAAAAGGAAAATTTGGAATAGAAAATCGTGCGATTTTTTCATGCAACACTCTTTGTTTTTATTTCTTCTCATTTGTGCATTCTCATTTAAATAATCACGAAATTGTTAACTTTTTTGAGACTACGCCTCAAGCTTTTTCTGCCCATATTGCAAACAAATAGTTGACGGGGACTGCAAAATTTTTCATTAATTTAAAATTTTTTTCAGATATTTTGTATTTATAACGATATCGCCAGAACTATATACGACTGTTAATTTTATTTCCATTTTTACTTCTTTTTTGGTATTTCAGAATTCATATTTTGCTAATTTTATTCAATGAAACCATTGATATCAACATTGATATCAACGCCCGCAGGCCGTTATAGCACTGGGCGTTATTGCATGCACCCGGGAGATTATGTTGAGAAAACATTACTTTTTATTTGGATTTATTGATCAGTAAGTATTTTGAAGGGCAAACGTTTTTCTTTCAGATGCCTTAAAAAATTTTGTGTAAAACCAATTAGTTCGCAGCCCATTTATTTATACTAGCACATTCCAGCCCTCGAAATTCGAGTGAAAATTCTAGAAAATTTTATTTTTTAATTTATTAAATTATTAATTATAGGTATGCTATGTCCCAAATAATATTTCAATTCAACACAAATATTATAGTGAATGAAGAAAGCAAACTCGTTTTTTTTTGGAAACAAAGTTAATAAACACACACATAGCATTGTATAATTTTAAATGAGCATAACTTCAACAAATTTTAAAAATTTTAAAATCTGTAAGTCTGGTGGATATCTAAAAAGAAACACCTTTCAAATAAGATAAATTTGGCCAAAATCGGGAGAAAGCTGTTGAACAAATCATCGGTCACAAGAAATCGCCTAACCTTTTTGTCACTACCAGATGTATGAAGGAATTCTGATTTAAGATTCGGAAAGGAACTTTAGAATGCAATACTTGGTTTTAATTATTTAATTAATTAGTTCTTATGTATGTATATTTATTTTTAAATTCAATCCTTTGAGTGCTTTAAAGGTTCCTCCAGAGAATCAGTGGGTTCTTCAATTACCTCTGAACTTATGTATCAACCGATTCTTAACAAAGCCATTATTTCATCATCATTGTTTGAAGATGCTGAAACATCACGAAACCAAAATGGTAAACAAAATGTCAAAATATTGTAAAATAAAGAACTTCATTCTGGTCTAACAGATTCGGATTCAGTTTCTACAATGGAGTATGAAGTTCAAAATGGAAGCGCTAACAATTTCCAATTGTATAATGCTAAAAAAGGAAACATTTAAACACTCCTTCCCAATTATATCTGCCAAACTTTAAATTTAATAACAATAACCGTATTTTTTTATTTTGGGAGAATTGGAGAACTTAAAATGAAACCATAACTGAACATTAGTATCTTCCAAAATCGTTAGGAATCTCGATATAAAAGTAAACTTTATTGGAAACAAATGAGAGCTCAACAGAAAAGATGATGATGCTTAGAGAAAAACGATGAAAGAAAGGACAGAAATATTGTGCTTAGAGGGTTATATCATATGACTGACATTAAGAATGACATGCCCAATACTATCGATACCGTTTCAAAACTGTAAACAGTTTATTTAAGAAAGAATATTGACGCAGGTCTGTTCTTAATTACCTTGTTACTGTAAGTATGTTATCAGATATAAAATATATTTTAAGTCAGGTTGTGTATTGGGAGTCCCCTAAGATCAATTCAAAGGAAGTACAGTGGCGTAGTTGCCAACAATGTGAACATTTTTCCAGAAATTCCAATAGGTCTCATGATTGTGTAAAATTTTCAGAAATTCATAAACCTGGTGAATGAAAATATGTTGCTAATGAAAAATCTAAACCATTTGTGTGAATTGTAGTAAGTTAGAAAATTCGGCGAATTGGCGAGGCAGTTCTACTTTTAAAAGTTATGTAACAATAAAAAAAAATTACTAAAGAAATTATTTTGTTATCTTCTTAAGAGGGCAGTAGATTTTATTTCAAACTAATATACTCTGTCGATCTTCGCTATAACTTACCAAAATTATTGGATATATGTGCTTCCCTCACCAATTTATCATATGTTCACGGGAGGCGCCACGCACACTTTAGGCCGAATATTTGCTTTTATAATTCATTGACATGCACAAAGATTCATACTTCAGATATATGGTATTAAATGATTGCTTTGTATGTGTAGTGCCACGCCCACTGATTCGTTCACACTAATTTTTAATAACTTATGTATTCATACCAAGTTTGAGGACATTTGTTGTCATAGTACTCCAGATATGTGATATTAAAAATTGACTTTGTTAGGGATGTTCCACGACCAGCTTTTGAACATGCACAATCGCTACTTAAATATTAAGTTTCAGGACTGTCGATTTCGTAGTATTTCAGATATAATTTTGTATGACATGGCACCCACTCTTACTAAATTTGAGGACTTTTGTTGTCATAGTACTCCTGATGTTTGATATTAAAAATTTACTTTGTATGAGAGGTGCCCCGCCCACTATATTTATCAAAAAAATTTATAGACTTTGTTAATTTCTGTAGTCACACTTAGATGCTCTGAAAATTTCAACCAGATCGGTTCAAAGGTGTAGCCTGCTATAAACTTTAAACACATACAAACTTTCACTTTTATATACATACAAACTAGCTTTACCCGATGCGCTTTGCTACACCCATCGTAACGAAATAAAAAACTGGGAATACGTTTTGTAGAAAACTATTTTAGTTATTTTTTTTTTTTTTGGCGATTTTTGATTTTGTCGATTTTTGTTTTTGCGACTTAAAATTTTGGCGATTTTTGACTTGATTGATTTTGACGTTATTATTGTATTTTGCGATTTTTGATTTTGGGGATTCTTGTTTTTTTTTTGCAATTTTTGCGTTTTATGATTTGGCGATTTTTGATTTTCGCATTTTTCGATTTTGGTAATTTTCGGTTTTGGTAATTATTTATTTAGGCAATTTTTGATTTTGTCGATTTGTGTTTTTCGTGATTTCCGCTTTTGGCGATTTTTGACTTTGTAGATTTTTATTTTTATTGTGATTTGTGATTTTGGCGAATTTTGTTTTTTGCAGTTTCTGACTTTGGCAAATTTTTATTAACAATTTTTGATTTTTGGCGAATTTTGGTTCTATTGATATTTGTTTTTTACGATTTTTGATTTTGAAAAGTTTTAATTTTGGCGATTTTTGTTATTCGCAATTTTGGGCTTGGCAATTTTTGAATTTGGCGGTTTTTGTTATTCGCGATTTTCGGTTTTGGCGAGTTATGACTTTGAAGTTTGTTTTGTGATTTTTGATTTTGATAATTTTTTTTTGCTATTTTTATTTTAATTTGGCGATTTTCGTTTTTTTTGCGATTTTTCATTTTGGCGATTTTTGTTATTCGCGATTTTCGGTTTTGGTGATTCCGGCCACATTTTTCAAGACTACTCACATTGGTAATTAATGTACATATCAGCCGGTGTTGATCTTCGAATAACTGGCAATGTTTGACGGAAATCACCTGCTAATAATAGAACTCCGCCCATTATCGATTTTTGACTTGGGCGATTTTTGATTTAGGCGACTTTTGGTTTGGCCGATTCTTGATTTTGAAGATTTTTTGGATTTGGTGACTTTTGTTTTTCTCGATTTTTGGTAATTACGTACTTGTAAAAAGTTTCAAGACTGCCGCTTTCATAGTATTTCATATTTTTTTGTATAGGAGGTGCCACGCACACTAATCCTATTCCAGCCATTTTTTATCTGACTATTCATATTAATATCTGATGGTATTGTACAATGTATCAAGGCTTTCGCTTTATAGTACTGCAGTTATATGATATATATTTACTTTGTATGGGCGGTGCCACGCCCACTGCTCTGATCACGACCATTTTTTGTTCGGATATGCATGTGAGTGACTTGTGGGCTAACGCAAAGTCCCAAGGTACTCACTATTACATTTGACATTTAATATTTACTTTAATATTTACTCTAACAAATTTACTTTATTTTAAAATTTTGTTTGTGAAGAGTTTTTTTGTAACAGAGTACCTTTCTGAAAAATGTATTCCTTAGAAAAAGTTCTTACAAAAAAGTTCATACAATAGAAAAATATAGTTCAGAACAAAACAGTAGGTGACAACAACTCGTATGATTAGTTTAATCACGGATTATTAGTTACTTTAAAATGTATGTAAATATTGGGATTTTATGTTGTGAATTTTTGTTGTTTTTTTAAATGTTTTTTTAAATGTTTTGTAATTATTATTTTTGTAACTAATATGTGTTTATAATTTTTTTTTTATACAATTTATAATAGATCCCCTGATGATGGTCGAAGATTTCGATTCAATTATTGTGCCTAATAATAAAAGTAAAAATTAGCAATAAAAATTAAACATACAGTGTTGCGCAAAACAAAAGCAACAAAATGTACTTCAGACTATAAATACATAATTTTCATAAAAACAAAATATTTAAAACAAAGATTACTATTTATTTTCACAGAGGTATTATTAAGCTATAAAACCAATACATTACAACAACAACAAAAATTGCTTTTAAAACAAATATGAAAAAATTTACAGCAGAGTCGGAATTCACTTGCGCAAAGCAATAGCAACAAAATCAATATTTTGTGTATCCGCCCTTGTTTTTAATAACATCTTCGCACCTTTTTGGCATCGAGGCAACTAATGAATAAAAACAATCCTCCGGAAGGTTTTCCCACTCAGTTTTCAACTTGTTTAATAGCTCCTCTTTGTTGGAAAACCGATGTCCTGCCACTCGCCTTTTATGGATGCCAAAAAGGTTTTCAATAGGATTCAAATCAGGTGATTGTGCCGGCCAATCAAGAGTTTGAATCCTATTGTTTGTTAGCCACTCCTTTGTCACTTTCGATGTGTGTTTCGGGTCGTTATCATGTTGAAACACCCATCGAAGTAGCATATTCCACTCTGCATGTGGTAGCATTTGGTGTTCTAGTATGGCTCGATATCCCTCACCGTTCATTATTCCATATATTTTATGAAATGGACCAGGTCCTTGAGCCGAAAGGCATGTCCACACCATTATATTTCCACCACCATGCTTTGCAGTGACGAGAATGTTCTTGGTTTTAAGACGTTATCCTCTGTGTCGATTGACGGTCTGCATTCCATCCGATTGAATTAGATTAAATTTAGATTCATCGCTAAACAGTACTGTCCTCCAATTATTTACTGACCAATTGCGATGTGTTTTAGCAAATTTTAACCTTTTCCAAAGAAATAATTTTAATATTAATAAAGCATTACACTAAAAATAAAAACTCACCTTTTTTGGCTGGTCTGTAACTTTTTAAATCATTTTCTACAGCCCGTCTTCGTACTGTACTGTGATGAATATTCAGTTTTAAAAATGTTACAATTGTTTTTGATGAAATAAACGGATCTTTTTTTATCATCTTAACAATTTCACGGTCAGTTCGAGTTGAAGTTTTTCGAGTTCTTCCACCTAAATGTTTAGTTTTTACTTCTCCTGTTTGCCGATACTTCATTATCAACCGGCAAATGCACGATCTATTAATTTTAAATTTTTTTGCTATCTTTGATTGCTTCATACCACCTAAAAATTCATTAATTATTTCACTTTTTAATTTGTCTCCAAACTTTTCCCTCGCAATGTTCTTAACGTCGTTAATATGCAAAGATCGTTGACAAACTGAATCAAATATTGCACAAATTGAAAGTATTTTACAGCAGCTCCTCAAAAACATTGTAAAAGTACCGCTAGATCACATCCTTTTTAAACATATTCTCTTCTTTCTCTACTTTGTTGCTATTGCTTTGCGCAAGTGAATTCCGACTCTGCTGTAAATTTTTTCATATTTATTTTAAAAGCAATTGTTGTTGTTGTTGTAATGTATTGGTTTTATAGCTTAATAATACCTCTGTAAAAATAAATGGTAACCTTTGTTTTAAATATTTTGTTTTTATGAAAATTATGTATTTATAGTCTGGAGTACATTTTGTTGCTTTTGTTTTGCGCAACACTGTATATGTATACTGTTTATTTTATTACAAATTTTATGACCTCAAGCGGGAAGAATTCAATTTACTTAACAATAAAAAAGGTCAACTATACACGAAGTTAATAAAAAGTTATTTCTTTAAAAATTTACTTTATTTTAAAAAAGGTACTTTATTAAAAAAAAATATTACTTTCTTCAGGAAAGGTAATTTTTTAAGAAAATTTACTATATACGAAAAGGTAGTTTTTAAGAAAATGTACCTTTTTTAAGATAAGGTACTTTTTTCACAAAGGGACTTTTTCAGAAAAGGTTCTCATTTAACAAAAGTTATTATTTTAAGAAAAGGATCTACTCCAAGAAAAGGACATTTTAAGAAAATGCACTTTTTAAGAAAAGGAAATATTTTTAAGAAATTGTTCTTTTTAAAAAAATTTACTTTTTCAGGAAAGATTTTTTTCTAGAAGTTTCTATCTTAAGAAAAGTTTCACTTCAAGAAAAGGTACTTATTTAAGAAAAATTACTTATTTAAGGAAGGGTACTTTTTTTTATTAAAAAAAAAGGTACTTAAAAAAGGTGCTTTATTTAAAAAAAAAATTTTTACAAAAGGTACTATAATTTGAAAAGAAATTTTTTTTAAATGTTTTTCAAAAAGTATTTTTGTTTAAAAAAGAAAGTTATTTTTTAACAGGTAGTATTTAAAAAGGTATTTTATTTTAAATAGTAGTTTTTCTAAAAAAGGTACTTTTTAAATGTAATTTTTTTACAAAAAGTTACTTTTTTGAATGGTACTTTTTAAAATGATACTTTCTATAAAAAGAAACTTTTTAAAAAGGTTATTTAAAATAAATTTAATTTTTTTTAAAATCCGTTTTTAAAAAGGCACCTATTTTTTAAATGTTTTTTTTTTTTTTTTTTTTTTTGAAAAAACACTTTTTTTAAAAAAGTTATTTTTTTAATTAAACTTATAAAAAGGCAATTTTTTAAAATAAGTACATTCTTTAAATGGGTACTAGGTACTTATTTTAAATGGTATTTTTTAAAGATTACTTTTTTAAGTTATTTTTTACAAAAAGGTACTTTTTTAAAGAAGTAACTTTTTTTTTAAATTTTTTAAAAAAGGTACTTAAAAAATTCATTCTTTAAAAAAGTACTAAAAAAAAGGTACTCATTCCAAATTGTATTTTTTTAAACATACTTTTTTTTAAAGGTACTTTAAAAAAAGTCCTTTCATTAAATAGTATTTTTATACCCTATACCACCATGTGGTTTGGCTATAATGACTTTGTGCTGCTGTTTGTAACTACCAAATATATTTGACTTAGACCCATCTTTTATTATACCGATCGAATCAGAATCACTATCTGATTCCATTTAACTATGTCCGTCCGTCTGTGTGTCCATGTAAAGCTTGTAATCAAACTGCAGGTCGCAAATATGATGAAATTTGGTACATAAGGTTTTATAGGCCATAGGATAAACGCTATTGAATTTGGTGAGAATCGGTCTATGTTCAGACCTAGCCCCCATACAAATGACCCCTATGAAATCGACTTAAATTGCCATAAAATCCAAATTATCATATAGATCTTATTCAAATTGGGTTTGTACGTGTTTATTACAACTATTAATCATTAGTCCAAAAATGATCCCTATGCGACAGCTCTTAGTCATAGGGCCCATATGCACTGATTCTTCTCAAATTTTGTTTGTATATTTTTTTGCAAAATACAAGAGACTTTACCAAACATGGTCAGGATCGGTCCATTTTTGGGCCTAGTCCCCATATAGATATAGCATCCGATATGAACTTTTTCATATGTGCAGCCAAAAAAATTAGTAAAAATCCCAAATTTGGTTTCTGCTTATTTTCTATATCCAGTTAGGTGGGCCTGAGAGATAGGGTCTCTAAACACATGGTATAGGGTATCGTATAGTCGGTCTAGACCGACTATATTTTTTCTACTTTTTTTTTTTAATTTTGTATCCTTCTATACTCACCAGGTAGTACTTATCATTAATAAAACTCAGTAATAAAGCTTTACCAGCGATAAAACTAACCAAATCAAAAAAGCACGGAGTGGGCAAAAACTTTGGGATTCCCCGTAAATGATTTGAACATCTTTTTTTTCAATGTTGTCAACTATTATCTTTTATATAATATTAATCAACATTGATTTATGCCATCTAAGTGTCAAATTGAATATAAAGTAAAAATAAGTTACTTTTATTATCAACTAGCTGAACCCGGTGTGATTCGCTACCCCCCATCGTTATAAAATAAAATTAAATAAAAAAAAAAAATATTTATACATTAACACAATATTATTTATTTAATTTAGAATTAATTATTGCACTAACATCTTTATATAGTCAAGGGCTTAATAGAAGTTATTATGGATTTTAGTTTTTCTAAAAAGGGCGTCGTCCCGCCCAGTTTTCTTGTAGTACTATTTCTATTAATTTCAGTACGATATGTACCAAATATAATCGCCGTAGGTTAAAAATGGCCGAGATATGACGATTTTTAATTTTTGGTTGTATGGGCGAGACCACGCCCCTTTGCCCACTAACAACTTTATATAGTTAAGGACTTATTATTTCACAAAAATATCCTTTTGTGAAAATATCATGACGATCCTTCCAGTAGTTTAGAAGATATTACGATTTTTTATTTTTCTAAAAAGGGGCATGGTCCCGCCCACTTTTCTTCTGGTATGTATTTCTATTCATGCCAATACCATATGTACCAAATATGACCGCTGTAGATCAAAAAATTTCCGAGATATGACGATTTCAAATTTTGGGTTATATTATTCCTTCCAGAGTCACAGTAACACGCTCTGAAAATTTCAGGAATATCGGTTCAGGGGTTTGGCCTCCTATAAAGCACAAACAAACACACATTCATTTTTATATATATAGATAGATTGAAAGCAGATTAATTATAATTTAAGGTAAAATGGGGCGAAAGAGGGAGATTTGGTAATAAAAAAATGTATGATTACCTTACCTGTAGATAAAAAGTGTATAAAATTTTAGGTAAATACATATTAGAAAAAAAGTATTTTGTATAGCAAACATTGTTAGTGGTATAAGTAAGTATCTGAATTAAAAAAAGGGGGCGGTGAAGTGGGCGTGGTTCAATATACTACCAAATAAAAAAAATCCGTTGGAAGGAACAAATTTGTACAGAGAACAAAAAGTTTAAAACTTTCAAACAAAATTTGGCGTGAAAAGGGGCGTGAAAGGGGGGCGTGGCGTAAGAAATGTTTATTTCTACCTCGCCTGGAGTATAATGTGTATACAATTTGAAGTAAATCTGCTAAAAACTATATGGGAGCAATTACATAATTTTTAAAAAGTGGGCGTGATCGAAAAAAGTACCCTATTAATCATGCCAGAGTCCCAGTTAAATGCTGTGAAAATTTCAGGAAGATCGGTGCAGAGGTTTGGTCTCCTATAAGATATAAACAAACAAATAAACAAACACACATTCCATTTTATGTATATAAGGTTAAGGTTTGGGAAAAATGTTTCCCATTGACGTGAAAGGGTTAAGACATTGGTGATGCTTAAGGACAGACTAAAGGTGCGTTCAGACTACGCAAATATTTGACCAAATAAACGTAACCCCTAAATAATGTATAATTTTCCTTGTATAATTTTCATTAAGTTATACAATATATGATATAGAATATAGTTAAATATATTAAATATTACTAATGTAATAAAACATAACTTAATTTTGTCTTTTATATATCATGTATGATTGAATAAAACTTTCATAAAATTAGGGGTTACGTTTATTTGGTCAAATATTTGCGTAGTCTGAACGCACCTTAAGACTTCAAATTATTCTTAACTCTTGGCTAACACTCGTAGAATAGTTCTACTTTCTTGATCCATCCGTCCGTCCGTCTGTGTGTCCATGTAAACCTTGTAATCAAACTGCAGGTCGCAAATATGAATATATTTTGATGAAGTTTGGTATATAAGCTTTTATCGGCCATGGGATGAATGCTATTGAAATTGGTGAGAATCGGTCCATGTTAAGACCTAGCCCCCATACAAATTACCACTATGAAATCGACATAAATTGCCATAAGATCCAAATTATCACATAGATCTTACTCAAATTGGGTTTGTATGCGTTCATTACATCCATTAATGAGTAGTCCAAAAATGATCCCTTTGGCCCCATATAGACTGCTTCCCGATCTTCACTTAAATCTATTAAAAACAAAAATATTGCACTGATTCTTCTCAAATTTTGTTTGTACATATTTTTGCAAAATACAAGAGACTTTACCAAACATGATCAGGATCGGTCCATTTTTGGACCTAGTCCCTTTATAGATATAGCATCCGATATGAACTTTTTCATAGCTGCAGCCAAAAAAATTAATAAAAATCCCACTCAAATTTGGTTTTTTTTGCTTATTTTCTATGTCCAGTTAGTTGCGCCTAAGAGATAGGGTTTCTAAACGCATGGTATAGGGTATCGTATAGTCGGTCTAGACCGACTATAATTTTCTTACTTGTTTTTTTATGAAGACTTCCTTGAGAGACAAATAAATCCTAAGAAATTCTAATAAATTCTTCTGGGGTTCCTTCTTGGGTCACCTTATTGTATATTTCTACATTCACTTTTGATTGAATGTAATGCTCTTAGGCTCAACATTCTGATAGATTTTCTACTAACTAAATTTAATCTAACATTCGTTAATTGGTTTTCCTATTACATCTGTAATCTTGTTTTCGTAAAACTTGCTAGATTTTAAGATTAAAAATTAAGCGTATGGATTTTCAATTTGCAATAATTCATAATCCTTGTTGTCTATGTTGTGTTCAAAACACCACTTCAAATTTCGACTTTCTACAACACTAAAGTTTACAAGTATAAAAAGTTTTTTTGCTACCAAAAACTTTGCTCTCTAGTGTCATTAAAGGTTGTAGTGCCATATTACCACATCATTTGTAAACAATTGCAAGTTAAAGCCATCTATCCACACGCCATAGTACACATCATTAAATGGAACAAAATAAACATGAGTATTGAGTATACACTTGAGGTTGTCGTTGCCAAATGAAAATAAATAAGTGAATAAGTGAACTGAATAGATGAAGACGTGGCTGAAGAACATATGTTGGCTGTAATGCGACTCTTCAAGTCAAATTGAGTGTCAACTAACAATTTGCGGCCTTAGTAACCGTTATAAACCATGTTAATAAACATAATTTCTATAACCAAATACGAGGGTTGCAGCCAACCCAATACAATTGACACCCGAGTAAAGAGTAGTGTCATATTAACATAATGAATATAAGCCTATTAAATATTGTATTGTGAAATACAAAAGCAGAGAATTGGCCAGTTTATTGTGTATACTTATGTATAAGAAAACAAAAAAAAAAAAGACTAACTGTTAATGGTTTGACTTCTGTGGGTGAAATTTGAATTTGAATTTCAGTATTTCGTGGATAATAAGAAACCTTTTCTTTAAGTTGTTTGCTTGCTCAGTTTGATTTTATGCAAAAATTCAATATTTTTGCAATTGTCCATCAAACATCTGTTTTTTTTTCTCTTTCTGTTATGGATTTTGACATAAGACTAATGTTTCCCTTATTGTTTTCAAGAAGGATTATAAGAAAAATTTTATACAAGTCAAGCTGCATTCAAAAGTGAAAATGTAAAAGTAAGTATCATTTCCATTTCATTAAGCCAGTCAGTCAGTTAGGGAATTATGCTCATTTCAATGGTTGCCTTAAATACTTTTTCGTACATAACTACAATTGTGCAATTGTATGTTTGTACATAATTCCGATTCATTTGTTTTATTTTTTTTTTGGAAACATTTTTATTATTGTGGTTGGGCGTATCACATTTCAAAGTCTTCTAATTTAACAATATTCTCATTAATATGTTGTTGTATACAATGGTCACAGTTGTTGGTATACCCCGTTATAAGCAGCCTAATTCGTTAAATTTCAATGCTTTTCCTTTTTTTTTTGTGTGTGTTTGTTTGTCCGTCGATAACTTATCTTACCTTACTTTACCTTTCCTAACCCAACCCCGGATTTTGACATCATTATTAGCGTAACTCTAAAATCTAACAATAACAACACAACACAGCACCGCACAAATCCTTGTAATACATTCTAGTTATGTTGCAATTTGTTTGTTGAGATTTTTATGTTTACAGATAGCAATCAATATACACTGAGAGAAAAACCGAAGTTTTAAAGCCAAAAATATTTTTTAGATAAAATCTAAATATCAACCATACTTTTATAGATTTTATATAAAAAATATTTAAAAAAAAATAAACATTTTAAACTTAACTTGACCGTTTCGAAAATATGAAGCAGCTAAAACTTAAAAAATCATTTAAAAGAAATAAGAAAATTACACCATACCATGCGTTTACAGAATTAGTCTTAGGTCCAACTAAAGGGTTTTTCAACAGGGATGCTACAAAAGTAGAAAGACAGGGACAGCAAACGATGCCATATTTCTTGCCGCTCTTTTGACATTTCTCTTCAGTAAGGTTTGCCATTTCATGATGAAAAGATATACGAGCCAACAACGAGTCGAAATTATTAAAATTTACTACCGAATTTCGGAGTCAGTGGCCTCAACGTTAAGAGCGCTACGTCCAATTTATGGTCGTCATAATCGTCCTAGCAGATCAACAATTGCGCGTCTAGTGGAAAAATTTGAATCCACAGGCACAGTACAAAATGTTCCCGTGCCAGTGAGACAAAGAAGTGCCCGTAGTATCGAGAATATTGCTGCCGCTGAGGCTTCAGTTGAAGAAAGCCCAAATGTGTCTCTCACACGTCGTTCTCAAGCGTTGGGCATCTCTGTGACGTCGTTGTGGCGAATTTTGCGAAAAGATCATGGCCTACATCCTTACAAGATCAAATTGACGCAAGAACTGAAGCCGCTTGACCACCAGAAGCGTCGTATGTTCGTGAATTGGGCTGAGCAACAACTTGAAAATGATTCGGATTTTCATCGAAAAATCATCTTCAGCGATGAGGCTCATTTCTGGCTGAATGGCTTCGTCAATAAACAAAATATGCATTATTGGTCAGACAGCAATCCACACATACTCCATGAGCCATCATTGCATCCCGAAAAAATTACGGTTTGGTGCGGTTTATGGGCCGGCGGCGTCATTGGGCCGTACTTCTTCCGTGATGATCAAGACCGGCACGTTACTGTGAATGGGAATCGCTACCGTTCAATGATAACCGAATATTTTTGGCCCCAATTGGATGCTATGGACTTGGAGGACATGTGGTTCCAACAGGACGGCGCTACAAGCCACACAGCGAATGTCACAATCAATTTATTGGAAACCAAGTTTGGAGAACGTGTTATCTCACGAAATGGTCAGTCGATTGGCCGCCTCGGTCGTGCGATTTGACGCCGTTGGACTATTTCCTGTGTGGGCTACGTCAAGTCTGTGGTCTATGCCAAAAAGCCAGCGACGATTGATGAACTTCGTACGAATATCGAACGTGAAAATGCAGCATTATCGGCCAATTTATGCTCGAAAACCGTCGAAAATTGAGTTCAGCGTCTGGACTTCTGCAAGCGTGCCCGTGGTGGCCATGCAAAAGAGATCGATTTCCATACCTAATGGTATCGAACGTACTTTCACAGGAATAAAGAATTTCATTGATATCCAAAACCGTTTTTGTTTTATTTAAAAAAACTTTTGTAGCGCTTTTATTGAAAAACCCTGTAATTGGGTATAACAAATAAGCATAAACCAAATCTGAGTGAAATGTTTATTAGCTTTTTGGGCTACAGATCTGAAAAAGTTCATATCGGATGCTATATTTTTATGGCAACTAGGTCGAAAAATGGACCGCTCCTGACCATATTTGGTAAAGACACTTATACTTTGCAAAAACATATACAAAACAAATTTGAGAAAAATCTGTGCAATATTTTTGTTTTTCATAGGTTTAAGTGAAGATCGGGAAGCAGCGTTTTAAGGGCGCTATGAGTAAGAAATGTTCTAAAGGGTTTATTTTTGGACTACTGATAAATGGATGTAATAGACACTCACAAACCCAATTTGAGCGTGATCTGTATGATAATTTGAATCTTATGGCAATTTAAGTCGATCTCATAGGGGTCATTTATAAGGAGACTAGGCCTGAACATGAACCGATTTTCTCTAATTTCGATAAAGTTCTTCCTATGGCCGGTAGAAGCTTATATGCCAAATTTAATCAAAATAAATTGATATTTGCGACCAGTAGTTTGATTACAAAGTTTACATGGTGTCCATGACAGACGGACGGAGGGACGAGGTCATTTATAAGTGAACTAGGGCTGAACATGAATCGATTTTTTCAAATTTCAATAAAGTTCATCCTATGGCCGGTAGAAGCTTATATACCAAATTTAATCAAAATTTATTGATATTTGCGACCAGTAGTTTGATTACATGGCGTCCATGACGGAGGGGCGGACATCGCTAAATCGACTCAGAAAGTGATTCTGAGTCGACCTGTATAATAAAAGATAGCACTAGGTCAAATATTTTTGATAGTTACAAACATCAGCACAAACACATTACACCCTGACCACATAGTGGTAGAGGGTATAAAAACCCACTGATGTGGTCTTGAATAATTGGGCTTATCTTCAAAACCTGCTAACTTGAAAGTCTAATTTTGGTCTCATATTTAAGGTCAAAAGGTCGAATGTCATTCTCCAACATGTTTAAACTTTTGTGATAGAATATCTTAAAAATCGATATTTAAATTTTTTTTAAAAAAACCTACAGGGTGCCCCATCTTTTGAATATTGAATAACTATAAAAAAATGTGATTTTCATATGTATTGTATTTTTACTTCTTTAGTCCTTTCAATTCACTTGGACTACAACATCAAACAAATGGCCGCCTCTATTCTTCACGGCAAAATGTGCCCTTTTGCTCTATTTTCCGTAAATTTTTCGGCACGAATGTTTGCCTTCAGCTCTTCCAAAGTCTGAGGTTTATTGGCTTACATTTTCCTTGTCAAATAACCCCACAAAAATAAAACCTTAGGGGTCAGATCTGGAGATCTAGGTGGCCAGTAAATGTTGCTTTTTTTCGATATCATGGAATTTTTTTTGCGAAAAGTGCCTCGTTTAATTTGTGTGGTTTGGTGCACGCTATTGTTGATACCAATAAGCGTTCATGTATTTTTCTCGAATTTTAGGGCAGACATTTTAAGCCAACATCCTCCGATATCATTCCTGATCGACTGTTTAGTCTTCTATGAAGAAAAATTGCCTAATAATCGTTTTGGAGCAAACGCTGGCCCAAAAAGTCAGTTTTTGGTCATGCAATGCTGTTTCATGAATCTCGTTTCCAAATGCGCTACTTTTGCTTGTTAGCGTCACCACAGAGTGTGAAATGAATGTCAAAATTTGCTTCCAAAAATCGGGTTCAGTTCGGACGTATTGCAAGCGACTTGGCCAGTCTGCCAGCAAAATTCTTTAAGTCAAGTGCAGATCATCCTACAAAATGCACCGAAAAGTTGTTGCACTGATGCCAAAATGTTGATCGCGGTGACTATACGACTCATCTTGGATCTCGGCAACAGTCTCCCTTATCGCTTCAACCAGATCATTGGAACATCCTGAGCGTTGATGACCGGCAAGTTGACTATCACCCACAGTCTCACGTTCAAAGAAATTCGACAGTAAATTACGAAGAGTGCCGTCAAACGATACTTCCGCGGTGTGGCAACAATATTTTCGACGAAATCCAAATTGAGTTGACATAATTGTCCGGCTATTTCCAATGTACAGCGTGACTATTTCGGATCGTAATTTTGGTGGCAAAAATTGTACTGAATTGAAGTTTAAAAAATATGTGTTCTTAAGTAAATCGGTTGACAAATGCTATTATTAAATGTTGCCATTCCCATAAAAATGGCACACCCTGTATATGTTGTTGCTTATTGAGTTTTTATTGGTTCCTGATTAATAATTTATGAATGAAATATGAATGAATGTTGAATGAAATTACATTAAAAATGTTTTGGAGGGCCTTCGAAAGAAATGCTTACAAGTGGTACAAACAGTTCGAAGAAGGCAGAGAAAGCGTTTAAGACAAAGAATCCCCTGGACGAAAAAACCTCAATTGACGAAGAACACGGCAAGAAAATCAAAGATTTTGTGCTGAATAATCGTCGATTGATAATTAGAGATCTTGCTGATGCTATTAACATTTTCAAAGGATCTGTCAACACCATTTTATAAAATATTTTGGGCCATTGGTTAAAAAATCATATTTTTTGACAAAGAGCGTCGTCTTAATATCTCTGAAACAATAATTTCAGAATACCAGAACAAAATGAAATGCATCATTACGGGTGATGATACTTAGATTATTGCCTAGAACCCCAAAAACAACCGACCAATCGTGGAAAAGGTGAAGCTAGAAAGAAAATATCACAGAAAGGTCGTTTAAAAATCAAGATAGAGTGGTGCATTTTGAATTATCTCCACCGGATCAAACTGTTAGCGATGAATACCATTTAAGTATTAGTCGTCGTTTGCGAGAACCTTTTCGCAAAAAGAGTGTATAATTATAGGCTTGGTTTTTTTGCTGTTGCATTGGTCCTTCGAGACCAATTCTCACAAAATTTGCATTGTACACAATCAGCATATTCACTTTTTGTTAGCTCCGTGTGACTTCAGGTCATTCAATAAACTCAAAAGACCACTCCGGGGACATGGTTTTGAACCGAGTGACTAGATAAACCCCGAATAGCTTTCAGTTTTGAAAGCCTTTCCGGAAATCGGGCAACTGTTTCGGGGAAAAATTGTTTCAAGAAGTGAATTATAACGGAGGGGCATTAATTTGAAGGTAATGAAATTGATTCGGAAGAACAACTAACGATTTTTTTATTTTATAACAAAAGTCGCGTATTCATTTGAACACCTGTTTTATGAGGCAGATACAAGGACGTTGGTAGTTATTGATTATATTGAAATACAAGGGCAGTTCAAGAAAAACCCAACCTGACGTATAGGTGGCGGTAGTAGTTGGAAAAAATTACTTTGGCCACCTTATGTGACATATGTTTTAAGTTTCAAGGCGACACGTTATTTAGTATTTTTTTTAAGCCATCAAAAGTGAACGATCCATGTAAGCAATGGAAAAAATTTATTAATGTTTAAGCCGAGCTAGATCCTGATCTGGAGGAGTCTGCTATACAACATTGCGAGCCATAGTTAAAACGAGGCCGTACGATCTGCCAAGACGAACACTGTAGTGGTCGACCAATTGTGGTGGCCACGCCAGACGCGGTTATGAAAATCCACAAAATGGTATTGGATGATTGACGGCTGAAGGTGTTTGAGCAAGCTGAAATGATAGGCAATTCGAAAAGTGATATATATCGCATATTGACCGAAACTTTGGAGATGAAAAAACTGTTCGCAAGATGAGTGCCGCGTTTGCCCACAATAGAACGAAAAGAGCGTCGTGAAGATGTTTCACCATAATAAAGTCGAATTTTAGCATCGATTCGTAACCACGGATAAGAAACTTCACACCTGAGACAAAGGACCAGTCAAATCAGGGGACAGTTCCTTCTGCCAGCGGGAAATTGTAATTTCCGGAAATTGTTTTCGGGGAATTGTAATTTCGGGAAATTGTTGTCGGGAAATTGTTTTCGCGAAATTTTCCACAAATCGTCATTACAATCAACTACAAACGATTTCTGAGCTAAATCTCGATGTATTCTGATTTCCGGTTGCTTTTTGAGGAACTACAAATGAATTAGCGACCACTGCATTCAACTACAAACGATTTTCGAGCTAGATCTAAATGTATTCTGACGACTCGTTGTTTTTCGAGGAACTACAAACGAAATAGCGGTAACTACAATCGACTACAGATAATTTCCGAGCGAGATCTCGATGTATTCTGACTTCCGCTTGGATTTCGCGAAACTATAAACGAATTAGCAGTCACTACAATCGACCACAAATTATTATATAATGAACTACAAATGATTTCCGAGCGAGATCTCGATGTATTCTGACTTCCGCTTAGATTTCGCGAAACTATTAACGAATTAGCAGTCACTACAATCAATACAAATGATTTCCGAGCGAGATCTCGATGTATTCTGACTTCCGCTTAGTTTTCGCGAAACTACAAACGAATTAGCAGTCACTACAACCAACTACTACAAAACTTAAAATCTTTAACTGTAGTGTAAAATCGGTACTGTTGTATGGTTGCAGCACCTGGAGTACAGTGCAATCTACATGCAGGAAATTGCAATCCTTCTGCAATAAGTGCCTGAAACAAATTCTGCGAATTTTCTGGCCGAACTGGGTAACCAATTAACAACTGCTCTTGATGGCTAACTGCAAACCAATTGAATCAGAAATCTGCAGGCGGAAATGGACGTGGATAGGTCACATCTTGAGAAGGCCACCTGACGAAATCGCAAGACATGCACTGGACTGGAATCCCCAGGGCCATAGAAATCATGGTAGGCCCCGAAACACATGGATAAGAATGATGAAAAATTAATGCAAATCTCGGAATTTGACTTGGAACCAAGCAAAGATCCTAGCTAATGATCGGATAGAGTGGAGAGAATTTGTTGATGCCCTTTGTTCTTCGTGAACTTTTATTTAATTTGCAATTTTTTTTTTATTCCGTAAATTTTAGAAATAAAGGAAATATATATATATATATATATACAACCAACTACAAATTATTATACAATGAACTACAAATGATTACCGAGCGAGATCTCGATGTACTTTGACTTCCGCTTAGTTTTCGCGAAACTACAAACGAATAAGCGGTCACTACAATCGACTACAAATGATTCTCGAGCGAGATCTCGATGTATTCTGACGTCCGCTTAGATTTCGAGAAACCACAAATGAATTAGCAGTCACTACAACCACAAACTGTTTTGAAAAAAAAAAAAAAAAAATCCAAAAAAATATATCGATCAACTGCAAACGATTCTCTTCAAGAATCAACTATTAGATTTGAGTGCCTTCAAATCCGGGGATGGGGTTTTTTTTTCAAAGTTCTATTACTTTTTTTAAGCAACTACAAACGAAATATTTATCACAACAATCAACTACTTACAAAATTCTGTAAGGATCGCAAAAAAAATCCCGATTTTCAAAAGTCAGGTGCCAAGTTCACAGAGCTAAAAATGTCGTGGTGGTAAAAGATTTGCGAGCAAGTAAGAGGTAGAGTCTGTGGTTGATAGCTATTTTAGGGAGCTATTGAATATTGCTAAGAAAAGTGAATCGAGCTAAAAGGAGATTCTGTTGAGAAATAAAGAAAATTGTCCCAAATTTTCTGTGTTTTCTATGTCATGTTGGGTTGTTCTGGGAGCGCCCTTGTATCTTAGTCAGTGTTGAAATATCTTGCCAGATCCAAGAACTTTAATTTTTAATATTTTTGTTAGATTGCTTCTACAAACAGATTTCTTTAAGTGTAAAACAATAGTACGCACATTTGTCCATACACAATTAGCCCACTAGAGGGGTTGAATTTAAGAAAAAAAAAAAAAAATAAAAAATTATAGTGAAATTTGAAAATCGTTACAAATTTATTTAATACTCGTTTTTCAAACATTTGTTTATTTTTCTACTTTCAATGTTTTATTGTTATTGTTATCATTTATTATTATATTTGTTGGCATGTACATAGTGTTTGTTGTTGTCGTTGTCGTTCCATGTTGTTCTCGCTCGTATTTCAGTGACTAAATTTTAGTTGTTTTTGTTGGCTTATTTGCAGCTAAATAATTTGTATCTTCATTGGTAATATTTGTACAGCTTATCTTTGATTGTAACTCAATACATTTATATGAGTATGTTCATTGTATACATACATACATATAAACATACATAGTTACTACTTAGTTACTACAAAAGGTTTGACTACAAACGTACTCTTCTCAACTCTACTCTAACCCGATAATCAAAATAATATACAATGTCCTTTTAGATTTCAAGCAATTCGCATAACAAACAACATCATAATCATATCGAATCATCGTCAGAATTATAAACCATGCAACAAACTCAGACATTGTTTCTTGTTTGTTGTTGTTTGATAATAATATTTAATGTTTCTGTTTATGGCAGATGTCTCCGAGCCATAACAAACAAAATATGAATAAAACAAAGATCTTAACTGACATTATGAAGTTATAAAGATGGCAAATAAACTTTCAAATTGAGGTTAATGAATAATAAGAAAACTATTTAGTATTTTATCATAAAACTAAAATTTAATTTAATAGTTTTGAATAGGCTTATAGGTTCTGTGGAGAGGATATTAAAAGAATTTTTGTAAAGGCAGGTGTTATGCAAAAATATGTAATTGTAGAGCACTTTTTAGATAAGTGAATTTTTACATTGATTGTATCCCTTCAAACACACATAGGTCAGGAGATGTTCGTATGACCCAAACGTCTTACTGTGACTTAATTTGCTAAAAAACCATGGCAAAAATAAACAAGTAAGAAAATTATAGTCGGTCTAGACCGACTATACGATACCCTATACCATGCGTTTAGAAACCCTATCTCTTAGGCCCAACTAACTGGACATTGAAAATAAGCAAAAACCAAATTTGAGTGGGATTTTTATTAATTTTTTTGGCTGCAGATATGAAAAAGTTCATATTGGATGCTATATCTATAAAGGGACTAGGTCCAAAAATGGACCGATCCTGATCGTGTTTGGTAAAGTCTCTTGTATTTTGCAAAAATATGTAGAAACAAAATTTGAGAAGAATCAGTGCAATATTTTTGTTTTTTACTAGATTTAAGTGAAGATCGGGAAGCAGCTCCATATGGGGTCAAAGGGATCATTTTTGGACTACTCATTAGTGGATGTAATGAACGCATACAAATCCAATTTGAGTAAGATCTATATGACAATTTGGATCTTATGGCAATTCATGTCGATTTCATATGGGTAATTTGTATGGGGGCTAGGTCTGAACATGGACCGATTCACACCAATTTCAATAGCGTTCATCCCATGGCCGATAAAAGCTTATATACCAAATTTCATCAAAATATATTCATATTTGCGACCTGCAGTTTGATTACAAGCTTTACATGGACACACAGACGGACGGACGGACGGACGGACTTACGGACATTGTTAAATCAACTCAGAAAGTGATTCTGATTCGATCGGTATAATTAAAGATGGGTCTAGGTCAAATATTTTTGGTTGTTACAAACAGCAGCACAAAGTCATTATACCCAAACCACATAGTGGTATAGGGTATAAAAATTCCACCATAAAATTTTGGGAATTGAATTATCATATATTACAAAGAACACTGATCAAGTATCAAAAACCCGTTGTTACATTGGATGAAAGTCATGGCTGTTAGAGCCGCTCAAAATTGGTAGAGGTGCATTTACACGACTTATTTTTTACATATCTACTTTCACATTTTCCCACTGTAAAAGTTGTATACATCGTGTGTTATATATGAAACATTGCATATGTACAATACATGTGGAAAGTCACGTGTAAATTTTTCTATTAGAACAGGTTCTATTTTGACCTGACAAAACATATGAAAATACAACACTGCTTGTGGCGAAAGTATAACAGAGTAAATTTAAAAGATTTTATATTAAAAGAAAAATAAATTGTTTGATATTAAGTAACAATTAAAAAATTTACAAAACTAGCAGATTCCAGCACTCGAAATTCGAGTGCAAATTCTAGCAAATTTTATTTTTACATTTACTAAAGAACCTAAAGGTATGCTACACAATTCAACTTATTTTAAATTAAGAAAACAAACTCAACACAATAACACACTAACAAATTTAATAAACACACACCTAGCATTGTATAATTTTATGTATGTGTTAGTAGCAACTTTAAACGATCATAACTCCAAAAAAATATTCCAGACGATAGAAATCTGTAAATCTGGGTAACAGCTCGAAAGAAATACCTTTCAAATGATAAAGTTTTTGTCAAAATCGGGGTAAAACTGTAAAACTTACAGCAGTCACAAGAAATCACATTGCCCATTAATATTATAGATATATAACTTTATTTCTAACAATTACTTTTATAAATTCACGAATTAAAAAATGAGCTGTTGTTTACATTTAGAGGTTATGTCATACGAAAATTTATATGCAAATGTGATAGCAAAAATTATGAATCGTATATAAAATGACAATTTTGACAGACATACGGAATTAACTATAGATAAAAAGTGACAGTACATACTGTTGCTGTATTATTTATATACAAATAACTTATGTTTTTAGCAACTCTGTTACCTAATTTTAATTCAATCATTTTACCTAAACTGTTCAATTGGTTGGTGCTTAAACATTTATTTAATAGTAACAGGTTATGGGCCCAGATGCCATAACACAATGGATATTCTTAAAGCCTTTTTCACAAAATTAAACGGTGATAACTAAAATTTAATACTCAAACGCGAGAAATTGTGGAGCTGTGTTTGCAATGATCCACTTCTTCCACCAACCGCGGAGTGGATGAGGAACAATGATGAAGCTACAGCAATTATTGGATTGTAGAAGATACTCAAGAAAGCAACATCAGCTCACGAAGCTTGGGGAATATTGAAATGCCACCATGAAAAGGATCCTTTGCGTTCCAGTGTTCGGTTAATGCGTAAGATTTGTGGATTACGATTTTCCATAGAGCGCAATATTTCCGAATATATAATGGAAATGAAGGTTATGAAGGTTACTCGAAGCTTTGGGTGAGAAGTTTACAGAGCGGTGGCTTGTTGCAGTGCTGGTAACAGCTTTAGAAACACGTAAGTTGGAGGAATAAACTTTAAAGGTATTTGAAGCAATTTTATTGAAGAATATCGTCCCCAAGCAAAAGATTCGGAATCAAATTCTGCCATGAAATCTACCTCACGTGATTGGCATTAGCAGATGATAAGTCATCAATGCAAGTTGAAAGGCCACATTATGAAAAATTGCTGGAAGCTAAAGAAAAATAAAACTAGTATGATAGTGAGTGAATTTAATGATGGTCATATGTGTTTTGGGCTAATGAATGAAAATAGCAGCTGGATTTTGGGGTCGGTGGAAAATTCTTCGAAAACAGTTCTTTGAAAAAAATAATTCTTCGAATAGCAGTTCTTCGAATAACAATTCTTCGAAAACAATTCTTCCCGCTATAGTTGAAAACCTCTATGGTTATTCCCCGCTATAATTGAAAATCTCTTATTATTTCCCTATGTTTATTGTTATTCGAGGAACTGTTATTCGAAGAATTATTTTTCGAAGAATTCTCCGCTTATCGGATTTTGGATTCCGAAGCAATATGCCACATAAGTACAAGGATTTCCAATTTTGGTTCTATTTATTAATCAGTTCAAGAATCTGTAACTATGGCTAATGGTCAAACAATAAAATCAAATGGTAAAGGTATGTGTAAAATTGTAATGATGAACAGCAAACTATAGGTGTGAAAGATGTTCTTCTCATCCCATCGTTCCACGGTAATCTCCTATCAGTTAATAAAATTTTTAAGAATGGTTTTCCGCTAGTTTTCAACGAAACCTTATGTAGTATTCAAGATAGTTGTGGTAAGGAGATTGCAGTTGCGGATAACAGAAATGATTTGTTTATTTACACAAAGTTCAAGCCAAACAAGCTATGATTGCTGAATGTAAAATGCAGAAATGTCAACATTATTGGCATAGAAGCTTGGGCCATAGAAATATTGATGCTGTTCGGAAAATGTAACAAGGAAAAACGGTAAGCGACTTTGATATTATTGATTGTGGGGTTAGAAAATTGTGTGAAGTTTTTATTAAAAATAAAATGGTCAAAAGTCCATTTAAAATATCAAATTCTGTATCCAAGAATGTAGTGGATTTAGACCACACTGACATTTGTGGTCACCTACAGTAAGCGGTTTTCATTACTTCGTCATATTCATAGATGATTGTAGTCGATATACCGTAGTTTGTGTACTTCACAATAACGGTGAGGCTTTTTCCAATAGAAGATTATATTTGAAAATGGTTAAAACTAGATTCATGCGTTACTTAGAAGTTTTGAGATGAGATGCCGGAGGAGAGTATAAATCTCACAAAATAAAGGAAAAAATACGGGTAATCCAATAATTTACGGTTCTTTATAATCCTCAGCAAAACGGAATTGCTGAGAGAAAAAATAGGTCTTAATCGAAATGGTCAGGTGTTTCATAGTTGATGCTGAAGTACCCCACTATCTCTGGGGTGAAGTTATTATGACAGCAAACTATTTACAAAATCGATTAGTTTCGAGTTCTATTTCTACAACTCAATTTGAATTATGAGAAGGAAGGAAACCTGATATAACCAATTTGAAAATATTTGGCTCAAAGGCATATGCTTTAGTTCCTAAAGAAAAATTAAAAAAAAAAATTGGAAAACAGAAGGCTAGAATATACATTTATTGGAAGGGTAGAAGGCAGCGGGTAGAACCTGGGGATGTTACCTCAGCATCCTATACTGGATGTACTCCATGATGGTCTATCCAATCGTGACCTATGGAGATATTGCGTGGGCCAAAAGGACAGAGTTAAAATCAACTCAAACGGAGTTAAGTAGAATACAAAGACTAGCGTGTATTGGAAAAGCCCAAAGCCCACTTCATATAGTGTTGCAAAAGAAAGCCCTGGCAACGGCAATCAGGATAAAGGGGGATAAACCTATAACCATGCTTTATGAAGGGCAATGGAACCGAATAAGTCAAGTTAAAGATTACTCCCTCCTATATTGTCGAACGGGCAGGACTGAGAAGAAATACGATTTCTGTTATGTCTTTCAAAAAAATAATGCACACAGATTTTCGGTTTTCAATAGACTCATTTATTTTATATTCCTAATTACAAATAAGGTTACTTAATAATCGGTAGTGAGTAACTTGATATGAACGACAAGGTTGCCAGTAGTACTATAATGAAATACATAACAATTCCTCCTCCTTTTACATTCAAAATATATAAAGTTACTCATACAGATTCGGCTCTATTTCTCTTTGCTTGACTACGTGTAATTATCGGGCTACGTTCACGAATATCACATTTTTCTGTTTCTTCAAAAGTGTTATTTTTAACGAAACTAGCTATCTTAAATTTTACAAATTTTGAATATTTCTTTCTTAGCTGATTTACATGAACGTGTTTTTGATAATCGTTTACATTGACAATATAACGCAAATCATTAATTTTTCTTATAATTCTACCTGGAATCCATTGAACATAATTATTAAAAACATTTCTATATAGTACTTCTTCTTTTTCGTTAAATATTCTATTTTTATCAATAGTTTTTACATTCAGTTTATTTTCAATATCATTTTTGTAAACTTTAGTTTTATAAGTATCCGTTTTTGCTTCTTGCATCGCATACTTTTGGTTGGATTTAATCTCTACACCTAACTTCGATTCTTTAAAATTTAATTTATCATTTCCATCTTCACTCTCCTTCCCTTTTTTAGTAACAATTACATCTAAGAGTGTTCTAGTTTTAAAATTAAATAGAAGTTCGGATGGACTTTTGTTAGTAACAGTACATGGTGTGGTTCGATAATGCATTAGTATGTTGCATACTTTTAAATCCAAAGGTACGTTTTTCGTCCTTCTATCGATAACGCTCTTTTTAATCAATTTCTTTATTGTTTGCACGGCCCTTTCCGCAGTTCCATTCGATCTTGGATGATATGAAGGAGATCTGGGTACCTCAATACCATTACGTCTACAAAAATCGGTAAATTCTTTTGAGTTATATGGAGGTCCGTTGTCGGATACTATTGCTTTTGGTAAACCGAACACAGCAAAAATTTTTCTAAGCTCCTTAATAACATTTCCGGCTGTAGTGTTATTCATAATAATAGCTTCTATCCATTTTGAATAAACATCGCACACAATCATAACAGATTTATCTGCTACCTTACAAAAATCGATGTGCATTCTCTCAAATGGATATTCTGTCGATTTCCAAGAACATAAAATAGGTTTAGGGTTCCGTTGCACACTTTGACAAACCTCGCATCCTTTTACAAAGCTTTCTATGTCGCGATCGATACTCGGCCACCATACATAGGATCTAGCCAAGGATTTCATTCTGACCATTCCTATGTGTGTCTCATGCAATAGTTCCAACACCCTATCAATTAATCGAATTGGAATCACTATTCGATTCCCGTAAAATAAACAATTTCCTTCAGTTCCTAATGACTGCCTTTTTGTATAATATGGTTTTTCCTGATCACTTATATTTTGTGGCCACCCTTCATTTGACACATAATTTAACACGTTTTTAAGGACGTCATCTTTATTAGTTTCCTGACGAACATCTTCCATATTAAGCGCAAATTCACTTAATTCGACATTATTAATACTATCTACCTCAACGCCTGCCGATTTACTAATGGGAAGGCGAGATAACCCATCCGCATTACCCATTTGAGAACCCTTTTTATAACAAATTTTGTAATCATACATTGATAAAAAGATCGACTATCTCTGAAGTCGACTTGCCGCAACGCCTGTAGTATCCTTTTTAGTACCAAAAATTGCCCTTAATGGTTGATGGTCACTGTAAATTGTAAATGGCAATCCAAAAATATATTTGTGAAATTTCTTAACAGAAAAAATTATTGCCAAGGCCTCTCGATGCAGCTGAGAATAATTTTTCTCCGCCTCAGAAAGTGTGCTCGACACAAACATTACAGGCCTCTCTTCACCCTCTATTATGTGCGATAAAACACCCCCTACTCCATATGGACTTGCATCACATGAGACTACTATTGGCTTACTAGGATCATAATGAGTCAAAATTTCAATATTCGTTAACATATTCTTACTCTTTTGAAAACAATCTCTATGCTCCTGCTTCCAGTCCCATTGCGTGTTTTTTCCATTTAGCTTATACAAACAAGCAAGCTCTCCTGAAAAATTTGGTACGCATTTATGATAATAGTTAATCATACCCAAATATGACGCTAACTGCGATTTGCTTTTCGGTTCGGGTGCATTTAGAACTGCTTCAAACTTTTCCTTACTTGGCTTTGTGCCATTAGCACTAATGTGATATCCTAAGTACTCCAGTTCATTAGCAAAGAAAATACATTTTTCCTTATTAACACGCACATTAAAATTCTTCAACCGATCTAAAACTTTCATTAAATTTTCTTCACACTCTTTGGAATCCTTACCACCAATCAAAATATCATCAAAATACACTAATGTTTTCTCTAAATTTTTCAGGATCTCAACAATAATACCATTGAAAATCTGTGGAGCCGTTTTCAAACCAAAAATTAATCTTGTGTATTGAAATAAACCAATGTGAGTATTAATTGTTAAAAGTTCGCGCGATCTTTCACTCACTTCGACCTGTAGATATGCTCCCATGAGATCTAATTTACAAAATACTTTCCACCCTGCCATGCTAGCAAATATATCATCGATTCGTGGAATCGGTATGTGTTCATTTTCCACAAATTTATTCACTGATCTCTTGCAATTAACACATAACCTAATCGATCCGTTGCCTTTATTCACAATGACAAGGGGACTCGCCCATTTACTACGCGTTACCGGTACTAAAACACCTTCCTTACACAAACGATTTATTTCATCCCCCACTTTGTTTCTTAACCCAAATGGAACCACGTTAGCCTTGCAAAAAATAGGATATGCGTCTTCTTTCAGAACTATTTCTGCCTTAAAGTCTTTTATTACCGCGTTATTGGACTTCTGAAATACATCTTTGTATTTTGATTCATAATAAAATACACCAGCAACTGTACGACAAGTTAAACTCACTGATGGAACCTCAAAATAACTTCGCCATGATGGAAAGATTATATCCAACCAGTTTCTGCCTAATAATGGGATAAAATCATCATTCGTATCCACTATTGTTATTTCTAAATCATAAACTTTTCCATTTAACTCTATTTGTACTCTAATTTTTCCAACAGTTTTTATAATATTACCTGAAATCAAGTGTAAATCCCTTTCATATGAATGCACTTTATAACTTTTTAAATATTTTTCATAATAGCTTCGATTAATGATTGTTTCGCATGCTCCCGTATCTACTTCAAATTCTACATCAATATTATTTAAATGGATATAAATTTTATGAGCAGCTGATCGAATAGCATTACAATAATTGTTGTTGTTGTCTTCAACGTCATCTACATTGCAATTATGTATATAACCGCTATCAGCAAATTTAATGCATTGACCTTCATTGTTGTCCTCTACATTGTTAATTTTGTTATTTCTGTTAAGATTTACCTTACAATTTCTTTTTATATGTCCCGCTATTCCGCAACGATAACATCTTACCGGCTTGCCGTTTTGTTGTTGTGCATTCCACTGATTTCCTTTGTTGTCATCTCTGGTGTTTCTATTACGACTTTGACTTCTCTGCCGCTGCTGACTTCGACTTCTATACGAATTGCTGCTGTTGTTATTGCTACCTCTAATTGCATTTATGCCTTCTCCATTTTTCATAGAATACAATTCTCTGTTTGTCATCTCCATTGCCGTGGCTATTTTAATAACTGCATTAAAATCCTTAATTTCAGCTTCATTAAGCAACCGGTTTTGTATCTTCTCTGATGCCATTCCACAAACAAATTGAATAATTAGCGCCTTATTTTGAAATTCACCAAACTCACAGTTTTGTGCTATCTGCTTCAATTCAACGATATATTCACTTAATGGTTCCTCTGTCTTCTGCATTCGCTTAAAAAATTTGAAGCATTCTGCGATTATATTTTTCTTTGGTTTCAGATGTTCCTTTAACCGTTTAATAAGGTCGTCGTATTTTACACCTGCGTCTGTTTCAGCTTTAGGTGCAATCAAAGATGTCAAAATTTTATACAGTTCGGGTCCACCGAAACTAACCAAAATGCTGATCTGTGCTTTATTATCTGTAATTCTGTTTAATGTCATTAGGTGATTAAGACGCCTGGCGTACAGTTCAAAATCTTCTCCCACTGTAAACGCCTCTATTCCACCAACAAAAACTGCAGCATCCCCCATTCTTTTGTCGTTCTCTTCCTTTATTCCGTCTGGCATTTAATATCACGACAGCCACAATAAATCAGCAATTTCTATTTTAATATTTTTTTTCCAACCACGATATTTAAGGACTAACTAGCAGACTTTCTTTATAAATTATTACAATTATTTTCCTTTTAGACTCGTCGCCATTTGTTATGTCATTCAAAAAAGTAATGCACACAGATTCTCGGTTTTCAATAGACTCATTTATTTTATAAAAAAAATGTGCTTATTCCTAATTACAAATAAGGTTACTTAATAATCGGTAGTGAGTAACTTGATATGAACGACAAGGTTGCCAGTAGTACTATAATTAAATACATAACAATTTCAAGAAAAACTTTGTTTCAAAACTTAGTAATAAGAAGGAATGGACTAGTATGAGTACAGCATATTCTCTATAGGAGGATACGATCAAATAGTATACAGGCGGGTCAAAGACCGGAAACGGAACAGAGGCGGGAGTTTCTGGACCTAGAACCAAATACTAAGAATCAATGGAGATACACACATCGATATGCCATCGATAGATGTGCACAGATTAACTTAAATAGGAAGTACAAAAGACGGGACTTAACCATATTGTCAGCTAGTCAAGCTGCTATTCGAGCACTAGGCTCCTATGTAGTAAATTCTAAGTTAGTATGGGTCTGTCTGCAGAGATTGAATGAGCTAGGCAGACACAATAAAGTCAGCCTTTGTTGGGTGCCGGGGCATATTGGGATCCAAGGAAATGAACAAGCATATGAGCTTGCCAAAAGGGAGCTTCCACAAAGCTAATGGGGCCGGAACCGTTTTGTGGAATAGGAAAAGGAGTATGGGAAGGCGGATTCAGAGAATATGAGAATCATATCAGACAGGAACTTTTCTCGAGCCATCTATGCTTAAGGCAATCAAAACTCTTGTTAGGTAACTATAACAGTAAGAGATTTGAGTCATGTATGGGTTTATCAAAGAACGGACTGAGAATACTTACTGGAATTCAAACTGGTCACTGTAGGCTCAGGGAGCATATGAGCCAGGTAGGAATTGAAGCGAACCCCATGTGCAGTTTCTGCGATGAAAAAGCAGATTCGGCGGAACACATACTGGGGGATTGTGAAGCTTTAATGCATAAGAGAAAAAAACAACTGGGTTCTTTCCAAATACCAGGGAGTGAAATACTGGACCAACCAACAGCTTCGAATTTCTGAGGACTTCAGGATTGGGTGAGCTTTTTTAGGGACAAACTATTAGCAGAGGGCAGTACAATAGATCATTTGGTCGCGGTACTTTCGTCACCTCTTTTATACAATACAATACAATACATTTATTGGATACGATAACAACACTAATAGTTATCGATTACTTGACTTAGCAACAAATAAAATTATTATTAGCAGATACGTAAATTTTATAGAAACTTAAAGAAATACTTTGTTTAATTCAGGAAGAAATTCAGGAAATAATAAATTCAGTTCTGAGATACTAGTAGAAGATATTTACTCTAAGGGTGCAGAAGGTATCGTGTTTGAACAAGAAAGTGAGAGTGATAGTATAGCGGAAGAAATCATCGTCTTTTGTTATGTTTTTTTTTCAGCTTGTTGATTAGAAATTTCGCGTAGAATTCGTGATTTTGGAACAGAAGAAGAGTTTTTCGATTTTGTCAATTCGGTTGCGTGGTCGGAAAGTGAAGATGATGGTCATTTTTCTTCTGACGACAGTGATTATGAATCAGATTTCGATTTTGATGCTACTTTCCGTAATGAAAATTTTGAAGACGGAAGCAAATGGACATCTACATGGTGAAAACGAAGCGATGGAAGTAGCAGATGTTCAGAATAATGCAGTAGTCTATGTAAGCTATGTCGAAATGGGTAATGCCGGACAATTCAATTATTGAAACAGACACTGAAACAAATCAAGGTAAAAAATAACAGCAATATTATTAGCTTTTATTCCTCTTATAGGCGTTGCAGAAGACTCAGTTATTGTTGGTGGTCAATCCCGACGGAGAGAATATGCGACAATGTTTGAAGGCGTTTCGATTGATAAAGATTCTAATGTTTTTAAAACACCATGGTGGCGTAAAAGAAATCTTCAATTGTATTCTGAAAAAGATGTGTTAAATTTTGAGCTGATGGCGCTTTGTCACCGGAAATATTAGGGTGTAACACAGATCGCCTCCATGAACTCATTGTTTGCAGGTGCACCCTGGGTAACGCTAACTGATCTATAACTTCTGGCTGCCAAACTATCAGAATATTATCCTGATCTCCTGGTAAATTCAAAAACAAGTGAATCTATAATATTAATAGGCTAGATGAATTCTTGTGACCGATGTTTTGTTCTACCGTGTTATCCCGATTTTGACCAAGCGTATATTATTTGAAAGGTATTTCTTTTTAGCTGATTTGCATATTTACAGATTTTTAAATTTTTCTTTTATTTTGAGAAAATTGCATTTAAAGTTGCTACTAACACATATATAAAATTATACAATACGATGTGTGTTTTATTAAATTTGTTAATGTGTTTGTAATAAAAATGAGTTTGTTTTTTGTTTTTGTTCATTTGCGAATTGCCTATAATTGATTAGCATACCTTTAGGGTCTTTATTTAATGAAAAAATAAAATTTCCTAGAATTTGCACTCCAATTTCGAGGGCTGGAATCCGTAAATATAAATATATAAGAAAAATCAAATTACAGCACAGAGCAAATATATAATACAGCCTAAAATGAATCGAACCAACACTTCCAACAGCTTCTTGACAAAGAAAATCGGTCCGTCGATTCGATTATTACAGCTTAATATTGAAAGTATGAGCAAATCAAAATGCGAGTACCTTGCCCGTCTTCTTAATAACGAAGGTATTGAAGTCGTATTTATTCAGGAAACACATATTCCTTCTGAGGAGCATACAAAAGATGCTGCTACTTTTCACTCCGGCCGCTGGCGAAGAGGATATAATCCCGATCTGACCTTTGTAAGTCTTAAAGAGAACCACTCTCCCATTCCAATTTATCGTAAAATACTTGACGGCTTTCCAAACAGCCATCATCGTCCAGTATTCCTAGAAACTGGCATCCAAATCCCTCTAGTCGAATCTGCTTCGATGCCGCCGCGTGACATTCGCCTAGATAACGTTGGGCATTTACCCGAAAATGTCAAAGAAGGCAAACAGCGATGGCAAAAATCCAGAATGTACTTCCCAAACAAAAGTTCGATGCCAAAAATGTGGTATACATTTGTGTTTTTGTTTTGCTGAGTTTCACCAAAACTAAATGACATTGCTGATATTTTAATGTTATTAATTCTTTATTTTTTTTGTAACTTTTTTGAATTTTCTGAATAAAATATGTTGATTTTTGTAAAAGAAAGTTTCTTTGATGGAAAATATACCTTTAAAATTTTTGATCTCCTGAGCCTAATGGTTGCGCAAAGAACCAACCAGGTTTTCCTTGTTCGGCTCAGGTAAATAAAACCTATGAACAAAGTCGTAGAACAAAAGGAAAGCCAGCTTAACTTTTTAGAACAAAATCTTGGGGAAGTCTTCGTCAAATCTGTACCTGTGAAAACAATAATGGTAAACTATAACAGAAAACCATGGTTCAGCATTGATATAGAAGCCGCGATTGGTCAGATGGATTTGATTTTCAGCCGATGGAAACGTTTTAAAACAGATGAGTGACACGAAGAATATTGTAATGCATGAAGAGAGGTAAACAGGAAGATAAAATGTGCAAAACCTACATACTATTCTAGTATTTTTAGTCAGCTGTTGGATCCAAGAAAACTTGGAAAGGCATAAGAAATTGGTATTGGAAAGACTAAGAGATTAGATTTGTCTGACATTGATCTACAAAATCTCATTGAACAATTTACTAATCATCCTAGTATTTCTTTAAACGTAAATTTCTATAATCAGACTAATGTGATGAATGGAAATGAAGTCATTCTGAAGTTGTTAATCACTCAGATATACTATCCAGCTGTATTGCCGTTAAATCAAATGCTGTAAGCTTCGATAATATTCACCCAAGATTTTTGAAAGCAGTCCTCCCTATAATGCTACCTTATATAACATTAATTTTCAACACAATATTAAAAAAAAGTACATTTCCTGCTAACTGGAAATATGCAAAAATAATACCTACGCCGAAAGAAATAGTGAATTTCGGCCAATCGCTATACTGCCACACTTATCAAAATTTTTGGAGAAGATATTAGATCATCAATTATATCGGTACATTCATGATAATGGCTTCCTTACTAGTAGGCAGTCAGGCTTTCGTCCAAAACATAGCTGCATAACTGTTCTTATTGACGTATCTGAAGAATTGCGTGAAAATTTGGATAAAGGTGACATGTCGTTTCTAGTTCTCCTAGATACTCTACGTCAACCATAACGTTTTTACTATGAAATTGAGAAAAATGTTTAATTTCTCACTGTCATCAACACGTCTAATATCTTCATATCTATCGGATCGTCATCAATCCGTATTTGTTAATAATATAAGATCGCGCCCATTATCTGTAGCAAAAGGTGTATCTTAAGCACCTATTCCTGGTCCCCTCCTAAATGATTTAACTACCCAATTATCATACTGTGATGTACATATCTATGCTAATTACGTTCAAGTCTACATTAGTAGTAATGCAAAGCAAATTGATGATTGTGTGTATGAACTTAATGAAGATCTTAACCGAATTCACATATGGGCAAATGCAAATGGTCTCGGAATCAGCAATTATTCTCAACAATGAAAAAATTTAACGATTTCTTGTGACCGATGTAAGTTTCACAGTTTTACCCCGATTTTGACAAAAAATTTATCATTTGAAAGGTATTTCTTTTTAGCTGTTACCCAGATTTACAGATTTTCATCGTCTGGAATATTTTTTTGGAATTATGATCGTTTAAAGTTGATACTAACACATACATAAAATTATTCAATGCCATGTGTGTGTTTATTAAATTTGTTAATGTGTTTGTGTTATTGTGTTGAGTTTGTTTTCTTCATTTAAAATGAGTTGAATTGTGCAGCATATCTTTAGGGTCTTTATTAAATGAAAAAATAAAATTTCCTAGAATATGCAGTCAAATCTCGAGTGCTGGAATCTGCTAGTATTTAGTAATACTCTTACCTGGTCAGACCATAAAATGCTACTGCAGGAAAATTTTACTCTATGTTGCGAACCTTATGCAAAACACAATAATTCACGCCACTTAAAATTCGTTTACTACTAGCAAAAACGTATTTAATGCCCACTCTTTTATATGGATGTGAAATTTTTGCAAAAACTGATGCTATAAGCTATAATAAGCTAAATGTTGCCTACAATGCTGTTGTAAAATATGTTTATGGTATGGATAAATATGACCTGTGTCATCAATTGCGAAAAACTTGTTTGGTGTTATGTTTGCTGACTTGTTACAAATACGAACTCTAGTTCTCCTCAACAAAATTTTATATACTCATGAACCTTCGTATCTCTACAACAGAATAACGTTTTCGCTATCACATAGGAATAATGATTTGACTCCAATTATACATCGAACTTCAAAGTGTGAATGGCATTTTTATATCCATTCTATACGTCTTTGGAACTCTCTACCTCCGAACTCACAATTTATAAGCAATGCCATGCATTTTAAAAGGTCAATTTTTGATTTTTAGAGTCGTGCATAAACATGTTATGTTTTTTGTTGTTTAAATTTAATTAATTTAATTTTTGATTTGTTAATTTAATTTTTCCCCATTTTTAATTGTTGTATAACTATGATTCAATATTGATTTCACTTAAACCTATTTTATTGTTTTTTTTTTATATATTGATTTTAAATTTTACTTGTAAATGTTTTAACATTATTGCTTATTACTATTATTCCTCCTTTACTCTAATCATAAGACTATAAATCTTGTTTATAGGAAATCAAATTAAATAAATAGATAAAAGGTGTACGGAAACGCGAGTTTTATAACATTAATTTTTTTCAGCTCAAAAAAAGTCAGGCTATTAAGGGTTAAACCAACTAAAATTTGGTTAATAGAACTGAAACTTTAATTTTAAACCATATGTTGGGCTATGATAACCAAATAATTCAGCTGCTGCAACTATTTATCACGGTTGGCAACAAATTCGGCTGTCACAATAATCTCGGTTTTTGCACAAATCACGAGTTCACACAAAGCAAAAATTCGCCAACCGAAGTATTCTAATGTTTAACAACTGAATTTTCGATTGTATCAACAGTTAAACACTTAACTGTGATAAAATGTTTACTGTTAAGGCGATAGAATTGTAATAGCAATCAACATAAAATTCGATTATTAACTTCATCGCAATACGTTTGACAATAAATTTGGTAGCCCCAACGAATCTGTGTTCTGTGTGTATCTACTTAAATGTGTATAAACCTGAATTGATTTAGCTATTACATATTTTAATTCCACATCATCAAAAAGTAATGCCGCACCGCTAACTACTATTCCCAGCTTAAAGAAAAAAATTGAAATATATTTATGTCTCCAGGTATACTCGTACATATTTTCCATGTCTTTTTTCGCCATGTTAAGTGATGAAGCATTTATTGCGACAACAGACACAGCAATGCAACAAATTGTAGCATTCCATTTGGTGACTACTTTACACATCCTTTTGTTGCCTTGCATCTCCCTCTCTCTCTCTCTTGGCTGTCTCTGTCTTATGGTTCAGCATTAATCTAATGATAACTTTCAAAGTTATTAATTTATAATTAAGTTTTATATTGTCCTCCGCACAAGGAATGAAACGATGTGAAGGGACTAAGGAAAATTAAGATGAGTATAAATTCTGTATGTTGCCTATGAAATGTTGTCATTGTTGTTGTTGTTGTTGTTGTAGCGGTTGTTGATGATGATGGTGGTGACGCTGACTAAATACGCTAATCCGCATGTTGTCAACTTCATTAGCCGATAAACATTAAATTGTTGGGATCTTATATTCCAAATATAACAACAACAACAACAACAACAAAAATGAAGCACAACAAAAGTGGTAGAGAGAATATATTTTTGTAAGTAGTAGTTGTAGTTATTGTTGTCGATGTTGTGGCTGTTACTGTTACTGTTGCCATTTGCCATGTGTTTATGATGGCGTTGTTGTTTTTTTTTTTTTGCGTCCAACGATCGAACATCGAAATAGCTATATACGAGTACCGGCATCTATTTGATGTTGAACGAAAAATTGGTGCCATTTCAGTTTTTAGTGGTCATAAAGTATATAACGACTGCCTGTTGCTGGTTATTAGCCATTACCCCCAAAAGCAACAGCATCAAATTGTTAAAGCTTGTATGCTGCAAAGTAGGTGGACGAAGCATAAACCGAAACACTTATACAAAGCCAAAAAAATGTACGTGGGTTTTTTGTTTTTGTTTTTTTACTTTTCTTAAAACATCAACTCATGGATTGCTACTGAATGTGTTAGGATTTCTCACCATTTTATACAACATTAAAATCCTTTATGTGTATGTTTAGGTCGATGGTGATTTGACAAGTGTGGGGATTGTGGTATGAAGTTGCTGGCTGATTCGAGTTGAGCATCATCTTCATCATTATTATCATCATCGGTAGTTTTATGCATAAAGTGGCGGCAAATAATCGTTTATGTGTATGTGCGATTGTGAATTTGGTTTGGTTTTGCATTTATTTTGATTCCATTGAAAGTAGTAATCAAGTGTGTAACTCGATATGTTTTTATTTAATCCTGTCTCGTAATTTATTTAACAACACAAGCGCACTAAAGAAATTAAGGGAAGTAATTCGTCTTAACCCATAGAAATGTTTTATTTTTTTTTTTAGACATTTTAGAAAATGCGCAAAGATTGAAATTTTCACTGTAAATATAATTCATTTCAATAAAATAGGTGGTCCTTATTATCAGAACTGAGCCGTTTGTTTTGTAATTTTTTCAGTTAACTATAAAATATAATTAAAATTTTTTTTCTTTTATTTATTTATTTGCTTTCCTGTACAACAAGAATATATAATCGATAATATTAATAGGCTAGTCGATTTTTGTGACTGATGTTTTGTTCTACCGTTTTATCCCGATTTTGACCAAGCGTATATTATTTGAAAGGTATTTCTTTTTAGCTATTCACCAGATTTAAAGATTTTTAAATTTTTTTCCTTTATTTTGATTAAATTGTATTTAAAGGTGCTACTAACACTAACACATACATAAAATTATACATATGCTATGTGTGTTTTATTAAATTTGTTAATGTGTTTGTTAATGATTTTGTTATCTTCATTCACAATAATAATAAACCGTAAAAGTGTTGGTTTGTGAATTGGCTAAGTTGAAAAATAAAGCTGCCTTGAAATTGCAATCGAATTTCGAGCGCTCGAATCTGCTAGTATAATATTAATATACAGGCATTTCATTTGACCGGTGTAAGTTTATCAGTTTTAATCCTATGTTGACCAAACATGCCTCAATTGAAAGGAATTTCTTTTTAGCTTTCCACCAGATTTACAGATTTTTAAATTATAATTTTTTTTTGTATATATATATACAATTCTCTGTGTTTGTTTATTAATTTTGTTAATGTGTTTGCCAAAAGCCCTGTTGAATTAAAAAATAATTTTGGACAAAACCAATAACGACAATAACGACAAAAATAATTTTGGACATAAACGAATAACGACAATAAAAAGTGTTGAATTGTGAATTGACTAAAATAGATTAGCATACCTTTAGAGTCGTTTAAAATAATTTATTAAATGGAAAAATAAAATTTTCTAGAAATTGCACTCGAATTTCGAGGGCTGGGATCTGCTGGTTTTTATAATTACAGTAGTGGACTGATTATGCTAAGGCATGGCAAGTGGTAGTTATAATTTGTTCTTATATAATGTATTACATATCTAGTAGCAAAAATACAAAAAAAAAATTTAAGAAAAGTGTTAAAGAAAAATGTTAAAGAATAACCCAGAAAACAATACAAGATTAAAAAAAAAAAAATTTTATAAGTATATTTAATTAATTAATAAAATTATGCAAAATATTTAAAAACGATTTTTTTTTTAAATTTGAAGCGTTGCTGTTTAGTTGTGGAGATTGTGGAGGCATATGCCATTCAGATAACAGATGACGAGGTAGAATGAATTTATTTTCCCGCTTGAATCTGGCAAACCGGAGCGTTTCGTAAAGGTAAGTGGCATTGCGGTGAAAATTATTTTATGAAGAAACAAAAGAACTATAATCATTACAAAACGTTTTGGCTAGAAGTATTCTTATAAAGGGTGTCCCAACAAGAACGCAATTTTTAAATCTGGCAACATTCGAAGTGTCATTGTTTGACATTTGAACAATTGTTATTGTTTGCTAGTAGAAGGTACGAGGTTAGTAAAAATGGAGCGCTACACGAATGAACAACGCATTCTCATTGTGAAATTGTTTTACCAAAATGGTGAAAGTTTTGCGGCTACAGTTCGCAAATTGCGATCAATTTGGGGTCACAATAATGCTCCAAAAGAGTCAACTGTAAAGAGATTAATGGATAAATTTGCCGAAACTGGGTCTGTTAGTGATGTAAAGAAAACAACGCGCCATCGACCAGGTCGATCGACCGAAAATATCGCAGCTGTACGTGATGATGTCGCTCAAACTCCATCCACCTCAATTCGACACCGATCTCAGCAAATTGGTGTCTCCAAATCCACTATGCAGCGAATTTTGACGAAAGATTTGCATCTTCATGCATACAAAGTTCAATTGACTCAGGAACTGAAGCCAGCTGACAATGGACGAAGGGAGTTCGTTAATTGGGTATTGGAGAGACAACATGAAAATGCTGATTTTGCCGCTAAAATCATCTTCAGTGACGAGGCCCATTTCCATCTTGATGGCTTCGTCAATAGGCAGAATTGTCGCATTTGGGGTGAGGAAAATCCTCGAGTGATTCACGAGAAGCAAATGCATCCTCAACGTGTCACTGCGTGGTGTGGTTTTTGGGCTGGAGGAATCATTGGACCTTTTTTTTTTTTATGAAAATGAGGCAGGTCAAGCGCAAACAATCAATGGTGTTCGGTATCGTGAAATGATAACCAGTTTTTTCCTGCCTCGAATTGAAGAAATGAATGTGGAGGGCATGTGGTTCCAACAAGACGGCGCCACATGTCATACAGCCAGAGAAATAATTCAATTGCTGCATCAGTCATTTCCCGGTCGTGTTATTTCGCGTTTTGGAGATCAGAATTGGCCGCCTAGATCGTGCGATTTAACACCATGAGATTTTTTTCTTTGGGGTTTTTTGAAGTCGATGGTTTACGCGAATAAGCCGACGACGACTCAAGCCTTAAAAGGGGAAATTGGACGCTGCATTAATGAAATACGGCAGCATTTATGCAAAACGGTCATTGAAAATTTCATTAAAAGATTGCGTGCATGCCAGCAAAGCCGTGGCGGCCATCTGCACGATATATTGTTCCATACATAACCTCATTCTGTCTACTTTACGATATAATAAAGTTTCACGATTTTTATTTAAATATCTGTGTTTTATTTAAAATTTAAAAATTGCGTTCTTGTTGGGACACCCTTTATTTAAGGGAGTGAAAGACCTAGTGTGTCATAGAGTTCTAAGATTCACGTAGGTCTCAACAATAGTCGTATTAATGTGGTTCGACCAAATTAGAACAAAATCAATTCTCTTGCCGTTGGTAACAATATCATTCCCAATCTCTGGATTTGCATTTCACGTACATATTTCCAGACGTTTCGACTTGCTAGGACTAATGAATAAACCAGAGCCTACGGTCAAGCTGGAGTACTCGAGCTACTCGAGTAGTAAATGAGCTACTCGAGCTGAACGAGTAGCTCGAGTATTAAAAATTTTAAAATTTAATGTTTGAAAGCATGTAAAACGATAAATATAAGTATATCAAATGTATACTTTTCAGAATCGTACAAGTACCAAGAATATCGTCTTTAAATTTCACTTGAATCGGACTGTCGTAGGCAAACTACTGCTCGAAAAACTCGACTGCTCGAAAATATGTACTTCACAGAAGTTTGACTTCATTTAAAAAAGAATTTTCTCAAAATACATGGTATGATTTTACATATTTTGAAATCAATTATATTGATAGATTACCCTCCTGTAATATTAAAACATTCTGATAAAAACTATGGAGTAGGATAATTACTACTCGAAAAAGATCATCCACTTTCCACTCAAATGTATGAAAATGTGACCTTCGTATATGTTTGATACCTACTTACAAAAAATTTTTTTAAGCACTCTTGGAAGATATTCTTAGTATTTTAATCTGAATATATGTAGAGACTATGTTTTCAAAATTTCAAAGCATTTCAACAAAAATGATGGCGTGTGGGAACAACTGCTCGAAAAAGATCGGAAATATTGCAAAAAGCGTAAAAAATTAATTTTTTTTTAAATTTTTTTACTGTTTGTAATTGACTATATTCATAGATTTCTCATAAAAAATTTTAAACCATTCCGACCAAAATTGTGGCGTCGGTTTAGCACTACTCGACTGATATGGGCACTTTCTATACAAATTTGTGAAAATATGCTCTTGTTTGAAATTTGATGATATTTTCCAGAAAATTTTCCAAAATGGCGAACAAAAAATTATATTCATTAGAGCTATATAAATAGAACACTTCCTTCAAGTTTCAAAGCATTCCGCCAAAACTTGAAGCTTGGAGGAACTGCTACTCGACAAAATGCAGAAACTAAAAAAAAAAAAATTCAAAAAAAAAATTTTTTTTTTTTACAAATTTTTCCAAAAAAAAAATTTTTTTTACAAATTTTTTTCCAAAATTTTTTTTAAAAATTTTTTCAAAAAAAAAAAATTTTTTTTTCACTGCCCGTAATTGACCATATTCCAAAAAAAATTTGTTTAAAAAAAAATTGTTTTTAAATTGACCCTATTCCAAAAAAAAATTTGTTTTTCAAAAAAAAAAATTTTTTTTTCACTGCCCGATTGACCCTATTCCAAAAAAATATTTGCTTTTCAAAAAAAAAAATTTTTTTTTCACTGCCCGTAATTGACCCTCTTCCAAGAAAAAATTTGTTTTTCAAAAAAAAAATTTTTTTTTTTTGTTTTAAAAAATTTTCCAAATTTTTCCCAAAAAAAAAAAATTTTTTTTCACTGCCCGTAATTGACCTTATTCACAGATGACTCATATAAAAAATTAAGTCATTCCGATTTCACTGCCCGTAATTGACTCTATTCCAAAAAAAAAATTTTTTTTTTGAAAAACAAAAAAACAAAAACTGCCCGATTGACCCTATTCCAAAAAATTTTTGTTTTTCAAAAAGAAATTTTTTTTCACTGCCCGTAATTTTTTTTTGAAAAACAAATTTTCAAATTTTTCCCAAAAAAATTTTTTTTTTTTGTTTTAAAAAATTTTCCAAATTTTTCCCAAAAAAAAAAAATTTTTTTTCACTGCCCGTAATTGACCCTATTCACAGATGACTCATATAAAAAATTAAGTCATTCCGATTAAAATTGTGCTCTGGGCGAACAACTACTCGAAAACAACTACTATACAAATGTGTGAAAATTTGCTCTTATTTCAAGTTTGATGTAACTTAAGAAAAAAAATTTCCATCATAATTAACTAAAATTTTGTACGTTTTGTTGTTGCAAATATATCGAAATAATCTTCTTAAAATTTCAAAGTATTCCGACAATAATTATGCTGTTGGCGAACTACTACTCCAAAAGGCTCGACCACTTTCCATACAAATATATGAAAATACTCACTTCATGCAAGTTTGACAACGATTTACAAAAAATATTTGAGGCATACATGGTACAAATTTATGCTTTTTAAAGTTGGAAATATGAGTTTAACTATTACGTACACCAAGTTTCAAAATATTCTGGCCAAAATTGTGGCTCGGACGAACTAATTCTCGAAAAAGATCAGATTATTCCCATACAAAAATGTGAAAATTTGCTCTAATTTCATGTTTGAGATAATTGTACAGAAAATTTTTCACAATGACTTAGAGTTATATTTTTTAGAGTTGAAAATATAAGGCGAGTATTTCTTTTAAATTTCAAACGTTTCCGACAATAATTGTGGGGTGGACGAACTACCACTCGAAAAAGCTCGACCACTATCCATACAAATGTATGAAACCTTGCACTCTATGGAAGTTTGACATAATTTTAAAAGATATTTTCCAAAAATACCTGGAAAAATTAATATATATTGTAGTCTCTCATATCAACAGATTATTTTCCTAAAATATTGGAGTACTCCGATGAAACGTGTGGGTTGGGCGAATAAATATACAAAATATCAGTAATGAAAAAACAAAAATTTAAAAAAAAATTTGTTTATAATTTTTTTTCAACAATTTTAACTGACTATATCCTTATATAACTAATTTAAATTTTTAAGCCATTCAGACTAATATTGTGCTATTGGCAACGTACTATTCGAAAAATATCAGCAGGTATCCACACAAATGTATGTAAAAATGCACTTCATGCAAGTTTGAGATGGATTTACAAAAAAAAATATTTAAGGCACTCATGGTACAAGTTTATACACTATAAAATTGCAAATAAGAGAAAATTACGTATTTAAAATTTCAAATACTTTCCGTAATAATTGTGCTGTTAACGAATTACTACTCGAAAAATATCAGCCTGTTTCCATACCTATATACGAAAAATGCACTCCAAACAAGTTTAACATCCATTTGCAGAAAATATTCAAGGAACAGATGGTATATATTTATACATTATAAAATTGGAAATACGAGGACATTACGCTCTTAAAATTCCAAAGCATTCCGGCAATAATTGAACTGTTGGCGAACTACTACCTGATAAAGATCAGCCACTTTCTATACAAATGTGTGAAAATTTGCTCTTATTTTAAGTTTGATGTAATTTTACTGAAAATTTTCCTTCACGAATTTTTAAAAATTTATATGTTCTGAAAATTTCAAACTATTTCAAGGAAAATTGTGGAGACGGCGAACTTATACTCGAAAAAAAAGTCAGCCACTTTCAAATCATTTCACCGAAAAAGATCAGCCATTTTCTATACAAATTTACGAAATTATGCACTCTATGCATTTTTAGTAATTATTATTTATTTATTTATTTATTTATTTACTCATCTACAGAATATTTATTCTTACAGACTACTTAGATCTAATAATACATTTAGTTATAAAACTTTAATAAATTTAACTAAAATTTATCTTTAGTTACTTGGAAATCTATCTCAGAAGAAAGACTATTACATAATTTTTTGCACCTTGTAATTGGATCATTTAAGGCATAGTAGAATCTTCAAACATTCGATTATTTCTTAAATCACTTGGTGGCCGGTATAAATTAAATAGATCACAAATTTCCGAACAATTTATGTCCCCAGATAAAACATTATAAACAAACATTATAGAAGAATATGATCGACGATCACTTAAAGATTCAATCCTAAAAGTTTCCTTCTTACTACATATGTAGGCAGCTCATAATGCCAAGAATATTTTAAAATACTTCTAGTAAACCTCTTTTGCACACCTTCAATACGGTTTGAAGCCGTAATGTAATAAGGGCTCCAAATAATTGAACAATATTCGAGTTTATTACGAACCAATGACGTAAATAAGGATTTAAATGTAAATGAATCTCGAAAATCCTTAGAATTTCTATTTATGAAGCCAAGCATGCTATAAGCTTTAGAAACAATAAAGTACTAGAAACAGTTAAATTTACATCAAAAATAACACCCAAATCTTTTACCTCCATTTCACGACTAAGATTTTTATCTCCAATACTATAATTAAATAAAATGGGATGAGAACAGCGATTATAAGAAACAACGCTTTGTAACATTAACTGTGAGCTCATTTTCACCAAACCAGTTCGATAATTTAAGTCGTTTCAATTTCATGGAATCAACTATATTTGATAATTTAGCATATAGTTTCATATCATCCAGTTTTCTTTGAATTAAAAAGTTTTTAAAAAATAATTGTAGATTATGAGGAAATCCAAATGCAGAAATTTTCTTTAATAAAATATTATGACTTACTGTATCAAATGCCTTCGCAAAATCTGTATAAACAATATCTAATTGAGATCTGAGTTCCATGGCATTTGATATGTTATGGGTGACCAAAGTTAAATCAACTAAGAGCTAGTAAAATATTTGCAAAATTAACCAATTGTGTACTAACGATCAGCCCATTGATTTTCCTCGAAACGGTTTTACTGATATTAGTAACTTCTCTACAAGCACCATTCTACTAAAAATTTGTTGACACTGCAAGCTTTTTGGATAATTTTACAGATTTTTTTGACTAGAGTGTCTGGATTAATAGCAAACAAATCTTTAAAGCAGTTCATTTATTTGCCTGATTATTCTCTTTTATATTCATAAAAAAATTGATAACGATATTAAATTCCCATAAATAACTCTTTTTTGAGTTTCTAATTTAAATCGCTAATTTTATTTATTTTCCACTCTTATCTTTAACTGAAGTCGTAATTGTAAATACTTTTTAAAATATATTTTATCAAGGACTGATTGGGATTTTTGGCGCATTGGTGAGGCTTTCCTTACAATTGAGCTCAAATTAAAGCCTTAGGAGTTTTTGTTGTGTTGTACCTTTAAAGGTAGAGTTATCATTTAAGAGTTAAGCTAAATGTGAAACCGCAACGAAAATAAACTCCAAGTAGAATTTTTTTTCTGGAAAATAATTAATTATAACTTTATGCATAAATTTATTGTTTATATTACAAGTTTCTATGAAGTTCGTAGATTAATATGAAATCTGTTCTAACTCCTTTTAACCAAATAAATGCGAAAATTTTCATTAAAAACATACCGAAATATAAAAATTTAAAAAAAAAACTACTGAGAATAAAAAAAAAAAAAATATTTAAGTAAAAGGTAAATTTTTTGAAGGAAAAATACTTTGAAGAAATGGAAAAGGTACTTCTAAACAAAGTTTACATTTCTTAAAATGGCAAAGGTTCTTTCGAATCTCAAAGTAAATAAGTCTCAGCCTTTCGTACTGTGCGGCAGTCTTTCCCGCCTACTGGAAGGTTGCTAATGTCCAACCAGTACATTAAAAGGGTGCGGCTAATTACCCTGAAAATTACCGTCCAATTGCAATCTGCTCCACGCTCTCAAAGGTGGAGGAGAGCATGATCAACTTAGAGACCAACTCACTTCTTAATGGTCGACAGTATGGCTTCCGTAGAGATCGTTCTACGCGAGACCTGCTAGCTCTTTTTTCTGAGAAGTGGAGTCGATCCATTTTTTGGTGAAAGTAAAGTGGTTGCTCTAGATATTTCCAAGGCGTTCGATATCATGTGACATGGTGCATTGACATTAAAGCTTATTGCATTTGGGGTCGGTCATATAATGAGTTTCAGCTTAATTCAGGGGTACTAGAAGGTTCCGTTCTTTCTCCTTCTCTTTTCCTTATCTTTCTGAACGACCTTCTTGGTCAAATTTTTAATTCTATTTACTCTTTCGCAGATGACAGCAGCATTTGTCATTCATTTTCCTTTAATTGTAGGCCAAGCCTCTTGGAGGTTGGGGGGCAGAAGGCAGGCAATGAATGACACACTCAATCAAAACCTGTTAACAATCTCCGTATGGCGTAAAGCGAATAGGGTTATTTTTAATGCGCAGAAGACTCAATGTTGTTTGTTGACCCATAAGGCCATGGATTCAACAATGTCATCTGTATATATGGGAGCTTCAAAGTCTATTTTGGAGCTACTGGACCGTTGATGATCGGTAATGATAGAGGGATATCCAACTCTATTAACTCGTTGGAACATCTTCACAATGTGAGTTGTGTGGCATAGTTTTATAGATACTACCATGGGCATGTTCTTCTGGGATTAGTGAACTAGTTTCAGTTCGCTCTACCCGCTTTTCTAGTAGATCACATCCATCTACTGTTCATGTAACTGCACAAAGTATTACAAAGAGAATTCGATTATCAGTCGAACTAGCCGTAAACGGAATATACTCCCCGCACAGGTCTTTCCTGACACAAATATCCACAAACACTACTCCCACTTTCCTCTTTCCCATAAACTTTTTTCCTGAGAGCAACACAATGCATTGCATCCTTAGGGGGCATTCCCTGAGTGTTGGTCAATAATTAAAAAAATAAATATATTTTCTTCAAGTAGTTTTTTAAAAAATGTAAATGTAAATTGTACAATATGAAATGTAAAAGCACAAGGGTGTATTTTTCTTAATTTTAATTATTGTTACTCAAATTATATTCCTGAAGATGCTATCCAGCGGATAGCGAAATATTGAATAAATAAAAAACAACAACAAAAATTCCAAAATTGGCCTCAAGCTCAATAAATTAATAACAATTAATTATAATTGTCTTTCGTTTTTATTTAAGTACGAAAAACATAGTATTAGTAAAAAATAATAATAAACAGAACCTCCCATTGTAACAAATGCTATTAAAATCTATTGCAGTTTTTATTTTTAAAATGTTTTTTGAAATTATCATTGACCACAAAAAATAATTAATTTTTCTGTAGTAATAGCAAAGTTTTAAGATAATATGACGAACGTTTTTTTGAGTGTAAATATTCTTTGAGTGTAAACAAATTTGCAAATTCGACAACAAAAATTTTTTAATTTTTCAGTAATAATAGCAAAATCTCCAGTCGATTTTACTATTTTTTTTTTTTTTAGTGTAACATTAATAAAATCCCATTATTATAAAAAATGTTTATAATTATTATTAAAATCCATATATTAAATTTTTTAATAAATAAAAAAATAATAAACACATATTTCACTCTAAAAGTTATTATTATTTGACCTAGAATTCCTTAAAAGGTCCTCAATCAATTTTAATGTAATTAAAACTGAGTCAAGTTGAACTCAATATCTATCCATTAAAAAAAAATACTTAAATATTTTGATCGGTTCAAAAGTTACACAATTTTGGTCAATGAAATCAAATCAATGTCGAATCTGTCCAACAGCTTTGAATAATAATTGCCGGTGGCCGTTTTATCCATTTCAAGGTAATCGATATGACCGACACCGTATTCATCACAAAAAACTGTTGCCATCAACTTGTCATAATGTTTTTTAACTTAACAATATTTTTCAACTAATTTAATTTTTTTTTATAAAACCTTTTTAATTTACAACAAATTATTACATTATTAATTTTTTTACTTCCCAAAATTTTTCCTTAAAATTAAAATATTTACCTCAAGTTAATCTAAAATATCATTTTGATACGTGCGGATTAATTACAGCCCGAAAGACTGAGATATTTTCCGGTTTGCAAGATGTGCGAAGATTACGAATTCGTTTTCTATTTTGTCCATCAACTGATTATCGCAGCTGAAAATTTGAAAAAGTTATATTTTTAACAACTTTGCTGGGCTATAACGTAAATCTATTTTTATTGAATGCAACAACTCCAACACTGCTGAAAGCTTTAATTTACGCGTTATAGACTAGTAAATATATTCGTCTAGACAAAATTTGTTACTGCTTCCATAAAAATTTAATAAATCTTAAATATGTTTCACGTAAACTAGATTCGCCACGATTTCATTTTTGAAATCTGTGTTTGGTGTTAACCTAAATACAATTTTAAATTTATTATCAGCGATATCTCGTAAACTAAAAATGAGTACGAGAAAGGCTCAAAATCGTCTTAGATTTTGTGGATACAAGATCAATGTTGGTGAATAAAGACTCACAAATAGGCTGAAGGGAACATTTTGTCGAAGTTTTTTAACGCTATATCTTCAACAATAAAGTTTATCCTAGAAAACGGTTACCTGATTTCAAATCAACGCATCCCAATATAAAATCAGTTAACAGATCGCAGGTTTAATTCAACGTCTTACATTTTTCTTACTCAGATAATTTCAGATACTAAAAATCGTTTTTTATTAATCGTAAAAATTCATGTTTTCCTTAATTTTTTGTAATAAAATTTTAAAATTTCCGCTGGTACTGCGATAACTTCCCCTTCAAAATCACATTTCACTTACCTTAAAGCTTTCAACTAACTACACGAATGTCTTTTCATAATTTAAATGTTATTTAAGGTTTATGTATTAATTTATAGCAACAACAACAACAACAACAACACCAATAACATCCACATGCTGTTTGCTGTATGTAACCAAAACTTTAAATGAGCTCATTTAGTTTTTATTTATTTATATTATAGTGTACAACTCACTTCTCGTTTTATTATGATGTGTTAATTCATGTAGTTGTTGAATAAACAAACGACGTGAACGTCTTTCACATCAACCAACTATCAAACATTTAAACGCCTCCCCCAACAACATCAACATACAAAACAAAAAACAGGATGTACAGGATGCGCCAGATAATCACAAAAGACATTTTGAAAACAATCGAAATTTATGCAAAGACGCGAACATTCGGAATGAAATTTTATGTTGCCAAGAAAGAAGTGAAGAGCTTTTGTTAAAGTTAAAAAGAAAAAAAATTAGCAATTATTCAATGATTTAATTGTTTAAACTAAAACAGACAATTTGTTGTTTGGCTCCAATTTCCGTTCATGTGTTAACTTTGACATGTGATGAGTAGTAGAAATACAGACATATTTACAAGTATGTCTGTGTGTATGGACTTACAATGATAAATGGTGTTTTGTTAAAAATAGCCAAATTATAATTATTAGCGTTCATTGGTCGCTATTCATAAGGAAAAGCAACATAATGGTGGACTTGAGCCATTTACGATAGCCTCCAGCTTCTTCTATGTTCTATATGGGATATATGCAGGCTGTTAACTGGACGTGGCGCCATTTGAAAATCCCTAGCTACAATGACTCATATCTTCTTTCATGGAATTTTACAGTTCTTATTGCTTCAGTTCGAAAAGAGTTTCTAATTTATATAATTACCTGGAATTATTGGCTTTGAGTGTTTTCGACGCATATGGGCGTCATCAAAAAAGAAACAAAAATCGGAGTTCAACTTGAAAACACTTTATACTGCCTATTGTGGTGATGATGTAATCAGGCAAGGTAACCTAAACTGGTACAGCCGTGCAGCAGCGACTATATATTACATTGTACAATAAATTCAGGGTACTAGGAAATAATGGATTAGCGATGCTACGTGGAACTTAATTCAGAAGAGGAAGTTCGCAAAGAACGCGGTTAACACCAGCAAAACACGCTTGAATAAGGCCAGCCAACAGCAGCTATACAACTACCTAATTCTGAGGAGAGATAAACGCGATTGGATCTACAACATAGCAAAGGAACTTCAAGCAGCGGCTGAAACCCATCGTTTGAGGGACATGTATATGTCTGTTAAAAAGCTGACAAATAGAAAATCATCGACAGGAAAGCCTTTAAAAAACGATGTTGGAGAACTTATAACATCGAAAACCCAACAGGTTACACTATGGGACAGCTTCTACTCCGGCATGCTATCAACATCTACCGACATTTCTACTGATTGCCCCGAGATAAGTGAAATGAGCGAATCGATAAGAACTCTCAAACCAAGCAAATCTCTTGGTTTGGATAATATTTCTCCAGAACTACTTACGGCCGAGCAAACAAAACCAGTGCACGACCGCTGGAACCCATCATTAGGGCGTTTTGGGCTCATGAATCTTTACCTGACGAGCTGTCTGATGGAGTCATTATAAATATTCCCAAAAAGGTGATTTGACCAACAGGAAGAATTAGAGAGTCATAATTTTATTAAGCACGGTAAATTAGGTAATTGGAAAGAAACCTGACAAGGACGAAGATAAATGTAATGTCAGATAGCCAGGCTGTTCTAAAAGCACTGGATAAATTGGTATACCACCATAAATCCGAACTCGAAAGCCATAGAGCCCTAAATAAACTGACTGAACTTATTAGAGTGACGCTTATATGGGTACCAGGGGCCAGATTCCGCAAGCGTGAGTTTCAAAGTGTACACAAAAATTCCTGTACACTGGCAATTTGCGATTCCGCAACCGCCAGAATGAGTTTTAAATGTCAAAAAAGTGTACAAAAATGGTTATTTTACTCACAACGTTTTAGGCAGTGAATAGTGAAGTTGTTTTTAAAATGAATTCCAAAAAAGTCAGTGAAGAGCAAAAAATGTTTTTAATAAATTACATGGAAGCAAATATTGATTTTGGAAATGACAAGTAAGTATATATTTAATATTTTTATATAAATTACTATTCTTATAAAAATTTCACTAATATTTTGTTTGTTTGCAGATTTAAGTCAGTTGATGGGGCGCATACAAAAACAGAAAAATGGGATGAACTTGCGGTCAAACTAAATAGTTTAGGAGGAGCAAGTAAAGATGGGCGTAAATGGAGAAAATTTTGGATGGATCAAAAGTAAGTATTGATATTGTGTGAATTTGAAATTGTTTATTAAGAATTTATGTTTTCGTAGAATTCACGTAAAGGAAAGAGCCGCACTCCACAAGGCGTCCTTTGAAAGGAGTGGCATCAATGGACCCAAAAAACTAAAGGAAATCAGCGAATACGAAAACAGGATTCTTCAATTAATGGTACCTGCAGTAGTTGCAGGTAATGATGAAGTTAATGAAATGTTTTTTGAAGCAAAAAATGTGGTACGTACATAAAAAGAAATTAATTTACGGTTTTTTTTATTATTTAGTAACAACATATATTTTTAAATAATTATAGATGGCTTACGAAATGAATGAGGAATGGCTCATTGAAACTGAAGAACCTGTTACCACTACACCTACTACTAATACTACTGCTAATACTACTACTAATAATAATAATATAATTACTACGTCTACTACTAATAAAAGTAATTATAGGAAGCGTAAATCGCACCCTTCTGGGAAAACTCCTAATGAGGACATAGAAAAGCAACTCATAGATATAGAAAAGGAAAAACTTGAATATAAGAAAAAAACTTATATGCTTGATGAAAGTAAATTTGAAGAATCTAAAAAATTTAGACTTAAGTACTTAGAAATTAGAAAAAGCGAGTTAGAAATAAGAAACAGAGAGTTAGATATAAGAAACAGAGAGTTAGATTTAAAGGAAAGAGAATTAGTTTTAAAAGAAAAAACTATAAATAATATGTAAAATATTTTTTAATAAATGTATATAATTATAACGTTTTTGAAATACAATTTTTATATTTTTAATTAAAATAATTATTTACAATATTTTGACGAACATGCCTTCCTTCAGTAAGAACATCATTACTTGCATTGGTAATTGCAGGAATATTTTCCTGAACTTCTTCTTCTTCTTCTTCTTCAATTATATCAGTTTCCACATTAGCCTTTCTTAATACATTGTGGAAAACGATGCAAGCATTAATAACACGGTGTTACAAAAAAAAATCCCTGGGATATCATATTATTTTTCTGGTAGGTATTGTCGAGTAGAACAAGAATCTGTATTTGAAATTTTCCAGGCACGTCAGAATTTTGAGATACGGGTAAAAAACCGGGTTTTCGGACCTCTATGCACTTAATAACGGGTAACTCAGTTGGTTCTCCACCGATTTTAATTTTATAAACGGATTTGGATAGAATAGACTTATACCTTTAAAATGATATATATGATTATATGGTTTGATCCAAAAATATGTGTGTATTTCTGCACCAATGTCATTTTTTTACCACTTTTTTCGACATTTTTTAACTTTGGCGATATTTTTACGCACTTTTTTATAAAGGAACCGTAAAGCTTTATAATTTATGTTAGTAACATATTTAGTTAGGAGTAAAATGCAATTTACGGTTTTAATATCCGTTAAAAAATGACTAAGTTATTAAATATTGTATCAAACCAAAATTCTTGCAAAATACAAATTTCTTAATATGATATTCCTACGCATTATTTTATACAGAAATTTTACTAATAAAATTCAACTTTGTTTTAAAAAGTCCGTTAGAAATTAAGAGAGTTATTAATTTTGTTTTTAAACCTATATTTTTGCATAATCACTTACATATATCGGTTTTGTTACAGTTAAAACACTTGCGTATTTGACACTTTTGCGCGTTTTAAAAGAGTAACCTTTTGTATTGGTTTGACAAAAATAGCAATCACCTGGTTTATGGTAGAGCTGATGATGCCAAATCATAGGTGTCGAAAAGTGTAAAGTAACTGACGGCTTTTTTAATGTTCTACAGCAATAATCACAAATAAATTCAGGTTCATACCAGCGACTAAATTTATAAGAGCGATTGAAGAGTTTGTTATATATTTCCACCACTCCACCATTGTTTCTAAAATCACGTCTATGATCGATATCTACCAATAAACCACAAATATAACAAAATTTATTACGTCTGTCGCACATTTTCTTTTTTTAATAAAATTTATTTATCGGGATAAATTCAAATTTAATTTTAATTGCCCTTCACTATTATAATATTATCAAATGGCTAACTTTTTTATTTATTTAAGTAAACAAAAGTGATAAACAAAACAAATTAAAAAAAACAATACTTTTACATGATTTAAGCTCTCATTGCTAATTGTTGTTGTAATTCTAATTTGAGTTTAATATAACAGTGATTTACAATTTATAGTCCTCAGAGTATATCAATCACATTTATTATAGTCAGTATATATAAAAAAATATACAGTGCAAATAAAATACCACTTATATTTAAAATTATTTTTTTATATTAAATAAGAAAACCCCTCCAAAATCTTTTTTAAGAAACATTTTCAGTTTTCGGAATGTAAAGTTTTGTACAAATAACAATCTGACTCCAAGCAAAAAAAGTTTGGCAAACTCTGTTGTCCCAATTTGCTCCACATTGCATTTACAAAATTTTACCTGCTAACTTCTAGCAAAACATCACTAGACAGAGAGCAAAAAAACTAGAAAAATAATGTGCAAGCAATTATGCAAAAATTTAGATTTAAAAACAAAATTAATAACTCTCTTAATTTCTAACGGATTTTTTAAAACAAAGTTGAATTTTACTCAGTAAAATTTCTGTATAAAATAATGCGTAGGAATATCATATTAAGAAATTTGTATTTTGCAAGAATTTTGGTTTGATACAATATTTAATAACTTAGTCATTTTTTAACGGATATTAAAACCGTAAATTGCATTTTACTCCTAACTAAATATGCTACTAAATAAATTATAAAGCTTTACGGTTCCTTTATAAAAAAGTGCGTAAAAATATCGCCAAAGTTAAAAAATGTCGAAAAAAGTGGTAAAAAAATGACATTGGTGCAGAAATACACACATATTTTTGGATCAAACCATATAATCATATATATCATTTTAAAGGTATAAGTCTATTCTATCCAAATCCGTTTATAAAATTAAAATCGGTGGAGAACCAACTGAGTTACCCGTTATTAAGTGCATAGAGGTCCGAAAACCCGGTTTTTTACCCGTATCTCAAAATTCTGACGTGCCTGGAAAATTTCAAATACAGATTCTTGTTCTACTCGACAATACCTACCAGAAAAATAATATGATATCCCAGGGATTTCGGCTTCATTCTTTTTTGTAACACCGTGTAATCTTTCCTGCCTTAACAGCATCATAGCACAATATTCTTTCTTTTGAAAGACATCGAAACCTACTTTTTAAAATTCCAATGCATCGCTCCACAATACAGCGCGTCTTTTTATGAGCAATGTTGAATCTTTCTTCTGCATCATTAGCTGTTGAACTAATTGGAGTTATTATCCAAGGTTATAAAGGGAATCCACTATCTCCTAAAATCCAATAATTTCGGTCTTCTCTAGAATATCTCTCTTCTAGATTACGTTTCAATGCTGAACGACGCCAAATATAAGCGTCATGAGATGTCCCTGGAAATTTTGCATTTGCATAGCGAATAACATAGTCTGCATCGCACATAATTAACAAATTTATTGAATGACCACCTTTACGGCAATAATAAACATGTTCAATATCATTACTTGGGCTAGAAATTTTAATATGCGTGCCATCAATCAATCCAATTATTCCAGGAAAAGCCGCAGTTTGATAAAATTTTTGCTTTATATTTGTTTGTTCAGTTGTTGAAGGTAGATACACATACTCAATACACATTTCATTAATTATTTCTGTGACTTCATGTATACATCTAGATACTGACGTTTGTGACATACTATTCATGAAGTCTTGTCCAACTGATCTTTGAAAACTTCCTGAACCAAAGTATCGTAATGCACATAAAAATTTTAAATGAACTGGCAAACCCGAAACTCGCTGTGATAACATAAAAAAAGGTTTCATTTTTTCTAAAAAGTTCATGCAAAGATATTTTGGAAATCGGTATAGTTCCAAGAAACGTTCCTCACTTATTGCTTCAAAAGGATTTTCAGTATCCCTTAATCTTCTCCGCAAAATAATCAAGTGTCTCCTATTATTTAATAAACAACATATAAATAATATAAACATATTATAAATTGGTAAGTAAATTATTACCTTTCGGTACGTCTTAATCGTCTTCTTAAAATTAATACATTTAAATAACTGCTCATGATTTTATTTTAATATCTTTATACAATAATGAAAATTAACTCGTCAAACAAAATAAATTACAAATGTCAAAAACATTCATTTCAGTTGTCAAAATAGATTCAGCGCACAAAAATTTCTCATTCAGCACTTCAGTGTACATTTTGCTTGCGGAATCGCTATTAATGGAAAAGTGTACACTAGTGTGAGTAGTGAGTTTTTTTTATTTGTGTACACTTCATATTTATTCACGCTTGCGGAATCTGGCCCCAGGTCACAAAGGGTATGAAGGAAATGAGATAGCCGATGAACAGGCAAAACGAGGAGCGGATTCAATCCGGATTCACCAGAAAAGACATAACCGAGAAAACCGACAGATGGATTAAAGACGAAACAGTGTAGTATCGGAATGGACAATTACTACTGCAACACTCAAAAAAATTCTTGCATCGAAGCGAAAAAAGGAGCAGAGATGCCCTAAGATTGAAAAGATCCAACCTAAGACTCCTATGTGGGGCACTCGCAGGACATTATGCGTGCAACTACATCCTATACTATGCATTTGGCTGAAAATGAAACGTGCAGATACTGCCTGGAGGATTATGAAACATATGGAGCATATACTGGCAAAGTGTCCAGTGTTTGCATATCTAAGGCACAAACTTTTTTGCGAATCTGAAATCAGGGAGGAGGCATACAAAACATTGGCGGTGAAGGATATCATAAAGTTCCTAAACGCTGTAATGAACTAATAAAACAGGAGAAGAAGAATCTGAAAAAGGGTGTACAAAAGATCTACTTGGTCGCAGTGCAGGAGGGAATAACACTCAACCCGACAACATCGTAAATCGTAAATCGTAGGTAATTGCGCATATTATAAACAAAAGACTCTCGACAACAATTTTGCCATCACTCAGAAATGAGCAAGCTGGCTTTCGCTCCGGAAAATCTTGTGTTGACCAAGTAAACAGTCATATGATTATCGTTGATCAATCAGTGGAATGGAGATCACCATTAGACCTCATTTTTATAGACTTTGAGAAGGCCTTTGACACACTCAGCCAAAACTCGCTGGTATACAAGGGTGTCCCCGAAAAATTTACACAGCTAATCAAAGCCCTGTACAATAATGCCACTTGCCGGCTGTTGCATTGAAAACAACTGAGCAACAAGATGACGGTGAAAACTGGAGTTAGACAAGGTGTGTCTTATCGCCTCTACTTTTTAACTGCGTCCTCGATACTTTGATGCAGAAGGCAACAAGCCATCATAAGAGAGGTATTATGTGGGTATTACAAGTACGGTTGGAGGACTTAGATTATGCCGTTGACATATGTCTACTTAGCCACTCATTCTCAGAGATGCAGTCGAAAATTTCCACCATCAGTGACATCGCAATATTGTTTGGGCTGAATATAAATATACCAAAAATAAAGTCGCTTCTCATCAATAGTCCTTCTTCTACCTGGGTAGCACACTTGACACAACTGGTGGCAGCAGATATATCCAGTCGTATCGTATAGGGCGCGGAGTGAATTTGCCCAGTTAAACCCGATTTGGAAATCTTCTAATATTTCGAAACAAACCAAAATCAAATTACTTAATTCCAATATAAAATCCGCTTTGTTACGTGACATACAATGCCTTCAGGTATTCCTCTACAAATGCCTCCATAAAATCTTACGGATTTTCTGGCCTGTAACAATATCCAACAACCAACTCTGGATGGAGGCAAATAAGCAGCCTATTAAAACGGAAACAAGTAAGCAAAAATGGAGTTGGATAGGTCACACCCTCCGTAAACCAGAAGATGATATTAGCATGAAATGCTTAGATTGGAATCTGCAGGGAAGCAGACTAGTCGGGAGACCAGCGCATAGCTGGAAGCGGCAACTGACAACAGAACTTTCGAGATTGCGTATAAAGTGGAAAGAAGTCAAGCATCGAGCCGAAGATCGAGATTAATGGAACCAGCCTGTTATGGCTCTATGCTTCCTCGAAGAGTGAAAGGAACATATGGGGGCGTTTCATGTCAAGTGACGCAACTTTTTACCTATTGTTCTTAACAAAATTTGTCCTAAATAGTTTAGATAGCTATTTTTCAATCTTTGGGGAAAAAATTTTAAGAAAAATAAAAAAAATTGTTTAATTTTTTTTTGCAAAATCAAAAATTTTTTGGACATTTTTTTCAAAAACACCCTTTTTATATTCGCGTTCAAAAGAGTTGATTAAATTCTCTTTATTGAATGTGGTTTCCGGGCAATTTGAACATTAACCTAAATGGCAAGAAGTTGTTGCTTAAAATGATCATGGCTTAAAATGATCAGTGCATATTTTTAGCTGTTAATTTCATTATATCATCCATTCCAGTGTGAAGGGAAAACTCCGTAGCCTAACAATGAAAAACCAGTTTTTTTGGATTTGAAATTATTTTTATTCTTCAACGTAATCCCCGTTAAGTGAAATGCACTTCTTCCAACGGTCCTCTAACATCTTGATACTCTTGCAAAAATACTATTTGTCAAACTCTTCAAAACAGGCTACTGTCTCTTATATGACTTCTTCATTTGAGGAAAATCGCTTTCCTTGAAGCCAACTTTTCAAGCTTGGGGCCCGATCTGGAGAATATTGGGGATAGGGAAGCAATTCATAATGTAAAGACTTCAACTTTTCTGAAGCCAAAGTAGATGAGTGTGCCGGTGTATTGTCATGATGGTTCAAAATTTTGTCCTTATTTAAGTGAGGTCGTTTTTTTTTATTTTTTCATCCAATCTGTCCTTTTTACAAGTAATCAATAAATATTATACCACGTGCATCCCAAAAAAAAAAACATTGACCATTACCTTTCCAGCAGATTGTTGAGTCTTTGGCCGCTTTGGTAGGCTTTCGCACGATTGTAACTGTATATTGGACTTCAGTGTATAATAATGAATCCACGTCTCATCCAACATCTCCAAAGCATATTCTGAATCAGGAACACGTTTCAGTTTTTGTTCAGCTGTTAAAAATCGCGGCTTCCATCGAGCAGAAAGCTTTTTCATATTTAAATGATCATGTAATATATGGCGAACTCGCTCTGTTGATATCTTTATGATGCCAGCAATCTACTCACTTTAATCTTTCGATCATCCAATACAACTTCAGTAACTGCCTCATTTGGACGACCAGGACGATCTGCATCATTTGTGCTCGTTCAAACACGTTTTAATGCAGAATAGCACTTTTTAAACATTTAATATGACGGCAAAGATTCACCACAGTGTTTATCAATCCATTCTGGGGACAGTTTTCTTCCACCAAAAAACAATGTTTAATGAAAACACGAAACTCTTTCCAATCCATATTTTCTCAAACTTTAAAAGCAACATAATATTTATAACGGTAAATTTTTTCTAATTAGTGAAATGTCATCAAATTTTAACACAATTTTTCTAGCAGTCGGCCATACTGAATAAACAAAAAAAAATTTGCAGTTGTCACGCCATCTCTACATATATTCTTGATCCGTATAACAAGCGTAGTTGTCCGTCTGATGTACGTCTGTTTGTCGGTAGAAATCATGATCATGCCCTTAATAAATGAGGTGATTCCTAATTTTTAGGGAATTGATTTACTGACATCCCAAACAGAACTTCCTAAAATCATCATAATCGGTTCAATAGATCAATTAAAATGTTAAAAACTCTTGAAAAAATAAAGGGTTTTTCAATAAGAGCGCTACAAAAATGTTTTTAAATAAAACAAAAACGGTTTTGGATATCAATGAAATTCTTTATTCCTGTGAAAGTACGTTCGACGCCATTATGTATGGAAATCGATCTCTTTTGCATGGCCACCAAGGGCACGCTTGCAGAAGTTCAGACGCTGAACCCAATTTTTGACGGTTTTCAAGCATAAATCGGCCGATACTGCTGCAATTTCACGTTCGATATTCGTACGAAGTTCATCAATCATCGCTGGCTTGTTGGCATAGACCATAGACTTGACGTAGCCCCACAGGAAATAGTCCAACGGCGTCAAATCGCACGACCGAGGCGGCCAATCGACTGGACCATTTCGTGAGATAACACGTTCTCTAAACTTGGTTTCCAATAAATTGATTGTGACATTCGCTGTGTGCTTTTTTGGCGCCGTTCTGTTGGAACCACATGTCCTTCAAGTCCATATCATCCAATTGGGGCCAAGAATATTCGGTTATCATTGAACGGTAGCGATTTCCATTCACAGTAACGTGCCGGTCTTGATCATCACGGAAGAAGTACGACGCCGCCGGCCCATAAACCGCACCAAACCGTAATGTTTTCGGGATGCAATGATGACTCGTGGAGTACGTGTGGATTTCTGTCTGACCAATAACACATATTTTGTTTATTGACGAAGCCATTCAGCCAGAAATGAGCCTCATCGCAGAAGATGATTTTTCGATGAAAATCCGAATCATTTTCAAGTTGTTGCTCAGCCCAATTCACGAACATACGACGCTTCTGGTGGTCAAGCGGCTTTAGTTCTTGCGTCAATTTGATCTTGCAAGATCTTTACGCAAAATTCGCCAAAACGACGTCACAGAGATGCCAAATGCTTGAGAACGACGTGTGAGAGACACATTTGGGCTTTCTTCAACTGAAGCCTCAGCGGCAGCAATATTCTCGACACTACGAGCACTTCTTTGCCTCACTGGCACGGGAACATTTTGTGCTGTGCCTGTGGATTCAAATTTTTCCACTAGACGCTCAATTGTTGATCTGCTAGGATGATTATTACGACCATAAATTGGACGTAGCGCTCTTGACGTTGAGGCCACTGACTCCGAATTTCGGTAGTAAATTTTAATAATTTCGACTCGTTGTTGGCTCGTATATCTTTCCGTCATGAAATGGCAAACCTTACTGAAGAGAAATGTCAAAAGAGCGGCAAGAAATATGGCGTCGTTTGCTGTCCCTGTCTTTCTACTATTGTAGCGTCCCTGTTGAAAAACCCTTTATAATTTTTCTATGTTTTTCATGTTTATTGTTGTCATTATAAATTTTATAATTTATGAGTCATGTTATTGTTGTGGTCGTTGTGTTGTAGTATTTTCTGAATGAATGTCTATTTTAGGAATACTATTGCCACAAGACTTCAATTATTTGAATTGGAGATAGTAACTGCATTTTGGTGCTTGAAATCAATTTGAAAAAATATCTTTAGAGAAACTGTGTATAATATTCATCACATCTCTAATAATAAGTTTTTTATTTTATTCATAAGGAGGACTTCAACAATATGAAATGATACACAAATCCTTTTTTTAATATATGACGAAAAACAAATTGGTGCCCCTCCCCCCGAATAACAATTCTGCTTACCTCCCTGCCCTCCACACCAATGTGCAGAGGCTATATATCAGTTTATCCTTTTGTACCGCATAGAAAAATTTATCTGCGACCCACATTGCGTTGAAATGTGTCAAAAAGTGAGTATTAATCCAAAAGTTGAAATTAGTATATTGTAATAAGTTTTAGTACCTGGTTAAAGCAGATAAAATTCGCCATCAATTGCTGTCAAAAAATTTTTTCCACGTTGCTTACTTTTTTTTGTTATACTCTCTCAAAGTTTAATCATTTTCGCTAATTAAGTGCAAAGTGGTAAAAAGTACAAAACTACGAATTTCAAGTATATTTTCTTGGTTGGTTGTTCAAAAATCAAAATTTTTTTAAAGGCAAGCTTCAACTTTTTTTTTTAGAAAAAGGTTTTAGAAATATTTCTAAAATTTTTTTGAATGTTATACCAAAAAATGGGTATTTTTGAAATAAATATAGAGTTTCAAAGTGTTATTGGGTCAGATTGGGTAAAACTGTTTCCATAGTAAATTACTACTAAAACATTTTGCGTATATTTGCAATTATGCAAAATCTGTAACTTTCTTTTCAAAATCCTCAGTTGCAAATCAAAATAAGCCGCAAACGCAATAGCTAACAGTGAATTTATATCTGAGGAAAATCTAGTAGATTTCACTTTAAATCTATTTCAAAATCTATCCACAACAATAAACAGCTGATTAAAATAAAACATATAAACTAGAAATACCAAAAGTATACAAAACAATAGGAAAATGGAAATTTGCATTTGCATCAAAAATGAAAAAAGCACAAACTGAAATATAAATTTTGCGAAATAAAATCAGCATTTGTTAAATGTATTGTTTGAACAGCAAAAACAAATTCATTTTCCACAATTATTAGTTAGCAAATTGGAATAGGCACATGTCAGTACAAAAAGTTATAACTTTTCATTTACTAAATATTTTTTTATTGTAGATTCGTAATTTTTTTGTTAATAATTAATATTTTATTTCCTTTTTATTCAACTTGTTTGCTTTTATTTTTAAATGTAAATTTTTCAGTCACTGCGTTGTAATTTTCGACTACAATATAAAAAAACATAGTAGTATCATTTGGTAGTGCCCAAGTTTGACAAGATTTTGTGAGATTTTGCACAAATCTAGTAACGAGCTAGATTTTGTTTTGTATGGGAAATCTAGTAAAAATAAGCTAGATTTCGCTGGAAATCTCGTATATATAGATTTTGCTTAGTTGTAAACGCACTATAACTCTTGTTCATTGGTTATTGTTTTGATTTTTGTTTTTCTTTCTTTTCGTTACTGTGATTTTTGTTAATGGTGTTTCAAATATGTAACCTAGTATATCAACAACTTATTTTAATGGTCATGTATATTAGAGTTGAACGAAAGCGAAAAAGTACAATGACAAGACAAATTTTAGAAAACGCCTTAAACTGCAGTAAAAGTTTCCGCGAAAAAATCATCGTCTAAATACAAATCCATTGTATTTAATAAAAACCACTACCTTTACTTTATTCTACAAATTGAAGAAAACAGTAAGTCTCAGTATTACAAATTGTGGAATAACATTTTTTTAGTTCAACCTACTTAAAATATCTTAACCCTGCTACGTTTTAATATTTTGAATTTCAGTCCACTCTAATGTTAAACCCAAATAGAAATGATACAAAATACTGTCAAAGTCTTGGTCGTGCTGGTCGTTGTTCAACCGAAGAAAGGCTTAAGAAACTCTAACGATGGCAACATTGCCAGACTTTTTTTCAGAATGCCGTTGTTCCTGCACAAACTACCTAAGGAATGCATGCGATACTTTTACTGTGGATTCAACTTGAAAAGTTTAGAAACTATACTCACAACACGGCCAGACATTTCCTTAAGCTCTACCCGTGGTTTTATATACCTCCCGCATCACATAAATTCTTTATTCACATACATTATTGCCAATTGGCCAACTATCTGAGGAAGCTCAAGAAGCTAGCAAAAAAGATTTTAAAAATTATAGAGAACACTAGCCGCGTAAATGCAGTCAAACAAAGACATATTTAATAGGTTTCTACTTAGTTCAGATCCATTACTTACCGCTAAAAGAAAAATTTTTAAGAAAAAAATTCATCACATACCACAGATGGCACTGGATTTAATAATTTTGCAAAACACAACAGGTGAATAAAAGGTTAATGATGATGAATTTGAAGATGATGACTATGAAAGTGATGAGATTTCGGTGGGTGTGAAATATGATGTAATAGTGATTACTAGAATGAAAATTTTGTTGATATGGAGCATAAAAAAAAAATAAATAAAAATTCAAATACTTGATATTAAATTTAGTATACTATAAAAACATATTTATTTGCTTATTTGTTTTTTTTTTTTAATAGATCATTAAGTACGCTATAGTCTGCAATTTGATTAATTAATTTATCTCTTTAGAATCCAAAGTTACACCAAAAGTTGTGAACCAAGGTAATTTTTTTCGAAAACAAAAAAGCGCTTGACCGGTTTAAAAAAATTAAAAAAATATTTTTTTCCCAAATGGTAGCTTTTAATGCAATAATAATAACTAGCAGATTCCAGCCCTAGAAATTCGAGTGCTAATTCTAGGAAATTTTCTTTTTTCATTAAATAAAGACCCTAAAAGTATGTTAATCAATTATAGACAATTCACAAATCAGCACAAAAAACAAACTCATTTTTATTACAAACACATTAACATATTTAATAAACACACACATAGTATTGTATAATTTTATGTATGTGTTAATAGCAATTTTAAATGCAATTTACTGAAAATAAAGGAAAAAATTAAAAAATCTGTAAATCTGAAAATCGGTAAAAAAGAAATACCATTCATATAATATACGCTTGGTCAAAATCGGAATAAAACGGTAGAACAAAAAATCGGTCACAAGAAATCGCCAAGCCTGTCTGTCCGCCTGTGGGTAAACTTAACACATTCAGCTTAACTTAAATTTAGCTGGTGCCTGCTAAAGAATCACTTAATTTTTTCATATAAAAATTTTTCATATAAAAATTAAGTGCTGAAATTTCCGCTTTATATCATTGCACCATTTTTTTAATTTGTGTCGAACAAATGACGGGAATTCCAGCCACGACGGCAATTCCCGCATTTAATTTTTTGATAATTAATTTAGCTGTGGTGTACAAATGGCGGTAATTCCCTAATGACGGATATTCCCACATTTATTTTTTTAATAATATATTTAGTTCTCAGAATACAATTGCGGGACATGCCGTTATTAATATTGGGGAAATAAACAAAATATTATTTAATATATTTATTAATATTTATTATAAAACATAAATTTATACATTACTATTTTTTATGTTAAATGATAACTTTCAAAACAACCATCGGAGCATAGTGCAGGCTTATCAAAACAATTTTTGCATTGAAAGCTTGTTTCTTTTCTGGTTCCATTTTTAAGACAATGCCTGCATGTCTTCTGATAACTTTTTTTTTTTTTACAGTTGAACCCTTATATTTTGGAGGGAAAGGAACTTTTTCCGGGAAGTGATGAATACTCATATCAATTGAACAGGATTCGTTTTGTATATTTGTTCGACGTCCGCTAGCTGTTACGAAATTAAAAAGATCCTTGCCTTCAGCTAAATTTGCTGGTAAATTTATCAAACTTAATATCAAATCATCTCGAAAGTCTAAAAAGGAGTTTTTTGGTCGAAATGTTTTATAAATAAAATATAAGTTCCACACAGCCATGTCCAGCATATGAAATAAGACCTTTTTATACCATCTTTTGGTTTTTCTGGGACTGGAATAATATGACAATAATTGGTCGGCTCGATCAACCCCTGCCATATTCTCATTATAAACATTTCCTGTTCTTCGCCAAATCATTTCACCTTTTGCCAGTTTTTTACCAATTGTACATTTAGGACTCGGTTTACGATTGAAACGTAAAGTACCAGTGGAGTGAGTTTTGTAGTTAAGTAGCGTATGGGACAAATCAACACTGTTGTAATAGTTATCCATGAATAAATGGTGGCCACGGTTGAGGTACGGATTCATTAGTTTTAGAACTATAGATTTTGTTTTTGATCCTGGGGTCTCTTCAATATCTTTTCCTGCATATATTTTCACATTTAAAATATAGCCGTCTTTCGTAGTAAATTCGTAAAACTTTATGCCGTACCTAGCCCGCTTTCCTTTGTTATATTGTTTAAAGGATAATCTTCCTCTAAAGAGCATTAGAGACTCATCTAACTCACTATTTATTTCGCCATGGGTGCCCCAAGATTCATTGAATGTAAAAGATGGTATTGGCTTTATATTCTCGTGCCAAATTTCATCACACTCAGTATTACACTTACGATTACTTTCAATATCGGAAATACATGCACTATCTTACTCCTGACTTAAATCTTCCTGAGTAGATTCATCGAATTCACTACCAACATCGCTATCATCGTCACAACTGGAATATCCTGCGAATTCTCTTCCATCTGATGATTTTTCGTCTTCTGAACTTCCTAATATTTCATCGACCATTTTTTGCAAATTTTTATTTGCCATATTTTATTTAAAAAATACGAAATACGAAACTGCTTTTATATTTTTTAAACGTTAATTAGCTTATAAAACTGGTCGCACAAAATTCTTTACAAAACTGCTTTTATATTTTTATACCCTATACCACTATGTGGTTTGGCTATAATGACTTTGTGCTTTAATTATACCGACCCATCTTTAATTATACCGATCGAATCAGAATCACTTTCTGAGTTGATTTAACAATGTCCGTCCGTCCGTCCGTCCGTCTGTGTGTCCATGTTAACCTTGTAATCAAACTGCAGGTCGCAAATATAAATATATATTTTGATGAAATTTGGTACGCAAGCTTTTATCGGCCATTGGATGAACGCTATTGAAATTGGTGAGAATCGGTCCATGTTCAGACCTAGCCCCCATACAAATTACCCCTATGAAATCGACATAAATTGCCATAAGATCCAAATTGTGATATAGATCTTATTCAATTTGGGTTTGTATGCGTTCATTACAACTATTAATGAGTAGTCCAAAAATGATCCCTTTGGCCCCATATAGAGCTGCTTCCCGATCTCCACATAAATCTATTAAAAAACAAAAATATTGCACTGATTCTTCTCAAATTTTGTTTGTATATATTTTCCAAAATAAAAGAGACTTTACCAAACATGATCAGGATCGGTCCATTTTTGGACCAAGTCCCCATATAGATATATCATCCGATATGAAGTTTTTCATATCTGCAACCAAAAAAATTAATAAAAATCCCACACAAATTTGGTTTTTGCTTATTTTCTATGTCCAGTTAGTTGGGCCTAAGAGATAGAGTTTCTAAAAGCAAGGTATAGGGTATCGGTCGGTCTAGACCGACTATAATTTTCTTACTTGTTTAAACGTAAATTAGCTTATAAAACTGATCGCACTCAGAAAATCAATTAATTTTACGTACATGTATTTCTTATGAGATTAAAGCGGGAATTCCCGCAATTCGTTTTATTGAAGGCGTTTCTACACAAAAAAGAAACAATTTTACGTTGATTTTAAATGGCAATTGTTCTTATTGGAATTTGTAAAATTGGGGTTTTTGTTAGTGCTAGTATTTTAGCACTACAGGCAACACTAATTATGTACAATAATAAAAAAAAATCAGTTTTGACGATTGAAAAATTCGATTTGAAAATTAGCGGAAATTCACGTCATTAGTTTTTTTAAGGACATGTGAATGACGGCAATTCCCGCAGTTCAGCTGAATGTGTTAAGATAATATTGTTTATCATTATTTCAAGCAGGTTGGTATTTAAAGTGGGGTAAATCAGACATCATTGTTCCAAGATATGCCCTAAAATATGGAGATATTGAGTTTAAGACACAAGTGGACGGTATCCATGATTCGGCACAGGTGAATTTAACATTCTTAATTGTTTAAGTTTAAAGTTCACTGATTTAAGTATATCAAAATACAGTAAAGACTCTGTTATCCGGAATGCGTTGCACTTTATTTTCTGTGAATCCCCGAATTATAAAAATAATTTATCATCTGAAAGTGAAAAGAGCAAAAAAATTTCCTACAAATTAAAATTCCGGTTAACTGAGTGTTCCGGTTAATAGGATGTAGTTCTAAAAAATTTCTATAATACTTTTTAAAATAAAAGAGAAACAGGTAACAAAATTATAGACGGTCTAGACCGACTATGCGATACCCTATAACATGCATTTAGAGAATTGGTCTCAGGTCCAACTAATTGGTATAGAAAATAAGCATAAACCAAATCTGAACGGACTTTTTGTTATTAATTTTTGCCTGTAGATCTGAAAAAGTTCATATCGGATTTTATATTTATAAGGGGACTAGGTCGAAAAAGTGACCGATCCTGACCATACTTGGCACAGTCACTTCTTTATTGCAAAAAAAATATACAAACCAAATTTGAGAAAAATCTGTGCAATATTTTTTTTTTTTTAAGGTTTAAATGAAGATCGGGAAGAAGCTTTATGTGGGAGATTTGACTAAGAAATGTTCTATAGGGTTTATATTTGGACTACCAATCAATGCCGAGATCTATAATACAATTTCGATCTTATGGCAATTTAAGTCGACTACTAAGTGGATTACTAATTAATGCCGAGATTTATATGATAATTTGGATCGTATGGCAATGTAAGTAGATCTCACTGGGATCATTTGTATGATCAATTTAAATAGCTTTCGTCCAATTTGCGACCTGTAGTTTGATTACTAGGTGTGGATGGGCACACAGACGGACACAAGAACGGACGGACTGACATCACTAAATCGTCTGAGAAACTTATCCTGAGTCGATCGGTATAATGAAAAATGGATCTTAGGGCAAATATTTTTGTTAATTACAAACATCAGCACAAACTCATTATAGTTACCCTATTCCACATAGGCTAATTCATTTCTAAAGAAATTTTAAGCCTACACACAAAAAAATTCTAGCGTACAATGCACGAATTTTGCTATGTTCACTGCTAGTTTCATAGCGAAAATCGGGATAGTGTGCATTTATAGCATTGATTACTATGTGTTTATAGCAGATAATTATTGCAATGAATATTATGTTTCTAGCTTTTAATAGTAGAACAAAACTACCGTGTATCGCTAGAAAACTGCAGACGGTGCATTCCATACTGCAGCGTTTTGTAGAAAACTTTGTCAGTAGGGGCAAATAAAACTAGCGTTTACTGCAAGAAAACTGTAGGCGATGCATTCTATACTCCAGCGTTTTGTAGAAAACGTTGGCATTCGGGGGAAATAAAACTAGCGTTTACTGCTAGAAAACTGTAGGCGGTGCATTCCTTACTCCAGCGTTTTGTAGAAAACGTTGGCAGTCGGGGCAAATAAAACTAGCGTTTACTGCTAGAAAACTGTAGGCGGTGCATTCCATACTCCAGCGTTTTGTAGAAAACGTTGGCAGTCGGGGCAAATAAAACTAGCGTTTACTGCTAGAAAACTGTAGCCGGTGCATTCCTTACTCCAGCGTTTTGTAGAAAACTTTGGCAGTAGCTGCAAATAAAACTAGCGTTTACTGCTAGAAAACTGCAGCCGGTGCATTCCATACTGCAGCGTTTTGTAGAAAACTTTGGCATTAAGGGCAAATAAAACTAGCGTTTACTGCTAGAAAACTGCAGCCGGTGCATTCCATACTGCAGCGTTTTGTAGAAAACTTTGGCATTAAGGGCAAATAAAACTAGCGTTTACTGCAAAAATATTTTAGCAGTATATACACACTCAGATTAATAAGAGCTTAATGGATTTGTTTAAATTCATATATTTATTGACAGTTTTTATTAAAGAAATCTTTACACTCTGTAAAATGAAATATTATTTTTAAAAATTCACATCTTTCTTTCAAAATAAAATTTCAAGTCTTTCATTTGGTTTATTATTAAAAAAATATAATCGTCCGTTCAAGGACTATATAAAAAATACAATTAAAAATAATTAACATTTCTGTTATATTGATAATTAACACATTACAATATTATTTCATTTTGGTTTAATAACAAAAAAAATTAGTTCTGGACTAATTAACAAAAATAACATTCGTGAATTACTAAGGCATTTTCGTTTTAGTGATTAATCATTTTATTATAAAAATATATTATATACATATGGCAAAAGAAAAATTAGTTAATACTTAAGTTAATATTGTGTTTATCTAACGTATTTAAATGACATATTGTTTTGATTTAAAATCAACCAGTTGGTATGTTTTAATAAATTCGTTAGTTATAGGTATAATTTTTTTTTCATTAGTCTGTTCAACAACATGAAGTAATGTATGTGAATCATAATATGCGGTACTTAATACATTTACTAGTAAAAATATATTTTTTTTATCACTACAAATAAACTGTACGGCAGCAAATTGTTGATAAGAGTTATAAAATCCTAATTCAATAACTGTTCCTAATTTGATGCAAGAATTACATAGGTTAACCCACCGATAAAATTGAACTTTTTGCTTAAGTAAAGCGAACAGAGTTGTAAAATCGTGTAATTTTGGTCGGATTATTTGGGGGCCTAACTCAAATATTTGTTTACTTATATCTAAATCAATAAAATAATTTTGTATTTTAAGAAGATATCTTTCTAAAACTGTATGACAAATATTTTTTCTAGATTTTGTAGACCTAGCAATTTCTTTAAAAGTTTTATGCTTGCTTTCAAATCGCATTGTCCATACTTGAGTTAAAGGACCAATTTGTTTCATTACTGATGAGTAATGTAAAAGGAAATGATGTTTTGGCCTCAAAGGTAAATTAAAAATATTAAGAAATTTGATATGGTGATCAGTTATTAGATTTTGAAATAATTGGATCATTTCCTCCGTTATTGTATCAGCAAGCACAATATCGACAATATCTTTGAGAAGTTTATACAGTTCCCATTTTGGATCATTTTCTTTCACCCAATCCCCAATAAGTAATCCGAGATATTTAAATAACATCATTGTTTCAGAACCTGAAGCTTTGATTTTGTGTGATTTAAGATGTACCCATGATATGGGCATTGGTTTATTGCATTTTCCAAAATTAAAATAAATAATTCTATTATTAAAATCATCTAATTTAAAATACTTTTCAACACTTATGAAACTGTGTATCAACAAAGACATTTCATAATTTAGAACTCCTTCGAATAAATCGTGGAGGATATCAACTGAAAAGTTTTCTACAGCATGAAAATCTCTGAGTCTATTGAAGATACAAGTTGATAAAATTCCAGTTTCTGATACCGATTTTGTTTTTATATCCAACTCATAGTTCATTTTATTCCGTAGACAATTCTGATTTGCTTTCACTGCTTTTTGCAATATAGTTTTAGTTTCTTTACAGAATCGACAATAAAATTTGGCGTTAAAACTTTCTGTAAACCCAAGTAATCCGTTTAAACCTTTATTGTCACCAACAAGAACTGTTAAAACAAAATATATTTTAGTTTCACCAATAACTAAACCTTCTGTTTCCAAATATTTAAGCTCGTCAAAAACAGATTCAAAAACTCGGTTTCCAAAAAGCTTCTTATCTGAACTATTGACTAATAAAATTGGAAAAATCATTTCCAGTTTCGATCGAAAACTTGGTGGTAAAAAAGGGAAGGATACATAAACTCCTCCTAAATTTTGAAGTCCCACTCTCGAGCCTAATGGGTTATTGGTTTCAAACTCGTCAAAATACAAAATAAGCGGAAGAACTATAGAGCCAGGACTGAAAGTGTTCAAATAAGTGCATTTACTTTTCCAAAAGTGCGTTTGAATTATGTTAGAAATTTTTTCATTAGAGTTAAGATCATCAATATAACACATAATTGTTTTTAAGAAATTATTTGTGTTGAAAATTATAGTTAGAATATTTTTTAGTGAAACAAATGAGGCTGTCAGACTTGTAGATTTGAGTATAATTTTTTCTTTAACATAACATTTTTGTATACTTTTTCCAATTACTATGGTACGTGATCGGAAATAGTGAGAAAATTCTTTTAACATTTTCAATCTTAAATGCTCACTTTTAGCTGGTCCTAGACAAGCTTTTAATTTTTTGAAGACGTTTTTAACTAGATTAGTGTGAGTATTATCTGCTAAGCATTCTGACAATATTTTTTCGGCTCTTGTGAACATTTTACTTTGAAGAAAGAAAATCATGATTTCGATAATATTTTGTATAGCAGACCTACATATGTTATGATCATTGTATAACTTTGTTACTAGTTGATACACATCATTAGCTATTTCCTTATCCAAGTCTTTAAGCAGGAATTCAAAATCTAAAGTATAACTAGCAGTACCAGTGGGAGTTAGATTATTTTCAATGCTAGAATTTTGAATTTCACGAGAATTTTCATTTTCATCAATATTTGGTGGTAATACATTTCTTATCGGGATATTATTACTAGGTACTTTAAAATGTTGTTGAACATGCTTAACGAATGAATTAAATATTGTAAAATGTCTTACTTGGCTACAATCATAGCATTTTAAAGTTGTTAGTTCAAGTCGGTGATATCTTTTTAGATGGTTCAAGTAATCCTTAGAGCTACAAAAAAAATTCTTGCACACATAGCAAATCATAATGAACGGTTTCACTAGTTGAGTTTATTCAGCTCTGAATGAAGTTGTGTGACACTACTAAATATTTCATCAAATTTCGTAGATATGTTGTAAATGTGCTTTTGTAAAAATGTCCAAATTGGCTTCGATTCAGTCGGGTATTTGCAATTCAAAGCGTGATAAATTTTAAAGCATGCATCTACAGCACTGAGAACGTCCTTAAAGTGGTATATAGAGCTGTTTATTAGCACATATGCATGCGAGATATTAGCTACAGAGAAAATAAATTGCACAAATTAATTTAAAATGTTGAGTTACAAAATTTCGAGTTTCCATAAACAAGTCACTTTAACAACTAGGAATCATATCAAAGTTTAAATTTAACTACAATTTTCATTGCAAAATTATATATTTTTTTTATCATAAATTTTTAGTATATCATTGTTTGCAGTTGACATTTAACTATTTCTACTTCACATTCAACCATATATGCAGTTGATATTCAACACTAAACTTATTTCCTGATCAACAAATTTCAAATTCAATTCAATATATTCCAGTTTAAATCGAATTTAAACAGTTTTAACTTCAAATTCAAAACTTTTTATTTCTATAAATTGAGTGTTGAATATCAACTGCATATATGGTTGAATATGAAGTAGAAATAGTTAAATATCAACTGCAAATAATGATAAAAATTAAAAAGTAATGATTAAAAATATAGTTTTTTTTGCATTAAAAGTTGTATATATATGTGTTTTATATAAATTTTTTTTAAACTCTCACCATAATCTTGCCCGACAACAATAATTTTTGGCTGTAGAGTACTTTTGTCCCGAGAAGCTTCTTCCTTCAATCGTTTTGCAGTCTCCAAAATAAGAACCGAATCCTTGAAAATTGAAAAAAATTAGATATAAATTGAAGGTATAAGCAAAATATAAACTTACTTTCTCAATATATAAAAACGAATGAACCACCTCTGTTTTTGTTAATTTTTTTCTCTTGTGACTAGTGCTGGCCTTGGTATAGACTGAATTTGCCAACAAATATGCTAGGATCAACAAACCTTTAAAGTTGCAATTTCCATCTATTAAATCTGATAACTCTTTTTTATTTTTGTGTTGGGCCAATGTGATTAGTTTTTTATCATATTCAAGCCAAATGCCGAAAAATTTATTGGCACTAGGTGGATGTTCATTATCAAAATCGTTAATTAAAAGCTGCAAACCATCATCCGATTGGAGTATGGGAAAAGATTCAAAATATTCAAATATTGAATTGCTGGAATCTAAAAAATTTTGACGATATGATCTTGTATCGTCCCAAAATGTTCGAATTTTTTCCCACGGTTCCAAATACGCTTTTAAGAAAGCAATTTTTTTAGAAATATCTTCATTTGCAGGATGTCCTTGTTGATTTGAGAGCCCTGGCTTAGACTGGTCTTTTTTAAGCTCACTTTTCAAATGGTTGTATTTGTAATACAGCGTACCAGAGGCTTTTTTAATGTTTTTTATGTAGCCACTAAAATATAAATCTTTAATTGGTTCTTCAGTTGGAAAGATTTTTCCAATTTCATCCCTTAACTTTATAAAACGTTCAGTAGATATCTTGAAATTACTCGGAAAATTTAAAGATTCATATTCCTTATGAATAATTACATTTGTCAATTTAGTCCGCAGTGCTGAGTCTAAAAAATTATTTTTGTTGTAGAAGCTTTGGATCAGTTTCCCAACCGTCGAATTTAAATAGTCCGAAACACTATTTTCAGATTGCGGAGAATAAAACTCATATACTATATTTCCGTCATTTGGATTCAATATTCCAAGTGTCGACGTTGCAACTGAAGAGGTTGATGCTGTTCCCACGATGGTAGCCGCAGAAAAAGTGGAATGCGACGGGTGAGGTACTTCCTCGATTATGGAGGCAAAAGAATCTTCCAGACAAGGTTTTGAATAAACCGATTTGAAGTGTTTCCAAAAAATTGCTCGTTGCCCCTGCTTCGGAATAAGGGAAGTTATGCCTTGATAATCAAGGCTCTCAAATGCTTCCTTATTAAAGCCCTCGTCTGAAAAAATGTAAATTTATTAATTAATTACTTATAGAAATAACGCATAAATTATTTCACAAGTTTTTGTTTTCAAATGTTTGTGTATTGATTTTGTGATTTTTATTTTCGATTGATAATGGAATTAAATTAGCGCTACACGCATTTCATCTGCTACCAGTGGTAATTTGATTAAATTAATTGCTATAGGTGTTTTGCAAGTCATGTAACATCGCAACGCAACTGTAGATAGAAGAAGCCCGAATAAAATTGATCAAACGCGCACATGGCTACAGATAATAATTTATTTTTGGTAATTTAGAATCACCTCTTTTTTATTATTGTTTATGACAATAATACAAAAGCGCACTTTATTATTCAGGCAATCATAGCAAATTCTTTCCGGTCTGAACATATCAACTCTTACTTCAATCCGCAAAAATTTCAGCAATAAAAAAATTAAACATGTAACCGCGTGCGTGGTTCTAGGAAAACTGATTTTGTGACTTATATTTTCGGTTGATTAGAAAAAAAATTACTATTTTACAGTCTTTGCTACATTTATAGCAATTAATGGAATTAAATTAGCGCTGCACGCAGTTCATCTGCTACCAATGGTAATTTGATTGCATTAATTGCTATAGGTGTTTAGCAAGTCATGTAACACGGCAACGCAACTGTAGATAGAAGAAGCACGAATAAAATTGATCAAACGCGCACATGGCTACAGATAATTTCTTTTTGGTAATTTAGAATCACCTCTTTTTTATTATTGTTTATGACAAAAATACAAAATCACAATAAATTATCTTACGTAAATTTAATAAAAATGTTACTTACCTTTAAACAATTCAATTAGGTTGGACAAATTCCAACTTTTTAATGTTTCTTGAACGAAATCGTCCATATTGATTATTATTAAAAATGTAGTGTTTACAGCAATATATTCAGCATGCAAAAGTGTATTTTTACCCCTCAATGCTACATATTTTTATAGTAATTGCAGCTAACATATGTTCATTGTTATTGTTGTGCATGCTAGAACTCTAGTAGCTAAAGTGAAAAGTCTTACATACAAGGCAAATAAGTATAGTAGAGTGTGTAGTAAAATTTATAGCATTCGCAAATTTTAAAATTTTTTTGTGTGTACAATTTATTAAAGAAACTCTAGAAATTTTGCTTTCTAAATTTTCTATTACACTCAAAAAGAATATTGGAAAATAACCAATACTAAAAGATGCTCTTTCCCCCCCAATAACACTTAAACTAGTTTTAGGCCCTGCTTGTGTTCTGTCTTCATTCTTCTCATGCCAGCTATTTAGAATCATAAATTTTACTCATCTCATTTAAAATTTTAATTTCAGGTTTGTTTTGAAATGCTGGCTAATTTACTGCAACTAAAAGAAATCAAAAGAAACATACAAATTCAAATACTCATAAATAGTTAAATGCAAAAAAAAAAAGAAAAAAGAGAGAAACCCAACACAAAAACGTCATATTTATGTGTTAAAAAATAAAATTGTAGTAGCGACACCTGTATCACTTTTACGACTGGGTTGACTGCTAGCAATCATAATAATCACAATAATGAGAGCCGTCTGTCGATGGTCGATGGACGGCGGCGGCACGTTAAATGGGTTCAATCAATAAATTTATGCAAACAATTAACATGGTAAATTATTGAAATTGTATTTATAACGCAGCTTTTTCTATCGAATAGTTATCTTAATGTTGGTTGTTTATGTTTTGCGTAAAATAAACTTAACGTTTTCTTTAATTCTGCGCTAATATGTTTATTAGTGTGATTTTAATTTCCTGTTTCAAAAAAACGAAATAAAAATAAAAGTCTTTATTATCGTTTATAATCTTGGTTGATATCAACCGGCCAGAGTGTGTTGTTGTATGTTGAGTGGCGGCCCGGCCATTTATGGGAATGCGTTTATGCACACCTAAATAGGATTCTGGCGTCAACAGTTCATTTGTGTTGAACATTTGGAAACATTTGACCAGTTCTATTAAACGTAAATGGCGTCTAATCGCAATAGTTTGATCGGTTAAGCCAATCGTTATATTTATATTTGATCATTTAATATATGATCGTATGTACATTTATTCATTCATTGCATTCATTCATTCGTACATGTAAACATTGCGGCCGGCTCAAGTTTCACACTCCGCGAAGTATGTTCGTGTTGTATGTGTGTGTGTGTGTGTGTTTAGTTTTTAATACGATTTAAAGATTGTTAAATTAAATAGATTTTCGTTGGAAACACATAAAAGAAACTTGCTATAATTGAATAATTGATTTTTATTAAACGAGTATTTAGTTTGACACGTTTTTTTTTTTTCTAATTTGCCATTTGTTTTAGGTTAGAAATTAAATGGTGTTAACAAATTCCACCACGACGGTACTTATGCATACAGTTACTACAAGCCAAACTTGGACACTATTAAAACAAATTTTATAGACAAAAACTTGTCGTTTCATTTTTAAATGGCCTTATTTTTTAAAGTTAAATTATTTAAGTGATAATGTCTTTCAAAGAATAAGTGACTTTTCTTTTTAAACTCTTTCTTTTAAGTCATACTCTCTGTCTGTCTGTTTGTATATTTGTCTGTCTGTCTGTCTGCCATGGGGCAACACCATACCCCTCATCCAATTGATCTGAAACTTGGTCCATAGATTTGTTGTGACCAAAGATTAATTTTAACATCACCACGCAAAGTCACACACAGTCACGGAGAGATTCAAAACTCATATTCATAAGGAAAGAAAGAGTTTTAGTAAAAACTTAGTTTTTATGGGTTAGATCATTACTCCCTTTATTTTATATCGAAGTGTCTGCTTGTCCAAAAAATTTGGATCGATTTTTAACTCTTTTCCCGTGATCCAATCGAGCGGAAACTTTGCAGGCGGACTCGTGGCGAAGATAAAAATTATCTAACAAAAAATGGCAGGGATAAGATTAGTGGGCGTGACACCCCCCATATAAAGCAAGTATTTAATATCATATAACTGGGGTTCTAAAGGGTCCGCCAAGTAACTTTTTTTATTTGAAAATGCTATAAAAAAAACTACTGAAAATTATCTCAAATTTCTTTTTTTATTTGAAAGTACAATCCTTCCGGTTAATAATGGAAAATAATTTAATTCAAATGGCTGCCTCGCCTCGCCATGCAGTAGTCTACACGATCGGTCCAATTTTTAAGCACATTATCGATTGTGTGCAGCTGTATTTCACCAATGGCTTCACGAATATTGTCCCTTAAAGCGTCAATTGTCTCTGGCTTGTTGGCGTAACACTTATCTTTGAGGGCACCCCACTAATAATAGTCCAACGGTGTCAAATCGCAGCTCCGAGGTGGCCAAACGGCATCAGCTCTGCGGCTGATAATGCGATCTTCAAAAACAGGGCGCAAAACATCGAGTGTAGCTTCGGCTGTGTGGCACGTAGCGCCGTCCTGTTAAAACCAAATGTTGCCAATATCCTCGTCTTCAATTTTTGTGAACAAAAATTCGTTCAACGTGGCCCGATGACGATCGCCATTGACTGTAACGGCCACTCCTTGCTCATTTTCGAAGAAAAATGGCCCAATTATGCCTCTGGACCAAAATCCGCACCAAACAGTGACTCGTTTTCGATGTATGCGTGCGGGTTTTCTGTGCCCGAAGTGCGACAATTTTGCTTTTTTACATACCCGCCAAGGTCAAAATGAGCTTCATCTGAAAAGATGATTTTTTTTTGCCAAAATCGGCATCTTCTGTAAGTCGATCGCAGGCCCACTTAGCGAAGCGAAATCGCATTGGATGGTCAATTGGCTTCAACTCCTGAACCAATTGGACTTTGTATGGCGTCATACCAAGGTCTTTATGCAAAATTCGTCTCAATGATGCCTCCGAAATGTTCAATTCTTAAGAACGACGGTGAATTGATGTTGATGGCGCTTCACGCACACTTTCTGCCACAGCAGCAATATTCTCGGGTGTACGCACTGTTTTTGGCTTTTCACGCTTTGGTTTATCGATGAGGATGCCAGTTTCTTTCACTTTTTCACAAGATAACGAACATACGGAGCTGACGGTGCTTCTCTTTTTCCAAAATACGTACGCAATTTTCGCACACATTCTGCAACATTACCGTGATTTTCAAAGTAATGTCGCAATATTTCTCAGCGTTGTTCAAGCGTAACAAAACCATATTCGTTCAGCGGAAGGATAAAACTAATTATCTGTCAAATCAGACATGAGCTAAATGTTACCATTCACGAAATAAGCACTAGTTGAAAAAGAAAACGTTAGATGGCGGACCCTTTATAATAGTGGAAGCCTTGGGGCTTTGTGTGAGTTTTTAAATATCAATGTTAGTATTTGGAGAAAATGGGCGGGATCACATCAGTAGGTGTGATACCCCCATACAAAATAAATATTTATTGTTATATATCTGGAGTAATGGAATGGTATACCATCACTGGTGCTGAAACAGTGCTCTTCGACGCTAGCCAGTCCATTGGCCAACCTTTTCAGCCTTTCGTACCGTGCGGGAGTCTTTCCCTCTTGCTGGAAAGTTGCTAATGTCCAACCAATCCCTAAAAAGGGTGCGGCTAATAACCCTGAAAATTACCGTCCAATTGCAATCTGCTCTGCGCTCTCAAAGGTGATGGAGAGCATGATCAATTTCCATCTTGTGAACTACTTAGAGGCCAGTTCACTTCTAAATGATCGATAGTATGGCTTCCGTGGAAATCGTTCCACGGGAGACCTGTTAACTCTACTTTCTGAGAGCTGGAGTCGATCCATTCGCAATTTTGGCGAAAGTAAAGTGGTTGCACTGGATATTTCCACGGCATTCGATCGTATGTGGCACGGTGCATTGATATCAAATCTTATTGCATTTGGGCTCGGTAATGACTTCTCTCGATTTATATAAAGTTTGCTCAGAGACCGAACATTACGTGATGTTATTGATGGGGTCTCATATAATGAGTTTCAGCTTAATTCAGGGATGCGCCAAGGTTCCGTTCTTTTCCTCCTTCACTTTTCCTTATCTTTCTGAATGACCTTCTTAGTCAAACTTTTAATTCTATTTACTCTTTCGCAGGTGACAGCAGCATTTGCCATTCATTTTCCTTTAATTGTAGGCCAATCCTCTTGGAGGTTGGGGGCAGAAGGCAGACAATGAATGACATACTCAATCAATACCTGTTAACAATCTCCGACCCATAGGGCCATTGAATCCACAATGTCATCTGTATACATGGGTGGTATAGGTATTGAGGAATCGGATACTCTTGACGTTCTAGGCATGAGAATTCAATTCTGATCTCCTTAAAATCTATACCACTTACATTCGACCGAAAATGGAATACAACTCCCATATATGGGCAGGAACTTCAAAGTATATTTTGGAGCTACTTGACCGCATACAAAGGAGGGCGTTGGCGCTCATCTATGACAGTAGGGTATCCAACTCTATTGATTCATTGGAACACCGTCGGAATGTGGGTTGTGTAGCACTGTTCTATAGATATTACGATGGGAAATGTTCTTCTGAGATTAGCGAACTTATTCCAAGAGCCCGAGTTTCGGTTCGCTCTATCCGCTTCGCTAGTCGATCACATCCGTTTGTAGTCTATTGTCCAGTTGACCGCATAACGCATTATCAGTCGAACTAGCCGTATGTGAAATAAACTCCCCGCAGAGGTTTTTCCTGACAGTTTCAATCTAATAAAATTTAAGTCAAACACTACTCCCTCTTTCCTCCTTCCCACAACCTATTTTCCTAAAATCAACACAATGCACTGCATTTGTAGGGGGCATCCCCTGAGTGTTGGTTAATATAAAAAAAAAATGGAATAGAGAAAGCCTTGAGACTTGGTCGGAGTTCATGGGTTATTAATGGGAGTAGTTGGACAAAAACTGGGCGGAATTGCACCAATGGGCGTGGCACCCCCATATAAAGTAACTCTTTAATATCATATAGCTAGAGTACAATAATAGAAAAAGCCTCGGGACTTTGTGCGAGTTCATGAGTTATTAAAGCGATTAGTCGCCCAAAAATGGGCGAGATCGAGTCAATGGGCATGCCACGGAAAAACTTTCGATCGATTTTTGGTCCTTTTCTCGTGGCGACTTTAAAAATTATTTAACAAATTTTCGTTTAACAATTTTGGATTTTTAAAAATTTTAACGAATTTACTCAAATGCATGATAGTAAACTAAATTTACAAAAAAGGGAGTATATTAAAAATTTGGTTTCTATGGGTTAATTTTTTTTTAGCTCTTTAAGAAAATAATCCCTTAGGTTTTCCAGGACAAAGAAATGCGACACCTTGTAATTAAAAATTTTTATTTAAAATTAATACTTTTTAATAATTTTTTCTTAAAACTTATATCTTGTGGCAAAGCTATTATTTGATATTACTGAATTCAATCTGGTTTGCATGGAATCGACTAGGGTTATTAAATGATTAGGGGATATATTTTCCCATTCAAATTTTATGATTTCTTCTAATTGCTGCAAATTTTATTCTATTTCGTTTTCTTTGTTTCCCGATCTAAAAGCCGCGCCATAGATTTATATCGCGTTGATATCGGGAGATTGCGGAGGCCACTCAAAGACTTGCTGGATCACTTAAAATCTTGCCAGGGGCCAATGCCTTTCTACACTTTTCCAGTACTTAATGGTGTTCATTGTTCTCTCAATTTAGTTATGGAAGCTGTATCATACGAGAGAGAAAACACCTACGAAAAAGTAAGAAAATTATAGTCGGTCTAGACTGCCTATACGATACCGTATACCATGCATTTATAGACCCTATCTCTTAGACCCAACTAATTGCATATAGAAAATAAGCATACACCATATTTAAGTGGCATCTATAATATTAATAGGCTAGGTGATTTCTTGTTACCCATGTTTTGTTCTACCGTTTTATTCCGATTTGGACCAAACGTGTATTATTTGAAAAATATTTCTTTTTAGCTATTCACCAATTTTTCAGATTTTTTAATTTTTTCCTTTAATTTTGTGGGGTTCACGTCTGTCTAATCCGAAAGGGAAGGAACTGTTCAAGTGTATTTCCAATAACCAATGCCATGCACTTCCAATGGGAAGACCTACATATTGGCCCAGTGATCCTGCTAGAATTCCTGACCTGCTGGATTTTTTCATTTATAAAGGGATTCCTAGAACCTCACTAGACATTATTTCCAATGATGACCTAAGTTCTGATCACAGTCCTATAATTGTTAATTACAAAACCGTTCTTGAAAAACGACATAAAAGTACTAAGCTCTTCTCTGGCAGAACTAATGTCAACTTATTTAAAGACTGGATCGAAAATAATTTAAATTTAAATATTTCGATAAAAACTGGACCAGAATTAGACGAAGCAGTAGAGACACAAGAAAATTACAACAATTCATGTGTCAGACTTACTGTCGAAATAAGGGCACTTATTAAAATGGAAAAGAACGAGGCATCCTACGGACAAAGCGAACTTTAACCGAGCAGCGAACAATGTAAAGAAACGGCTAAACGAATTAAAAAATGATTCAATTGGAAGGTTTTTAAGTAATTTAAGTCCAGCAAATAATAATGAATATAATCTGTGGAAAGCGACAAAATACCTCAAAAGAGCTCGAAAGAGAAATATTCCAATAAAAGATTTAAATAACTCTTGGTGCAGATCGGACAAATGTAAAGCTGAAGCCTTCAAAACGTTCCTGGAGGAAACTTTTACCCCATTCTCTTTTTGTAATGTACTGGAAGCAACTGCAATAAAGAATTTCCTTGATGTCCCATGTCAAATGAGTCGACCAATAAAACCGTTTACAGTTCGAGAAATTCAAACAGAAATCTAAACCCAAAAAAGTCTTCAGGCTACGATAACATTGATTCCAAAGTTCTAAAATTATTTCCAAAAGAAAGCGTTTGTATTTCTTACCGTGGTATTTAATTCAGTGTTAAGATTGTCCCACTTTCCTACCCAATGGAAGCAGGCCAAAATTATAATGGTACCGAAACCAAATAAACCGGAAAACTCTATCAACTCATGCAGACCAATAAGCTTACTGCCAATTTTCTCGAAGTTGTTTGAAAGACTTTTTCAAAAAAGGCTTCTGCCGATATTGGAAGCTCTGCAAATAGTGCCCGATCACCAATTTGGTTTCCGAAAAAACCATGGAACTCCTGAGCAATGCCATAGGGTTGTTAAGACAATAAGAGAGGCAATGGAAAACAAACTTTATTGTTCTTCCGTATTTTTGGATGTCAAGCAAGCATTCGACAAAGTATGGCATACTGGACTATTATTTAAGTTAAAAAATCTATTACCAGCCCAGTTTTACCTTCTGTTAAAGTCGTATTTAACTGAACGTAGTTTTCATGTTACCATTAACGACGAAGAATCAGACATTGGTAATATACAATCTGTTGTCCCACAAGGCAGTGTCTTGGGACCAGTACTATATACATTGTTTACTTCAGACATGCCCACAAACAATGATGTAACGGTTGCGACATATGCAGATGATACTGCAATTTTAGTCACAAAACAATCTGCTGTTGAAGCCTCCAATATTGTACAGAGACAACTTGACACGATTCAGAATTGGTTAAACAAGTGGAACATAGAAGTTAATGCCGAAAAATCTACACAAGTAACATATAATCTTAAAAAAGGTGACTGTCCGCCTGTTTCTTTAAATGGAGTCACAATACCTACCTAGGAAAATGTATTGGCTATTGGATCCCAAATCCCAATTAAGTTTAGAGAATAAATTAATATTATATAAATCAGTTTTAAAACCTGCATGGACTTATGGGATTCAACTGTGGGGAACGGCTTGTTATTCCAATGTCGATATTTTACAGAAATACCTGTCAAAAACTTTAAGACTTATAACAGATGCACCTTGATTTGTCAGAAATGATAATATTCATAACGATCTTGATGTTTCTAAAATAAAAGATGAAATCAAAAGATACAGCACAAATTATCTGAATAGACTAAGTAATCACCCAAAGACTAAAAAGATTGCATATTTTAGATCTCCCATTCTTAAAATAAGTTAGTATTAATTGCTTAATTGTTTTTACAAAACTATTTACTAGTTTTTTGATAAATGTGTACCAAAGCATACTGTCTTTGAACATACTGGTCCTCTTTGGAACTCTCGGCAGTTGTCTCGGATTAAAAATTTAAAAAATAAACATTATAAAAAATATAAAAAATCTGGTTCTCTAGTAGATTATGGAAAATACTCTATCGTGCAGATTACAATATACTCAATAACTCTTTGTACCATAATTATCTAAACAAAATGAAACACAATTTTAAAAGTGATCCTAAATCGTTCTACAATTTCGTTAATGCTAAAAGAAAATCTAAAGGATATCCTTCAGTTATGAAATTTCTTGAACTCGAATCTAGTGATGATACCGTTATAAGTAATATGTTTGCTGATTTTTTTGCTAGTACTTATTCGGATGCTCAATATGACAACACTGACGACTATCCTTTTCCTATAACTTCAAGTCAACCAATATCATTTCCCGAAATTAATTCAAGTGATGTTTTACTTAGTATGAAAAAACTAAAACTTTCTTTTTATCATGGACCAGATGGTGTACCCAGTTGCATCTTAAATCGCTGTGCTGATAACTTAGCAAAGCCTGTATCATTATTGTTTAATGCATCGATCAGATCTGGTTATTTTCCTAAATTATGGAAGGAATCTTATATTATCCCCTTATTTAAATCTGGAAACAAGTCTGATGTTACGAACTATAGATGAATTGCCAAATTAAGTGCTTTACCTAAACTATTTGAGAAATTTATTACGGATTATCTATGCCATCATACATCTTCAATTCTGTCACCATTTCAACACGGGTTTAGGAAAGGTTGTTCTACTACAACTAATGTTCTTCATCTAACAACTTTAATTAATCGCGGTTTTACTGAAAAGAAACAAACTGATGCTGTTTATACTGATTTTAACAAGGCGTTCGATAAAGTCAACCATGAACTCCTTCTCATTAAATTGAATTTATTGGGATTAACTCCTTACAGTTTAAGCTGGATAAAATCATATCTTTTGGGAAGAAAACAAAGTGTTAAATTCAATAATAATACTTCAAAATACATTGCTGTTATTTCTGGTGTTCCGCAAGGCAGCCATCTTGGGCCAATTTTATTTTCCCTCTTTATTAATGATATTCCAAAAGTTATACACTTCTGCTATATATTGATGTACGCTGATGACATCAAAATATTTTATAGTTTTAAACAATATGCTGACCATATCTATCTGCAATGTGATCTTGATAATTTTTTTAAGTGGTGCAATCATAATTTAATGGAGCTGAATCTGAAAAAGTGCAAATGCATGCGTTTTTCGAGATGTAATTTTATTGCAGTTAACTATGCTCTGGGTGGATACCAGTTGGAGCTACTCGATAATTTTTTGGATCTAGGTATATTACTTGATGCTAAACTGAGTTTTGTTCCTCACATAACCATGACGGTAAATAAAGCTAGAGGTGTTCTTGGTTTTATTAAGCGTTGGGCAAAGGAATTTGTTGATCCCTACATTACCAAACAATTGTTCATATCCTTAGTAAGACCAATTATGGAATATGACTCTATCATTTGGGATCCTCACTATAACATCAATAGCCAACATATTGAATCTGTTCAAAAAAAATCCTTCTATTCTGTTTACGTGGTATGCAGTGGAGTCCTGCCTATAATCTTCCATCATACCCTAATAGACTTTCTTTAATTAAATTACCAATTATTCGAACCGTGCTGAATGTAACCTTTATGATAAACCTCATGAATGGAGAAGTTTGCTCTGAGTTTCTTGTTAACAACATCGTATATAATGTTCCTCAACGTTTTTCCCGCCATTTCAACCTGCTTTATGTTCCATTTTGCCGATCAAATTTTTCCATTGCTGATCCTTTTCGGAGATTATGCAATAATTATAATAATCTTTCTCAATTTATTGACTTTTCCTTGAATACATATGTAATTAAACGTAACATAATTATTTTTCTGAATTCATGATTTATCTGTTTCTTACACAATATTTTGTAAATAGCTTAAGTTAAACACAATTAAATAGTCTGTAAGGATTTAATCCATTGACATAATAAATAAATAAATAAATAAATAAATAAATAAATAAATAAATAAAAAAAAGTTATCCAAAAATTAAGTACTTGTATAATACATGTACGTACATATGTTAAGCTCAATGGAACTTAGCTACTCTGTTAACCTTAACTTTTATAAGATTTGCTTATTATTTTATTGTAAATAGATTGCAAATAAATGAATTTTAAAAAAAAAAGTTGCTACTAACCCATACATAAAATTATATATATGCTAAGGCCCAGTTTTTGAGATGGCAGTTAAACCTAGTTTAGTTAAACCGAGAATTATTTTTTTCAGACATGTCCAAATTCATAAAGGAATTGATGAATAAATTCTGGGTTTAACAAAACTAGGTTTAACTGATATCCCAAAATCTGGGTCTAAGTGTGTGTTTATTAGATTTGGCAATGTGTTTGTTAATGAGTTTGTTATCTTCATTCACAATAATAACAAACCAAACAAGTAAGAAAATTATAGTCGATCTAGACCGACTATACGATACCCTATACCATGCGTTTAGAAACTCTATCTCTTAGGCCCAACTAACTGGACATAGGAAATAAGCAAAAACCAAATTTGAGTGAGATTTTTATTAATTTTTTTTTTGGCTGCAGATATGAAAAAGTTCATATCGGATGATATATCTATATGGGGACTAAGTCCAAAAATGGACCGATCCTGATCATGTTTGGTAAAGTCTCTTTTACTTTGCAAAAATATATACAAACAAAATTTGAGAAAAATCAGTGCAATATTTTTGTTTTTAATAGATTTAAGTGAAGATCGGGAAGCAGCTCTATATGGGGCCAAAGGGATCATTTTTGGACTACTCATTAATGGATGTAATGAACGCATACAAACCCAATTTGAGTAAGATCTATATAACAATTTGGATCTTATGGCAATTTATGTCGAATTCATAGGGGTAATTTGCATGGGGGCTAGGTCTGAACATGGACCGATTCTCACCAATTTCAATAGCGTTCAGCCGATAAAAGCTTACATACCAAATTTCATCAAAATATATTCATATTTGCGACCTGCAGTTTGATTACAAGGTTTACATGGACACACAGACGGACGGACGGACAGACGGACGGACATTGTTAAATCAACTCAGAAAGTGATTCTGATTCGATCGGTATAATTAAAGATGGGTCTAGGTCAAATATTTTTGGTTGTTACAAACAGCAGCACAAAGTCATTATACCCAAACCACATAGTGGTATAGGGTATAAAAAGTGTCGGTTTGTGAATTGGCTAAGTTGAGAAATAAAATTGCCTAGAATTTGCACTCGAATTTCGATTTGTTCGAATATTAATTTGTTTCCTTTAAATATGAAAAAGTTCATATCGGATGCTATATTTATATGGGGACTAGGTCGAAAAATGGACCGATCCTGATCATAACATTTATTTTTTACAAAACAAACCAAATTTTAGGTAAACCTGTGAAATATTTTTGTTTTTTTTTTTGATAGATTTAAGTGAAGATCGGGAATTATTTCCGTGTGGGGGGTATGACTAAGAATTGTCCTATAGGGTTTATTTTTTTACTGATAAATTGATGTAATAAACATACACAAACCCAATTTGAGCGAAATCTATATGATAATTTGGATATTATGGCAATTTAAGTCGATCTCATAGGGGTCATTTGTATGGAGACTGGTCTGAACATAAACCGATTTTCACTACTATACTAAATTTCATCAAAATACATTCATATTTGAAGGTTTACATGGACACACAGACGGACGGACAGTCGGACGGACATCGCTAAATGGAGTCAGAAAGTAGTTCTGTGTTTATCGGAATAATGAGAGATGGGTCTAGGTCAGATATTTTACGTAGTTACAAACATCAGCCCAAAGTGATTATACTCTGACCACATAGTGGTTTCTATAATATTAATAGGCAAGGCGATTTCTTGTGACCGATGTAAGTTTCACAGTTTTAACCCGATTTTGACGAAACATTTATCATTTAAAAGGTATTTCTTTTTAGCAGTTGTCCAGATTTATAGATTTTCATCGTCTGGAATATTTTTTTGAAGTTATGATCGTTTAAAATTACTACTAACACATACATAAAATTATACAATGCTATGTGTGTATTTATTAAATTTGTTAATGTGTTGAGTTTGTTTTCTTCATTTAAAATTAGTTGAATTGTGAAGCATACCTTTAGGGTCTTTATTAAATGAAAAAATAAAATTTCATAGAATTTGCACTCGAATTTCGAGTGCTGGAATCTGCTAGTGAGGTATAAAAATGCGAAAGAGGATAATTTTCATTTGTTAAAAAAAAACTAAAAAAAATATAAAAATTAGAACTCCACTCCTATTAAAAAAAACTAAATTAAGCTAAAAAGTTGTAGCTATTTATCTTCATCTTGGTGTTCACGTTTTTTGTTGGTAATAAATGATTCTAAAAAATACATACATATTCAGAAGAAGTTATTTATCATGCTACCCTAAGTTGGTGTTAAAGTACGCCCGATGTCCCATGAAAAGCGTATTTTAAATTCATGGATTCACAACCGGAATCAAAAAGTTATTCACAGCTCCTTGTTGCGTCCCATAAATAGCCCATATTAAAATCATTCATTCTCAGCATTTTTTTTAATTCTTTGGCTGCTTTTTTCTTATGAGTACTCCTTTGAACCGAAATGAGATTATACCAAATTTGAATTAATCTTTCTAAAACAATTTATTGGTGTTAAGGAGGTTATAATTGAAAAATATTATGTTTGATATGATTTTAAAGATATTTACAATTTAACAGCTTCCTGGACTACAGAACGGTTGTCCTGTGGATTCCTATTAAATATTACCATTTGGATCTCGATTTAGTAATCTCAGATGAAGCTGTAGCAATTTGAACAGCAGCAACAATATTATTTCAACAGTAACAACAACCACAACAACAGAACAGAATAAATAAGATTATAAATTTCAGTTTTGTTGCGTACTCCAGAAAATATTTTTTTTTTTTTTTTAAATATATTTTTCAATAAATTCATACTCGTAAATTGCCAAGCAATGCATCTTTTTTAATTTTTTGTTAAACCGTCTTTTCTTTGTGGACGAAGGAAGAAAAAATGTTAATTAACTTTTCAATTCCTAAATAATGAATGATCAACGCATCAGCGACAACACGCTGTGATCCTTTTTAATTTTTTATTATTTCATTTTTTTTCTTTTTTTTTTAGTAAATCACAAATAAAACGATATGAGAATGTGTATGGTCAAATGTTTGTGTGTTTTATTAACTGGATTGCTTTCGAATCACATTTAAACACTTACAAGACTACACAACTATTGCTATGGCTGTTGTTGTTGTTATTGCAGCTGCTGCTGCTGTTCCTGCTCCTGCTCTTATGGTGAAACGTTCATTCTAGATTTAGATGTTTATGCTTAAAAAAGTGCAACTAGCATCTTAAGACTTATATTATGAAATAATATTTTAAAGCTTAGTGTCGGCGGCGGCGGCAACTTACACGTAGAGTAAGTTAAAGATGAAATAAAAAAAGAAGCAGTATCATTATATTTTAGCTGTCTGTTCGTTGGTTGTTTGCCAATAGTTTGTTGCTATTGCCATTTTTATATACTTGTAGGTACTCGTATTTGTGTTCTTACTAATACTGTTCAGTTGTGGCTGCTGTTATATTTTATGTTGGTGTTGCTTGTTTACTGCCTACGATAACAGTTGGTTCACAAGCTTCTTACATTAAAAATATTTCTTTCTTATTAGTTTTTGTTTTTTTCTTCTTCTTTATTTTGAGTGCACTTTATGATTTCAAATAGTTGAGTTGGTAGTAGACATTAAAAGGTTTTTCCAATTTTATTTAAACAGAGTTTCCGCTGTATTTACAGTAAAATTTTTCTTAATATATTTTATGGTTTTTGGGAAAGGTCTTTTATCATTAAGCTATATCCAAACTTATAAAATTATTTATAATTCGTAAACCAAATGAACTCTCTAAATAAACTTAGCACAAGAATAAAGAACAGAATTAGCAACACAGAGAACACAACTAGCACCATAGAGAACACAATTAGCAACATAGGGAACACATAGTGAACATCGACACATAGAGAACACTTAGAGAACACATGATACGTAGAGAACACACAACATGGAGAACAGAGAACACAATTAGCAACATTATTTTTATTTTTTTTTTTTTTTTTAATTTTCAAAATATCGCTTTAACCTTTGCACAAAAAATTGGTACATCTCAATTTAAAGGATCGGTCAATACCATCTATATGAGACCTCTATTGATTAGAATTTAAAAATCTAGTGTAATATTTATCGTAATTTTTCAAACAGATTGAAAGTAATACTATAATTAATATGGAAATTTAGATTTTAGGTGTTTTTGATATTGAGAACAAAGCATATTTTTCTAAAAATCATAAGTACACTGTATTATTAATCACACAGGTTTATGGCATTGAGCCTGCGTCAGTGCTTATATTAAACATTGTAGAAATTGCCCGCCATACAAAATAAGTATTTAATAAGTATTTAATATACATAATTGGAATACTATAATAATGAAAGCCTTGGAACTTTGTGTTAGTTTATGCGTTATCAACATTAGTACTGATCCCGATCAGTGGGCGTGGTACCGCCCATACAAAGCGAATATTAAATATCATATATCTGGGGTATTGTTATAGTGACTGCCTTGAAACTTTGTCTAAGTTCATGAGTTATTAATGTGAGAACTCTGATAAAAAATTGGAAGGATTGGACCAGTGGGCGTGGCACCCCATCTAAAGTAAATATTTATGTCAGTACTATAATAGATAAAGCCTGGAACTTTGTCCGATATCGGACTATGAAAATGACAGTCTTGAAACTTTTAACAAGTACATTAATTACCTATTACCAGATTCCAGCACTCGAAATTCGAGTGCGAATTCTAGGAAGTTTTATTTTTTATTTAATAAAGACCCTGAAGGTATGCTTCACAATTCAACTCATTTTGAATGAAGAAAAACTCAACACATTAACATAAACATATTAATAAATTCAATAAACTCACACACACAGCATTGTATAATTTTATGTATGTGTTAGTAGCAACTTTAAACGATCATAACTTCAAAAATATATTCCAGATCATGAAAATCTATAAATCTGGGCAACAGCAAAAAAGAAATATCTTTCCAATGATAAATGTTTCGTCAAAATCGGGGTAAAACTGTGAAACTTACATCGGTCACAAGGAAACGCCTTGCCTATTAATATTATAGGTATAGAAAGGAAACTTAGTGGTCCCCGACACACCACAAAATCGAATTTGATTTTTGAGGACCACTCTAATATATATTAGGGTTGGTCAAATTGTAAATTGTATACAGCGCCTATTAATATTATAGATGTGGGTAGTCGTGTAATATATGGGCGGAGTCACCAAAATCAAAAATCGTCAAAACTGAAAATCGCGAATAACAAAAATCAAAAATTAGGAAAAAAAAAAAGAAAAACAAAAAACCTTATAGTCAAAAAGCGCCAAAACGGATGTAATTAAAATCGCCAAAAACAAAAATTGCCAAAACCAAAAATCGCGATATTAAAATTGCAAAAAACAAAAGTCGCCAAAATCAAAAATCACAGAAAACGCTAAGCCAAAAATCGATAAAATACAAAAATCGCTAAAAATCAAAAATCGTCAAAATAAAAAAATCAGAAATAGCAACAAAAAAAAAATAATCGCCAAATCAAGAATCACGAATAACAAAATCGCCAAAATCAATAATTTCCAAAACCGAAAATCGCGAAAACCAATAATTGCCAAAGTCAAAAATCGCCAAAATCAAAAATAGCCAAAATCAAAAATCGCCAAACCGAAAATCACGAATAACAAAAATCGCCGAAATAAAAAGTCGCCAAAATCAAAAATTACAGGAAACGCTAAGCCAAAAATCGATAAAGTCAGACAAAAACCAGCAATAACAAAAAAAAAACAAATATCACCAAAGTCAAAAATCGGCAAAATCGAGAATCACGAATAACAAAATCACCAAAATCAAAAATCGCGAAAATCAATAATTGCCGAAGTCAAAAATTGCCAAAATCAAAAATCGCCAAATCGAAAATCGCGAATAACAAAAATCGCCAAAATAAAAAGTCGCCAAAATCAAAAATCACAGGAAACGCTTAGCCAAAAATCGATAAAATCAGACAAAAACCAGAACTAACAAAAATATAAAAATCAACAAATTCAAAAATCGGCAAAATCGAGAATCACGAATAACAAAAATCGCCAAAACCGAAAATCGAGAATAACAAAAATCGCCAAAATCAAACATCGCAAAAATAAAATATTACAATAACGTCATAGTAAAAAATTGCCAAAACTCAAAATAACTAATATCGCCAAAAACAAAAATTGCCAGAACTGAAAATCGCGTTAACAAAATCGCAAAAAACAAAAATCGCCAAAATCGCGAATAACAAAATCGCCAAAATAAAAAATCGCCGAAATCAAAAATCACAGGAAGCGCTAAGCCAAAAATCGATAAAATACTAAAACCAGAAATAGCAGAAAAAAAAAACAAAAATCGCCAATATCAGAAATCGCAAAAATTGAGAATCACGAATAACAAAAATTGCCAAAACTGAAAATCGCGAGTAACAAAAATCCACGAATCAAAAATTACAAAAAAAAAAACAAAAACGTCATAGTCAAAAATCGCCAAAACCGAAAATAACTAAAACCGGCAAAAATAAATCGCGATAACAAAATCGCCAAAACTGAAAATCGCGAACAACAAAAATCGCCAAAATCAAAAAACGCAAAAATCAAAAAATACAAAAAACGTCGCTCAAAACAAATCGCGATAACAAAATCGCAAAAAACAAAAATTGCCAAAATCAAAAATCGCCAAAACCGAAAATCGCGAAAAACAAAAACCGCCAAAATTAAAAGTCGCTAAAATCAAAAATCGCAGGAAGCGCTAAGCCAAAAATCGATAAAGTACAAAAACCAGATATAGCAAAAAATAAAAAAGCGCCAAGTCAAAAATCGCAAAAATCGAGAATCACGAAAAACAAAAATTGACAAAACTGAAAATCGCGAGTAACAATAATCCACAAATCAAAAATTACAGAAAAAAAAACAAAAACGTCATAGTCAAAAATCGCCAAAACCGAAAATAACTAAAATCGCCAAAAACAAATCGCGATAACAACATCGCCAAAACTGAAAATCGCGAACAACAAAAATCGCCAAAATCAAAAATCGCAAAAATCAGAAACTACAAAAACGTCATAGTCAAAAATCGCCAAAACTGAAAATAACTAATATCGCCAAAAACAAAAATTGCCAGAACCGAAAATCGCGATAATAAAATCGTAAAAAAAAAACAAAAATCGCCAAAACCGAAAATCGCAAAAAACAAAAATCGCCAAAATCAAAAATCGCCAAACCGAAAATCGCGAAAAACAAAAACCGCCAAAATTAAAAGTCGCTAAAATCAAAAATCACGGAAAGCGCTAAGCCAAAAATCGATAATTACAAATATCGCTAAAAAATCAAAAATCATCAAAATAAAAAATCAGAAATAGGAACAACAAAAAAAATCAAAAATCGTCAAAATAAAAAATCAGAAATAGCAACAACAAAAAAAAAACAAAAATCGGCAGTCAAACATCGCCAAAATCAAGAATCACGAATAACAAAAATTGCCAAAATCAAAAATTTCCAAAACCCAAAATCGCGAAAACCAATCATTGCCAAAGTCAAAAATCGCCACAATTACAATGTATTCCCAGTTTATTTCGGTTACGATGGGTGTAGCGAAGCGCATCGGGTTACTGCGCGTTAATAACAAGTTATGTTTTTACAGCTTTAAATATAAGGACAGCATTTCTTTAAAAATTTCAAAACAACTCCGACAGTATTTTGGAGGCGGTCGAACTACTACTCGAACTACTTCACTCCATGGAAATTTGAAATCATTTTACAAAAAAATTTCCAAAAATGTTAAGAATTCAAATAAATTTTAGTCCCCATATCAATAGATTATTTTTTTTTAAATATTGAAATACTCGGATTAGTGGTGTAGGGTGGAAGAACATCTATTCGAAAAAGATCAGTAATTAAAAAAAATTTGTTTTATGTATTTTTTTAAGCAACTGCTATTTAGAAGACTGATAATCTTTACTTTTTCTATTAATTTCATATAAACTAAAAAGAATTTGTTAATGCCCCTGAATAAAATTTGCCACAACTATTTTCGGGTTTTGCAAAACTTCAAAATTTATAAAACAATTTGTAAATTTGTTGACCTATTTTATTTTTAATGTGTAAACATCTATACGCGCAGGGGGGTAAATTTCAAAAACAGCGTCACATGTAAGCGTAACATGTGAGCGTAACTTGTTAGTCGTAAGACAAAATGTGATTGTATTGGTGAAAAAATTATGATATTATGATAACCTGTTTGAAAATTAAAAATGAAAATAAAAACTTAAAAAAATTAAAAATAAAAATGAAAGATGAAAAATGAAAAAAAAAAATTAAAAATGAAAAACGAAAAATTAAAAATGAAAAATAAAAATTAAAAATAAAAAATTAAAAATTAAAAATGAAAAATAAAAAATGAAAAATTAAAAATTAAAAAAGAAAAATAAAAAATGAAACATGAAAAATAAAAAATGAAACATGAAAAATAAAAAATAAAAAACGAAAAATTGAAAATGAATAATGAAAAATGAAAAATAAAAAATGAAAAATAGAAAATGAAAATTAAAAAATGAAAAATTAAAAATAAAAAATTAAAAATGAAAAATTAGAAATGAATGAAAAACGAAAAATGAAAAATAAAAAATAAAAATGAAAAAAAAATTAAAAATTAAAAATGAAAAATAAAAAATTAAGAATAAAAATGAAAAATAAAAAATGAAAAATAAAAATTAAAAAATAAAAAATTAAAAAAAAAATAAAAATAAAAAATGAATAATGCGAAATAAAAAAATTAAAAATAAAAAATAAAAAATTTAAAAAAAAAAACATAAAAAGGAAAAATGAAAAATAAAAAAAAAGTGAAAAATAAAAAATTAAAGCTAAAAAGTTAAAAATAAGAAATGAAAAATCAAAAATGAAGCATGAAAAATAAGAAATGAAAAATGAAAAACTACAATTAAAAATGAACAATGAAAAACCAAAAATGAAACATGAAAAATAGGAAATGAAAAATGAAAAACTAAAATTAAAAATGAATAATGAAAAACCAAAAATGAAACATGAAAAATAGGAAATGAAAAACTAAAATTAAAAATGAATAATGAAAAATGAAAAATGAAAAAAGAAAAATGAAAAATAAAAAATGAAAAACAAAAAATTAAATATAAAAAGTGAAAAAAAATGAAAAACAAAAAATGAAAATTGAAAAATAAAAAATGAAAAATAAAAAAAGAAAAAGAAAAATTGGAAAATGAAAAATGAAGAAAAAAAATTAAAAAAGAAAATTAAAAAATGCAAAATGAAAAATAAAAAATGAAAAATTAAAAAATTAAAAAATGAAAAATTAAAAAAAAAAATTAAAAATGAAAAACGAAAAATTAAAAATAAAAAATATAAAACGAAAAATTAAAAATTAACCGGTTAAAATAATAAATAGTAATAAATATTTTTATATTAACAGAGCCCCTGCAGTTGATTGCTAGAAGTGATACGCTTTCTGTTTGATTTTAAGAAAGTGCTATAAAAAAATCTTTAATTACTTAAAATGTGATTGTATTGGTGAAAAAATTATGATATTATGATAACCTGTTTGAAAATTAAAAATGAAAAATAAAAAATGAAAAAAAAAAATGAAAAATAAAAATGAAAGATGAAAAAAAAAAAATGAAAAATTAAAAACGAAAAATAAAAAATGAAAAATAAAAATGGAAAATAAAATATAAAAAAAATAAAACGAAAAATAAAAACTGAAAAATCAATAACAAAAAATTAAAAATAAAAAATTAAACATGAAAAATAAAAAATGAAAAATAAAAAATGAAAAATGAAAAATAAAAAATAAAAAATTAAAAATAAAAAATTAAAAATAGAAAATGAAAATTAAAAAATGAAAAATTAAAAATAAAAAATTAAAAATGAAAAATTAGAAATAATAATGAAAAACGAAAAATGAAAAATAAAAAATAAAAATGAAAAAAAAAAATTAAAAATGAAAAATGAAAAATAAAAAATTAAGAATAAAAATTAATAATAAAAAATGAAAAATAAAAATTAAAAAATAAAAAATAAAAAATAAAAAAAAAAAACAAATAAAAAATGAATAATGCAAAATAAAAAAATTTAAAATAAAAAATAAAAAATTAAAAAAAAAATAAAAAGGAAAAATGAAAAATAAAAAATTAAAAACAAAAAATTAAATATAAAAAGTGAAAAAAATGAAAAACAAAAAATGAAAATTGAAAAATAAAAAATGAAAAATAAAAAATGAAAAATAAAAAAAGAAAAAGAAAAATTGGAAAATGAAAAATGAAGAAAAAAAATTAAAAATGAAAATTAGAAAATGCAAAATGAAAAACAAAAAATGAAAAATTAAAAAATTAAAAAATGAAAAATTAAAAAAAAATTAAAAATGAAAAACGAAAAATGAAAAACAAAAATTAAAAATAAAAAATATAAAACGAAAAATTTAAAATTAACCGGTTAAAATAATAAATAGTAATAAATATTTTTATATTAACAGAGCCCCTGCAGTTGATTGCTAGAAGTGATACGCTTTCTGTTTGATTTTAAGAAAGTGCTATAAAAAAATCTTTAATTACTAGATGTTTACACATCTCGCCTGCGATCGGACTCACATGGTTTTTTTTTCAAACACTCTGAAATATAATTGAGAAATTAAACTGATTAAAAAACTTCTAGCAACAGCATTTGAGAGATATTGGAAACCCTAGAAGTTGTTATTTTACACATTAACGAGTACGAGTATCTAAATATCTATGTATGTATGTACAAATATCAGTAAGTGTGATGTTAGATTATATTTCATGTTTATATTTCATTCTTTTGCTTGAAAATCGACAAATTTATGCATTTAACATGTAAAATGTTCTTTGTATGTCTTACTTTAACCAGTAGACCAAGAAGACTTCAGAGTGTTTTGATTTGCAGTTCAGCAAGCTTGGTTGGAGAAAAACCACTGGTAGCTTTTTACGGTTTTACGGAGTGCTCTTGTTATGAACTGTTTTGTAAGCAATCGTGTGACTGCTGTTTTGATGTGGTTGTTGTTGTTGTTGTTGCTGCTAATAATTCGTATATGGATGCAACAACAATAAGTTGTTGCCTGATATGTAGCTGGATCGTAGAGGAAGGAGTAGAAGGGTCTTATTAAAAGTTTTCTACTGCAAGCAAAAGCAGCTTTTTAGTTTTAAATGCAGTCTACTGATGATTCGTGTAGAAATGTCTGCGGCCTAAAACACCGTTAGTATCGGTGGCGGATAACCAACAACACCACAAAGTGTTCGTTTCAGGCGTTGATGTTGATGTCCCTTATTTTGCTGCTGCCAGCAGGTGATCAAAGTGTTTACACGCGAATTTACACTCTCTCATCTGCTTGTTCTACAGTTTATAATTGTGTTCAGCCGTGCAGCTGGTCAATGACAAAAACCAGTGATTTTGAAGAGAAAAAAAGTTCACATTCACATTATACAGGTTTAATCCTCCTTAAGTCTTCTGTTAGTTTAGTCAATTTTTGGTTTTATTTTATTTTTATTTTAAAATATTCAAGTACCCATAACATCGCAGTGTTGGCTGGCAACGAATTAAATGTTGATCTAATTGGAAGCAAACAATTTAAAAATAAGAATCAAATTTAAAAGGACAGTAAAAGCCCAAAAATATTTGTTAAATTAGCGAATAGCAACAACATTGAGTTTTAATATTAAACCAAAATAAAAAGTACCCCAGAATAATGATTCAGTTGTCTCAATCCGAAGCTGTATCCTTCAAGCAGAATTTTTTTTAAAATAATTTCTTTTTTAGAATTCAGTAGTGTACTGATATTTGTAGTCGTTCTAGATAAACTTTTCTGATTACTTGGTATTGCTTATTTTTAAGTTTTAAAAAAATAATTGGAAAAATGCCATAGTTTATGAAGATCATCATGCCGAGTGTTATATTTATTTATTTTCTATCACTAAATACAATGTTTACGTTTTTGTGAGTAGGTGGAAACTGTGCAACCGATTTATTTTCAATCAATTTTTTAACTTTATAAATTTTAGATATTTTTTTAATTATAATTTCAGTAATTTTTACTTTTATAGAATGATGATTAAGGCAATGATTAATTTAAATAGTAAAATTCTAAATCAAAAGCATATCTGACATATTTTTGTTGTTTTATTTTTTTCAAAATGTTTTTTATTGTGTATTAGACATTTTTAGAGAGAATTTAGAGTTTTTTCTCTGCCAGCCATAGAGCTGTTTTAGGGAGGAGTGAATTGCTGGCCAAAAAGGCAAAAAATTTATTTTAAGAAATCTTAATAATTAAGATTGCAGTTCGACAGAAACAACTTTACATGCCAGGGGTGGTACTAAAAAAATTTTTTTTTAAGGAATTTAAAATAAACAAGTAAGAGTGTTAAATTCGGCTGTGCCGAATATTTTATAACCTCCATCTCGGTTTGAGTATTGATAATAAATGTAAACAAAATATTTGAAAAAGTCAACCATTTCTTAAACTTAATACCAAATTATTTCAGTAAATTCTTTGGTTTGATCCGCTTAACAGATGATTTTTGTTTATTTCAAGAATTGGTCTATAAAGCTCTCTCACATTAGTAATTCGCGGTTCAACGAAGAAAGATCGTTTTCGTCTTTTCTATTATTTCAGATAAAAGAAAACACCTTTCGGTCATCGTGGATGCTAATCGGCATGCATTTAGGTTATATACCTCTCATTTTTTGTTGTTAAGATATTGCCATATTTGGAAAACATAGAGAATAAAATTTTTTTTCCCATATTAAAAGGGAGTTTTCACTATTAGATTTTGTGGTAACACAAAATAACACAATACAATACAAAATCTAACCCAGTGATGAAAACTTTTGATTTTAAATTAAATTATGTTAATAAAATATATCGTCGCACTGTGGTCAATATTTTGAGATAGCGGCCAAAACTCCTTTTGGTTTTTGATCTCCGATTTTAAAGTTATTAGACTCATATGAAAGTAGACAGTAGTAAACCTCAGGAGCCAAAAAAATAGAACTCTATTTCAACTATTTCACTGAGAACAGGGTGGTCCAAAATGGGCTTTTTCAGAATTTAGTAAATTTATGATATTTTTAGTTAATTTTTAAAGTTTAAATGATCATAACTTTTTTGTTTTTCAAGATTTTTGGACGAAATAAATTTTGTGTTGTAACTTAACTTATTTCCTATTGAGGCTCTACTGTTTTCAGAACAATTTAAATTTTTTTTTTTAAAAAGGTAAAATTTCTCGAAAATTTCCTACTTCATAGAGCACAACTCCTGTGAGTCAAGCTGAGTCAAAACACAAATTTACTATTTTGTAGTCCTAACTCTCCCCTACATTCCTATATATACATGTCCATGCATCGGGACTGCACTTTTTGAGCTACAGCAATTTTTCTGAAATATGTGAAAGTGGCTATTATGCATATATTTTGATGAAATTTTGTACAAGAGTTCTTATTGACCCAAAAAATAATTCTGTTGAAACTAGGAGAAGTTGGCCCATATTTGCACCTAGTCCACATAGAAGGGTGTATCAAAATTTTGACAAAAATGACAATAGAACTCTCAAATTATGTGGTATCTGGCAATTCATTTGGAAAAGGTAAAAAAGATTTTATTGCCATCTAATTTAACACAACTTAAATACGTGAAAATTGCAAATAAATTTAAAACCAATGGAAATAACTGGTAAAACCAACTACCTGTTATATTATGTTTCAAAGAGGTAAAAAAGATCATGTTGAAACTTCGAGCAATAGTATATTAATCCATGCATTCATTTTTTTTTCTTCATTATTGTTTAAACAATGGCTAAATTCAGTTATAGTGTTCTATCTGATATATATTTTGAACGGAAAGATGAAAACGACATTATTTTACATATAATGAATAATCCATTCTTCAAAATATGCGACAAACAAGAAATTAAAATTCATAACTTAAAAATAAAAAACTTTTTAAATACTTTAAGAAAACGGTACAATCAATGTTCCAGAAACAAGAAATTGTTTTACTCACGCAACCAAGAATGGCTAAGAAATAAACTTATTTTTAAAAAGCCATCAGTAACTACCACGGAAACTGGAAAAGGTGGTCGACCAGCAAAGCCAATTGATAATTGTAGTGAAAGATCACGAAGACGCAAGCTTAAACATATCAATGAAGAAGTTTCTTGTAGCATCATAAAGGATTCATTTCTGCATCAAATTTAACCATCGAAAACTAAAAAGGGTAAAATTGCTATCATTGAAAAAATAGTGGAAGCAAGCCCCAGACGCACAAAAAGGATTTTAGAAAGTATGCCGACACCAACTGAAGAAAATAAATTTACTCCAGAAGAAGCATTTGCACTATTTTTGGATTTGAAAATGACTAAAAACCAATATACAGAATTGCGGAAGCGAACCAATGAAAAAAATTGTGGAATTTTTCCATCATATCGAGATATAGTTTCTGCCAAAAAAAGATTGCTTACCTTCACCAACTGCAATTAGTGTAACTTCAAGTTCAGCAGAAATAAAATTGCAGGATCTTCTTGAACACACTGCAGAACGATTATTAAAGACATTTGATGCTGACTATTTAAAGAAGTTTAAAAATTGCAGCATGACTTTAATTTCTAAATGTGGATGTGATGGGTCCTCTGGCCAGAAACAATACAAACAATGTAATGCGGAAAATTCATCAGATGCCAATTTATTCATGATTTCTTTCGTTCCATTACGTTTAACAAAAACTTATATTGGTTCAGAGCCGTCAACTAGTAGAGCTGCAGAGATAGATGTATGGAAGAATGAAATTCCCTCGTCAACAAAATTTTGTAGACCAATAAATTTTGCTTACAAAAAGGAGACTCAAGATGTCATAGATGAAGAAGTTCGAAAAATAAATGATCAAATTAAAGAACTTCAACCAGTAACATTTAAATTTGATGACCAAGACATTGAAGTAAATTTTAAAATGTGTCTCACAATGATTGATGGAAAAGTTGCACAAGCTTTAACCAAAACAAAGTCATCGTCAAGCTGCACCATATGCCAAAAAACATCAAGTCAATTGAGCCAACCACCAACACAAGACGATAGTTTTAATGAAGCATATGAATTTGGAATGTCACCTCTTCATGCTAGAATTCGTGTTAGGGAGCATATTCTTAAATTGGGATACGATTTGGAATTTGGCCCGTTAGGCGAAACAGTGAGAAACAACAAAGAAAATTTGGAAAAAAGAAAGCAAAAAAAAAAAGATATTCAAGAAAAATACCGTGATATAGGCCTTATAATTGACCAGCCAAAGCAAGGAGAAGGAAATTCTAATGATGGAAACACAGCAAGGAGATTTTTTTCCGATCCAGAAACTGCAGCTTCTATAACTGGAGTAGATTATGATTTAATACGACGATTCCAAATCATATTACAAGTTATAGCATGTAGCAAAAAGATAAATGCAAAAAAATTTGGTCAGTATGCTAATGAGACAGCAACCCTTTATAACCAAATATATTCTTGGAGACATATGCCAATCACAGTTCACAAAATTTTGTTCCATGGGGAACAAATAATTCAGCACAATATGCTTCCAATTGGAGATCTCTCAGAAGAAGCCCAAGAAAAAAGGAACAAAGACTACAGATTCTTTCGCGAGCACAATAGAAGAAAAATTTCCAGATATTGTACTAATGAAGATCTTATTAATATTTTGTTGTGCACATCAGACCCATATATGTCCAGTATTCGACAAAAATGGAAATCAACCTCATTAGAGTTAGATGAAGAAGCTAAACAACTACTGCAAAATGAAAATCAAAGCTATTTGGTAGAAATTTTTACTAATATTGTTTAATTAATACTAGTTTAAAGATTATAATTTGTTTCTAATTTTAGTATAAATTTTTATTAATACATTTAAATAAAATATATGTGCTCTTTAAATCAATAGTAAAAGTTTACTTAAAATTTTATCGATGTTGTGTTCTGTATATAATATATCCAAATGGTATTGATATTGTTGGGAATTTCAGTGTTATTTTTCAGTTTAATCCTCACAAGAATTAGCTTTCTTCCAAAAAAACCAACCTTTGGCCCCTGTGAATATTGAGACTTAATAAATGTCAGGGGCCAAATGTTGGCATTTTCTGACCAAAATTAAGTTTAGGAATAATAAATAAGTATTGGTTGTAAAATACGATTGAAGAAAATAAGAAATTATAAAAAAAATACCTTTTTAAAATGTCAAAATATTCAACTTTTACATAAAAACTCAACAAAAAATTAAAATGCATTTTTAACTCCAAATTACTTACGTTCCTATCAGTCGATTTTTACGTTTGAACACGCAAATTGAAGCTTAAAGTCCCTCCTATTGAACAAAACAAATTGCCAAAAGTTATAGAGTTATAGAGTTTTGACCGCTATCTCGCGAAATTGACCACTGTGCGACGTCCATTTAAGTGTGGCCCACTTCTAGAAAATTTTGTTTGATGATTTCAATGGGAGATTCTTGTACTAACTGAAGCAACATTGCAGCAACATAACAATTGCGGTTCTGCCCACTACAATTATCAAACCACAAAACAATTTTTCGGTACCCTTTTCGCATTTCTCCTTCAATTAATGTTTTCACACAAGATCCGATTTCACTACTTGCTCTTTTGCCATCAACTTTAGACCAAATGTAGCAAGTTCCATCACGAGTTGTTTCATTATAAACAGTGAAGTTGTATACACATAGTTTTCTTTTGTAATTGAATGGGCTTGCTTCAGCCTGTGGTATCTGCAAAACTGATTGCAAATCCATGGTAGCAACTATCAACTCTTTATCCATTACACAACTTTCGATGTCTGATCATATTGCAGCACGGCTTAATTCTTTTCGTTTAATGTGTGCTTCGAAATCAGATTTTTGTTCTTCTGATGGTTCAATGGCTGATTGGGCAAGGGTACACGTAGCACATAAATCTTTTTTGGGCTTGTGAAATGCCATGTTGTAATCCTGACCGAAAACTTGTTTGTACTTTTCATAACTGACTTTTGCAGAATCTGTTCTTGCTGCTTTTTCTTTGATAAGATCAAACATTTTCGAAATACTTAAACCACTGCTTATATACAATCTTTTGGATGATTTTCGGCAATAGTGTGACTCTATTGGTGGGAAAGATTCAATATGATTCTTCTGGCTTGAATTTGTTGTGAGGTTCATGTTTTCCTCTTTGATATTCGCCCAAAAATTCACCAGTGTTTGATCGATCTTTGTTTGCCAAAGCAATGGGCTTGTACGAAATTGCAAGGGTCGCACAGAACAATTCACGGCACACTTTTAAATTTTCATTGTTTTTTGATAAAACGTATTCATAAGCCAAATTCTTTCGGAAATTTACTTCTTTTTCGGATCTTCTTCTTTTCACTGGAATGGCTTTGGTAAATTTCAGGAGGAACTTGCGTTTAGCTTTAAATGTATCTCTTTTTTTCCAATAATCATTGAATATTTCCAGACGATCTTCCTCTGTAAATAAACTGCACTTGTAATTCGTTGGTTCTTTGTGAGAGTGATTTATCAAAGGATTCATCAACTTCGCCATTTTCATCTTTCCTTTTTCATCCAAATCCTTTTCACCCCGAGAACACGCCTTTTTTCTTAGATTCTTCTTCCATTCTTCAGGCTTCCGCTGCTTCCATCTTGAACGTTTTTTTACTTGGACCGGGCACATCTACAAGGACAAGGACAGTTTAATTGACATAAACTACTGTTATTTTCAGAAAAGTTATACCTACCCTGATCACTTTCATTTAGCTGTCCTATGGCAGATTCTTCTAACTCCATTTCTATTGATTCAGCTTCTTCTAACTCCATTTCTATTGATTCGTCACCTGTCAGATACAGAACAGAGATCTAAGCCGTCCATAATTATTGGCGGCGGCGGCTCGACCTAAAAATTAGTCGGCGGCGGCTTAAAACCGGCGTGCGCCGATTTAATTTTGTTTTTTAATTTTTCCAAATGAATTGTTATTACGAAACCAAAAACCAAAAAAAAAATAATTAATTTTGAGGAAAAACTTAAAACTATAAATTCTTAAAACAACGAATGATTTTGCCCGTTTTACCCGGTTTGACAATGCTACATTCTACATCCACATAGCACCTTTTGGCATACCAAGGAAGACAAAAAGCATATAGAACTTTGCTTGTTATGGAACCAAAAATTAAAACAAGGATGTAGGTAGGAATTTTTGGCAGAACACAGAATGGTTTGTGAAACATTAATATACTAATAACTCTAATATTGTGAATTTTTGGATGTAGCACCTTTTGGCATACCACCGACGATATTTTCATTTATTGACTCCAAATACTATTACCTGGGAATCTGTAATATTAATAGGCAAGGCGATTTCTTGTGACCGATGTAAATTTCACGGTTTTACCCCGATTTTTACAAAAAAATTTTCATTTGAAAGTTATTTCTTTTTCGATGTTACCCAGATTTACAGATTTTCGTCGTCTGGAATATTTTTTTGGAGTTATGATCGTTTTAAGTTGTTATTAACACATATATAAAATTATACAATGCTATGTGTGTGTTTATTAAATATGTTAATGTGTTTGTGTTAATGTGTTGAGTTTGTTTTCTTCATTTAAAATGAGTTGAATTGTGAAGCATACCTTTAGGATCTTTATTAAATGAAAAAATAAAATTTCCTAGAATTTGCACTCGAATTTCGAGTGCTGGAATCTGCTAGTTATTATTGTTATTTTGGGTTTTACTTTGCATACCATGAAGTCAAATTTTGAAGTCATCTTGAGCACTGGTTCAAATTAGGGATAACAAACGCAGAAAACCAAATGTCCCAAAAATTTTAAATAAAATAATTTGTTATCTTTATTTTCTGAAAAACTTCAAATCTTCATCCAAAAAAAATTGTGAAAAATAATATATAAATAACATTCTCATCAAATTGCGCTTTATTTATGTAACAATTTTTATGTTCGCAATTCGTAAATATCATTTGAGGTTTTTTAAACTTCATTGAATTTTAATTAATGTTTTTTTTTATCCTGAAATGCTATTAATGTCTCCTAAATGGTAATATTTTTTTAAATGTAATTTTTGAATTTCAATTTGTGTTTAAAGAATAAAATTTGTGTTTTAAAAACTCAATTTCAAGTTATTATTTCCGAAGTTTTAATATGATTTTCTGAAATTCAATTGATATTTTCTAATTTATAATCGGAAATCTGAATTCCAGTTTTTTTTTTTTTAGAATTGATATTTTCTTAAATTTGAATGGAAAATTTAAAAGGTGCAATTTTGCATTAATGTGAATAATAATGCTTTAGTAATTATAAACAATTTTTAAAAATTATATGTAATCGCAATCGGATATTTTGTAGGTAAAGCAGAATAATAATTTTATGTAACTATGTAGAACTGTTTTTAAAGCAAAAACACATTGCTTCTTCTTTACTCAGCTCTGTGTATACTTTTAACATTGTTGTGTTTGATATCTAATGGAAAATGTCGACATTCATGTTAAAATAGAAATAGCTATTGCAAAGCTAATTAGAACAAAAATTGTGGCGCCATCTACTGAGTCATAGTCACTCTGAGCAAAATGAAGCGATATTTTGTTTGTTAATGCAAAAGAAATGTATTTTCCCTAAAACAAGATATTGCAGAATTTGATATAAATAAAATAATATACCGATTTTTTTCTAACGCGGTTATTATGGATATCCATATAAAAAATATGTGTATTTTATTTTATTATTTAATATATGTATGTATATGTATATATATGTAAATATTACACACAAAAACAAGTAAGAAAATTATAGTCGGTCTAGACCGACTATATGATACCCTATACCATGGTTTAGAGACCCTATCTTTCGGTCCAACTACTTGGATATAGAAAATAAGCATAAACCAAATTTTTTATTATTAATTTTTAATTTTTTTGGCTGCAGATATGAAAAAGTTCATATCGGATGCTATATCTATAAAGGGACTAGGTCCAAAAATGGGCCGATCCTGATCATGTTTGGTAAAGTCTCTTGTATTTTGCAAAAATATGTACAAACAAAATTTGAGAAGAATCAGTGCAATATTTTTGTTTTTTAATAGATTTAACTGAAGATCGGGAAGCAGCTCTATATGGGAAGCAGCTCAAAGGGATCATTTTTGGACTACTCATTAGTGGATGTAATGAACGCATACAAACCCAATTTGAGTAAGATCTATATGACAATTTGGATCTTATGGCAATTTATGTCGATTTCATATGGGTAATTTGTATGGGGGCTAGGTCTGAACATGGACCGATTCTCACCAATTTCAATAGCGTTCATCCCATGGCCGATAAAAGCTTATATACCAAATTTCATCAAAATAAATTCATATTTGCGACCTGCAGTTTGATTACAAGCTTTACATGGACACACAGACGGACGGACGGACGGACGGACGGACATTGTTAAATCAACTCAGAAAGTGATCGATCGGTATAATTAAAGATGGGTCTAGGTCAAATATTTTTGGTTGTTACAAACAGCAGCACAAAGTCATTATACCCAAACCACATAGTGGTATAGGGTATAAATACAACATCCAAAGTTATTGTTGTGTTTTCTTTAAACAAAGTAATACATAAAATTTTGTTTCGGTAAATCTACATTGTTTTTTATTTTTTTTATTAACAACAGGTAATTTAGCATTATTTGCTTTAGATGTTGGTGAATTTTTACTCCCATTATATTAACTCGTAGGTCTGCTTGTAGTCAAAATTTTGGATCGATTTTTAACCCTTTAGCGTGACCCAATCGATCCGAAGTTTTGCAGGCGTGCTCGTAGCGATAGCAAAAAAATATATAACGCCAAAACAATGGAAATTTAAAATTTTTCTACGAGAATTGATAAAAAAATTTATAAAGAGTTAGTTTTTATTATATTATTACCACAACGACAACAATACAACATTTAGAATAACAAAAAGAACAATACAGAAATATATACTTTTTTCAATTTTTTTATTTCTTCATTGATTTCTCGGAACCTATTAAACCGATTTTCATTATTTTTCAGACAAAAACCTCCTCATGATATTGATAAATCAATCTCACTAAAAACGAGGGCCCCAGTTATTCTATTGAGGGCGTGACAAGAACAACGTAGAAAAATCATATTATTCAAGACTTTTTTACCTCTTCATTCAATTCTCGGGGTCTAATCAACCAATTTGGACCACTTTAAATAACAAACTTCTCAGAATGTCAGTGAATCATTTTTTATGCAAACGAGCACCCTACCTGCCCGATTCAAGTTGTCATCGTGATTTCAACAGACGGACAGACGGACATCGCTATATAAACTCCGCTTGTTATAAGGATCACAAATATATATATTTTATGGGGTCCAGAATTTTTTTTATAATTATTATTACCGGAATGACAAACTTATATATACCCTCTGCTCACTGAGGTGGAGGGCATAAAAAATGAAAAACGAAAAATGAAAAACGAAAAATGAAAAATGTAAAACGAAATATTAAAAATGAAAAATAAAAAAAATTAGAATGAAAAATAAAAAATGAAAAATGAAAAACGAAATATTAAAAATGAAAAATAAAAAATGAAGAATAAATTATATGAAAAACTAAAAAAAAAAAATGAAAAATTAAAAAATTAAAAATGAGAAATAAAAAATGAAAAATGAAAAAAGAAAAAAAAATGAAAAATGAAAAACAAAAAATTTAATATTAAAAATAAAAAAATAAAAACAAGTAAGAGTGTTAAATTCGGCTGTGCCGAATCTTTGATACCCTCCACCTCGGTTTGTGGCAATACTATTAACATAGCTCATGGTAGTTGTGTTCTTGTTATTGTTAATATGTATGAATCACATTTTTTTTGTGGCTTTTTTTATGTTGTTGTATGTTCAACCACTAAACTATTACAAGAAAACACTAGGTTTCATGTTTTTTTTAGAGGTATCTATAAACTTTTGTTCATTTCTCAGCGCAGAGGCTCCCGATTTACTCCGATTTCAATACCAACCTGGTGGGAATTATGGCAAATAATTTTTTCGTAACCTGACCTAAGTAAATGCTTTTTTTTTTGAATGAGCGTGATTTCAACAGACACACGGACAGACGGACAGACGGACAGACGGACAGACGGACATCGCTATATCGACTCGAGCTGTGATAAGGATCAAGAATATATATACTTTATTGGGTCGGAAATTAGTTTTTCGATGCGTTACAAACGGAATGACAAACCTATATATACCCTCTGCCACTGAGATGTGGAGGGTATAATAAAAAAAGAAAAATAAAAAATTAAAAATGAAAAATGAAAAATTAAAAATAAAAAATTAAAAATGAAAAATAAAAAATTTAAAACAAAAAATGAAAAATAAAAAATGAAAAACGAAAAATTAAAAATGAAAAATAAAAAATTTAAAACAAAAAATGAAATATAAAAAATGAAAAACGAAATATTAAAAACGAAAAATTGAAAATAAAAAACTAAAAATAAAATATTAAAAATAAAAAATAAAAAGTGAAAAATAAAAAAAATAAAAAATGAAAAACGAAAAATAAAAAATGAAAAACGAAATATTAAAAATGAAAAATAAAAAAATTTAAAAATAAAAAATTAAGAATAAAATATATGAAAAATGTAAAAAAAAAAATTAAAAATGAAAAATAAAAAATGAAGAATAAAATATATGAAAAATTTGAAAAAAGAAATGAAAAATAAAAAATTAAAAGAAAAACTAAAAATAAAAAATTAAATATGAAAAATAAAAATTGAAAAATAAAAAATTAAAAATGAAAAACGAAAAATTAAAAATGAAAAACGAAATTTTAAAAAATGGCAAATAAAAAATGAAAAATAAAAAAAGAAAAAATAAAAAATGAAAATGAAAAACGAAACATTAAAAATTAATCGGTTGAAATAATAAATAGTTATTATTATTTTTATATTAGCAGGACCCCTGCAGTTAATTGCTGTAAGTGATACATAGATGACGCTTTGTGTTTGATTTTAAAAAAGTGTCATAAAAAAATCTTTAATTACTAGATGTTTACACATCTCCCCTGTGATCGGACTCACATGATTTTTTTTTAATAGAGTTAGGAAGAGTACAATAGAATCATTACAAACAAATTTTCTTAAAGTAGTATACACATATTTTTTTTTTTTCATTTGAAAATCGAAAATATTTTTTTCTCCAGTATTAATGCCATTGATGTATAAAAATAATAAAAAAATAAACTTTGTATAAATAAATTAAGAAATTATGACATGCTTACAAATTTCGCTTTGTGTAATAATTATTCAAAATCTCTAAAAATTATGTCACATTTAAAATTTATTACATTCTTTTATAGGTATATTCGTAAATCTTATTGTCTGCTTGTAGTTTTGGTTGTTCGTTTGTTCGATGCGGATTTTTATAACTGGACTTTCACCAACTTGCCGGCTAGCTAGAGCTCTGAAACTTTCAGTATTCACTTAGAGTAGATGATAACACATTACTTAAGAATTGTTGCCATGATAACTAACGATAGTTTTCCTTAGAACTTATTTTATAACATTTTTCTACTTCGTCTACTTCCTAAAAAATTCGTTATTTTAACGATAAAAAAGTTAGTGTTATGATAAACAAATTTATGGTTTTTTTAACACCAAAATATTAAAAACTTGCAAATTGTTTAAAAAATAAACAAGCATTTATAAATTAGACAGGAAATTATTTTCGAATGAAAACGGACTTCGTTGACAAATAGAAGATTTACTCTTTTTGTCAAAATCCCAATGCAATTAAATCGCAAAACTTCAAAATTCGAGCATAGCTGCATATCAAAAATATAATTTCATAAGAAATAATTAAACTAACATCTAAAAAAAATTTTATACAATGGGAGAAATAATTTTAAGACTAAAATATAAAATTTTTTGAAGTTCAAATAGAATTTACCGTTTATATAAATTGTTTTACAACCGTGTGCGATAACTAACATTTAAATCATTGATGCTAAATAATTTGCTTCTTCTTTTTTCTTTTTATTAAAAGTTATCTAAATGTGTACATGGAATTAATTATAGGACTGCGTGGAATTCAATAGTTAAAACAGAAAAAAAATAAAATGAAGACAAATATATTGATTTGTAGATAAGCCGATAAGTTATTAAAACAAATATTTAAAATTTTAAATACAAATTGTTATTTGATAACAAATACTTAATATAATCATTAATTTAATAAAGACGATTTCAAAATATGCCACGTGTTAAAGAGTTAACCACGGAAGAACAGTCTGATATTTCGTATTTTCGTTGTAAAGGATTGACAACTAAACAAAAGCATCTCTCGTTTAAAGAGATGTAAAAATGCAGTCAATAATTACTTAAATTCACGAGAAAATTACGGGAAGAAAAGGAGAACTGGAAGAAAGTCGGCATTAACAGACAGAAATATTCAAAAGCTTAGCTGTTAACCAAGGCCTTTCTTCAGGCAATATTGTTAATATCCTAAATTTAAATGTCACCAAGAGACGTGTTATATAAATTCTTCCACGCAGATAATAATCTGAAATAGACCAAACTTAGTCCCAACCCAAAGCTTACAATGCGCATGAGAATGCCAAATTTTCATTCGCAGAAAAATAGTTTAGGGAAGAGGAATGGGCCTCGGTTATATTTTCCGACGAAAGCAAAATTTAATCTAGACGGATTATAGAATTGCTGGCGTAATAAAAAATTAAAGAAAGATCAGAGAATGTCAAGAATGTGGGGGTTCACTTATCTGTCGCAGAAAGAACTCCTATATGTTTAAGAATTTACTCTGAAAAAATTACGTACTTATGATGATGATATAAATGATGGAGCTGTATACAGTTCCAATACAACTAAGACCTTGCTATTGTCTCAAAATATACCCGTGGTGAAATAGTCGGCCTGCAAAAATTTCAAAACTGGTACTAGGTAAGATTTTGCAAGTATTATTCTTATATTTAATGGAGTGCAAGATTGAGTCGCCCAAAGCGTCCGAAGCATACCATACGTTCTCCCTACCACAACGTTTACATGATTGTTCCAACTAAGTATGTGATTAAAAACAATACCCAGATTTTTTGATGAGGACACAATTTAAATTCTCTGATTGTTGAGAACAATATCAAAATCTAGATTATGACGTAGAGTTTTCTTGTGCATGATGAGACATTTGGACTTGAGGGGATTCAGACAAAGTCCATTAGCAGTTTCCCAGTTATAAATATTATTTAAATGATCATTAATTTTGCTACGTTTTCTCTGGAAGATATTAGTGGACTGCAAACATATACTTGGACGTCATCAGCGAACATGTGTACTTTATAATACTTTACATGATCTGGCAAGTCATTGGCGTACATTGAAAATAAAAGAGGGCCTAGAATTGAGCCTTGCGGAACACCTTTGGTCTCGAAAATTGGTTATTAAGGAAGACTGACTGAACACGGTTTACCAGGTAGGATTCAATAAGTTTCTTTGAACACTCGAAGAAATTAAAAAGCCGACTAAGTTTTGTTGAAAGTATTGAGTGCTCAACTATGTCGAAGGCTTTAGAATGATCAATAAGGACTAAAAAGCAAATATTTCCACCATCAATGCATTGACGAATATCATCTGTACAACTATGTTTTTCCCTAAAGCCTGATTGCTTTTGCGATATTAGCCCAAATCGTTTTAGATATTCGTTTATCTGTTTATGCATTATCTTCTCAAGAGCCTGAGAAAAGAATGGTAGTATTGATATAGGCTTAACCTCAGAGTTTGTCTTAGGCACAGAAATAAACTTTGCATGCTTCCATTGTGTTGGAAACACGCTGGTGGTAAGGATCGTATTATATATGTAAGTAACGTATGGTAAGAGGTAGGAAGGATAATTTTGATAAATTTAGGGTGCATGTTACCATATCCAATTGCATTTGATTTTATGGCTAAAAGACAGGTAAGTGCCTCATCATTGCTAACACATTGAAAATCAAATGGACTATCATTATCAGAAGTCACTAGGTTATTGATTGTATTGTGTGCAGGAGGTTGAAATTGAACAGAGGGTAAATTAGTAAAAGCTGAATTAAGTACATCAGGAGTGAGTTCGCAAGTTTTCCTATTACTAGTTCGGCCAATTCCAATTTCCCGAACAGTTTTCCATTTCCATTTGGTGTTAATTGCATTTTCAAAACGGTGGCCATAATATTCAGACTTTGATCTACGAATTCCACGAGTAACTTCTCTTCTAAGATTTCGATATTCTTCTTTAAGTTGAGGTAACTTAAATTTTTTCCAACGTGAAAACACATTATCTCTTTGACCAATCAGTTATTTAATATGTGATGTAAACCACGATCTTGTTACGGGAAGGAGGAGAGAGAAGGAGTAGCGTTTGTGGATATTTGACTTAAATTTTATTAGATTATAATTGTCAGGAAAGACCTTTGCGTTGAGGTTATTCCACATGCGGCTCGTTCGACTGATAAACGAATTCTCTCTGTATGCGTTGTGCGGTCAACTGGACAATAGACTACAAACGGATGTGATCTACTAGAGAAGCGGGTAGAGCGAACCGAATAAGTTCGCTAATCTCAGAAGAACATTTCCCATGGTAGTATCTATAGAACAGTGATACACAACCCACATTCCGACGATGTTCCAATGAATCAATAGAGTTGAATACCCTACTGCCATTGATGAGCACCAACGTCCTCCTTTGCACACGGTCCGGAAGCTGCAAAATAGACTTTGAAGCTCCTGCCCAAATATTGGAGTTGTATTCCCTTTTCGGTCGGATGTAAGTGGTATAGATTTGAATGAGATCAGAAGGAGTGAAGTAATTTTTACACTGTTTTAGAAAACCAAGACACTTGAATGCTTCTTTCGACACTTTAAAAACATGCTCGTTCCAACGAACATCGCATTGAATTCTCATGCCTAGAACATCAAGAGTATCCGATTCCTCAATACCTATACCACCCATATATACAGATGACATTACTGATTCCATGGCCCTATGGCTCACATGCAACATTGAGTCTTCAGCGGAATTTAATCTTGTCAAGTCTTTTCCAATGGGAAACAGTGCGAAAGCGTTAATATCTTAAAAAGTGCCATTGTCGAAGAATTAAATAAAATAAACCAAAATGATAAAAACAGTTTAAAAAATGTAATGCATCAACAGCTTCAGGAAGTTGCAATCAAATGTGGTTCTTCTTCTTCTTTATTTGCCCATTCGTCATACGAAAGTTGGCGATCAATACAATTACATTTAATTACATGTTATAAAACTAAAAATTTCATAAAATTTCATAACGTCCCCAGGATTTCGGCAAGCACTCCTCTATCTCTTGCCGCTCTCAGAAGATGTCCTACATCTCGGAATCCAGTCCACTCCTGAATATTTTAAATCCAAGCCATTTTTTTTTCTTCCTTTAGAAGGCTTTCCCTCTATTCTCGCCTTCGTGACGGTTTGTAACAATCTGTATTTTGGATTTCTCATAATATGTTTAACGTAGGCTGTTTTCCGATTTTTTATAGTTGTTATGAGCTCTCTAGTGCGATGCATTCTTCTCAGCACCTCGTTATTTGATATAAAATCGGTCCATGGTATTTTTAGTATTTGTCGATAAATCCACATTTCGAAGGATTCTAGCCTTTTCACATCTGTCGCTTTAATGGTCCATACTTCCATCGCGTACAGTAGTACTGACCATACATTTGCTTTGATAAACCGTATTTTCGTATCTAGTTTTGTATCATGACTCGTTAAAACTTTTTTGTATTTAAAAAATGAATCTCTTGCCATTTCTCTCCTTCGTCGTATTTCTTTTGATCCGTCTCATTGGTCATTGATCATTACTCCAAGATATTGAAAGTTATGAGCCCTTTCGATTGAAACGTTTTGTATTTTTAAGTTCCTTGTGCCGTAGTTATTTATTCTGCTCACAATCATATATTTGGTTTTTCGAATATTTATTTTCAAACCATATATTTCACTATATGTAACCAGTCTACTCATTAAATCTTGGAAGCCATATCTAATATTATTTGTATATATGCCACCTATAAGATACCCCTAGGTATGTTGTTCATGGATTCCTGGAAGATTCTCTTGGAATATATATTAAACAGTATTGAAATGCTTTCAGACAGCTCTCCGTTGACCTCAATTTGTGCAGATTGGTAGCAATAAAGACTTTTGATGCATCGGATTTCCTTGTCATCTATACCGATTGACATAAGGATGTCCATTAATTTGTCGTGTTGCATTGTGTCAAACGCTTTTTCGTAATCCACGAATCATAAAAAAAAAAATCCTTTTGTACATCTCTTCATTTTTGGTTTAATATCTGTAGAGAGAAAAGCGCTTCACGGGTACCCATTCCTTCTTTAAAGTCAAAGTGGGATTCCCCCATTTTCCTTTCACATTTTGAGTATATTCTCGAGTGAATTACTCTTAGGAATATTTTCAGGGCGTGGGTCATTAGTCTGTAGTCATTACAAGATTTTGCGAAGTCTTTCTTGGGTATGGTTATAAATGTGGATTTTAGCCAGTCTTGCGGATATTTTCCTGTATCATAAATTTGGTTAAACAACTTTGCTAGTAGGTCAATATTATCCGTATCTATCAGTTCTAGTACTTCAGAAGGAATCTCGTCAGGGCCAGTGGATTTTTTTTATCTTTAAGTGATATTATGACGGATTCTATTACGTGTTTCGTTATCGAAGTGCCTGTAAGTGACAAATCTATTTGTGTATCAAAAACTGTACGACAGCTGTTGGAAAAAAACTTGTTCTACATATATTCTTTCCAAATACTTTTTTTCCACAATTTCAAATACAGCTGCATTGTTATTGTTATATAAAATACTAGTTCCTTTCTTTCTGTATATTCCGTCGACTTCTTTGGTTCCGTCAAACATTATTAGCATTTAAAAAATATATATATTTGTTCTACTTTATGTATTTATGAAAAACTAGCAGAGCCCAGCCCTCGAAATTCGAGTGCAAATTTTAGGAAATGTTATGTTTTCATTTAATAAATACTTTTATACCTAAAGGTATGCTAATCAATTTTAGCTAATTCAAAATTCAACACAGGGCTTTTGATATTTATAATAAACACACAGTATGTGTTTTATGTATGTTTTATGTATGTGTTCCGGACGGTGCAAATCTGTAAATCTGGTCATTGGTCATGCAGTGATATTTCGGAAATATGGAAATAAATTCAATCGTCCAACTGACGCCATAATGCTGAGCGCGGTGACGATACGACTCTAATTTTCATGAATAGCGCAAAAAAAACAGGATATTTTCTGTTATTTAACGTTTGTGTTTTAAAAAATTCCCAGTCCTTTCCTAAGAATTTTTTGTGTTCATGTAGCATTTTCGTTAAAATTATTTAATGCGGCATTTAAATTATTTTCAAATATTTTTCATATTGGGACATTGGCATCAATAACACTATCAACTTCTTATATTTCATTAAGACGATTACGTTATATTTTGGCAGCACATGGAAATAAATTATTATCATTTGAGAATTCCTGAATCCTGTGCTCAGAAGATTATTTCATATTTTTGAAATCCTTTTGGGAAACTATTTTTCGATAATATTCTCGAGAAATCTTATTTGGAATGTTACATATTTGCTTTTGTAATTAAAAACCATTGTTTTTACGAACGAAATATTTAGGATTTACTCGTATTGTCAGTGGCGAAATATTAACATATTAGTTATGAAAATAAACATAAATCAGTAACAATCTCCAAAGGAAGCGTTTTATTGGCCTTTAAACAAAAACGATGATAAACCAAAAAATGAAAAATGACAAAATGTGAGAACAAAACGTTGTCGACAATAACAAAAAAAAAAAAAAAATCATAAATTCATTAGTTTTAGCTTGTTCTTTCCTCACAGTAAATCTGAAGTATTTACATACATTGTTTTATTGTTGTTGTTGTTGTCAATTTATTTTATTTTTTTTTTTTTGATGGTAGGGTATTTATGTGTAGCAACATTAAAAACTACATTTCAGTGTTTGATGTCAGTTTATAAAACGACCCAAAATCGCATTAGAGGATGAACGACAAACGGGATCAAAAAGTATAAATGACTAGGACACTCCCATATTTAGCACATTAAAAACAGTTGCGCGTGTAAATGTTGTACATGTGACACAATTACAGCATATATATAGCATAGTGACAAAAACACTCACATACACACACACACAGGAATAAAAACCCTAAATAAAAAAATTAAATGCATCCAATGAATACAAATTTAATAAAGACATTTAGACATTAGACAAAAGAAAGAAACGCACACACATACACAGGCAGAAAACTTCATCAAAAACAAACAGGGTGATTGTCAGGCAAACCAATCTCGAACATGGGATAAATTAAATCAATTTAACTGAACTGAAATGGAGAACGGAATATTTTATTTGCTTTGCCAATTATGGATAATTTAGTTAAGGTATCTTTTACTTATTTGGTGAACTTAGCTGTTTTAACCCCATAACGTATAAACCAGACCAAAAAATTAAAAATTATAACTTATTTATTATAATAACTAACTTCACCTTTTTGTAGGAAATGATGTCGTCTAAGAGAGCCATTTGGAAAATGAATCTCAAATATTCTGCTCAAAAAAAAAAAAAAAAAAAAGAATCAAATAAAATTTAAAATTGTTTAAATTATTTTTGATCACGAATAAATACTAAATATACACTTTTAAAAAATTAAGTACGATTTACGATTTACGATGTCAATAGTTTGAGTGCTATCCCCTCCTGCACTGCGATCAAGTAGATCTATTGTGCACCCTCTTTCAGTATTGTTACCTTTCCTGTTTATCCTAATCCATTACAGTGTTTAGGAACTTGATGATGTCCTTCACCGCCAATGATTTGGATGTTTCCTCCCTGATTTCAGATTCGCCAAATATTTCGTACCTTGCATATGTTAACGCTGGACATTTTATCAGTATATGTTCCATGGTTTCATCGTCTTCCAGGCAGTATCTGCACGTTTTATCTTCTGCTAAATGCATTCTACATAGGATGTAGTGCCCTGTGAGTGCCCCACAGAGGAGTTAAGATTGGATCTGTTCAATATTAAGGCATCCCTGCTCCTTTTTTCCGATTTGGTGCAATAATTTTTTCGAGAATTTTTTCTACTCACTCATCTTTAATTCATCAGTCGATGTTCTCGGTTATGTCTCCGTTCATCTCATTTCGTTCATACCCACTATAACCTGATACCCATATAAGCGTCACCCTATTATGTTCAGCTAGCTTATTTAGGGCCCTATGGCTTTCGAGTATGGATTTATGGGGATATATTGATTTGTCCAGTGCTTTTAAGACAGCCTGGATATCTGACATTAGATTTATTTATGTCCTTGTAAGGTATCTTTCTATTAGTTCAGCAGTAGCTGTATAGAGTGCGTATAGTTCTGCTGTAAATATTGTGGATTCATTACATAGGGGGATGTGGAGTTTGCATCTCGGTCCGTACACCTCTGCTCCTACTCCTTCCGTTGTTTTGGATCCGTCAGTGTACCACTTCTGGGCGTCTCCATGTAACCATGTGGGGTTAGATTCCCAATGGAATCTGCTCGGGATATGAACAGTAGGTTTTTTGAAGATCCAGTACAGGATCTATAAGATCGCTATATACAGTCATATCTTTGATATTTTTGGACCTTCAAGTGTCCTATATGATTGCCTTCCTTAAATTTATATAGTCTATGAAGGTTTATAGCTTCTTTCAAGGTTCTCCTTGAATTGATATGTGCAGCGTTGTGAGATTTAAGATAACCTCTATAGCTGCCATAAGAGTGGTTCTCATTGCTCCTGTGATGTTCAAACATGCTGATCTCTGTACCTTGGATAATTTTGTCTTTTACCACCATACTATTGAGCCATATAAAATACCCGGAAGGATCATTTGCTTGTAGATCCACAATGACATTTTATGATTTAGACCCCACGATTTGCCTCGGAGTTGCTTGCTAGCCCATATTGACTTTATAGCCTTATTTATTATATAATCTAAGTGAGGGTTCCAGGTAAGCATTCTATCAGGTATGATACCCAGATATTTTACCTCTTCCTTGAGTTGAACCTTCGTGTTCCTTATGTGAAGTGTGGGCATGTATAAATTCCTTCTTGTAGGAACTGGGATAATTATGGTTTTGTTAGGATTTATGGAAAGTCCCTCATCTTCGTACCATTCCCATGTAAGCCTAAGTGGATTTTGCATTTGTTCCCCAATTATATGGTCATATGTTCCACCTACAAATGCGGTAATGTCATCCGCATAACCTACAGCAAGATTGACCTTAGTAATGGGGAATAAAAAAAAATTAAGTAATTACATCGTTTAATTTTAAAGATATAGCAAAGCTAAGCCCAAAATGTATCACCGTACCGGAAGATTTTACAATTTTTGCAAATGGCTCAACATGGATTTCAGCAAAAATTTCCCGGCCGCCCTACGCCAACAAGTCAGATGACAGTAACATTTCTCATTCATTCTCCTTGAATTATAAGCCAAGCCTTTTTGAGGTTGGGGTAAAAGGCTGACAATGATTGACATACTCAATCGAGACCTGATAACAATCTTGGAGTGGGGTAAAACGGTTATAGTTAATTTTAATGCGTTAATTTTAATTTTGCTGACCCGCAAGACCTTGGATTAAACAATGTCATCTGTATAAGATGGTATAGGTATTGAGGAATCGGATACTCTTGATGTTTTTGGCATGAGAATTCAATGCGATATCCGTTGGAAGGAACATGTTTTTAAAGTGTGGAAAGAAGCACTCAAGTGTCTTAGTTTTCTAGAACGGTGAAAATATTACTTCAATCCTTCTGATCTCCTTAAATCTATACTACTACATCCGGCCAAAAATGGAGTACACCTCCATGTATGGACAGATGCTTCAAAGTCTATTTTGAAGCCACTGGACCTTGTAAAAAGGAGCGCGTTGATGCTCATTAATGACAGTAGGATAGCCAACTATATTGGCGCCTTTGAAGATCATCGGAATTTGGGGTTTGTAACATTTTTCTAAAGACACTATCATGGGAAATGTTCCGAGTTTCGGTTCGCTCTACCTGCTTCTCTAGTGGATCACATGCCTTTGTAGTCTATTGACCAGTTGACTGTACAACGCATTACAGAGAACATTCGCTTACCAGTCGATCTAGCCATATGTGAAATGAACTGCTCACACAAGTTCTCCTGAAACTTATAATCTAATAAAATTTAAGTCAAATAATCACAAACACTACTCCCTCTTTCCTGCTTCCCATAACGTATTTTCTTGAAAGTAATGGAATGCATTGCATTTGTAAAGGTATATCCTGATTCTCACTTCGGAGAATACCTCATAGTTGGAGGTTTCGACGTGAATATCGCCACTGTGGCTGAAGATGTTGCGTATGAGCTGTTAAAGTCGACAAGACCACGTTCCACAAATTTGATTTTTCCCGTTAGTCTCTGCAGGGCAATTCGTTGGAAGTCTTTATTATGTTCGGTTCAAAGTGCTGACAGTCCATTAACTACCATTTGCATATCATCAGGAATGCGTTTCCTTGCTTAATGTCATGTTTTGGTGATTTAAAGCGGCCGGCAAGATCGCTCGATTTGAGCGCATCAAAATTCTTTGCGATTTTTTTGAAGGCCTGGGAAGTTCTCACTGTGGAAGCTCTCAACGACAAGATTTGACAACAGTGTGATAACTTACCGCCCAAAGATCTCGGAAAGATGATTGAAAATGTGATAAAAACTAGCCAAATGATCGTCAACAATGGCGACGCCTACTTGACCGATATCATCTTTAAAACTACTGGAAAAACCCTTTAAAGGTCCAATTAAAAATATTAAAATATAATAAAATTATATCGTTTCATTTTCAAGATACAGCCAAACAACATCAGGAGAGTGATTTTGGATCACCTTGTATAATAATTTAATAACTTAAATTCATATGAAATATTCAGCTAAATTCGTAGTCAATAGAGGGTTAATTAGGACTTTTCGTTAGCAGTTGTTGATTCTGTTTGTGCGTGTGTGTGTGTGTATATGCGATCCTCCACTAATGTGTGTGTATGTTAAAGTGAGCGCGTTTTTAGACATTCAGGCACCCTTTTTTTTATTCATCATCGTTCTCAGCCTTTGTTCAATATTTAGATATCAAACTGTCGTCGCAGCCATTTCGCCATTATTTCAATTGCGAACCGCATTTAACAATCACTTCATTTGTGTATGTGTATTAGCTGTGTCATATGCTAGATGCTCTGTTTTATTATTTAATGTTAATGTTTTTTTTTTTGTTTTTTGTTTTTCATTACTTCCTTGTTTTTGGTGGAAAACGATAATGTGGATGATGCCTGCTGCCGTGTTTACGTCTGTTTATAATACAAAATCAGTTACGCTTGCACCCTAGACCGTGTGTCTGTGTGGATGCATGGATGGATGGATGGATGAATGGCTGTATGAAGGGATTGAGATGAAGTGGCAGCGGTATGGGGATGTTTATAATAATATGCTACAATTTGTTATACTTATTTGTCGCGAATTCGAACAGTGTTTTATAGTGGAAGAACGCTTGATGAAATTTTAAATAATTAAAGATTTATGAAAATTTTTACCTTGATCTGAACCAGTGTTGCCAATAGTAGGGAAAAATCCCTACAAATAGGTTTTTCATCATAAAAAATGGTAGCGTAGGGAAAAAGGGTCAGATTTTGTTATTCGATCAAAATGTAGGTACTTTCAGTAGGTACTTTTATATTTAACGTTTTAGCAAAGATCTCTCTATATTTTAAGTGGCAACACTTAAATGTGTTCAATAATCGTTCTGGTACAATATATTAGAGTAGTATTATAGTAGTAGTAGTCACGGTTTTTCCTTTTAAATTGGTACAAAAAAATTCTATGGAAAGTTGAACAATCGTCTTTAAATCAAAAACAAATTCTTTGGTAAATTGAGCAACAATTTAAGTAAGCTACAGTATAATTTTGTAATTACGCAATGAGACTTTTTTATTTTCTTTATTTAATTGTCCAACAAAGAAAAAAAAAATATCGCAAGCAAAAGATCTGTCAAGGCTGGTTGGAGGAGAAGGAGGTGAAAGGTTGGTTAGAAGAAATAATAATAACAAAGTTGGCGATCTTGCAAAAATTTTAAAATTCGACTTTCGTATTTTTGCTGAGCATAATGTAGCACTGCATGTTATGGACCATTTGTTACCACTTTTGAAAGAAATAGTACCTGATTCAATTATTATTAAGAAAACTAAATTAGGTGGAACCAAATGTACCAAAATTATTCAAAACGTTGGCTGAAGAACAATGATTTTAATTGGTTAAAAAGTTGCAACATAGAAAATTTTCTGTGCTTGTTGATGATTTGTGACTTTTTTTTAAATTCATTAAAGCATTAAATTCCAAGCAAAAAACCTTTGAGTCTGGTACATCATTCGGAATCAATTAAAACATTTTTAAAATTGAACCACAATTCCATTAGAAAATCTGAACTAAAACCGAATTATTTAGTTCGATCTACACGTATTTCGCTGAAAATTAAAGAAGCGTTTGTCGGCACCGAATGCGAAGAGCTTTCAGAGACTTTTGCAGAATATAACGTAAATCAAATTAAAAAGCACTGTCTGCAATTTTACTTAACGGCTTTAGAAGAAATTCGAAAAAGACTTCCGATGAAAACAGAAAGTATCTTCAAAGAAATTGATGTTCTAAATCCTAGTGCTGCTTTTGGAGAAAATAAAGTCGAATTTAAGTTTTATATTATGTGTAAAAAGTGTCAACTCCATAATATTAATAGGTATGGCGATTTTTTGTGACCGATGGTTTGTTAAACACTTTTATACCGATTTTGACCAAACGTATATTATTTGAAAGGTATTTCTTTTTAGCTGGCCAACAGACTTACAGATTTTTAAATTTTTGATTTGTTTTTGAGTAAAATGAATTTAAAGTTGTTACTAACACATACATAAAATCATAAATTTGTTAATGTGTTTGTAAAAAAAATTTGTTTGTTTTCTTCATTCAGATAACCAATAAATAATAATATTTGAATTGAATTGTGAATTAAATGAAAAAGTAAAATTTCCTACAATTTGCACTTGAATTACGAGGATTGGAATCTTGTGAAATAAATGTTCTTGCCCATGAATGCCGAACATTTTTCAATAGATGAAATGAATATGTTAAAAACTTTGATATCGTTCGACCATGGCCTAAAATAATTTAAATGAGAAACTTTAATGATGAATTCATAGTGTCAAATTTTTCAAAATTAGTAAAAATATTATTTTCACAGTCTCACTCAAACGCAGATGCTGAGAGAGTTTTCTCTACGCAGACACACCGACAAAAAGAAATAAACTGAGTCATATAATTTTTTAAAATGCCAAAATATAGACTGCATCAAATTTTAATTAAAGCCGGCACATTAAAAAAAATGTGCATCAACAATCTCTAAGAGTGATTAGTTTAATTTGTAATATGTTTCTTCATTAAATTTTCTGATTATTTTAACTTTAACATTCAATCAATGTACAAAAGGAGATTAAATCCTTTTTTCTTATAGAAAAGTTTTTTTTTTTAAATTTTAGCAGTTAAAAACGTAGATAGAAATGCAGGGATAGAAATGTAGGGGAAAAAGGTGTATTTTTTTAGATGCGTAGGTTTTAAAAACTTAAAAAGTTGGCAACACTGATCTCAACTGAAGTTGCTTTACTGTTGGCCATTTTATTCTGCGTCTTAAATATTATTGTAGTTATTTATAGAGCCCACGGTCGAGCTACTCGAGTTACTCGAATAGCTACTCGAGCTGAACGAGCAATTGCGTATTGTTTAATTACAAATGTCAACAAAGCTGAAGAAATCGTCGCAAGACAGATTAAATTTAGTGCAGAAAGTGGAGATTTAAAGAAAAATTGATCAAGGCATTCATGAAAAAAAAAAAATTCTCGAGGCTGTTGCGAACTCTATGAAAAAGCACACAAGAATACACTACATAAAGCGGAGGTTACTAATCTTGAGGTAAACTTGTATAAATTGTTCTTGAAACAACGAAAAGCAAGAACTAAGCACGACTTCGCTATACTGCACCTTGGAAAAGATTTTAATGCCAGTGATGGATGCTCCGCAAATTTTAAGAAACGACACGGTATTCGCAATCTTAAAATTTGTGGGGAAATCCTTTCTGGCGATACGTCGGATGTAACACCTTTCATTCATAATTTACTAGCAAAAATTGATGAAATGGGTATCTCCAACTCGCAACTATATAACGCAGATAAATTTGGACTATGTTACGGGATAAAATGTTTTTTACAGCAAACGAAAACTTTCAAAGGAAAGAATCACATTTTTGTTCTGTGCAAACGGAGATGGTTCGCACAAGTTGAAGCCGTTGGTGATGGGTAAATCTGGGGCAATTCCACGTTGGGCAATTCCATAAAAATGTCAACTTTTATGAAAAAAAATATTTTTTCATTCTTATGAAGTAAGTTTAAAAATATATTAAAATACGTTCTAAGTTACATAATGTAATTCCTTACAAGCATTCTAAATAATAAAATAAATATAAAATTTATTTGTTTACTCAATTTTCTTTTAATACTGTTTAAGAAGCTTTAGTCATTCCGTCACAGTCATTCCGTCACGTCAAATGACAGTTAATAAATTCGATACTATTACAGGCCAGTTGCTCTAAATTATAATTTTATATTGCTTATATATCATATGTAAAATATGCATTAGTTTAAAATCTGACTTGCTTCTTAATTTACAAAAGTTCCCAGGTCTTAATACCAGGACATAGTCATAGTAGCAAAAATGTCATTCCGTCACACAATGAGAAATTACTTAAAAATAAAAGAATAAAATAGTGTAAAAATTGTTTCTGAGTTTTTTGAAATCTCTTAATCATTAGCAATCATTTTCAAACTGAAGAATGAATTTTCAATTCAAAATAGCTTTGTAGAATAGCCTTAACTTCAATTCTACAGCTCAAAATGTCATTCCGTCACATATGGAATTGCCCCGTTGCTTTAAGGAATTCGAAAACCCATTGGAATACGTCAATTCGAAGAAATCGTGGATGAATTCACAGTTATTACCTGCTCGCTTATCATGCGGGGGTCGTGGGTTCGACTTCCACCAGAGGCTTTGGCTTGTCGCTACGAAACCTAGCCAAATCCGGCTTATCCCTGGACCCAAAAATTAGAATCTGCTTCGCGGAACTAGGCTTAAAAAAAATATATATATTATTATTATTATTATATTGTTTTATTGAATTGCTATCACAACAAGAACAAATCTTATAAATTACAGTGATAGCAAGTAACATTTGTAATATTAACATTGAGTTACAGTAAATTTCGAGTTTAATAAAAAATAAAGTAAATTTATCATAAAAATTAACACAATAATGAACATAATAAACTTGACATTTAACATAGATTCAAACAAAAAATTTTTTAGGTTCTTTTTTGAAAAGTAATGCGTTGTACTTGGATATATGATGGTAAATTGTTCCAAAGACACGTGGTGTAGTTGAAAAATTGTCTTGTAGACATTAGGTATTTGTATTTCTGTGATATCAAATTTCTTCCACGAGGCGATTGTGCAAAAATAATTTTGTTAAAAAGATATTCTGGGTTCTTCAGATAAATAATCTTATGCATCATTAAAAGGCTTTTATATTTTAGAAAATCTTTAAAACTTGTATTATGTAACTGGTATGAATATGATGATATACTAACTCGTCTACCTCTGTTGAAAACGTATCTGGCTATATTATTATATGTGACCTCGAAGCGATTAAAGTCAATAGTGTCGCAATTTGCAAATATTTCACACCCGTACAGTAGAGCTAGTATTAAATAGGTTTTTGCCAAAAGCATTCTTATTTCAAACGGCGTCGATGATTGCACAGCCCACAAGTTTCTCAACATCCCATGAACTTTACCAGCTGATATATTTATATGGTTAGACCAAGAAAGTTCAGCATTAAATGTAATTCCCAAGTTCGATGATGATGATTATTCTGTTCCCCCACGATGTTGAAGCATGTTCAAGTATGTTGAACATTAGTCGAGTGCGTTCCGCCAGAAAAATGTAAAGCTAAAGAGAGAGACATTTGCAGTTTCTCACCACAACTCACCATGCTTGAACAGCGTGAACTTTGCTAGAACAAATTTGTGTAAGTAAGTTTCAACCATTTACGAAAAGTGACAGTTGTTTTCATTCGTTGTTTTGGTTTTTTGATTTTTGTCAAAAAGAATAACATTTTGGTAAAAATAAGTAGAATGGAAAAATTAGTTTTATATGAAAATTTATTGGAATCAAGCAGTGATTCAAATGAAGAATTAATTATGAATCATGGTTTTTGCTTCAAGTCGTTCCGCCAGAAAAATAGCAAATGAGAGCGAAGAGCGTAAATATGAAATTACTCAATGCTTGAGTTTTGCTAGACTTTTAAAAGATATTGTTCTGGCGGAACAGACCTATTGTAACAATACTTTTACCACCTAACGTAACAGCGATTTTGCAGGCCATGGTTAAAAATCCAATAATATTGGTCAAGTTAGGATATCGAAGTAAATTGTTACGCAACATTGTCTCACAAGAAAAGATTTCGATTGAAAATGTTTTTAAGGAACATACAATTTGTGATGCTATTTTGCATCTAAAGTCCGGGTGGGATGAATTGCCCCAAGCTGTTCTTATAACATTAAAAAGAGGGATGATGATCAATACGATAGTGAACACGATATTCCATTGTTAGGATTGAGAAGTACAATTGTTGAGTTGATGGTGGGTGATAATGTTAACATCAGCATTGACGACATTGAAAATTGGAACAGAGATCAAATTAGATTAACGATGATTTCGAAGTGTCCAATAATGATAATGATGGGTCAATTATCGAGCAAGATATTCAACAATCAAAAATGAGCTTCACGAAAGCAGTTGAAACCATCAATATCTTGATAAAATGGTTTGAAAATAATAACGATGCAAATCAGATCGGTACAAATTAATTTTAAGTTTCATTTTTGTAATGAGGATTCAAGTCTTTGAAATAAATTTAGCGTGCTATTTCCGAAAAATGTATTTTTTTTATTGTAACTTTTTTCGATTTTGAAATTCGCTTAGAAAAGTTAATAGTTCGAAAAAGTTAACTACCCTTGGGACATTTTGGTTAAGTTTTTGGAGATTCTACAGTATATACCTTTTGGAATTGTACAAGTACCAGCAATGTCATCTTTATCGGACTGTCCTACTGTCGTGGGCAAACTACTACTCGTAATGTTTGAAAATATAACCTTCGTATAAAATGTGCAATCACACGTGTAGAAAACTATTAGTTTTTCAATATGAACTAGAAGATTCCAGCGGTCGAAATTCGAGTGCAATTTGTAGGCAGCTTTATTTTTCAATTTAGCCAATTCACAAACCAACACTTTTATGGTTTATTATTATTGTGAATGAAGATAACAAACTCATTAACAAACACATTAACAAATTTAATAAAATTTAATTTAATATGTATATTTTTATGTATGTGTTAGTAGCAACTTTAAATGCAATTTACTCAAAATAAAGGAAAAAATATAAAAATCTTTAAATCTGCAAAACGGCTAAAAAGAAATACCTTTCAAATAATATACGTTTGGTCAAAATCGGGATAAAGCGGTAGAACAAAACATCGGTCACAAGAAATCGAATAATATGGTTTTAAATTTTCAAACTTTCCAACAAAAATATTGGCGTGTGGGAACAACTTTTCGAAAAAGATTAGAAATTTAAAAAATAAAGAAATAAAAATAAAATGTACACTGTCTACAAAGGACTATATTCGTAGATTCCTCATTAAAAATTGTAAACAATTCTGCCCAAATTTAAAGCGTCAGTATAGCACTACCCGACTGATATTTACCACTTTCTATACCAATATGTGAATATATGCTCTAACTTGAAGTTTGGGGGTATTTTCTTTCAAATTTTAAAGTATTTCGCCAATTTTTGAAGCTTGGAGGAGCAACTAATTAACAAAGACTATATAAAATGAAAATTTCCAAAAAAAAAAAAATATATTATTATTAGAAATTCAGCCATTTCGATTAAAATTTAGGTCTGGGCGAACAACTAACTAATGTATGAAATTTTTTTTTTTAAGTTTGTTGTAAATTTACGGAAAATTTTTATAAACGACTTGGTTATAATTTTTACTATTTGTAGTTACAAATATACGGACATAAATTCCTTTAAATTTTAACGCAATCCGGTAATTATTGTACTGTTGGCAAACTACTAATCGAAAAAGCTCGACTACTTTCCATTTGAAAATATACACTCCATTGAACTTTGGCATGAATTTACAAAACATTTTTGAGGGACACTTCATAGAAATTCATACTTTTTAAAGTCTATTAAATTATAAGGATACTAAGTACTTCAAATTTCAAAGAAATCCATGCAAAATTGTGGCTTGAGCGAACTACTACTCGGAAGAGATCAGACATTTTCCATATAAAAGTGTGAAAATTTACTCTTATTTCATGTTTGAGATAATTTTACAAAAAATTTTTCATAACGGCTTTGTTAAAAATATATTTTTTAGAGTTGCAGATATAAGGTCAGTATATATTTTAAATTTCAAACTATTCCGACAATAATTGTGGGGCGGGCGAACTACTACTCGATAAAGCTCGACCACATTCTATACAAAAGCATGAAATTATTCACTCCATGGAAGATTTACATCATTTTAGGAAAAATTACTTATTTAATAACAAATTCTAGCGCAATATTAAACTTGATTTCAAAGTTACTTAATTTTAAATTGAATAAAAGTTAGACAACAGATATATTGATTGAACACTAAGTTCTACCCAAAATCGAATCAGACAAATTATCTGAGTCTGGCCGCCTATATACTTATTTTTAAATGAAAATTTGTTATAAATCGATTTAACACGATCACTATTTAATGATATTAATGAAATTAGAGCAAAAAACTCTCGATATAAGCATTTTAGGACCTAAGACCCCTTCCCGAAATACATTAACAACTTTCGAAATACAACTTCGCTTTACTCTGTTCACTCCACTGTTCCATGTTTACTATACTAATTGTACATGTTGTACATACAATGAACAATAGTGAAAACAACAACAGCACCATGTCCTGGATGCTTGTTTTGTAAACTATTTATGCAAGGTTTACGAGTACAATACAAAACAACACGGTGAGATTTGTTTCTTCTCAATTACTTACTCACCCTTAATGTTGTGCGTTTTCTTTTTGTGTCGAATTTGTTATGGCCCACTATAAAATGTGAATAAGTATATGAAAATATTTGTCACATATTTGCACCCTAATTCGATTACATACCATCTACTGAAACATGTGATATGTATTGTACGTACAAATAAATACTTGTGAAAATGTATGTAAATAAAAACATTATTTTTAAGCTACACTGAAAATATATTTTAGATGTTGGAAGTATATAGTAAATATAATATTTTTAATATATTTTTGGAAAACAATAGTTACAGGAGCAGTCAAAATATGGGAATCGCTTCTGTAGGACAATATTGTTATTATGTATAATATTAATAAGTTAGGCGATTTCTGGTGACCGACATAAAAATTGTAGTTAATAACTAATTTTGACAAAACATACCTCATTTGAAAGGTATTTCTTTTTAGCTATCCACCAGATCTGCAGATTTGCCCTGTCTGGAACATTTTTTTTTTTTTTGAGAAACGCTCGTTTAAAGTTGCTACTAACACATACATAAAACACATACTGTGTGTGCGTTTATTATAAATATCAAAAGCCCTGTGTTGAATTGTGAATTGGTTAAAATTTATTAGCATACCTTTAGGCTCCTTTGAAATTATTTATAAACAAACCCATTTCTGTGTGTTCAACAAATTTTTATAATGAAATTTAATGAAATATATTTAAAAAATGTTGAATTGTGAATCGGCTAAAATTGATAAGCATACCTTTAGGCTATTTCAAATTATTTTTTAACAAACCCATTTATATTACATCTGTGTGTTCAACACATTTTTATAATGAAATTTAGTGAATTTTATTTAAATAGTGTTGAGTTGTGAATTTGCTAAAATTTATTAGCATACCTTTAGGCTCTTATAAAATTATTTATTAAATGAGAAAATTAAATTTCCTAGAATTCGCGCTCTAATTGCGAGGGCTGGGCTCTGCTAGTATATTATTATTATCTCACATTTTTTTAAACCATAAATAGTTTTATGAAACATTTATTCAAATGGTAGAATATTTTGAAAACAATATTTAACTTGTTTAAGAAATATCAATTATTTTAATGATAAAATTTACTAAATTTTAGGAAATTGGTACCATCTCTATTTAAAAGTACAAAAATACTAAAAATGAGGTAAGTCTACTTAAATAAGGTAAAACAAGTAAGAGTGTTAAATTCGTCTGTGCCGAATTTTTTGATACCCTCCACCTTAGTCTTATACTCTATATTACACCCAATGTTGAGTACGGCTACCACTTTTAAACTTTTGCCGATACTGAAACATTAATTTCGAATACCAAAATTCAATTGATTGTTGGCTAAAAAGTATTATTATTAAAAATAAGCTAATTTTAAAAAATTTTTATCTGAATTATTTTTTATTTTTATCTGCATTACATTTAATACAAAAAAAAAAAAAAAAATATATATATATATATATATATATATATATATATATATAATAACAGGTAAGAAACTAAATATAGAAACTTATACTTTTAATATTTAATTCTTAATTTTTAATTTTTAAGTTTTAATATTTAGGTTTTAATTATTAATTTTAAATTTTTCATTTTCCATTTTCTATTATTAATTTTTCATCTTTCATTACTCATTTTTCATTCTTAATTTTTCAGTTTCCATTTTTCAGTTTTCAATTTTCATTTTTAATTTTTCATTTTTCATTTTTCAATGTTCATTTTCCATTTTTCAATTTTCCTTTTTTATTTTTATTTTCCATTTTTAATTTTTCATATTTTATTTTCCATTTTCCATTTCTAATTTTTAATTTTTCATTTTTCAATTTTAATTTCACATTTTTCATTTTTAAATTTTCATTATTCATTTTCCACTTTCCATTTTTAATTTTTCAATTTTCATTTTCCATTCTTAATTTTTTATTTTTCAATTCTCATTTTCCATTTTTCAATTTTCATTTTCCATTTTCCATTTTTAATTTTTAATTTTTAATTTTTGAATTTTTAATTTTTAATTTTTAATTTTTAATTTTTAATTTTTAATTTTTAATTTTTGATTTCTAATTTTTAATTTTTAATTTTTAATTTTTTAATATTAATTTTTAATTTTTTATTTTTAATTTTTAGTTTTTAATTTTTAAATTTTTTTTTTAGTCTTTAATTTTTTATTTTTAATTTTAAATTATTAATTTTTATTTTTTATTTTTAATTTTTAATTTTTAATTTTTAATTTTTAATTTTTAATTTTTAATTTTTAATTTTTAATTTTTAATTTTTAATTTTTAATTTTTAATTTTTAATTTTTAATTTTTAATTTTTAATTTTTAATTTTTAATTTTTAATTTTTAATTTTTAATTTTTAATTTTTAATTTTTAATTTTTAATTTTTAATTTTTAATTTTTAATTTTTAATTTTTAATTTTTAATTTTTAATTTTTAATTTCTAATTTTTAATTTTTAATTTTTAATTTTTAATTTTTAATTTTTAATTTTTAATTTTTAATTTTTAATTTTTAATTTTTAATTTTTAATTTTTAATTTTTAATTTTTAATTTTTAATTTTTAATTTTTAATTTTTAATTTTTAATTTTTAATTTTTAATTTTTAATTTTTAATTTTTAATTTTTAATTTTTAATTTTTAATTTTTAATTTTTAATTTTTAATTTTTAATTTTTAATTTTTAATTTTTAATTTTTAATTTTTAATTTTTAATTTTTAATTTTTAATTTTTAATTTTTAATTTTTAATTTTTAATTTTTAATTTTTAATTTTTAATTTTTAATTTTTAATTTTTAATTTTTAATTTTTAATTTTTAATTTTTAATTTTTAATTTTTAATTTTTAATTTTTAATTTTTAATTTTTAATTTTTAATTTTTAATTTTTAATTTTTAATTTTTAATTTTTAATTTTTAATTTTTAATTTTTAATTTTTAATTTTTAATTTTTAATTTTTAATTTTTAATTTTTAATTTTTAATTTTTAATTTTTAATTTTTAATTTTTAATTTTTAATTTTTAATTTTTAATTTTTAATTTTAAATTTTTAATTTTTAATTTTTAATTTTTAATTTTTAATTTTTAATTTTTAATTTTTAATTTTTAATTTTTAATTTTTAATTTTTAATTTTTAGTTTTTAATTTTTAATTTTTAATTTTTAATTTTTAATTTTTAATTTTTAATTTTTAATTTTTAATTTTTAATTTTTAATTTTTAATTTTTAATTTTTAATTTTTAATTTTTAATTTTTAATTTTTAATTTTTAATTTTTAATTTTTAATTTTTAATTTTTAATTTTTAATTTTTAATTTTTAATTTTTAATTTTTAATTTTTAATTTTTAATTTTTAATTTTTAATTTTTAATTTTTAATTTTTAATTTTAATTTTAATTTTTAAGTTTTCATTTTTCAATTTTCATTTTCCATTTTCCATTTTTCAATTTTCATTTTCCATTTTTCATTTTTCAATTTTCATTTTCCATTTTCCATTTTCCAATTCTCATTTTCCATATTCCTTTTTTCAATTTTCATTTTCCATTTTTCATTTTTCATTTTCCATTTTTCATTTTCCATTTTTAATTTTCCAAATTTCATTTTTCATTTTGCATTTTTCAATTTTCATTTTCCAATTTCCATTTTCCATTTTTAATTTTTCAATTTTCATTTTCCATTTTTCTTTTCCATTTTCCATTTTCAATTTTCATTTTCAATTTTCAATTTCCATTTCCCATTTTCCATTTTTCATTTTCCATTTTGCGTTTTCCATTCTTCATTTTTCATTTTCCATTTTCTATTCTCCATTTTTCATTTTCTATTTTACATTTTCCATTTTCCAGTTTGCATTTTCGATTTTTCATTTTTCAATTTTTTTTTTTTTTCATTTTGCATTTTCCGTTTTTCATTTTCCATTTTACATTTTTTATTTTCCATTTTCCATTCTCCATTTTCCGCTTTCTATTTTCCAATTTTCATTTTCCATTTTTCATTTTCCATTTTCATTTTCCATTTTTCATTTTCAATTTTTCATTTTCCATTTTTTTATTATAACGTGATAACGATAAATAAATATGATATGTTATTATGTTCTTGGTATTGTAAATATATCTCTGGTCACAAGCAATAACCGCCTAACTCGAAAATCATGCTTTCGAGAATAATAGCTTTTTATATAAATGTAATGGGGCTTCATTACGACGTAAGTCAGAATATTTGTATTAATATCTTTTTAAAAAGCAGTTTTAGATAAATGGGGATTTCATGTAAATATAAAGATTTTTTAGTAGAATATGATAGCATACATAACTCAAATCGGTGAAAATCATTCTACCGAGAAAAAATAACTGTTTATATAAATGTAATGGGGCGTTAATACGACTTAGGTCAGTATGTTTTCATTAATAACTTTTTAAATAACAGTGTTAGAGAAATGGGGATTTCACGCAAATATAAAGCATTCTTAGTAGAATATGATAGCATAACTCGAATTGTTCTAAAGCGACTTAAGCGGTTATCGCTTGTGACCACAGATATATGCATAATTTTTTTGTGGCATTTTTTTATGTTGTGTACAATTATTATGTTCAACCACTAAACTGTTACAACAAACACACTGGGTTTTATGTTTTTTTAGAGGTATCTACATATTTTTGCTCATAACTAATCACAGTGATGCCCGATTTAGCCCGTTTTCAATACCAACCTGCTGGGAATTATGGCAAATGATATTATTGTAACCTTATCCAGTTATATGGCTTTGTTTGTGAATGAGCGTGATTTCACTGCCACTAACGTGTGGAGGGTATAAAAATAGTAGAAATTATGAAATGTATTTGGTTATTTTGGCTACCCTAGTAGTAAGTAAATATTAACACTATTTCCGTTAGCTTCCACCTGTTAGTTGACTAATGACATTAAGTCTGTATTTGGCAGCTATTCAAAACATACATCCTTGAGAAGTGCCCAAAAAACATTTTATTTTGCTGAAAAGCCATCATTCAAACAAAGATAAAGTTTGATAATAACTATGGTCACTATCAAAATTGATGGTGTCCTGAGTTTAGTTTTGGTTGCAAAGGCCGCCACACCCGAAAATATTGAAAAAAAAATTCACGATATGGTGTTGCTACACTCTGTTGCAAAACTATAAATCCACATTCTAGCCTAGTGATTTTGCTCCTATTATTTCAAATTTTGAGTTGCTGTTTACTACAGAAAATAGTCATTTCTAATTGAATTAGAGAAGAAAAAATTTGAGGAGAGCATTGCTCAGTAACGGTACTTTTTTCCACTCTATATAAACGCACTATTAAACGAATTCCCAAAAAAATATTTTAATTAATATTCCCTAGTTTGATAAAAAAAAATCAAAAAAAACATTGCAAAAATTGACAAATTTAACTAATTGTTTCCAGAATTTGGCAAATCACGCGCGCTATGATGCAATTGTACAATTTTAAATAATGCGAGTGTTTATTAAAGTTGTTATACCAATAAATAAAGTTGTAGGTGGTTAATTCTATTCTCTTTAATGTAATATTTAATCAGCTTGACTTTTAATTAATTATTAATCATATGAATGGAAATTTGTCAATTTTTCAAAATAAGATTTTAATTAACTTAATTAAAAAAATAATAACTAATTTTATGTAGTTTTTCAAAAAAAAAAAAAAAAAAAAAAAAAAAAAAAAAATTTTTGTCATTAACATTTACCATTAACTTTATTTGAAAAAAAAACCATCTAAATTTTTTTCTGAAATTAACCGAAAATTGTAGCTTTTCGCTGAAATTAATACAAATAATAAAAATTTTTTTTTATTCGAAACACAAAGAATTTTCTGCAGTCCTAACATAACTATAATATTAATTTTAATGCAATTAAAATCATTTTTTATATTCCAACGAATTGAAAACTTTTCCTCAACTTCTACAAAGTTTTTCTTCAAGTGTCATTCCAAACATATTCCGTCGTCAAACGTATGCATTTTTCCCTTTTTGATATAAAAAGTTAAACAAAAATACAAAATATATACTTTTTTTATATCCAAGTAATTTTTATTAACACTCTCGTTTAGCTCTGCTACGGGCTCATAAAATCTCTGTTGTGAAAGTACAACAATATTTGTATTTGTTGTTAGTAAAGTTTGTAATTGTTGTTACCGATTTCGAGGTTGCCACTGCTGCGTTGCGCTATTGTATTTCTTTTTTTTTCCTAATGCTAACGTTTTGATTTGTTTTGCAAGGGTAACGAATTCAATTTTATAGACTTCTGGTGCAATGAGGTCTTAATCTAACCAAAAGAATGTGCGTGCGAATTGTGTACATACATCAAGATATCTACATGGATTCAGTGTAATAGATGATAATAATAAAATGGGGTGATTTTTCCACGTTTTATTGGTGTGAATGTGTGTGTTAGGTATTAAGTTATAAGCGGAGCATATTACATGGATAACTATTACGCATTATTGACTTTTGTCATGTCGCATCAAACGATAAATGATAATGATGATATTCTGAAAAGTTTATTTCCAAATGCATATTTTGGTTGTATTTTATAAAAGAGCATTTTTTTTATTATTATAAACTATTTATAGGACAGAAAGTTATTCCCGTTACATTTTAGTTTTCACAGAAGTTACTGGACAACCTTTTTATTTCTTTTATTTCTTTTTTTACTTTTCAACACTTTCTGATTTATGATTTGTATTTGAGATTTTCAAGAATCTTTTTTTGCCAACTGGTGACCAGCTCTGGAACTAGATCTTTAACTACGTAATTCTGCTTTAGTTAAACCTTGTATATGCCATGCGTTTACAGAGGGGGTCTCAATTCCAACTAATTGGATTAACCAAATTTGACTGGCATTGTTATTGTTATTTCCTACAGATATGAAAAAGTTCATATCGAATGCTATATTTATATGAGGATTAGGTTAAAATGTGGACCGATCCTGACCATATTTTTTGCAAAAACATATATAAACCAAATATGAGAAAAATCAGTATTTTGATATATTTGAGTGAAGATCGGGTAGCAGCTTTATATGGGGGCTGTAACTAATAAATCCCCGGGATCTACATAATAATTTGGGTCTTATGGCAATTTAAGTTGATCTCATAGGGGTCATTTGTATGGGGACTAGATCTCAATAGGCACCGATATATACCAAATTTAATAAAAATATACTTATATTTGCGACCTGTAGTTTGATTACAAGCTTTACATGGACACTAGGGTGGCCCTTCATTATATGGAGAACAAAAAAGTGTTCAAACTCTCGGTCGCACCTAGAAATATGCGAATAGCACAAAAAAAACTGAGAAATACAAAGTTTTGGGCCAATCAAAAAAGATTTAGAAGATTTTAGGCTCAAAGCGATTGAAAATTTCATGTTTGTTTTATATGCGGAAAATATGACTTTCTTTCAAATTTTACAAAAATTTCGTTCTATAGTTTAATTTTTCCGACAAATTGCTATATAATTCAGAATCAGTATTAAATTATCTTTCGAATCGAAGAAAAATTCGCCAAGCAAATGCAAATGCCCCAGACCACTTTTGTGCCAGAAAAACTAGGCCATTAAATTTGATGGCATTTTTTCAACTTAAAGAAATTAATTAAAGCTAACATTTTGTTTTATACCTGTAAGCACTCAGATATGAAGTATTGTTTTATTGCCACCTTGTTAACCTAGTAAGCATTGAGACCTAAAATGGAAAATTTTTTTGAAAAAATTTTGAAAACTCTTTTTTCAAGTTTTGAAAAATTTTCTTAAACAAAATTTAAAAAAATTTACCTCGCTCTCTATGTTCTCGTTAAATGCATGTTAGAGATTAACTGTGTGTATTTTTAGGTAAATCCCTGTGCTAGAATTTTTTTTTTGGCAAGGATTTCATTTTTGCGGATTTCGAGAAAAATTGGATTTTTGTAAAATATTCTTCAAATGAACTCTTTCTAAATACTTTGTATCAAAAATTCATCACTTTTCTACTTTTAAATGTCATATTTTATCTTAATAGGTTAGGGTTTTGTAAAAAAAAAATATGACCCCATTAACCTTTATGGAATTGGGGTCACATATGACCCCAAGCAAATAAAAGACAATTTATTCAAAAAATTCAAATATGTTGTAAGTACTGTTGAATTTTTAGCTGCAACGCTTAAAATATAATAACCTAATGTGCAGAACTTCCATTCCTAAAATTTAGGATACATCCGAGAAAGTTAACCCATTATTTGCCAAGGCCAGCTTTGGATTTTAAGATATTTTTAAATAAAAATTACGGAAAACGACTTTTTCTATGAAACTCGATGAAACCAATATTTAGAATTTAAGAATAATTGCTTTTATTTAACCCTTCAGTGCTCCTGGGATCAAAGTAATCCATTGTGATATATGTTTGGTGCAATTATCTGCTTATTGCTCGCGAATATAAATTAAAACAACTTTTAACCAATTTTGTTATAAAATTATTTTATTTATAAAAACAATCTATATTTTTTTTAAATAAAATAAGAAGATCCACAAATGACCCAAAGCTAATTAAAGACAATTTATTCAAAAGAATATGAAATACAAAATTAATTCTATTTATTTTGTTGTATTTAAGGATGTGCGATTCAAATTGTTTTCTGTAATCACTTACGACTTGCAATAAGTATTGCTTTTCTTTAATTTTATATTGCTGAGAGATTTTATTTGTTTTTTTTTTAAAGCTTTAGTTCAAATACATTTTCTCTTCCTTTCCAATCATTTTAAAAATGAAAAACTTACAGAAAATGTTAATTCGGGAAGTAAATATTATACGAACTCTGCCGTCTACTACAGCGGCACCAACACAAAAGAAAAAGTCGGTGCCGGCACGATTTGGACATCTGTTCACGTGGAGTATAACCGTGCATATACACTCATGAAGAAAATGCTACAAAAATAGCAACCACACAACAACAATAATTATAGCTATCACAACAAATTTCAAAATTTAAGAACAATAACAAGAACAACAGAGAAAATCATATTTTTTAAAAGTTTTTTTTTTCATTTTCATCGAAATCTTGTGACCTGATTAACTGATTTTGATTATTTTAATTGACAACGTGCTCAGGATGTCAGGGAATGATTTTAGCCTAAAACGGGCAACCAGGCCGAACTATTGAGGGCGTGATTGTAATTTCTACAGACGGACGGACGGACATCGCTATATCAACTACGCTTGTGGAGTTGGAGGGTGTCGAGGGTATAAAATATATTTCATAGACTTTTTTCGGCTTTGATTTATGATTATTTTCCTAGTTGGACGGAAAATGCTTTTCCGCAACTCCTGGTATAGAGTATCATCGTATAAACATTCTAGACCGACCATAAATTTCTTATCCGTTTCTTGTTGGCAAACATTGAAGCGAGAATGTCATACTAAGTCATTTTTGCCGATGATTAATTCGAGAACAAGATAGAGGGTGTTTTTTTGAAGCCCGATAGAACTTGAAATTGTAAAAAGACCTCCAAAAATTGAATTTTGATCAAAAACATTTTTATTCGAAATATCAATACCGTACAATTTTCGAGTATTCCCCGTATGTCAAGAATAACACCTCTACCAGCACCAGCTGTATCTTATACGGGTGTATGTCCCCAGATATTTGCGCAAAATTTTCCACGTAGTGGATGTACAGAACCGCAAATCCTGCGACCGATGAACAGTGCAACATTTGGCCCATCTAGGTGGAAAAAAATCTTATTTAAAAGATTTAGTTTGGTGATAATGTAGGATATAACCAATATGGACAACAAAAGTTCGAAGAATCGAACAACTGCCTCGACCATTTTTTGAAACTGAACTATCATTTTAAGAAATGGCTAAAAAAAATTTAAAGATTTTAATGAAATTTTGTAGAAAATGGTACAGAATAACCTCTAAGATAATTATAAATGGGCGGTGCAAGAAACTGTTACGCCCACTTTTTTATAACAGATATTTAAACTGTGTGTGGACAACCTTGGGCTAGATTTAATTTTATGACTTAAGCACATTGAAAAATTAATTCTATGTGAAATTGTAGCAGAAAGGGGCGTGGTACACCCACCATTTGCAGTTTATTAAATCATTATAAACACACAACGAATTTTAACAAACTGTATTTACATTTATTATTTTATTAAAAAAAAAATATACAAGTAAAATTAAAAAATTATTATATATATTATAATATTTTACTCAGAATCGTACTTATTAATGTTATCTGGATTACGTAATAATTCTCGTACTTCTGAAATCAATAAGCTTCGCGTGGCTTTTGGCGCAGTGCGGAAACTACATACGTAAGGGTCTGACGATACCAGCAGTCTATAAAGCAAGTCTCTGTTTATGTACACTCTTGAAGTTTTTCTTATGAAATTTTCACAATAGTTTCTTATGTCCTTGTTTCTGGCTTCGGATGCTTCTTCGGCTAACTGTTGCTTGGTTTTGTCATAAACCAGTTTTTTGTTTCATCTTTATAAAACATTTGAATAGGAAATGCCCATTTTAGTCGACCGCTAAACTTTAAAATTCTTACAAAATCGCAAAAAGTCGCCAAAAGTTATTGTCTTATATCTTACTAGAGACATCACAACAACTCCCAGATGTGGAGGCGCCGCACTGTGGACCATATTTTGAGAAGGCGGCCAAAAATCATTTTTTTATGGTTACCAATTTTAAAGTTATGTTATTCATTTGAAAGTAAATACCAGTGAACATCGGGAGCCATAATATGGCGACTCTATTTCCACTATATCGCAGCGTACAGGATCTTCGAAAATGGACTTTCTCAGTATTTTGCTAAAATTAAATATTTGTTTGTATATTTCTAATTTTTTAAATTTTTAAATGACCGTAACTTTTTTGTTTTAAAAGATTTTAAAGTAAAATCTATTAATGTTAGAAACATAAAGTCACTGAGTCGTTTAGAAATAAAAAAAAAATTTTTTTAAAAAAGGTCCAAATTTCCCGAAAATCTCCAAGTTAATAGAGCATAACTCCTGCCCATCATAAGTTATCAAAAAAATCTTGCACTCTTCTGTAGTCCGAACCCTCCCCTACACTTGTATACCCCATTATATACCAGCCCGTTTCCGCCCGTGTGCACCCGAACAATTTTTCTGACCCAAGGTCAGATATTTTGCATTCCTACACCAATTGAAGTTGACCAAAAATCGATATAACGAATTGCGCAAGCGAACCAATGAAAGGAATTGTGAGATTTTTCCGGAGTATCGAGCGCCCCGGTATGTGAGTAGGTAGCGTGCTCGCCTACCATGCGGGGGTCGTGGGTTCTATTCACACCAGAGGCTTTGGTCTGCAATAACTACCTAAATACGGCATATCCCTGCACCCAAAATTAGAATCTGCAGACAGGCCACTCGGCTTCGCGGAACTAGGCTTAAAAAAAAAAATTAGTTTCTGCCAAAAAAGAATGCTTACCTTCACAATCTGCTATTAGTGTCACTTCAACATCAGCAGTAATAAAATTGCAAGTTCTCCTTGAACATACTGCAGAACGATTGCTAAATACGCTTGATACTGATCATTTAAAAAAAAATTGGGAATGAGAGCATTACTTTAATTTCTAAATGATGATGCGATGGATCCTCTGGTCTGAAACAATACAAGCAGTGTAATGCCGAAAATTCATCAGATGCTAATTTATTTATGGTATCTTTCGTTCCATTGCGCTTAACAAAAAGGTATAGCGTCTTAGAGCCGTCAACTAGTAGAGCAACTAGAAATTGATATATGGAAAAACGAAATTCCTTCTTCAACAAAGTATTGCAGACCAATAAAATTTGCATTCAAAAAGGAAACCAAAGATGTCATAACTGAAGAAGTTCAAAAAATAAAAGATCAAATTAAGGAACTTCAACCAGTAATATTTAAATTTTATGACCAAGACATTGAAGTACATTTTAAAATGTGTCTCACAATGATTGATGGAAAAGTTGCACAAGCTTTAACTGGAACAAAGACAACGTCAAGCTGCATTATATGCCAAAAGACATCAAGTCAATTAAGCCAACCCCCACCAGAAGACGATAGTTTTAAGGAAGCCTACAAATTTGGAATGTCCACTCTTCGTAGTAGAATACGTTTTGTGGAATTTGTTCTGTTAAGGGAAACAGTGAGAAAAACAAAGAAAATGAAGAAAAAGGAAAGAAAAAAATCTAATTCAAACAAGTAAGAAAATTATAGTCGGACTAGACCGACAACATGATACCCTATACCATGGTTTAGAGACCCTATCTCTTTGGTCCAACCAATTCGATATAGAAAATAAGCATAAACCAAATTTGAGTGGCATTGCTATTAATTTTCATCTCTGCAGATATGAAAAAATTCATATCGGGTGCTATATTTATATGGGGACTAGGTCGAAAAATGGACCGATCCTGACCATATTTGGTAAAGTCAATTATATTTTGAAAAAGTAAACATAAACCAAATTTGAGAAAAATTTATGCAATATTTTTGTTTTTTGATAGATTTAAGTGAATATCGGGAAGCAGCTCTTTATGGGGCCCAATGACTAAGAATTGTCCTATAGGGATTATTTTTGGACTACTGATTAATGAATATAATAAACACATACAAACCCAATTTGGTTTCATAGGGGTCATGAACCGAATTTCACCAGTTTCAATAGCGTTCATCCTATGGCCGATGAAAGCTTATATACAAAATTTCATCAAAATATATTCATATTTGCGACCTGTAATTTCATTGCAAACTTTACATGAACACACAGACGGACGGACGGACGGACATTGCTAAATCGACTCAAAAAGTGATTCTGAGTCGATCGGTATAATAAAAGATGGGTCTAAGTCAAATATTTTTGGTAGTTACAAACAGCAGCACAAAGTCATTATACCCAAACCACATGGTGGTATAGGGTATAAAACTAATTCAAAACATGGAAGAGGAAACTGAAATGATGGATATACTGCAAGATGATTTTTTTCCGATCCAGAAACTTCAGCATCTATCACAGGTGTAGATCATGAATTAATAAGACGATTTAACATCATATTAAAGTTCTAGCATGCAGCAGAAAGATAAATGCAAAGAAATTTGGAGATTACGCCAATAAAACAGCTATACTTTATAACGAAAAATACTCTTGGAGATATATGCCATACACAGTTCATAAAATTTTGTACCATGGGGAACAAATAAATCGAAACAATATGCTACCAATAGGAAGTCTATCTGAAGAAGCGCAAGAAAAAAGGAACAAAGACTACAGATTCTTTCGCGAGCACAACACAAGGAAAATGTCCAGATGTTGTACTAATGAAGACCTTATCACTATTTTGTTGTGCACTTCAGATCCATATATGTCCAACATTCGACAAAAAAGGAAAACTACCTCTATTGAATTAGACGAAGAAGCTAAAAAACCTCTAGAAGATGAAAATCAAGGCTATTTAGAAGAAATATTTACTAAAATTGTTTGATTTAAAGTAGGTTTTCAGTACATTAACAATAAGTTATACCGAATTTCTTGTGACCGATGTTTTGTTTTACCGTTTCATCCCGATTTTGCCCAAACGTATATTATTTGAAAGGTATTTCCTTTTAGCCGTTATGCAGATTTACAGATTTTTAAATTTTTTCCGTTATTTTGAGTAAATTGCATTTAAAATTGCTACTAACACATACATAAAATTATACAATGCTATTTGTGTGTTTATTAAATTTGTTAATGTGTTTGTAATAAAAATGAGTTTTTTTTTTTTGTTGATTTGCGAATTGGCTATAATTGATTAGCATACTTTTAGGGTCTTTATTTAATGAAAAAATAAAATTTCCTAGAATTTGCACTCGAATTTCGAGGGCTGAAATCTGCTAGTATTTTATAAATTTACAATAAAAGTTTATATACAAATATTTAAAAAGACAATAAAAAAATGTTTAACTAAAGTAAAAACATACGACTTTTTCATTGAAACTTCTCTATCTTGAACCAATGACCAATAACTTTTACGTTCGCTGCTTAATGAATTATATTTTACCTCGGGCTCTTGCAAAAAAGCCAACCTTTGGCCCTTGTAAAATTAGTTATAAAATTAACTGAAAAAAGTAGACATTATACATATATAAAAAAAAACCTTTTTTAACCTTTTAACACTTTTGTACTAAAAATCAACTAAAATGAAAATGTATTTTAAACACTCCATAACTTTTTTATTACACCAGCCAACAAATTTTCAATAATAGTTTGCCTTTGAGATCTGGAACCACTTTTCCCATGGATTTTGACCTCCTTAACATGAATATGAATTTTAAAAATTTTTCTATGGACCAGTTTTTGAGATAAAAGTTTTTGAAATTTTATTTTCACATTTGTGGAGGTGCACCTACAAAATTGGGCATATCTTGGGTGTCCCTTGACCGATCTTCATAAATATTCACACAAATTGAAGACAATTAAACCGTCTACAAACCCTGCCTTAAAAGTATTCAAATTGGCTAAACAGTTTTGATGCCAGCGATATATATATTTTAAAAACATCGTTTTTTCTGTAAAAAATGTCGCCAAAAATTTATATATTGTCGTATGAAAAATAGAAAAAAAAATTTCCACCCTAACTTGATATTTTTTACAAATAGCTGACCCTTTTCCAAAGAAAACAGGCCCACAATCATAAAAATCCATGGACATTTTAAGAAGTTATGAATTTTTTAGTTTTCAAATCTAAACAAATTCTTACCATAAATATGAACACAAGGAGAAAATTTTTAGAGTTTTCAAAAGATTGGCTTTGGAAAACATTTGAAATGGACTTACCCCAATGTGACGTCTGTTACTTTTCCATTGCCACATTCGAATGACGTTCCTTATCCAGCGTGTCCAAGTCTTTAAATTGCGGAAGCGTCAGATGACTCGTTTGGATCAAGTGAATTTGAGCCTGCTTTTGAGCAACAGGTATTAACGCAGGCGGAATTAAACGATTGGGTGCGCGACTTTGGTCTGACCAAGGAAAAGGCTGAACTTTTTTCGTCTCGCATGAAACAGCGAGGATTTTTAGCCCCTGGTGTTAAAACATCAATATATAGAAAGCAACATGAATAGTTTGCCAAGTTCTACACGAAAACCAAAAAAATATGTTTGAAGAGCTAAATGAAACCCACAATACAAAAGAGTGGAGGTTGTTCATTGACAGCATTAAGAAAGCTTAAAGGCCGTTCTCTTACATATGGAAATGAAAAGCCATCTATTCCTGTCGCTCATGCCGTCAATTCAAAAGAAAATTGTGAAACACTGGAAGCCATACTCCAATGCATTAAGTATGAAATGTTTAAGTGGATGATGTGCGCCGACCTCAAAGCTGTGTAGCTTAGTAGTTGGCGAAGACAATATTCTACGCAATGCTCTTGTAAGAAAAGAAAATATTATACTTCCACCGTTGCATATCAAATTGGGCTTAATCAAAAACTTTGAAAAAAATTGAATAAAGTTGGAATCGAATCACTATCTGATTCGATTTAACGATGTCCGTCCGTCCGTCTGTGTGTCCATATAAAGCTTGTAATCAAACTACAGGTCGCAAATATGAATATATTTTGATGAAATTTGGTATATAAGCTTTTGCCGGCCATAGGATGAACGCTATTGAAACTGGTGAGAATCGGTCCATATTAAGACCTAGCCCGCATACAAATGACCCCTATGAAATCAACATAAATTGCCATAAGATGCAACTTATCATATAAATCTTAGTCAAATTGGGTTTGTATGTGTTTATTACATCCATTAATCAGTAGTCCAAAAATGATGCCTATGGGACAAATCTTAGTCATAGGCCCCATATAGAGCTCCTTCCCGATCTTCACCTAAATCTATCAAAAAACAAAAAAATTGCACTGATTCTTCTCAAATTTTGTTCGAATATATTTTTGCAAAATTCAAGAGACTTTACCAAACATGGTCAGGATCGGTCCATTTTTGGGCCTAGTCCCCATATAGATATATCATCCGATATGAACTTTTTCATATCTGCAGCCAAAAAAATTAATAAAAATCCCACTCAAATTTGGTTTATGCTTATTTTCTATATCCAGTTAGTTGGGCCTGAGATATAGGGTCTCTAAACGCATGGTATAGGGTATCGTATAGTAGGTCTAGACCGACTATAATTTTCTTACTTATCTTTATTTGTATTTTTGACTAATTAACACTGTTAGCTTTCCAATAAGTTATAAAAATCGAGGTGATTTCAAAACTAAATTATATAAGCTGTCTTTCAAAAAAAAAAACAAAAAAATTGACTTATAACTTTAAAAACGAAAAAGTTATATGCATTTGAATTTGGAATATTGCTTCAAAATATATTTTAGTTCTCAAAAGTCTATAACAATATGTATCTTTAAACTACTATAAAATAAAGTAGCACTTTTTCGTCATATTATGATTATTTCAATAGTTTGCTGTCCCATTCATTAAAATTATGACAATCCGCCAACTTTTATTTTTGAATTTTTGTCCACCTAGATTGGCCAAATGACGCACTGTGCGATGTCGAATCGATATTTTTGGATATTCTTCCACACTTTTGTTTTCAGCAGCGATATTCTCTTCAGTTCTCACATTACCATGTGGTGTGAAATCTATTCACATTCCGAAGGATGGCTTGCTCATATGAACGATAATGTGCGCCATAAAAATCAGGAAGTCGTCTATGGGTTGCCCGAATTGATAATTGCTTTTCAAAGTAAATATGGATAATTTCTTAGCATTATTGAAGCGTGAATCTATTCATGATGATTAACCAGACGTCAAAAAGTAAGCGCATTACGACAGGTTGTTTGACAGCTTAGCAAAACCAAACTTTATCTGTCCCAAATATAGTCAAAAACTTGTTTTTATATTTTTTAGGTTACAAATCTTCGATCACCTGATGTGATGGTGAAATTCTCAGTTCAGATTCGGATAGAGCGTGGCAAAAGTTAGAAACAACAATAGTACATCTGGAGTTTTATCAAGTTTTGTTGGCATGCCGAATATTATAAAATGCTCCACGTTCTTTTCAAAAAATATAAAATTTTTTTGATGGAATAAAAAATTTTGAGTTAAAACACTTTAGTTCCAAAAACCTTCTAATGTTGTCCTTATCACTACTCATACATTATTGCTAAATTCCGTGAACTAGGGTCTCGTGTTGCTCAAATTTTGTGAATAAATTTTGTTGACTATTTCAAATTTTGATTAAAAAAATTTGAAAATATTACAACAGAGTCATTAGAAAATACAACTCTTTTTAAACTGGAAATGTTCAGCCCTTTCTAAACTTCTGCTGAAAACAAAAGAGGAGGTTCTTCCATGTCATATCCAATATTTAATCGCTAAACTACATATTTCAGATATTTAATAGTTACCGCCTATATGTCCTTACGCCATAAAAACAAAAACTTCAAACCAAAAGTCATTTGCAATAGAGCAAATGCATTAAGGGTTAAAAATACCAAAAACGAAAACAGAAAACAATAAATATTGAATATTTTCTCATCGTTAAAATAAAGAAGGGATTTTAAGAAAATTTACAACGATTTGTAATGAAAATATGTTTTCAACACTTCTAACCACACATTTCATTTTAACACCGAAAATGTGCCGAACAAAAGAAAAGAAAAAACAAATTGAGTTCTCTTCCTTATCAAAAAAAAAAGCAAAAAGAAAAAAACAAGGACATTGTACATTTGTATGTACAAAATCGAAATCATTTGTTTGTGAAACACAGAAAATGGTCTTATTGATTCCAATTGACTGCACACAATTGAAGTTAAGTGCCTGCAAAATGCCAAACGCAACAAACGCTTTAACAGCAAGAGAGCCAGAATACCGAGTCCTTGATAATGACTGGGCAAAATACGGCAGCGCAGTGTTAATGATTTTTTACATTTACATTGCATTAGAAGATCGACCGACAGAGAGGGTGAATTCAATACTGGCAATGCAGCATATGGTTTTTCTTTTTTTTTTTTTTTTTTAAATATTTTCAGTTTTATTGTGAGAAATTTCAAGTACTTATCACTTCAACTTTTGAACTTCTTAGCTTAATATTTCAACGAAAGTTCTGAAAAAAAAAACAAATCCACAAAAGTAGTAATCGATTTAAAGAGCTTCAAATGAATATTGAACCCACAAGTGGCTCTCACCAGCGGGGTTTGATTTTTTTTATTTTTTGGAAATTTCAATTAATTTCTTTCCTTTTTTTTTCAATGTGAGAACATTTATCAACACAAACATCTTTCAAAAGTCAAATAAAAAGTTCATCTTTTGGTCACAACTTCCGTTTTTTTTTTTAACTGTGCACGAAATGACAAAAAACGACAATTGACAATTAATACACAGCTCTCGTCTGAATCTGCTGTTTTGCAATTGCTGTCTTAAGTAGGCAGGGGGTTTATATAAGAAATCAAAAGACCTCCAAAGTGTATGAATTTCTTCTTTGGCATATTCATGTACATGAAAAACTTCAATCAGCGTCTTGTCTTATGTGAGGAATCATCATAAAGTCATAACATTTCTGACTTTTACTTTTTTTTTTTGTTTTGTACTCCAGCCTGTATCTTGCAAAACAGTTGTCAAGAATTTAATTCTTCATTTCAAACACCATTCATTCAATTAAGCCAATGAATTTGGTTTCAGACGCTTTTGTGAACTACGACTACACATTGTAGATGCTAGAGTTGTTGTTGTTCGCCATCTCAGTCCGTTGTATCATCTTAAAAAAAAAAAAAAAAAACTAAACGAAATACGAAAAACCTCGTCATATTTTGTTGTATGCTCCATTGTCGTGTTAAACTATTTTACTGCTATTTGACTTTATATGAACCTGCTGGTTATAAACAGCATCGATATGGGGCCTTCTATAATAAAATCAATCAATTAGAAAATATCACATTAACCAGCAAGAAAAGTGTGATCAAAGAAATAAAAAAAATGGATGTTATAATTGGGATGCGAAAGTGTTGAAAAATCATTGCCAATGAATTTTATATGATTTGCCATTAGACGGTAGTTGTCTTTTGGGGTTCCTATGAAGTTCATTTTAATTAGTATTGAGGATGTCATGATAAATGAGTTTTTTTGAATAGATTATTTTTAGAACAATTATTTTGATGTTTGAAAGCATATCTATAATATTAATAGGCAAGTCGATTTCTTGTGACCGATGTAAATTTCACAGTTTTACCCTGATTTTGACAAAAAATTTATCTTTTGAGAGGTATTTCTTTTTCGCTGTTACACATATTTACAGATTTTCATCGTCTGGAATATTTTTTTGGAGTTATGATCGTTTAAAGTTGCTACTAACACATACATAAAATTATACAATGCGATGTGTGTATTTATTAAATTTGTTAATGTGTTTGTGTTAATGTGTTGAGTTTGTTTTCTTCTTAAATGAAAAAATAAAATTTCCTCGAATTCGCACTCGAATTTCGAGTGCTGGAATCTGCTAGTAAATAGATAAATATAAGTATTTAGTGTAACAAATGCCTACTGGCGTGGACAAAATTTCAAAGCATTCCGAAAAAAGTTGGAGTGCGGGAAAAACGACTTGAAAAAGACCAGACATTTTGCAAAAAGTATAAATTTTTTTTTTTTTTTTTACACTGTCTGTAATCGACCATATTCATTGATTACTCATTAAAAATTTTAAACCATTTTGACCAAAACATGGGACGCACTGTTGACCGTATTTTGAGAAGGCGGGAGCCAAAAAATTGCGACCCTATTTCAACTATATCATAGCGTCTTCGAAAATGGACTTTCTCAGTATTTTGCTAACATTAAAATTTTTTTTGGAAATTTTAATTTTCAACTGACTAACTTTTTTGTTTTAAAAGTTTTTGAAGTAAAATAAATCTATACTAGCAGATTCCAGCCCTCGAAATTCGAGCGCAAATTCTAGGAAATCTTATTTTTTCATTAAATAAAGACAATAAAAGTGTGCTAACTAATTATAGCCAATTAACAAATCAACACAAAAAACAAAATCATTTTTATTACAAACACATTAACAAATTTAATAAACATACACATAGCATTGTATAATTTTATGTATGTGATAGTAGCAACTTTAAATGCAATTTACTCAAAATAAAGGAAAAAATTTAAAAATCTGTAAATCTGCATATCGGCTTAAAATAAATACCTTTCAAATAATATACGTTTGGCCAAAGTCGGGATAAAACGGTAGAACAAAACATCAGTCACAAGAAATCGCCTAGCCTATTAATATTATAGATAGATATGAATGAAAAATAAATAAATCTGTATATGAATGAAAATTTGTTATTCCCGTGTTAAGGGGGGGTTGTAAGGTTTTAAAACTCTTTTTTTGCATTTCTCTTTCGGAATGTACAACATGTCGAGAGTGTTGTATCAAAATTTCAAGTAAATCTGAGCAAAACTTAAGAAGATACAGCATTTTAAGAGACCGGCCTCACACGGTATATCGTATATAAATCAGTTTTTAAAAGATTTTAAATAGATTTTCTCGCAAATAAATGTTTTGAAATTTTACACACTATATCTACATATAAATCATCAGGTAACCACGAAGACTTTTTTTTATTTTCCATTTTGTTCCCCATTTTTTTAAACAACAAATTCCCGAAACTTTATACCAAAAATCGTGTTTTTTACTTCAAAATGCTGAAAAAAAAAAATTTAAAAAACTCTTCGTCAGTACCTCAGGAAACATGTCACCATTTAAACGCATATGGATTTTTCATTTCACATGATCCGGTAATAAGTTATGATGTTACCCCAAAACAACAACTCCTCCGGAGATTCGCTGTCACGGACTTATTTATTAAAATTTTTAATTGAAAATTTTTTCAAAGATTCTTGAAATGTTATGCTATATATAAACGAAATAATTCAACATTATTCATATCTTCAGAAAAGAATTATGAAAACCTTAAAACCTTATCCCCCCCTTAAGAAAAATGCTGGCATGGAGGAGTGTGAAATTTGGCGTATAGTTATAGCTCATAGGGAGGAGAAGCGTAGAATGATAAAATTTATGTATAATATGTATTAAAAATATATTAAATTAAAAAAAATATAATATTTACAATAATTCGTTACACCTTGTTGATTTAAAGCTGTATCTAATAATTTTGAAAGAGCCTTAAGGTAGGCTAATCAATTTTGGCCAATTCAGAATTTATCGAATTTCATTATAATCGTATATCACACGCCCTGTGTTGAATTGTGAACTGCTAAAATTGATTAGCATAACTTTGGGATGAATTAAATTTAAATATTCATAAATGTTATATATGTCACCTTCTCCGAGAAAAGGGACCTAGTGTGTGAAAATTAAGTTTTGAGAAAAAAACGCATTTAAAGTTTCTACACCCTTTTATGTATCACAATCCACCGTTTTTGACACAACCCGTTTTTTGACACACTAGGTCTCTTTTGTCGGAGAATATCACATATATATAGATTAAAAAAGAATTTAAAGAAAAACAAATTAGTGAAAGAATTAAATTTCCTAGAATTTGCACTCGAATTTCGAGTGCTGGGCTGTACTAGTTTTGTATAATTTTGTAACTTCTAAGCTATTAATGTCCAAGATATAAAGTCACTGAGTCGTCTAGAAACTAAAAAAAAACATCAAAAAAAAAACTTGCTCTCTTCTGTAGTCCGAACCCTCCCCTACACTCCTATACCCCATTATATACCCGCCATGTGCACCAGAACAATTTTTCTGACCCGAGGTCAGATATTTTGTGCAAAATTAATGAATACAAAAGTTTTCCACTATGTGGTTAGGGTATAATGAGTTTGCCCTGATGTTTGTAACTACCAAAAATATTGGACCTATACCCCTCTTTTATTATACGGATCAACTCAAGATCACTTTCTGAGTCGATTTAACGATGTCCGTCCACCCGTCTGTGTGTTATGAATACAAAAATTGGTTGTACCGGTGTATTTTTTTGCGTGAGTTTATTTGTTTTTTATACTGACAGAAAAAGGAAACTGTACAGTTGACACGAGTTGTTATATCTATAATATTTAAGGGCTAGGAGATTTTTTGTTTCCGATGTTTTGTTCTACCGTTTTATCCCGATTTTGACCAAACGTATATTATTTGAAAGGTATTTCTTTTTAGCTGTTCACCAGATTTAGAGATTTTTAAATTTTTTTCTTTATTTTGAGTAAATTGCATTTATAGTTGCTACTAACACCTACATAAAAATATACATATGCTATGTGTGTGTTTATTAAATTTGCTAATCTATTTGTTAATGAGTTTTCTACCTTCATTCACAATAATAATAAACCAAAAACGTGTTCGCTTGTGAATTGGTTGAAAAATATAGTTGCCTAGAAATTGCACTCGAATTTGAGCGCTGGAATCTGCTAGTACTTATAAATAATCTAACCCATAAAAACAAAGTTTTTATTAAAACTTTTTCTTATTCACATGAGTTTTGAATATCTTCGTTACTGTGTGTGACTATTTTAAAATAAATTTTTGGTCACAACAAGTCTATGAACAAAGTTACAGATCGATCGGATGAGGGGAAGTGAGGTTTTAATCTCTCCGTGGATTTGCGTGACTATGTCGATGTTAATCTTTTATTCACAGCATGTGTACGGACCAGGTTCCAGATCAATCGGATGAGGGTAAATCCGTTTTAAATCTCTCCATGACTTTGCATGACCATGCATGACTGTGCGTGACTAAGTCAAAGTTAATGTTTTTTCACAGCAAGTGTACGGACCAAGCTTCAGATCGATCGGATGAGGGGAAATGGGGTTTAAATCACTCCGTGACTGTGTCTATCTGTAGTCACAATAGCACTATGGGCTTAGTTTCAGATCATTTGGATAAGGGGGAATGGGGTTGACCCATGACAGACAGACAGACAGGGAGTATGAGTTAAAAGAAAGAGTTTAAAAAGGTTGAGACATAATGCGCTTAATTGTTAAATTATATTAATGGGTAAAATGTTTTTTATTTTGACTGGTACATTTACATACATAGGTATTTTTCAAAAACATCAATAGTCGGAACTTGAGTTATATAGTTTAAATAGCTGAAAAAATGGAAAAAAAATTTAAATAACAGGTAAATGGTAAAAAACTATTGCGAAACATCCTTTTAAGATATGAGCAGGTATGTTTCAACTTTTAAAATGGGTCAGGGTCTGGATTTTTTATGCTTCAAAAAGTGGTAATAAAAGATAAAAAATTGTATTTTACATAATTGCAAGAAAGTGTATTAATAATAACTAGCAGATCCCAGCCCTCGAAATTCGACCGCAAATTCTAACAAATTTAATTTTTTCATTTAATAAATTATTTTATGGGACCCTAAAGGTATGCAAATCAATTTTTGCAAATTCACAATTCAACGCTTTTCATTGTCATTATTCGTTTAAATCCAAAATTATTTTTTATCGTTATTGTCGTTATTGGTTTATGATCAAAATTATTTTTTAATTCAACACACATCATTGTATAATTTTATTGTATGTATTAGTAGCAACTTGTAATGCATTTTACTCAAAAAAAAAATTTTTTTAATGTAAAAAACTGTAAATCTGGACACAGCTAAAAAGAAACGCCTTTTAAATGAGGGATGTTTGGCCAAAATAGGATTAAAACTTACAAACGTACATCGGGCAATTTCTAGACAACTTTATTTTTCAAATTAGCCAATTCCCAAACCAACACTTTTTTTTTTGTTTACTATTATTGTGAATGAAGATATCAAACTCATTAACAAATTTAATAAACACACACACAGCATTGTATAATTTTATGTATGTGTTAGTAGCAACTTTTAATGCATTTTACTCCAAAAAAAATGTAAAAATATAAAAAAACTGTAAATCTGGGTGACAGCTAAAGAGAAATACCTTTTAAATGAAGTACATTTGGTCAAAGTCGGAGTAAAACTGACAAAGTTACATCGGTCACAAGAAATCGCCTTGCGTATTAATATTATACCAGCAGACTTCAGCGCTCGAAATTCGAGTGCAATTTCTAGGCAACTTTATTTTTCAACTCAATTCACAAACCAACACTTTTTTTGGTTTATTATTATTGTGAATGAAGATACCAAACTAATTAACAAACCCATTAACAAATTTAATAAACACACATATAGCATATTTATAATTTTATGTATGTGTTAGTAGCAACTTTAAATGCAATTTACTCCAAATAGAGGACCAAATTTAAAAATCTGTAAATCTAAAAAACAGCTAAAAAGAAATACCTTTCAAATAATATACGTTTGGTCAAAATCGGGGTTAGACGGTAGAACAAAACATCGGTCACAAGAAAGAGCCTAGCCTGTTAATATTATAGATGTTTCCACAATTATTTTTTATTACAGTTTTAACAATGGCTAACTACTGTTATAGTGACCTCGCTGTTATTTATTTTCAACAAAAAGATGTAGACAATATAATTTTGCACATATTGGGCAACCACTTCTTTAAGAATTGTAACCTTCAAGAAATTGAATTCCTTATTAAAGGAACTTATTTTTGAGAGTTTATCTACAACTGCCAACGAAAGTGGAAAAAAGGGTCGTCCAGTAAAACCAATTGACCGATGTAGTGAAAGATCTCGAAGGCGCAAGCTGGAGAATATCAATGAAGAAATTTCTCAAAGAATTATTAAGAATTCATTTTTGCACCAAATTCAACCAACACAAAATAAGAAAAATAAAATTGAAATAATTTAAAAAAGAGTAGAAGCGAGACCAAGATGCACAAAGAGGATTTTGAAAAGAAATCCTACACCAATTGACGACATGAAATTTACTCCAGAAGAAACGTTCGCTATATTTTTGGATTTGAAGTTTTTTTTTTTTTTAATTTTATCTTTATTTTACAAAAATAATAAGCAAATCTTATAATATTTACAATTAACTTAAAATAATTGAGTTCCAATGAACTCAATAAAAATATATATTACATTAATGTATTATTTACATATATATCCGTATTTTTATTTATCGCTATTTCCTAAAAGGTAGATCCAGTATGTGAAATCCTTTTAGCCCATGTATTTCGTCACTGTCATATAATAGGTTAATGGCTAAAACATTTGAGTGATTGCTTAGTCTATCAAGAAAACTTTCACTAAACTTGTTAATTTCGTCTTTTATTGTTGATATACCGAGATCCTTATGTATATTGGTGTTTTTAATAAACCAGGGCGCATCAGATATTAGTCGTAATGTTTTAGTTGCAAACCATAAGTCCAAACTGGCTTGAGAATGGTTTTATATAAAATAACTTTATTTTCCAGGCTTAATTCAGATTTCGATCCCAGCAGCCAGAGCATTTTTTTGTTTTGATTTTAAAATATTCCTTCTTTTTGTCAATATGTTTCCTCCATGTAAGTCTTCTGTCTAGATGTAGCCCCAGATACTTCACATTGTTACTTGTTGGAATAGAGGTTGCATTAAAAGTTAGGCCTGGACAATCACCTTTCCTCAGCGTAAATGTAACGTGAACGGACTTTTCCGTGTTAACTCTAATGTTCCATTTTTGCAACCACCTTTGTATTTATAAGATTCAGTTCATTTTGTACCTGTTCAGATGCTTCAACTGGTGACTCATATGATGCTAGTATAGCAGTGTCGTCAGCGTATGTTGCAATGGTTAATCCATTCACTTTTGGCATATCTGATGTAACAACCGTATAAAGTACTGGGCCCAATACACTGCCCTTTGGAATACCAGATTTAATTTGACCAAAATTTGAATTACAATCGTTAACATTAACGAAAAATCATCTTTCTTAAAGATAAGATTTAAGCAATAGATAAAATGGAGCTGGGATCAGCTTTTTTAGTTTGTATAACAACCCAATATGCCATACTCTTTCGAAAGCTTGTTGCACATCCAAGAACCCAGCGGAACAATAAAAATTTTTTTCAAATGTATTTCTAATGACGTTGACAATCCGGTGACAGTGTTCTGGCGTGCCGTGTTTATGCCTGAAACCAAACTGATAATCTGGAATAATATGCTGTTTTTCCAGTATAGCCAGTAATCTTTTTAGAAGAAGTCTTTCAAAAATCTTGGAAAATGTTGGTAACAAACTTATTGATCTATAGGAAGAAACACAATTTTCAGGTTTATTTTTGGTTTGTTTATCATTATAATTTTTGCATATTTCCATTGGGATGGGTAGTAGTTTAGTCTTAAAATAGAGTTAAACACAGTTGTAAGGAAAACATAGCCTTTTTTAGGTAAAGCCTTAACTACTGTAGAGTCAATACTGTCGTAACCTGGTGCTTTTTTTGAATTGAGTTCTTTTATAATATTTTTTCCCTCAGAAGGAGTCACATGCTTAATAGGACGATCCATTTGACATGCTACATCAAGGAATTGTAATATTTCATGTCTATTTAAAAGATTATTTAAATCAAATGGTGTTAAAGTTTGTTCTAAGTGCTCTTTAAATACATTTGCTTTATCTTTGTCAGATCTACTCCAAACATCATTAACATCCTTGATAGGTACATTCCTTTTAGCAGGATGTTTTAAATATTTGGTTGCCTTCCAAAGACTATATTGGTCATTTTTCGTAACATCCAAATTCTTAAGAAAGTCTTTGACGGAATTCTTTTTAAAATTCTTTGAGGCGTTTTTTAAAGTAATTAGCCGCTCGATTTAAGTTGGCCTTATCAAATGGACTTCCAGTTCTTTGGTAAATTCTCCTCAAGCAACGTTTGCTCATAATAAGTTCTCTTATTTCAGCAGAAATTTTCATATTAGAATCATTTGAAGTTGACCAAAAATCAGTATAAGGAATTGCGGAAACGAATTAATGAAATGATTTGTGGAATTTACCCAGAGTATCGAGCTTTAGTTTCTGCCCAAAAATAATGCTTACCTTCACAATTTGCTATTCTCTATCTTGAACCAATATCAAGTAAATCTAAACCCTCCATAACTTTTTTGATTATCGGTCAATATTTACGTTTTATAGCAAAAATAAAATCGCAAATCAAAATTCCAATCCAATCAAAAGTTATGGATTTTTGACCATATCCCAAAAGGTTCGACCTCTCCGAAGCAATTAAAATGTAATTCTATAATTATTACTTCTTTTTTTTCCGGATAGATAAATGAAGGGCAGATTTTTACAGCCTAAACCAATTCTAACCCATGCTACATTAAGGTTAAAAGTCAAAAGTTTTTAAGATTTTACATTTAAAACTATAATTTGTCTAGATACATCATATTTTTAATTAATTGTACAATTCTTTGTGATCTGACACATTATTTGGATATATATATATTTTTTTTTTTGGAGATTTAACTCTTGGGTCTTCTGAGGTCAAAATGGACCAATATTAAAAATGGAAAATGTATTAAATTATGTGTACTTCCATAATACCCGCAAATATACCAGAAGTATTACATTTAACAAAATATACCTATATAAAATTAAGATATAAATAGTTCGAGATTTAAAACAAAAAATTTATTTAAAAAAAAATAAGAAAATATTAAAAAAGAATAATTTTTTTTAGTCTTCAACTACACTAATTGATGTTTATTTATTTATGCGAAAAATTTAATTTAATTTATTGTGAATTCGCTTATTTGAGCACAAAGTGTCACGAGAGTTATAAATGTCCAGAAAATGATGTTTTTTTTTTTATCGAATTACGAGAAAAACCAAAAAAGGTTTCAATAAACTTTCTTTGAAAATATGTATTTTTTTAGTTGACCTATGACTGATTAATTAAAATTTTTTAGCAATAAACTTTAGGACCTAGAGCCACAAGGAGAAAATCGGTAAAGATTACAAATGTCTCCTCAGAGTTGTTGGGTTCTTTTTCATTTTTGATCTTTAAAATTCTCTTATGCCTCTAGTTTAAATAACTAAATCATGGAATAGCCTACATACACTAATAATAAAACTTGTTTAACATTTACATTGATATCATACAATTTTTTTTCTCTCGTTTCGCTTGGTTTTAGTTGTTATGCTGACAGACTCTACTAATCAGACGCAGGTCAAAATATTTACCACTTGACCCGATTGATTTAATAAAATAGTTGAGTAGCAAGACATTTGTTTGCTTATTTTGTTTACACATTTACCGCGCACAGTTAGTCATAAACAACCATACTGAGCACAGAGAGTAAAGCAGCAAAAGCTCTACATCCGACTATAGAAGGAAGTTTTTTTTTTTAAATTTTTTTTATACACAATTGGCGGTTTCTACGGGGGAAAGTGGGGAGTATTCGATTTTAAGACAGTGACTTGTTGTATATTCATCCATAGTTAGTATGTATGTTATGTTTTATTAATTAATAGCAATGTATTTAGTATTAAGTAGATGATGATCAACAAAAATACAAACAAACAAAAGCAGCATCTTCATTTGGCTACAGAGCACTATGGGCAAGGAAAGGTGAAAAGTGGAACTTGAATGAAATTAGAGGAAAGAGAAACAATATCTGATTTTGTTTTTTAATTAAATTTTGAAAAGCCTAGACAAGAAACCAATAATTTTTCAACAATAATCTAGTAAAACAGGAATCTATAATATTAATAGGCTAGGCGATTTCTTGTGACTGATGTTTTGTTCTACTGTTTTATCCCGACTTTGACCAAATTTATATTATTTGAAAGGGATTTCTATTTAGCCGATTTGCAGATTTTCAGATTTTCAAATTTTTCGAGTAAATTGCCTTTAAAATTGCTACTAACACATACATACATAAAATTATACAATACGATGTGTGTGTTTATTAAATTTGTTAATGTGTTTGTAATAAAAATGAGTTTGTTTTTTACGTTGATTTGTGAATTGGCTATAATTGATTAGCAAAATTTTAGGGTCCTTATTTAATGAAAAAATAAAATTTCCCATATAAAAAATTTATTCTCGAATATTTTTTTTAACTATAAATTATTAAAAAGTCAATATTTCAAAAAAACAAAAATAATTAAATTAAATAAAAAACTAAATTCCTAAAATGAATTAAACTTAAATTCAATTAAATTAAAAAAAAATTTTTTTGATGTCAATTTGAAGCCATAAAAAATTTTGGAAAAGAATAAAAAATATTTTAGCTAATTTTTGTACCCTATACCACTATGTGGTTAGGGTATAATGACTTTGTGCTGATGTGTGTAACTATAAAAATTATTTGACCTAGACTCATCTTTAATTATACCGATCGACTTAGAATCACTTTCTGGGTCGATTTAGCGATGCTCGTCCGTCTGCGTGTCCACGTAAACCTTGTAATCAAACTTCAGGTCGCAAATATGAATATATTGTATACATAAGCTGTTATCGGCCATATAATGAACGCTACTGAAATTGATGAAAGTCGGTTCATGTTCAGACCTAGTCCCCATACAAATGACCCTATGAAATCGACTTAAATGCCATAATATCAAAATTATCACATTGATCTCGGTCAAATTGGGTTTGTGTGTTTATTACTCCCATTATTCAGTACTCCAAAAATAAACTCTATTGGAAAATTTTTAGTCATAGCCCCCATATAAAGCTGCTTCCCGATCTTCAATTAAATCTATCAAAAAACATAAATATTGCACAGTTTGTTTTTCTCAAATTTGGTATTTATATATTTTTGTAAAAAATAAGTGACCTTAACAAATAAGGTCAGGATCGGTCCACTTTTTAATCTAGTCCCCATATATATATATAGCATCCGATATGAACTTTTTATATTCGAACGCAAACAAATTATTAACAGTGCTACAAAAATTTGGTTTATGCTTATTTTCTATATCCAATTAGTTGGTCCTTAGAGATACGGTCTCGAAAGGCATGGTATAGGGTATCGTATAGTCGGACGAAACCGACTATAATTTTCTTAATTTTTATTTTTGTAAAATAAATCAGCGAAAACAAATTTTCTCATAAGAAAATTTGTCTTTACACAACTTTGAATTAATTCTTCAAAAAAAAAAAATCATGTGAGTCCGATCACAAGGGAGATGTGTAAACATCTAATAATTAAAGAAAACATCAACATCATATTTTCCAGTGCATAAAAAATAAGTCGATTATGCTGTTTTCTGAAATTCAATTGATGTTTTCTGAAATGCAATCGATGTTTTCTGAAATTCAATTGATGTTTTCTGATACACAATTAATGTTTTCAGCAATTCAAATGATGCTTTTTGAAATTCTATTGACGTTTTCTGAAATACAATTAATGTTCTCAGCAATTCAAATAATGCTTTTTGAAATTCAATTGATGTTTTCTGAAATTCTATTTATGTTTTCTGAAATTCAAATGATGTTTTCTGAAATACAATTGCTGTTTTCTGAAATACAATTGATGTTTTCTGAAATTCTATTGATGTTTTCTGAAATTTAATTGATGTTTTCTGAAACTCGAATGATGTTTTTTGAAATTATATTGATGTTTTCTGAAATTCTATTTATGTTTTCTGAAATTCAAATTATGTTTTCTGAAACTCGAATGATGTTTTCTGAAATTCTATTGATGTTTTCTGAAATACAATTGATGTTTTCTGAAATACAATTGATTTTTTCTGAAATTCTATTGATGTTTTCTGAAATTCTATTTATGTTTTCTGAAATTCAAATGATGTTTTCTGAAATACAATTGATGTTTTCTGAAATACAATTGATGTTTTCTGAAATTCTATTGATGTTTTCTGAAATTCAATTGACGTTTTCTGAAACTCGAATGATGTTTTCTGAAATTATATTGATGTTTTCTGAAATTCTATTTATGTTTTCTGAAATTCAAGTGATGTTTTCTGAAACTCGAATGATGTTTTCTGAAATTATATTGATGTTTTCTGAAATTCTATTGATGTTTTCTGAAATTCAATTGATGTTTTCTGAAACTCGAATGATGTTTTCTGAAATTATATTGATGTTTTCTGAAATTCTATTTATGTTTTCTGAAATGATGTTTTCTGAAATTCTATTTATGTTTTCTGAAATTCAATTAATGTTTTCTGAAATTTTATAGATGTTTTCTGAAATTCTATTTATGTTTTCTGCATTCAAATGATGTTTTCTGATATTATATTGATGGTTTCTGAAATACAATTGATCGAATGATGTTTTCTGAAATTATATTGATGTTTTCTGAAATTCAATTTATGTTTTCTGAAATTCAAATAATGTTTTCTGAAATTATATTGATGGTTTCTGAAATACAATTGATGTTTTCTGAAATTCTATTGATGCTTTCTGAAATTCAATTGATGTTTTCTGAAACTCGAATGATGTTTTCTGAAATTATATTGATGTTTTCTGAAATTCTATTTATGTTTTTTGAAATTCAAATGATGTTTTCTGAAATTATATTGATGGTTTCTGAAATACAATTGATGTTTTCTGAAATTCTATTGATGTTTTCTGAAATTCAATTGATGTTTTCTGAAACTCAAATGATGTTTTCTGAAATTATATTGATGTTTTCTGAAATTCTGTTTATGTTTTCTGAAATTCAAGTGATGTTTTCTGAAATTCTATTGATGTTTTCTGAAATTCAATTGATGTTTTCTGAAATTATATTGATGGTTTCTGAAATACAATTGATGTTTTCTGAAATACAATTGATGTTTTTTGAAAGACAATTGGAAAATGTTTAGAAAAGAACATATCATAATTTTTTCACAAATATAATCAGATAAAGTCACACCGATTTACACTTCAGCTCACACCGATGTGTTACGCTGTTTTTGCGATTGTATTGTGAAATACAAATTTACCCCCCTGCGCGTATAGATGTTTACACATCAAAAATATTCAAAGGCAAGAATTCTTATTAAATGATGAACTCATCTATAATATTAATAGGCTAGGCGATTTCTTGTGACCGATGTTTTCTTCCACCGTTTTAGCCCGATTTTGATCAAACTATATTATTTGAAAGGTATTTCTTTTTAGCCGTTTTGCAGATTTACAGATTTTTAAATTTTTTCCCTTATTTTGAGTAAATTGCATTTATATTTGCTACTAACATGATTAGCATACCTTTAGGGTCTTCATTTAATGAAAAAATAAAATTTCCTAGAATTTGCATTCGAATTTCGAGGGCTGGAATCTGCTTGTTTAAATTATTAAAAGAAATCTAAACTATTCAATTTTCTATATGAAGAAAAAATAGTTTTTAAATAAAACACAATATAATCATATAGGCATAATAAATTTTTGCAAACATTAACCAGAATCTAAAATATTATAAAAAAAATTTAATTTAAATTTACGAATTGTTCTATACTATTTTCAGCAGTTCACTTCATTTGAAAGCTCTGGTATCCCTGGTTTAACAATCTGGCTACAAAGTTAACATCTGTTTTATTTTTTGAAGTTGGCAACTCGAAATCAGATGTTTGTATAAATTTGTATGATTTTGTGAGATTTGTGAGATTTTTTGAGTGGTAGCAGGCGATAGTTATTGTGTTTATTAATTAAATATAAAAATAATAAAAGTGAAATTTATTAAAATAGAATGTTACAAACAATAAAAAAAAGTGTTAAAAACACGAGTTACTTAGGTTTGTCTCTCCTACCACAATTCCAATTTCGAATGCATTGGGTAATTGCCCATGAACAGTTTCTCCTGAAAATATTTTTTCACCAATACAATCATAAGTCACACAGCGTTATCTCCTTCAGCTCACACCGATATAAGTTACGCTGTTTTTGTGATTGTATTGTGAAATAGAAATTTACCCCCCTGCGCGTATAGATGTTTACACATCAAAAAGATATTGACCCCGACCAATTATTTTTCTAAAAAATTTCACAAGTATAAATTTAAAGAAGAAGAAAAAAATGTATACCACAAGAAAAAAGTTACCCCACAAAATAGTCTATAGAAGACAATTAGCTGGTCCTTAGAGATACGGTCTCGAAAGGCATGGTATACGGTATCCTATAGTCGGTCGAAACCGACTATAACTTTCTTAATTTTTATTTTTCTATAGACTATTTTGTGGGGTAACTTTTTTCTTGTGGTATACAGTTTTTTCTTCTTCTTTAAATTTATACTTGTGAAATTTTTTAGAAAATTAATTGTTCGGGGTCAATATCTTTTTTTTTTGAAGAATTAATTCAAAGTTGTGTAAAGACAAATTTTCTTATGAGCAAATTTGTTTTCGCTGATTTATTTTACAAAAATAAAAAGTTATAGAAAAGTTATTCTGAAAAATGTCTACAGAAAAAGTCACCAAGAAAAATTTTTAGGTGAAATAAATTTTTCTTACCAGCTTTTTTTCCGGTTTTAGAGTTAGGCATAATTCTACAACATTAATTCCTGATCTAATGGACACGTTTAGGTATAATTTTGATAACAACTTAATATTACCTCTTATACAGTTCTTATTAATAAGTTATTTACTCAATTTAAATTCTCTGCAAACGAAAGCAGTTTGTACAAACGATAAATTCTGTGTCGAATTTTTTAGAATTGACCCGAGGTGTACCTCAAGGTTCAATTTTAGGGCCACTTCTTTTTATGATTTATATCAATGATATTTTTTTGTGCCTTTCCGCTTATACCGGATATATTTATACAGATGATGTGCATAATTTAAGTCAACAAAGGAAATGCTTATTAAAGGAAACACTATTAAGATGTGGAATAAACTGATATTCTCTAACGAGAGTATATTTAATGTATGTGGATCAGAGGGACACAAAATGAAAATACACAGTTAAAAGGTATAAAAGGTGTAAAAACCAGATGAAGAAATCATAGACCATAAGGAACACATTAAGACTTTATAGTACAATTTACAAAATGGTGGAGAAAAAATGGGATTGCAAACTGATTATGTTTTTAACCAAGTAAATGATCCATTACATAGTGCATAGAATACTAAAATGCGGGTACTTCATAATGGTTCAAACTGAGTTGAAACATTGCCACAGTTACCAGACATCAATCCTATTGCAATCTTAAGGAGTCTACATTTAATTTAAGCAACAAAGCAGACCTGAAGCGCCCTTAATCTCAGAGTGAGAGAACATTTCAACTGATATCACACAAAAACCTATGAATTCAGTGCCACTACACATGAATGAAGTACATCAACGAAAGTCAGGACCAACAAAATATTTTATTTTAATTTTTTTTGACGTTAAACATCTATACGCGCAGGGGGTAAATTTCAAAAACAGCGTAACATGTAAGCGTAACATGTAAGCGCAACATGTAAGACAAAATGTGATTGTATTGGTGAAAAAATTATGATATTGTAATAATCTGTTTGAAAATTAAAAATTAAAAATAAAAAATGAAAAAAAAAATTAAAAATAAAAAATGAAAGATGAAAAAAAAAATTTTAAACTAAAAATGAAAAACGAAAAGTTAAAAATGAAAAATAAAAAATGAAAAATAAAAAATTTAAAATGAAAAATAAAAAATGAAAAATGAAAAATGAAAAAAGAAAAATAAAAAATTAAAAATAAAAATTGAATCATGTAAAATAAAAAATGAAAAATAAAAAATTAAAAATGAAAAATGAAAATTAAAAAATTAAAAAATTAAAAATAAAAAATGAAAAATAAAAAATTAGAAATAAAAAATGAAAAATGAAAAATAAAAAATGAAAAGAAAAATAAAAATGAAAAACGAAAAATTAAAAATGAAAAAAAATCTAAAAATGAAAAATTTAGAATAAAAATGAAAAATAAAAAATGAAAAATGAAAAATAAAAAATGAAAAATGAAAAATAAAATATTTAAAAAAAACAAAAAATAAAAAATAAAAATTAAAAATTAAAAAAAAATTAAAGCTAAAAAATTAAAAATAAATGAAAAATAAAAAATTGAACATGAAAAATATGAAATGAAAAATAAAAAATAAAAAATGAAAAACGAAAAGAAAGATAAAAATGAAAAACGAAAAATTAAAAATGAAAAAAATTTAAAAATGAAAAATTAAGAAAAAAAATGAAAATTGAAAAATAAAAAATAAAAAATGAAAAATGAAAAATGAAAAATAAAATACTAAAAAAAAACAAAAAATAAAAAATTAAAAATTAAAAAAAAAATTAAAGCTAAAAAATTAAAAATAAATGAAAAATAAAAAATTGAACATGAAAAATAAGAAATGAAAAATGAAAAGCTTAAATTATAAATGAATAATGAAAAATGAAAAATAAAAAATGAAAAATAAAAAATTAAATATAAAAAATGAAAAATAAAAAATTAAAAATAAAAAATTAAAAATAAAAAATAAAAAATTGAAAAATAAAAAATTAAAAATAAAAAATTAAAAATTAAAAATAAAAAATGAAAAATAAAAAATGAAAAATGAAAAGAAGAATAAAAATGAAAAATTAAAAATGAAAAAAAATCTAAAAATTCAAAATTTAGAATAAAAATGAAAAATAAAAAATGAAAAATGAAAAATGAAAAATAAAAAATAAAAAATAAAAAATTAATAAAAAAAAATTTAAGCTAAAAAATTAAAAATAATAAATGAAAAATAAAAAATTGAACATGAAAAATAAGAAATGAAAAATGAAAAATGAAAAATAAAAAATAAAAAATGAAAAACGAAAAATGAAAAACGAAAAGAAAGATAAAAATGAAAAACGAAAAATTAAAAATGAAAAAAATCTAAAAATTAAAAATTAAGAATAAAAATGAAAAATGAAAAATGAAAAATAAAAAATAAAAAATGAAAAATTAAAAATGAAAAATGAAAAATAAAATATAAAAAAAAAAAACAAAAAATAAAAAATTAAAAATTAAAGCTAAAAAATTAAAAATAAATGAAAAATAAAAAATTGAACATGAAAAATAAGAAATGAAAAATGAAAAGCTTAAATTAAAAATGAATAATGAAAAATGGAAAATAAAAAATGAAAAATAAAAAATGAAAAATAAAAAATTAAAAATAAAAAATTAAAAAATTGAAAAATAAAAAATGAAAAATAAAAAATTAAACAGAAAAATAAAAATTGGAAAATGAAAAATGAAAAATTAAGAAAAAAAATTAAAAATGAAAAATAAAAAATGAAAAATGTAAATTAAAAAATGAAAAATTAAAAAAAAAATTAAAAATGAAAAACGAAAAATTAAAAATAAAAAATAAAAAAAGGAAAATGAAAAAAACTACACATGTACATCAACGAAATTCAGGACTAACAAAATATTTTTTTTTAATTTTTTTTAATTTTTTTTTTTGATGTGTAAACATCTATACGCGCAGGGGGGTAAATTTCAAAAACAGCGTAACATCTAAGCGTAACATGTAAGACAAAATGTGATTTGAAAATTAAAAATGAAAAATAAAAAATTAAAAAAAAATATTGGAAATAAAAATGAAAAATAAAAAATTAAAAATTAAAAATCAAAAATAAAAAAAAAAATTAGAAATAAAAATGAAAAATAAAAAATTAAAAATGAAAAATAAAAAATGAAACATGAAAAATAAAAAATGAAAAATGAAAAACGAAAAATTAAAAATGAATAATGAAAAATGAAAAATAAAAAATTAAAAAAAAAATAAAAAGGAAAAATGAAAAATAAAAAATAAAAAATAAGGGCCAAAAAATTAAAAATAAAATATGAAAAATAAAAAATGAAACTTGAAAAATAAGAAATAAGAAGTGAAAAATGAAAACCTAAAACTAAAAATGAATAATGAATAATGAAAAATGAAAAATAAAAAATAAAGAATTAAATATAAAAAATGAAAAATAAAAAATTAAAAATAAAAAATTAAAATTGAAAAATAAAAAATGAAAAATAAAAAATGAAAAGTGAAAAAAAAAAATAAAAATTGGAAAATGAAAAATGAAGAAAAAAATTAAAAATTAAAAATTAAAATTAAAAAATGAAAAATTAAAAACGAAAAATAAAAAATTAAAAAAAAATTAAAAATGGAAAACGAAAAATCAAAAAAGAAAAATTAAAAATAAAAATTTAAAAAACGAACAATTAAAAATTAACCGGTTAAAATTTATTTATTATTTTATAAAAATATTTTTATATTAACAGAGCCTCTGCAGTTGATTGCTATAAGCGATACGCTTTCTGTTTGATTTTAAGAAAGTGCTATAAAAAATCTTTAATTACTAGATGTTTACACAACTCCCCTGCGATCGGACTCATATGATTTTTTTTACATGAGCGAATACTTCTTGGAGTACAATTTCTAATCTTTTATAACTTCTTTATGTTTTTTCTTATTTCTTTTTAATTTCAATTTTATAAGAAACTTGTAACAACTAAAGTAAAAAAAAAATTATAAATTAATAATAGGTAAAAAAAATAATAAGTTGTTATTTAGAAAAATAACACATGAGTGAATATTTTATGGAGCAACAGTATATACTTCATGATGCCTTTAAGAGCAATATGTTCGAAAATTCGAAAAGCATTTGAGTTTTAAAATATGCATAAATCAAAAATTTAACATTTATATATAAAACTAAATATCAATTATTTCTGAGGCGTATTTCATCTATTTTTGGCGATTTTTTGAAAAACATATTATTTTATATTTGCATAAAAAAATTAAATTTTTAGTAAGTTTTAGTTTCAAAATTCAGGATACACTCTATTAAAAATAAACGCGATCTATATGGGTTTATCTCTTTAATAAAAGCATTATTAAAGCAAATCCAATGTTGGAATGCACCTTGCAATTAGTTCTCCCCCTTTAAAGATTTTTAATCAAAACTGCAGTTATTAAAAAAATAGTTTTTATGAAAGCAGCAAATCAAGGGAATCGATTAACTGTTTTATCATAAAATTTCGATAGCATTATATACGATGTTGCAATATTTAAAAAAATCCAACTTATTGGTAGATAGCGAATTTTGTAATATATGAAAAAAAATGCGCTTATTAATTATGCTTAATAGAGAATCATAATTACTCCTTATTAGACCGGTTTCTGCCATAAGCCTTCATCAGTAATTGTATTAAGCATTGTAATAATTGTTATGTTATAATTAATTACATTTGAAATTTTTCTACTTAGAGTGACCGTGAGTTTTACTTGCACTTTTTGCTCATCTATAATATTAATAGGTAAGGAGATTTCTTGTGACCGATGATTTGTTCCACAGTTTTCTCCCGATTTTGATCAAACATATTTTATTTGAAAGGCATTGCTTTTTAGCTGTCCACCAGATTTAAGGAATTTAATTTTTTATATTTTTTTTGGAGTAAAATGCATTTAAAGTTGCTACTAACCCATACATAACATTATACAACGCTAAGTGTGTGTTTATTAAGTTTGCTTTCTTCATTCACAATAATAATTGTGTTGAATTGAAAAATAATTTTGGACATAAACCATTCACAATAATAATTGTGTTGAATTTAAACCAATAATGCAATCGATATTTAAAAAGTGTTGAATTGTGAATTGGCTAAAATTGATAAGCATACCTTTAGGGTCTTTATTAAATGAAAAATTAAAATTTCCTAGAACTTGCACACGAATTTCGGGGGCCGGAATCTGCAAGTTGGCTTCACCACACTCACATAAAGTCAGGCCTGCGAGCGGTGTGGTTAAGAATCAGTCTTATACCATACAGCTTTTACTTCGTAGTAATTTCAGATTACTTATGCATTTTTACTTCTAATTTCCACTATTCCCAGTTTCGTACATTCTACATATTGCACTTTTAACATATAATGTCTTTACATGTAATGTTTTTTGGCTTCATAGACGGTATTTAGACGCACCGTTTGCACACTGCCTGAATAGGCTTGCGTTTCGTGTTTGTACGCGATCGGGTTCTTGACGATTTTTTCGACATTTCTCTCTACACTCTTTCGTTCTCTGGACAAGTTGTTTTATTCTTATTCTAGTCTGAATAAAGTGACGGTCACACCTTGACTGTGCGTGACTATGCGTGACTGTGTGTGACTATGTCAAAGTTAATCTTTTTTTCACAGCAAGTGTATGGACCAAGTTTCAGATCGATTGGGTGAAGGGAAATGACATTTAGATCAATCCTTGACTGTGCGTGACTACCCCAAAATTTATTTGTAGTCACAAGACTATGGACCAAGTTTCAGACTAATTGAATAAGGGGGAATGGGGTTGCCCCACGACAGAGAGAAAAAGAAAGAGTTTAATAATAAATAAATAAAACTGTTCCCCGGCAGGCAATTGAGGCCGATCTTGGTTGTTATCGTGTTATGGTTTCTCCTTCTCCTTCTGTTTTTTTTTTTTTTTGGTCCAAGTTTAATTTAAGAGGCCATTATGGAAGAACATTGGTACGAAGATCAAAGGGAAAAAGACTAGACCCAAAATATACAAATAAAATCTTTACAACCTAATGCAGTTAGTGTTTTGGAATGACCAGCCCAATCACCAGATCTCAATCCCAAAGCAAATCTATGTGAAATTGCAGATCGAAATATATGGACACGAAAATACACAAACAAGACAGATCTCATAGAGACAGTTAGTTTAAAGTGGTGAACAATTGAATGGATATCACCAGCAATTGTTCAATTATTGTATAGTAAAGGTTTCCAATGTTTTGTCAACAGCACAAAAATTGCTTCGTTTAAGTTTAATTTTTTTCTTCAAGTTAAACCATTTTATGTTAATATTTTTCAGTTTTTATATAAATAAAACAAATTTTTAAATTAATGAAAAAGTTTTTAATATCATGATACAATTTTTTGATTTGACCGTTTAAGTCGTCAAAAATATATTATGTTTAAAGTTTCCATTGTATTGTCACTTACTGTATGTATTATTAATTTAAAGAAAATTGAAAAACCTAATATCACAATAGGTGTGGACCTATTGTCTGGACCTATTTTGATGAAGGGTATAACAAGTGAAAAAAAAATTTTTTTTTTGTCCGGAGCCTTTTTCCGAGATATAATTGTATAAGTATATATCTTATTTATGTCACTTTATAAGATAATGTGTTTTTGTTTACAACAACAGTGAACTAAAATTTTCAGTGCAATTGGACCATTGTGCATCTTCATCAGCATCTTTTACGAGTATCTCGGTGACTTTGGCTGCTAGCTGCTTCATCATCAACATCATTGCTTGCTATACATCTTCATTTAAATTTTAACTCAACATCGTTTATCATTTTCTACAACAACAACTCGCTACAACAATAACATCAAAACAATATCTTGAATGCAGATGCTTGTTTGCCATTTGGTCTGAATGGTTGTCAGCCAGGCAGGCTGCTTTCTTGCCTGCTTTGTGGCTTTTGTTTTTGTTGTTTCTTCGTTTACTTTTTTTTTTATCTACAATTCATTCAAGCGTTGCTGTCAACACTGATTTGCCGATGTGAGTTTGGCGAAAAGTAAAGCAAAAACAACAACAGCAACAACAACAACAACAACAACAAAAACAGAAAGAAAAACAAGCGTATTAATTAACGATCATCGTTAACTAATTGTTGTTGGTTTTGTTTGTGTAATTTCGTAAGTTGATACCAAATTAATTTTGTTTCGACCAAACATTTTACAAGGAACAATCGGTTTAAACAAACGCCAAATACAATACGCAGTGCAGTGCGCGCTTTCTGGCTCGATCTATGTCAGAGTATTTTATAATAAATTTCCACTTATTTAAGTTTCACCAATATTTTGCTGACGCTTGGCTGGTCAATGAGTTGTTGCTTGACTGGGAATTTGAATGTTGTTTTATCTTTTATCGTCCAGTGTTTATCCTCGTGTTTTATTTATGTTAAACATGATTTTTGTTTGTTGTTCTTGCAATGATATTTTTTGTGTTCATTTACGCATTTCGGATTTTTGCTAAAACGAATTAGCTCCGCCATAAACATGAAGGCTAACAGGCCACTAGCATTTAGCCCACTAATTTGAAGGTGATGGTTTTTAAATAAGCTTTTTAAATAGTTAATCAATAATAAAGGTTTTTTTTCGCAAAAGTTAACATTTTCAAAACAAACACCCTTAGAAAAAATTCGATAATGAAAAAAGAACCCCTTTCAAAAAATTTACATTTAGCAACAAAATAAAAACTTTTGAAAAAAAGTACCTTTTTGCAAATAAGTACCAATAGCAAAAATATAAATTTTTTAAATATTTGTTTTTTTAGCCTTAAAAATGGACAATTAAAAAAAGTACCTCTTAGTTGCAACAAACCTTTTGCAAACAGAAAAGCCTTTTCATAGTACCTATTTTAGAAAAGTATATTTTATCTAAAAAGTACCATTTCGAAATAGTACCAATTTCTAAAATATTTTTTACATTTGTTTATTAAAAAAGTATTTGATAAAAAATTTTTAAAACAAAAACAAGTACAAAAAAATTATAAACGGTTTAGACCGAATATACGAAAAGGGGTTCAGGACCAAATAATTGGGTATAGAAAATAAGCATGAACCAAATAAAGGGTAATTTTTTTAGCTATTATCTTTTTGGCAACACTGGTTTAAACAGCTGACGCACGTTTCGTGTTTTGTTTCATTGTCAAACATCTTCAGTTTGGTCTATAATTTAACCATGAATCGTCTTTCAAACGAACAACGCTTGCAAGTTATTGAATTTTATTATCAAAATGCGTGCTCTTTTAAGAAAGTTCATCGCGCGCTTCTTCCATTTTATGGTCAGTTTAATCGACCCACTGAAGCGGCTATTCGGGCTGTTGGGACCAAATTTCGCACCAAATTTACATTGTTGGACATTAAACCTCCAACGCGCTTACGTAGAGTGCGAACTGAAGAAAATATCGCAGCTGTATCGGCCAGTGTTAAAGATGACCATCAATTGTCGATTCGTCGCCGTTCGCAGCAATTGGGCCTCTGTTACTCAAAAACGTGGAAAATTTTGCGGAAGGATTTGGGTGTGAAGCCTTTCAAAATACAGCTGGTGCAAGAATTGAAGCCGAACGACCTACCGCAACGTAGAATTTTTGGTGAATGGGCTCTTGGAAAGTTGGCCGAAGATCCACTTTTTTACCGAAAAATTGTGTTCACGACGAAGCTCATTTTAGGCTCAATGGGTACGTAAATAAGCAGAGTTGTCGATTTTGGAGTGAATATCAGCCAGAAGCATTGGTAGAGCTACCAATGCATCCAGAAAAGTCACAGTTTGGTGCGGTTTATGGGCTGGTGGCATCATTGGACCGTACTTCTTCAAAGATGATGCGAATCGTAACGTAACTGTGAATGGTGAGCGCTACCGAGAGATGATATCCAACTTTTTGTTGCCCAAAATGCAAGAGCTTGACTTGCATGACATGTGGATTCAACAAGACGGTGCCACATGCCACACATCACGCGCAACAATGGACTTATTGAGAGGCGAGTTCGGTGAACATTTTATTGCACGTTCGGAACCGGTCAATTGGTCGCCTATATCGTGCGATTTAACGCCTTTAGACTATTTTTTGTGGGGCTATCTTAAAGCTCATGTCTATACAGACAATCCCACTTCAATTGACGCATTGGAAGACAACATTGAAGCATTTATTCGTGAGATACCGGCCGAAATGTTGGAAAGAGTATGCCAAAATTGGACTAAGCGGATGGACCATTTGAGGCGCAGTCACGGTCAACATTTGCATGAAATAATCTTTAAACATTAAATTATATGGACCGTACTATCGATTCAAATAAAGATTTCATGCATTTTTCTGAAGTTTATGTGTTTTTTTTGGAAAACTTTCCTATAGCTCTTAAAAAATCACCCTTTATAAGTGGCATTGTTGTTATGTTTTTCCTGCATTTATATGGGGACTGGGTCGAAAAATGGAATGATCCTGCACACTTATTTTTTGCAAAAACATATGCAAACCAAATTTGAGAAAAATCGGTGCAACATTTTTTTATAGATTTAAGTGAAGATCGTGAAACAGCTTTATAGATAAGGTGGGCTATGACTAAAAATATTCTACATGGTTAACTTTTGGACTATTAATTAACGGTTGTAATAAACGCACTCAAAACAAATTTGACCGAGATCTATATGAAAATTTGGATTTTATGGTAATTTAAGTCGATCTCATAGAGGTCATCTGTATGTGGACGAGGTCTGTAGCGATTTGACCAATCTCAATAGTTTCCATTCTATGGCGGATACGAAATTTCATCAAAATATATTCTTATTAGCGACCTGTAGGTTTGATTACAGACGGACGGACGGACGGACATAGCTAAATCGACTCAGAAAATTATTGTGAGTCGATCGGTATAATCAAAGTAGGGTCTGGGTCGGATATTTTTTGAAGTAACCAACACCAGCACAAACTCATTATACTCTAACCACATAGTGGTACAGGGTAAGGATGAGCATCGAAGCAAAACCATCGATGTTCAACATCGAAAAAAAATTTAAAGCATCAAATTTTTGTTCATTTTATTTCTTTAATATAAACGAGCTCAAAAATATTAGTTTTGATGGAAATTTTTCATCCAATTTAGAGATGCTCCATAAAGAGCCGCTCGGAAGGCACCGACGTTGCTGTCATTGATAAATATTTAAGTGCAACTTTAGCTTTTGCCCCAGTTTTTCAGCAGGTGCTTCTGAAATCAAAGTAATTTGCAAAAAAAAAATAGTTGAATTGATTGTGGATCATTTATACTTACGAATGTATAAGGAAACCTCGGAATGGAAAGAAGGAAGCTTCTTAATTCGTGTTCTGTTGAAGAAGTAGTATTTCTATGCCATTTCTTTTGAGTCACTTTGTTCTGATCGCTAATAAGCTGTTATTCTGGCTCCAAATCTTAATGCTTTTGTTTCACAATCCGATCAATCATTTGCAAAGTTTTTGAAAGTTGAAGGGAATCCCTAAAGTAAATTGTTTTGAACCGAGGGTCCAAAATTGTTGCCAAGCTATAAAGTGAAGAATGTTCAATCCCAAACAATCCTTTTTGCAATGCAACTAATTGTTGCTTTTGAAACTTTAATCATATATCCTTTTTTGGGGCAATTTTTTTGCACTTTTGCTTTCAGAATATGAGCAATGGGAATTGCTAGACTTCTTGTCAAGTATTGCTCTCCACATATTTCTGTTGTAGCTGTATCCAATGGCCGTAAAAGGTTTACAATTTCTGCAATGTCCTCTATTTGGCTTGCAGTTACCATTAACGGCGCTGATGAATATTCATTTAAAATAATATTGACAAATGGCCGCAAGTCTAAAAACCTTTGCAGCATATTGCATGTAGAGTTCCATCTCGTCGGCACACTCTGTTGTGTTGAACACTTGCCACCACACTATGCTTTAACCATTTAACGGTTTTCTTCACATGATCAAGTAACATTTGTACATCCGCAGAGCGTTCTATGGCTCGCTGAGCGACTAAATTAAGATTGTGCGCAAAGCAGTGTATGTGTTTTGTTGGGCCGAATGCTAAATGTGCTACTTTCATTATATTAACTGCCTCATCGGTGACTATCGCAACAAGGTTTTGTGGATCTAATTCTTAATTTAGAAGTGAGATATTCAGCCGTGTGCTTTTCATCCAACGGTACTAGCCTAAGATTTCCATTATACATTTGGTCACCCTTTCCGATGAAATGAAGGTCGGCGGAAAATTCTTCGAAAGCAATTCTACGAAAACAATTCTTCGAAAAAACAATTCTTCGAATAGCAGTTCTTCCAAAACAATTCTTCCCCGGTATAGTTGAAAACCTCTATGGTTATTCCCCGCTATAATTGAAAATCTCTGATTATTTCCCGCTATAGTTGAAATCCTCTATGGTTATTGTTATTCGAGGAATTGTTATTCCAAGAACTGCTATTCGAAGAAAGGTTTTCGAAGAATTGTTTTCGAAGAATTCTCCACATATCAACTTTTCTCGTTGATCATTCTTTTTACAGTGAAACGGCTGGGCACAACATAGTGAGCCGCACAAACTTTCAGAACTCTCGAAAACCCTTTCTTTCCAACGCTCTTATGGGATATTTTTTCGTTTCCTTTGACTCCATCCTTAAAATTTTTAGACGTTGAAATGCCGATGTTATGGATTGTTGAGAAGGTAACGATAATAACTAAAAGTACCGATGCTTATAAATTTTTACAAATGAGAAACTAACTAAATAAAAAATTACTCACCTAGGAACAACCGGATGTTTTTTTTTATATAACAAATGCAGTGCATTGTGTTGATTTCAGGAAAATAGGTTATGGGAAGGAGGAAAGAGGGAGTAGTGTTTATGGATATTTGACTTAAATTTTATTAGATTATAACTGTCAGGAAAGACCTCTGCGCGGAGTTTATTCCACATATGGCTAGTTCGACTGATAAACGAATTCTCTCTGTAATGCGTTATGCGGTCAACAAGGCAATAGACTACAAACGGATGTGATCTACTAGAGAAGCGGGTGGAGCGAACCGAAACTCGGGCACTTGGAATAAGTTCGCTAATCTCAGAAGAATATTTCCCATGGTAATATCTATAGAACCGTGCTACACAACCCACATTCCGACGGTGTTCCAATGAATCAATAGAGTTGGATGACCTACTGTCATTGTTGAGCGCCAACGCCCTCCTTTGCCACGGTCCAGTAGCTCCAAAATAGACTTTGAAGCTCCTGCCCATATATGGGAGTTGTATTCCATTTTCGGTCGTATGTAAGTGGTATAGATTTTAAGGAGATCAGAAGGAGTGAAATAACTTTTACACCGTTTTAGAAAACCAAGACACTTGAATGCTTCTTTCGGCACTTGAAAAACATGCTCGTTCCAACGAACATCACATTGAATTCTCATGCCTAGAACATCAAGACTATCCGATTCCTCAATACCTATACCACCCATATATACAGATGACATTGTTGATTCCATGGCCCTATGGGTCAACATACAACATTGAGTCTTCAGCGCATTAAAATCAACCCTATTCGCTTTACCCCACTCGGACATGTTAACAGGTCTTGATTGAGTGTGTCATTCATTGTCTGCCTTCTGCCCCCAACCACCAAGAGGCTTGGCCTACAATTAAAGGAAAATGAATGACAAATTTTGCTGTCATCTGCGAAAGAGTAAATAGAATTAAAAGTTTGCCCAATTAGGTCGTTCAGAAAGATAAGGACAAGAGAAGGAGAAAGAACAGAATCTTGGGGTACCCCTGAATTAAGCTGAAACTTACTAGATGATAACAATAACAACACGTATGGTTCGGTCTCTGAGAAAACTCTTTATAAATCTAGAGAAGTCATTACCGACCCCAAATGCAATAAGCTTTGATATCAATGCACTTTGCCACGATCGAATGCCTTGGAAATATCCAGATCAACCACTTTACTTTTGCCAAAATCGCGAATGGATCGACTCCAGCACTCAGAAAGCAGAACTAACAGGTCTCCCGTGGAACGACTTCTACGGAAGCCATACTGTCGATCATTGAGAAGTGAATTGGCCTCTAAGTAGTTCACAAGATGGAAATTGATCATGCCCATCACCTTTGAGAGCGCAGAGCAGACTGCAATTGGACGGTAATTTTCAGGGTTATTACCCGCACCCTTTTTAGGGATTGGTTGGCGTTAGCAACTTTCCAGCAAGAGGGAAAGACTCCCGCACGGTACGAAAGGCTGAAAAGGTTGGCCAATGGACTGGCTAGCGTCGAAGAGCACTGTTTCAGCACCAGTGCTGATATGCCATCCGGCCCCGAAGACTTGTTAATGTTGAGATCCGAAAGAACCTTTTTAAATGTACGTGCTCGAAAAAATATATTAGGCATAGTACAAGATACACTTTCAAATTCGGGCAGAGGTTGATCGATATCCAGCAAAAACGAGTTTTTTGCAAACAGTTCAGCTAAGAGGTTAGCCTTATCATCCGGTTCAGTGAATATTTGGTCATTCATTAAAAGAGTTGGGATAGCAGAACTAACATTGTTCTTTACCCTTGTAACAAATGACCAAAAGCTCTTACTACCCCGAGGAGCAGAGAGAACTTTAGCACGAAGACGCTGATCGTAAAGAAACTTTTGGCGCCTTAGTGTTTGGGCGCATTCAGTTCTCGCCTGTTCGCGTTGCAATTCAGTGGCGGAATTTTTATTTTCACGCCAATATCTAAATGCTTCCTCTCTGGATCTGACTGCATCTCTGCAGGTCTGGTTAAACCATAATTTTTGATTTGGTTTAGCCGAAATGTACTTGGATGGAATGAATAATCGCATACCAAGCACTATTTTTTTCCACCATTTTCGCAGCAACATCAACATTTTTATCCAGGAAACAAAGTTTCCGGTTGAAATGCTGGAAAAAATCGTTAAGCTCCGGTAAAAGTGCAGACAGATCACAGTCATCGTCATCGTCGTCATAATCTATAACTAGAGTGGTTTAAGTCAGTTTTTTTTTACCGATTTCCTTATTGGTATATGAAGTTGACTTTGTAGTTAGTAAATCACAATGGACACTCTGCATATGACATTTCAAGTTGGATGTATTGCCCGAAGTTTTCAACACATTTCCGCAATGATTGCATTTTGAGGACGAGGATGATAGTTTCGTGAAATGATTCCAAAACTCATTACCTCGAGGCATCTTGGCACCAAACAATCAACTTAATTTTTTTTTTTTTTTTTTTTTTTTTTTTTGTAAGCCTACTTCCGCGAAGCCGAGTGGCTTGTCTACACATTCTAATATTGCAAGTTTTTTTTTTTTTTTTTTTTTTTTTTGCAGCGACAGACCAAAGCCTCTGATGGGAATCGAACCCATGACCCCCGCATGATAGGCTAGCACGCTACCTACTCAACTCCCGGGGCGCTTAAATTACGCCGCTTCTTTTATGATATGTATACCATTGTTATTATATGTTATTGTTTTTTTTTTAATGTAGTGTTACTTCAAAGAGTTAAAAGATATATGTATTTTTGAATAACATCGACCAAAATCATCGATGTCAGAATAAACATCGCACAAAACCATCGATGGCAAAAAAATCGAACATCGAATGCAAACCATCAGTGTTATGAAAACATCGAACCTCGATGCTGATCTCTAGTACAGGGTATAAAAAATACCTTTCAAACAATTTGCATTTATCATATCTTTTTCAAAAAAAGAAGCCTTTTTCAAAAAGTAACTTTATAACATAATGAACAATTTTCAAAATAAAGTACCTATTTCAAAAAAGTACCGTATTGAAAAATTACCAATTTTTTAAACATTTGTTTAATAAAAAAAAATACTTCCAAAAATTTATACTTTAAAACCCAATACCCTCAAAAATATGTTTTTCCTACAAAAACATACTTTTGTTATTAAAAAATATCATTTTCAAAAAAGTACATTTATCAATAAAATTAAAAGTAAATTTCTTTCAAAAAAAAGTACCATTCCCTTTTTTAAAAAGTTCATTTTTTGAAAAAAGTACCTTCTTAACAATTTAATTTTAAATAAATATATTACGTATTTCTTAAAGCTGTGGAATAAAAATTTTCCGAAAATGACATTTCACATTCAGATTACTTTTGTTTAGAAAATTTAATAATTTAAAAAAAGTATCATTTTGGATAAAGTACATTTTTAAAAAAATAAAAATTTTTAATAAAGTCTCTTTTTATATATATAAAATTGTTCAAACAAAAGTTCTCGTAATCCAAATTTAATTTTGAAATGTTTTAGGATAAAATTATTCAAAAAATATATATTCACGTATGTCTGTGAAAATGTCACGGTGGTTTTACTTTAAAGTTTAAACTAATGCTACTTCAACATTAATGCCAATGAAATGTTCCCCTATACGAGTTTAATCGATAAATCGTTTCGTAGCTAAAACTTCTGTTTACGTTCTTTTTTTCTCTTTTCATCATTCGATTTAATAAATGAAATATCCTATTAAATAAATACACCTTTTGTTTATAAGACACCTTTATGTTAATTCAATTATTTATTATATGTAAGTTGCTACAAAATTAAAAAAATAAGAAAAAAAAAAACAAAACCACCCATTTGTTAAAAGCATTCATTACCTAATGAATACTTACTTACTTTTCATACTTACCTACGAAACTAAAACAAGAAGAAAAAAAAAACCGTTTCGCCTTATTAAAAATATGCCAACTAATGATGTTTGCTTTGAAATAAAACACATACAATTCATATAAATACGAGTATATACATACATACGTACTTTGATCAGTATAAATAACAAACGATAATAAAAACAATTCACTAACTAAACTGTTATAATTATGAAAACTTAAATACCCGACCATTAAATTATGGAAATTCGATAAAGAAATAAAATTAAACAGCGCAGACGAATGGCCAAGAAATATAAAACTGAAAAATGGAGGGGTACAAAACAAAAGGTTTGTGAACAAGAAAGAAAGAAAGAAATGTTATGCTGAATTATATTGTACTGAAAATTTCAACAAGCCGCAACTAAAGAGATCACCATCATCACCACTACCAACATCTTCTACTACTGGCATTTACATTAAGCCCTTGCCAAACAAGGAACGTAAGCCACCAACCAACCAACCAAACCAACCAGTCAGTCAGTCATTTAGTCTTTAAAACATAAAATAAAAAAAAAACTATAAAATAAACTAATGAGCATAATTGTTGTTTCATAACTCAATAATAAGACAACAAAGCCATCAGAAGACAACCAAAGAAACACTCAGCAGATCAGGCAACAAATACACATTGAAATATTTACACTGTGTACGTAAAGATTTCGGAAATTGTATTTTTAAGAACATAAATTTTCCGAATGAGTGTCGTGTTCTTTCTACTTGCTCTACTTGTGCAACATTAAATATTTGTTATTTTAATTGAACAGTTACAAAAGTTGAGAGGAAACGAATTTGAAGTCAATTCTGCACAAAAAATAGGGAAGTAATTTAAGATATAAAAAGTTTGAGAGCCAAAACTTTTTTTAATCAAACTTTGATTTACAAAAACGTTATTAAAAAACATTATACTTACAAAAAATTTAAAGGAAAAAATAAAAAAAAAACAATTGACAAGAATATAGAAAAAATAGAAATATATAAAAATATAAATATAAATAAATAATAAAAATATTAAAATAATTTGTTTTTTTCGACTAAAAAAATAAAAAACCAAATTAATTTAAAACAAACAAAAAAATAATTTTTTAAGTCAAAAATTCGATTGAAAAAAATTTTATTGAAAATATAAAATATTTAAAAAATAATAAAAAAAAACATATATATTTAAAAAATAAATAAGAAAGAACATATATAAAAATTTTCAAGAAATTATAAAAAAAAAATTGAGAATATATACAAATATTAAAAAAAAAATATTGAAAAACTAAAAAAATCAAATCAATTTACTACAAAAAAAATCTTTTTTCGTAATCAGAAAAAACGTTGTAAATATTTGAAAAAAATTTTCATTGGAAAAATTTAATTGCAAAAGATAAAAAAGTATTAAAAATCATTTTTAAATTTGACAAAAAAAAAAAAAATAATTTATTGAAATAATAAGAAATATTGATAAGAAATTATAAAAAATTTTAAATACATACAATCAAAATATTAAAAAAATAAAAAACCAAATTAATTTAAAGCAAAAAAAAATCATGGGTCCGATCGCAGGGGAGATGTGTAAGCATCTAGTAATTAAAGATTCTTTTAGGCACTTTTTTAAATTCAAACAGAAAGCGTCATCTATGTATCACTTATAGCAAACAACTACAGGGGCTCCGCTAATAAAAACATACATAAGTATATATTATATTTATTTTTTCGTTTTTTATTTTTCATTTTTAGTTTTTTATTTTTCATTTTTCGTTTTTCATTTTTAATTTTTCATTTTTTATTTTTATTTTTCAAAAAAATTCTATAAAAATTAAAAAATTTTTTCAAATTTTAGAAAAAATAAAATAATAATTAATTGAAAAATAAGAAATTTTAACAAGAAATTATAAAAATTTTTAAATATATAAAAATATTAAAAAAATAGACAAAAAATATTTTATAAATATTTGTAAGAGATTTTATTGTAAAGATAAAAATATTAAAAATATTTAAAAATTTGGACAAAAAATAAGTATTTTATTGAAAAAATAAAAAATAAATAAATTTGACAAGAGTTTATAAAAAAAATATATTATTTCCTATTTTTACAAATCTTTATAAAAATCTTATTTAATGATTGAGTTGGAAATTAAATAAAGCAAAACACATTGGGACATTGGGTTCAATAATTGGACAAAAACAAATGTGATAATGTTTTTTGTTTTATTTAAAGTAACATTTGTCAAAATATTGATTGAAAAAATTTTATTGAAAAAATAAAAATATTAAAAATAATAATACAAAAATATTGAAATTAAAAAATAAAAATTTTAAAAAATATCTAAAAAATATAAAAAAAAAAAATAATTAAAAAACTTAAAAAATTTTATAAATATTTGTATAAAATTTTGATTGAAAAGCTAAAAATTTTAAAAAAATATTACAAATATAAAATTTTGGCAAAAACATATATATAAATTTACTGAAAAACATTTTATTAAAAAATAATAAGTTTATAAAAAAATTAAACAAACATAAAAGTATTTAAAAAAATAAAAAAAAAAATAGTAAAAATAAAAATAGAAATAAACCAAGAAGAAATCTAACTTCATAAATATTTGGCAAAAAATTTTACTGAAGAAAATTTTACTGATGATATAAAAATATTAAAATATAAAAAAATTAAACAAAAAAATATTTAAAAAACAAACAAAAAAATTCTCCAAATCATTTTATTGATAAAATAAAAATGTGGTCAAGTTATAATAAAAAATATTGAAAATAAATTAAAAAAAAAAATAAAAAAATTCTTTATTGAGTTTTAAAATTTTTTTTATAAATATTTGTACAAAAAATTTGATTTAAAAAAAAATTTACTGAATATATAAGAATTGCAAAATATAAAAAAATAAACAAAAAAAATACTTAAAAACAACCACAAAAATAGCAGAATAAAGAAATAAAGAAATAATAAAAAAAAAATTTTAAAATAAAAAAAAACTAAAAAATACTTTATTGAGGTTTAAGAAATTTTATAAATAGTTCTAAAAAAATCTGATTAAAAAAATTTTACGGATTATATAAAAATATCAAAACATAAAAAAATAAACAAAAAAAGTATTTTAAAAACATTTTATTAATAAAATAAAAAAGTTTACACAAAAAACAATAAAAAAATATTTAAAAAAATAAATAATTAAAAAAATACAAAAATTACTAAAAAATACTTTATTAGGGTATAAAAAATTTTATAAATATTTGTAAAAAAATCATGAATTTAAAAAAAAATATTTTTTTAAATATAAATATTTTATAAATATTTGTAAAAAAAGTCGACCGAAAAAAAAAATTTTTTTTAAAAATAAAATGTTTTAAAAATATTGAAAAAATAATTACAAATATTTAAAAATTTGTAAAAAAAAAAAAAAAAAAATACAAAATTTTTACAGGAAATTAAAAATATATGAAACTATTAAAAAAAATGATTAAAAAGTAAAAAAAAACTAATATAAAACAAAAAGAAAACTTATTTTTTCAGAGCCAAAAAATTTTTATTGAAAAAAGTTTCTTAAAGAGATAAAAGTATTAAAACTTATTTAAAAATTTGACAAAAAAAAATTTAAAAACAAAAATATTTTATTGTAAAAATAAAAAATTTTTTCAAAAAATTACAAAAAAATTATAATAAAAATTTATAAAAATAATTGTAAAAATAAAAACAATTAATTTTATCAAAAAAAAAAAATTATTATAAAGATAAAAATATTAAAAAATATTTAAAAATTTTGAAAAAAAGATTTTAAAACAAAAATATTTTATTCAAAAAATAAAAAATTTTGACAAGAATTTATAAAAAATGATCTTAAAATATCATTTCATGATTGAGTTAGAAATTAATCAAGTTTAGGGTCAGATGTATTTACTTTAAACTAGCATATACCAGAACCGAAAATCTATATTATTTTACTTTATTTTATTTTATTTAATTTTATTTTATTTTGTTGTATTTGATTTAATATATTTTTAATACATATTACACATAAATTTTAAAATTCTGCACTTCTCCTCCATATGAACTATAACTATGCCAATATTAACACTACAACGTGCCCCCAATATGCTTAAAAAGGGATGAACAAATTTTCCTTCACATATTAATATATAGATAAAACTAAAAACATTGACACATTGCATTCAAAAAATTATTTATATTCTGAAAAATTTGCTTTATTTAAAGTAACATTTGTAAAAATCTGATTGAAAAAAATTTTACTGAAGATATAAATATACCAAAATAGAAAAAAAACAATAAAAAAAATTATTTTAAAAAGAAAAAAATACTTTATTGATAAATATTTTATTGATAAAATATTAAAAATAAATAAAAATTAAAAAAATACTTGAAAAATACTAAAAGCCTACTTAATTAATTTAAAACAAGAAAAAAACTTATTTTTTGGGGGGTTCAAAATGTTTTGTAAATATTTACAATAAAACTTGATTGAAAAGACAAATATATTCAAAAATGTTAAAAAAAATTTCGACAAGGTATTGATAGAAAAATTAAAAATATATAAAAATGTAAAAAGATAAAAATATTCAAAAAGGTTTAAATAAATTAGGCAAAAAAAAAAAAAGTTATGACAAAAAAGAATTAAATGTATAAAAAATATAAATAAATATTTAAAAAGCATTTTATTGAACAAATAAAAAAATTTAACATATACATACATATATAAAAAAAAAATACTAAAAACGAAAACTAAAAACAAGTTTAATTGAAAACAATAACACTTAATTAGTTCAGGTTAAAAATATTTATTTTTAAAAATTATTTTATAATATTATTTTTAAAATTTATTTTATAACTTTATTTTTAAAAATTATGTTTTTCCTGTGATATTAATGTAATTATTTACACATTTCACTTTAATTTTGTTTGACATTAGTTCTTGATGACGATCCTCAAAGATGATCGAAATATTGAAAAACGTCAGTATCTATAATATTAAGAGGCTAAGCGATTTCTTGTGACCGATGTTTTGTTCTACCGTTTTATCCCGATTTTGACCAAACGTTTATTACTTGAAAGGTATTTCTTTTGAGCCGATTTTCAGATTTACAGATTTTAAAATTTTTTCCTTTATTTTGAGTAAATTGTATTTAAAGTTGATTAGCATACCTTTAGGGTCTTTATTTAATGAAAAAATAAAATTTCCTAGAATATGCACTCGAATTTCGAGGGCTGGAATTTGCTAGTTAAAATGAAAATATATACTGGAAAATTCAAATCAATAAGCGTTCTTTATTGACCATTAGCCTGAATATCAACAAAAACTATAGATTAACACTGGTCAAACATCAAATTTAAAAACTTAAATATTAAAAAATTTTGATAATAAAAAATAACATTTGAAAATTAAAAAATTAACTTAAAACACATTTTATTGAAAAATTAAAAAGGTTTATTAAGATATTATAAGAAGTATGAAAAATATATAACAATATTACAAAAACAAAAAATTTTTACTAAAACAATAAAAACAAACCTAATCAATTTAATACAAAAAAATCATATGGAGTGCGATCACAGCGGAGATGTGTAAACATCTAGTAATTGAAGATTTTTTTATGGCACTTTAAAAAAAAAAAAAAAGAAAGTGTCATCTATGTATCACTTATAGCAATCAAGTGCAGGGGCTCTGCTAATACAAAAATATTTATTATTTATTATTAATAAATATTTGAACTGGTTAATTTTTAATTTTTCGGTTTTCATTGTTTATTTTTCATTTTGTATTTTTCAATTATCAGTTTTAATTTTTTATTTTTCGTTTTTTATTTGTCATTTTTAATTTTTATTTTTCATTATTCATTTTTCATTTATCATTTCTAATTTATAATTATTAATTTTTAATTTTTTATTTTTCATTTTTCCTTTTTCTTTTTTTATTTTTATTTTTCATTTTCTTTCATTAATTTAATTTTTTAATTTTAATTTTTTATTTTTCATTTTTTATTTTCCATTTTTCTTAATTCATTTTCTTTTTTCATTTTTCATTTTTCTTTTTTTATTTTTAATTTTAATTTTTCATTTTTTATTTTTCGCTTTTTATTTTTCTTTCAATTATTTTTTTTTTCATTTTTCATTTTTTATTTTTCACTTTTTATTTTTCATTTTTTATTTTTCTTTTTCATTTTTATTTTTTTTATTTTTCATTTAAATTTTTTATTTTTAATTTTTCATTTTTATTTTTCAGTTTTTATTTTTCATTTTTAATTTTTTTTTTTTTTTATTTTTTATTTTTAATTTCTTATTTTTCTTTTTTTATTTTTAATTTTTCTTTTTTAATTTTTAATTTTTATTTTTATTTTTCTCTTTTTTTCATTTTTCATTTTTAATTTTTCATTTTTTATTTTTCGTTTTTTATTTTTCGTTTTTTTTTTGTCATTTTTAATTTTTATTTTTCATTATTCATTTTTCATTTATCATTTCAAATTTATAATTAATCATTTTTAATTTTTTATTTTTCATTTTTCATTTTTCCTTTTTCTTTTTTATTTTTATTTTTCATTTTCAATTTTTCATTAATTTAATTTTTTAATTTTAATATTTTATTTTTCATTTTTTATTTTCCTTTTTTCATTTTTCTTAATTCATTTTTTTTTTTCATTTTTAATTTTTCTTTTTTTATTTTTAATTTTTTATTTTTCGCTTTTTATTTTTCTTTTCATTTTATATTTTTCATTTTTTATTTTTTATTTTTCACTTTTTATTTTTCATTTTTTATTTTTATTTTTTAATTTTTAATTTTTAATTTTTTTATTTTTCATTTAAATTTCTTAATTCATTTTCTTTTTTCATTTTTCATTTTTAATTTTTCTTTTTTTATTTTTAATTTTAATTTTTCATTTTTTATTTTTCGCTTTTTATTTTTCTTTTAATTATATATTTTTTTCATTTTTTATTTTTCACTTTTTATTTTTCATTTTTTATTTTTCTTTTTTAATTTTTCATTTTTATTTTTTTTTATTTTTCATTTAAATTTTTTATTTTTAATTTTTCATTTTTATTTTTCGGTTTTTATTTTTCATTTTTAATTTTTTTTTTTTTATTTTTTATTTTTAATTTCTTATTTTTCTTTTTTTATTTTTAATTTTTCTTTTTTAATTTTTGTTTTTATTTTTCTCTTTTTTTCATTTTTCATTTTTTATTTTTAATTTTTCATTTTTTATTTTTCGTTTTTTATTTTTCGTTTTTTTTTTTTTGTCATTTTTAATTTTTATTTTTCATTATTCATTTTTCATTTATCATTTCTAATTTATAATTAATCATTTTTAATTTTTTATTTTTCATTTTTCCTTTTTCTTTTTTATTTTTATTTTTCATTTTCAATTTTTCATTAATTTAATTTTTTAATTTTAATATTTTATTTTTCATTTTTTATTTTCCATTTTTCATTTTTCTTAATTCATTTTTTTTTCATTTTTAATTTTTCTTTTTTTATTTTTAATTTTTTATTTTTCGCTTTTTATTTTTCTTTTCATTTTATATTTTTCATTTTTTATTTTTTATTTTTCACTTTTTATTTTTCATTTTTTATTTTTCTTTTTTAATTTTTAATTTTTAATTTTTTTATTTTTCATTTAAATTTACTTTCGTTTTTCATTTTTCACTTTTTGTTTTTCATTTCATTTATTTAAAATTTTTCATGTTTTATTTTTTATTTTTCGCTTTTTATTTTTCATTTTTTATTTATTATTTATTTTTTATTTATTTTTTATTTTTCACTTTTTATTTCTCATTTTTTATTTTTCGTTTTTCATTTTTTATTTTTATTTCTCTTTTTTAATTTTTGATTTCTTATTTTTCATTTTTGATTATTCATTTTTCATTTTTCGTTTTTTATTTTCCATTTTTCATTTTTAATTTTTCATTTTTCATTTTTCATTTTCTATTTTTCATTTTTCATTCTTCATTTTTCATTTTTCATTTATCATTTCTAATTTTTAATTATTCATTTTTAATTTTTTATTTTCCTTTTTCATTTTTTATTTTTTATTTTTCATTTTCAATTTTTAATTTTTCGTTATTAATTTTTGATTTTTAATTTTTTTTTCCATTTTTCGTTTTCACTTTCCATTTTTAATTTGTAGTTTTTCTTTTTTTTATTTTTTATTTTAATCTTTCAATTTTATTTGTCATTTTTCATTTTCCATTTCTCATTTTTTATTTTTTATCTTTTAATTTTTATTTTTAATTTTTTCTTTTTTTTTTCTTTTTTTTTGCATTTTTTCTTTTTTTTTTCTTTTTCATTTTTCATTTGTTTATTTATTATTTTCCATTTTTTATTTTGCATTTTTCATTTTTTAATTTTCATTTTTTATTTTGTATTTTTCATTTCTCTTTTTTAATTTTTTGTTTTTAATTTTTCATTTTTCATTTTTCATTTTCAAACAAGTTATTACATGTCGTATTTTCTTCACCAATACAATCATAAGTCACACCGATTTTGTCTTACGTCTTACATCTTACGCTGTATTTGTGATTGTATTCTGAAATTGATTTTTGCCCCCTGCGCGTATAGATGTTTACACATAAAAAAAACATATTTTGTTGACATTAAAAATATTTTATAAATATTTGTCGTATCAAAATAGCTTCATATATTTATTTTCTATTGCACACTAATATGACTTTAAAAGGAAATTATATAAGACGAAATATTTCGTCTGCTTTCCGAGCAGAGTTTAAAATGACTTAATTTGCTGCACATATTGTTTTTTTTTAATATAAAACTTTAGGCTAAATGCAACAATAAAACACAAAACACACACATTAACACCTGATATCATCATCATCAGCACGACAATACACTAACATAATTTACTCCACAACAACAATACTCTGAGTCAGACCAGTTGGTTAGTACGACCTGAAGGGAAAAAATATTTTTTAAAGACACCGACCTTTTTTTAGAATCAAACTGTAAGCTACTACATGGTTACGTACAAGAGAATTTATTTCACATTTTGATAAAATATGATGAGCAGAGCTGCCAGAAAGTTTCGTTAAGCCCCTAATTCAGAAGCTCTTTATATATCATAGTGATTTGGATTAATACACAAATCCAAAGTACATTTCGATGTGTATTTTTTTTTAAATGAACAATAAATCCATTCCTGTACCAAAGAATAATTTTGTAAGTCGAAGTCAAATTTAAGGACAAAAAATATATGTAGACTCAGAATTTGTGACTCTTTTAAGCTCTCTAAGTTAGTTAATTTACGGAGCTGTGATATTAGAGTCGATTTAATAAGATTTTGAATAGTTATGTTTTGAAAATGATCAAACTATTAATAGCCCCGATCAATAATATTAATGAATAATTTTTGTGAATGGAATATTTATTATAATTGAAAAAAAAATAATTAAAATTGAATTGAAAAAAATTATAATTGAAAAATAATTAATTAAAATTTAAAAATTCTTCTAAGTTCCGAATATAAACAATTTTTGAATTGAATTTGTTAATTTATTAATTGCAACCCGAAATTATTTTTCTGTGAACAATATCATCCCATTAAATCCATTCGTTCTGATGACAAATATATCGTGTCGGCAAAATCATGGCAACATGAAACTCTGGCAACCTGCTCATGTTCTCCAGCCAGTCAGTGTTCGGTGTACACTGCATTGTTATGTAAAATAGCCGTTCTGTTTGTTGCGGTACCTTAATTACAATGTGGAAAGAAAAACTCCAACCTCCTAAATGAAAGCCAGTAAAATAATGTTTCAAACTATTTGGAGTACAAAACAACTGAAAAAAATGTACAAACAATGGCAGGCCACAAACAATTGTCATGTCAGCCATTCAGTCTGCCAAAGCCAGGTGATTGTAAGTAAGTAGGTGTGATCATAAATGTGAATGTATGTAATGTATGTGTACGCGCTGCCGCCTGCCACGATGCTTACACTCTATAATCGCAATATTATTATTATAATGTGTCATGGTTTGGTATGGCCGATTATGGAATATTACTCCAGACTTGACGGTAAGCGGCTTGATCTAAAGTAAATTGATGCATAAACAAATTCTATTGTTTAATTGTAACCAAATTATTGCTCTCATTTATTGTTTGGAACAGCTCCAACATTTTTGTTTTTTTTTTCTTCCTTTCTTTCTTTTCTTTCTTATTGTTTAATTTGTTGTGCCTGTTATTTGACGGGTCTGAAGAAAAAAAAAAAAAACAAAAATCTTAATATGAAATATTTGCGGTATAACGGAGTGTGAATGAATGCAAAAGGTTTAATTATTAACAAATATGTTTATTATAATTTGACAACTCAGCTGTTGTGGTGGTGTTTTGAGGGAGCTGTGAAAATAAATTAGTATTTCAGGAATTTAGTAGGTATTTTAACTTATTCATACTTTTTTTCTCGAAAACACCTCAGCGATGTAGTTAACACAAGACAGTTAATAATAATCATGACATATTTCAAAAAGATGATGAGAACTTTAAAAAGGCTTAATGATTTTTTTAAATAAGTCAGCGTTATAACTGAAATTCGGAGGTCGATTGATAAGCCAATAGCGTCATAGTTAGTACTAAACAACTTTGATTGCCAATTTCCATATTTGAGAGATAAGAAGAATTTTGGAAGGACCTAAATCTAAAGCAAGAAAAAAATGTTAACATTAAGTTTTCATAATAAAACAAGTAAGAAAATTATAGTCGGTCTAGAACCGACCATACGATACCCTATACCATGGTTTAGAAACCCTACCTCTTCGGCCCAACTAATTCGATATAGAAAATATGCATAAACCAAATTTGAGTAGCATTGTTATTAATTTTTTTGACTGCAGATATGTGGGGGACTAGGTCGAAGAATGGACCGATCCTGACCATATTTGGTAGAGTCACTTATATACTAAAAAAATATGTACAAACCAAATTTGAGAAAAATCTGTGCAATATTTTTGTTTTTTTTTTATAGATTTAAGGGAAGATCGGGAAGCAGCTCTATGTGGGGCTTATGACTAAGAATTGTCCAATAGGTATTATAATTGGACTACTGATTAATGGATACAATAAACACATATAAACCCAATTTTACTAAGATCTATATGAAAATTTGGATCTTATGGCAATTTATGTCGATTTCATAGGGGTTATTTGTATGGCGACTGGGTCTGAATGTGGACCGATTTTCACCGATTTCAATAGCGTTCATTCTACGGCCGATGAAAGCGTATATATCAAATTTCATCCAAATATATTCATATTTGCGACCTGTAGTGCGATTACAAGCTTTACATGGACACACAGACGGACGGACGGACATCGCTAAAACGACCCAGAAAGTGATTCTGAGCCGATCGGTATAATAAAAGTTGGGTCTAGGTCAAATATTTTTGGTAGTTACAAACAGCAGCACAAACTCATTATACCCAAACCACATAGTGGTATAGGGTATAAAAAGAAAAGTTCAATTTTGATCTAGACTTCCTTAAAAAGTACTCAATCAATTTTCATGAAGTTAGAACTGACTCATAATAATAAATAAATAATTATAAGCATTTTTTGTAATAATGAAATTTTTTTTTAAGTTTACTCAAAAAAATTTTTACACTAAAAAAAAAAGTAAAATCAACTGGAAATTGTGCTATTACTACTGAAAAATTAAAAATTTTTTGCTGTCAAATTTGCAAATTTGTTTACACTCAAGGAATATTTGCACTCAAAAAAACGTTAGTCATATTATTTAAAAGTCTTGCTATTAATACAGAAAAATGTATTATATTTTGCTACAAATTTGTTAATTTTAGCAAAGTAAATTTGCTGAACATTAACACAATGATTCTGATTTTTATATGAAATAAGGGTTTTTATTTTTTGAATCTTTCTTTTTTCTTATTTGGGTAAAGAAACCTTTTAAAAATAAAAACTGCAGTAGATTTTGATAGCATTTGTAACAATAGGAGGTTCTGTTTATTATAATTTTTTACTAATACTATGTTTCCCGTACTTAAATAACAACGAAAGGCAATTATAATTACTAGCAGATTCCAGCGCTCGAAATTCGAGTGCAAATTCAACGAAATTTTATTTTCTCATCAAATAAAGATCCTAAAGGTATGCTAATCAATTATAAACAATTCACAAATCAACACAAAAGAACAAACTCATTTTTATTACAAACACATTAACAAATTTAATAAACACACACATAGCATTGTATAATTTTATGTATGTGTTAGTAGTAACTTTAAATGCAATTTACTCAAAATAAATAAAAAAATTTAAAAATCTGTAAATCTGCAACATATCTAAAAAGAAATACCTTTCAAATAATATACGTTTGGTCAATATCAGGATAAAATGGTAGAACAAAACATCGGTCACAAGAAATCGCCTAGCCTATTAATATTATAGATTTTCAAAAAAAAATTTTGGTATCAAAAAATTGTTAAGACTTATTTGTACATTTTTCGGATTATTTGTTTTTGTCGCATCACGGTTACATCTAGATCGAGTTTTTGGGATGTCAGTCAAACTTAGATTGATTAAATTGAGGTATTTAACTCGTTAGTCAAAGAGTTTAAAGATATAAGACCGAATTTTTCGGCTGTCAATTCAACTTAATTTAATTTAGTTTACAGCTTTAAGCAAATAAATGTTTTATAATTGGTACCTTTATAAAAAGTGAGAATGTATTGTTTTTATTAATAATTGGGCTCAAAAAGCAGTCGTGACAGACATGACAACAAACAGACAACATTTTATAGGATGATTGTAAAACACAGAAAAGCTCTGACGTTATTTGTATGACAAATAAAAAACAGTTGCTTATAGTTATTATAAAAGCTAGTTTATTAATAAAGTACTAGGAGATTCCAGACTCGAAAGTCGAGTGCAAATTCTAGGATATTTTATATTTTTAATTTAATAATGACTCTAAAGGTATGCTTCACAATTCAACTAATTTTAAATGAAGAAACACAAACTCAACACATTAACACAAATACATTAACAAATTTAATAAACCCACACATAGCATTGAATAATTTTACGTGTGTGTTAGTATCAACTTTAAACGATCATAACTCGGAAAAAATATTCCAGACTATGAAAATCTGTAAATCTGGGTAACAGGTAAAAAGAAATACCTTTCAAATGATAAATTTTTTGTCAAAATCAGGGTAAAACTGTGAAAGTTACATCGGTCAAAAGAAATTGCCTTGCCTATTAATATTATAAATATAAAAAACATGAATTCTAATTTGAGTTATGGTAAAAAGAAGTAAAGGGTTTTTCAATAAGAGCGCTACAAAAGTTTTTTTAAATAAAACAAAAACGGTTTTGGATATCAATGAAATTCTTTATTCGTGTGAAAGCACGTTCGATGCCATTATGTATGGAAATCGATCTCGTTTGTATGGTCACCACGGACACGCTTGCAGAAGTCCAGACGCTGAACCCAATTTTCGACGGTTTTCAAGCATAAATCGGCCGATACTGCTGCAATTTCACGTTCGATATTCGTACGAAGTTCATCAATCGTCGCTGGCTTGTTGGCATAGACCATAGACTTGACGTAGCCCCCACAGGAAATAGTCCAACGGCGTCAAATCGCACGACCGAGGCGGCCAATCGACTGGACCATTTCGTGAGATAACACGTTCTCCAAACTTGGTTTCCAATAAATTGATTGTGACATTCGCTGTGTGGCTTGTGGCGCCGTCCTGTGGGAACCACATGTTCTCCAATTCCATATCATCCAATTGAGGCCAAAAATTTTCGGTTATCATTGAACGGTAGCGATTCCCATTCACAGTAACGTGCCGGTCTTGATCATCACGGAAGAAGTACGGCCCAATGACGCTGCCGGCCCATAAACCGCACCAAACCGTAATTTTTTCGGGATGCAATGATGACTCATGGAGTACGTGTGGATTGCTGTCTGACCAATAACGCATATTTTGTTTATTGACGAAGCCATTCAGCCAGAAATGAGCCTCATCGCTGAAGATGATTTTTCTATGAAAATCCGAATCATTTTCAAGTTTTTGCTCCGCCCAATTCACGAACATACGACGCTTCTGGTGGTCAAGCGGCTTCAGTTCTTGCGTCAATTTGATCTTGTAAGGATGTAGGCCAAGATCTTTTCGCAAAATTCGCCCCAACGACGTCACAGAGATGCCAAACGCTTGAGAACGACGTGTGAGAGACACATTTGGGCTTTCTTCAACTGAAGCCTCAGCGGCAGCAATATTCTCGACACTATGGGCACTTCTTTGCCTCACTGGCAGGGGAACATTTTGTACTGTGCCTGTGGATTCAAATTTTTCCACTAGACGCCCAATTGTTGATCTGCTGGGACGATTATGACGACCATAAATTGGACGTAGCGCTCTTAACGTTGAGGCCACTGACTCCGAATTTCGGTAGTAAATTTTAATAATTTCGACTCGTTGTTGGCTCGTATATCTTACCATCATGAAATGGCAAACCTTACTGAAGAGAAATGTCAAAAGAGCGGCAAGAAATATGGCGTCGTTTGCTGTCCCTGTCTTTCTACTTTTGTAGCGTCCCTGTTGAAAAGCCCTTTATTTTGTAATGTGACAGACATGACACTTATTTTAGTTTCAAAATTACTTAATTACACTTTTCCTTTCTTACTGGAAAGGACCAACCTATTGTCACATTTTTATGCCATGGTATCAATAAAAATTATTTAAATTAAAATTTTAATATTGGACCGCAGGTTGACCTTTGCATGGAATTACCCAATAGCGTTTCTGATAATTGGTTGTAAAATATTTTTCCTTATTCTTTCAAATTACATAACTTAAAGTTAAAATTGATCGAGCAGTACATGTTTGATTACTTAGGACGAGATAAATTCATGTTTTTAACACTTACAACTTTAAAAACAATTTGACTTAAGTTCTAAAAGATGTTACTTTAACTAAACTAATTTAAATTCACACACCAAAACCCCGATCTTAAGGTTTTAAAATTGCTATTATATCAAAGCAATGGTACTCCAAATTATTTGTTCTATTCTATTCAAATATCAATTCAAAATTTACCCACATAAAACGCCATTATAAATTATATTAATTTATAATTCTTCCATATGTCTTTAACATTTCTCAACAAAGTAAGTAAAATGATCATCACTTAAGTGATAATCATCATCAGTAGAGCTTACACTGATCTAATAATTTTAATGCATACTTGAAAATTTGTTGTTTAGCTTACGGGCAGCAGATGAAATGATGAAAATACTTCTATTACTTGGTATGTTGGACAAACAAATAAATTTACTTTGATTGGATAATGAGACCGTAATTGGCATGTTGAATGGAATTGTGTTGCCAGCAAACCAGATACTAAAATATTTAAGTAAAAGCAAACAAATCTTACAAGTCAAATGAATTTAATGTGCTTAAAATGAAAAATAATCGTAATAAGATGCAACAAACGAGAATAATGTGTAGAAAGATACTTGTTTCGATGAATATGATAATGATATTTGAGATAATATACGATACGTAAATGATACAAATAGAATGAGGGATTACATATGATAATGGTATTATGGAGACATGGTGATTAAGTCGTACATTGATCCATTCAAACATTCAAACGTCCCATCTCCTCCATCCCAAACCATTTCTTTGTCACATGTTTGCAAATTGAAAATATTTTTGTGTGTGAATTATAATTTATCATATTTACTAAAGAAAGATGATTTTATTATACACAAAACATACAAATATTGTCGAATAAAAGATGCTAAATTGTTACTTACTATACGTCTAGATGATAATATATGTCTGTTTTTTGTATTAAATCGAAATGTACAGCCGAATTGTGACAACATGTAATTGTACTGAACGTATTGTCATGTGGTTTCTTAATATTCTTATTAAGATTTAAATTACTTTCTTTTTTTAAATCAAATCAAATGAATCGCACTTTTAAATCTATTAGCGATCTAAGAAATTTTACTGAATGTTGAAGTCGGAGAGTGAAAAATGTAAAATGGTTGAATTTGTTGATATTGATGAGTTCATATGAGCGAAAGCTCTTTTCCTGAGTAAAACTACTTATATCAATTGTCCTTATATTACCCCATGCTCTTTATGATGCTCATGTCAATGCAATTTCGTTTGTAAGTAATTGTCTGAAACAAGGTGACTGACTCACTTATAATACTTGGTGATTTCAATTTACCTAAGGTATTATAGCATTATTCGTCCGATTCCTTGTCGTTTATCCAAAATTGCCTGATTTGGGGTTCAGAGACCCGCATGTGTCGTCCTACAGCATTTAGTTGAAAGCTGGGTCGTATGGGGCTGGCTTAAAAAATTTACCAATATTTGATATTATTTTGTGAGTCTTATGCCGTTTTCTTTTCTGACAAAAAATGTCGCCCTCTTTTTGCCCTTTTTTGCAAAAAAAAATTTTGATTATTATCCTCTTGGAAGTCATAGGGTGAAAATATTCAAAAATGGGGAACAATGGGGAAATATTCTCGCACTATGACCTGAAAGAAGTCAGTGAAAGAAGTTTACAAGGGCCCGACTTTGAGACCTTTCGATTGATGTATAAGATAAGGTTGCTCTTAATTCAGAATACATAAAAAAGTACACTTTTCAAAAACAGGGCAAAAAAGGGCGACATTTTTTGTCAGAAAAGAAAACGGCATTAGTGTATTTTATGTTGAAGGGTAATTATTGACCATCTCAGATATATTAAAGATACTAACAGCTATTTAAACTCATTTTATACTTACCACATAGCAGTGTAGGATATTTGTATTAATATATTCCCCTATTTAGTAACACTGAAATTAACTTTTTTTTCCTTTAAAAATAAAGTTTAAGTGTTATGTTAACAGTCTTGTTTACTCATATTTTCTAATTTAATTTAAATACCAGCCTAAATGGTAACTTAAGGCATTAGAACACACTATATTTATGTAGTTGGAAGCCTCTAATAAACTAAAACATATTTATGATCAATTATCATTGTGTTGATTATTAAGAATTATAATTAATTTTTATACAAATTTTAAGGGTCTATTCATCGGAACGAAAAACATAACAAAAAAATTAACCAAATAATAGTTGAAAATAATTCATAGATTAATTTATGGTTTTATAACAATGTGAAGAAATTACATATTCGAAATGTAACGTCCACTGTGGTCATGGAAAAAACTAAAGGTCATAAAAATTGAAAGATATAACAACATGCGGGTTAATACAAAAATATAAAATCAACAAATTATACAAAAATTTAATTACAATCAAAACATTAACACGAGTACCAACAAACACACACATGAAACACACCACATACATACGAGTATGAGCTACCACAATCATCTTCTTTGTACGAGTGAGTGTACACTCCCCAAGAGAAAATAAGGAAAAATCCACTAATTAAATAATAATTCCTCGAATGAGGGCATTTGGGTATAATTGTTTATATGAGATGTGCTAGTACAAATGTGTAACTAAGAGACCTGTTGCTCTGTTGTACAATGTGACCCCATATGCGAAGTGTTATGTGTGTGTTTAACCCTTGGTCGAGCTCCATATTAATAGAGGAGTTTAACATTTTACTAATAATTGAAAATAAAGAATTCCTTAACTAAAATATTGTTTTGTTTGATTATTCTGGAATGAAAAAAAAATACAATTTTCAACAATATGTTTAATCTAATTGATTAAGAATTTGATTAATATGTGTATGTAAAATAATTCAATTAAATTTTTAACCAATTCAGATTTCAATTAACTTAATTTAAAAAAATTTTATCCTGAACTTTTGAAGAGCTCACCTGGGCGTAAATGGCGAACTGCTGAAAAAAACATACTTCACAAAAAGTGAGCTTAGGATTGGGTAGTACTATATCACAAACAGCTCTTTTTAACTTTCAAGCCCAATTTCCTTTTTTGTTATCGAAAAAAAAAATCCAAAAAAAAATAAGCACAGAAGTAAAACAAAATCCTCTAAAAATTTTATTAAGTCTTCTCGAAATATTTAATATTAATAGGCAAGGCGATTTCTTGTGAACGATGTAACGTTGTCAGTTTTAAGCCGATTTTGAGCAAACATACCTCATTTGAAAGGTATTTCTTTTTAGCTGTCCACCAGATTTACAGATCTACACCGTCTCTAACATTTTTTTTTTTTTGTTTTTTTTTTGAGTAAAATTCATTTAAAGTTACTAACACGTACATAAAATTATACAATGCCGTGTGTGTGTTTAATAAATTTGTTAATGTGTTTGCAAAAATTGTATATGAAAAGCCCTGTGTTGAATTGAAAAATAATTTTGGACATAAACCACAAATGACATGTCTTGTGTTGATTTGTGTATTGCCTAAAATTAGCATACCTTTAGGTGGCATACAAAAGGTGATTCAAATTTACTGAATTAAATAGAAAGAAATAAATTGAATGAAAAACTAAAATTTTCTAGAATTTGCTCTCGAATGTCGAGGGCTGGGCTCTGCTAGTATCGATTAAAACGCCTTATATCGAAAAAGCCCATAGCGATAAATTTATTTATTTATTTTTTGGAATGTGCTATTAAACCCATATTGAGTACTTTCCCGCCCATTCCTTCTTTTTTTTTGTAGCGAAAAAATTTTTTTTACAAATAATATTACATTAATCCCTATATCACCGCATTCAAAAAAGAAATCGGGAATTTTCAAGGTGTGGCAATTTTTTGTCGATTTTTGTGCTATTTTTTCTTTTTTCTTTGGATTTAGAAAACGAGGAAAAAGTTTGAAAGTATTCAATAAACTCAATACACGGCCATTTAATTATACCTTATACCACTATGTGGTTTGGGCATAATAACTTTGTGCTGCTGTTTGTAAAAACCAAAAATATTTGACCTAGACTCATCTTTAATTATACCGATCGAGTCAGAATTACTTTTTAAGTTGATTTAACAATGTCCGTCCGTCCGTCCGTCCGTCCGTCTGTCCGTCTGTGTGTCCATGTAAACCTTGTAATCAAACTGCAGGTCGCAAATATGAATATATTTTGATCAAATTTGGTATATATACTTTTATCGGCCATGGGATGAACGCTATTGAAATTGGTGAGAATCGGTCCATGTTCAGACCTAGCCCCCATACAAATTACCCCTATGAAATCGACATAAATTGCCATAAGATCCAAATTGTTATATAGATCTTACTCAAATTGGGTTTGTATGCGTTCATTACATCCATTAATGAGTAGTCCAAAAATGATACCTTTGGCCCCATATAGAGCTGCTTCCCGATCTTCACTTAAATCTATTAAAAACAAAAATATTGCACTGATTCTTCTCAAATTTTGTTTGTACATATTTTTGCAAAATACAAGAGACTTTACCAAACATGATCAGGATCGGTCCATTTTTGGACCTAGTCCCTTTATAGATATAGCATCCGATATGAACTTTTTCATATCTGCAGCCAAAAAAATTAATAAAAATCCCACTCAAATTTGGTTTTTGCTTATTTTCTATTTCCAGTTAGTTGGGCCTAAGAGATAGGGTTTCTAAACGCATGGTATAGGGTATCATATAGTCGGTCTAGACCGACTATAATTTTCTTACTTGTTTTTAATTGTTTTGTTTCTTTAAATTTAATTTATTCTTTTTATACCCTATACCTCTATGTGGTTTGGGTATAATGACTTTGTGCTGCTGTTTGTAACAACCAAAAATATTTGACCTACACCCATCTTTAATTATACCGATCGAATCAGAATCACTATCTGATTCGATTTAACGATGTCCGTCCGTCCGTCTGTGTGTCCATGTAAAGCTTGTAATCAAACTGCAGGTCGCAAATATGAATATATTTTGACGAAATTTGGTATTTAATCTTCTATCGGTCATGGCATGAACGCTATTGAAATTGGTGAGAATCGGTCCATGTTCAGACCTAGCCCCCATACAAATGACCCCTATGAAATCAACATATATTGCCATAAGATCCAAATTATCATACAAATCTTAGTCAAATTGGGTTTGTATGTATATATTACATCCATTAATCAGTAGTCCAAAAATGATCCCTATTGGACAACTCTTAGTCATAGGCCCCATATAGAGGTGCTTCCCGATCTTCACTTAAATCTATCAAAAAACAAAAATATTGCACTGATTCTTCTCAAATTTTGTTTGTACATATTTTTGCAAAATACAAGAGACTTTACCCAACATGGTCAGGATCGGTTCATTTTTGGGCCTAGTCCCCATATAGATATATCATCCGATATGAACTTTTTCATATCTGCAGCCGAAAAAATTAATAAAAATCCCACTCAAATTTGGTTTATGCTTATTTTCTATATCCAGTTAGTTGGGCCTGAGAGATAGGGTCTCTAAGACCGACTATAATTTTTTTACTTATTTCTAATTCATTTTATATTTAAATAAGTAATAAATAAAAATAATAAAAAAATTATAAATTTAATAATATTAAATATGAAGCGAATTTCAACATTAAATTAAATTTAAAAAAAATCCGCAAATTAAAAAAAGTCGTCAAAAAATTCGCGGAAAAACGATCAAATCGCCATATCTCGAAAAATTTATTTATTTTTTTTTAGTGCTTTCAGACTTTTATTGAGTACTTGCCCGCCCAATTTTTATTTTTTGTTATCGAAAAAATATTTTTTTAATAATACCACAAGAATACCAAGAAAATTGTTAAAAAAAATTTATAAAGTCTTAGCGAAATATCGCTCAAGTTGCCATATATCTAAAATTTCCTTACCGATTTACGTATTATTATTATTTTTATTTTTTTAAGTGCTAACAAATCCTGTACTCACTATTTGTGGAGTATTTTTTTCAGCAGTTCCTCAATTCCGCCGAGGCGTGAAAGGTTTTTTCCACTATTATTAAACTTGCTTTCCATCATTCTAAATTGAATTATTAAACGTTATTTCTTCACATAAAAAACAATCAGTAAAATTTCAAAAATATATAAAATATTTAAAATAGTTTTTAAAAAATGTTTAATGTCAAATAGCAGCATTAAGAAAATTGTTGTTTAAAGCAATATATATTATACTAGATGAAACCCGATGGCCTTCGCTCCGCCCTCCCCCTACCCCGCATCATAATGAAAGGGTTCACGCAAAGCCATAAGGCTCTCACTATTACAGTACTCCAAATATATGACATTTAATATTTAATTTGTATGGGGGTGCCCGCCCCTTTGTCCGATCCCGCCCATTTTCTCTGACTTTTCACGTTAATAATAATAGATGACATAAGACACATATGATATTGAGATATATGATATTGAGCAATTACTTTATATGGGAGGTACCACGCTTACTTATTCGATCCCGCCCATTTCCGGCATAGCCACTAACATTAATAATAGGTGACCTTATACAAATTTTACTTTGTATGGGAGGTGCCACGCCCACTAAAAATATTTAAAAAATTTATAGCCTATAGATGAGAGGTTACGGAGATTACCTCCTACAAACAAGCAAACAAACACATTACCTCTTTATTATATTAGTATAGATATCTATAATATCAATAGGCAAAGCGATTTCTTGTGACCGATATAAGTTTCACAGTTTTACCCCAATTTTGACAAAAAATTTATCATTTGAAAGGCATTTATTTTTAGCTGTTCCCCAGATTTACAGATTTTCATCGTCTGGAATATTTTTTTGGAGTTATGATCGTTTAAAGTTGCTATAACACATACATAAAATTATTCAATGCTATGTGTGTGTTTCTTAAATTTGTTAATGTGTTTTTGTTAATGTGTCGAGTTTGTTTTCTCCATTTAAAATGAGTTGAATTGTGAAGCTTACTTTTAGGGTCTTTTTTAAACGAAAATATAAAATTTCCTAGAATTTGCACTCGAATTTCGAGCGCTGGAATCTGCTAGTATATATTAATGGGCTAATTTTATCTTATATTTAATTAAATAATTTTGGTATAAGATTTTCTGTTCTGATATCTATGGCAAACAACATAAAATGTTAAGAGTTTTGTTCATATATGAACGATTACAAGTCGGGTAATCAATACAACTTCCTATTTAAAACCTAGGAATTCTGGCGATTCTAATAACAAATATTAGATCGTGTGTTTTAAAAACTTTGTTTAAAAAAAAAAATAAATGGCATACAAGTTTTCAGATTTGGCGGAAAATATACTTTTGATCCGAGTCTATGATTTGGGCTTCACCAAAAAATTAAATCGAAGTTTTATTAAACCAATTGGGAGTAACATGTACGCTAGAAGGTAAAAATTTACATTGATACAAGGGCGCACAGTATTGTACGTTCACATAAAGGGTGACCAAAAGTACTAAACGTTGTCATATCGGGTTTTTATTTGGCATGGGTGCTTTTTTTGATGTAAAAAAGCAAAAAAAAAAAAAAAAAAGGTTTATATAAAAAACCTTATAAACTCAAAAAACATTTTCAGCAGCATATTTTATGATTTGCATCGCTTTCCATGTTCTTCAGATTAAGTATTTTTTTCATTTTTTTTTCTTATCTCCGTTGCAAGCCATCACTTCGTACATAGCTTAAAAATCCAAGAAAATGCAAGGGTCCCTCTGGGTCACTTCACTCATTTTTTTAAGATTATAGTTACATTTATAAATTTTAAACGAAATTAAAACCCAAATTTTACCAATTTTTTTTTGCTCCATCAAACTTGTGCTTTACTTAAATAACGGTTAATAGAATTTATAATATTAATAGGCTAGGCGATTTCTTTTGACTGATGTTTTGTTCTACCGTTTTATCCCGATTTTGAGCAAGCGTATATTATTTGAAAGGTATTTCTTTTTAGCCGTTTTGCAGATTTACAGATTTTTAAATTTTTTCCTTTATTTTGAGTAAATTGCATTTAAAGTCACATTCATAAAATTATACAATGCTATGTATATCTTTATTAAATTTGTTAACGTGTTTGTAATAAAAGTGAGTTTGTTTTTTGTGTTGATTTGTGAATTGGCTATAATTGATTAGCATACCTTTAGGGTCTTTATTTAATGAAAAAATAAAATTTGCTAGAATTTGCGCTCGAATTTCGAGGGCTAGAATCTGCTAGTATTGATAAAAGAGAAGGGCTAAAAACAGTGCAGTCACATTACAGAGATGTCGACACCTCACGAAAAAGTTAATTTGCACAGGGTTGCTCCTATATATACGCCGAATAAAGGGGTTTTATTTTTCAATCTAGGCTGGGGCAACTGAATTTTTATTGAAAAAAATTTACAGTTTGAAAAGCTTATGTAACTAATCTATTCAATATTTTTTAAATATTTTTTAGAGTTTCTTCTAGTTAGAGAATACCAAATAAATGTCACACCTGTTTTTTTTTAAGAATTTAAAAAAAAAATTAATTTTTGGCCGCTCGCACAACACTGTGGGGCGGTCCCATAACAACACGGCCTAACGTATAGATGGCGGCAGTAGTTTGAAAAATATTCTAGTAGCTTAGTATTCCGTTTACGACTATAAAATATTGGGCGGCATAGTTTAAACGTGGACTTGGCCACGCCAAAAACGGTTACGAAAATCCATAAAATGGTATTGATGATCTTCGGATGAAGGTAAGTGAACTAGCTGAAATGGTAGGCATTTCGAAATGTGCTATTGCACGCATATTGACCTAAAATTTGAAGATGAGAAAGCTGTCAGTAAGATGGGTGCCGTATTTGTTCACCATAGAAGATGTTTTAATAGAGTGTTTGGCAATGTTTTACTGCAATAAAGCCGAGTTTTTGCGTCTATTCCTAACCATGGATGAGACATGGGTCTACTATTTCACACCTGAGACAAAGGAATAGTCAAAACAGTGGACAGAAATGGGAAAATTGTGTCAAAAGATAGCGAAGACAGTTTTATCAGTAAACAAGTTTATGGCATCTGATTTTGGGATACGCATGGAATAATTTTTGATTATCTTCAAAGAGGAAAAACAATCAATGGCTAGTACTACAGCATTTAAGTGATTAAATTATGGAAAAAAGGCTGCATTTGGCTGAAATAAATTAATTAATTTAAAAAAAAATAATCTTATAAATCGTAATCTTTTTGTAGAGATTTTAGATTTGCATTTTTCGAATACTGTTGACTATAATTTAAAAAAATTAAAAAAAAACGAGAACAAGTTTTGTCACAATCCCTGCACAAACATACATTTATATAGTAATTTTGACACCAAGAGTACCCCATGGGTTAATTTTAGTACATAAGTCCAGAATATTATTTTTTTGAATCATTAAAATATTATCAACAAGTTTTATCGAAATCCTTCCACAAATATATATTATTTCGATATTTTGTTTAAAAAAAATTTAAATCTCCTTAAATTTGACCTTTGACCTTAAATTTAACCTGAATTTACTAGATTGAGAACCTATATATCAAGTAGTATAATATTTTTACAAAAGATATTTGAAATATGAAAACACCAAAAGGATGTAGCCTAAAAGTTGAAAAAGTATGAAAAATCAAATTTTTCTTCAAATCCGCTGAAATAAAAACGCTACTCTCGCCAAATTAAGAACAGGATCCCTATAATATTTGATACTTTTAATCACATATATTTTGTTAATAAGACCTTAAAATCCAATCGTTGATTTTGGTAAATTTCTTGCACAAAATTTTTGAAAAAGTAAAATTGGAGATTTTGAAATAGCTCTAAAAAATACGTACCGTTTTGACATTAATTTAGAACGGCATAACAATAGACGAGATTAAAAAAAAAAACATAAGATCATTTTGGGATCAGGAAAATGGAAAAATGTTGTTGTTGTAAATTATTTCAATGTCTTTAAAAATGTGAGCCTGATTTACTTAATCAACTGGTCTGCGGCGCATATATTGCCTGGGAAACTTGATATAACTTGGCTGTTTTTTAACCGATAATAGATTTTCTTGTTCTATTAAAAAGATAATTTACTCTAGATTAAGGCTTGTTAATTAGTTTAATTGAAACGCAATTATTATTATCCAAATTTTTGTGAAGAATGATTTTTTTTTTTTGATAATTTTTACATATATATGCATATCTGAACTTTGAACTCAATGAGGGTCCAGAAACCATTGTCCGATTTCGCTTAAATTTTGCTCACTATAGTGCCACAATAATCCGACCCGCACACCCTAAAATTCGACCAAAAATTTTTTTTTTCATACAAACAGCTGTCAACCTAGTACGAGGGCGCACAGTGGACCATTTGACGAGAAGGCGGTCAAAAATCTATAACTTTTGATTGGATTGGAACTTTGATATGCGGTTTTGTTTTTTGTTTGGAAGGTGAGACTTTAGCCTTTAAGTTTTTTTTTATTGTGTTTTTAAATATATCTATATCAATTTTTATGGTAAAGTTATGATATATATAAATTTTGAAATCCAGAAAATTTTTTAACTATATAAAAAAAAAAGTGTAACTTATTGTTAGTGTAATGAAAAAGTACTTTAAATCAACCAATTTTAGTAAAAAATTTTTCTAAATAACCTTGATTTTCATCTTCTAGAAGTTGTTTAGCTTCTTCGTCTAATTCAATAGAGGTAGTTTTCCATTTTTGACGAATGTTGGACATATATGGATCTGAAGTGCACAACAGAATAGTGATAAGGTCTTCAGTAGTACAACATCTGGACATTTTCCTTGTGTTGTGCTCGCGAAAGAATCTGTAGTCTTTATTCCTTTTTTCTTGCGCTTCTTCAGCTAGATCTCCTATTGATAGCAGATTGTTTTGAATTATTTGTTCCCCATGGTCAAAAATGTTATGAACGGTGGATGGCATATATCTCCAAGAGTATTTTTCATTATAAAGTATATCTGTTTTATTGGCGTACTCTCCAAATTTCTTTGCATTTATCTTTCTGCTGCATGTTAGAACTTGTAATAAGATTTTGAATTAATTCAAGATTTACACCTGTGATAGATACTGCAGTTTCTGGATCGGAAAAAGTTTCCTTTTAGTATTTCCATCATTTGTGTTTCCTTCCCCTTTTGGTTTTGGTTGGTCGATTACGAGGCCTAGCTGTAGATATTTTTGTTGAATTTGTTTTTTTTTTTGCTTTCTTTTTTCTTCATTTTCTTTGTTTTTTCCAAGGTTCAGAAAATACACACATGAAACACACAATGTTCTGTTCAAAAGCAGCCAACACATATCTTTATTTTCATATCAATTATGTGCATTTCTAAATTTTCTACGGTGCCCAACACAACCATGACTGTGTTCGTTTTAATATTTCGTTATTTACACGAACATTTTTGTATCACGTACTTTTTGTTTCAATCACACATAAACCACACATTTTTGAGTGTTGCATTATTTGAAGTTCATTTTCTGGTACGTGTGCTGAAAAAAAAAACAGAACATGTACAATAAACAGGTTCGAGTTCAGTTATATTTTAAGTCGTGTTGTGGCTCGTGTACTAAGAAAAAACAGAACATGTACAATAAACAGGTTCGAGTTCAGTTATATTTTAAACACGACTTTAAACACGACTTAAAATATAACTGAACTCGAACCTGTTTATTGTACATGTTCTGTTTTTTCTTAGTACACGTGCCACAACACGACTTAAAATATAACTGAACTCGAACCTGTTTATTGTACATGTTCTGTTTTTTTTTTTTCAGTACACGTACCAGAACGTGAACTTCAAATAAAGCAACACTCAAAAATGTGTGGTTTATGTGTGATTGAAACAAAAAGTACGTGATACAAAAATGTTCGTGTAAATAACGAAATATTGAAACGAACACAGTCATGATTGTGTTGGGCACCGAAGAAAATTTAAAAACAAACATAATTGATATGAAAATAAAAATATGTGTGTGTTGGTCTAAGTTATGTTTGTTTACATATATGTATGTACGAGTTTTTTATTCAGTGTGTGTTTTTTTCTGAACTCTGGTTTTTTCTCACTGTTTCGCCTAACGGACCAAATTCTAAATCATAACCCAATTTAAGAATATGCTCTATGAAACGTATTTTAGCATGAAGAGGGGACATTCCAAATTCGTAGGCTTCCTTAAAACTATCGTCTTCTGGTGGGGGTTGGCTTAATTGACTTGATGTCTTTTGGCATATAATGCAGTTTGACGTTGACTTTGTTCCAGTTAAAGCTTGTGCAACTTTTCCATCAATCCTTGTGAGACACATTTTAAAATGTACTTCAATTTCTTGGTCATCAAATTTAAATATTACTGGTTGAAGTTCCTTAATTTGATCTTTTATTTTTTGAACTTCTTCAGTTATGACATCTTTGGTTTCCTTTTTGAATGCAAATTTTATTGGTCTGCAATACTTTGTTGAAGAAGGAATTTCATTTTTCCATATATCAATTTCTGTTGGTCTACTAGTTGACGGCCCTAAGACGCTATACCTTTTTGTTAAGCGCAATGGAACGAAAGATACCATAAATAAATTAGCATCTGATGAATTTTCGGCATTAAATTGCTTGTATTGTTTCTGACCGGAGGATCCATTACATCACCACTTAGAAATTAAAGTAATGCTGCCATTACCAATTTTTTTTTAAATGATCAGTATCAAGCGTATTTAGCAATCGTTCTGCAGTATGTTCAAGGAGATCTTGCAATTTTATTTCTGCTGATGTTGAAGTGACACTAATAGCAGATTGTGAAGGTAAGCATTGTTTTTTGGCAGAAACTAAATCTCGATACTCTGGAAAAGTCCCATAATTCTTTTCATTGGTTCGCTTCCGCAATTCCTTATATTGATTTTTGGTCAATTTCAAATCCAAAAATAGGGCGAACGCGTCTTCCGGCGTAAATTTCTTATCCTCAATTGGTGTAGGAATGCTTTTCAAAATCCTCTTTGTGCGCCTTAGGCTCGCTTCTACTATTTTTTCAATTATTTCAATTTTATTTTTTTTATTTTGGGTTGGTTGAATTTAGTGCAAAAATGAATCCTTAATAATTCTTTGAGAAATTTCTTCATTGATATTCTCCAGCTTGCGCCTTCGAGATCTTTCACTACATCCATCAATTGGTTTTGCTGGTCGACCCTTTTTTCCACTTTCGTTGGCAGTTGTAGATGCATTCTTAAAAATAAGTTCCTTTATTAACCAGTCTTGGTAACGTTTGTACATCTTTGCCTTGCTATGAGAGCATTCAATGTACCGTCTTTTCAAATTCGATGCAAAATTAGTAATTTTTCCTTTGTGCATTTCAATGTCTTCTAGGTTACAATTCTTAAAGAAGTCGTTGCTCACTATGTGCAAAATTACATCGTCTAAATCATTTCGTTGAAAATAAATATCTGCCAGATCTCTGTAACAGTACTTAGCCATTGCACAAATTGTAATGAATAATAATTGTGGAAACATTATTATAAATACTCTTTCTTGCAATTATGTAAAATAAAAGTTTTTATCTTTTACTACCACTTTTAGAAGCATAAAAAACCCACACCCTAACCCCTTTTAAAAGGTGAAGCATACCTGCTCATATCTTAAAGGGCTATGTCGCAATAGTTTTTTTTTTACCATTTACCTGTTATTTAAATTGTTTCCCATTTTGTCAGGTATTTAAACTATATAACTCTAATTCAGACTATTAATGTTCTTGAAAGATACCTATGTAAATGTACCTGTAACAATTAAGCGCATTATATATCAACCCTTTTTTATAACTATATAACAACTCCTGACAACTCTACCGACACGCAAAAAAATACACCGTGGTGCACCGGTACGACCAACTTTTGTATTCATAACACTCAGACGGACGGACGGACATCGTTTAATCGACTCAGAAAGTGTTTTTGAGTCGATCCGTATAATAAAAGATGAATAAAGGTTCAATATTTTTGGCAGTTACAAACATCACCTCAAACTTAATATCTCCTAACCACATAGTGGACAACTTTTGTATTCAAAAATTTTGCAGAAAATATCTAACCTTGGGTCAGAAAAATTGTTCTGCTGCACACGAGCGGAAACTGGCGGGTGTATAATGGGGTATAGGAGTATAGGGGAGGGTTCGGACTATAGAAGAGTGCAAGATTTTTTTCTGACTGCTTTTGACTGGCAGGAGTTATGCTCTATTAAGTTGGAGATTTTCGGAAAATTTGGACATTTTTTAAAAAAAAAATTTTTTTTTTTAAATTCGGACTATAGAAGATTTTTTCTGACTGCTTTTGACTGGCAGGAGTTATGCTCTATTAAGTAGGAGATTTTCGGAAAATTTGGACATTTAGATGACTCAGTGATTTTATATTTTTAACATTAATCCAGCTATCTCACATCACACTGCAAGTTCGAAAAACTCAATACACTCACATTTTTTTTACTAATACACACACATTTTCCGCAGTGGTCACACTAATGCCATCAAATATTTCGTGCGAGTAGTGGCTGACACTAACAATGATTAATGTTACCCTGTTATAAATTTAATGCAAATTTACTGGATTCTGCAAAATTGTAATTAAAGTTTTAACTTGTTAAATCTATTATTATGATTTATTTCTTGAAATGCGCATATAGAAACGCAATTTTGTTAATTATAGAGCATAAATATGATTAACTATTATTAAAATAAAACTAATAATAATAAGTGTAAACATTTTCCCTCAAACATGCACCTGTATAATAAACTCGGTAACTCTATTTAAAAAAAAATAAGAGAGAGAAGTAAACAAATTTTTTCAAGTTTACGCTTCGACAACATTTTAAAAATTGCAGTCAGATGTGTGAGCACAAAATTTAATGGCGATGGATTCGACTAATTCAAACAATTTTTCGTTGATAATACGTACACAACGATTTTACAGTGTGATATGAGATAGGGGGGTAATAGTATGGAAGCCACAAAATTATACAAAATTTATTTCACTTCAAAATCTTTTAAATCAAAAAAGTTACAGTCATTCAAAATTAAAAATTCACAAAGAAATTTTTAATTTTAGCAAAATACTGAGAAAGCCCATTTTCGAAGACCCTGTTCGCTGTGATATAGTTGAGATAGAGTCGCAATTTTTTGGCTCCCCAGGCTTACTAGTATTTACTTTAAAATGAATGACATAACTTTAAAATCGGCAAGAAAAAAAAATGATTTTTGGCCGCCTTCTCAAAATATGGTCCACTGTGGGGCGGTTCTAAAAGTTCTTAGCCTAGCAATGAAAGAGAAAAGTTAGGTTTTCAAAACTATTTTTATTTTTCAATATAATCTCCTAAAACCTCAATACACTTAGGCCAACGCTTATCTAGCAATTCTATCCCTTGATTAAAATAGTTTTCCTCAAGGTCTTCAAAGTAGTGGTTTACAGCTGTAATTGCATCTTCATTTGAGGTAAAACGCTTGCCAGCAAGGAATTTTTTTTAGATTTGGGAACAGGTAAAAGTCACTGGGCGCTTAATCGGGAAAACAAGGTGGGTGGTCAAGCAACTTGTACTTTAATTCGTTGAATTTAGCCATTGTTAAAACAATCTTGCGTTGTCTTGATGAAAAATTATATTTTTTTTTGTAAGCACGGACGTTTTTCTCGAATTTTTACATTTAATTGATCCAAAAGCAAGAACGTTTTTCTCGAATTTTTACATTTAATTGATCCAAAAGGTTGCAATAGTACTCTGAATTTATTGTTTTACCCTTTTGCAAACAGTCGATCAATAAAATACCTTTGAAGTCCCAAAAAACCGTTGCCATAACCTTACCAGCCAATTGAATTGTTTTTGTCTTGTTATGCTCCTAAAGGAGCTGAAACTAAACAAATAAAAAAAAAACCGGCTTTGCCTATTCTGTTTTAGCGCTGGCAAGCGCTGTCAATCGACGCCCAAACGGCGTCAATGTAGCTGTGGAAAAATAAAAAAAAAATAAACAAAACCCGATTCCGTACCAAACAGTGCGGCCTCTAGTTTTCATCTGCTGCCGTTATGCACTGTTTCTTCTTTATTTATACAAAAATCTTAATATTAACTTATGAAAATTAAATTAATTGAAAGAAAATAAACAAACATACAAAGTAACAAAGAAATAAAATATCAGCAATAATATAGAATGAAAAAAAAAACAAACATTGACCATAACGCAATGCAGTTCATGGCCATGGCATACTTAAATAGTTAACTAATCAATAACAAAAAGAAAACAAATAATAATATCGCAAATACCGTGGGAAAAACAAAAAGACATACGTTAACATTTAATATACGCGGAAAAGAAAATTAAGTCAATGTTATTGCTAAAAATTGCAATAACAGAAAATTGCGATACAAAAAAAAAACTCTAAAAAAAAAGAATACAAACCAACGCATGGTAACCGAAAAAAATAAACAGCACAACACCTGTCAATGCGGAACAATATCGTATTGCTCCACATTGAAGGTGACAAAAAATTCAAACATAAGCAAATGAGCCAATGTACGTTACCATGCTAAATTGGGTTGTATGTATGTTTCTTGAAAGAAAACATTTAATAATTACGCTCGAGAAAAATCGATCGTTATTAATTAAATGAATTTATATTTCAGTTATGGTTGTTTGCGGTATTATTATTGTTTCTGTTATGTTATATTTTATTCTAATATTATTATTATTATTATTACTATTATTGTTATTATTATTATTATTATTATTACTATAATTATTATTTTTATACACGTTGTTATATTCTCTATATTAAATTTAAACGGATCTTATACTATTCTTGTACAATTGTAATCTACACCCTATACGTGTGAAACCATGTTTCACAACAGTCTTCCTTGGGGCTCTTCCTCCAGCTTCAGTCCATTGCTTGAATTGTTCTTTTGTCTCTGGAGTGTAGTGGTGGATCCATGTCTCATCAGCAGTTACATTACATTTTTCTTAAAACAATCCAAACAATCTTGAGAAATTTTCATTCGTATGCGTTTTTTGTCGACCGTTAACAAATGCGGCACCCATCTTACAGAAAGCTTTTTCATCTTTAGTTCTTCATGCTAAATTAAATGGACTCGATCATTTGAGATGCCCATGATATTAGCTATTTCGCGCACTTTTATTCGTCGATCATCTAATACCATATCATGCACTTTGGCTACGATTCCTGTTGTTGTTGCTGTTTTTGGACGTCCACTGCGTGGTTCATCTTCAATGAACCCAACCAACAGCAACCCAATTTTTACTGTTGCATATGAAAGAGCACTTTCACCTAACACATTCACCATATCATTATAAATTTCTTGTCCCGATAAACCTTTTTTATGTAAATATTTAATGACACCACGAATTTCGCATTTTTCCATTGTAAAAAAAAACCGCGGATGCGTCTTTTTTGAACATCTGTTTCTATATGAAGGAGTTGCCAGATCGAAACGAAATTTAACATGTGTTCATAGCAGAGATGGAACTTTCCAAAACACTAAAGGGTTTTTCAACAGGGACGCTACAAAAGTAGAAAGACAGGGACAGCAAACGACGCCATATTTCTTGCCGGTCTTTTGAAATTTCTCTTCAGTAAGGTTTGCCATTTCATGATGGAAAGATATACGAGCCAACGAGTCGAAATTATTAAAATTTACTACCGAAATTCGGAGTCAGTGGGCTCAATGTTAAGAGTGATACGTCCAATTTATGGTCGTCATAATCGTCCTAGCAGATCAACAATTGAATCCACAGGCACAGTAGAAAATGTTCCCGTGCCAGTGAGATAAAGAAGTGCCCGTAGTGTCGAGAATATTGCTGCCGCTGAGGCTTCAGTTGAAGAGAGCCCAAATGTGTCTCTCACACGTCGTTCTCAAGCGTTGGGCATCTCTGTGACGTCGTTGTGGCGAATTTTGCGTAAAGATCTTGGCCTACATCCTTACAAGATCAAATTGACGCAGAAGCTTGTATGTTCGTGAATTGGGCTGAGCAAAAACTTAAAAATGATTCGGATTTTCATCGAAAAATCATCTTCAGCGATGAGGCTCATTTCTGGCTGAATGGCTTCGTCAATAAACAAAATATGCGTTATTGGTCAGACAGAAATCCACACGTACTCCATGAGTCATCATTGCATCCCGAAAAAATTACGGTTTGGTACGGTTTATGGGCCGGCGGCGTCATTGGGCCGTATTTCTTCATTGATGATCAAGATCGGCACGTTACTGTGAATGGGAATCGCTACCGTTCAATGATAACCGAATATTTTTGGCCGCAATTGGATGATATGGACTTGGAGGACTTGTGGTTCCAACAGGACGGCGCCACAAGCCACACAACGAATGTCACAACCAATTTATTGGAAACCAAGTTTGGAGAACGTATTATCTCACGAAATGGTCCAGTCGATTGGCCGCCTCGGTCGTGCGATTTGACGCCGTTGGACTATTTCCTGTAGGGCTACGTCAAGTCTATGGTCTATGCCAACAAGCCAGCGACGATTGATGAACTTCGTACGAATATCGATTTAAGCTTGAAAACCGTCGAAAATTGGGTTCAACGTCTGACTTCTGTAAGCGTGACCGTGGTGGCCATGCAAAAGAGATCGATTTCCATACATAATGGCATCGAACGTACTTTCACAGGAATAAAGAATTTCGTTGATATCCAAAACCGTTTTTGTTTTATTTAAAAAAACTTTTGTAGCGCTCTTATTGAAAAACTCTTTATTAAAAAAAATAATTCATTTCATAATTTTATCATGTTTCGCATAAAACTTATATATAGGACCTTTTAGTGGAGGTCCGAAACCATGATTTCGATATTTTCTTGAATTTTATCAAAAAAAAAAAAAATAAAACCGAAATTTTATTAAGCCAATTTGGTGCAACATGTACGCTAGAAGGTTAAAATTGTACATGTGTGATAAGTGTAAACCATATGACACTAACGCCACACATAATTACAAGCAACAAAAGTAGCAGCATCAGCCTCAGCCTCAGCAAAATCTATATCTTGCTTTAAACATCTGCAACTAGAAATGGAAACAGCACAACAACAACAAAAATAGTATAAAAATCAAAAAGATCTAAACGAAAGTGGAAGAAAAAAAATAAAAACAGTCAACAATGTGTTAAGTTAAGCGTGTGTCAAATATTTTCTTATTTGAAGTGACACTTTACGAGTGTTTCATCTCATTTTGATGCTGCCGTTGGCTTTTGGGATTTTGATTTTTTTTTTCCTTTTTTTTTGTAGTCCAAAAACGAAAAAAACGTTTGAAATTCTATTTCACACATTTGTGTTGAAAACGTTGATTAGTTTTTTCTCTGTGTGTTTTTTTTTTTTGATTTTGAATAAGTAGTCATCATGCTTTTTGCTTTAATTTTATTAAGGATTTCCGGTTATTTCTCTATCTCTAGCAAAAGATTGTTGTGTTTTTGAAAAATTAAAATGCTTCATATTTTTTTTTTTTTTTTTTTTAATTAATTTGTTTGTTTATAATAAATATTATCATTTTATTTATTTACATAAGTGTTGTTGTTATCTTTTCAAATTTTGTTTAATTTATTTTAATTAATTTATTTAATAGTTTAACAAATATAATTTTATAATAAATACAAACATTTATAGTAGAATATCTAATATATTTCGTTTCACTATTTTATACTATACAATTTCTATAAATACAATACAATTTTAGTGGATTTTTTTTTTTTGTATCCATATGAAATGAAAGATGTTCGCATGTTTAATTTATGCTATTGATTTGGCGGATTCATAAAAAAAAGTTAAAAATAGTTTCTTATTAAAAAATAACTTTATTTTTATCGTTTTTAGAAGGTATATAAAAATTTTATTTTGAATTAAAAAAAAAAGAAAAATCTAAATAATTTAAATTATTAATCATCACAAACTTAAAAGATTTTTTTAAATTTAGGTCACGTACTGTTATTGCTATTTGGCAACCATTATAGTCTTTCTAAATTATTTAGTTTTATAGGATATATTAACAATGAGTGATGTTACCTGTCTTTAGAAAAATAGTTTTAGGGAAGGAGAATTGAGAGAGAGAGAGAGATAGAAAGAGAAAATTGTGTGTACTTAGATAACAGATTTGTTGTGGCTACCAACCGAATTTCGATAAAGTTAATAACCGAATGCAAGTATAATTCTATTGTCTTATCAGTAAATATTTTATCACAATAGAACATGGTTAGTTGCCATAGATGGGCATTTTGTAGTACAAGTAAAATTTAAGTAAAAATTAATTTTTACTGATATTGCAATTTGATTTTCATTATCAGTAAATTTTTACTGATGCCTGCAAAATATTAAATTTTTACTGATAATGAAATTTAATTTGCAAGTTAAATATCATTATCAGTAAAAATTAATTGAATTTCATTAAAATTTTTTTTCCAAAAATAAAATTACAGTAGAATTCATTTATAGCGACCTCGGTTATAACGACCATCCGTTTATAACGGCGGATTTTCAAAGAAATATTGGTTCTTCATTGCTTATACATGCGCAACCATTCGCTTAGAACGACTCCGGTTTTAACGACTATCAGCTTTTAACGACCAATTTGCGCGTCTGCTTTGGAATGAAGTTTCGGTTATAACGACGATGTCACTTCTGCGTATTTTATTTTTTGGTTTTTCTTTCCATTTTTTTGTCGCCACCCAACACTAAATGAAGAAACATGTGTATAATATGGGGAATCACAGAATTTGTTTTCGCCTATCTCAAACTGAGTGTGGAAAAGATAAAAAATAAATTTGCATACCAGTTTGAATCGTGAACGCGAATGAACATATGAACATTCTTTCTTTAATTACCAGCGGTGTTAAAAAAAGTTTTTTAATTTACATAAGAAATTGTAATCCAGATCAACCAAACGCAGGGAAGGCACTTTTACTTGGATAAATACTGAGTAAATATGTATGAATGTGCATATGCTTTTTCCAAAATGAACGTTAAAAAACGTAAAGTGTTCTCCATAAAAGAGAAGGCTGAAATTTTGCTGAAACTAGAAACTGGTTCTACAAATGCAGCACTATTCTGTTTCGCATTCGACTATCAGTACGATATGGAAAAACCGAGACGCAATTCGTAAGTGTTTTGAATCTGAGAACATGCAAAGGAAACGTATGCGTTCTGCTCAAGATTCTGATATAGAACAAGCTCTTTTGCAATGGTTCAAGACGCAAAGATATAAAAATACTATAGTAACTACGTCCATACTTCAAATGAAGGCAGAGGAAATAGCCCAACTTCTTGGAAAAGATTACAATTGCACTGAAAGCTGGATTTACCGTTTTCGAGAGCGCCATAATATAGTTTTAGGAACAATTTCTGGTGAGGCTTGCAGTATCGACAAAAGTCAATGCAGCGACTGGCTAGTTTCAGTATGGCCTAAAATACGAGAGGGATATCAAGCACAAGACATTTTTAATGTGGATGAAGCAGGGCTCTTTTATAAGCCTTAAATTCAAAGGTGAAAGGTGCTGTGGTGGTAAACAATCAAAGGAAAGAATAACCTTGCTGGTTGGAGGTAATATGGATGGGTCCGAAAAAAAGAAAATGCTTCTCATTGGAAAATCTAAAATGCCGCGGTGTTTCAAGCATGTAAAATCATTACCTGTAGATTATAAAGGAAATAAAAAGGCATGGATAACCTCAGAAATTTTTGAACGCATTTTGCGCGATTAGGACAGCAGTTTGAAGAAATATAAAAGAAAAATTTTACTACTTGTAGATAATTGTCCAGCACATCCAAATGTTCAAAATCTGTCTTCAATAAAATTAGTTGTCCTACCACCTAATACAACGTCCGTCTTACAGCCTTAGATGTTTGAAGAGCAATTATCGCAAACAACTAATGCTAAAAATTATTCGCGATACAGACAATAACCACAAAGCACCATTACTTTGTTAGATGCTATTGACATGGTGGCCTCCGCTTGGCAAAGTGTAAAATCAACAACAATAGCTAACTCTTTCCGATATGCGGGACTACTTCCAGCCGAAAGTGCGTGCCCAGATGCATATTTCGAAGATGAAGATGATATTCCTCTTTCGTTGCTACAGGAAACATACAAAAATATGCAACAAGTAGCCGAATGTATTGATTGGGATGAGTTCGTAAACGTGGATGACAATGTCGTAACATCGTAAGAGCCTTCATTGAGAGAAATCGTGGAGAGCACAAAAGAAAATGAGGAAATTCACAGCGATAATGAACCAGATGACGATGATGAGCCAATCAAAATTCCCACTAGGACAGAAACCTTGAGTGCGGTGCACACTTTAAAACAGTTTTTGCGATTAGGGGGTTCTGATATATCAGAGAGTTTATATAGTTCCGTAGAAGTTATTGAAAGTAAATTATTACATGAAATTATTGTAAATAGAAAACAAACCACGATTCCAAACTATTTTCAACCTCAATAAACATGAATATACATGATAAAAAAAAAACTTATTTTGTGCACCTATTCGGATACAACGACGTTCCGTTATAACGAAGAATATTTCCGGTCCCTTGGAGGTTGCTATAACCGAATTCTACTGTATATCATTCACTTTTATTATGTTTCATTTCAGTAAATCTATAATATTAATAGGCTAGGCAATTTTTTGTGACCGATGTTTTGTTCTACCGTTTTATCCCGATTTCGACCAAGCCTATATTATTTGAAAGGTATTTCTTTTTAGCCGTTTTGCAGATTTACAGAATTTTAAATTTTTTCCTTTATTTTGAGTAAATTGCATTTAAAGTTGCTACTAACACATACTTAAAATTATACAATACGATGTGTGTGTTTATTAAATTTGTTAATGTGTTTGTAATAAAAATGAGTTTGTTTTTTGTGTTAATTTGTGAATTGGCTATAATTGATTAGCATACCTTTAGGGTCTTTATTTAATGAAAAAACAAAATTTCCTAGAATTTGCACTTGAATTTCGAGGGCTGGTATCTGCTAGTATTTTTTAAACTCTTTCCTTTAACTCATACTCACTGTTCGTCTGTCTGTCTGCCATGGGGCAACCCTAATCCCCTCATCTAATTGATCTGAAACTTGGTCTACAGTCTTGGTGTAACTACAGATAAATTTTGGGGTAGTCACGCATAGTCATGCATAGTCACGCACAGTCACGGAATGATTTAACACCCTTTTCCCCTTATCCGATCGATCTGAAACTTGGTCGATAGACTTGCTGTGAAAAAAGATTAACTTTGACATAGTCACGCACAGTCACGCACTGTCACGGAGTGATTTAAACCAATTTCCCCTTATCTGATCGATCTGAAACTTGGTCGATAGACTTGTTGTGAAAAAAGATTAACTTTGACATAGTCACGCTTATTCACGCATAGTCACGCACAGTCACGGAGTGATTTAAGACCCATTTCCCCTTATCCGATCGATCTGAAACTTGGTCCACAGACTTGTAGTGAAAAAAGATTAACTTTGACATAGTCACGCACAGTCACGCATAGTAACGCACTTGTAGTGAAAAAAGATTAACTTTGACATAGTCACGCTTATTCACGCATAGTCACGCACAGTCACGGAGTGATTTAACATCCTTTTCCCCTTATCCGATCGATCCGAAACTTTGTGGCCAAAGATTAATTTTAAGACAGTCCCACACACTCACGCATAGTCCTGTCCAGTCACGAAGTGATTTAAAACCCATTTTCCCTCATCCAATCAATCTGAAACTTTGTCCATAGACTTGCTGTGGCCAAAGATTAATTTTAAGATAGTCACGCAAAGTCACGCACAGTCACAGAGTGATTCAAAACTCATATGCATAAGGAAAAAAAAGCTTTTTAATAAAAACTTTGTTTTTATGGGTTAGATTATTTTATAAAATAATTAACGTGTTTCCAGTGACTCGGGAAATTGTTTTCAAACAAACATTTTTATACCTGACGTGCAACGAGACGCAACGACAAATTGTGTAAAAATCACAATACTATTAAAAACGTGTTTCTAAAATACAATACCCCATAACCCATCATCTACACCTGTAGAACGATTTTTTCATTCGCTGGGGTTGTGAATCGCACCTGAATGCAAAATTCGAGTGCAAATTCTAGGAAATTTTATTTTTTCATTAAATAAAGACCCTAAAGGTATGCTAATCAATTATAGACAATTCACAAATCAACACAAAAAACAAACTCATTTTTTTACAAACACATTAACAAATTTAATAAACACACACATAGCATTGTATAATTTTATGTATGTGTTAGTAGCAATTTTAAATGCAATTTACTCAAAATAAAGGAAAAAATTTAAAAATCTCTAAATCTGATGAGCAGCTAAAAAGAAATACCTTCCAAATAATATACGTTTGGTCAAAATCGGGATAAAACGGTAGAACGAAACATCGGTCACAAGAATACGCCTAGCCTATTAATATTATAGATTTGGAAACAAAAACGCAGCGATGCAAATTTAGAACTTTTCGCGCTAGATTAACGCTTTTTATCTACTAAAAAGCGTATTTAAAAAAGCGCTAAATTGGCGCTTTTCATTTTGCGTTTTTTAGCGCCTTTTAACAAAATCGTACGTATTAAAATAACTTTTCTCCAAATTTAAACCTTCTGGTCAAAGGGGCTCATAAGTGGTGCTCCAATTCGTCAGTAAGACAAAAATTATAGAGCAAGATATATAAGTGGATTAATACAGATTCCACTACGCCCAGAAAAATTCCGATGGTATTGCCAACCACACGGCTTATAGAAAGAGCCATTAAATCGATTCTGGATATGCGGCTTGATTTGAAAACTCATTTTACGTAGATAATAAAAAGTCATTTAAGACGGTGCCTATAGACAACATTGTATATTTAGCTTATAAGTCCCGTAATTTTTATTTTTTTCTCCTACGGTTTTTTTCTTAGAGTAGCTTGATATATTTATTGTGCAAGCATAATTGCAAATATTTTGTTGTTAGTATTGATAGAGATCACTTGAGAGCCAATCTTATTTGATTTTTTTTCTGCAAAAAGTCAGTTCAAAAATAATCAAAAAAAAAAAGTAATAAAGATATTTAAAAGTTTAAATTTAATTGCTTTAAAATATTGTTTAAAGGTAAGAAAATTAAAAAAAAAATAAAAAATACTTTAAGATGGTGGTCAGTCAATTTTCAAACACAACGTTGCCTATAGGAAACATTTCATACGACTTTGAGATTAATATCAATTCATATTTAGGTCTAAACTAACAACACCATAAACTTGAAAAATGTTTAACCACGGCCCAATTAATTCGGGCATGAAAGGGTTAATATATGCGTTGTCTAAAATATGAGGTGTGCTGTCATAAATGCAGTTTTCATTTTTTAGCTCGATCCAATGGTGCCTTTTGGTGCCCAGTGGGTCCCAAAGTAACCAAAGTGTGTTTATGTGGGGAAAATATAACTTTTTTTCAGATTTCACGAAAATTTCGTTCTACAATTTAATGTTTTCAACAAGTTGTTATATGAATCGATTTCACTATTGAATTGTCTTTTCAAGAAGCTCTATAGCCACAAAATCGAATAAAATCTCGCCAAGAAATAGTAAATGCCCCGGACACTTTTGTGCCAAAAAAAAAAAAAAGTAGGCCATGAAATTTGATGGCACTTTTTCCAACTTTGAGAAATTGACTAAAGCCAAAGTTTTTTTTTTGGTCTCTATACTTAAAAGCACTCAGATCAGAAGTATTGTTTTATAACCATGTTGTTAACCTACTGCCCAATTAGACCGAAAATGGGTAATTATACCCTATACCACTATGTGGTTTGGGTATAATGACTTTGTCATGCTGTTTGTAACAACCAAAAATATTTGACCTAGACCCATCTTCAATTATACCGATCGAATCAGAATCACTTTTTGAGTTGATTTAACAATGTCCGTCCGTCCGTCCGTCCGTCTGTGTGTCCATGTAAACCTTGTAATCAAACTGCAGGTCGCAAATATGAATATATTTTGATGAAATTTGGTATATAAGCTTTTATCGGCCATGGGATGAACGCTATTGAAATTGGTGAGAATCGGTCCATGTTCAGACCTAGCCCCCATACAAATTACCCCTATGAAATCGACATAAATTGCCATAAGATCCAAATTGTCATATAGATCTTACTCAAATTGGGTTTGTATGCGTTCATTACATCCATTAATGAATAGTCCAAAAATGATCCCTTTGGCCCCATATAGAGCTGCTTCCCGATCTTCACTTAAATCTATTTTAAAAAAAAATATTGCACTGATTCTTCTCAAATTTTGTTTGTATATATTTTTGCAAAATGCAAGAGACTTTACCAAACATGGTCAGGATCGGTCCATTTTTTGACCTAGTCCCCATATAGATATATCATCCGATATGAACTTTTTCATATCCGCAGCCAAAAAAATTAATAAAAATCCCACTCAAATTTGGTTTATGCTTATTTTCTATGTCCAGTTAGTTGGGCCTAAGAGATAGGGTTTCTAAACGCATGGTATAGGGTATCGTATAGTCGGTCTAGACTGACTATAATTTTCTTACTTGTTTTTTTGATAAAGTTTTGAAAACTCATTTTTCAAGTTTTAAAAAATTTTCTTAAACAAAATTTTAAAAATGGATCTGGCACTTTAACGTTTTGTTAAATATATATTAGAGATTCATTGTGTGAATTTTTAGGTAAATCTCTCTGCTAGATTTCTTTTTTTCAGTGATTTATTTTTTGTGGATTTCGAGAAAAATTTGATTTTTGTTAAATGTTCAGTAAATGTAATCTCTCTAAATACTTTGTATCAAAAATTAATCAGTTTTCTACTTTTATATGTTATATTTTATCTTAATAGCCTAGGGTTACGGAAAAAAATAATATGACCATTAACCTTTTTGGACTTGTGGTCACATATGTCCCCCAGCTAATAAAAGACAACTTATTCAAAAAATTTTAATATTTTGTAAGTGCTGTTGAATTTATAGATGTGACGCTTAAGACATAATAAGAAAATGGGCAAGTCTTCCATGCTTAAAATTTGGGATAAATCGGAGGACGTTAAGCCATTATTTGCAAAGGCCAGCTTTGCATTTTAAGATATTTTAAATAAAGATTACCGAAAATGAGTTTTTCCATTTAACTCCATGAAACCTCTATTTGGAATTTAAGAAATATAATTTGCTTAATTTTTTCTTGTTTTACCCTTCAGTGATCGTGGCACCAAAATAATCCATTGTGATATATCTTTGGTGCAATTATCAGAATTACAATTTTATCAGAATTACAAATAGTGATTTTAGAATTCGAAACCTAAAGATCACATAAAACTTTTTGAAGGCTTATATCGATTATTAAAAAAGTTACACAAATATGATAATTGCACCTACTTACAGAAAAAAGAATAACCAACCGAATTGTTAAAAAGGTTTACAACTATATTTTCAATTGTATCAACCGAAATATAATAGCAACTAACCATTTTCTATTGTAATTACATATTTACTGTTAAGAACATAGAATTGAAATCGTAATCAGCTCGAAATTCTATTATTAGCTTTATAATAATACGATTGATAATAAATTCAGTAGTGTCTACTGAATCCGTTTTCTGTGTGTAAGCATAAATTGGATTATGTGGAGGATTAGATCTAAAAGGCACTGTTTTGACAATAATATTGAAGAATCGGAAAAAGAATTAATGAACACAAGGTAATTGAGCTAAATTAAGATCAATCCAACAACATGAAAGAAAATTTCTTATATCAGCGTGAACAATATTTTTTTAAACAAGTCAAAATTCGGCTGTGAAGTATATTAGGTACCCTCTACATCGGTTTTACGTTTACAGTAATATCTGGACTTATTGTACTATTTATAACAAATATAAAGAAAATAATTGAAAAAGCAACAATTTAATAATTTGATTTTTAAAATTTTTTAAAATTTTTAAATTTTTTATTGGTGTCTTTATCTTTTTGGACATATCTCGGCACAATTATGCACGATTTACCACATTTTCAATACCAAGCAGTTCGAAATAATGGCAAATAATATTGTTAATAACTTTAACCAGGAAAATGGTTTGTTTTGTAAATGAGCGTGATTTCAACATACAGGCGGACAGACGGACATCAACTCGAGTTTTTATAAGGATCAAGAATATATATTTTATGAGGTCACAAATGCATTTTGCATTACAACGGATGTGTGGAGGGTATAACAAACCCTAAAGATTTTATTAACTTTATAATAAAATCTTGAAATCTTTGAAAAAAATCTTAACCTCAACAACACAGGCAACGAAATTCCGATTTTGAAATTATCAATATTCGTTGTAGATATATAGACTTTTCCGTACTCCGTACACTGTAAATTCTTTAATACATATTAAATATGAACTAGTTAATTCTAGTGATTATTCCTAGCGGCTAACGGTTAAGGCCTAAGATGTACCAGTGCTATCCTTTTAGGGGGATAACTGGTAGTAGTATGAACTGATTATGATACACAGCCTCACCAAAGGCTATAAATTCGTACTAAGGGTAAGTCATGATTAGCCCAATGAATATGATTCTCTTGACGGAGATGGTTCGAACGACAACAGATACTACTGACTGGGAGGTGTTAAAGCATTCCAGATGAAAAGGTTGCTCACATCCCCACTTTAATTTGTAATACCCGGTGGTTGAGGGATTGAAGGTTACATGAGTCGAACCCTATTCTAGATGCTTAATCGATGAGGACATCGTCCTGTGAAGATGGCTGTGAACAGTATAGTAGACAAGAGTGTGGAACATGAGTGGAGCCCTATTTTAGGTGCCATCGAAACCGATGTGCAGTGGAGGTAGCTGTAAATAGTCTAGTAGACAGTAGTGTTTGGTGGTTGCTGGGTGAGTTGAAGAGGAGTCCAGGAATCTCTGAGTCAGCTAGACTGTTAGCACGATCAGTTCGGAACATGAGTTGTATAGACAAGGGTGTTGGATGTTGGTACAAGGAGTGTCGGAAGTTGGGTATGTTCTTGTTCGGGTTATCAATGCTTGATTATCTGTGATGAATCATCAAAATGACTTTATAGAAACGGCCCCCCCGGGGAAGTGTCAGTGGTTACCCATATTGCGGGAAGAGCAAAGCTCGATGTGGTGTTGCGTTCAACTCGGGTGATACGACCCATAGAGTAGCAGAATTTTGGATAGGCTCAAACTCTCAGCAAGAGGTGAGATCTTGCTAAAACATGTCTCTAAATTGCTACCGTCTTATGGCGGGGCGATGGGTAGACGCATAGTTTCTTTCCAATGTTTAATCACCGTGAGATAAGTATTCAAGGCAGGAGCGCTTACGTTAAACACCAGAGACTTAGTGCAGTGTGTGCCCATGTATGTTAGTTGCTATAAAATTTCTGTTGATAGAATCGAAAATTCAGTTGTTAAACTTTAGAACAATTCGGTTGGCGAATTTTGTTCTGTATGTAGGGGCCAGGACATTTTTTGCGGGGAATTTATTCTACATACGGTTAATACGACTGATAAACAAAGATCCGGTATCAAAAAGCAGGCTCTAGGAATAAGTTTTTTTTTTTACCAACGCAAAGAGCAATAAGCTTTTCTATGAGTTCACTGTATTCGAGTTCACAACTTCCAATTGTATTTCAGAAAACATCAATTGATTTTCAGAAAGTATTAATTGTATCAAATGTGTCAGAAATTTTTAAATAGATTTCAGAAAATATCAATTTAGTTTCAGAAAATATTAATTGAACGAAAATTTTTCATTGTTTCTATCAGTGATTTGCAGCTAAAATTTGGGCTTGCACTTTGTGCACCGGAAAATAAAATAACAAGGGCGGACTGTACATGGGAAGGTGAAAAATAATTTATTTTTTTAAACAGCTATAATGTAAAAATCCGGACAGCAATTGGAATGAAGTTTTGAGTGCATCGAAGTACCAGCTTTTGAAGACAAGATTTCAAAGAAATGCGTTTATAGTTTACAACAAATATTTCAAATGCGGTGTAATTTTAGAAAAATATGTTTTTTTATGGCGTTCTGATATGTTTCTGATATTCAATTGACACTTTCGGATATTAAATTGAAAGTATCAGAAATAGATTTGTTAATTTTTTAAATACATATCGCACCTGTACCTCTAAAGTGAGTCAACTCAAAATTTTTCAATTTTCACTTTTTGCAAGAAAACGATACAAAGTGGTCATATCTATCCACTTACATCGATTTTTCTAGTCTTTCGGAAAAAAAAAATACAGTTGTAACCCTCTTTGTGTTATAAGAGTAGTTGCTTTAGAATCGACTAGAAAGACATATTTTGAGTTCCACCCAAAAAAAACTTTTTATTTTTGATGATCACTGAAAAAATCGCAAAAACAGCTACTGTTGTATACTTAATATTCGCAATTCTTTACAATAAAACAACTGCTTTTATATTTTACTGTTAATATTTTAAAAAAACCGTTTTTTGCCTCTACTGAAAATTTGTGAATTTTGAGTTGACTCACTTTAGAGGTACAGGTGCGATATGATCTTTTTGAAAATCCATTGATATTTTCTGAAAATCAATTGATAATATCTGAAAATAAATTGTTTATTTCTGCAAATCAAAATTTTTTATTTCTAGGTCAAAATTTGTTTAAATTTTTTTAAGAAATAATTTTTAATTCTGATTATATCTGAAGCTGCATGAATATCTGATTCGTGAGGCTTAGCCAACCGGTTTATATAATTCGAATTTAAGAAATTTGTATTGCCAATAAAAAGTTCTTTGATTTTAATAATTGAAAAACGTTTTTTTTTTTGTGGAAATATTCCAAAAAGTTTTAAAAATTTTCTATTGAAAATTATTTTAAAAACGAACAGCTTTTCATAGGCAAAGTCATCATTAAGGCTCATCAATAGTTCTAATTGTTCTAAAATTTTGGCTTTTTAAATTGAAAATAGTTCAAAATATGACAGACAAATATAAGTTATATATACTTAGCAGAGCCCAGCCCTCGAAATTGGAGTGCATATTCTAGGAAATTTATTTTTTTCATTTAATAAATAATTTTATAAGAGCCTAATGCTAATCAATTTTATCAATTCAAAATTAGACACTTTTTAAATAAAACTCAATAAATTTCATTATAATTATTTGTTGAACATACGGAAGATATATAAATGAGCTTGTTAATAAATAATTTTATAGGAGCCTAAAGGTATGCTAATCAATTTTAACCAATTTACAATTCAACACAAGGCTTTTGATATTTATAATAAACACACACACAGTATGTTTTATGTATGCGTTAGTAGTAACTTTAAATGAGCATTACTCAAAAAAATGTTCCAGACGGTGGAAATTTGTAAATCTGGTGTATAGCTAAAAAGAAATACCTTTCAAATGAGGTATGTTTGGTAAAAATCGGTTATTAGCTACAATTTTTATATCGGTCACAAGAAATCGCCTTGCCTCTTAATATTATAGATATATATAATTATAAGGAGTGAGATCGAAAAAAAATCTAAGCACACGTTTTTCCTCTTTTTTCGAAAATATTGTTTAATATTTTTTGTCAAGCTGTCTCCAATATTATTTGAAACTATCAGGAGAATTTGACCATTGATAAGAAAATGGTTTGAAAAGAAAGACAGGTCCAAATGATGTCTTTCGGGCCAAGAAAATGGGAAGCATATAGAAAAGAGCTTCTAACAGAAGAAAAGCAGCCCGGTTATCTCAGTGCTTGGACTATTTCATGTGAAAAGTTAAAGCCAATTTAGAGGCCAAAAACTGAGCCAGGAAATTGAAATCATGTTGCATAAAAAAATACTCCTGCTGTAAAATGGATGAGAAAAGTATATACATAGGAAGTAACAGATTTTTCGCAGCTTCCAGGTCAAAATTTATTGTTAATGCTCAAGGAAATGATGAAGATAACTTTAAGACCCAATTTCAAAAAAAAAAATTTCAAAAAAAACCTCTGTTATGGGAAACAATATGCAGTTGGGGCAAAAGAACCCAGTCAATATTACTGAAATTTATATTAAGGATTTCTTCCTTTCATAAGCCAAAAAAAAAATGTCTACACATATTTTTGGCCCGACTTGGTACGATCTTTCTTACCGTAGTGACAGGTTTTTGTACCAAGGGCAACAAAACCTCCCAACTGTCTGGAACTTTGGCCTGTATACTGAGCACAAAAAATGTGTCCCATAATGTGGAAGATTTTAAACGGAGATGGACTACCTGTTCAAAAAAAGTGTTAGAAACCACTGTAAAATCCGGAAAAGATCCGAAAGTTCGTAAGTAGTGATTAGAACTATAGCAGTTACCTTTTTTGTAAGCCTTAATATAATTTCAATCAAATAAAACAAGTAAGAAAATTATAGCCGGTCTATACGGACTATACGATACCCTATACCATGGTTTAGAGACCCTATCTCTATTCGGTCCAACTAAGTGGATATAGAAAATAAGCATAAACCAAATTTGAGTGGTATTGTTATTAGTTTCTTTGGCCGCAGATATAAAAAAGTTCATATCGGAAGCTATATTTATATGAGGACTCTGTCGAAAAATGGATCGATCCTTACCATATTTGGTAAAGTCAATTATATTTTGCAAAAATACTCGTATATACAAACCAAATTTGAGAAAAAACTGTGCAATATTTTTGTTTTTTGATCGATTTAAATGAAAATCGTAAAGCAGATTTATTTGGGGCCTATGACTAAGAATTTCCATATGGGGTTTATTTTTGGACAACTGATAAATGGCTATAATTAACACATACAAACCCAATTTGACCGAGATCTATATGATAATTTGGATCTTATGGCAATTTACAAGGTTAACGTGGACACACAGACGGACGGACATCGCTAAATCGATCGGTATAATAAAAGATGGGTATAGGTTAAATATTTTGGTAGTTTCACACAGCAGCACAAAGTCATTATACCCAAACCCCACAGTGGTAGAGGGTATAAAAATGAATAGTTAGTTTCCTTATTATTACATTACATATATTCTTAATAATATATATATTTTATAAAATATAAATTTTATAAATGGTCCTAGGAATCTGATATTTATACCCTATACCACTATGTGGTTTGGGTATAATGACTTTGTGCTGCTGTTTGTAACAACCAAAAATATTTGACCTAGACCCATCTTTAATTATACCGATCGAATCAGAATCACTTTTTGAGTTGATTTAACAATGTCCGTCCGTCCGTCCGTCTGTGTGTCCATGTAAACCTTGTAATCAAACTGCAGTTCGCAAATATGAATATATTTTGTTGAAATTTGGTATATTAGCTTGTATCGGCCATGGGATGAACGCTATTGACATTGGTGAGAATCGGTCCATGTTCAGAACTAGCCCCCATACAAATGACCCCTATAAAATCGACATAAATTGACATAAGATCCAAATTGTCGTATAGATCTTAGTCAAAATGGGTTTGTATATGTTTATTACATCCGTTAATGAATAGTCCAAAAACGATCCCTTTGGAACAACTCTTAGTCATAGGCCCCATATAGAGCTGCTTCCCGATTTTCACTTTAATCTACCAAAAAACAAAAATATTGCACTGATTCATCTCAAATTTTGTTTGTATATATTTTCGCAAAATACAAGAAACGTTACCAACCATGGTCAGGATCGGTCCATTTTTTGACCGAGTCCCCATATAGACATAGCATCCGATATGAACTTTTTCATATCTGCAGCCAAAAAAATTAATAAAAATGCCACTCAAAATTGGTTTATGCTTATTTTCTATATCCAATTAGTTGGGCCTAAGAGATAGGGTCTCTAAACGCATGGTATAGGGTATCGTATAGTCGGTCTAGACCGACTATAATTTTCTTACTTGTTTTATAATAAAAAAAATTTAAATAATTTTCTCAGTTTTATCGGAAGGGTTAAGGAAATTTCTGAGAATCTGAAGTAGAGAGTTCTCATCATAAGAAAGTTGTAGTAAAAAGTTTGCTATTCAAAATTGGGTACAGAGAAATTTATAGGTAAAATTTTTCGAGCCTTATAGATTTTCTAAAATACACGCAAGATTTGAATTTTCGGTCATTTGTGCAGTAAAGTATTATTAGCCAAAGAAAAGGCAATTTAATAGTTAACATATTCGGGCTAGCCAAAATGGAGCACTACATGATGGAACATTGCATTTCCATTGCTGATCAATATTAAAAAAAAAATTTGGCGTACAAAATATAGTCGAAGAGAGTAATTGAAAAAAAATTCAAGCAAACTGGACCAATTAGTCATGCTAAATACACTGGTCGTCCAAAAACAAGCCGATAAAATGTCAATATCGAAGCAGTGCGTAGGACTGTTGGTGAACGTCTTGGAACATCAATTCGACGTCGTATACAAGAATTGCAAATTTCAAGGAGCTCTCCACTCTTATTAAGATCAATTGACACAGCGAAGAGAGTTCTTTATCAACAAGAGGATCAAGATTTTTCGAAGAAAAAAAATCATTCAAACCGCAGAAGCACATTTTCACTTAATGGCTTTGTCAATCCTTAAAAATGTTCTCTGAACCCCAAATGTGATTGTCGAAAAACAGAAAATCCACAACGTAGCACTGTTTGAAGTGGATTCCCTTCGAAAATGCAGCTGGTCATGCAGTTACTGTTACTGGTGTTCGATGTCGCGACATGATAGCATAGTTCTTTCTATCTACTTTGAAGGATACTGATGTGGACGATATTTGGCATCCACAAGACGGTGCCACATGCCATACAGCCGGTGAAATGATTCAATTACTGGATGAGACATTTCCTAGTTGTGTACTCTCTCGTTTCGGTGATCTGAATGATCTGGAATGGAAATTGTTTGAAGACAAACGTCTATGCCAGCAAGCCCACAAACAGCCGTGCAGAAATTCAATGCTGTATCAACGAAATTCAACTACATTTATGGAAAATGGTCATGGAAAATTTAGGCATAAGAAACCGTTTAAGCCAGCAAAGCCGTGGAGACCATTTGCACGATTTGTTGTTCCATACATAGTCCTATCCTGTGTGCTTTATCGGTCAATCAAAAAATAGCAATGTAGAGAACAATGTGGAGCAACTGTGTTTTCAGTTTAATTAAAATCTTGCGTGATTTTTGGGACAAGCTTTTCTTGAAAGATTTTTTCGGCACAAAATATTATTAATAATAATAAAAAAATTGGAATCTGATTAATTTTTTTTATTTTCTTTTAACTACACCATTTTCAATTTTATTTCAGAAAACGTCAATTGATTTTCAGAAATTATGAAATATATTTCAGATATATTCCAATAAAAGACATTTTTACCTTTAGGTGAAATATTTAGGGAGAGGTAAAAAGAAAGCAGTAAAAAATTCAGGGGTGTACCTAATGCTGTATCATTGATATGGGGCCCAGGGCGATAGTGAGCAAAAAAAAATTTAAAATGCTGTTCATAATCTCAGTCTAAAGCCTAGGCCGTTCAATCAGCAAATAGGTTGAAATAGTAGAGAAAACTACTAATTATATATTAATTTATTATTATATAGTTAACAAATAAATAACTAAATAAATAAATTATTCATGCACATAAAATTGTTAGAATTTCCAAAAATTAAATGAAAAATTATTTAAGCGAAAGCAGCAACATGATGACGTAAATTAAATGCTGGTCAATGTTGAAAAATGAACAACAAATTTCGAAAATATACAACCTATTTTTTGGAGGCGAATAATTCCTATGCCAGATGGATGCACTAGGTTAGCATAGTAAAACCTCCAAAGGGTTTGGTCCTGTGTAGGTACAGTAAAATTTTTTTGGCCACCACTGTTTAGAATAAGACGTTAAAACAAGTGTAAAAGTTTTTCCGATCTAAATTCTGAGTTCCTATGTCTCCAACGGAATTTTTTCGTTGAATATTTTAATCCTATATCTGTTATTTTCATGGGTCATTCTAGTCCTTGTTTCAAGAAGATAATTAATTATCTTTAAAAACGCAAAAGTTTTGCTTGGGATAGAGCCAAATGTACACAGAGAAAGCAGATTCATTACGGCTACCGAATCTATGGCCAGCCGAATTTCGATAAAATTACGAACCCAGTTTCGCGATGATTATGATTACAATTCTGTTGTAAAATTTTTGTCACAATAAAATATGTTTAGTTAGAACCATTCGGTTGGTAAATTTTTTTCTGTGTGTGCATTCCCGATTTCTAATTGAAATACATTTAAACTTGATACATTTTAAAATTATATTACGTAGCTGAAAATGTTTTTTTATGGAAAATGATGATCACCGATGTTCGAGCTGTCATATAAAAAAAATCCAATATATCCACATCACTAAATCTATGATATTAATTGGATAGGCGATTTCTTGTGACCGATGTTTTGTTCTACCGTTTTATCCCGATTTTGACCAAACGTATATTATTTGAAAGGTATTTCTTTTTAGCCGTTTTACAGATTTACAGATTTTTAAATTTTTGCCCTTGTTTTGAGTAAATTGCACTTAAAGTTGCTACGAATACATACATAAAATTCTACAATGCTATGTATGTGTTTATTAAATTTGTTAAGGCGTTTGTAATAAAAATGAGTTTGTTTTTTGTGTTGGTTTGTGAATTGGCTATCATTGATTAGCATACCTTTAGGGTCTTTATTTAATGAAAAAATAAAATTTCCTAGAATTTGCACTCGAATTTCGAGGAAATTTTTAAAGTCTAACCATCACAACGCTCACACCCGAATTAAATAAATCTTTTAGTTGTGTTAATTTAAAATTTCCAAAAAAAAACCTGGAAAAATTTAATTCTTTATGAATCCGCCTTATATTCAAAGCAACCGAATTAAATATATTTTGTAGTTGTGGTAACCTAAAATTTACAATAAAATCTTTTTGTACAAATCCAATGAAAATTTAATTCTGTATGAATCCGCCCTAAACTCAAAGCATCTTTCATTTCATCTACTCCTTCTTAAAACGCTAACGAAATCTACATCACTTGATTCATTCACTACAATATTTGGTCGTACAAAAGTCTCGAACTTAATGAAACTTTCGATTCAAAATATAAAAAAACGAATATATTGTAATATTTACATGTGGAAAGACTAACTTAGAGCCAGCAAGTAGCGTTAAACTTACAATAAAAACTCAGCTATTACGCGTTACCACTGTGACGGGTTTTAATATGGGAGCTGGAGGTGAAGCGGCTGCATTAACAGTTGGTGAGATGGAGTGCGAAGGTGATGCAGGTTGTCCGAAGTGAGTTAGCACCTGTAGCGGCTGATGTAGGCCCGTGGGAGATTGATGTTGATGCTGATGCGAGGGCGAACTGAGGTGGTGTAATTGAGAAAGTTGTTGTTGTTGATGTTGCTGGTGCTGTTGTTGTTGTTGTCTTTGATGGGCTGCTATAGCAGCGGCAGCCGCATGTTGCTGTAGCAGTTGCTGATATTGTAAACGTTGATAGAGATCAGAGGTGGGCATGGAAGCTGCTGCAGCTGCTGCTGCTGCCGCGGCAGCCGGATGATTTTGTGGTGGCATATTGGCAGCGGACAATAATCTTTCCATACTGGAATAATTGGCTGCCGCCATGGCATTGTTAACTCTGGCCGAAAACGGTGAAGGAGGTAAAGCTGTATTCTTTGGCACAAAGGGATTATATCTACCATACATACTAGCCAAAAGGCTAGGATTCGCAGCAGCTTGTTGTGCTACCGCTTGTTGTGGATATAGGAACTGATTAAATTGTGGATAACCTAGACCGGTAAACATAGGACCGATTAGAGAACGTTTGAAGGCAGCCAACCTCGATCTAGAGGCCGCTGTTGTACGTCTTCTTAGTTTTCCTGTCGAACCACCTATGAAAACATCATCGGCCGAAGGATCTAACATCCAGTAATTACCCTTACCGGGGTCATCATAGTGTCGCGGTACCTTAACAAAACATTTATTTAAACTTAGATTATGTCTTATGGAATTTTGCCAGCCTTGTTTATTGTCTCTGTAATAGGGGAAGTTGGTCATTATATATTCATAAATGCCATTAAGCGTCAAACGTTTCTCGGGACTTTGTCGGATGGCCATCATGATTAGAGCATTATAACTATAAGGAGGCTTTTCATTTCCCTTCTTATCAGTCACCGGTTTATTGCCATTTTCTTCTTTGTTTTCACCCTCGCCTTCGGTGGCCTCGCCATCACCATCACCATCGCCATCAACATCAGCTTCGATATCTCCCTCTAAGTCTTCGTCGTCGGCCACATCTGGATCAAAACCAGCTTCCAAATCACTTTCAGTACCTTCATCATCATTTTGATGATGATGATGATGATGGCGGTGGTGGTGGTGCGGTGGTAATCCATCGTTGCTCAGAATACTTAATTCACTGCCGTCGGTACGCGGCGGTGGCGACATGCTGGTAACATCCAAATCTGAATCGGCATCTTGCACTTCAGAGTCATCACAGAGATTGTATGATCTGACATGATCATTATTATTATGTTTAGGATGATGATTGTTATCTTCCACCGTTTCTGGTAAAATGCTATTTATTGAAAAACTCGATTTTAAATGCGGAGTTCGGGCCATTTTATAAAATTGTTGCAAATGCTGATGAGTATCGATCAAAACCTGATGATGATGTTGTTGCAACTGATGATGTTGTAGTTGTTGTTGCTGCTGTTGTTGTTGCTGGTGTGGAGGAGGAGACGGGGAATGTAAAAGAGTTATTTGAGCTGGAGATTGATGATCTGAAACTCTTTCAATAACACTACATGGATCATCGATCTTAACCATGTTTTAAACACAACGATCACTGATTCTAAAGCCAGTATTTATTTATGTATGAGAAAAAAAATAATAATTATTTAAATAATTATTAATTTTTTGTTCTTTATTTTTTTATTTTAAAAAACATTTAATTGCAACTAAAATTATCACTTTTAGGGGGTTAATATTTTTCTAAAAAAAATAAATTAACGTTTTTTATTTATTCGTTCGTTCTTCTTTTATTCTTATTTCATACACGCAATTAATTCGTTAACGTCCGCTTTGTAGCAAAGATTATTGTAGACTAAAACATTTCGTCTTTGAAAATACAAAGAGTTTTATTTTTTAACCTTAATTTGGAGAGTTTTCTTTTTGTTCGTAACATGCCTTCTCATCCAACACACTTCAGTTTCTCCCTCTCACACACACTCTCCTATAGAATTGCTTACAAGCCAATCACAACAGTGGATCGTATGCTCTTTGACTTATTGTTGGTGTTTATGCAGTAGCAACCAATGATTTAAATGAAAACATAAACATTCTTATTCGCCACTTTAAAATCTAAACAAAATCACGTTTACGGTATATTTCGTTATTGTTGTTGTTGTTATTGATGCCATCAAATGTTTTGGCTTCTTTTCTTATTGTTATTATTGCCGTATTGTTGTTGTTCTCCCATTCTCCCATATTTGGTATGAGCGCAATGAATTTATGTTTGTGTGCTAGAGATTTCATTTTTTATTTTATCTTTTTTTTTTTAATTTCTGTTGGGTGTTGTTTTAATGAAAACAACTGGTTATCGTGTTTTTTTTTTCATTCGGTTTTGTTTGAAACGTGTTATTTGCTCATTTTGTGTTTTTTGCAGATGTTTTTTTTTCGTTTGCATCCACCATATTATTATTATTATTTTTTGTTATTGTAGTTGTGTGTGTGTGTTGTTGCAGGATATATGTATATTTGCAGTAGCTGAAGTGTAAATGTTTTTGTTTGTTGCTCCATAATTTGTAGTATAGTTTGCAAACTCACGTTTCCGGAGCTTGTGCTAGAGATGATTGCGTGATAAATATTAAACGTAGATATTCGTTAGCGTGACAGCTACGACTGGCCGTATAATTGATGTCAGTAAAATAGAAAATACTTAATTTTTGTTTTCTATAAAACTTTTAGATTTAATTAATATATTTTATTATTGTTGTAAGTTCACTACTTTGTTATATACATTGAAATTATAAAAATATTATAAAAATGTCAAATTAATATAGACAATTTCGGAATACATTTGGACAATTTTGAAATACATTTTGATTATATTGACATATGTAAGTATACATAAATCGAATTTTCTATAATAAATCTGGGCAATTTGGAAATAAAATTTAAGATTCTTCTTGGGATATAAGATCTTCAGAGTGGATAGAAAACAAAAAAGGGTCATAAGGATAAAAAAGCAGGTGGTGTTGCCATATATGTGAAAAATAATGTAAAATTAAAAATAAATCAAAAGATGGTGATAGAATTGAGTTTCTCTTTTCAGAATTATTCAGTAGGAACGAAAAAGTATTGCTAGGAAACGTCTATAGACCAAATAAGAATATTAATTCAGAAGCTTTCTTTCTGGAATTATCTAATATTACCGTGGGGTACACAGATATTATAATAGCTGGTGATTTTAACAGTAACATTTTAGTGGAATCTACGTTTCAGATGAAATACTATATCTTGGCCTAGATGTTGTCAATAAAACTACACCTACACACTATTCCACCAACTCAAATTCGCTCCTGGATATATTTTTTACCAACTGTTTGTCAAAAGTTTTTTTGTTTGAACAGATATAAGAGCCTGTGTTTTCTAAACACGTTCTTATATTTATCACTTACGATTTTAAACCAGACACAACTGATGAAAGTTTTAGCTATCATGACTTTAAACGTATTAATTAATTAGCTTGATATGATAAAATTTCACAAATTGATTGGGATTGTACATATTATATGCCATCTGTTGATGAGCAGCTTACGTTTATTCAAACAAACATTGAACTACTCTTCAATGAATTTGTTCCTCTTAGAACGAAAAGGATAACAACAACTGACAACCCATGGTTTACCGTTGAAATTAATTGTTTAATCGAACAACGTAATATTGCTTATACAAGATGGAAGAGATTTAAAACCCCCGAACTACAGACTGCATTTCGATCCCTTAGAAATAAGGTTACTAGAAGCATTAGGATTGCCAAATCGTCCTACTATAACAAAAAATTTTCAAGTTACTTAAATAGCAAGGCAAGATGGAGTGAAATACGAAATGTAGGGATAATTACCAAAACCAGAGATAATACTGTTAATATAAATGTTGAGGAATTAAATTACAAATTTACAGATTTACCAAGGCCTACCGCTAATGTTGAACATTACAGGAGCCATGCCATTTCAAACGTTCAACACCAAGTTCAGTTTAGTTGCTTTACCGTAACTGAAATATACGAAAGCTTCTTCAGTATAAAGTCTAATGCTACTAGCTGTGATGGTGTTCATCCAAGATTCATAAAAATTGTGTTCCCTACATCCTACCATATATTACTAACATGTTCAATTCAATAATAACTAAATCGACGTATCCCACTCAGTGGAAACACGCTAAAATTGTCCCTATACCCAAAACGGAAAACGAATTTCGTCCAATAGCTATACTACCCTTTCTATCTAAAATACTTGAACGTTTAATGCACAACCAATTCAGTAGATTTATTCAGGATAACAACTTGCTTACTCCCAGACAGTCTGGTTTTCGTCCACAACTCAGTTGCGTATCTACTTTGATTGATGTAACAGAATATATAAGATCACAAATTGATGATGACAAAGTTGCCTTCTTAATTCTTTTGGATCATTCTAAGGCATTTGATACTGTTAACACGGAAATTCTAACATTAAAGTTAAACAAAATATTTAATATGTCTACGACATCCACTAAGTTAATGAATTCATATTTAACAGAAAGATCACAATCGGTTTTCTGTGGTAAACAAATGTCAAGTAGGATCGAACTTACAAGAGGTGTACCACAAGGTTCTATCTTAGGGCCATTGCTCTACTCAGCTTATGCCAATGATCTTCCGAATCAATTACAATATTGCAATGTTCAAATGTATGCGGACGACGCCCAACTCTACATTAGCTGTAAAATATCGGAAATTGATGATTGCGTACGTAAAATTAACGTTGATTTACAAAATATTAGGCTCTGGGCTACAACCAACGGATTATGTCTCAATCCAAGTAAGTCAAAATGTATGTTAATTACTAAAAAAAATCAGGTTATTCCAAATATTTCTGATATAATTCTGGGTGAATCAAAAATTAATCTTGTGGATAAGGTAAAAAATCTTGGAGTCAAATTTAATAAATATTTACACTGGAATGACCACGTTATTATTACAACCGGAAAAATATATGGTATGTTAAGAAACTTATGGTGCACTCAGTGGTTCGTACAACTTCAAGTCATTATGCTTCTGGCTAAAACAAACTTAATACCAACTTTACTCTATGGTTGTGAGTTGTTCTCAAGCTGTGATGCAACCAGTATGCGTAAACTAAACGTATCTTTTAATAACATTGCGCGATATATATTTGGCATACCGCGACTTGGTAGCGTATCTCTCTACGCTAAACAAATTTATGGTGTCACAAAAGGTTTTTGAAGTGTAAATCACTATTATACCTGCATAAAATTATTTACTCAGGCCAACCTAAATACCTTTACGAAAGACTAAACTTTTTTAGGTCTGAGAGAGGACGCCGTATTATTCAAATACAACATAAGACTCAACTTTCGGAGTTACACTTCTATATTAATGCCATACGAATTTGGAATCGACTGCCCCCTCACTTTCAAATTATCAGCACCGCAACTAAATTCAAAAATAAAATATATGAATATTATAACTAATTTTTTTTTTCTTTTACTTTATTATTATTATTTTATTATTTATATTTATGTTTCTTTTTTCTTTGTTTTGTTAGTATTAGGTAGTATTTTATTATTTTATTTTTTTCTTGTACATTGTAAAATATAAATATAATTAGTATTCAGTACTTCTATATAAGATTAATTCTTTGTACTGAATTATAATTTATGAAATTCAATAAATAAATAAATAAATAAAATAAATATATTCGGATTAAATTTAAAAATCAAATAGCTAATTTTGAAATACATTTGGATAATTTTTATATTGGAAATAGTGTAGTAAAAATTTATGGTTTAATAGAATATGTTTAAAATAATAAATTTTATATATAAATTTAGAGACAATACAATGGAAACTTGTAATAAAATATATTTTCGGTGACGCACAATGGCGCCATTTGAGTTTTTCTCGTTGCAAAAATCATAACTTTGGAACCAACACAGGCCAACAGCAAAAATGCCGATCAATAACCACTATATAGATTTGATGCATCATGACTACCTAAGTACAAACATGGTCAAATTTTTCAATGCTATGGAGCATTTTTTTTTTTAATTTTTAAGTAAAATTGTCAATCTTTTGAGACATTTCTCCACTTATTTTGTCATAACTCGAAACCAGCTAGTCCAATTTTGTTAAATTATATTTAAAAATATTAAGATTTACAATATCTTTAAATCATGTATATTGTTGTTTTTAATCTGATCAATAGTTTAAAGGTTCCGAAACAAATTGTTTGTAAAAAATATAAAAAAATGGAAAAAAAAATTTTTTTTTCTTTTAAAAAAATCTGGAAAAATCGGAAACTGCAAATGGTGTTAAATTTTATTTATTTGTAGTGAAGCTACATATCATGTGAATTAAACGAGATACGGATCATGAAAATCGATGCATGCTTTAGGTTTTTATTCACAATTAATTGAAGGTATCGCATTTTTACAAGCACTATCATTATTTCTTTGGGTTACATAACAATGACTAAATATTTTCTTATTGAATGAATTTAAAAACTTTTCGTCGATGTTCTATAGAAAATGGTATAATAAAATTGCAGAACATAACAAACCAGAACATACGGAACATACATTCTACAGCTGAAGATGACGAATTCATCCCACACAAACATTTCTCGCCGAGACCATGGAATCCAGACCAACTTAATGATGTAATTAGAGACTTTGGATTGTCGAAAACATCTGATGAAAGTAACAGGTCTCATAACTAAAGAAACTACAGTTTCGTATTACCGTACTCGAGAAAAAGCCTTACTTCATTATTTTGTTGAAGAGGATGATTTTGTGTACTGCATAGATATTTCTGGTTTGATGACTGTCATGGGCTTACAGGGATACGATTCAAACGAATGGCATTTATTTATCGCCTCAGCAAAACGCAGCTTGAAGTGTGTCCTTTTGCATAATGGAAATAAATCTGACTCCTTGCCGATAGCACATTCAACCAAAGTAAAAGAAGAATACTCTACAATTGCATTGTTCTGAAGAAGATAAAGTATGATGAACATAAGTGAATAATTTGTGTTGATCTTAAGATGGTAAATATTCTCTTAGGTCAACAAAGCGGCTTTAACAAATATCCTTGTTTTATATGTTTATGGGACAGCAGAGCTAAGTCAGAACATTGGAAGAGAAAACAATGGCCTTCTAGGGAAACCTGCCAAATTTTATAAATGTGGCTCTAGTGCCCCGAGATCGCATCATATTACCCCCTCTTCACATTAAACTTGGTCTGATGAAACAATATGTTAAAGCACTCAACAAAGATAGTGAATGTTTCCAGTATATTTCAAGGAAGTTTCCCAATCTGATTATGGAAAAGCTAAAAGCAGGCATATTTGACGGCCCACAAATTCGCAAATTGATGAACGATACTGAATTAAAAATTTCTTGGGAAATAAGAAGGGTGATGATTACGTTACGCACGTTGAATAGATGTTATCTCACTTCCATCGACTTGGATGCAACATGAGCACAGTCACCTACATCGTTTTCCTGAAAATCTAGGATACTTGAGCGAGGAATAGAGCGAACGATTTCACCAAGATATCCGAACAATGGAGAAACGATACCAGGGTCGCTGGGATGCATACATGATGGCTGATTTTTTCTGGAGTATTCAGAGTAACACTTCGTCATTCAACAATAAACTACTTCCAGAGTTTGTAGTTTTTATAAATTATAATAAATTTAAATAATAAAATAAAAATCTTAATAAAATATAAAATGTTTTTTAAATTCACTCAACCGAAAGAAGAACTTGAACAACTCAATTTTATGTATATCAAACAAAAAACAAAAATTTTGTGAAACTAAGCAAATTCACTTAATTGTGAATAAAGTCGAAAAGAACCAATCGATTTTTATGATCGATATCTCATTTTCCATTATATGTGGCTTTGCAAGAAAATAATAAATCCGAACAATTTTTGCAGTTTTTGATTTTTTATGATTTTATTAAAACAAAAAAATTTGATATTTTCACGTAAAAAATATATTTTTTGCTTCAATTTTTAATTATAACTCCGAAACTACTGAGCCGATTGAAACTAAATATATAAACGGATTAAAGGTTATGTAAATCTAAATTTTAATAATATCGGACTAACCCTTTTGAATATATCATTAATTATGTGGAGAAACGTCAAAAAAAATTTTAAATTTTACTTAAAAATTTAAAAAAAAAACTTCTCCATAGAATTTAAAATTTGGACCACATTTCCACTACTGGAACCACAATACATCAAAATTGTATAGCTGTTTTTGATCGGTATAAAATTTTTTCGTTTTTGTTGCCTTGTGAAATGAGTGTTTAGGTGCCTACTTATGGGTTAGCAAACTTGAAATTTGTGGAAAAATCTATTTTATGGGTACAAAAATAAAATATTTTTTTAAAATTTAGTTTCTTTTTAAAGGCTTTTATGATTTAAAATTATTCCAGCAAATATTTAAAAAAAAATTTTTTTTTTCATTTTTTTTCAATTCTTTATAAAATATTGCTCACAATCTTTAAAAGAAGGTATACATATATAAAAATATTAAGTCGTCCTCCTTCACCTTATTTCTTGTAAATTTTTGAATTTATGGATTTATTCATATAATAATTCTCACAAATTTCCTTTTGCTTCAGACCAGCAGTAATATCGTCTATTATTCCGGCTTTTAACTCTTAACAAAATCCAATTTTTGCCATTATTATATAGTAACGATGATATTCCAATACTGGTGCTAGTATAGTCCACTGGCCAACCTTTTCAGGCTCTCGTACCGTGCGGGAGTCTTTCCCTCTTGCTGGAAGGTTGCTAATGTCCAACCAATCCCTAAAAAGGGTGTGGCTAATAACCATGAAAATTACCGTCCTATTATAATCTGTTCTGCGCTCTCAAAGGTGATGGAGAGCACAATCAATTTCCATCTTGTGAACTACCTAGAGGCCAACTCACTTCTTAATGATCGACAGTATGGCTTCCGTAGAAATCGTTCCTCGGGAGACCTGTTAGCTCTACTTTCTGAGCGCTGGAGTCGATACATTCACAATTTTGGCGAAAGTAAAATGATTGCTCTAGATATTTCCCAGGTTTTCGATCGTATGTAGCACGGTGCATTGATATCAAAGCTTATTGCATTTGGGGTTGGTATTGACTTCTCTCGATTTATAACGAGTTTACTCAGAGACAGCACAATACGTGTTATTATTGATGGGTTCTTATCTAATGAGTTTCAACTTAATTCAGGGGTACCCAAAGGGTCCGTTCTTTCTTCTTCTCTTTTCCTTATCTTTCTGAACGATCTTCTTGGCCCAACTTTTAATTCCATATACTCTCTCGCAGATGACAGCAGCATTTGTCATTCATTTTCCTTTAATTGTAGGCCAAGCCTCTTGGAGGTTTGGGGGAAAAAGGCGGACAATGAATGACACACTCACTCAAGACCTGTTAATAATCTCCGAATAAGGAAAAGGTAGGGTTGATTTTAATGCGCTGAAGTCTCAATGTTGTATGTTGACCCATAGGGCCATGTAATCAACAATGTCATCTGTATATAGGGGTGGTATAGGTATTGAGGAATCGGATACTCTTGATATCCTAGGCATGAGAATTCAATGTGATGTTCGTTGGAACGAGCATGTTTTTCAAGTGTCGAAAGAAGCATTCAAGTGTTTTTGTTTTCTAAAACGGTGTAAAAATTATTACACTCCTTCTGATCTCCTCAATATCTATACCAAATAGAAAATGGAATACAACTCCCATATATGGCCAGGAGTTTCAAAGTCTATTTTGGAGCTACTGGACCGTATGCAAAGGTGGGCGTTGATGCTCATCAATGGTAGTAGGGTATCCAACTCTATTGACTCATTGGAACGTCGTCGGAATGTGGGTTGTGTAGCACTGTTCTATAGATATTACCATGGGAAATGTTCTTCTGAGATTAGCGAACTTATTCCAATTGCCCGAGTTTTGGTTTCGTTTACCCGCTTCTCTAGTAGATCATATCCATTTGTAGTCTATTGTCCAGTTGACCGTACGACGCATTACAGAGAAAATTCGTTTATCATCGAACTTCCCGTAGGTGGAATAAACACCCCGTACAAGTTTTTCCTGACAGTTATAATCTAATAAAATTTAAGTCAAATATCCACAAACACTACTCCCTCTTTCCCCCTTCCCATAACCTATTTTTCTGAGATCAAAACACAATGTAGTGCATCTGTAGGGAGCGAAATACAATTGTGTTTAAAAAACAGTTTAAAAAAAAACGTGAGAAACCATAAATAATTAAATAACGGATACGATTTTATATCACATTCTTATTGTTTTAAACAATTCTGGTAAGAAGTTTAAAAGTTTCCATTGTTTTGGCATCACTAAAAAATACTTTTTTTCCGTTTATCTAGTAGTTTTAATTGTATTTTTTGTAAAAAATTTGTTATCCTTCGATAGAGAACACAACAAAGAGCGATTGCACAAAAAAATACATCATTTTAGAACTTAACGCAAAATTAAAAAAAAACTAATTTGGTAAATTCAGAATTTTTTTTAAAGTTTCCAAAGAATTGTTATCCACTCTATATGTACATAAGTGGAATTTTCTGTAATACATTTGGTCCATTTTACAATACACTTACACAATTCTGAAATTAGAATGTACTATTTCGGCATACATTTGCACAATTTTAAAATTTAAATACACAAATTCGCAACACATTAGGAAATAAAGTAGACAATTTTGAAATACATTTGTATAATTTTTTATTAGAGTTTGAAAATTTTAAAATATATTTGGACAGTAAAGTTCCTAACAATGTAGTAAAAATTTATGATTTAAAAAATTTTTTTTTATAATATAAAATATTTAAATAATGAGCTGCGATAATCGAGGTAGTATATCTATCGTGGTCGCACTGTACCCATATACTTGTCATAAAATTATTTTATCCACTCAATAAAGAGTCTCGAAAGTTTTTGTTTGATAGATATTAATTTAAAATTCTTATTTTCTGTATTTTTTCGATTTTTGTATTAAAAATTTCCAGTATTCAGCAAACATTTGTTCTAAGACAATTACTTATCATTCCTTTTATCGTCGAGATCTTTCGAGTAAAATTTACGTTTCTTGAGTTAAAGTCGATATAAAAAAAAAACTTACAAGAAAGTCAAGTCACGCTTCCATCACTGTTTCTAAATTACACGCAACTGAATTTTTGTTGATTTCTGCATGCTTGTCAGTTTGTGAGAGTCAACATTTTAATTATTTTTGATTAATGAACGGATAATATTATAAAGCATTTAATTTATGTACTCGAATAAAGCAAATATTCATATCGTTTTGTAATAATCTGTTATTTACATTAAAAACAAATGACCTTAAAATGGAGATATCACAGAAATCATAGTTCAAATTTATAAGTACATACATATAATTTCAAACAAGCTGTCTACTTCTTTTGGTTGCTGATAAGGGTTAGTGAGTTAACTCAAAGCAGGGCTGTTCCAGTTAATAAAATTGATTTGCACAATTTTTTCAAACAAAAATTAAAACAAAAACGTTTAAAATCGTTCCATAATAATTCTAACTCAATCCAAAAAATGTAAAATTTTTCAATAGTAAAGAGCTTGTCCTCTCAAGGTGACGTTTTTATTGCCCTATCTGAGAGTTTTGTATTGTAAAATTTTATGGAATTTAAAAGAATATTAATAGAAAAAAAAATGTGATTCTTTATAATCTTGTCACTTAAAAAATCATCAGCGACTTGAAAAATTCGACTAAACTTCATTCAATATTATTAAGCCGATCAACTCGCTTTGATTTTTGATGAGGACGCTCCATTCGAGGCCACCGTTTTTCGCATTTTTCCCGAATTCAAGCGTTGTCATCATTCACTCAGTTACTTATTTCGTAAAGATCGTCTAAAATCGATTATTGTGGCAGAAAACATCAATTATTTACAGGATTTGGAATTGTGATTCATCGTGGATTTGAAACATTGTATAAACATTTGGTCTTCAATAAGATCTCTGTACATTTGATACCACATAATTTAAAAATCCCCCAAAAATCGCTTACACATGTCGACTCAAACAAGTGACTTTCTGAGGACTAAAAATATAGAATTGATAACATTTATTCCCGCATTTCAAAAATAAATTACGAATTGAAAATTTGCTACGTCTGAAGAATTGGTTGATACAGCTGAAACGCATATTTTAAAGTTATTGGTTCGGAGTGGAAAAGGGCTCCAAAAATTGGTTTATCGTGGAGAGTATGAGTATCTTAAAAAATATTTTCGATGACAAAAAAAAAATTTTTTTTTTACTTGATTTTTCTCAAAACATAAGCAGTTACCCTCGCATAAATTTTATATATTACAAATGTTGCATTATAAATTATTTATCCAATTCACGGTAATACCAAATCGTTCCCTTTGTGTAGTGCCTCATGTAGCTAGAGTTGACCACCACATGATAATAATTTAGCTTTATTGTTTTTCTTCTTTCCGTTTTTTATATAATTTCATTACGCGTTGTATCTGCAACACATTTAACAGCACTACAGTGTAGTGTGTGGACGGTACGCCATGTTGTTTTTTGTTTCAATATTTACCATAATGGGTGGGGCTTTGTGGTCATACATTTTTATCTTTCTTAACTTTGGCTCCCCAATCAAATAATTAAATGTTTTCATACAAATGTTACATATCAAGCATATATTTAAGGCATTTGCATTGGTCTAAACTGTAGGAGGGGGAAATAAATTGCTATGGAATACATTTGTTTAAATATGTATTTATATAAAATATTATCAACTTTGTTTAAATATGTTTACTGCCTGTTTACTGTTGTTTGTCTTTGTATTGTTTTTATTGAGAACACGCATACATGCATATGTGTATATGTAACTGTCATCAAAACATGTCATTTATGAGTTACGAAATTATTGAAAAACAAAAATTACTGCAATTAATTTAAATTATTTGTTATGGCCATGTGTTTGTTTAGAATTGAACGTCGTATTTCATTGAGGACTAAATGGAGTGTAGAAAGTAGAAAGAAGTTCCCTTGCGTCGAATCAGAAAGTTTAATTTAACATTTAAAGATTTTTTTTAAAACTCAATTTATTTGTGTCAGAGTAATTAAAGCTAATTTGGAATTCATTAATAATTTATTTACTTATATTTTGTTATTTATTTCTTTATTTATATCTTAGCGTATTTGTTTATTTATATTATTATTCATTAATTTATTTAGTTTTAAATTTATTTATATTTATTTAGTTTTATATTTATTTTTGTACTTTATTAAATATTAATTAACTTATTTATTTATGTACTTATTTATTTATTTATTTTACATTCATTTATTTATTTATTTATTTTTTATTTACTATTTAAGTATATATTTATATATTTATTTTTTCAACTCCAGGACCGGCATAGGCGGTCCCAAGCCTAAATGAGAAAGGAGGATGGAACGTAGCAGTGGATTACTATGGAACCACCCATGCTATCAACATCGTGCGATTTTTTGCGAATGGTTCATCGTAGGGAACCTCAATTCGGAGCAGCCCTCTCAACCAGGATAGGGGATAGTGTGCCAATCCTTTCCTTCTCCGAATGCAAACAACAATTAGACAAAAACTACCTCTACACTGCAAGGTACAAAGAGATCCAGAATAAGTAAGTGAATATTTATTTATTCTTTATTTTTTTGTTTAATAATTATTTTTAATTATTTATTTATTGATATGTTAATCTATTTATCATTTATTTATTTATTTGTTTATATATTTATTTCGTTATTTGCGTATATATTTATTTATTTCTATATATTTATTTTATACTTAGATAGTTATGTATTTATTTAGTTATTTATGTATTTTTTAATTATTTATTTATATACTTATTTAATTATCTATGTAAGCATTTATTGAATTATATATATTTATTTCTTTACTAATTTATGCACTTACCCGTTTATTTATTTGTTTATTCATTTATGTCTTTATCTAATTATTTATTGATTTATTTATTTATTACCTCACATTTTTAGTTATTTATGTATTTTTTTACTTATTTAGTTATTTATATATCCATTTATTTATATATCTATTTATTATTTATTTATATATCTATTTATATATAGATAATTAGATCGATATTTAGAGCTATATTTAGATATATTTAGATATTTATATATCTATTTATTTATATATATATTTATTTCTTTACCAATTTATATACTTAATTTAATTTATTTATTCGTTTATCCATTTATGTATTTATTTAATTATTTATTGATTTATTTATTATCTCATATCTTTAGTTATTTATTTATATATATTTTTTACTTATTTAATTATATATTTATATACTTATTTATTTATTTTTGTTTATTTATTTTTTTTTTTTTTTATATTAATTTAATAATTTTTGTATTTATTATTTATATATTTACTTATTAATTTATTTATAACATTTATTTATTTCTATTCATATTTTTTTATTCATTTGTTATTATATATTTATTTGTTTTTAATTATTTATTTATTTAGCTACTTATTTATGTTGTTATGTTTTAATTAATTAATTTATTTGTATATATGCCTATTTATTTATTTATTTATCAATTTATGTATTTATTAATTTTATCTTTATTTATTTAGTAATTTATTTAATATTAATTTATTTATTGTGTATTAATTTGGTTACTTATTTATGAATTTTTTATATATAAACATATTTATTTATGTATTTATTTATTTACACATAAATGTACTTATTTATTTACGTATGTAAGTTATTTATTATTTGATTATTATTATTTTTTTATTTTTATATTTATTTATATATAAAATTATGTATTTATTTAATTAGTTATTTACTTATTTACATATTTGTCTAGTTATTTATTTATATATGTATTTGCTTATTTATTTATTTATATATAGTTATTAGCTTGTTTATTTTTTTGTATATTTATTTATTTAATATTTATATTTTTATACTAATCTACTTATTTTTAAATATTGTATTTATTATTTAATTGTTTATTTGTTTATTTATTTACTAATTAATTTATTTGTATATTTATACATTGCCTATTTATTTATTTTTTATTTAATTATTTAATTATTTATATATTAAGTGTCTTATTTATTTATTTCTTTATTTATTTATTATCTCATATTTTTAGTTATTTATTTATATATTTATTTACTTATTTATTTATATATATATATTTATTTATTTATTTTTGTTTATTTATTTTTTTATTTTTATATTAATCTAATAATTTTTGTATTTATTATTTATATATTTACTTACTAATTTATTTATAACATTTATTTATTCCGTTATTTATTTCTATACATATTTATTTATTCATTTATTATTATATATTTATTTATTTTTAATGATTTATTTATATAGCTATTTATTTATGTTGTTATGTTTTAATTAATTTATTTATTTTTATATTTGCCTATTTATTTATTTATTTACTTATTTATTTATTATTTATTTATTTATATATTTATTTATATATTTATGTATTTATTGATTTTTTCTTTATTTATTTAGTAATTTATTTAATATTAATTTATTTGTTGTGTATTAATTTGGTTACTTATTTATGATTTTTTTTATATATATTTATAAATATATTTATATATATTTATATTTATTTATGTTTTTATTTATTTACACATAAATGTACTTATTTATTTACGTATGTAAGTTATTTATTATTTGATTATTATTATTTTTTTAATTTTATATTTATTTATATATAAAATTATGTATTTATTTAATTAGTTATTTACTTATTTACATATTTGTCTAGTTATTTATTTATATATGTATTTGCTTATTTATTTATTTATATATAGTTATTAGCTTGTTTATTTTTTTGTATATTTATTTATTTAATATTTATATTTAATAAATATAAGTATATAAATATTATTTATATACTAATCTACTTATTTTTAAATATTGTATTTATTATTTAATTGTTTATTTATTTATTTATTTACTAATAAATTTATTTGTATATTTATACATTGCCTATTTATTTATTTTTTATTTAATTATTTAATTATTTATATATTAATTGTCTTATTTATTTATTTATTTATTATCTCATATGTTTAGTTATTTATTTATATATTTATTCACTTATTTAATTATATATATATACTTATTTATTTATTTTTGTTTATTTATTTTTTTATTTTTATATTAATCTAATAATTTTTGTATTTATTATTTATATATTTACTTATTAATTTATTTATAACATTTATTTTTTCCGTTATTTATTTCTATTTATATTTATTTATTCATTTGTTATTATATAATTATTTGTTTTTAATTATTTTTATTTATCTAGCTATTTATTTATTATGTTTATTTGTTATGTTTTAATTAATTTATTTATTTTTATATTTGCCTATTTATTTATTATTTATTCATATGTTTATTTATATATACATTTATACATTTATATATTTATGTATTTATTAATTTTTTCTTTATTTATTTAGTAATTTATTTAATATTAATTTATTTATTGTGTATTAATTTGGTTACTTATTTATGACTTTTTTATAAATATATTTATTTACGTATTTATTTATTTACCCATAAGTGTACTTATTTATTTACGTATATAAGTTATTTATTATTTGATTATTATTATTTTTTTATTTTTATATTTATTTATATATAAAATTATGTATTTATTTAATTAGTTATTTACTTATTTACATATTTGTCTAGTTATTTATTTATATATGTATTTGCTTATTTATTTATTTATATATAGTTATTAGCTTGTTTATTTTTTTGTATATTTATTTATTTAATATTTATATTTTTATACTAATCTACTTATTTTTAAATATTGTATTTATTATTTAATTGTTTATTTGTTTATTTATTTACTAATTAATTTATTTGTATATTTATACATTGCCTATTTATTTATTTTTTATTTAATTATTTAATTATTTATATATTAAGTGTCTTATTTATTTATTTCTTTATTTATTTATTATCTCATATTTTTAGTTATTTATTTATATATTTATTTACTTATTTATTTATATATATATATTTATTTATTTATTTTTGTTTATTTATTTTTTTATTTTTATATTAATCTAATAATTTTTGTATTTATTATTTATATATTTACTTACTAATTTATTTATAACATTTATTTATTCCGTTATTTATTTCTATACATATTTATTTATTCATTTATTATTATATATTTATTTATTTTTAATGATTTATTTATATAGCTATTTATTTATGTTGTTATGTTTTAATTAATTTATTTATTTTTATATTTGCCTATTTATTTATTTATTTACTTATTTATTTATTATTTATTTATTTATATATTTATTTATATATTTATGTATTTATTGATTTTTTCTTTATTTATTTAGTAATTTATTTAATATTAATTTATTTGTTGTGTATTAATTTGGTTACTTATTTATGATTTTTTTTATATATATTTATAAATATATTTATATATATTTATATTTATTTATGTTTTTATTTATTTACACATAAATGTACTTATTTATTTACGTATGTAAGTTATTTATTATTTGATTATTATTATTTTTTTAATTTTATATTTATTTATATATAAAATTATGTATTTATTTAATTAGTTATTTACTTATTTACATATTTGTCTAGTTATTTATTTATATATGTATTTGCTTATTTATTTATTTATATATAGTTATTAGCTTGTTTATTTTTTTGTATATTTATTTATTTAATATTTATATTTAATAAATATAAGTATATAAATATTATTTATATACTAATCTACTTATTTTTAAATATTGTATTTATTATTTAATTGTTTATTTATTTATTTATTTATTTACTAATAAATTTATTTGTATATTTATACATTGCCTATTTATTTATTTTTTATTTAATTATTTAATTATTTATATATTAATTGTCTTATTTATTTATTTATTTATTATCTCATATGTTTAGTTATTTATTTATATATTTATTCACTTATTTAATTATATATATATACTTATTTATTTATTTTTGTTTATTTATTTTTTTATTTTTATATTAATCTAATAATTTTTGTATTTATTATTTATATATTTACTTATTAATTTATTTATAACATTTATTTTTTCCGTTATTTATTTCTATTTATATTTATTTATTCATTTGTTATTATATAATTATTTGTTTTTAATTATTTTTATTTATCTAGCTATTTATTTATTATGTTTATTTGTTATGTTTTAATTAATTTATTTATTTTTATATTTGCCTATTTATTTATTATTTATTCATATGTTTATTTATATATACATTTATACATTTATATATTTATGTATTTATTAATTTTTTCTTTATTTATTTAGTAATTTATTTAATATTAATTTATTTATTGTGTATTAATTTGGTTACTTATTTATGACTTTTTTATAAATATATTTATTTACGTATTTATTTATTTACCCATAAGTGTACTTATTTATTTACGTATATAAGTTATTTATGTATTTGATTATTATTATTTGTTTGTTTTTATATTTATTTATTTATAAAATTATGTATTTATTTAATTAATTATTTACTTATTTACATATTTGTCTAGTTATTTATTTATATATGTATTTGCTTATTTATTTATATATATATATATATATATATATATATATATATATATTTATTAGTTTGTTTATTTTTTTGTTTATTTATTTATTTAATATTAATATTTATATACTAATCTAGTTATTTTTAAATTTTGTATTTATTATTTAATTGTTTATTTATTTATTTACTAATTATTTGTACATGTATACATTGCCTATTTATTTATTTATTTAATTATTTATTTATTTAATTATTTATATATTATTTTTTTTATTTATTTATTTCTTTATTTATTTAATTGTTTATTTTTTTATATGTTTATTCATTTTTAATTACTTATTTATTAAAATATTTATTTATTTATTTATGTTATAATTTATTTATTTATTTATATACATATTTATTTTTTTATATGTATGTATATTTATTTATTTGTGTATTTATTCCTTTTTGGTTTATTTACTTGCTTATCTATAAACTCATTAATTTCTTTATTGTTTGTTAATTATATATATCTTTATTAATTTATTTTTTGTTAATATATTTACTTATGTATTTATTTATGCCCTTATATATTATTTATTTATGTATGTATATACTTTATATATTTATATAATTATTAATTTATTTATTAATTTATTTATTAATTTATTTCTGTGATCAGAATTTTGAGTTACATTATCATATTTTGCTAACAACGCTTTATATTTACGTGAAATCCCCATTTCTCTAACATTGTTTTATAAAAACTTATTAATAAAAATTTATTTATCTAAGTCGTAATGAAGCCCCATTACATTTATATAAAAAGTTTTTTTCTCGAAAGCATGATGTTCGACTTCGGCGGTTAATGCTTGTGACCACAGATTTATTTGTACATTTATTTATGCATTTATATATTTAGTTATTTATTTATATATTTATTTATTTATTTATTTGTTTACTTATCTATTTAGACATATATTTATTTAATTGGTTATTATTTTTTGTTTGCTTATTTGTTTATTTAATTTTTATATTTATATATTAATTTATTTATTTTTTAGTTTTTTATTTATTAATTATTTATTTACTTATCATGTATTTATTTATATATTTGTTCATTTATTTATGTATGTAATTTTTATATTTTTTAGTTATTTTTTATACCTGCAGATTCCCGCCCTAGAAATTCGAGTGCAAATTCTAGGAGATTTTATTTTTTCATTAAATAGAGACCCTAAATTTATGCTAATCAATTATAGCCAATTCACAAATCAACACAAAAAACAAAATCATTTTTTTACAAAAACACATTAACAAATTTAATAAACACACACATAGCATTGTATAATTTTATGTATGTGTTAGTAGCAACTTTAAATGCAATTTACTCAAAATAAAGGAAAAAATGTAAAAATCTGTAAATCTGTAATACGGCTAAAAAGAAATACCTTTCAAATAATATACGTTTGGGTAAAATTGGGATAAAACGGTAGAACAAAACATCAGTCACAAGAAATCGCCTAGCCTATTAGTATTACAGATATATACTTATTTATTTATTTTTTTATTTTTATATGATTTTAATAATTTTTGTATTTATTATTTATATATATATTTATTAATTTATTTATATATATTTTTTATTTCGTTATTTATTTCTGTATATATTTATATATTGATTTATTTTTATAAATTTATTTATTTTTAATTATTTGATGAATGTGGTTTTCGGGCAATTGGTACATTCACCTAAGTGGCAAGAAGTTGTTGCATTAGGACACATAGTCAATTTAAGGCAATCGCGGTAATCGTGTAAATCTTCTGCCGAATCATCTGCTAAATTCTTTAAGTTGATTTCCTTCAACATCAGTTTAACATTTTCATGGTAAATGCAAACGCATACTGTGTGAGTTCCGCTGCTTTCTGCCAAAACGCAATGTTTTGGCCTCATTTGGGTTAATTTCGTGAAGCCAATTCTAACATCCTCGTGTTCAGATTGAAATGTTGCAAATAACTCTTTCAGGTTACAGATAACCATTCTCTTCTGTTATGTTATGAAGGTATGTTACATACCTTCGGAAAGTTTAGTTTGTCTTGTTTCTCAGTATTTGTAAGGTTTTAGACACAAATCGGAAAAAATTCAAAATAGTGCATTTGTGAAAAATTGATAAACCGTTGTCTTGAGTAACAAAACATTTATTTTGATAGATATCCCACTCCCATTCCACTAAGCGACCAAAAAGCTCTTAAAGGAAAAATCCTAACCTTTCTTATGGAAAAAAAAAAATGCCCTTTTTGAAAAAAAGGCAAAAAATGCTTTAATTTAGGGAAAAAAAAGTCTACAATTTTTTTTTTTTTTTAAGTATTTTTTTCCGAAATATTGAAGAAATAGCTATCTCAACTCTTTGGGAGAAAATTTTCTAGGAACAATAGGTAATAAGTTATATGGATGAGAAAAACACCTGTTTGGCCAAAATGTCAAATTTTGATCCCCTCTAACTCAGAGAGATCTTGACCGATCTTGTTGAAAAATTGTGTCTAAACTACTATCCAATAGGACTAACCTTCCGATCGGAAGACATCGGTTTCAAAAGTTGGTGCACTTGACCTTAAACCCCCAATATACTTATTTCTTTACTAATTTATGCACCTAACTGTTTATTTATTTATTCGTTTACTAATTTATGTATTTATTTAATTATTTGTTGATTTATTTATTTATTTGCTCATATTGTTAGATATTTATTTATATATCTATTTACTTATATATATATATATATATATATATATACTTATTTATTTATTTTTGTTTATTTATTTTTTTATTTATATATTAATTTAATAATTTTTATATTTATTATATATATATTTATTTATTAATTTATTAATATAGGTATTTATTCCGTTATTTATTTCTGTATATATTTATTTATTAATTTATTTTTATAAATTTATTTTTTTTTAATTATTTATTTATTAAGCTATATATTTCTGTATTTATGTACTAATATATTTATTTTTATATTCCCCTATTTATATATACTAGCAGATTCCAGCCCTCGAAATTCGAGTGCAAATTCTAGGCAATTTTATTTTTTCATTAAATGTAGACCCTGAAGGTATGCTAATCAATTATAGCCAATTCACAAATCTACACAAAAAAAAACTCATTTTGTTACAAACCCATTAACAAATTTAATTAACACACACATAGCATTGTATAATTTTATGTATGTGTTAGTAGCAACTTTAAATGCAATTTAAAAATCGGGATAAAACGGTAGAACAAAACATTGGTCACAAGAAATCGCCCAGCCTCTTGATATTATAGATATTTATTATTTATTTATATGTTTATTTATATATTTATGTATTTATTAAACTTTTGTTTATTTATTTAGTTATTTATTTAATATTAATTAATTTATTATTTATTAATTTAGTTATTCATTTATGTATTTATTTATTTTTTATATATATTATATTTAATAATATATTTATTTACGTATTTTTTATTCAGACATATATGTACTAATTTATTTACGTATGTACATTATTTATTTATTTCATCGTTTACGTACTTATTTATTTATTTTATATTTATTTATAATGCAATTATTATTTAATTTATTTAATTTAATTCATTATTTATTTATTTATTTTCATATTTGTTTAGTTATTTATTTATATTTTTATTTACTTATTTATTTATATATATATTTATTTGTTTATTTTTTTTTTGTATATTTATTAATTAAATTTATATATATATAATTTATTTATTTGTTAAAATTTTTATTTATTACTTATTATTTTATTCTAATTAATTTATTTTTAAATTTATTTATTACTTACTTAATTACTTATTAAATAATTTATTTATTTGTTTACTTATTTTTTTCTTTAGTTATTTATTTATACATATATTTATTTGCTTATTTAATTTTATATATTTATTTATTTTTAGTTATTTATTTCGGTATTTATTTATTCATTTGTATAATAATTTATTTATATATATTTCTATATATCTATGTATATATATTTATGTATATATTTATGTATGTATGTATTTATTAATTTTTTGTTTATATACTTACTTATCTATAAATACATTAATTTATTTATTGTTTATTATTTACATATTTATGTATTTATTTACGGACTTATATAGTATTTAATTATGTATGTACTATACATATTTATTTAATTATTTATATACTTATTTATTTGTATTTTTATTTATGCATTCATGAATTTATTTATTTATTTATTTGTTTACTTACTTATTTATTTGTTTACTTATTTATTTATATGTATATTTATTTAATTAGTCCTTTATTTATTTCGTTTTTGTTTATCCAATTATTTAATATTTTTTATATATTAATTTATTTGTTCTTTAATTTTTTTTATTATTCACTTTTTTATTTAATTTTCTATTTATTATTTATTTATTTATTTATTTATTTATTTATTTATTTATATATGGATATATTTGTTCATTTGTTTTTTTTTTTAGCTATTTATTTATTTATTAATTAATATATTTATTTATTTGTTTATATATATCAATATATTTATTTATTTTTAATTACTTATTCATTTATTTAAATACTTGTTTATTTATATATTTATTTCTTTATTTATTTATTTTTATTTATTCTATAAATATCTATAATAATAATAGGTAAGGCGATTTCTTGTCAGTTTTAATCCTCTTTTGACCAAACACCGCTCGTTTGAAAGGTATTTCATTTTAGATGTCTACCAGATTTACAGATTTTTACATTTTCACATTTTTTTTGGAGTAATGTGTTTGCAAAAAGCCCTGTGTTGAATTGAAAAATAATTTTGGACATAAGCCGATAACGACAAAATTATTTGGGACATAAACTAATAACGACAATAAAAGTGTTAAATCGTGAATTGACTAAAATTGATTGGCATACCTTTAGGGTCTTATAAAATACTTTATTAAATGAAAAAATAAAATTGCCTACAATTTGCACTCGACTTTCGAGGGCTGTGAAATGCTAGTATTAATTTATTTATTGTTTAATAATTTAATTATTAATTTACATATATGTATTTTTATTTACTTATTGTTTATATATTTTTTTATTAATGTATGTACTGTATTTATTTATTTATTTGTTTAGTTATTTATTTATATATTTATTTCCTTATAAATTTAAACATATATTTATTTAATTAGTTGATTATTTCTTTTGTTTTTTTTTTGTTTATTTATTTAATTTTTATATTTATTTATTAATTTATTTATTTTTTCGTTTTTGATTTATTAATTATTTATTTACTTATTTATATATTTGTTCATTTATTTATGTATATATTTTTTTATTTATTATTTAATTATTGGTTAGTTTATATAGGTATTTATTTATATATATATATATAATTATTTATATATTTATTTATTTATTTATCTATTTTTATACTCGTTTATTTATTTAATTATATATTTTTATGTTTATTTTTATATGTCTTTAGATTTATTTATTTATTTATTTACTTATTTACATATTAATTTTTTTATTTTTAATTTATATATACTAGCAGATGCCAGCCCTTGAAATTCGAGCACAAATTCTAGGAAATTTTATTTTTTTCATTAAATAAAGACCCTAAAAGTATGCTAATCAATTATAGCCAATTCACAAACGACACAAAAAAAAAATCATTTTTATTACAAACACATTAACAAATTTAATAAACACACATATAGCATTGCATAATTTTATGTAAGTGTTAGTAGCAACTTTAAATGCAATTTACTCAAAATAAAGGGAAAATTTTAAAAATTTGTAAGTCTGCAAAACGGCTAAAAAGAAACGCTTTTCAAACGATATACGTTTGGTCAAAATCGGGATAAAACGGTAAAACAAAACATCGGTCACAAGAAATCGCCTAGCCTATTAATATTATAGATATAAATTTATATATTTTTTTATTTTTTTTTTTTTTTATTATTTATTTATTTATTTTTACACCCTATTCCACTATGTGGTCAGGGTATAATGACTTTGTGCTGATGTTTGTAACTACCTAGATCCATCTTTTATTATATCGATTGACTCAGAATCGCTTTCTGAATTGATTTCGCGATGTTCGACTGTCCGTCCGTCCGTCCATCTAAACCTTGTAATCAAACTACAAGTCACAAATATGAATATATTTTGATGAAATTTGGTATACGATCTTCTATCCGCCATAGGATGAACGCTATGGAAACGGGTGAAAATCGGTTCATGTTCAGACTAGCCCCCATACAAATGACTTACATAAGATCGACTTAAATTGCTATAAGATCCAAATTTAAAATCGTTAAAATTTTGTTTGTGTGTGCTTATTATAACCATCAGTCAGTAGTCCAAAAATAAACTCTATACAACTATTCTTAGGTATAGCCCCCATATGAAGCTGATTCCCGATCTTCACTTAAATCTATCAAAAAACAAAAATATTGCACAGATTTTTCTCAAATTTGGTTTTTATATGTTTTTTGCAAATAATAAGTGACCTAAACAAATATAGTCAGGATCGGTCCATTTTACGACCTTGTGCCCATATATATATAGCATCCGATATGAACTTTTTTCATATCTTTTTCATATTGGAAGGCAAAAAATTAATTACAATGCCCCTCATATTTGGTTTATGCTTATTTTCTGTATCTAATTAGTTGGACCTAAGAGATAGGGTCTCTCATGGTATAAGGTATCGTATAATTTTCTTACTTGTTTTATTTATTTATTTAATTTTTATTTATTTTAGTATTTATGGAAAATTTTATATAAAAGCCACTTTGGTTGATAACTATTAATTTAATCAAATCATTACATTAAATTTTGAAAAATATATTAAATTTTATTGTAATTATAATATACGACGTTTCTAACCTTGAACCGATTTGGAGCTGCATATATTAAAATAACACAATTTTTGTTGTAAATGCAACCCCTTACATAATTACTGTGAAATTTTCAGGCAACTAAGTAATTTCGATAAAAGTTCTAGTGATTAAAAAAGCGGAGTTCAGAGATTATATTTAGAACTGCTGATTTGAAATGCGGCCGTTGAATCGTTTTAAAGAGAAATCGAGGTCACTTAAATAGAAATGAAATATAGTCCTTTCGCTTTATTTTGCATAGTTTTCGAGAAAACTGAATTTTTATGATTTTCTTTTTTAATTCTTCATATAATAATAAATTTTTGGTGTAAAATATATGTGATCCCAAATGTAATCCTTTAAAGTCTTTTAAAATACAACAAGGTCACGAATTCAGATACTTTGAACGCGCTTATACTTAATTTAGTCTCTAGTTTCAGACGCATATTATACGATTGGTGCGTAATATGTAAAATTTAAACGTAAACCTACGGTCAAAATTGATAAATACGGCATTTAAGGCATTTTCAGCTCTATCTAGCCTATTTTTCAAGAACAACGAATTTTTCTAATTTTTAGTGATAAATGGATTGTTGGTTAAAAAGAAATGAGTGATCAATAATTATTTATTTTCGAAAAGTTTCATCGAGATCCGCCCAAAAATATTATATATTTAGATATGTTTTAGTTTAATATTTAGAATATCTAAGATTTTTTGATTTGACCTCGATGCGTCACGATTTGTCTCTAATTTTCGCCTCATCATTTTAACGTCAAGCTTACGCTCCTTGATATTACCAACCTTATGCATATTTGTGTCTTTGACTTAATTGCATCATTTGAAAATTAATTGTTATGGTTGGAAATTACAATTGAATGTTTTTTAAATTTTTCTATTTAATAAATCTTTCTAATGTCTAACCTTTAAATAAATCAGAATTTGCGAAAATAAATATTTAAAAATTTTTAAACACTTAGTAAAATTTTAAAATAATATGTGATTCAGAGGAATTTCCGTTCAATATTCTTAATTTATTTATTTAAAAGTAATAATATTTGCCTGTTAAGATATTTCTTTTTCAAATTTAAAAATATTTTTATTTAAGAAAAACAAAACTAGTTCATTCAACATTGAGTTGTTTCATTTCGTTTTTTTTTTTTTAAGTATTTGTATTGTATGTAAACAATTAATGTCTGAAATATATATGAGCACGTGTGGGTTGTGCTTTTAAAAGTGTTAATGGCTACAAAATAAACAAAATTCAGAAGTGTCCTTAACGGTAGCCAAAGGCAACAGAATAAAAAGTTCACTGCAAAGCCAGTCACCCTTTTAATGCTGATGGTGATTTGTTTGTTATTTTTTTTTTATTTCTTCTTCGTTAACGTTTTTTAATCCTTACTAACCAGACCAAACTATAGCGAACTACCGAACAAACACAGTTAAACACATGCCGCCACTGTTAAGTAGTCGTGTTTTCATAGAAATTTGGCCAATTAACGCGCTTCAACTGAGTGCTTGGAAACAGCTGTAAAACCTTGATGTTTGTATTTGTGTTCTGTATGAGTGTCATTTTCCCATTACTCCTACTCCTGCTCCGTTATTTCTTGTTTGTTGTTGGTTTTTTTTTTTGTTTTTTTTTTTGTTTTATTTTTATCACTGTCACAATCTAACCACTTTCATAATCTCTGCATCAAATCCTTTCGTTTCAATGATGATGGACCGTTTTTTTCTGCTTTTTCGTTGAAGATATTTCTTGGTTTAGATTTGCTGTCGCGCACAGACATTTTTGGGTTTTAATCTCACACAGTATTTTTTAAATATTTGTACGGATATTAAAGGCCGCTATGTAAACTTCGTCGTCATCATCGCCAGAAAATTTATAAACATCTTTTTGAGGTTTGACTACATGCAGAGATTTAACTATTCATAATCCTTAACGTTTTGTGAAAAAGACAAACTACATACTTAAATTAGTACATCGGAGTATGTTCAGTAGGGTGACTTTTATTTGCGGCTTCTTAATTTTTAGATAAGTTTCAATTGATACTTATTTTTTTAAGGTTATATCTATACTATTAATAGGGTAGGCGATTTCTTGTTACCGATATTTTGTTCTACCATTTTGTCCCGATTTTGACCAAACATCGCACATTTGAAAGGTGTTTCTTTTTAGCTGTTCACCAGATGTACAGATTTTTAAATGTTTTCCTTTATTTTGAGTAACTTGCATTTAAAGTTGCTACTACACATACATAAAATTATATATATGCTATGGGTGTGTTTATTAAATTTGTTAATGTGTTTGTTAATAACCCAAAATAGTGTTGGTTCGCGAATTGGCTAAGTTGAAAAATAAAGTTGCCTAGAAATGGCACTCCAATTTCAAGCGCTGAAATCTGCTAGTATGCATTAATATTTCACTTTAAATTGGCATTAGCATAGCTCCAACAATAAATGCTGCTATAAGAAGAACTCCAACTAATAGTCTGTATTTGGCATAAAATTGCAGCTTCCCAATAATACTATTCTCATTTGTAATTCAACGCTACTTAGGAAATAAGTACATCTAAAGGGATGCAAAATATTTTAAGCATTTGATCCTGCACGAGCTTGTAGGTACCATCGAGATATCTCTCTCTGTGGGAGAATACACCATGACAGCCTTTTTGAAAATAGAACGGGCTTTTAACAACATCACACCGGACTCAATAATAGCGGCACTATCCAATCTAGGAGTGAATTCTATGATCATCTTACTGATTGGAAATCTGCTTGCCAATAGGCGGATAATGTCTAAATATTCCGATTTGTGAACAAGGGAACGCCACAAGGGGGCACTCTATCACCGCTTCTTTGGAACTTAGCGCTGAACTCAATGTTAGTTTCGCTGGAGGGACAAGGCTGCAGCGTTGTCGTCTATGCTGACGTTGTGGCCACAGCTGTGAATTGACAGTTCCAATCTATGCTTAGAGATATTCTGCCACGGGCTCTCACTGGGCTGTCAAGCTGGGCAAGTGGTTGCGGTTTGGGTGTTAATCTGACCACAACGGAACTTGTTCGTTTCACGAGGAAGTATAAGATCCGTACCTTCGATCCCATTTCTCTCGACGGCACTGAAATCACCTACCCTGGGGCCAAATCACCGCATTCGATATCGAATAAAATCAATCGAAATTCCTTATTTTGGTTTAATATTTGAAGAAGACGGACAAATGCTCGACCACGATTCGCTTCCCTTCTAAACCAGAGGCCATAATTCTTCAACTGTGAGAAAGAAAATTATTCTTAACATTTTATTTTGGGAAATAAAAAAATTATTTCGATCGAAAAATTCCGATAACGAATGCAGTAATTTGGCCCCTGATGGAGCCAAGTATCTTGGCGTATTCCTGGACAGGAAGCTGAGCTTCAGACGGAACTTAGAGGAGCGTGCGAAGAAGGTGACTATAGCTTTATACTCCTGCAAAAATGTCATTGGGAAGCGATGGGCAGACGTGGCCTAAACTTCTATACCGACGGATCGAAATTGGGCAGTCAGTTTGGTTTCGGAGTCTATTCAGGGGTGCTTGGGCTAAATCTGGCTCGTAGGTTACCAGACCACTGCATTGTATATTGGGTGGAGGTACTGACAATAAAGGAGGTTGCTGATTGGCTGGGTCAGAATATTCTATCTACAACCGCAGTCAACATCTACTCGAATAGTCAAGGCACGGTTAAATCCATGGAATCAATGTTCCTGAGAACCGCCCTTAACTGCCGCACGTCCTTAAATGAGATGGCCAAACAGTTTGATGGTAGACTCATATCGCTCCCAGGGCACAGGAGTATATAGGCAAACTGTAAAGCGGATGAGCTGGCAAGACAGGGTGCTACCTTACAGGTTCCAGCGGATTTTGAATGTGTTGGTACACCCCTGGAATCGTGCCAACTCGAACTTCGACTTCGCACCGGTGGCAGAACGGATAACAGGTGTGCTAATGGATTAACATGTAAAATCACAAGGAAAATCTGGCCCAGTTTGAATGGGAACCGCACAAGTGCGCTACTATCACTAGCCCGTGGGGAAATCTCAACGATAGTTACTGTTATCACTGGGCGCCTCCTCATGGGGAGACACGTTGAACGCCTCAGGGTCTCGTTAATTGATTTCCGTCGTAGCTGCATGGATGTGGAGGACGTGAAGAATATAGAACATTTATTTTGCTACTGCCCGACGCTTTCCAGAACAAGACTTAGAACATTGGGATCGGCGTTTCTACACGATTTCTCTGACCTCTTAAATGTGGAAATTTGACATCTCATGTTTTTATCGGGAGCTCGAACTGGTTCTACGGTGGGGATTGAGGGAAACAACCATTCGTCCCGTGATATTACAATGGACCACAGAGTCTAAGTGTGTTTATCCTTGGATTAACAGCCACCTCTTACCTAACCTACCTAACCTGTAGAGATTGCTCTAGCTATTTGCAAGGCATTAGATCGCGCGTGGCGTGGGGCATTGATATCAATACTTATTGCATTTGGGGTCGGCATAGACATCTCTAGATTAATATAGGATTTTCTCAGAGACCGTACGATACGTATTGTTCTTGATAGGGTCTCATCCAATGAGCTTCAGGTTAATTCAGGGGTACCCCATGGTTCTGTTATATCTCTCTCTCTCTCTTTTTCTTATCTTTCTAAATGAACTTCATGATCAGACCTCCAATCCTATATTCTTTTTCGCAGATGACAGCAACATTTGTCGCTCATTTTCCTTCAATTGTAGACCAAGCCTTTCTGAGTTTGGGGGGCAAAAGGCTGACAATGAATGACACACTCAATCAAGACCTGTTAACAGTCTTTAATGCGCGAAAGACTCAATTTTGTTTGTTGACCCACAGGGGTTTGGATTCAACTATGTCATCTGTATATATTTGGTTGGTATTGGTATTGAGAAATCGGATATTGTTGATGCTCTGGGCATGAGAATTCAGTGCGATCTCAAGTGTCGAAAGAAGCATTCTCCTTCTGATCTCCATAAAATCTATAAAATTTACATCCCACTAAAAATGGAATACAACTCCCAGGAACAGGAGCTTCAGAGGGTAGGATAGGGTATCCTGTTGAAACATCGTCGGAGTATGAGTTGAATGATACTCTTCTATAGATACTACCATGGAAAATGTTCTTTTGGGATGAGCGAATTCATTCCGAGTGACCGAGTTTAAGTTCGCTCTACCCAGTTCTCCAGTAGATCACATCCATTTGTAGTATATTTCCCTTACAAATCTTTCTTGACAGTTATAATCTAGTACAATTTAATGATACTCTTCTATAGATACTACCATGGAAAATGTTCTTTTGGGATGAGCGAATTCATTCCGAGTGATCGAGTTTAAGTTCGCTCTACCCACTGCTCCAGTAGATCACATCCATTTGTAGTATATTTCCCTTATAAATCTTTCTTGATAGTTATAATCTAGTACAATTTAATGATACTCTTCTAAAGATACTACCATGGAAAATGTTCTTTTGGGATTAGCGAATTCGTTCCGAGTGACCGAGTTTAAGTTCGCTCTACCCACTTCTCCAGTAGATCACATCCATTTGTAGCTTATTGCTCACACAAATCTTTCCTGATAATTATAATCAAGTACAATTTAAGTCAAATTTCCGCAACCACTACTTCCTCTTTCCTCCTTCCCACAACCCATTTCCTGAGATCAACACAATGTACTGCATCACTAGAGAGCATCTTCTGATTGTTGATTAATAATTTTAAAAAGTTTACAACAAGTGACAAGAAATTCTTTTTAAAATTGTTCTAAAAATTAGCTATTGCACAGAAGTGATTTATCATGAAACCCTCAGCACTATTTAAAATTTATTTCACAGAATCCAAAAAAGACAATTTCCATGCCATGTTATTTTCATTAGCGATGATCCAATTTTTTACCACATCCCGATTCAAAGAATGACATCTATTTCAATTCTTTGAATGCTCTTTTTTCTTTGCTTGAAATTAATTTAGCTTGAGTTTGCGTCTTAAGCAATGAAATTTACGGTACTTTTCCTCACTTTGAAATTATTTTTTTTAATAGTCTCTACTAAAGACAACTTCTATCCTCTGGCAAGTCATGTTAAATTGATTGGTGATGATCCATATTTTTAACAGATTCGGAAGTCAAGAAACTGACATCGCATTTCTTGGATGCTCTTTTCTTAGTTTGGAATGAGTTTAGCTAGGGTTTGTGGATCCTTAAAAGTATATCTTCAGCATGTATGCATGTTATGTTTCCTCACTTTAAGTCTTTGAAATCCCACATTCAGATGCTTTGATATTGTGCTAATGTTTCCTATAAATTATAGCTGAATTCTTTTAATTCATTATTACGTTTTAAAATTCTTCGAATTGCTGGAAGTAGTTAAAAAGAGCTTATTTATTGGAAGCGTTCTTTAGAATTAATGAAAATATACTTTTTCTAGAATGAGTAGAAGTGATTTGTAAAAGTAATAAATGAAATCTAATTTTCTGGTGTATTGTTGAAACTTTTTCAGTTTGTTAGCAAAAATTAATTAGTTTGGAACCCTTCGCCATAATTTAATTTTTCCCCACTTGACTTTCAAATCTTGCAAAATAAGTGCAACATTAATGTTGATATGATCAAGTAATTATGCGAAAAACATACATATCTTGGCTTCCTATATATGTTGATCTTTAAGTAAAGTTTGATTTTCTTACAAATTAAGGCGAAGACGGTAGGTAAAGCCAATTTGCTTAAATTGACTACTGTATGGTCACAATGATACACTCACAAACAACTAATATCTGCCGTCTACTGGAGTCTAAAGACAAAAATACAAATTTTCCAAAACACATACGTAAAGAACGAAAGAAAAGGCTTATGACATTCATCAACTTGTTACTCTCAACATAATACTATCATCAACACACAAGGAATATAAGGATATATTCATATCCGTGTTTGCTTAACCTTTAAATACACATACATGCATGTATGCAAATATTTGCTAAGGTCCTTATGGTCTTTTATGAGTGCAAACATGCATATGTAGGTAGTTTGGATTATAGGTGTGTTTGGTGTGGCATATTTATTGATCCCTACATGCCATTTGATAATCCTGTGGTTAAACTGTCATTGAGATTTTCTTTTTTTTTCTTTTACTTCAACAATCATCTATCCGGAAGCTCTTTACAATATAGGTAGTTCTTGGTTGTTCATTTAATCCATCCGAAAAGGGTTAAATGCGAGTATTTAGTCTTTATAGTCGGTATGGGTGTTTTGCGATTTCTATTTAGTTTATTTAGCTTGAGTTCTTCTATTTTGCTATCGATTAGTTTGGTAGACGGATGGATTTAAAATTTTTTTTTACGGATTTGGTCCCACGAAAAACCCACAATTATTTATAAGAGTATTATAGTTTTTAAGGCCTTTGGGATGAATTAGAGGCAGACACACTCGAGCATAACAAATAAATACAATATGGATGGATGTCAAACATGAACGAATTTGATTAGACGTTAATGATATTTTTAGAGTATCAAAAATAAATTCACTCTTATATCTTCAAAATTGAATGCAGAAACGAAGCCTGTTTTTTAACTAATCTGGGTGCGCTGAATTCTAATCTGGCATAAAAATTGGGCTATCACGTCTTGTTCACTTTTTATCGCAATTGCTCCTTTGAATAATGGGAATGAAGAATCATCCATACCAATTGCTCATGTCATTAATGAAGGGTGATCCATTTCGAGGTTCCCTACTTTTTTAAAGAAAAAAACACAGAAAGTTCAAATTTAATGGGGAATGTTTATTAACATTTGAAAGAACATTCTTTGGCATTTATTTTATGTCTATCAAATGTTGGCCGCGGCTACGTCTCAGATGGTCCAGCCGTTGAGTCCAATTTTCGATGACTCGTTCGAGCATTTCGACTGGTAACTGGCGAATGACACGCGTGATGTTTTGCTCCAAGGCCTGAATCGAAGCGGGATTATCCGCATAAACTTTAGACTTTACATATCCCCACAGGAAAAAGTCTAACGGTGTGATATCACACGATGTTGGCGGCAAATCCAACGGCCCAAAACGTGAAATTATCTGCTCACCGAAGTGTTCTCTAAATAAATCCATTGATTGATGCGCTGTGTGGGAAGTGGCGCCGTCTTGTCGAAACCAAATGTTGCCGAGATCATGAGCTTCAATTTCAGGCATCATATAGTCGGTTATCATGGCACGATAACGGTCGCCATTGACCGTTACGTTCTCTCCGGCATCATTTTTGAAGAAATAAGGACCGATGATTCCACCGGCCCACAAACCACACCAAAACGGTCGAATATTATCTAATAATTAATGCTGGGTCTCAAGATGGGTGATGGTGTTGCGAATAGTACGCTCAGTAGGCCGGTTATGTTGACCATAAGTTGAGCGAAGTGCACTAAACGCATTCTTCACAGAACGTGAATTTTCGTAATAAAGTTGAACGATTTGTAAACGTTGTTCAGGCGTAAGTCTTTCCATGATGAAATGCCAAACAATACTAAACAAATATAACATGACAGCATGATACGACTCACACGTGATCTATCAAAAAAAAAAGGGTATTGAAAAAAGTATCTCTACTTGAATCACCCGAATCAATGATTGAAATTTTGACATTACTCTAATACTGCGATCTAAATGGAAGATCTGTGGTAACCTAAAGGCGTGTGATTTAAATTTCTTTGTATAGTATAGACTATCGTAAATAACTGTAAATTAATCTGTTTCAGGTCATTGGAGTTTTCACAAAATATTGTTTTTTCCTTTGTCTATGGGATAGTCGCGCTACATGTCATCATTACGTCAGAACAGAGTGGCCAAAAAGAACTGAGTATTCCCCGAAAAAACAAAACATTTCAAATAAACCATTAATTGATCCAAATGACGTTCTTCTTCCGCCGCTGCTCATAAAATTGGGCCTTTTTAAGAACTTTGTCAAGGCTCTGGACAAAGATGGTGCAGCATTTAAATATTTGTTAGCGGTTTTTCCTAAAGTTTCATATGCTAAAATCAAAGAAGGCATATTTGTTGGCCCTCAGATCAGGAAGCTATTGAACTATGACTATTTTTCATAATGTTTATTGGAGAGAGAATATGCAGCCTGGAAATCTTTCAAGAGCATCGTGGACAGTTTTCTTGGAAACAATAAGAGTGAAAATTACAGACAAATAGTTGCTGAATTATTGAAAAATTATCACGAATTAGGTACACGAATGTCACTCAAAATGCATTTTCTTCATTCGCATTTAGATTTTTATCCACAAAACCTGGGTGCGGTAAGCGACGAACAAGGGGACCGTGCTCATCAATATTTAACGAAAATTGAAAGAAATTAAATAAATTAAATTAAAATATTTACTTAATAATATATATAAATTTTTTTTATAAAATTATTTTACATTTTGTACACTTAATTATGAAAGTGGTATATGTCAAAAATTATTACGATTCATATTATTCAAAACTATTTTATTTTAACTAACCCTTAATTAGTGTTTGTTATTTCAATATTATATAAAATTCAGTTAAAGTTAATTGTAAAAGTGGTCTATGTCAAAAATATTAAAGTAGGTATTCATCAATTATTGCAAATAGGCTGAAGGGAAATATCAAAGAAAAATTATTATTGATATTATGATTCAGATATTATGGATTGCCATGACTTTTCAAATTCATTATTATTTTTGACTATTACTTACGATTTCTACTAAATGCTAATTCAAAATATTTCAGTGTACTTACCTTAAAAGAAAAGAAAAAAGCAATGATTAAATCAAGTAAATAATTTTTATTTTATAATTTCTACTCCTTGAGGATCATAGTTTCTATTGATCTGATTGTATATTTATTAAAACTAGCAGATGCCAGCCCTCGAAATTCGAGCGCAAATTCTAGGAAATTTTATTTTTTCATTAAATAAGGACCCTAAAAGTATGCTAATCACTTATAGCCAATTCACAAATCAACACAAAAAACAAACCCATTTTTATTACAAACACATTAACAAATTTTATAAACACACACATCGTATTGTATAATTTTATGTGTGTGTTAGTAGCAACTTTAAATGCAATTTACTCAAAATAAAGGAAAAATTTAAAAATCTGTAAATCTGCAAATCGGCTAAAAAGAAATACCTTTCAAATAATATACGTTTGGTCAAAATCGGCATAAAACGGTAGAACAAAACATCAGTCACAAGAAATCGTCTAGCCTATTAATATTATAGATGCATAATCGATCTGCTAATTGATGCAAAAGGCAATATCATTATGCATTGATTAATTAACAAAAAATTATAAATGCAGCGCCTACAAAAAATTTAACGCGATATTAAGATTATATGAAATTTGCATTGAGCAGAATATATGCAAGGATATTCCATAAGTGATGAATAAATTTTTTAAAAATTCATAAAATGTGCCATAAAACTTCAACGTAATCGCACAACTACTTTTTGTGTGCTAAATGGAGCCCCATATTGACGAAATGCTCTTGCATAGGAACAACAAAAATTCTAAATTATGAAACTAGCAGAGCCCAGCCCTCGAAATACAAGTGCAAATTCTAGGAAATTTTATTTTTTCATTTAATAAAAAATTTGATATGAGCCTAAAGGTATGCTAATCAATTTTTGCCAATTCACAAGTCAACAATTTTAAATAAAATTTACTAAATTTCATTATAAATATTTGTTGAACACACAGAAGATATATAAATGTGGTTGTTAATAAAGGCGCTGAGGACTTAGGCCCCAATGAACAAATGCCTAAAAAAAATTATCAAATTCCCCAAAAAATTGGGGCCTTAGTTCGCGATGAGCAAAAGCGCCAAAACCTTAAAAAAAGGCCCAAAAAACTAACAAATGCCCCAATTTTTCAAAAAACCAAATAAAAAATTAACGTACGCCCCAAATAACATTCCGCAAAATTTTTCACATATTTTTATTTAATTTTTTTTTTTCGCCAAGTACCTATTCGAATGAAAATTTGCATACTGCTCAATATTTCCCCCACAATAAACGCATTTATATTCTGTATTCTTTTCGGCAGCTTCATTGCAAAGCTTTAGCTCGCAACCATAGTGTATCTTTCAATGTTTGTAAAACTGTCATAGCATTTCTGCGTTTTCTCTTATCCATCAAAATATAAAATATCGGAATGATCTTCAAAAAAATATGTTTTGCGGCCATCACAAATACGTTAACGACACCTGAGCGGCGCGGTTGTGGCTGCCAAACCCGTGCGGAAGCGGCACACGGACGTGGGGGCGACTTTGGGGCAGTTTTTGATTTTTTTTTTTGGAGATTTGTTAATTGGGGCCTAAGTACTTAGCGCCGTTAATGAATAACTTTAAAGGAGCCTAAAAATTTGCTAATTAATTTTAGCTAATTCACAATTCAATAAAGGGCGGTGCAAATCTATAAATCTGGTGGAGAGCTAAAAAGAAATACCTTTCAAATGAGGTATGTTTGGTCAAAATCGGTTATTAACTACAATTTTAATATCGGTCACAAGAAATCGCCTTGCCTATTAATATAATAGATTTAGTTTTTCATCTATATATCATGAACTACTGATAATTCTTCAGCAGAATTGTAGGCAAGGCTTAAATTAATCATTTTTATTAACATATCCATGTAAAGAAGCAAGTTGCACTCATTTAATCGAATGAAAACTGAAAAAAAAATAAAATTTTTCCCCCTTCTTTTAATGAATTTCTGCTAATAACTCGTCAATTATTCCAAATTTCTGGCCATAAACGACATAAAAAATAAAGCCAAAACAATTCAAAATATTTTGAGCACGTAGCTAACAAATACGCAAAAACATTTCTCTATAAAGAGCTGTACGCAGCTTGTTAAGGAATCTTAACAGAAAATTTTCATATATTTCTTAAAGAAAAAAAAAGCACAAAAGTACCTTTCAGTGCAACGCTAGCAATCAGCTGTTTTCTGTCAATTATTAAGAATTGTGAAATTGAAAACAAATCAATTCTTCGGTTCTGCTTTATTTGGCCTGCTAAACGCTTTTTAAGCTCAGTATCAAAATTACCCATCCGCTTCTTGTTTTTCTTTGCCGAATTTTGTTCGTTTTTTTCCATGTTTGCAACTGAAAAATAAATTTTATTTTTTTTTAGCATATTACATTTTGTTTATGCTTACCTCTCCTGTCAAAATTCCGTTCAGAAAGAACGAAAAATTTGATATTCCTGCTCAAAGCCTGGGTTGCCTAACTTAATTTACGTCAAAAAAAAGTAGTAGAAACAATACTACTTTTTTAAAAAGCTGCAGACTATCAACAGAAATTTTTTGACAGAAAAATTCATGAAGCATTTCTGAAGCGTTTTTTTATATGAAGTTTTTGATTCCTTAGCAAGCTGCATACAGGCCTTGACTATAAAAAAATCATAGTCCGAATTCACACAAGGCAACTTTTGTTGCGCAATTCTTGAGTTTGTAGGAGAGAGAGGAATGAAGAGTGGTATTTGGTACGGAGTTGCTTGTACTCGGCAACTTGTTTTGTTGTGCATTTCGTAATTATAAACACGAAGTTAGCTGCGGCTTATTATTTGACATTTCTTTTTTTATTCTTTGCTTCGCTGTGAAAAAATATTATTATTATTTCATTTATTTTATTGTTTTTTTTTTATTATTTCATTTTTTTCTTTGACTTCCATTTTTTCACAAAAAATAGATTTTTCACTTTGCACCAATAACAAATTCTTTTTACACAAGCTAATAATGTGAACTGTCAAAAATGTAAGAATTTGAAAGAAAGGAAAACGAAAAGTTGCGGCAATAAATTTCTCTGTGTGAACATTAAGGCAACTTTAAAAGAGAATTGAAAAAAAGTTGCGCAACAAAAATTGCCTTGTGTGAATCCAGACATATGAGTCCGATCACAGGGGACATGTGTAAACATCTAGTAATTAAAGATTTTTTTGTGGCACTTTTTTTAAAATCAAACAGAAAGCGCCATTTATGTATCACTTATAGCAAACAACTGCAGGGGCTCTGCTAATATAAAAATATTTATTATTATTTTTTTTTTCAACTAGTTAATTTTTCATTTTTCGTTTTTAATTTTTTACTTTTCATTTTTAATTTTTCGTTTTTCATTTTTCAATTTTTATTTTTATTTTTAATTTTTTTATTTTTTATTTTTTTATTTTTTATTTTTTATTTATAATTTTTTATTTTTCATTCTTTATTTCTAATTTTTGTTTTTCATTTTTTATTTTTCATTCTTTATTCCTAATTTTTTATTTTTCATTTTATATTTTTCATTTCTAATTTTTCATTTTTTAATTTTCATTTCTCATTTTTCATTTTATATTTTTCATTTTTCATTTTTCATTTTTATTTTTCATTTTTCGTTTATATTTTTTCTTTCATATTGGCGAATTTTTTTATTATATCGTGATAATGTTAAAAAATATGTGGCAATACCACTAACATAGCTCAAGGCAGTTGTGTTTGTTGGTATGATTGCATCATTTTATTGGGGCTTTTTTTAACAACAATTATGTTCAACCACTAAAATATTGCAACAAACACACTTGGTTTTTTGTTTTTTTTTTTAGAGATGTTTACATATTTTTGCTCGTATCTAAGCACAGTGATGCCCGATATACCCCATTTTAATTATAAATCTGGTGGGAGTAACGCCAAATGATATTATCGTAACTTTACCCAGTTAAATGTTTTTTTTTTTTTTTTTGTGAATGTGCGTGATTTCAACAGACAGACGGACATCACTATATCGACTCGAGCCATGATATGGATCAAGAATATATATAATTTATGGTGTCGGAAATTAGTTTTTCGATGCGTTACAAACGGAATGACAAACCTATATATACCCTCTGCCACTGAGGTGTGGAGGGTACAATAAAGCCAAAGAAAATTTTAAATATATTTGAGCATGTAGCTAAGAAATACGTAATTTCGAAGAAAAAAAAAACAATTTTTCTTTGAAAAATACGTCTTAACTCGAGTTCTACGAGTTGTAAATATAAAAAAGTATACGCCTCACATGTTTAGCGTAGTAAAATATTTTCAAAATATTTTTAAAATAAAATATTTTTTTCAAAATATTTTTAAAATATTTTCCAGTACATCATATGTTTCTCCCATTTTTGTACTATACGCGATTGAAACCAAAGGGTTTTCATTGGTCTTATGCAGTAAAACCGCTTTGAAGTTGCAAATTCCATTTTCCGCTTTAAATTGAATATTTATAGATGAAACACTGAGCCAGCAAATATCAAGATAAAAAAAACATAAAAATAAAAAGCTCACGGCCTGAGAACGCCAGACCTTTTGAAGGTTTTACTATACCCAACTTGGAATTTCTCAACCCCCTGGCAATGACCACAGTATAATGTTCTACAGTATAATTTTCGTAGTTGTTTTGAGTTTGGGTAATGACTTTTTAAAATTAAATCTTTATTTTGATTTAATACAATAATACTTCAAAATATTTTACTCAAATCACTTCGATTTTCCATAAGCAATCCGATTTCATTAAATCGTGCATCACAAACAGATTACGAAACTTACTTAAACTGAAGATCAACTTCAATTAAAGTAAATCAAATGATTGATAATACTACTACTATACGTCCAAAGAACATAATGGTTCTAAGAATCTAAATGAAATTAAACTTTAACCCAAGACAATGACCACAATGAACAACAACAAATAAAAAACAGAACGACATACAGGCCATAACAATACAAATTAGATGAATTCAAATATAATAAAATTAAGAAAAACACTTTACTTGAAATTTATAAACAGACAAACATGCGCTCTCAATCATTGATTCATTCAGTCTTCATTTAGTCAGTTAGTCATTTAAAAAAAAAACTACAATAAAGTACATAAACTAAAGTGCCATGATCCTTAATTAGTGTTTGTTCATTATCTTGGCCCATGTTGACCCGATTTTCAATTAAGTCAATTGAACGTTGAGGGCAACAAATACTCGTAACAGTCAGCATCATCATCATCATCAAAAATGATTCTGTATATGAAAATATAGGAACGTAAGTACATACAATATGTTTGTGTATATGTTTACAAGAAGTTGAATCAACAAAAATTAATATTAAACGGAAATTATGAATGTACGAGATGTACCCGACTACACACTCAGCCATTCAGTCTAAGTCACTAACAATAGTGGACGAGACATCACAACCGTACTGAACTAAACTGAACTGATGATGCCCGCGTGATATGTCAATGAATAGTGAATGAATTTATTGAATGTAACGTAATGTTGAGTAGTTAGACGGAAACTTGAAGGAATCCATTCCTTCTAAAATTTTAATATTACGTTACAATTAAAAAAAAAATTAATATTAAATCCCAACAGAATTGGTTCTTTCTATAATTAGGTTATTATATGCAAGATTTAATTAAAAAAGAACTAATTCAAGAACTAGTTCTAGAGACATCATTACTCACATTCATTAAAATAGAATTTTGACAAATAAGAATGGATTCCTTTAGTCTCTAACTTCAGCGGAGTGAAGTTGGAAATGAAATGAATGTGCGTTCACATTTACGCTGGTTATTTTTTCCCTTCTTCTTCTATAATTGTGCTGTGTGCGGTGGAATAGGTTTGCCACACGACAAATATTTGTTAAAGCTGGGCCAGTTGATGAACATTAAATTGAAAATACAAAAAATAAAAACAAAAACAAAAACATAAAATTAATATTACATAAATTTTCAACAGCAACACCATTTAAAGTGGTGTTTTAATACAATTATTGACCGGCGGCCAGCATTGCTGCTGCTGTTTATAATCATCAGAGACTTGATTCCTTTCCACACTCTATCTATTCATATTATTAAAACGTAGGCACTAATCATCAGCCTTGTGTCAAATAAATCTGTAAGTCAAACAACTGTAATTTTAGTCAGACAGTAGCTGTATTTTGTTATTTACGCAAGACCCGCAGTTTTGTTGATTTTTAAGTGGTTTCAATAAAACGAAACAAACTCATCAATAAATATTAGAAAATACTTAAATATTTTAGTCCGATCGAAAATGTTTCTTTAAGGAATTTAGCTTGATGATCGATATTCTAATTTTTAAGCAGTGTAATAAGTAAACAGACTGACTGATATTGGCGGTCAATTTTTAATTGCAAAAATGCTTGGAAAGAATGCGAAATTTTATTTCATACAGAGTACAAAAAATTCCCCAACCAAATGGCTCTAAAGCTTTGCAACGGTATTTTTGATTATATCAGCAGAAATTTAATAAAAAGCTTACCATTTTCTACTGTAAATCTCATCGAAATTTGGTTGCCACAATGAATCTGTTTCTTAAAGGATTCTTTAAAATTCTTCCTTACGCACAGATAATACAGATTTCATTTATTATTGATTTGAATTATTTGGATATCGCACCATAGTTTTAGTCTCTCAATCGAATTTCGTTTTCTCTCAACTGAATATTTGTTGTGATAAATGAATACTTTAGTTAATCCAACCAAATGATTCAATTTCAATTTGGTTGCCACAAGAAAAGTTGTATATTTGATGATATTTGTTAATACGAAGCACCTATCAAATGTTTGTATAGAACCCGGGCCCAACATATACAATAGATAACAATACAGTGGAAACTTTTATAAAATTCCAATTTTACCAATTTAGTTTTTTAATAATTTCACGTAAGAAGTTTTTTTCGCGAAATCACTCTTTGATGTGTTCTATATCGAAAGATAACAGATATATTACAGAAAATACAAAAAAGAGATAAAAGAAATAAAAAGTAATTTTTAGTCACAATACAATGGAAACTTTTAAACTTCTATACTAGAGTTGATTAAAACAATAACAAGTAAGAGTATTAAATTCGGCTGTGGCGAATTTTTGAGACCCTCCACCCGTGTTCTAAACACATAACTATAATTATAACAATAAGACGGTAGGTTTGACATTATCATGGCTACATTTTTTACAATCACAAAAACAGCGAAAGATGTAAGACGCAAGACAAAATCGGTGTGACTTATTAATGTATTGGTGAAAAAATTATGATGTGTAAAACCTTTTTGTCGCTGTTGAAAAATAAAAACTTAAAAATTAAAAAAAAAAATAAAAAATGAAAAATAAAATGAAAAATGAAAAATAAAAAAAAAATGAAAAACAAAACATTAAAAATGAAAAATAAAAAATTAATTATAAAAAATAAAATTTTAAAAAGTGAAAAATAAAAAATTAAAAATTAAAAATAAAAATGAAAAATGAGAAATAAGTAATGAAAGATGAAAAATAAAAAATTAAAAATAAAAAACGAAAAATAAGAAAAAATAAAAATGAAAAATGAAAAATAAAAATAAAAAATTAAAAATTAAAATTAAAAAAATGAACAATGATAAATACAAAATGAAAAATAAAAATGAAAAATAAAAATTTAAAAATGAAAAATAAAAATTAAAAATGAAAAATGAAAAACGAAAGATGAAAAATTAAAAATAAAAAATAAAAAATGAAAAATTAAAAATTAAATATACAAAATAAAATTTTAAAAATAAAAAGTGCAAAGTAAAAGTAAAAAATAAAAAACGAAAAATAAAAAATAAAAAAAATTAAAAAAGAAAAATAAAAAATGAGAAATAAGAAATGAAAGATGAAAAATAAAAAATAAAATATAAAAAATAAAAAATTAAAAATGATATATGAAAAATAAAAATTTGAAAATGAAAAATAAAAATTAAAAATAAAAAATGAAAAACGACAGATGAAAAATAAAAAATGAAAAATAAAAAAAGTGAAAAATGAAAAATAAAAAATGAAAAATGAAAAATAAAATTTAAATATACAAAATAAAATGTTAAAAATAAAAAGTGCAAAGTGAAAGTAAAAAATAAAAAAAGAAAAATAAAAAAATGAAAAAAGAAAAATAAAAAATGAAAAATGAGAAATAAGAAATGAAAGATGAAAAATAAAAAATAAAAAATGAAAAATAAAAAATGAAAAATAAAAAATGAAAAATAAAAAATGAAAAATTACAAATTAAAAATGATATATGAAAAATAAAAATGAGAAATAAGAAATGAAAGATGAAAAATAAAAATGAAAAATAAATAATTAAAAATGAAATATGAAAAATGAAAAATCAAAATGAAAAATTAAAAATTAAAAATAAAAAATTTAAATTAATAAATAAAAGTGAAAAATAAAAATTGGAAAGTGAAAAATGAAAAATAAACAATGAAAAACAAAAAACGAAAAGTGAAAAATAAAAATTTAAAATAAAAAAAACTTAAAATTAAAAAAAAATTAAAAATTAAAAATAAAAAATGAAAAATAAAAAATTAAAAATGAGAATTAAGAAACGAAAGATGAAAAATAAAAATTGAAAAATTAAAAAAATAAAAAATTAAAAATCAAAATGAAAAATGACAAATGAAAAATAAAAAATGAAAAATAGAAAACAAAAGTGAAAAATAAAAAATAAAAAATGAAAAACAAAAAACTAAAAATTAAAAATAAAAAAATTGAAAATAAAAAAACATTAAAAATAAAAAATAGTAAATGAAAGATAAAAAATTAAAAATAAAAAATTAAAAATGACAAATAAGAAATATAAAATAAAAAATGAAAAACGAAGTATGAAAAATGAAAAAAAGGTGAAAAATAAAAAATTTAAAATGAAAAATAAAAAACTACAAGTGAAAAATAAAAAATAATAAATAAAATTGAAAAATAAAAAATAAAAATTGAAAAGTGAAAAATAAAAAATGAAAAAAAAACGAAAAATGAAAAATAGAACTTTAAAATAAAAAAAATTTAAAATTAAAAAAAAAATTAAAAATTAAAAATAAAAAAATTAAAAATAAAAAATTAAAAATGAAAATTAAGAAACGAAAGGTGAAAAATAAAAATTTAAAAATAAAAAAAATAAAAAATAAAAATCAAAATGAAAAATGACAAATGAAAAATAAAAAAATAAAAAATGAAAAATAAAAAATGAAAAATAAAAAATGAAAAATAAAAAATGAAAAACAAAAAACTAAAAATGAAAAAATAAAAAAATTAAAAATTAAAAATTAAAAATGACAAATAAAAAATATAAAATAAAAAATTAAAAATGAAAAACGAAGTATGAAAAATGAAAAAAAGGTGAAAAATAAAAAATTAAAAATAAAAAATAAAAGATTAAAGTGAAAAATAAAAAAAAAATAAATAAAAAGTGAAAAATAAAAAATTAAAAATAAGAAATAAGAAAATTAAAAAAATTAAAAATAAAAAATAAAAAAATAAAACTGAAATATAAAAAATGCAAATTTAAAAATAGAAAAGCAAAAATTAAAAACGAAAAATAAAAAATGAAAAATAAAAATGAAAAATAAAAATCGAAAAATAAAAAAAATTAAAAATGAAAATTAAGAAATTAAAAATGAATTAAAAATAAAAAATTAAAAATTAAAATGAGAAAAGAAAAATAAAAGCAAGTAAGATAATTATAGTCGGTCTAGACCGACTATACGATACCCTATACCATGCGTTTAAATACCCTATCTCTCAGGCCCAATTAACTTGATATAGAAAATAAGCATAAACCAAATTTGAGTGGCATTTTTATTAATTTTTTTGGCTGCAGATATGAAAAAGTTCATATCGGATGCTATATCTATATGGGGACTAGGCCCAAAAATGGACTGATCCTGACCGTGTTTGGTAAAGTCTCTTGTATTTTGCAAAAATTTATACAAACAAAATTTGAGAATAATCAGTGCAATATTATTGTTTTTTGATAGATTTAAGTGAAGATGTCCAATAGGGATCATTTTTAGACTACTGATTAATGGATGTAATATATACATACAAACCCAATTTGCCTAAGATTTGTATGATAATTTGGATCTTATGGCAATATATGTTGATTTCGTAGAGGTCATTTGTATGGGGGCTAAGTCTGAACATGGACCGATTCTCACCAATTTCAATAGCGTTCATCCCATGGCCGAGAAAAAATTAAATACCAAATTTTATCAAAATATATTCATATTTGCGACCTGCAGTTTGATTACAAGCTTTAAATGGACACACAGACGGACGGACGGACGGACATCGTTAAATCGAAACAGATAGTGATTTTGATTCGATCGGTATAATTAAAGATGGGTGTAGGTCAAATATTTGTGGTTGTTACAAACAGCAGCACAAAGTCATTATACCCAAACCACATAGTGGTATAGGGTATAAAAATTAAAATAAAAAAAATTTTAAATTAAAAATTGAAAATAAAAAATAAAAAAATTAAAAACAAAAAATAAAAAAATAAAAAATAAAAATTAAAAAATAAAAAATAAAAAATTTAAAATTAAAAATGAGAATTAAGAAACGAAAGATGAAAAATAAAAATTGAAAAATTAAAAAAATAACAAATGAAAAATCAAAATGAAAAATGACAAATGAAAAATAGAAAATAAAAGTTAAAAAAAAAAAACAAAAAACTAAAAATGAAAACTAAAAAAAATTAAAAATAAAAAAAAATTAAAAATGAAAAATAGTAAATGAAAAATAAAAAATTAAAAATAAATAATTAAAAATTAAAAATGAAAAATAAAAAATATAACATAAAAAATGAAACACGAAGTAGGAAAAATGAAAAAAGGTGAAATATTAAAAATAAAATATAAAAAACTAAAAAATAAAAAATGATAAATCAAAATGAAAAATGACAAATGAAAAATAAAAAATTGATAATAGAAAAAAAAAGTGAAAAATTAAATATGAAAAATGAAAAATAAAAAACAAAAAACTATGAAAAATAAAAAATAAAAAAAAATTAAAAATGAAAAATAGTAAATGAAAAATAAAAAATTAAAAATAAATAATTAAAAATTAAAAATGACAAATAAAAAATATAAAATAAAAAATGAAAAACGAAGTATGAAAAATGAAGAAAAGGTGAAAAAAAAAATTAAAAATTAAAAATAAAAAATTAAAAGTGAAAAATAAAAAAAACAAAAAATAAAAAGTGACAAATAAAAAATTAAAAATGAAAAACGAAAAAAGAAAAATGAAAAATAAAAATAAAAAAATAAAAACATGAAAAATTAGAAAATGAAAAATAAAAAATAAAAAATTAAAATTGAAATATAAAAAATGCAAATTGATAAATAGAAAAGCAAAAATAAAAAATAAAAAATGAAAAATAAAAATGAAAAATAAAAATCGAAAAATAAAAAATTAAAAAAGAAAAAAAAAAACAAGTAAGATAATTATAGTCGGTCTAGACCGACTATACGATACCCTATAACATGCGCTTAGAGACCCTATCTTTTAGGCCCAGCTAACTGGATATAGAAAATAAGCATAAACTAAATTTGAGTGGGATTTTTATTAATTTTTTTGGCTGCAGATGTGAAAAAGTTCATATCGGATGCTATACCTATATGGGGACTAGGCCCAAAAATGGACCGATCCTGATCATGTTTGGTAAAGTCTCTTGTATTTTGCAAAAATATATACAAACAAAATTTGAGAAGAATCAGTGCAATATTATTGTTTTTTGATAGATTTAAGTGAAGATCGGGAAGCAGCTCTATATGGGGCCTATGACTACGAGTTTTCCAATAGGGATCATTTTTAGACTACTGATTAATGGATGTAATATATACATACAAACCCAATTTGACGAAGATTTATATGACTATTTGGATCTTATGGCAATTTATGTTGAATTCATAGGGGTCATTTGTATGGGGGTATCGTATCGCTGGGTCTGAATATGGACCGATTCTCACCAATTTCAATAGGGTGCATCCTATGGCCGATAAAAGCTTATATACCAAATTTCATCGAAATTTATTCATATTTACGACCTGCAGTTTGATTAAAAGTTTACATGGACACACAGACGGACGGACGGACATCGTTATATCGAATCCGTTAGTGATTCTGATTCGATCGGTATAATAAAAGATGGGTCTACGTCAAATATTTTTGGGTGATACAAACAGCAGCACAAAGTCATTATACCCAAACCACATAGTGGTATAGCGTATAAAAATTTAAAATGAAAAATAAAAAATGAAAAATAAAAAATTAAAAGTGAAAAATAAAAAATGAAAAGTGAAAAATGAAAAATAAAAAATTAAAAACGAAAAATTAAAAATAAAAAATGAAAAATAAAAAAAATTAAGAATGAAAAATTAAAAATGAAAAATAAAAAATGAAAAATAAAAAATTAAAAGTGAAAAATAAAAAATTAAAAATTAAATATGAAAAATAAAAAGTGAAAAATAAAAAATGAAAAAATGAAAAATGAAAATTAAATATAAAATTTAAAAAATAAAAAAATGAAAAATAAAAAATAAAAAAAAAAATAAAAATAAAAAATTTAAAATGAAAAACGAAAAATGAAATATGAAAAATAAAAATTGAAAACTTAACTAAAAAAATGCAAATTGATAAATAAAAAATTAAAAATTAAAAATGAGAAATGAAAAACGAAAAATGAATAATAAAAAATTAAAAATAGAAAACGAAAAATAAAAAATGAAAAATGAGAAATAAAAAATTTAAAGTGAAAAGTAAAAAATTAAAATGAAAAAATTAAAAATAAAAAATTAATAATTAAAAATGAAAAATAAAAATAAAAAATAAAAAAAATACAAAATAAAAAATAAAAAATGAAAACTGAAACATAAAAAATGCAAATTGATAAATAAAAAATTAAAAATGAAAAATGAAAAATAAAATACGAAAAATAAAGAATGAAAAATAAAAAATTAAAAGTAAAAAAATTTAAAATGAAAAATGATACATAAAAAATTAAAAATAAAAAAGTGAAAAATAAAAAATTAAAAATGAGATATAAAAAATTAAAAATTAAAAGTAAAAAATTAAAAATAAAAAAATTAAAAATAAAAAATAAAAAGTAAAAACTGAAAAATAAAATATTAAAAATAAAAAATGAAAAAAGAAAAATAAAAAATAAAAAGTTTTAAATATAAAATGAATTTTATCTTATACCCCTACTTCATATAGGTTTTTGAACACTCTTCTCTTTCCTTGTTTATAATATTACCTGCACATTGATTTTATATTTATAATATATATTTAAGTAGAAAAGGAACTTGGTTCCTAAACTCTTTAGTACTATAAGTCAAATGTAAATAGTATTAATGTTATGAGAAAATTAATGAATTGAATTGAATTGAATATAAAATGAAAAATGAAAAAACGAAAACGAAAACGAAAAATAAAAATTAAAATTTAAAAAATAAAAAAGGAAAAATAAAAAACGAAAAATTTAAAATTAACCTTTTGAAATAATAAATAATAAATATTTTTATATTAGCACAACACATGCAGTTGATTGCTATAAGTGATACATAGATGGCGCTTTCTGTTTGATTTTAAAAAAGTGCCATAAAAAATCTTTAATTACTAGATGTTTACACATCTCCCCTGTGATCGGGTTCACATGATTTTTTTTTTACTCTTGAAAGTAGGATCACCAATTATCAATAGCAAATTCAAAGGAGAGCATTTTATATTGTCAATATTCTCCAATTCCAAATCCTACAATTTCCAATTTGTCTGGCATATACAATGCCAATCAACAAATCTCAATGACAGTCAATGCAAGTCTGTGGCTTGGATTTGGAAAATTCATACTTCGGTTATGATCAATTATGGGTAGTCTGCTCCAGAATTGGTAAGCTAAACAATCTGTTTGAATACTCGAAAATTGGGAAACAAAACCTATTGACCACAAGTTGCCTTTACAATAAATTATTATTTATTATGATCAGAGGAAGATAATATTATGTGGAACAAAATTGAATTTATTAAATCGAAAATAGAATCTGCATTTCATTCTTATTAAACAAATTCTTGCCATAACTAAAATAAGTTCATATAAAAACAAAACAGACGGTAAATTAATTATTTTCGACAGAGAAATGTTTGCCGTGTCAGCTAGTTTTAAATAAAAGCAGAAGTAAGATATCTGAAAAAAGTGCTTTGTAGGGAAAGACTATTACTTTCAGATATATTAAAATAGTTTTGTGGAAAAAATTAATTGCCGGTCTAGTAAAGTCCAGTATAAGAAAAATATTTTATTCGAAAATTTCATAAATATCAGACTGTTAGACACAATTCTAATCTTCATAATCTTAAATCATATTTACATGATCGTGTTATAGTTTGGTATATTTCTCTTAAATATTGTCTGTCGTAAAGATTCTAAGCAGCCTTTGCCAAAGGTTTAATGTATAAATATTTTAGCAATACTTTACGCTTTACAGCATACAGCAAAGATACAAATAAATAATTTTTATCGAAATAAAAGGATTTACAAAATGTGCTCGTTTTAAAGCAACAACAATTGCTCTAAACAGATACAAACAATAATCGCACAACAATGTGAGTAAAGTAGATTTTGGGAAATTCTTAAATTTATTTTGTCATTGTTGTTACATTTTCATTAATTTACACATGAACGTTAGCATTATGGACTTAACACATTTTGTAATTAAAGAAGCTTGGATTACAACTGAATTAGGATTTAAATCAAACCAATCCACTTATGAACATAACTATACTCTTCTCTTTGTACAACTTCTTCTAAATACAAGTAGTTTTTTTTTTCTTTAATTTTTAACCAACTCGTCTTCGTTTGTAAGCGAAGAACAGTTTAAGCAGTTGTCTGAGAGTATTGTATGTTTTATTGAACGAATTAAACAAAACACAAAAAACCAAACCAAGCTTGTTAAGACAATTGCGGATTGTAGATTTTGTTTCTTCAGCTCATTGTTTGACCAATCCTCTTTGGTTGTGTGTATTGGTATGGGATTCTAGCAAGAAATCCTTTAAATTCCTTTTTGGCTTTAGCTCAAAAAATGAAAAAGAAAACATAACAATGGATACACTATTATCTTTGGCGTGCGTTCCTTTTGCAATTCTTATACATTGATAATATATTGTTTTTGCAGTCACACACACACACACACACAGAGGGAGGAATTATAAGATATATACATATAAGAGCATTACATTATTAAGTGATCTGGTTTCAGGCCTTTGTTTTTTGCACCAGATTTCCAGATTATCCGCTCTAGTCTACTAACCTACTTTAACCTATATACAATCCCTTACAGGCATTAAATACCCCTACCCCTATAACTACTGCTTACTGCTACTCATGAAATGAATGTGGTCATATTGTATGTTTATGATGTTCAACGATGGAATTGTATTGAAATTTCACTTATGGGCTTAAACGAATTTGTACAATTTGCTAAAATAACAAACGCATTACAATTATAACAACAACACTAACAACATTATGAATAGAGTAGAATAGTAGTAGCGCATAAATCGTTGGCAGCAGTAATTGTAGTCATAGGAGTAAGTTACTTATCTTATTACCAGGGTTAAGTGCTTGGATTACAATGTCGAAAGAGCATCGCAACAGCCTTAACTAAGCCACAAAAGCCTTTTACTTAAAGAAAGTATTGCACTCTCTACTCGTTTTAAATTTCCTCATCTTCATCTACAGATGATGCCTTTCTTTATTCGCTCAACTTTTCAATTTTACAAACATTCTCCGTTTAAATCGTTTTAGTTTTGTTGAGTTTATTGAAGATTTAATTTTAGTTGGCTACCGACCGTAAATGAAATTGTCGAGTTTCCCAAAGATGGAGATTTAAAGATTTAAAGTTGTTTGTTTGAAAATTATACAAGAGATACGAGTAATAACAAAATATTTTTATGGTTTAGGTATTTTTTTATTTGTTAAATGTATCAGTTTTACAACATAAATATGTTCAAGGCTAATTATTAATACTAGCATATTCCAGCACTCGAAATTAGAGTGCAAATTCTAGGAAATTTTATTTTTTTCATTTAATAAAGACCCTAAAGGTATGCTTCACAATTCAACCCATTTTAAATAAAGAAAATAAACTCAACACATTAACACAAACACATTATAAAATTTAATAAACACACACATATTATTGTATAATTTTATGTATGTGTTAGTAGCAACTTTAAACGATCATAACTCAAAAAAAATATTCCAGACGATGAAAATCTGTAAATCTGGGTATCAGCTAAAAAGAAAGACCTTTCAATTGATAAATTTTTTATCAAAATCGGGGTAAAACTGTGAAACTTACATCGGTCACAAGATATCGCCTTGCCTATTAGTATTACTATTAATATGAGTTTATGCTGATAGTTACAAAATAGTGTCAATCTCACTCAGAAGATGTTGCAAATTGGTTGCAATGTCGCTTCAGTAATTGAAATACACTGTGTTGCAATATTATAGCAACATGATCTTATTAGCGATTTCTAACATTTACACAAACATGATAAAAAGTCTGTTTATGCCATCTGAAAGTGCATTAAAAATTAATAAAGAGCCAAATACCTGGTTATCACCTGCTATCCCTCTTTATTCTTCATAGGGGCCTTGTTATGTACATTCGCGACAATGTTGTGTACCAGTATCAGCAACATCTGAACTGTAATGATGCAGAATTTAACACACTTTGCGTCAAGTTCAAAATCACGTCACACATTTTAAACTTCGGGTTTCTGTATAGAAGCCCAAATGCAGAAAGGGAGCATATCTATAATGGCTTCGACGCCCTTCCTGAATCCATTTCTAGAATCCTAGAGTGTTGCCCGAATAGTGAAATCGTGTTGCTGGCGGTTTTAATATTCATACCTCTACATGGCTTCACCATTCGAGTCAAACAACTCCCGAAGGCCATTATGTTGAGCTTTTCGCGGCGCTGAACCATCTTGCGCAACTAGTGAAACAACCAACGCACATTCCGTGCATTGAAGGGCAGTGACAAAATACTCTCGACATTTTTCTCACTTCACACCCTGATAAGTATGAAATGAAAATATTTGCACCTCTCGGTAATTCGGATCACTGCACCATTTCCGCATCCTTTTCGTACTCTGTACTTCAAAGTGTTTCAGCACCAGCTACGAAGCGCTTAGTTCTTATTTACGAAAAGGCTCGTTGGGCTGAGCTCAACGATTTTTTCAAGCAGTTCAACTGGAAACTTTGTTTCCTGGATCAAAATGCGATTATTCATTCCATCAAAGCACATTTCGGCTAAACCAAATCAAAAATTATGGTTTAACCAGACCTGCAGAGATGCAGTCAGATCGAGAGAGGAAACATTCAGATATTGGCGTGAATATAAAAATTCCGCCACTGAACTGCAACGCAAACAGGCTAGAACTGAACGTGCCAAAACACTTAGGCGCCAAAAGTTTCTTTACGATCAGCGTCTTCATGCTAAAGTTCTCTCTGCTCCTCGGGGTAGTAAGAGCTTTTGGTCAGTTGTTAAAAGGGTAAATAACAATGCTAGTTCTGCTATCCCAACTCTTTTTATTAATGACCAAATATTCACTGAACCGGTTGAACTTTTTGCAAAAACACATTTTGCAAAAAAAACTCGTTTTTTGCCGGATAGCGATCAACATCTGCCCGAATTTGAAAGTGTATCTTGTACTATGCCTAAAATATTCTTTCAAGCACGTGCAGTTAAAAAGGTTCTTTCGGATCTCAACATTAATAAGTCTTCGGGACCGGATGGTATATCAGCACTGGTGCTGAAACAGTGGACCTCGACGCTAGCCAGTCCATTGGCCAACCTTTTCAAGCCTTTCATACCGTGCGGGAGTCTTTCCCTCTTGCTGGAAAGTTGCTAATATCCAACCAATCCCTAAAAAGGGTGCGGCTAATAACCCTGAAAATTACCGTCCAATTGCAATCTGCTCTGCGCTCTCAAAGGTGATGGAGAGCATGATCATTTTCCATCTTGTGAACTACTTAGGGGCCAACTCACTTCTTAATGATCGACAGTATGGCTTCCGTAGAAATCGTTCTACGGGAGACCTGTTAGCTCTACTTTCTGAGCGCTGGAGTCGATCCATTCGCAATTTTGGCGAAAGTAAAGTGGTTGCTCTAGATATTTCCAAGGCATTCGATCGTGTGTGGCACGGTGCATTGATATCAAAGCTTATTGCATTTGGGGTCGTTAATGACTTCTCTCGATTTATATCGAGTTTTCTCAGAGACCGAACAATACGTGTTGTTATTGTTATCATCTAATAAGTTTCAGCTTAATTCAGGGGTACCCCAAGGTTCCGTTCTTTCTTATTCTCTTTTCCTTATCTTTCTGAACAGCCTTCTTGGTCAAACTTTGAATTCTATTTACTCTTTCGCAGATGACAGCAGCATTTGTCATTCATTTTCCTTTAATTATAGGCCTCTTGGAGGTTGGGGGCAGAAGGCAGATAATGAATGACACATTCAATCAAGACCTGTTAACAATCTCCGAGTGGGGTAAAGCGAATTCATGAATTCAACAATGTCATCTGTATATATGGGTGGTATAGGTATTGAGGAATCGGATACTCTTGATGTTCTAGGCATGAGAATTCAATGTGATGTTCGTTAGAACGAGCATGTTTTTCAAATGCCGAAAGAAGTATTCTAAAGTCTTGGTTTTCTAAAAACGGTGTAAAAATTATTTCACTCCTTCTGATCTCCTTAAAACCTATACCACTTACATCCGATCGAAAATGAAATAAAACTCCCATATATGGGCAGGAGCTTCAAAGTCTATTTTGAAGCTAATGGACCGTGTGCAAAGGAGGGCGTTGGCGCTCATCAATGACAGTAGGGTAACCAATTTATTGATTCATTGGAACACCGTCGGAATGTGGGTTGTGTAGCGCGGTTCTATAGATATTACCATGGGAAATGTTCTTTTGAGATTAGCGAACTTATTCCAAGTGCCCGAGTTTCGGTTCGCTCTACCCGCCTCTCTAGTAGATCACATCCGTTTGTAGTCTATTGTCCAGTTGACCGCACAACGTATTACAGAGAGAATTCGTTTATCAGCCGTATGTGGAATAAACTCCCCGCAGAGGTCTTTACTGACAGCTATAATTTAATAAAATTTAAGTAAAATATCCACAAACACTATTCCCTCTTTACTCCTTCCCACAACCTATTTTCCTGAAATCAACACAATGCACTGCATTTGTAGGGTGCAACCCTTGAGTCTTTTTACACACAGAAAACGGATTCTTTATTGCGAACGAACTTGTTGCCAACCGAATTACTCAATTACTCAATTATATAATACTAGCAGTATACCCGCTACATTATTAGCGTAATTATAATATTATTTATTTAAACCATAATAATATTTAAAAACAATAAGAAACATAGTGTGAGTGACAATACGATGGAAACTTTTAACCAAATATAAAATTTAAAAATCTTTTATTAATTTAAACATTTGTAAAGAATAAATATTAACATAACTTCAGAAAAAAATAACAAAACTTAAAAGTATTAATTTTTATGCTATTGACAAAACAATGGAAACCTTTACTATACAATAACACTGTGGAATAATATGATGGTCATGGTCTTGGGGGTGAATGATTCTTATACCGTACGATTGTATTACGTTATTGTAATAGAACCTCCAAAGCGTTTGGTCTTGTGTGGGTATAGGCAACTTTTATGTTGGTTTCCTCACAAGACGATAACAACCAAGATCAGCCTTAATTGGCACATAGTTTTACTTTCCCTTGGTTAATGATTTCTTTAAGTAGCATTTTTGGATAATTTTAAACTCCCTTACTATTAAATTATCCTGTCTTTGACTCGTTTTGTGGTGCACCCAGTGCATGTTCAGACCTAGTCCCCATTAAAATGACCCCTATGAGATCGACTTAACATGCCATATGATCCAAACAATATGATAGATCTCAACCAAATTGGGTTTGTGTGTGTTTATTACAGCCATTAATGCGTAGTCCAATAATAAACCTTGTAGAAGATTTCTTAGTCATAGCCCTCATATAACGCTGCTCCACAAAACTGCATATTTTTAAAAGTTCTTCTTCTTAAATGAGTACCTTTTCATAAAAAGGTACCTCTTCTTAAATAGTAAATTTTCCGAAAAAGGTTGTTTTCTAAAAAAAGTACTTTTTCTTAAAAAATTACTCTTTAATAAAAAAAGATACCCTTTCCTAAAGAATTACATATTTTTAAAAATTTAACTTTTTTAAAGAAGTAGTTTCTAAAAATAATTTTTGTTGAAAACGTACTTTTTATTGGAAACAGTACCTTTTTTAAAAAAATTACATATTCATGAAAATCTCTTTTTACAAAAAGTCACTCTTCTCAAAAATTACCTTTTCTTCAAACAGTATTTTTTTGTAAAGTTTATTATCTTAAAAAAGTGCCTTCCTTTATAAAGTGTCTTTTCTTAATAAAGTATCTTTTCTTAAAAAATGCATTCTCTGGAAAAAATTCCCAGATTCGTTTCTTTAGAAGATACCATATGTACACTATTTGCCTTTTGGCCGTTTTTCTATCTCTGGACATTAGAATTAGCAATAAATTTATTCTGGACATATACCCACGTATTCGGTGGAGTGTATATGCCAAAATTCATATACCTATAATATTAATAGGCTAGGCGATTTCTTGTGACCGATTTTTTGTTCTACCGTTTTATACCGATTTTAACCAAACATATATTATTTGCAAGGTACTTCTTTTTAGCCGTTTTGCAGATTTACAGATTTTTAAATTTTTTCCTTTATTCTGAGTAAATTGCATTTAAAGTTGCTACTAACACATACATAAAATTATACAATGCTGCGTGTGTGTTTATTAAATTTGTTAATGTGTTTGTAATAAAAATGAGTTTATTTTTTTGTGTTGATTTGTGAATTGGCTATTGACCTTTTGGGTCTTGATTTAAAGAAAAAATAAAATTTCCTAGAATTTGCACTCGAATTTCGAGGGCTGCAATCTGCTAGTATATATTAATATCTTAAGAAAATATAGAAAGGTATCATTTTTACCATTTTTGACCGTTTTTCCCCTTAAATGGCCGAATTTCGAAAAAGTTTATCCTGGGAACTTTTACCAATACATATGAAATAGAAAAAAAAACAAATATTATTATTATCTAATCATTTATTTTCTTAATACACACAGAAAGAGAATTTTATGGAATTCGGTTACCACTAGAAAAATGTATTAATGTATTAATCTATATTAAGAATTATTTCGCGCTCATATCTGACGAAAAATATTATTATTTTTGAGCGAAAGGAAATTGCATGAAACATATCTGTCATAAATACCAAAAAAATATAATAAAAATGTTAACCCAGCCGAATTATCGAACTTTGTTGTCATTTATGACACATAATATAAAAAAAAAATTAATTCAAAAATAATGTTTAAAATTTTAAAATGTTAAAAATTTAATTAAATATGGGTCGTTTCATGTCAAGTGAACCAACTTTTGAAACCGATGTCATCCAATCGGGATGACCCAAGGGTAGTCCTATTGGATAGTAGATTAGACACAATTTTTGAAGAAGATCGGTCCAGAACTCTCTGAGTTAGAGGAAGTCAAAATTTGACATATTGGCCAAACAGGTGTTTTTTCTTATCCATGTAACTTTTTACCTATTGTTCTTAGCAAAATTTGTCCCAATAGTTTAGATAGCTATTTCTTCAGTCTTTCGAAAAAAAAATTTAAAAAAATATAAAAAGAATTTTTTGACTTTTTTTCGAAATCAAAAATTTTGTTGACTTTTTTTCAAAAAAGAGAATTTTTTTTTTGCCTCAAAAGAAAGCTTGGGTTTTTTGCTTTAAGAGCTTTTTGGTCGCTTAGTGGGATGCGAGTGGGATATCTATCAAAAAAAATGTTTTATAACTCAAGACAACGGTTTTTTAATTTTTAGCATATGCACTAATTTGAATTTTTTCATATTAGTGCGTGTTTCCAAAACCTTAAAAATAAAGCATACACTGATAAACTAGACAAATTAACCTTTCCGACGGTATATAACATACCTAACTAAAATTTCATACCTTCTATACTGTAATACCCGCAATATGTTAACCTCAGGAAAAAAATCACTTTTTTCTATAGAAATGTTAAAAAATTATTTATTTTTATTTATTTGTAGTAATAATTAAATTAATATATAATAATAATAACAATAAATATAAAAAATTTAAGAATTTAGTAGATCGATTTATAACATAACTATTTTTATACCCTATACCACTATGTGGTTTGGGTATAATGACTTTGTGCTGCTGTTTGTAACAACCAAAAATATTTGACCTACACCCATCTTTAATTATACCGATCGAATAAGAATCACTATCTGATTCGATTTAACGATGTCCGTCCGTCCGTCCATCCGTCCGTCCGTCTGTGTGTCCATGTAAAGCTTGTAATCAAACTGCAGGTCGCAAATATGAATATATTTTGACGAAATTTGGTATTTGATCTTTTATCGGCCATGGGATGAACGCTATTGAAATTGGTGAGAATCGGTCCATGTTCAGACCTAGCCCCCATACAAATGACCCCTATGAAATCAACATATATTGCCATAAGATCCCAATTATCATACAAATCTTAGTTAAATTAGGTTTGTATGTATATATTACATCCGTTAATCAGTAGTCCAAAAATGATCCCTATTGGACAACTCTTAGTCATAGGCCCCATATAGAGCTGCTTCCCGATCTTCACTTAAATCTATCAAAAAACAAAAATATTGCACTGATTCTTCTCAAATTTTGTTTGTATATATTTTTGCAAAATACAAGAGACTTTACCAAACATGGTCAGGATCGGTCCATTTTTGGGCCTAGTCCCCATATAGATATAGCATCCGATATGAACTTTGTCATATCTGCACCCGAAAAAATTAATAAAACTCTCACTCAAATTTGGTTTATGCTTATTTTCTATATCCAGTTAGTTGGGCCTGAGAGATAGGAACTCTAAACGCATGGTATAGGATATCGTATAGTCGGTCTAGACCGACTATAATTTTCTTACTTGTTTTAATTAATTTATTGTAGCTGATGAAGTATTTAAGTTTTGTAAATTTTTAAATACCCAGTCTTTCATCCAGCTTATTTATCGCCTTTATTTGCTACTTTTTTGCCAATCTTTTCTTGGCGTTACTAGGTTCAGCTGTTGCTTAAACTGATGTTGAAGGAAACCAACTTAAGTGCTTAACAGATGACTCGTCAGAAGATTTACATGAATAGCACGATTGACTATGTGTCCTAATGCAACAACTTCTTGCCACTTAAGTGAAGTTAAAATTGCCCGGAAACCACATTCATAAAATAGAATTTAATCAACTCTTTTGATCGCGAACATATTGAAGAGGTGAAATTTGATTCTTGGATTCAGACTGACAGATGCTCATTGAAAACAATAATTTTAAATGTGGATGATTTTGTGGAACAAATGTGTACAGGATTGCTAAACTTGAGAACCCATGACTTTTTAGAGAGTAATGGTCATTCTTCAAGGATCTGAAGATACATTTGAAGTCTGATGAATTCGTTATTTCGTATGATTTCGCAGGATGCCATACAAGTTTTCTACTTCAATAATGACCAAGCAACTATATTCACGGCAGTTATTTGCTATATGAAAGATGAAAAAGTGGAACATAAAAGTGTGGCAATCATATTCCACGATTTAAAACATTATACCATTGCAGTTTATGAGTACCAGAAGATAATACTAAAATATCTAAAACCTAAATATACAGTAGAGAAGGAATAATACATACGTTTCGGACGTAGCTCGTCAAGTAAGCCTCCAGTGCTGTCATCGCGATCGCATCTTAGATGCGACTGCTTTACTCCATTGGGCAATGAATTATTGTAAAGAAACTAAAATAGTTTTTAGTTGCAAAGAGAAAACATTGAAAACACTGAAGAACAGATTCGATGCTGCGGTAACAATCGATGGCACCGCTCAATACCATGCTTTTATACCGCTTGTCGATGGAAGACCCAAGTTTTCTGCGTCCACTCAAAGCGAGTTCTTTCTAAAGTCAAAAAAGAAACCAGCAGCGAAATCAACAGCTGAACCTAGTTAGGCCAAGAAAAGATTCGCAAAAAAGCAGCAAATAAAGGCGATTCGAAGCTGGATGAAAGACTGGGTATTTAAAAATTTACAAAACTTAAATACTTCATCAGCTACAATATATTAATTAAAAAAATAGTTATGTTATAAATGGATCTAAGAAATTATTTATTTTTTTTATTTTTATTATTATTATTATATATTAATTTAATTATTATCTTATATATATTTACGCTAATCCCTGACTCACTGACTGACTGACTGATTCTGTAACGCTGAAATAATACACACACATAGCGCTCCCTACAAAGCTATGGGAAATACACAAAATTTAATCTTTCTCATTTTATACAAACCCACACACAATTTTCTCTCTTCTTTGTTACCAACCAGTGCTGCTAATAAAATCTTCTGAAAATCTACAATTTTGGAAACTAAATCGCCAAAATTGTTATTTTTAAAACAAGAAATTGTCAAAAAAATTTTACCGCTTATAAAACTCGAAAAAATATTACAAAAGGAAGCAATAAAATTTATTTATATCATTCATATTACGAATAATATTACAGCATTGGTTATTTCTATATATAAAAATGTATTAGTGGTGAAATTTCAACGAAAAAAATTTAACACAGCAATCAACTAATTAAAACTTAAATCTTAAATGGAGATGCTATTCAAGGTGTTTCCGTTTTGAAACGACTTGACCAAGAATAAAATCTATACATATTTTGTAATTAACATTTACACTGAACTAAAACTATCAATTTTCGATTTACAACCCATTAATTGTTAACCCTTGAAATTCTAATTTTTATACTACTGAAAATTTAAAATCTTCAATCATCATTTAAACAAATTTAACAAATCATTTTAACAAATTGAAAAATCGTTTAAATTAAAATAAGTTGTCAAAATTAGCAGCATTGCTAACGATATGCAGATTTCGTGTTACATATGGAATAAGTTGAACGCAAAAAATGCATCAAAAAAAAACTAACATCTATTCAAATTCTTCTTTAAATTCCTTTTATTGGTCAATGAAAAAATTCTGCAAAAAAAGTAATGAAGGCAATTTTAAACATTTTTATTTTTCTCATTTAACGTCGTCCGATATGCATACATACTTTTTTTACCAAACTAAACTTTACCGTTTGTCTGTTTTGTTTTTCATCTCAAAATTGTTTTGAATTGTTATGAGTGCTTTCGCTTAGGTTCTCTGATGGCCAGCACTTACCAAAGAGTATGCTTTTTTTGATAAATATTTGAGAAAAAAGAGATCTTCAATGTGGATTTTGTTGTTGTCCAACGTATGATTTCGTTTAAAGCTCTGTATTGAAAAGCACTTGAAAAAATAGTGCAATATTAAGTTTAAAATTTAAATTATTCTGACTTTGCTTAATTAAATTACATTGTAATTTTTTTTTTTTTTGGATTTATAGATAATTGGAAAAAATATTCGCTTTTTACAGTTCACATTTATGAAGACATATGAAATATTTTGTTCTCTTTTTTGTAGGTGTATTGGTGTTTGCATTTCCTTAAGGGGTGGTAGGTTTTAAAACCTTTTTTGCATTTCTCTTTCTGAATGCACATCATATCGAGAGTGTTGTGTCAAAATTTTAAATAAATCAGAGCAAAACTTAAGAAGATACAGCGTTTTCAGCGACCGGCCTCATACGGTATATAGTATATAAATCATAGTATATAAATTCGAAGTCCGTCAACATCATGACTCAAAATCTACTTGACCGATTCTTTTGCAATTTTAGACACTATATCTACACATAAATCATCACGTAACCACGAAGGGTTTTTTTATTTTAATTCCATTTTCTTTCCCATTTTTTAACAACAAATTCCCGAAATTGTATAGCAAAAATCGTTTTTCACTTCAAAATGCTGCCAAAAAAAAAAAAAAAATAAAAAAATTTAAAATCTCTTCGGCACTGCCACAGGAAACATGTCACCTTTGAAACGCGTTTCGATTTTTTTATTTCGCATTATCCGGTAACGAGTTATGATGTTCACCGCAAAACAACAACGCCTCCGGAGATTCGCTGTCGCGGACTTATTTATTAAAATTTTTAATTGAATTTTTTTTCAAAGATTCTTCAAATATAATGCTATAACGTATATATGAAATAAATAATCCAACATTATTCATATCTTCAAAAAAGAATTATAAAAACACGATTTTTTTTAAGAAACTTTTAGGAACCTTGCTCTAAAACGTTTTTATTTTTTTCTATGCTATTCTATTTTTCTACAATAAAATGGAGTTAGATTATAGCGAACTCGGCGGCACCGGCCAAATTAGTTCCTTATAGACTAAGTTCGTTATAACCGTAGTTTTTTTTTTTTTGATTTATCCGAAAGGTTTAAAAAGTTTTTTTAGTTGAATAAGTTTATTTATTTTGGGGCATTTTAAAAAGTTATAAAACATAAATTAAATTATTAAAAAGATACATATTAATTGTTTGTCTTAATAAGACTAAAATTACCGAGTTTCTATCAAAATAAAATATTTTTTTAAAATCATATAATATGAAAAACTCCTTATGTATAGAAGCAAAAAGTACAAAGCAAAGGTTGGCTACTGGCAAACTTTTACGAAAATATACATAAGAGGACCTTTTACAAAACTTCATTTGAAAATCGAAGTTTTTGTTTTGTATTAAAATTAAATTAAAATAAAATTAAATTAAATTGAAATTAATTTTTTTATATATATAAAATATACGAAAATTCTGAAATGGAAAAAAAAATTTGTTTGTTAAAGTCAAAAGTTTGATACAACCACTGTTCGCTACAAGAGAAGCAATTTGTATGAAAAATGTGATTAAAACCCTTGGGACCGAAGAAATTCTTCGCTATAAACAAAAATTTATTACAACCAGGGTTCGTTATAAGCGAACTCCATTGTATTAAATTTTAATAATTTTGGGAATCTCCAATCTCCTCACTTTACCACGCCTTCCCATGTCCAAGTCAAATTGATCACACATCCAATAGTCAAAAAGTTGTTAAGCAACTGTCCCATTGAAAAATTGAAAGAGAGAATTGAAACGTATGATTGTTTAGTAAAAAAGAGTAAAAAGTGTGAGTGCATTACAACCTGAAAGCCAAAAATATAACGTGTGAAGGCCGGGTATTATCTTAAATATATATATATCCCTGACTCACTGACTGACTGATTCTGTAACGCTGACCAAAATGATACGGTTCTAATTCCAATGATTGATCTCGCCCCAACCGACACCACATTACCTTTCATATTAAAACACCGCCAGTTTCCAGTAATTCCTGCATACGCAATTACCATAAACAAGGCTTAAGGCGAGTCATTTGATTTGGCATTAATTTGGAGACCGCGGTATTTTCACACGGCCAACTGTATGTGGCTTTGTCACGATCAGAAGTTGCAAGCCAAGTTAAGATACGTATACAATCGAACCCACAGCAAAGAAAACTACTAAATGACCAACGATATTTCACACGAAATATCGTTTTTCAAGAGATTCTAAATTGAAAAACCTTTTTGCCAAATATTTCTTATCTGTTTTGATACTTATGTATATAATATGTAACAATATAATTTTCAATTTACTACTATATTAAAAGAAATTTAATTTATTATAAATTTTTCGTGTATTTAAATTTAATCTGTTTTATTCATAATTTTTAAACGGGCGCCTAGGCGCCACACAATCAACTAGTTACAAATAAATAAAAATAAAATATTTTTCAACATTTCTATGTAAAAAAAGTGATTTTTTCCTGAGGTTAACATATTGCGGGTATTACAGTATCGAAGATATGAAATTTTAGTTAGGTATGTTATATACCGTCGGGAAGGTTAATTTGTCTTGTTGCTCAGTGTATGCTTTATTTTTAAGGTTTTGGAAGCACTTACACACTAATAGAAAAAAATTCAAATTAGTGCATATGCTAAAAATTGAAAAACCGTCGTCTTGAGTTACAAAACATTTTTTTTTTATAGATATCTCACTCGCAACCCAATAAGCGAGCAAAAAGCTCTTAAAAGAAAAAAACTTAACCTTTCTTTTGGGGCAAAAAAAAATTCCTTTTTTGAAAACAGTCAAAAAAAATTTTGATTTTGAAAAAAAAGTAAAAAAAATTTTTTTTATTTTTTTTAAATTTATTTTTCTGAAAGACTGAAGAAATATATCGAAACAATAGGTAAAAAGTAACATGGATGAGAAAAAAACACCTGTTTGGTCAAAATGTCAAATTTTGACCCCCTCTAACTCAGAGAGTTCTGGACCAATCTTGTTGAAAAATTGTGTCTAAACTACTATCCAATAGAACTAACCTCCCGATCGGAAGACATCGGTTTTAAAAGTTGGGTCACTTGACATGAAACGCCCCATATTTAAGTCAAACGTTCTGTCAGTTTTGACAACAATAGCACTGAACTGTAAACTACTAGGTTTTACAAACTACTAGGTTTTACAAACCACGCCATAACAACTCCACCAACACATTTTTGTTGGCTGACAAGTGCTTTAAGAAAACTAACACATTATGGATTGAAATAAAGACATCATGTTTCTATCAATAAGACTTTACATTAACAACAAAATACCTGATCAAATTAACTGAATGAAATGAATGATTTTTTTTTTTTACCTTTTTGTTTTAAATCAAACATTTAAGTAAACTGAACATTAAAATCGAAAGAAATATTCTGTTTTTTTTTTTTTAATAAATGTCTTTATTTGAAATCTGTTTTGTTATTGTTTGCTTTTCCAATACCTGTGTAGTGGCTGAGCCGCTGCTGTTGATGCTGGCTGAAATTCATAGATCCTGTGGTGTAAAGACAGAAACATGTTTTGAAAAGTATACATTTCAAGTTGAGTTGCATGAATTATAATGATCTTTATTTAAAACACCCAATATACGAGTAACTATAGAGAAAGAAAAGAAAGAAAAGAATACAAAAAAAACTACTGCTGTGAACACAGAGAACCTTTTGAAATCAAGATATTTTCTCTTTCTCTATAAGGTTGCTGGGATACATTTGTCACAACACATGTTTTTCTTTGGATTTGAATTTTTTTTTTTTGTTGCTGTTGTTGTTGTTTTGGGTTCAAAAAAATTATGCCGACAAACGTGTGGACCATAATTAAGACATTTTCAGGCATTATTAGCGTAACAACAATACTTTTCTAATTTAGTTGTACTACTACTGCTATTGACAAATCGATTTTTTTTGGATTTTGGGTTTTTAGGGAAACAAAAATGTTTAAATGATAAATGACTGAAAAAAAATTATAATAAATGAAAACACCTTTTGGAATTTGTTTTTTTTTTTTAATAATAAGATAAATTTATTTGATTTTTGAGCAAAAGTTTATTTTTGATATAAAATGTTATTTTTATGATGTAAAGCCAGTTTTCCACTGGTTTGTGTTGGTTATTTTAAAAAGGCCGGCCTTGTTGAAATGCTGTCCAAGCATAGAAAATCTCCCTTGAGTCGTAACATTTGCTGATTTCACTTGATTCTGAATATTTGACTTTGGTTACGGAATTCTTCGTTCATAGTCCACTGGTATTGAAAAACCTTTCTTTCAGCTAACCCCATTTAACTGGATTGCGTTCAAGTCCAAGTTGTTTTCGAGATGCCTACGAGTCGTAACGAAAACGCTTTGCGCTGTTTCTATGGCATTGACCTAACTGGCTGGAAATTTTCCCAATAATTGCATACGATGGAAAAGTTCAGCAGTCATAGGTAAACCAGAGGGATACATGGGATTAGCCGCTGGCATTTGCATTTGCTGGAAAACGGGCATTTGTGGTGGACCAGCTGAGGGATAGGCCGAAGGATTATAAGCAGCATTCATGCGTTGATATAAGGCAGCGGCCGCCGCAGCATTGGCATAACCAGGATTAAAAGCCATAGCCTGAGAATAGGGTGAGACAGCTGATGGACCATAACGAGCCATCATGGGATTGAATATAGCCTGTCTGTAAGCTGCCAAACGAGCACGATTAGCTCCAGGATTCTTACGACGCAATTTACCAGTAGTTTCACCAATGAACACCTCTTCGGCACTGGGATCCAAGATCCAGTAGTTGCCTTTGCCGGGATCATCATAACTGCGTGGAATTTTCGTAAAGCATTTATTCAAGCTTAAATTGTGACGTATCGAATTTTGCCAGCCACGCTTATTCATTTTGAAATAGGGAAAACGATTAATCAAATACTGATAAATGCCATTCAAAGTTAAGCGCTGTTCAGGACTATCTTGTATGGCCATCATAATTAAGGCATTATAGCTGTAAGATGGTTTCTTATCGTCTCCTTCACCCTCGGACTTGCCCTTATCATCTTCACTTTCACAACTCTGATCATCTTCTAGTTTATCTTCACCAGAAGACAGAGAGTCGGCCGCACTGCTCATGGGAGTGCTAGTACGGCTGGGATTGTCGAATTCCTCCGATAGTTCACCATCAGAGACATATAATGATTTTGTATCGGGTTCTTCTTGTTTAATGAGAGTCATCGTTGAGGCTGGCATCTCAAGATGATGATGATGATGTTGTTGCAGGTTTGTTTGTGATGTGGTTTGTTTTGATAAAATAGCATCAATGGAGAAATTACTTTTGAATTCCATGTCGCTAACACTTTTGACCATTGTTTTATTTAGAAGAAATTGTTTTTAAATCTTTTAATTTAGTTTTTTTTTTCTAGTCACTGATTTGATTTTTTGAGAATTTAAATTTAATTTTCTTTTTTTCTTCTTTAAACTCAAGAGATGTTTATTAATCAAAGCACAAGTGAATACTGTTTGAAATGAGCAGAGAGCCGAGTATTTATATGCCCGAAAAGTGTGTTAATCTCTCAGCGGGATAAGTCTACACAACAACAAAAATAAACACACTAAACATACACACACTCACCCATATAAGAAGGCTACACAGAGAGCGAGAGCATACAATCCACTTACCAAACAATAACAAAATGTTTAGGTAATAATGGCCAAGGCAACAACCACAGCCTACAAAATATAAGCATTCACTCGTGTGTGTGTGTGTGTGTGTGTAGACCCATTAAGCCAGTGCTGCTTAACTCCGCCCTCTTCACAATTAATGTTGTTTTTCCCTTTAGTGTTTTTGTAAATCTTCCAGTTGTTTTTGTATTGGTTTGTGTGTTTTTATTTTTTTGCTTGTTTGTTTTACTTCTGCAATCCACAATATTTATATTCAAATAAATAGAGAATTATGACTTTGTTGCTACATCCATAGCAAATCGTTTCAAACTCTGGCTCTCTTTGAAATACGCTTGCGTTCGAATATAACAATTAAAAACTACCCATTTTGTTTCTATTCCTTTTTGTTGCTACCACTACTTTTATTTTTTTTTTTTTTGTTTTTGTTATACATTAGAATTCATTTTGATATCATTTGTGCATATTGTATTTTGTGTCTGTGTGTATGATTTCAATGTTTATTTTGGAATTTTCGTTGCTTCGGCGTCAAAATATCTATTAGCTTTAATCTAAACAGGGTTGATTTGTGTGCGGCCCTATTCTTAATTCACTAAATATGGCAAAGTTATGTTTTGATGTCTATTTTTTTTTTTATTTTTTTTTTTTTTTGAAAAGTTCGCTATAGAGGAGTATTTTTAGAGAAATAAATACGTTTATAAATTGTATATCAATGATTTTTATTTTTATTTATAATTGATTTAGTTGATACGGTATTTTAATTGGTTTAACTATAACATTGTTGTTTAATGTTTATTGAGCGTTATTGTGGGGGTTTTTCCTCTAATCAATATATACCCAGTGGACAAATTAGGCTATAAAAAAGTCTTCAAACTTTATGAAAATAGCTAACTACATATCGACAACTCAATTCCAAACCATGCTATGTCGACTTAGCATGTTTTTAATTTTTGTACGTTTTTCAATTTAGTATTTTTCAACGTAAATTCTAACAAATTTTGGTGTTGATCGGATAATCCAATCAAAAGTTATAAACAAAAAATTGCTTAGCATACAACTGATTATTGAAAAAAGTTCAATTCCAAAATGGTGTAAGTGTATTTAGCATACTTTGGTTTAGAACTTTTTAAATTTGATGAAATTCTAAGTAGGCTTAAAATTATACGGAATTGAAGTTACTTTGTGTCGTGTTTTCTATGTGTACTTAGCATAATGAACACACAATATTTTACACCTCCAAGTGTAGTTAGTAGGGCTTTCGTCTAACTTGACAAAATAGTTTGAACTTGTATGTCTACTTAACATGTTTTTTTTTGTACAAAGCTATCGGCAGAAGAGGGACACAATTTTGGGAACAAAATGAGTTATCGTACAAGATAAATGCTGAAACTTACCCAAAATATGTATAATTGTATTATTTATTTATATATAAAGTTAAAAGTTCAAATTATTCTGTTATCTTTCGAAAAAAAAGAAGAATCGAAAACCAATAATTTGATGCATACATATAAAGGGTCCGCCATCTAACGTTTTTTTTTTTCAACTAGTGCTTATTTCGTGAATGGTAACACTTAGCTCATGTCTGATTTGACAGATAATCAGTTTTATCCTTCCGCTGAACGAATATGGTTGTGTATACGCTTGAACAACGCTGGGAAATATTGCGACATTACTTTCAAAATCATGGTAATGTTGCAGAATGTGTGCGAAAATTGCGTACGGATTTTGGAAGAAGAGAAGCACCGTCAGCTCCGTATGTTCATTATCTTGTGAAAAAGTGAAAGAAACTGGCATCCTCATCGATAAACCAAAGGGTGAAAAGCCAAAAACAGTGCGTACACCCGAGAATATTGCTGCTGTGGCAGAAAGTGTGCGTGAAGCGCCATCAACATCAATTCACCGTCGTTCTCAAGAATTGAACATTTCGGAGGCATCATTGAGACGAATTTTGCATAAAGACCTTGGTATGACGCCATACAAAGTCCAATTGGTTCAGGAGTTGAAGCCAACTGACCATCCAATGCGTTTTCGCTTCGCTAAGTGGGTCTGCGATCGACTTACAGAAGATGCCGATTTTGTCAAAAAAAAATCATCTTTTTAGATGAAGCTCATTTTGATCTTGGCGGGTATGTAAACAAGCAAAATTGTCGCATTTGGGGCACAGAAAACCCGCACGCATACATTGAAAAGCCGATACACCCAAAACGAGTCACTGTTTGGTGCGGATTTTGGTCCAGAGGCATAATTGAGCCATTTTTCTTCGAAAATGAGCAAGGAGTGGCCGTTACAGTCAATGGCGATCGTTATCGGGCCATGTTGAACGAATTTTTGAAGAGGAGGATATTGGCAACATTTGGTTTCAACAGGACGGCGCTACGTGCCACACAGCCGAAGCTACACTCGATGTTTTGCGCCCTGTTTTTGAAGATCGCATTATCAGCAGCAGAGCTGATGTCGTTTGGCCACCTCGGAGCTGCGATTTGACACCGTTGGACTATTATTTGTGGGGTGCCCTCAAATATAAGTGTTACGCCAACAAGCCAGAGACAATTGACGCTTTAAAGGACAATATTCGTGAAGCCATTGGTGAAATACAGCTGCACACAATCGATAATGTGCTTAAAAATTGGACCGATCGTGTAGGCTACTGCATGGCCAGTCGAGACAGCCATTTGAATGAAATTATTTTCCATTATTAACCGGAAGGATTGTACTTTCAAATAAAAAAAGAAACTTGAGATAATATTCAGTAGTTTTTTTTTATAGCATTTTCAAAAAAAAAAATTTATTTGGCGGACCCTTTAATAATGAATTGGCTAAGTTGAAAAATAAAGCAACCTAGTAATTGCACTCGAATTTCGAGCGCTGGAATCTGCTAGTTGTTATAAAAGTAACTGCTCTTACATTAAAGGGTGATTAAACTCTTTCTTTTAACTCATACTCTCTGTCTGTCTTGGCCCATAGTCTTGTTGTGACTAAAGATTAATTTTTGGGTAGTCATGCACAGTCACATTTCCCCTTATCCGGTCGATTTGAAACTTAATCGAGAGACTTGCCGTTAAAAAGACTAACGTTGACATAGTCACGCACAGTCACGGAGAAATTAAAACCTCACTTCCCCTCTTCCGATCGATCTGAAACTTTGTCCATAGACTTGTGATTGGAAACACAAATACATAAGGAAAGAAAGAGTTTTATTTTTTATTTAAATATCAGATTCCCGCCAAAAATTTACATTTTTTGTTAAGTATATTTTGTTGGGAAAATCATATTATTGGTAAATAAATGCCAATTTATGTGAAAAAGTGGCCACAAATTGGTGTTTCAAAATCAAAAAAAAAAAATAAAAAATGCAAAATGCACATGAAATCAATTTTAAATAAAAAATATATTGTTGTCTTATACAGTTCTGTCGTTATTTCAAATTAAAAATATATGTATAGCACTTATTTGTCTCAGAGAATACGTTAATTCCATTATGTAAATTATCGATAGCAATCTTAGAATCTCTCAAAGAAAAAGGAAGTTAGTGATCTTCTTTCTCCCTCTCTGTATTCCCCCCAATTAAATTATTGTACGCAACCTCTTTCGGTTTCACATTTTTCATAATACATTTCACTTCATCGGAGTTTGCCCTATTTACTAAAAGAACACTTACACACAGAAAAATTATTAGTTGGAAATCGGTTACTACTGGAATAATTTATTGGGATAGTAAAAATTATTGCTGTTATTTTTTAATATTTGAAAATACAATAGATTTTCTCCAACAACAACAACCATAAAAACGCAATCCTTCCAAAATTAAGGTGTCTTTAACAATTAAAATAGTTTCGTTTCGTTATCAAAGAATATTATTAAACTAATTTAGCTGAGGCAACCTAACCAAAAATACATTAATGTATATTGAAAAAAATTTTTGGTTAAAGTACTGTATAAAAAATTTGTATTAAGAAAACTTTTCGGTAATAACGTATTTTGGCATTTCTAACTGAAGGGATATTGTGTGAATTATATTCTGTTGTAAATACCAAAATAATATATAAAAATAGAAATAGAAAGAAATAGAAGAGAAATTTTTATATATTTTTCAATCTCTATCACAATGTGTAAAAAATTCATATTAAAAAATAATAATAAAAAATTCGTGTGTAAATGAAATATTGAACCTGAATTTGTAATTGAATCCATCTTACCGTAAACATGCTCAGAACTTAGTCGAGTACTTGAAAAAGTTTTTGAGTACCGACAATCATACTGAGTACTGAAATTATGTGGGGTACCCATGTACGACTTATATCGATTTCATTCAACTTAAGAAAAAGAATTTGTTTTTTTAATGAACAAATATAAAAAACGAATTTTTTGACTTATATTGAATGAAATAAAAATAAATGTGAAAAATGGATTTCCCGACCCAAAAACCCCCCGGTATACGCATTTTCAATAATTTTTTACATTTGAATGAGTATTATGGAAAATATCATGAAATTTTGGCAGGCTCGAATATGGTATGGTTCCTTAGGCAAATATACTTGTTAAATAACAAAATAGTGGGATATTTTCAATAAGTTTCCTAAAGCAAAAGAACACCGAAGTTAAATGGGCCCATTAAGCACCATTTACTATCACCGTCATTAATGGTGTTAACAGATTCGAGTGGATCAAAGCAAAGGAAAACAATCGTTTGCTAATAAGTAGTTAAAAAATAAACTCTTTGGGACAATTCTTACTCATAGCGCCCATATATAGCTACATCCCGAACTTCAGTTAAATCTATAAAAAAAACAAAAATATTTTTGCAACAGATAAGTAAATTCACCAAATATAGTCAGGATCGGTCCATTTTTCGACCTAGTCACCATATAAATATAGCTTCTGTTACGAACTATTTCATATCTGCAGGCAAAAAAAAAGTAATAACAATGCCACACACTCAAATTTTGTTTATGCTTATTTTCAACATCCAATTAGTTAGTCCTGAAGCCCCCTCTCTAAGCACATGGTATACGGTATTGCATAGTCGGTCTAGACCGACTATAATTTTCTTACTTGTTTTTTTATGATATGGCAAAATCCAAATATAATTTGAAAGTTACTGCAATTATAAATTAAATATTAAATTATGCTATTAGTTTGTTATTATATATTAAGGGGATAATGGACTTTGAGTTAGCCATAAACTACTCCATACATATAAAGACAATAATAATTATTCTATCAGTTTTATAATGTTATATAAATAAATATGTTATTATTATAAAAATTATGCATATGAAAACCCGCCAAGTGTGTCAAAACAAGTTTTTTAGTAAAACGAAATTAAAGTTAATTGATTTCAATGTTTGTTTTTTATCATTTAGTCCTAGAATTCAGAGTTTTTTTTTTTAATTATTGTGAAAATGTCTCGCGAGTGTGATGAATTTGATCAACTGTGCAATGTATTTGATATTGAACATTATGATTTATCGCCACCGCATTCACCGACACGAACTGCAGACGAGCCATAGAATACGTAGGTACAGAAGAAATAGATGGTTGCATTTTGAGAATTTCTTAAGCTTCTTTGACAAACGATAGTTTCTTGGAACATTCATCTTCCGATTTACACGAGTATGAAGTAATCGAAGCTTTTTATGGGCCAGAAGCAAAATCTTGTTGTTAAAACAAATGTTATTATATCACGTGAGTTAATTTGTCAATGCCGCGATAAGTTTCGTGAGTTTTCAAAACGTGAGCAAAATTTGATTATACTATCACACCTGAATTCTCATCGGCAAGATACTTCTCTTGAATCGTCCTACAATAGTCAAACTCTTAAAAAGTATGGCTCCAGAATTTGCAATAAAACTCGTGCGGATTCTGTTTTCTATGTTCCATGAAATTTCTGTTGGTATTGACAGATACAAAAATCTGGTATCTCATTTTGATAAAAGTAAGTTACAGCCAAGAGTTCATGGACTGACAAATAAAATACCAAAATATAAAAGTGGGTACACTAAAGAACTAAACGAATCAGTCGTCCAATTCATAGAAAACTAAGCTGATCATCATGCTATACCTCTTCCCGGAAGGCTTCCTCAATTTCAAACCTTCAAAGTAATGAAACTCCCGTCACCTGATACAAAAATATCCGTTTACCGCCATTATATTGAAGGTTACAATGATAAAAAAGAAAAACTGATTGGTGTACGATGTTTTTCTATTATTTATGGAAGTACGGATTTAAAATATTAAAAAAAAAAAATTTGTTTTCATTTATTTTTTTCTAGGTACATAGGTAGTAAGTTCTTGTGATAATTAAAAAAAATCAAGTGAGTCCGATCGCAGGATAGATGTGTAAACATCTAGTAATTAAAGATTTTTTATAGCACTTTCTTAAAATCAAACAGAAAGCGTATCACTTATAGCAATCAACTGCAGGGGCTCCGTTAATACAAAAATATTTATTATTATTTATTATTTTAACAGGTTAATTTTTAATTTTTCGTTTTTTATTTTTTTTTTTAATTTTTCGTTTTTCATTTTTCGTTCTTCATTTTTCATTTTTAATTTTTTAGTTTTCATTTTTCATTTTTAATTTTTAATTTTTTAATTTTAATTTTTAATTTTTTTATTTTTCACTTTTCATATTTTATTTTTCATTTTTAATTTTTTCTTCATTTTTCATTTTCCAATTTTTATTTTCCTTTTTTCATTTTTCATTTTTTATTTTTCATTTTTTGTTTTACAATTTTCATTTTTAATTTTTAATTTTTCATTTTTTATATTTAATTTATTTTTAATTTTTTATTTTTCATATTTCATTTTTTATTTTTCGTTATTCATTTTTAATTTTAGTTTTTCATTTTTCATTTCTTATTTTTCATGTTCCATTTTTTATTTTTAATTTTTTAGTTTTAAATTTTTATTATTCATTTTTTATTTTTTATTTTCCATTTTTCCTTTTTATTTATTTTTTTTTAATTTTTTATTTTTTATTTTTAATTTTTATGTTTTAATTTTTTATTTTTTATTTTTCATTTTTCATTTTTTATTTTTCATTTTTATTCTTAATTTTTTATTTTTTACTTTTAATTTTTTTTTCATTTTTCATTTTTCGTTTTTCATTTTTCATTTTTCATTTTTAATTTTTCATTTTTCATTTTTTAATTTTCATTTTTTATTTTTCATTTGCGTTTCTCATTTTTAATTTTTTATTCTTCATTTTTCATTTTTAATTTTTAATTTCTCATTTTTCATTTTTCATTTGTTATTTTTCATTTGCTATTTTTCATTTTTTATTTTTAATTTTTTTATTTTTCATTTTTTATTTTTCGTTTTTCATTTTTTATTTTTCATTTTTCAGTTTTCATTTTTTATTTTTAATTTTTAATTTTTTATTTTTCATTTTTTTATTTTCCATTTTTCATTTTTCGTTTTTCATTTTTTTTTTTTTTCATTTTTCATTTTTTATTTTTCATTAAAATTTAAGTTTTTTACATACAAATCTAAAAAAAGTGAATTTATGATATTTGATATACCAAGTGTTCCTTGAATATTTTTTGCAAATAGATGTCAAATTTGGTTGGAGTGCATATTTTCGTAAATTTGTATGGAAACAGGCTGATCTTTTTCGGGTAGAAATTCGCCCATAGCACAATGATTACCGAAACTCTGTGAAATTTTAAGGACATAATACCCTCTTATTTTCAACTTTAGAATGTACAAATTTGTACCATGTGTGCCTTAAATATTTTTTCGATGTCAAACTTGCATGAAGTGCATTTTCTTATATGATTTGTATGGCAACTGAATGATATCGAATAGTAGGTTGCCAATAGCACAATATTGGTCTGACTGGCTTAAGAATTTAAATGAGTCATCAGTTGCAATTGTCGAAAAACAATAAATTTTTTTTTTTAATTTTTGTTTTTTTAATTACTGATCTTTTTCGAGTAGTAGTTCGCCCACCCCACACCTTTCATCCTAGTGTTACAATATTTTAAGAAACTAATCTGTTGATATGAGCGACTACAATATGTTATAATCTTTACCATGTATTTTTGGAAAATTTTTTGTAAAATGATGTCGAACTTCCATGGAGCGAATGTTTTCATACATTTGTATGGGAAGTGATCAAGTTTTTTCGAGTAGTAGTTCGTCCACCCCACAATTATTTTCGGGAACATTTGAAATTTAAAAGAAATACTCTCCTTACATTTTCAACTCTAAAAAAATACAACATTTGGCTAAGTTATTATTAAAAATTATTTGTAAAATAGTCTCAAACATGAAAAAAGAGCAAATTTTCACACTTTTGTATGGAAAGATTATGATTATTTTGATTAGTAGTACGTCCGCGCCACATTTTTCGCCAGATTATTTTGAAATTCGGTGTACGTAATGTACTCATACTTCGAACTTTAAAAAGTATAAATTTGTACCATGTGCTCTTTCAAAATTTTTTGTAAATCGATGCCAAATGTCAATGGAGTGCATATTTTCATACATTTGTATGGCAAGTGGTCGAGCTTTTTCGAGTAGTAATTCGCCAACAGCACAATTATCGTTGGAATACTTTGAAATTTTAAGAAGATTATCTCGATGTATTTGCAACTACGAGTAAAAAATTTTAGCAAGTCGTAATGAAAATTTTTTTTGAAGTTACATCAAACTTAAAATAAGAACAAATTTGCACACATTTGTATGGAAAGTGGCTGATCTTTTTGAGTAGTTGTTCGCACAATTTTAATCGGAATGACTTAATTTTTTATATGAGTCATCTGTGAATAAGGTCAATTACGGGCAGTGAAAAAAAATCATGTGAGTCCGATCACAGGGTAGATGTGTAAACACCTAGTAATTAAAGATGCTTTTGTGGCACTTTTTTTAAATCAAACAGAAAGCGTCATATATGTATCAGTTGCAGGGGCTCTGCTAATATAAAAATATTTATTATTATTTCAACTGGTTAATTTTTTATTTTTTGTTTTTCATTTTTCATTTTTTATTTTCCATTTTTTATTTTTAATTTTTAATTTTTCATTTTTTATTTTTCAATGTTCATTTTTCATTTTTTATTTTTCATTTTTCATTTTTATTTTTCATTTTTTACTTTCCATTTTTTTTTTAAATTTTTCATTTTTAATTTTTAATTTTTTATTTTTCATTTTTTATTTTTCATTTTCTATTTTTCATGTTTTATTTTTCAATTTTCATTTTCATTTCTCATTTTCATTTTTGAATTTTCATTTTCCATTGTTCATTTTTGATTTTTCATTTTTTATTTTTCATTTTTCATTTTTATTTTTCATTTTAAATTTTTCATATTTCAAAACGTTTTTATAACACTATTCGCTCCCTCATTTTATCTCCAAACACTTCCTAATGAAATCGTTCCTTCATTTTTTCTCCAAGCACTTTCCAATGAATTCTCCGGCCATTTTATCTCCAAACACTTCCTTTTTACTGTAATTCGTTTATTTTTTATTTATTTATTTTTTATTTATGTTTGATTAGCATTAATATTAAATGCAGTGATAATTGTGTTATTTATATAGAATAAATTAAAACGTTAAGAATACTTCTAAATGATTGAGGATATTAATTATAAATGTTTATAAAAAGTGAAGAAATATACTGCAGAAAACAGAGAACAAAAAGTTATTGCATGTCATAATATTTTCACCAATGCAATCTTAAGTCACACCGATATAGTCTTACGTCTTACATCTTACATCTTACGCTGTTTTTGTGATTGTATTGTGAAATAGATTTTTACGCCCTGCGCGTATAGATGTTTACACATCAAAAATATATATATATATATATATATATATATATTTTTTGGAAAATTATTTCTTTACTTTCTGTTTTTTGTCGAGAAGTAGTTCATCCAAGCTTAAATTTTTGGTGGAATGCTTTGAAACTTGAAGGAAGTGTTCTCTTTATATAGCTCTAATGAATATAATTTTTTGTTACGTCATTGTGGAAAATTTTCTAGAAAATATCATCAAACTTCAAATAAGAGCATATTTTCAAACATTTGTATAGAAAGTGGCCAATATCAGTCGATTAGTGCTATACCGACACAATTTTGGTCGGAATGGATTAAAATTTTTTATGAATAATTTATGAATATAGTCAATTACAGACAGTGAAAAAATTTAAAAAAGATTTTTTTATTTTTTTACACTTTGAAAAATTTACGATCTCTTTCGAGTAGTTGTTCTCACACGCCAAAATTTTTGTCGAAATGCTTTGAAATTTTGAAAACATATTCGCAACATATATTCAGATTAAAATACTAAGAACTTTTTCCAAGTGCGCTTGAAAAATTATTTGTAAATAGGCATCAAACATATACGAAGATCATATTTTCATACATTTGAGTGGTAGTTAGCCCACTCCATAGTTTTTATCAGAATGTTTTATTATTTCAGGAGGGCAATCTGTCAGTACACCATGTCTTTTGCGAAAATTTTTTTTTAATGAACTCAAAGGAAAGGCGTCGAGCTTTTTCGAGTAGTAGTTTGCCCACGCCAGTAGGCAAGTGAAATTAAGGACGATTTTATTATTTTTTATAAAAATAAAAAATTTTATTTTCGATCTTTATCATTTTAATGATTGAGTTTGAAATTATTCAGGCTCAAGATCAAATGTTTTTACTTTAAATAAAGCAAAAACATTGGCACATTTGTTTCAAAAAAATTATCTATATTCTGCATGACATGTTATACAGCTGTTTCAGGAAGAGTCACCAACCCATATCAGTAACCAAAAGCAGTAGATAGTTTGTTTGGTAAAAAGTTAAGTTCATATATATTTGCTGAAAATAACCAAATGAGAATTCAAGCAAAAGTTATACTATTTAAGCCTCTTCCAATATAAGAAACTAAAATATAGAAGAACTTCGAAACAAATATGTTTGTATACGAGTACACATTGCATACTAAAATATACATGTTTGTTTTTGTCTTGAAAAATCAAGAAAAATAATTTGTTTTTGCTAAACTTACATATAGCGTTAACGGCGTGCCCTCCGTATTTTTAATTTTATTATTTTTTATAAAAATAAAAAATCTTATTTTCGATCTTTATCATTTTAATGATTGAGTTTGACGATATTCTTGATACGTGTACGATTCCAAAAACTATATATTTGTTGTGCTGAATACTTCTTTTTATCTTTTTACATACTTTCAAACATGAAATATGTTAACATATACTATTCGTGCTGCTCGTTAAACTCGAGTAGTTCATTTACTACTCGAGTATCTCGAGCTTCGAGTAGCTCGTGTACTCGAGCTTGATCGTAGGCTCTGATTTAAATTTTATTTTATTTTTTCAGTATGTAGAAGTAATAAATAAATTTTTCATTGTGACAAATTCACGGTAGAAAGTATGATTAACCAGTAACAATATAATTACTGAATATTACTAACCCATTATTTACTTACAATCGTTGATTGTTAACAATTGTGTTATTCAATATGACAAACCCATTGTTGTAAAAAATTGTTGAGTGATATTTCTTTATTTTATTTACAATATCGGTTGTTGGTGAGTTTTCAAATAAAAAATTATTTGCATTTACGAAAATGGTATTTTGCTATGGCAATTGATTTGTCGTAATATTTTCTGTGTATATTACTATCATTTCGCTACGAAAGTTTTCAGCTATTTTAATGATGACTATATTTCCCTAATTTATCACTTACAGCATTAAAGTATTTCTTAAACATAAGGAAAATGCTTTAAAATTATTACAAATTGTTATACAATAAGGACCAGAAATCATATAAATTGTAAACATAAATTTCCTTATGTAAAATATGCGATAAAGATAAAAGTGAAACAATAAAAACACCAATTATAACATGATTGATTGATTGATAGAGTGATTGAATAACACCATAAAGTTATTTACAACAACATAAAATCATCATAATCATCATTACGTTGGCCATTATTATTATCAGTGTTAAAGCAACAAGATCAGTTTAAGAACCCACAATAATAAACAATAAAAAAAAAACAATAATAAAAACAATAATTTATCTTTGAGCATCCATCCATCCAACCGCTAAAATAAAAGAGCATGAATACAATTAAAGCGATAAGCGATAAGAAACTAGGAATATTTTTTAAAAAGTTATATCGGCCTCAATTATTATTCTTAATCTTTTCTCTGCTATAAAGAATATAAATTATTTGAAAATTATATAGCTGAAAATCTTATCTCTTTATGTCGTCGTGTCGTCTCCATTCCAATTAGAACTTCAAAAATTCTGCTCTTGTTCTCTGAATCTTTTGGCTTTAAATGTTTAAAATTCAATTTAAAGTACATATAAAATAAACACAAAAAAAAAAATATTGGCGGCATTAAATCATTTGATGTTTGATGTTTTGTGGGCTCCTAAAAATGAAATTTGAGAAAATTGTTTTTCTTACAGTTTCCACGTACGTACGCGTAAGTATTCATATTCACGTACACTTAGATTTTCTTGTGTACGAGTACATCTCAATTGAGGCAGTGCCTAGCTGCGTTTTTTTTTTTTTTTTTTTTGAGTAATGGTTAATGTGTTCATAGTGTTGTTGTTTAAACGCCCCACTGAAATTGTATCAAGTGTTACAGCCCAACACAAACAATACAGATGTGTATGTTTTTGTAATTAACCGACTTTTGAACACGTCGAAGTGAAAACAAAAATTTAAGCAAAACAAATCATCACACACCACCAACCACAGTAGAAGTAACAACAACAAATGAAATATACATGCATTCATACATATGTACTGATATATGTACGTATGTATTATTTATGAGTGCCAAACCGAAGTTTTGTTCAAACATTGGACTCCATTACCCATTAAACCACCACAACCACAAGAAAACCAACCGTCACATCTCCAACATATTCTTTATGTTTTGTGTATGTATGTATGTATGTATATGGTCGACAGCATAACACTAAACGCCTTCATTCCAAATTGTCGCTGAATTTGATGTTAAATCTCGCATGTCACAACCATGACATTCAATGATGACAATGTGTTTTGTTTGGTAGCAGCAGAGGAAACAAGCTAAACATGCTCATGCACCACTTACCTTAGCTCCACTATAGCTGGGAAATGTATCAAATTTCTTTAGTACTAACTTATTTACATATGTATGTTTGTATGTGAAGTGCGTATGTTTTTGTTGCTTGTCGCCTTGGCTCGAACCACATTAGCCAAAACATTATTATAAGGCGCCGCGCCATTTGTTTTCATATTTTTGTCTAATGATATGAATTTCAAAATTGGTTATAACATCAATTGGAAAATAGCTAAGAGGCTAAGCATGTTTCTATTCGCTATACCTTTTTTTTTTTTTTTTTTATTAACCAACATTCAGGGGATGCCCCCTACAAATGCAGTGCATTTTGTTGATTTCAGGAAAATAGGTTGTGGGGAGGAGGAAAGAGGGGGTAGTGTTTATGGATATTTGACTTAAATTTTTTTAGATTATAACTGTCAGGAAAGACCTCTGCGGGGAGTTGATTCCGCATACGGCTAGTTCGACTGATAAACGAATTCTCTCTGTAATGCGTTGTGCGGTCAACTGGACAATAGACTACAAACGGATGTGATCTACCAGATAAGGGGGTAGAGCGAACCGAAACTCGGGCACTTGGAATAACTTCGCTAATCTCAGAAGAACATTTCCCATGGTAATATCTATAGAACCGTGCTACACAACCCACATTCCGACGGTGTTCCAACGAATCAATACAGTTGGATACCCTACTGTCATTGATGAGCGCCAACGCCCTCCTTTGCACACGGTCCACTAGCTCCAAAATGGATTTTGAAGCTCCTGCCCATATATGGGAGTTGTATTCCATTTTCGGTCATGTATGTGGTATATATTCTAAGGAGATCAGAAGGAGTGAAATAATTTTTACACCGTTTTAGAAAGCCAAGACACTTGAATGCTTCTTTCGACACTTGAAAAACATGCTCGTTCCAACGAACATCACATTGAATTCTCATGCCTAGAATATCAAGAGTATCCGATTCCTCAATACCTATACCACCCATATATATAGATGACATTGTTGATTCCATGGCCCTATGGGTCAGCATACAGCATTGAGTCTTCAGCGCATTAAAATCAACCCTATTCGCTTTACCCCACTCGGAGGTTGTTAACAGGTCTTCATTGAGTATGTCATTCATTGTCTGCCATCTGCCCCCAACCTCCAAGAGGCTTGGCCTACAATTAAAGGAAAATGAATGACAAATGCTGCTGTCATCTGCGAAAGAGTAAATATAATTAAAAGTTTGACCAAGAAGGTCGTTCAGAAAGATAAGGAAAAGAGATGGAGAAGGAACGGAATCTTGGGGTACCCCTGAATTAAGCTGAAGCTCATTGGATGAGACGCCATCAATAAGAACATTTATTGTTCGATTTCTGAGAAAACTCGATATAAATCGAGAGAAGTTATTACCGACCCCAAATGCAATAAGCTTTAATATCAGTGCACCGTGCCACACACGATCGAGTGCCTTGGAAATATCTAGAGCAACTACTTTACTTTCGCCAAAATTGCGAATGGATCGACTCCAGCGCTCAGAAAGTAGAGCTAGCAGGTCTCCCGTGGAAGGATTTCTACGGAAGCCATACTGACGATCAGTAAGAAGTGAATTGGCCTCTAAGTAGTTCACAAGATGGAAATTGATCATGCTCTCCATCACCTTTGAGAGCGCAGAGCAGATTGCAATTGGACAGTAATTTTCACGGTTATTAGCCGCACCCTTTTTAGGGATTGGTTGGACATTAGCAACTTTCCAGCAAGAGGGAAAGACTCCCGCACGGTACGAAAGGCTGAAAAGGATGGCCAATGGACTGGCTAGCGTCGAAGAGCACTGTTTCAGCACCAGTGCTGATATACCATCCGGTCCCGAAGGCTTATTAATGTTGAGATCCGAAAGAACCTTTTTAACTGCACATGCTCGAAAGAATATTTTAGGCATAGTACAAGATACACTTTCAAGTTCGGGTAGATGTTGATCGCTATCCGGCAAAAACGAGTTTTTTGCAAAAAGTTCAGCTAAGAGGTTAGCCTTATCAACCGGTTCAGTGAATATTTGGTCATTCATTAAAAGAGTTGGGATAGCAGAACTAGCATTGTTCTTTACCCTTTTAATAAATGACCAAAAGCTCTTACTACCCCGAGGAGCAGAGAGAACTTTAGCACGAAGACGCTGATCGTAAAGAAACTTTTGGCGCCTTAGTGTTTTGGCACATTCAGTTCTCGCCTGTTTGCGTTGCAGTTCACGCCAATATCTGAATGCTTCCTCTCTGGATCTGACTGCATCTCTGCAGGTCTGGTTAAACCATAATTTTTGATTTGGTTTAGCCGAAATGTGCTTTGATGGAATGAATAATCGCATACCAAGCACTATTATTTTTTTTCCACCATTTTCGCAGCAGCATCAACATTTTTATCCAAAAAACAAAGTTTCCAGTTGAACTGCTTGAAAAAATCGTTGAGCTCAGCCCAACGAGCCTTTTCGTAAATAAAAACTAAGCGCTTCATAGCTGGTGCTGAAACACTTTGAAGTACAGAGTACGAAAAGAATGCGGAAATGGTGCAGTGATCCGAATTACCGAGAGGTGCAAATATTTTCACTTCATACTTATCCTGGTGTGAAGTGAGAAAAAGGTCGAGACTATTTTGTCGTTGCCCTTCAATGCACGGAATGTGCGTTGGTTGTTTCACTAGTTGCGCAAGATGGTTATGCGCCGCGAAAAGCTCAACGTAACGGCCTTCGGGAGTTGTTTGACTCGAATGGTGAAGCCATGTCGAGTTATGGATATTAAAATTGCCAGCAACAACGATTTCACTATTCGGGCAACTCTCTAGGATTCTAGAAATGGATGCAGAAAGGGCGTCGAAGCCCTTTATAGGTATGCTCCCTTTCTGCATTTGGGCTTCTATACAGAAACCCGAAGTGCAAAATGTGTGACCTGATTTTGAACTTAACCCAAGGTGAGTTAAATTCTGCATCATTACAGTTCAGATGTTGCTGATACTGGTACACAACATTGTCGCGAATGTACATCACAAGGCCCCTACGAAGAATAAAGAGGGATAGAAGGTGATAACCAGGTATGTGAAAATCGTGTGGATCAGCATCCCCATTTACCTGGGTCTCACATAAGGCGAAAACATCCGGCCGATGAAAGCAAATGTGGGCATTAAACATAAAATTAACATAAAATTTGACTTGAAAGGAAGGGGACACCCGCAGATCGTAATGGAACTTGAATATGTTATAGAATACGAAAAAATAAGTGACCCGTATTTTGTCCAATCTCATATTTATGGTGCTGAAAATGGTACTAAAAATCGGCCGTTTTCCGATATTTGCAAATTTTTTACATTCGATCCAAATAACCCATACACAAATTGGACACCATATGAAAGCAATATGCAAGGCCTGTCAATATTTCACGATTTGGCTGGTATTATAACCCTAAAATTTTAGGGAATTTTGTTTGCTGGCATTGTATAAAGGAGGTGCGATCTATTGTACTGCCCTCTGCTAATAGGTTGTCCCTCAGAAATTCGAGGATGTTGGTTGGTTCTAGCAATTTTATTTCGCTACCTAGTATTTGGAAGGAGCCCAGGTACTTTTTTCTTTTATATATTAACGCTCCACAGTACCCAAGTATTGCTCTGGTGATTCGGTTTCCTCATCACAAAATCAGCACATGGGGTTTGCTACAATTCCTAACTTGCTTAGAAGTTCTTTGAGCCTACAGTGACCAGTTAAAATTCCGGTTAGTATTCATAGTCCGTTCTTTGATAACCCAATTAATGACTCAAATATCTTATAGTGCGTTTTTCACTCTGAGGAAAATCTAGTAGATTTTAGTTGAAATCTATTTCAAAATCTATACCGTTTACATCTAACTTTTTTTTGACATTTTGTGAGATTTTGTTTCCACAACAATAAACAACTGATTAAAATAAAAAAATATAAACTAGAAATACCAAAAAAAACAAAACAATAGGAAAATGGAAATATGGAAAATGCTAAAAAGGAACAGATTTTATAATTATACTAGCTGTTTTTACCCGGTCTTGCCCGGGATACAAAGGCCTTTGAATTGAAAAATGGTTCACTATGCTTACCAGGCGCTGAGTACTAACTCCCCAATTAACAAATTCCTCAATAAAATGAACTTTCTCCCCAAAAATTTGTATGGGCAGTAAATTCATTTTTTATTTCAATTAAAAATTGCAAAAATGCTTCAAAAATAAGTTGCGAAACGGCTTTAAGTTTTTTTTTTTTCAGTTTATTTATGAACATCAAATATAATGGAATGGTTCGCAAATTAAAGGAATCACAACTTTTAAAAATTGAATTACTTCATTCAATAAGTGATCATCATTGAGCAGAGACGTCAAAGTTTCAGAAATGAAAGACTAATGCGACGTTTAATATTGTGTCGCAAGGCTTCTTTAAGCAACTGCTTATAGTATATGTGTGGCCTATTTTGATCAACAGGAAATTATTTCACATACGTAGATAAAATTTATCATACGACATTTCACTAAGCTGTGTTCCGCGAGCGAGTCGCGCACGATTCCGCGCGTTTGACAGCCAGACCCATGCTGCCGTGCAGTTGTTGTCAAATTATTTTAATCGCCAAAATATATTTTTCAGATCATTGCGATATTTTTGCTGAGCTGTGTTCCGCGCGTTTGGCAGCCACACCCGTGCTGCCGCGCAGTTGTTGTCAACTTATTTTAATCGCCAAAATATATTTTTCAGATCATTGCGATATTTTAGCTGAGCTGTGTTCCGCGAGCGTGTCGCGTCCGCATCCGTCGTGTCCGCGTCCGCGCGCCTCGCGCCGTTTCCTCGCAGCTACTGCCCGTTCTGCAGCTTAGTTCTCGTTAACTTATTTTAATTCCTAAAACATATTTTTTAGAGCATTGCGATATTTTAGCTGAGCTGTGTTCCGAGAGCGCGTCGCGTCCGAGTCCGCGGTCGCTTCCGCGCATTTGGCAACCACACCAGTGCTGCCGCGCAGCTGTTTCCAACTTATTTTAATTGTCAAAATATATTTTTCAGATCATTCCGATATTCTAGCTAAGCTGTATTCTCCGTGCCCGTAGCTTCCGCGCAACGAAATGATGCTATTGAAAAGAATACTCATTTTAAATGCATTTATTGTAGGACATATATTGAGAGCAGTATGCAAATGTTTACTAAAATAAATATTTAACAAAATTCATTAAATAAAAATATGTAAAAATTTAAGAATGAATTTGGGGAGTAAGTTCATTTTTTCTTTCGATTAAAAAAAAAATGGGGAATTTGTTCATTTCTTTTGGGTGCCTTTTTTTAAGTTTGGGAAATTTGTTCACCGTGTAGTTATTTCCGTGTAAACCAAATATCAGAGAAATCCATTGAAAAGTACAAATTCGTATAGGGAAGAAATATACCACACAACAAAATGTGAATTTTATATGAAAATTGGGCGTAAAAGTAGGCGTGGTCGGTAAAAATCATATGGCAACCTTCCCTGGAATATGTACTAAACTTCGGAGAAAGCCATTGAAAAATAAAAGTTTGTATAGCAATCAAATAAAGAAACAAATAAAAGGAAAAAAATAAGTTTTATATACATAGAAGTTTGCGCAAAGTAGGCGTTGCCTGTAAGAAGCATATGGTGACCTTCCCTGTAGTATAGAGATCGTGTGACCAAATTTTAGACATCCCTAGAAAAATAAAAATTTCTATAGTGAACAAATATACCAAAAAACAGAAAATTAATTTTGTATAAAAAGTGAGCGTAGAAGTAGGCGTGGCCGGCAAGAATTATATGGCGACCTCTCTGGAGTACAGACATCGTGCGTAGCAAATTTCAGAGAAATCCGTTTAAAAAAATTGTGTAGCGAACAAATGTACCAAAAAAGAGAACAAGAATTGTATACAAAAAGTGGGCGTAACAGTAGGCGTGACCGGTACGAAGAATATGTCGACCTTCCCTGGAACAGAGAGATCGTGTGTACCAAATTTCAGAGAAATCGGTTGAAAAATAAAAATTTGTATAGGGAACAAATATACCAAAAAACGAAATGAATTGTATACAAAAAATGGGCGCTAAAGTAGGCGTGGCCGGTACGAAGCATATGGCGACCTTTTATGGAGTACAGAGATCGTGTGTACCAAATTTCAGTGAATTCCGATGAAAAATAAAAATTTGTACAGCAAACAAATATACCAAAAGACAGAAAACGAATTGTATACAAAAAGTGGGCGTAAAAGTAGGTGTGGCCGAAAGAATCACCCGGTGAACTGGCCTGGGATACAAAGGTCGTGTATACCAAAATTCAGAGAAATCCGTCGAAAAATAATAATTTTTATAGCGAACAAATATACCAAAAAGCAGAAAATGAATTGTATATAAAAAGTGGGTGTGGTCGATAAAAAGTATATGGTGACCTTAGGTGGAGTACAGGGATAGTGTGTACCGAATTTCAGAGAAATCTGTTAACAAATAAAAATTTGTATAGTGAACAAATATGAATAAAACAGAAAATGAATTTTACATAAAAAGTGGGCGTAAAAGTAGGCGTGGCCGGTAAAAAGTATATGCCGACCTTTCCTGGGGTATAGAGATCGTGTGTACAAAATTTCAGGGAAATCGGTTGAAAAATAAAAATTTGTATAGCGGTCAAACAAACAAACAAACAAACAAATAAACAAACAAACAGAAAATGAATTTTTTATATATAGATTATGCATCAAAAATGAAAAAAGCACAAAGTGAAATAGAAATGTTGCGAAAAAACATCAGAGAGATTTTGCACAAATCTAGTAACGAGCTAGATTTTGATTTGTATGGAAAATCTAGTAAAAATGAGCTAGACTTCGCTCGAAATCTCGTATATACTAGATTTTGCTTAGTGTAAACGCACTATTACTGTTGTAACTACCTAACAAGAGTTTGGATTGCCTTAAGCCCAAGTGGCTCGAGAAAAGTTTCTGTCTAACATAATTCTCATGTTCTCTGAGTACGCCTTCCCATACTCCTTTTCCTATTCCACAAAATGGTTCTGGACCCATTACTTTTGTGGAAGCTCCCCTTCTGGCAAGCTCATCAGCTTGCTCATTACCTTGAATCCAATATGCCCCGGAGCCCAGCTAAGGCTGACCTTGATGTGTTTACCTAGCTCATTTAATTTTTGTAGATAGTGCCATACTAACTTAGAGTCTACTTCCTAGGATTTTAGGGCTCGAATAGCAGCTTGACTATCTAATAGTATGGTTAAGTCCCGTCTTTTGTACTTCCTATTCAAGTTAATTTGTGCACATCTACCGATGGCATAAATTTCTGCTTCGAAAATACTTGTGTTCATTGCCATTGACTCGAAGTATTTGGTTCTAGCCCCGAAGATTCCCATTCCTGTACCACTTTCGGTTTTTGGCACATCTGTGTACCATTTGATTGTATCTTCTTTTAGAAAATATGCTGTACTTAAACCGTTCCATTATTTCTTATTGCTAAGTTTTGTAACAAAGTATTTCTCGAAATCATATTTGTTCTCGGTCCTCTCCATGAGACAATTTAGGAGGGAGTAATCATTAACTTGACTTATTCGGTTCCATTGCCCTTCATAAAGCCTGGATAGAGGTTTATCCCCCTTGATTCTGATCGCCGTTACCAGGGCTTTCTGCACGCTAATCTTTGTATTTTACTTAACTCCATTTGAGTTGACTTCAGATCTGTTGTTTTGGCCCACGTCACGATTGGGCGGACTTTCATAGAGTACATCCAGTGTTGGAATCTGGGTTTATATCCCCAGGCAGAGTTCAGAAAAAAACACACACTGAATAAAAAACTCGTACATATATGTAAACAAACATAACTTAGACCAACACACACATATTTTTATTTTCATATCAATTATGTTTGTTTTTAAATTTTCTACGGTGCCCAACACAACCATGACTGTGTTCGTTTTAATATTTCGTTATTTACACGAACATTTTTGTATCACATACTTTTTGTTTCAATCACACATAAAGCACACATTTTTGAGTGTTGCTTTATTTGAAGTTCATGTTCTGGTACGTGTACTGAAAAAAAAAAAAACAGAACATGTACAATAAACAGGTTCGAGTTCAGTTATATTTTAAGTCGTGTGGTGTCTCGTGTAGTAAGAAAAGACAGAACATGTACAATAAACACGACTTAAAATATAACTGAACTCGAACCTGTTTATTGTACATGTTCTGTCTTTTCTTACTACACGAGCCACAACACGACTTAAAATATAACTGAACTCGAACCTGTTTATTGTACATGTTCTGTTTTTTTTTTTTTCAAAAATGTGTGCTTTATGTGTGATTGAAACAAAAAGTACGTGATACAAAAATGTTCGTGTAAATAACGAAATATTAAAACGAACACAGTCATGGTTGTGTTGGGCACCGAAGAAAATTTAAAAACAAACATAATTGATATGAAAATAAAGATATGTGTTGGCTGCTTTTGAATAGAACATTGTGTGTTTCATGTGTGTATTTTCTGAACCTTGTCCCCAGGTTTTACCCATTACCCTTCTACAAATCATTGTAGTACACTTGGCTTTCTCAGTAATGTGGTCGACATGTGCCTTTCATGTTAACTTGCTGTCCAGTACTGTACCCAGATATTTCACATCTACCTTTGGTTCGATGGCTTCTCCTTGAATTTGAATTGCCCTCCATCTTGGAAGTGGTCTTTTTTTGGATTGATGTTCAATCCTGTTTCCCTACACCATTGACATATAATCCTCAACCCTCTCTGCACAATGTCACAGAAGGCCTCCTCGAATTTGCCTCTTGCTATTAAGACTATATCGAAGAGATCCATAAATCCACATGCTTCCTTAAATAAAATTTTACATACAAGGGATTATGTTGAGGTACAGGGCCTTATAAGTTTGTCCTCTGATACCTTTTCAGAAAAAATTTGACGAAAATTTAAAAAAAAAATCTGCCCTCAGCCCGTCTATTCAGATTATAAATTCTACTGAGTCGAAATTCAAAAATGATATCGGCAAAATCCAAAAGAAGTCAAGAGCATAATGAGCATTGTTTAGACAAAAAGAAGGTTGACATCATTATAATTTAATGTGAGATTTTCAAAACATCACATGGGCACATACAAACTTTTTCGAGATTTTTCTTGTGTTGTTTTTCAATTTCTCATATAACATTTGAAAAGAAAAAAAAAAGGAACAAAATATGCTCTGTCAGCGGTAGCTGTAGAGGTTGCCAAAAAAAAAAAAACAACAAAAAATAAAGAAACAATAAGAAAAGGACTCTTTTTTTGGTGTCGGCAACATGAAACTGCATTCAAGCGGCAAAAGAACAATCGCATAAATGCTTGACATAGAGCAGGTTAAAATAAGTTGTATGGAAGAAATGTCCGCCTACATTTTTAAAAATTTTATTTTCAACCATTATCACTTGTTGTACAGCCAAGCAGTAAACGTTTTTTTAATGATTTAATTGAGACAACTAGAAAATCCAACAAAATTTGCCAAACTTAAGAATGTAATGATGACTTATGATATCTACAAAAGGAAAAATGTCGGCAAGCAGGTCCTTCTTCTTTCTTTTTTAATTTTTTGTTAGAAGGCTTTAGAAATACTACCACGAAGTGATGTGAGCATTTCATAAAACACACAGAGAGAGGAAGAATTATCTTATTTTCTCATTGTATGGCAACATGAAGGGCGAATTATGACGAGATTCGACAAAACTAATTGATTTAAAACACTATAATCGTCTCATCAGTTTAACAACAGAGACACATAAAATGAAAGAAGAAGAAAAAATGAAATGTACATTTTAATCTTTTGAAGCCAACACCATCACTGTGGTCTTCGATTATGTTGTACTTATTGAGGGTGTAAGTAAATGTACGCCTTATCGCTGTGTGCGTTTTCGCATCTGCCGAAGCCGAGCTGCTATTATGGTTTAATAGGCAACCACATTAAAACTACACCTCTTCTTCTCGAATAGCTTAAAAATCAAGCCAGGAACAAATCTTCATGGTTGGCCTCGAAATGAAGCAAATCATTAAATCATAAACGATTTTCCTGAAGAACAAAAACTGAATTTCAGTTATTTGTCTAAGAGCAATGTCAAATATGCGTATAATACCAAATTAACTCGTCAGAGAGATCATAATGTCTTTTCTTTTCGCATTCAGTAAAATTCAGCTCGGCTTGGAAACATACGTTTTAAATTTTCTTCCTTCCTTCGATTTCTGCGACCGAATTGCGGTGGTTAGTTCCACTGTGGGACATCATTCACAGCAATAATTGCCCATAATGTTAGTCATTTTCTATTGTGTATCCTCCAGAACAAAAAAACAAAAACGTTCCTTTTTCAGTTCTGTTCCGTTAACAGTCCTTTCGTTTTTGTAGATCTTGACACCACATGCATCACGCCATAAATGTGGTGTGCGTTTCGTTAAATTTGTCGCGGTTGAATTTCTATTCTAACTGCTCTGCCTTGCCCGGTCGTTGAACACATTTGTTCTTTTAAATTCAAATTTACCTAAATAGTGTTCGCGCTGTGCGTCGAACTAACAACGTTTTAAATTATTTTTTCGTAGAATTTCCTCGTCCATATTAGTTAAACAATGAATCTACTTATAGTTTTATGACGCCAAAAAAGGTCACGTTTAACAATGAATGCGAATGTGATTTTTTTATGATTTTAACACTTTGCCTCAAACAATGAAAGTTTTGACTTTTCTTTCATTGCGGAATTTACAGATGGAATAGAGACTAATAAATAAGAGTCAATGATAATGACATAAATGGAATATTTTATTTTTCCAAAAGTAAAATGGCCCTTAGACAAGTAGCAGCTTTTTTGAGTTACAACATACTGTGTTTCTAAGGAAATTATCTCGGAACCAGTGATTTTTCTATATGAAAAATTTCACAGGTTCTAAGACTTTTTGTAAAGGAAAAATATCACAGATTGTGTGAATTTTTGATAACAATATTTTCATAAAATCTCTGAAATTTCTGATAGAAAAAATATTACAATATATGTGAATAGGACTCATATTAGAGGATCTGTACATTTTTATAAGAAAAAAATCATTTGAGTCCGATCACAGGGGAGATGTGTAAACATCTAGTAATTAAAGATTTTATCATGGCACTTTTTTAAAATCAAACAGAAAGCATCATCTATGTGTCACTTATAGCAATCCACTGCTGGGGCTCTGCTAATATAAAAATATTTATTATTATTTATTATTTCAACTGATTAATTTTTAATTTTCCGTTTTTCATTTTTTATTTTTAATTTTTAATTATTTCATTTCTCATTTTTATTTTTCGAATTTCGTTTTTTATTTTTAATTTTTTATTTTTTATTTATTTTTTATTTTTTACTTTTTATTTTTTATTTTTTATTTCATTTTTTATTTTTTATTTCTTATTTTTAATTTTTTATTTTTTAAGTTTCATCTTGAATTTTTTATTTATTTTTTTTATTTTTCAAATATTATTTTTCATTTTTCATTTTAATTTTTTATTTTTCATTTTTAATCTTTCAAATTTTATTTTTTATTTTTCATTTTTCATTTTTTATTTTTCAATTTTCTTTTTTTGTTCCATTTTTATACCCTATACCACTATGTGGTTTGGGTATAATGACTTTGTGCTGCTGTTTGTAACAACCAAAAATATTTGACCTAGACCCATCTTTAATTATACCGATTGAATCAGAATCACTTTCTGAGTTGATTTAACAATGTCCGTCCGTCCGTCCGTCCGTCCGTGTGTCCATGTAAACCTTGTAATCAAACTGCAGGTCGCAAATATGAATATATTTTGATGAAATTTAGTATATAAGCTTTTATCGGCCATGGGATGAACGCTGTTGAAATTGGTGAGAATCGGTCCATGTTCAGACCTAGCCCCCATACAAATTACCCCTATGAAATCGACATAAATTGTCATAAGATCCAAATTGTCATATAGATCTTACTCAAATTGGGTTTGTATGCGTTCATTACATTCATTAATGAGTAGTCCAAAAATGATCCCTTTGGCCCCATATAGAGCTGCTTCCCGATTTTCACTTAAATCTATCAAAAAACAAAAATATTGCACAGATTCTTCTCAAATTTTGTTTATATATATTTTTGCAAAATACAAGAGACTTTACCAAACATGATCAGGATCGGTCCATTTTTGGACCTAGTCCCCATATAGATATAGCATCCGATATGAACTTTTTCATATCTGCAGCCAAAAAAATTAATAAAAATCCCACTCAAATTTGGTTTTTGCTTATTTTCTATGTCGAGTTAGTTGGGCCTAAGAGATTGGGTTTCTAAACGCATGGTATAGGGTATCGTATAGTCGGTCTAGACCGACTATAATTTTCTTACTTGTTTATTTTTAATTTTTCATTTTTTATTTTTCATTTTTCATTTTAAAAAAGTTTATTACATATCACAATTTTTTCACTAATCCAATTATAAGTCCCACCGATGTTATCTTACGCTTACGCTGTTTTTGTGATTGTATTGTGAAATAGATTTTACCCCCTGCGCGTATAGATGTTTACACATCAAAAAAAATCATGTGAGTCCGATCATAGGGTAGATGTGTAAGCACCTAGTAATTAAAGATGCTTTTGTGGCACTTTTTTAATATCAAACAGAAAGCGTCATCTCTGTATCAGCTGCAGGGGCTCTGCTAATATAAAAATATTTATTATTATTTCAACTGGTTAATTTTTTATTTTTCGTATTTCATTTTTTATTTTTCATTTTCCATTTTTCATTTTTTATTTTTCATTTTCATTTTCATTTTCATTTTCCATTTTGCATTTTTCGTTTTTGATTTTTCATTTTTTATTTTTAATTTTAATTTTTTATTTTTATTTTTAATTTTTTGTTTTTCATTTAAAATTTTTCATTTTTAATTTTTCATTTTTTATTTTTTATTTTTAATTTTTCATTTTTCATTTAAAATTTTTCATTTTTAATTTTTAATTTTTTATTTTTGATTTTTGATTTTTGATTTTTGATTTTTTATTTTTTATTTTTCATTTTTCATTTTTCATTTTTCATTTTTCATTTTTCGTTTTTGATTTTTGATTTTTGATTTTTGATTTTTGATTTTTGATTTTTGATTTTTGATTTTTTATTTTTTATTTTTTATTTTTTATTTTTCATTTCTCATTTTTCATTTTTTATTTTTCAATTTCCATTTTTTATTTTTAATTTTTTATTTTTAATTTTTTGTTTTTCATTTAAAATTTTTCATTTATAATTTTTCGTTTTTTATTTTTCATTTTTTATTTTTCATTTTCTATTTTTCATTTTTTATGTTTCATTTTTCATTTTCATTTTCCATTTTGCATATTTCATTTTTGATTTTTCATTTTTTATTTATCATTTTTTATTTTTCATTTTTTGTTTTCATTTGAAATTTTTCATTTTTAATTTTTCATTTTTTATTTTTCATTTTTGATTTTTGATTTTTGATTTTTGATTTTTCATTTTTCATTTGTTATTTTTCATTTTTAATTTTTCATATTTCAAAACGTATTTATAACGCTATTCCCTCCCTCATTTTATCTCCCAACACTTCCTTTTTACTGTTATTCGTTTATTTTTTATTTATTTTTTATTTTTGTTTGATTAGCATTAATATTAAATGCAGTGATAATTGTGTTATTTATATGGAATAAATTAAAACGTTAAGAATACTTCTAAATGATTGAGGAAATTAATTATAAATGTTTATAAAAAGTGAAGAAAACAGAGACAAAAAGTTATTACATGTCATAATATTTTCACCAATGCAATCTTCAGTCACACCGATATAGTCTTACGCTGTTTTTGTGATTGTATTGTGAAATAGCTTTTTACCCCCTGCACGTATAGATGTTTACACAAAATCTGTAAATTGTTCTATAGAAAAAATATCACACAAACTGGTCCCTTTTGTAATAGAAAAATATCACAAAAACTGTCAATTATTGCATTAGCAAAATGTCGCAGAATCTATAAATTTTTGTATAGATAAAAAATTTGTATCTAAAAGTATCACAGTAATCTTTGTCTAGGAAAAATATAATTGGATCTGAGAACTTTTATATCAGAAAATTAGCGCAGAATCTGTAAATTAATGTGTAGGAAAAATATCACAAAATCGAGTGTAATTTCTAGGCAATTTTATTTTTCAACTTAGCTAATTCACAAATAACACTTTTTTGTGAATGAAGATAACAAACTCATTAACAAACACATTAAAAAATTTAGTAAACACACACATAGCATTGTATAATTTTATGTATGTGTTAGTAGCAACTTTAAATGCAATTTACTCAAAATAAAGGAAAAAATTAAAAAATCTGAAAATCTGCAAAACGGCTAAAAAGATATAACTTTCAAATAATATACGTTTGGTCAAAATCGGTATAAAACGATAGAACAAAACATCGGTCACAAGAAATCGGCTAGCCTATTAATATTACAGATACATAACACAGAATCTGAGAATGATGCTATAAGAAAAATGTTCTAGAATCTAATTATTTTTTTCTATATAAAAATATCACACAATCTATTAATTTTTGTATTCGGAAAATATCACACTAATTGTCAATTATTGCATAAGAAATTGCACAAAAATGTTATGGAATCTATAAATTTTTCTATAGGGTAAAATATCAAGAATCTTTAAACTTCTGTATAAGAAAATTATCACAGAATTTGGAAAAATATCACACAAAATTTTTGTTAGTAAAATATCTAAGAATTTGTTAATTGTTGTATAGGAAATTTATAATAGAATCTGTAAAAAATTGGTATAGGAAATATATTGCAAAATCTGTGAACTTTTCTATATGAAAAATATCACAGAATCTGATATTGCTTCCATAGGACAAATATCATAGAATCTGAGAATTTTTCTATAGGAAAAATATCACAGAATCTGAGAATGATTCATATTATGTCAAACTCACAAACCAACAAACAAACAAATTTTCATTTTTATGTATATAGCTATCACAGAATCTGAGAATGATGTTACAAGAAATATATCCTCGAATGTGATCATTTTTCTATATAAAAAATATCACACAATCTGGGCATTTTTGTATTCGAAAAATATCACACTAATTGTCAATTATTGCATAAGAAATTGCATAAAAATGTCATAAAATCTATGAATTTTTCTATAGGGTAAAATATCAAGAATCGTTAAGCTTATGTATAACAAAACTATCACAGAATCTGAAAAAATATCACACAAAATTTTTATAAGTAAAATATCAACGAATCTGTTAATTTCTGTATACGAAAATTATAACAGAATCCTTAAAAAATTGGTTTAGGAAATATATCGAAAAATCTGTGAATTTTTCTATATGAAAAATATCACAGAATCTGATATTGCTTCCTAAGGAAAAATATCACAGAATCTGAGAATGATTCATAGAATGTTTCTATAGAAAAAATATCACACAATCGGGTAATCTTTCCAAAAGAAAAATATCACAGAATCTGTTAATTTTTTTATAGGAAAAATATCACAGAATTTGTAAAATATTTCAGTCAAAGAATTCTTCAATAGAAAATAAGTAAGACAATAGTCGGGAATTAGTTTCATATGACTAAGAATTGTCCTATTTTGTTTATTTTTCGACTACTGATATATGGATGTAATAAATAAAAATATGCGATAATTTTGATATTATGCAAATTAAGTCGATCTCTTATGGGTCATTTTTATGGGGCTAGGTCTGCACATGAACCAATTTTCACCAATTTCAATATCGTTCATCAAAATATGTTCCCATTTGCGACCTGTAGTTTGATTACAAGGTTTACATGGACACACAGACGGACAGACGGACGGACAGACGGACATCGCTAAATCGACTCAGAAAGCACAAAATCATTATACCCTGACTACAAGTGGTATTGAGTATAATAAACTCAAAATCACAGAGTTTTTTAACTTTGCTTTGTCAAAAATTGTACCCTTTATTATTTTTAGTACTAGATGATTTAAAATCTCATCTTATATATTAAGATACAGGTCCAAAATGTTTCCAACACATTTAACATATGCTTGTTCCCTTCTAAACATTTTCATATAAATAAAATAATTCAATTTCAAACCCATTCAATCCAATCCAATTCTCTTTCATTTAAATTGTAAAATTCTACTTATTAGAAATTTGTTACGCATTGGGGAGTTAAATTTGAACACTTGGTTGACTGGCTTAATTCCCTCCGATCAGTTCTCACACTCTCTATTTGTTTGTTAGCCAGGCTATTCTCTCATATTCTCTATCCTTGTTTGGTTGCCTATCCTTTTACTGCAAGCTATAACAATAGTTGGGCTACAATTTCGTCCTAATGTCAAATGATTACTTTTAATAAATCTTAATGCGCATGACGAATTGGATTAGTTGCACCAGTTCCATGTACGAGTAGTACAAAGCACCAGATAAGAAATAAAAGCATGCGCAGGAAAAACGAAATAACATACACACACACATACACACACTCACTCACTCAAAAAAAATAAACTAATGATATTGTTATGTTTTTTCCTTTTGTTATGATCTTTTCGGTACAGTGTTGTTGTATACATGGTAAAAAGCGTAACTAACCAAATAAACAATTGATCATATCAGCCAGTAACGCAAAGAACCAACAACAACTACATTGAAAATATATCCACCAAAAAGGATCAATTTGATATAGAAGTCAATTTAATGTTGTTATTACATTTCTTAACTATTTATAAATGCAGTTTGCATTTGATTGGTTCGTACACTGGCAGGCAAAGGTTCTAATAAAGACATGTGTGTTTGGTTTAAACAACCTGAAAACATTGTGTTGTTTTGTTCGATTGCATGCCTGCCTAACTTTGATAAATCATGTCCCCGTCCATTAAATTGGTAAATAAAGACAATAGAATAAAAATATGTCGGCCAAAATAAAAACATCCTCTATGATTATCTCATCAGTTTTTTGCTTTTTTTTTGGAGTACAGGTTTTTTTTAGTATTTCTATTATTTTTGGTTGTAAAATTGACATCGGCCTTATTTGATGTAGTACAAGTATTTGCTGTAGGTCTTATTTATATAAAATTTTTTTATTGGTCTATTACGTTTAGAGATATGTGAGGTCCTAGACAAAGATGTACGAGTAATTTGTTAAAAAAAAAAAATGAAATACAAACTATAAATTCTTTCAATATTTTCATTTTTATTATGACGGAATTATTTTTCAAATATACCACCCACAATGTACAAAAGGACGTTTTCAAACTTCTATTTTTAAAGGCACATATTTCAATTTAGCCACATCATAAATTCCCTTTAAAATAGATACAAATACTATAATGTCTCAAAAAAAAAAAACAACTTAACAACGTTGCTACTTTTTAGGAATACTAAATCTCTAAAGATGCTTTTACATCTTATTTTATTATCGTTCCTCTACTTTTCGTGTAAAATGAAAATAAATTCTCTCTCAAATACATTAAAATGAAATAAAGTACGGGAGCGCAAAAAACGATGTTGTAAGGTTATAAATTAACAACAACTGTTAAATGCAAAGAAAAGAGAAAAACTATTTTCAGAATATATTTTTTCGATTCGAGAAATATAGAAACGACCCCTGGACAATAAATACTCACTGCTCTGCATGCACTATTTATTCACTATGGTCTGTTTACAGTGCTGTATCTTTTATGAATCTATTTCGGCATAAGCATGAGCTGCTTTTATAAAATTTAAATCATGTAACAGAGCTCTTATTGCATTTTCGCATTCAAACCAAGCCTTTATATAAAGGCGAATGATAAAAAATAAGCAGACAATTGCACTAGAGAAATATCACCATGAATAATTTTGATTCCAGGAGCACTGAAGGGTTAAATAAATAAAAAAAATAACCGATTTGTATTTCCTAAATTCTAAGTAATGGTTTCATCGAGCTTAATAGAAAAACTTGTTTTCTGTAATCGTTATTTAAAAATATCTTACAAACCAAAGCTAGCCTTGGAAATAATGGGTTAACGTTCTCGGACTTATCCCAAATTTTAAGAACGGAAGACATACACATTTGGTTATAATATTTTAAGTAACGCTTTTAAAAATTCAACAGTATTTGAAAAATATTGGAATTATTTGAATAAATTGTCTTTTATTAGTTTGGGGTCATATGTGACCCCAGTTCCAAAAGGGTTAATGTGATCATAAAATTTTTTTTCGAAACACTAGGCTATTTAGATAAAATATAGTATTTAAAAGTAGAGAACTGATTAATTTTTGATATAAAGAATTTAGAACGATTACATATACAGAATATTTCACAAAAATTCAATTTTTCTCGAAATCCGCAAAAATAAAATCCTTATCAAAAAAATCCTAGCACAGGGATTTATCTAAAAATTCACACATTTAATCTCTAACATGTACTTAACAACACCTTAAAGTATCAGGCCCATTTTTTTAAATTTTGTTTAAAACTTGAAAAAGGAGTTTTCAAAATTTTATAAAAAAAATTTCGCATTTTCGGTCTCAATGCGCAGTAGGTTAGCAAAGTGGTAATAAAACAATACTTCATATCTGAGTACTTATAGGCAAAGAGACCAAACAATAATGATGGCTTTAATTAATTTCCTAAAGTTGAAAAAATTTCCGTCAAATTTCATTACCTAATGTTTTTTTGACACTAAAGGGTTCTGAGGCATTTGCTATTTTTTGACGAGTTTTTATTCGATTTTGAAGTTATATAGCTTTTTGAAAATATAATTTAGTACTGCTATCGATTCGAACAAATTAAACTATGTAATGAAATTTTCGTAAAATCTTTAAAAAAGTCATATTTTCCCCATATAAACACACTTGAAATTTTCAACCGATTTCCGGCGCGACTTCTTTATCTGATTGTCCCCAAACTACACAATTATTAGTTTTATATAGAAAGGAAACAAACTGGAACCCGCCTTTCCCCAAAATTGCAATATGAAAAATGTCCATAGAACGTAGGACAACTCTAGTGTGCACATGACCTAAAATTATTAATAGAAAAATTTCATATAGAAACATTCTAATCAATTACAACATAACAATTATTACAATGTTGAATATAATCACTGATGAAGGCTCAATGCCAAAAAACGGTCTGATTAAGAATGCAGAGTTGTTATGAATGTTTGAAGAAATATAAGCTTTCTTCTTCTCTACCAAGCAAAATTTCAAATTGTTACTAAAAAAAATTCGATCTTTTAATATTTTTTACTATTTTACTATTAAATATTTTCTGTTCAAAACTTATTTTCAATATCTATAATATTAATAGTCAAGGTGATTTCTTGTGACCGATGTAAGTCTTACAGTTTTACCTCGATTTTGACAAAAAATGTATCATTTGAAAGGTATTTCTCTTTCGCTGTTATCCAGATTTACAGATTTTTATCGTCTGGAATATTTTTTTTGAGTTATGATCGTTTAAAGTTGCTACTAACGCATACATAAAATTATACAATGCTATGTGTGTGTTTATTAAAATTGTTAATGGGTTTGTGTTAATGTGTTGAGTTTGTTTTCTTCATTTAAAATGAGTTGAATTGTGAAGCATACGTTTAGGGTCTTTATTAAATGAAAAATATAAAATTTTCTAGAATTTGCACTTCAATTTCGTGTGCTGGAATCTGCTAGTACATTAATAATGGTCTAAAAACTTGGATTTAAACCCAATTTTTTTTTTTTTTCAATATAAATTTGAAACAGATGGCGCACAGTGAATCGAAATGAGACTTAAATAGAAGCAGCCGTCGCATAATTATGAAATTTTGTAAATACATTCAGTGTCATTAATAAGAGGTCAATCTCCAGACAGCAATCCGATTGATAACTTATGGCGTGAGTTATACCGGCGTATCCGCAAACACAAATAACCGCTATATCTGAGCTAAAATCGAAGCTTCAAGAAGAATGGGATCGTATTCCGGTAGATTAAGCAAATAGCGAGGTCAAAAACATGCCAAACCGCTTAAGAGAAGTTATCAAACAAATATTAAAATCAAGTAGTATAGTTTTTAAAATGAGTTATTCATGTTTAGTCAAAGCGTAAATAAAAAAAAACGAATTTTTATAATTAAATTGAATGAAATCGATATAGGTCGTATATGGGTACCCCATGTAATTTTCAGCGCTGAATATTTTGGGCTACTTTATATATTGGAAAGTCAAAGATTCGTCGATTTGTGCAATAATTTAGTCAATTTTCTCCAAAATGTGAAAAAAATCCAGAAAAATGCACGAAATGTGAAAAATTAATTTCCCGACACAAATTTTTTTTACATTTGAATGAGTATTATGGAAAATATCATGAAAATATCTTCATCGAAATTTTGGCTGACTGGTAAATGATGTTAGAGTTATGGTTCCTTGGGCAATATGCTTGTTATGGCCCATAGTACCTAAATCGCGATGAACCCATGGAGATTTTTTCGGCCCCTTCAATTTGGCCCACCCTAATGTATCTATACTAATATAATAAAGAAGTAATGTGTGTTTGTTTTTTTTATTTTGTAGGAGGTAATCTCCGTTAATACTCATATGATTTTAAAAATGTAGCTCCTATATATAGAATGGTCCTTAAGTATGGACATAGGCTTTAAATTTTTTTTGATATTTTTAGTGGGCGTGGCACCTCCCATATAAAGGGAAATTTTAATATCATATATGTGATCTTCTCCGAGAAAAGGGACCTAGTGTGTGAAAATTAAGTTTTGAGAAAAAACGCATTTAAAGTTTCTACACCCATTTAGGTACCAGAATCCACCGTTTTTGACACAACCCGTTTTTTGACACACTAGGTCTTTGCAAATTTGTGTGTTGTCACCTATTGTTTATGTTAGTAGCCATGCCGAAAATGGGAGGAATCGGATATGTGGGCGTGGCACCTCTCATACTAAGAAATAATTCAATATTATATATCTCGAGTTCTATGACAGAGACACCTTTGCAAATTTGTCTGAGGTCATCAATTATTAATGTGAGTAGTCGGGTAAAAAATGGGCGGTATCGGACCAATGGGCATGGTACCTTCCATACAAAGTATATATAAAATGTCATATATCTGGAGTACTGTAAAAGTGTGAGCCTTGGGAGTTTCCGTGAGCCCATAAGTTATTCATGTGATTAGTCGATCAAAAAATGAGCGTTACCGGAGCAGTGGGCGTGGCACTGCCCATACAAAGTAAGTATAAAATATCATATAGCTGGTGAAATATAAAATCGAAAGCTTTGACACTGCACGAGCCCATCAGACCATAATGTGAGTAGTCCGATAAAAATTGGGCGGGATGGGATTAGTGGGCGTGACACCTTGCATACAAAAAAATTGAAAGTACCACGAAGGCAACTGTCTTGAAACTTTTAACTTTAATTATCAATGTCAATAGTCGTGCAAATATGGACAGAATCACCAAATTCAAAAATCGCCAAAATTATAAATCACCAAAATCAAAAATCGCCCAGACCGAAATATCGCTAAAAATAAAAATCGCCAAAAACAAAAATCTTCAAAATCAAAAATGGGCAAAATAAAAGATCGCTAAAACCAAAAATCGCCAAAATCAAAAATCGCTAAAATGAAAAACTGCCAAGTCATATTCTAAATTCAAAACCAATAGTTAAGTGTTGCCAGATTTATTTTGGAAAATCCATGTTCTTCTCATGGTCACGTATGTATATGTACCTTGCACCGAATGAAAAAACAAAAATTTTAAATAAAAAAAATTATATAAAATATATTAAATTAAATATTTTAATTGCACAATACAAACTTCATAGGAAAAATTGATTATGAAATAAAACATGTCAATTGGTCTCGGTTAGTCGTACATACTTGGCAGGACATACTAGATTATACTAAACTTCATAACTACTCTATATTTTTAATCACACCGGTTTGGAATTTCAGCCTTCGTCAATGATTGTATTAAACATTGTAATAATTGTTATATTATAATTGATTAGATTGTTTCTACAAGAAATTTTGTTACTTATGGCGGCCGTTAGGTTTGAACCTGCGTCTATCTCACATACATACACTCGTAATTGCACCTTTTTTCACGCGTTTTAACACATTCACCTAAATACCATACAGCTTTTACTTCATAATAATCTCAGAAGATACAACACTAACAAACATATAAATCGTTATATTTTTAAGCTGTTAACTAGCGGCAATTCTCTCATTTTACTTGCTTTGTATTAAATATATACTTAACTTGCATATTATTGTCCGTATTAATAATATACATCATCCGTATTGTCAATTTACATATGTATTATTTTAACATTTCCTACATTGATTTTTCCACACTAAACTATTCATCGTGTGGCGCAATGAAAATATAATAAAAATTTAAATACGAAACAGATGGCGTATCTATAATATTAATAGGTAAGGCGATTTCTTGTGACCGATGTAAGTTTCATAGTTTTACTCCGATTTTGACAAAAAATTTATCATTTGAAAGGTAATTCTTTTTTGCTGTTACCAAGATTTACAGATTTTCATGGTCTGGAATATTTTTTTGGAGTTATGATCGTTTAAAGTTGCTACTAACACATACATAAAATTATACAATGCTATGTGTGTGTTTATTAAATTTGTTAATGGGTTTGCACTAGTGTGTTGAGTTTGTTTTGTTCATTTAAAATGAGTTGAATTGTGAAGCATACCTTTAGGGTCTTTATTGAATAAAAAAATAAAATTTCCTAGAATTTGCACCCGAATTTCGAGTGCTGGAATCTGCTAGTAAATATTAAAAGATTATTATTGCTCATTTTGAACATCTAAAAACAATGTATTGAATAAAATTCAGTTTTCCAAAAATTGCGCTAGACTAGATATTAAACCCAATGTCTTTTGGATTTAATAAACCCTCAGTTAGTTAGTATGAAAAAATTTAATCATCGCCCGTTTATTTCTTAAACAAAATTTTAAATAAAATTTTAAATACTAAGTTGTAATATGGCAATAACCTAATTAACTATTTTTTTAGTATTATTATTTAACAAAGATGTTTAATGACAAAAAAAAAATCTAAATTAAATATTTTAGTAAAATAATTTTATAAGAATTTTCCAATAAATAAAAAAAAAAAACTTTTTTAATAATCAATTATTAAAACACCTTAACAATCGAACAACTGATTTTAATATATACATATATTTCTTTTAATTACACTACACCATCCCTTATTTTTGTATTAAACATAAATCGAAACAAACTCCTCTATTTGCCAAACTCACATTAAGTGACCCCTCCTGTATTTAAAACAAAAAACAAAAAAAAAACCTTACAATTATAATAAAAATATACAAAAAAAAAATAAAAAAATCAACAGATGTCAAGTTTTAATTATTGATTACCGAAGTCCAAAAATTGAATACAAATAGCAAATACAATACAAAACTTTAATGTAGTTACTGGTACATGTTCGTATACGATTCAATAATGTATTGTATGGAATAATAAACGAAACAAATTAACGTCTATTGGATTTGTTTATACCAAAATGTGGTTTAGTTTTCAATGGAAACATTAAAAAACAAACGTGGTGGTACACTGTGAATGTTGTTTCTGTTGCTCTGTACGACGCGTCCCTATTATTTTTTCATTCTTTTTTTATTTAATTTTTTTTTACTGTTGTGTTGAACTTACAAAACATCGACGTAGAAATACAATTATTTCCATTCAAATGAATTCCTTTTTTTTTACGAAATTCACAACAACAAAAAAAGAAGTAACGTTAAGAGAATTTATTGAAGTGGAATTAAATTGTGACCAACGAAAAGTGTTGGATAGTAATGAGTTTGGTTTTAGTTCTCGCTGTAACGTGTGTGTTTGTGTACGTACACTCATAGCAAAAAAGTTTGTTAAGTTTCAACTAGTTAATCTAAGTAATAATTTTTTCCTTCAATTGGATTAAAACAAGTAAATCTCTTTCGAATTTAATGAGAACATTTGCGCTTAATTTCATAAAATTCTGAAGGTTCAAATTCTTCTAAATGAAACAAGCCAAATGTTGTGGGTAACACGACTTTAGTACTTTAAGTTTGATATAGTTTTTATTTTTTCAAAGGGTTTCTCTACGCACCACACCACTGTGCAGAGAGTATATATCAGTTTGCTATTCCATTTCTAACAGATCGAAATATGAATTTGCGACCCAATAAGGTAATTAATTTTTATTATTATAATAGCTCGAGTCGATATAGCGATGTCCGGCTGTCTGTCTGTCTTTGGAAATAATGCATATTCACAAAATAAACCATTTACCTGGGTAAACTCAGGATAATATTGTTTGTCAATATTTCGTGCAGCTTGGTTTTGAAAATGGAGCAAATCGGGCATCATTACGCCCAGATTTGGCCAAAAATGTGGACACACCTCTAAAATATACTATAAAATTTCATATATAAACCTAAAAATAGTTAAAAATGTTTTTGACGGGTGTTCTTAGAGTTAGCGAACTTAGTTTAAAACAAAGCAAAGAAAAATATTTTTAATAACAATTAAGCTGGCTTTATTGCATGGATAATGTTGAGCCCTGTGGCCGCCACGGCTGTTGTTGTCATTTTAATTTTTTTTTGTACATGTGAAGGAATTGTTTATCAATAAGAGTAAAATAATAACCAAGATGGTGATGATTTAAGAGACAGTTCACCGCCTGTGAGCTCAACAGAAAAGTCAACAAAAAAGTAATTATGTGTATCTACAATTGTGTTGATTGCATTTAATACTACTCTTTATCTCGTGCAGATCCTGTTTATTTACCAGAAGATCATTACCATCCTACCATAGAATTAAATTTGAATTTGCCATTTGTTCCAAAGTGTAAATCAAACAACTTAAAATTTTTTTGTTTTAGAGAGCAAATTATCATGGTTTAAATTATTACTTGAACAATACTGATTGGTTCCAATTATTATCTACTACATCTGGTACTCCAACATCAACCGATTCAACGATTAATTTATTCTACGAAACTGTTCTATTTTATATGAATGAATTTATCCCGAAGTTTACTGTTTTCAGCCACTCTGGTCCTCCTTGGAGCACAAAACAATAATCGAATCTTAAAAATTTAAAAAATAAAGAACACAAAAAGTATAAAATGTCTGGTCTATTATCTGATTATAGCAAATATTCAGTTACACGTGCAGAGTATTATATTCTCAATACAAAACATTATAATAATTACATGGAAGCTATGAAAATAAATTTTAAGAGAGATCCAAAATCATTTTATAAATTTGTAAACTCTGAAAGGATATCTACTTGATATCCAACTGAAATGAATTTTCTTAATCGTGAATCCCGAGATGATGTGATTATTAGCTATATGTTTGCTGATTTTAGCACAACTTATTCTGATGTTCAATATGATGCTTCAAACATATGTTCATTTCCAGTTATGGAACATTAATCAATTTCATTTCGCTTTATAAGGACTTCGGATATCAAAAGAAATTTAAAAACATTTATATATTCAACTAATGGTGAACCTGACGGTATTCCTGCCTGCAATTTAATGAACTGCGCCCAAACTTTAGCTGTTCCAATATACATTTTATTTAATTCATCCATTAAACATGTTTATTTTCCTTCGTTATGGAAAGATTCATACATTATTCCCTTATTTAAATCTGGAAGCAAATCGAATGTAACTAACTATAGAGGAAAAGTTGAGCTTTGTGCTATTCCCAAACTATTTGAAAAATGTTTAACGGATTATCTCTGTTATCAAGTTTCTTCTATAATCTCACATTCACAAAATGCTTTTGGTGGGCTTTACAGCGAATAGCATAAGCTTACTTAATAAACAGAAATCAACGTGTTTATTTTATTAATACTACTTCAAAGACTATTATCGTTAAGTCTGGTGTGCCTCAGGGTAGTCATCCTGGACCAATTTAATTTACTATTTCCAAATGTAATAAATCCTCAAATGTTCTTATGTAACATAACAGCACGATATAAATAATTTTTAAAAATGCAAACACATGCACTTTATTTTGTTATAAATTTGGAGATTACCAGTTGGAACAAGTAAATCATATCCTGGATCTGGGTGTTCTTTTAGATGCCAAATTAGAGTTTGTTCAACATATGACAATTATTGATGTGTAAACATCTATACGCGCAGGGGATAAAAATATATTTCACAATACAATCACAAAAACAGCGTAAGATGTAAGACGTAAGATTATATCGGTGTGACTTAAGATTGCATTGGTGAAAATATTATGACATGTAATAACTTTTTGTCTCTGTTTTCTGCAGTATATTTCTTCACTTTTTATAAACATTTATAATTAATTTCCTCAATCATTTAGATGTATTCTTAACGTTTTAATTTATTCCATATAAATAACACAGTTATATTAATGCTAATCAAACATAAATAAAAAATGAATAAAATTAAAAAATAAACGAATTACAGTAAAAAGGAAGTGTTTGGAGATAAAATGGAGGGACAATTCATTAGAAAGTGCTTGGAGAAAAAATGAAGGCACGATTTCATTAGGAAGTGTTTGGAGATAAAATGAGGGAGCGAATAGCGTTATAAAAACGTTTTGAAATATGAAAAATTAAAAATAAAAAATGGAAAATGAGAAATAAAAAATGAAAAATGAGAAATGAAATATAAAAAATGAAAAACCAAAAATGAAAAATGGAAAATGAAAAATAAAAAATGAAAATGAAAATTTAAAAATAAAAAATGAAAAATAGAAAATGAAAAATAAACAAGTAAGAAAATTATAGTCGGTCTAGCCCGACTATACGATTCCCTATACCACGGTTTAGTGACCCTATCTCTTCGGTCCAACAAATTGGATATAGAAAATAAGCATAAACCAAATTTGAGTGGCATTTTTATTAATTTTTCTGGCTGCAGATATGAAAAAGTCCATATCGGATGATATGTCTATATGCGGACTAGGTCCAAAAAAGGACCGATCCTGATCATATTCGGTAAAGTCACTTACACTTTGAAAAAATATATACAAACCAAATTTGAGAAAAAACTGTGCAATATTTTTGTTTTTTGATATTAAGATCGGGATATGAAGATCGGGAAGCACCTCTGTATGGGGCCTATGACTAAGAATTTCCTATAGGGATAATTTTTGGACTACTCATTAATGGATGTAATAAACACATACAAACCCAATTTGAATGAAATCTATACGATAATTTGGAACTTAAGGCAATTTATGTCGATTTCATAGGGTCATTTGTATGGGGACTAGATCTGAACATGGACCGATTCTCACCAATTTCAATAGCGTTCATCTCATGGCCGATGAAAGCTTATATACCAAATTTCATCAAAATATTTCATATTTGCGACCTGTAGTTTGATTACAAAGTTTGCATGGACACACAGACGGACGGACGGACGGACATTGCTATTTCGACTCAAAAAGTGATTCTGATTCGATTGGTATAATAAAAGATGGTAGATGAGTTTTGGTATTACAAACAGCAGCACAAAGTCATTATACCCAAACCACATAGGGTATAATTATAGTCGGTCTAGACCGACTATACGATACCCTATACCATGCGTTTAGAGACCCCATCTCTCAGGCCCAACTAACTGGATATAGAAAATAAGCATGAACCAAATTTGAGTGGGATTTTTATTAATTTTTTCGACTGCAGATATGAAAAAGTTCATATCGGCTGCTATATCTATATGGGGACTAGGCCCAAAAATGGACCGATCCTGACCATGTTTTGTAGTCTCTTGTATTTTGCAAAAATATATACAAACGAAATTTGAGAAGAATCAGTGCAATATTTTTGTTTTTTGATAGATTTAAGTGAAGATCGGGAAGCAGCTCTATATGGGGCCTATGACCAAGAGTTGTCCAATATGGATCATTTTTGGACTACTGATTAGTGATGTAATATATACGTATAAACCCAATTTGACTAAGATTTGTATGATAATTTGGATCTTATGGCAATATATGTTGATTTCATTGGGGTCATTTGTATGGGTGCTAGCTCTGAACATGGACCACTTCTCTCCAATTTCAATAGCGTTCATCCCATGGCCGATAAAAGATTAAGTACCAAATTTCATCAAAATATATTCATATTTGCGACCTGCAGTTTGATTACAAGCTTTACATGGACACACAGACGGACGGACATCGTTAAATCGAATCTGATAGTTATCAGATAGTAATTCTGATTCGATCGGTATAATTAAAGATGGATGTAGGTCAAATATTTTTGGTTGTTACAAACAGCAGCACAAAGTCATTATACCCAAACCACATAGTGGTATAGGGTATAAAAATAAAAAATTAAAAATTAAAAATGAAAAATTTTAAATGAAAAACAAAAAATTAAAAATTAAAAATTAAAAATGGAAAATGAAAAATAAAAAATTAAAAATTAAAAATTAAAAATTAAAAATTAAAAATTAAAAATTAAAAATTAAAAATTAAAAATTAAAAATTAAAAATTAAAAATTAAAAATTAAAAATTAAAAATTAAAAATTAAAAATTAAAAATTAAAAATTAAAAATTAAAAATTAAAAATTAAAAATTAAAAATTAAAAATTAAAAATTAAAAATTAAAAATTAAAAATTAAAAATTAAAAATTAAAAATTAAAAATTAAAAATTAAAAATTAAAAATTAAAAATTAAAAATTAAAAATTAAAAATTAAAAATTAAAAATTAAAAATTAAAAATTAAAAATTAAAAATTAAAAATTAAAAATTAAAAATAAAAAATGAAAAATGAAAATTGAAAAATAAAAAAATGAAAAATAAAAAATTAAAAATATAAAGTGGAAAATAAAAAATGAAAAATGAAAAACGAAAAATAAAAAATTAAAAATTAACCAGTTGAAATAATAATAAATATTTTTATATGTATATGCAGAGCCCCTGCAGCTGATACATAGATGACGCTTTCTGTTTGATTTTAAAAAGTGCCACAAAATCATCTTTAATTACTAGGTGTTTACACATCTACCCTGTGATCGGACTCACATGATTTTTTTTCTGCTTAAGGCGTTCTCATCCAAATTTTGTTAATATGTCATCAAATACAACTAGACTTCCTCAAATTAACCTGCCATCTTTAAAAATTCGAAGAACAATGCTTAACGTTATGTTTTTAATCAACTGAATTATGGACAATATCTCTATCAAAGTTCTGCCATGGTAAACTCGGTTTTACACTCCACTGTTTATCCCAGTCTGTCGTCAAAAGTTTGCCGATGCTGGTCCATTTAGAATAATGTGCCATGATTTCAATGATCTATACAATTTAATAGATTTGCCTTTAAATGATAATATTATTAAACGAAATATTATATCATTTTTAAATACCTAATTTCTGATTGAATGATTTGTAATTATTATTTTTCTTTCTGTATTATAATAGTCTGAAAGTTTTTTTTTCATAGACTTAATAAATAAATATATAACTAAATTATTGCTTTCAATTAAATAAAGTAAGAAAATATCTAAATTGTTGTTAACTATCATATTAATATTAAACATCATTAGTGTTGACAACCTTGGTTGTAATATTGTGCTTAGAACGTGGATGGAGGGTATCAAATTTGCATTTTTCTTAAGAAAAATTTAGCTTTTCTTTATAGTCCCTGAAAGCCTTAAAACCTTTTTGAGTCGCAAGATATAAAATTTCAATTTTAGTCATGAAAAGCATTAACTTTTTATTTAAGTGATTTCATATATTTCTTAAGTCCAAATAAACTTAAATTTTCAATTAAAGTCGTCAAATACATAATTTTTCACACAAATTCCCAAACGAATTTCTTAAAGACTTAACTTTTGTCCTAAGTCTATAGGTTAAACATAATGAAATACCAGGAAATTATATTAAGTATTCAAATGCAATATACTTTTCTTTTAACAACATCATTGTTCTCAGAGACATTTGTAATATTTTAACACATGTCTAAATATTCACATATACGGCGAAAGGAGTCATTGTTGGCATAAACAGGTCTATAGTTTTTTAATTTTAATAGCTGTAACTCAGAATCAACATCACCTCAAATTAATCTAAGTGGATATGAGATGCTCAGCATTACTCGACGACTTTTTAAAGTAGGTAACTTAATTAGACCAAGTCTATTAACATATGGTGCCAGCTCATATGAATTCCATACAAGTCCTCGTAAACAAAATAACGAAAACTGTTTTTGTACTCATTCAATACTGTTTATATGAATGGTGTAGCAAGGATCCCATATAATCGATCCGTATTCAAGAATAGGGCGAACTAACGAGGTATATAATTGTTTCGTTATATATGGATCAGAAAATAATGGACCGGAGATCATTTATAAATAAAGTGAACAGTATGCGACCCAGATAACTTCCCTGTGGGACTTCAAAAGAGACCTCAATGAATTTTGATGTAACATCTCTAAACTTCACTTGTTGTGTTCTATTAGATATATAGGAACTGAACCACTTTAAGGCTGAAATACTTAATCCCATAAGTGATAATTTGTAAAGTAAAATATAATGCTTTACTTTGTCGAATGCTTTACTAAAATCCGTAGAATATACATCTGTTTGCATTTTATTTAAAAAAGCCATTATTTACCACAGTAGTAAGTGCCAGGATGTTAGTTGTTGTGGAACGAGATTTGCGGAAAGCATGCTGATATGTAGATAAAAGCGAAGAAATTTAATGTGAAAAGTCATCATTAAAAATCTTTTCTAGAAGTTTGAGAATAGCATTCAGCTTAGCAATTCCTCTATAGTTTGATACTTTGTTTCCACTTTTAAAGAAAGGAATTATAGAAGATTTTTTCCATCCAGGGCTTAAAAGCCTTACCTCAAAATTATGTGTCTGTACAACTGTTTTCTAAGATATCGATCTAACCCAGCGAAAAAGAACATCCATAGAATTGGAAAGGATTATATACTAGTAATCTAGATGTAATGAAAAACTGAATCAACTCCAATGAATTTAACACAGAGTTTTCATAGGATGGAAGTTGTCTTTTTAAGAACTCCAGGAGTTGTCTTTTTAAGAACTCCAGGAAGTACATTCTAAGTAGTGCTCGTGTTCCTGTTATTTTTCATAAGGGAAAATATTTTCAGTTTAATAACCTCTTAACATATCATGATATCACGATATATTTACAGACTTCTTAAGACAGAAAATCTTCTTTTACTGCTACTTTAGACGCATTGCACATTCATTATCATGATATAACTTCATTTGTTGGGAATGAATTTCTAAAGTGACAAAGAAATTTAGTGATTGAATTCAGTTCAGATCTTAAGGAATTCTTTTAAAATACCATTCAATCTTACATGCCAAGTTCACATAAGAAAACATTAATAGTTTAAGTACACGCCGGATATTTTTTTACCAACATTTTCGTTTGAGTGCACATCATTATTTTTTTGTAATGAACAATATTCACACAATAGTTTTTTTCTTCAAAGAATTTTATTTTTTTATTTTTCAAAGCTTTACAAAATAATATTTCATATAAATAGTGAAACTGTTCAACGATTCAATGAACCTTAACGAATATTTACGGAAAAAAAAAGAGAAAAATTTCAACAAATGTCCTTTAAAAACTAAAAACTATGGGAAATTTTGAATGTTAAGCGTTACCAAATTATTTTGGTTCTTGTTATGACCTCAACTAAATATTCGATATGTCTTAATAAAAAGCCATGAAGGTCATAATTACATTATCTTTAAAGTTAAAGCCACAATATTGTTGTTCAAAACCCCCCCCACAAGTTACAACCTTGTCGATGTCGCAAAAATGCAGTACTAATCTGTTTTGCTCAATGTCAAACAAGTGTTAATTGGCCTTAGCAAAATACTATGATAAAAGTTTTTGGTTTCTCCGAAAAATTCTGGTTAACCAGAATCCCAAAATATCCATTGACCTTGGTGGTGTACAGCTCAAGGGTCCAGTTTCAAGCAACGAAAATACATTTCCATAATGTTTGTCTTACCAATATTTACAAATTTTTACCATATTCAAGGTCGCCTAATGGAATTCATTTAAGGTTACAACATAAATATCCAAAGATTTGAGCAGAGAGAGAGAGAGAAGACATTTTTCAACATTGACTCCCAAGTGTGCTTACTCGATATGGTATGAAGAAATGATCTCCATAGGACGACTGTACGATAAACAATCGTAGAACATTTATCAGCACAGCTGGGGCGTAACGAAATATGTTAGTTTTCCAAAAGAAGTCAATGGCTGTCAACACTCTAAAACATAAGGAAATTAGAAGGATCTTATGCTAAAAATCCTCATAATGAAAACAAACTAAAACCTTAAATTATTGAATGCGCACGGCAAAATATTCGAAACAAACACACATACACAAATGTACTGCTCAGCCTAGCAGTACGTCTGCCCATCCTGGCAAACAATTGTCAAAGCATATTATTGTGCACAACTTCACACCCCTACAGAGCGTATCGGAGTCGTAAACAATTGTTGCTAACTATTGCTCGTTTTCTCTTCATTAAGACATAAAAAGTACTACGGATATTGTTCGAAATGATCGGGCTACAGTATAGAGTATAGAAAAATTCAACATTTGACAATTTTTATGTATCCCGCTCGGTTGATGTAAATTGATACATTTTCTTTTCTTTTCTGTTTTTTGTTCTTTACATTTTGAATGTATCGATCGTCTTGTAAATTTAAAGAATTCACCTTTTCCTTAAATAGTTGCTTTGTATTTTTTTATGTCACTGTTGGAGAAATTGTTTTTACAATTCCTTCCACAACTGACATACCGAGTGTCCTGTTCTGTCCTGTAAGAATGCCAGCATTTAAAGATGTAAAATAAAAAGTGATGAATTGATAAATCATTGCCTTTTTCAAGAAAAAGATTATGAGTTTCTCGTTCTACTGTAACAGAAGGAAATACGCACATAAACTGTAAAGTTGTGAACATTAGAATTTGTTTTAGTTTTATGGAGATGACACATTCAACTACAATAGAATCATAGTGACTGATCACTCTATGGGCTGTGGGCTCTGGGGTCTTATAAGTCATGTCTTGGCATTTTGCATACTACCGCTATTACAATAAAGTATTTCAAAATCTTTCGATATTTTTGTTTTATTCGCAAAACAATGAAGAATTTTCTTTTTATTAGTTTTGAATTTCACTAGAATATCACAGTAGTTTATGGCGTTAATCTGTAAATTTTTACTGCGCAAATAAACAAATAAGAAAACAAGATTGATTTTAACATTTGGAATTAATCAGAATTCGAAGAATAACAAGTGTTACGCCTAGCCTAGTTGTAAATTTTTATATATCAGAGATGCATTTTCAAAGTTGTGCATGATAAAAGTGACACGTTCTTATGTGGAATTAAATATACTTTCTACTTTTTACAATTTAAAATAATGTTAGTGTTGTTGTTAGCACGGTGCAAGTCGAAAAATATCGTACTTCGAATCCTAGGGATCGAACTGCATCATTAGTTTCTTAAGTTATCAAAATGGGACATTTTTTACAGTATCTCTACGTTGTTGCAAACAAAATATTGGTTTTTGGAGACAATCAAATTTTCACAGTAATGTGGTCGCGGTGTAATGAGTTTGTAGCTACCAAAAATATACACCCTAGACCCCCTTTTATTACACCGATAAATTCAAAATCACTTTCTGAATCGATTTAGCGATATTTTTCCGTCTATGTGCCCATGTATCAACCTGATGATTTTTTGGATGAAGTACTTGCAAAGGCCAAACTGGATAAAGCACCAGGAGAAGATAGAATTCCATATGAATTTCTTAAAAACTCACCGAGTGAATTAATTCATGAACTAAGAGATACGCATCGCTTTATTCAACAATATGCAAGTCGATAAATCATTTATTACTAGTGTAATACTTCCAATATTTAAAAAGGGGGATAGAAATTAGCCAAGTAACTATAGAGGCATATCATTTATAAATGTTATTGCTAAAGTATTGATGGGTGTTATAGCGGAAAGATTATATAACTGGGTATACAAACACAACATACTTTCCGAATATCAAGCTGGTTTCAGAAAAAAAATACAGTCTACAGTTGATAATATAGGGTGATCCATTTCGAGGTTCCCTACTTTTTTAAAGAAAAAAACGCAGAAAGTTCAAATTTAATGAGGAATGTTTATTATCATTTGAAAGAACATTCTTTGGCATTTATTTTTTGAAGATTATGTCTATCAATTGTTGGCCGCGGCTACGCCTCAGATGGTCCTTCCGTTGAGTCCTATTTTCGATGACTCGTTCGAGCATTTCGACTGGTAACTGGCGAATGACACGCGCGATGTTTTGCTCCAAGGCCTGAATCGAAACGGGATTGTCCGCATAAACTTTGGACTTTACATATTCCTACAGGAAAAAGTCTAACGGTGTGATATCACACGATCTTGGTGGCCAATCGACTGGCCCAAAACGTGAAATTATCTGCTCACCGAAGTGTTCTCTCAATAAATCCATTGATTGATGCGCTGTGTGGGAAGTGGCACCGTCTTGTTGAAACCAAATGTCACCGAGATCACGAGCTTCAATTTCAGGCATCAAATAGTCGGTTATCATGGCACGATAACAGTCGCCATTGACGGTTACGTTCTCACCGGCATCATTTTTTGAAGAAATATGGACCGATGATTCCACCGTGGACGTGGTCTATTCGGTCGAATATTATCCAATAATGAATGCTGGGTCTCAAGATGGGTGATGGTGTTGCGAATAGTATGCTCAGTAGGCCGATTATATTGACCATAAGTTGAGCGAAGTGCACGAAACACATTCTTCACAGAACGTGAATTTTCGTAATAAAGTTGAACGATTTGTAAACGTTATTCAGGCGTAAGTCTTTCCATGATGAAATGTCAAACAATACTAAAAAATAACATGATAGCATGACACGACTCACACGTGATCTCTCAAAAAAAGGCTATTGAAAAAAGTATCTCTACTTGGATCACCCGTTCTTTATAAGCTTAACAACAATAGTACACTTAAAGTTAAATGAGAAAAAAGTATACGCATTTTTTGTGAACTTCAAATCGGTATTTGACACGGTTGCAAGGAAATCACTAATATTCAAACTACATGCAATTGGAGTGTCCACTAAAATGGTTCGTTTCATTGATAACGTTTATAAAAATTCATATTCTACAGTTTGGAATGGAACAGAATTATCGGAAAAATTTGAGACCATATCAGGGTTGCTTGTTGTCCTCACTACTCTTTTCCTCTCTATATAAATGATCTGCATGAACAGGTGGTTTATATGTTGGAAATTTAAACAGAAGACTGTTGGTATATGCCGATGATATTGTGATAATAGCTGATAACGTTAAAGTGCTACAGAAGATGATAAACAATTTAGAAAACTATTGTAGTTACTGGAATCTGCAGGAAAATTTATTTAAATGGCGGTAATGAAATTGAAAAAGTAAATGAATACAATTATCTTGGTATGATAATCACACCGAAATGTGTATTTTCGAAGTTAAGAGAAAAGCTGCAAAGTTGACGTTAAGAGAAAAGCTGCAAGAAATTGTATAAATATGACATGGAGTTAATTTTTTTTTTCTTGATTAAATGTATTTCTATAATTATTATAATTATATTATTTGCAAATATGTAAATTTGTAATACACAAATGAATTGCATTAAAATTAGAAATTTTATTTACCTAAACCAATCTTTTTTGCGTCCACTTCGTAGATGAGTACTTCTTCGTCAAGTACCATTTGAACATCGTCCAGAATGCTCTGAGGTGAACTGCCGGCTAACACTTTGGAACATATAAAATCAACCAGGGTGGGCTCGGGTTCACCGATATATTCGATAATCTTCTTATTTACCCAAGGACGTATTTTGCGCTCCATAAGATTGTTGTCAATTTCATTGCGATCGAGTTTGTAGTTGAAGAGATCCTCTTTTTGGGTGGGTATCCTTTCAATAATGCTTTTTATGTGGCGTCGTTTTTCTTCGTGTACCTTAGTACCACTACTATCATCCTTTTTGCTATTTGCTGCATCTGTATTACCAGCAGCTGCAGCAGAAGTATCATTCTTACCGTGTTTTTTGTTGCTTGTTGATGAGTTTTCCCCCTTTCCAGCGCCACCCACACCACTTGATGATCCACCACCGTCGGCACCAACATTGCAGCTTATAGCATCGATTCGATCATTTGTGTGCTTACTTGCGGTATGTGAACTCTGCTTTGTCTGATTGTTATCATAATCTAAAGGTACCAATTTACATTTTTTAGCATTTGAAACGTCGTCGATGTGATCGCCATTACTGAACACACCAGATATTGATTCAATTTTCTTTTTCTTAGCATTAGCAGCAAGATTTAAGATAATGCCTACAGTTGGCATCGTGGGTGGTGTTGCGGCGGAATCGTTATTTTGTGAATGTGCGATAAAACCTTGAGGTGTAGCAGGCGACACAGATTCTATATCGGGTGCGTCCATAAAATCACGTAACTCTGAATTCTGATGACTATATCCACTGCTGGCATTGGACATTGTTTCCTGCCTTGAGGCGGAATCGACAGAGCCGGCTGTTGGTGGTCGCACACTAGCTCTCATAATGGCAAAAATTACATTTCTTTTCAATCGAAATTTCATCTTTTTAATGCCATGTGTCAGTCCAACCAATCATATGGCGCACAAATCTGGGGTCATTCACATTTCGAAGATATAGATAGTTCACAAAGATTTTTCTTAAAAAGAGTATTAAGATTACACCAAACTACGCCCTTATTTTAGACTCGGGTATAGAAAATGGTCATCTTTACGCTGAATCTACATTATATTTGAGTATTCAGAGGCAAGACTGCCACACCGACTAAGTTTATTAGCCTTGGAAAACAATATTCCTTCGGTGAAGCGCCTGAATGCCTTAAGCCTGGAATATAATATGCGATGGTCGCAAAATATGACTGTAAATGAGTGGAACAACCAACAATTCATGCTTATTCATTGTTTAAAAGCAAAATATCATCGGATGAAAATTGAAAGAGTAAATCGATCAAAAAGTTTTTATAAAAGCTTAGATCTTCTTATGGGATGTTTTTATTTTCAAAACAATAATCAATAATAAATGGCTCTCGACACTCGAGAAAAGTTTCTAAATACTGTTCATTGTGCAATAAAAAGGAGATTGAGAACTTGCAACATTTTATTGGAAGATGTCCTATTTTAAATATTTAACAAGGTAACAATGGTTGAACAAAGTAACAATGTCAGAAGAAGAAATAATTAGAATATTAAATGGAGGAAATAATTTGCACTGCCTAGTATAATATCTTATCAATGCTTTTACTTATCGAAAAATGTTAACACTAGAATACAATTACTAAATTAAAAATTATTAAATTTTGAATTATATCGAGTTAAACTCTTTTTTCCGGCTAACGACTATAGTCAGTGCCGTATATTCTTTTAAAAATTATGAAAAGTTATTTTAAGATTTTTTAAGAATAAAAATAATACAATAATACAATAAGTACATGTAAACTCTGTAATCAAACTAAAGTTCGCAAATATGAATATATTTTGAGGAAATTGTTAAAAATTGTTGCATGCTTAGACCAAGTCTCCATACAAATGACCTCCCATACTCAATAGTCGAAATCACTGATCTAGCGGCGCTTATTTCAAATTATTGAACTTTTAAATCGATAAATGTTTTACCTAATATCGATTACTGATATTAATTATTTGATTAATTATTTTCATTATTAAAGTTTTTATTAAAAGACATAGGTATATATTATATATACAGTTTAATATAAATTCATTGGTGAAGTTAACATTTGTGATATCGTAGTAAAAGTGTGTTATACTATATTTTCATGGAGTGCAACTGTTGGGATTCGACCGGATTCGGTCCAATTCTTTTTTTTTTTTTTGTTTAATATTTTGGATTATAGTTGTTGTGAAACGTCCACAATGATCTGTCCGGTCTTGCCCATTTCTGGGTTAATACATTTTTAGGCACAATGAATGTTTCCAAACTCTCACTTTTTTTAATTTGGCACAATGAAAACGTCCTTATTAAAAAATTTACAGCTGTGGAGGTCCACGCATTTAATAATATAACAGAGGAAGTAAAATATATTGAGAACCAATGCCGAGAAATAAAGAAAAAATTAAGGAGCTCCATAAGTAAAGTAGTGGAAAAGTAGAAGAACTGCAACAGAACGTTACCGAATTATGAAGAACGCAATAAAGACTAGTTGGACAGTAAAATTATATTAGTTGAAACCACATAATAACCTAGGACGACCTGCAAAAGAAGATCACAGAATGTACCTCTTAAGCCGAAGTGAAATAAGTTATACAGCTTGTAAATAAAACTTCTTGCGATGAACTTGTAGTGACAGCTTGGGTTAGTTTACACAAGTCAGGAAAAAGAATTGCATTAGAAATGGTGTCCATGGTACATTCCGATTCCGAGGTCACACCAAAAATTAAAAATCTATTGATTCTGAAGCCAATAATGCTGTTGCATATATCCCTAATGAAGCTTTGGCTCTTTACGTTTACGGTGATTTTACAAAGCACTCGTACAAATTTATGCAATCTGGTGCAAAAATAAGAAATGCAAACATATATCCAACATATGATGCATTGTTATTAGCAAAAAAGAAGAGTTAGCCCGACGGAGTGGAAATTACCGATACGTCTGCTGAAGTGTCCCTACAGAGCTTTGTTGATCATCATACTGCATCACGGATCGCTCAATCGTAGAAGGAAGTTTCATCAATATCAATGAAGATACCATAACTGCGATATACAAATGGAGATGTGATGGAAGTAGTGGACATTCAACTTACCGGCAAAGCTTTACTGATCGTGAATCGAACTGGGTCGATGAACACTTATTTGCTGTGTGCATTGTGCCATTGCATTTGAAAATGGGAAGAATTTTGGGCCCTCTTCAACTCGATTTTGTAGACCAATTAAATTGATTTACGAGAAGGAAACTTCTGCCTTGGTTAATGCTGAAGTTGAAAAAGTGAAACAGCAAATATCTAAAATTATTCCAACACAGTTTGAGTCTTTTGAAATGCATCACCAATTTTGCATGGCAATGATCGATTGCAGAATACTCGTCAAAAACATGTGGTATTTGTGGAACTACACCAAAAATTTAGAATGACTTAATGCTATTAAAAATTTACCATTACACACTTGGAAAAGATGTTTTGAGTGCATTTTGCATATTGCTTAAATATTAACAATTAAAAAGTGTCAAGTTCGTGGCAGTGATAAATCTCTTGTACCGCAAACTCATGGAAATACTGCTAGAAGATCTTTTCAATAACCCAAATTGGCTGCACTTTTAACTGGAGTCAATGAGGAAATAATCAAGGGATTTATTATTATTTTACGAACTATTATTTTATGCACAAGCTTTCAAAATATATTACTGCCACACGGCAGAAATATTTGTTGATAAATATCCTTGGTTAAAATAAAGGGTTTTTCAATAAGAGCGCTACAAAAGTTTTTTTAAATAAAAAAAAAACGGTTGGGATATCAATGAAATTCTTTATTCCTGTGAAAGTACGTTCGATGCCATTATGTATGGAAATCGATCTCTTTTGCATGGCCATCACGGACACGCTTACAGAAGTCCAGACGCTGAACCCAATTTTCGACGGTTTTCAAGCATAAATCGGCCGATACTGCTGGAATTTCACGTTCGATATTCATACGAAGTTCATCAATCGTCGCTGGCTTGTTGGCATATACCATAGACTTGACGTAGCCCCACAGGAAATAGTCCAACGGCGTCAAATCGCACGATCGAGGCGGCCAATCGACTGGACCATTTCGTGAGATAACACGTTCTCCAAACTTGGTTTCCAATAAATTGATTGTGACATTCGCTGTGTGGCTTGTGGCGCCGTCCTGTTGGAACCACATGTCCTCCAAGTCCATATCATCCAATTGGGGCCAAAAATATTCGGTTATCATTGAACGATAGCGATTCCCATTCATAGTAACGTGTCGGTCTTGATCATCACGGAAGAAGTACGGCCCAATGACGCCGCCGGCCCATAAACCGCACCAAACCGTAATTTTTTCGGGATGCAATGATGACTCATGGAGTACGTGATTGCTGCCTGAACAATAACGCATATTTTGTTTATTGACGAAGCCATTCAGCCAGAAATGAGCCTCATCGCTAAAGATGATTTTTCGATGAAAATCCGAATTATTTTCAAGTTGTTGCTTAGCCCAATTCACGAACATACGACGCTTCTGGTGGTCAAGCGGTTTCAGTTCTTGCGTCAATTTGATCTTGTAAGGATGTAGGACAAGATCTTTTCGCAAAATTCGCCACAATGACGTCACAGAGATGCCCAACGCTTGAGAACGACGTGTGAGAGACACATTTGGGTTTTCTTCAACTGAAGCCTCAGCGGCAGCAATATTCTCGACACTACGGGCACTTCTTTGTCTCACTGGCACGGGAACATTTTGTACTGTGCCTGTGGATTCAAATTTTTCCACTAGACGCTCAAGTGTTGATCTGCTAGGACGATTATGACGACCATAAATTGGACGTAGCGCTCTTAACGTTGAGGCCACTCACTCCGAATTTCAGCAGTAAATTTTAATAATTTCGACTCGTTGTTGGCTCGTATTTCTTTCCATCATGAAATGGCAAACCTTACTGAAGAGAAATGTCAAAAGAGCGGCAAGAAATATGGCGTCGTTTGCTGTCCCTGTCTTTCTACTTTTGTAGCGTCCCTGTTGAAAAACCCTTTATTACCTCACGGTGCTGAAATCATAAATAACTCGTCTCTTCCAATTGGCATGATGTCGGAAGAAGCACAGGCAACACGAAATAAGGATTTAAAGAATTTCAGACAATGTCATACACGCAAGAACTCCAGGAAAATCACAACGGAAGTTTTAACGCACTCACTTCTTTTCTCTTATGATCCTCTGATTCTCTGATCCTCGCTCTCCAAACGATCTTCTAGCTACCCCCGGAATAACCTCAAAATAGGTAGTGATATACAAAGAATGCTTTCAGAGCCAATTATACAAGAAGACGCTGTTGGTTCTGATACTTCTGTTTCTAATTAGTGGGCGTGGCAGTCCCCATACAAAGTAGATATGTAATACTATATAACTGGATTACTATAATGGTGAAAGCCTTGGGACTTTGTGTGCGTTCATATATTTTCAATGTTAGTACTCGAAAAATAAATGGGTGGGATTGGATCAATGGGCGTGTCACCCCATACAAAGTAAATATTTAATGTTATATACGTGGAGTACTGTAGTTTCAAAAGCCTTGGGACTTTGTGTGAGTACATAAGTTATTAATGTAAATAGTCGGAAACAAATGGGCGGGATCGGACCAATGGGCGTGTCACCCCTAATACAAAGTAAATATTTAATATCATATAACTGGAGTATTATAATAGAAAAAGCCCTGAGACTTTGTATGAGTTCATAAGTTATTAATGTGAGTAGTTGCCCAAAAAATGGGCGGGATGGGACCAATGGGCGTGGCACCTCCTATAGAAAAGAATATGAGGTACTATGAAAATGACAGTCTAAAAGATTTAAAAACTGCATTAAATATGAGCGTAATCGCTAATATCGTAAAACGCCAAAACCAAAAATCAGAAATAACAAAGATCGAATACAGCGAATTACAAAAATCGTCAAAAAAAAAAATCGTCAAAATCAAAACCGAAAATCGCGAATAGCAAAAAAAGGTTATAAAAAAAATCGCCAAAATAAGAAACCGCAAAAAACAATAATCGCTAAAGTTTAAAATTGCTAAAATAAAAATCGCTAAAATCACAAATCGCCAAAAACAAAAATCGCTAAAAAATAAAAATGCCAAAATCAAAACTAGTAAAATGAATAAGTTGCGAAAGTCAAAAATCGCCGAAACCGAAAATCGCGAATAAAAAAAACGCCAAAATCAAAAATCGCTAATAACAAAAATCTAAATCAAAAATCGCCAAAATAAGAAACCGCAAAAACAAAAATCGCTAAAGTTAAAAATTGCCAAAATCAAAAATAGCTAAAATTACAAATCGCCAAAATCAAAAATCGCTCAAAAAAATTAAAACGCCAAAATTAAAATTAGTAAAAAGAATAAGTCGCCAAAGTCAAAAATCGCAAAAACCGATAATCGGGAATAAAAAAATAGCCAAAATCAAAAATCACCCAAATCAAAAAATGCCAAAACCGAAAGTTGCGTATAACAAAAATCGCAAAAAAAAACAGAAAACGCCAAATCAAAAAACAGTAATCGCCGAAATTAAAAGTCGCCAAAATCAAAATTTAAAAAAATCGAAAATCACAGAAACAAAATTCGACAAAATCCAAAATTGCCAAAAATAAATAAAAAAGTTTTCTACAAAATGTATTCCCACTTTTATTTCTTACGATGGTTGTAGTGAAGCGCATTGGGTTAAAGCTTGTTGTATTATACAAATAATTTCTATAATTTTATTCACTACTTCGGTACTTATGGACCTTTTCCGGAAACCCCTCCATTACGGATTTTATAGTGGTTTCTGTCACTTTTTTGGAAAAGTAAGTCCATTTCCGTTTTTTAATCTTCCACATTTCAGAACATCATTTTTATGCTCTTCACAAGAGCCAAATCGGCATATATAGAGCTCATTGTAACAAATGACTTAACTTCTTTTGCCGCAACTACACATTGCTTGCCATATCAGGAAATTTTTTTTGTGGAAATTTCGTCTGCATTACCAATATTATCATCCATTATGAAGCAGGAGTATTTTTTTATGAAATATGATTTCAATTTCAGTACTCTGTTTTTGTCCTCTAAATTTTTGTAGCGTTCCTTTCTGGTACTTCTTTGACTTTGTATGTTTTCAAACCTGCATTGACTTTAACTTTGCGCACCAAGTAACCCGAGCTCTGAGCTCCGAGGCAGCTCATTTCAATATGCTTACTACTTTCTTGGCTTAAAACATATGAATTTTTCTTTCATCCCGAATCATGGTTCCTATCAATGGATTCTTTGGCCAACTTTTTATAGGACTGTTGGATTTTGTTGGAAATCTTTAATAATCTTTATCAAACGAACAACAAATGAATAGGGTTGCCATTAAGCTTAATAACTGACATATTTTTCAAAGATAACTTGATTAAAAAATAATATTAATAAAATTAAGAGGAAAAACGTAAGTTTAGATTTAGATTTCCTAAACTACTAAAACGACACCTATTTAAATGACTTCCATGATAATATCATCCTGTTGTACAGCATATTGTTCAATCTCAAAAATATTCGCTATAAATACATATTTATGTTTGTGTGTTTGTGTTTACTCGCATTGGAATCAACAATTTTATTGATAATCCTTAAATAAGATATTTAACATTAATATATTTTCAGCTTCTTATTGACTTTTTGATTGTAGCCGCACCTTGTTGGTTAACACCTTTTATTTCGTTTGGGTATTTGTTTTTTTTTTGTTTTTCTGGATGACATTATGAGGCCATTATATAGATCAGTGTTTAAATATTTTGCACGTGCATTCGTTACTCAAAGTCAAATTGTTCTCCTAAGAAGAATTCTTTAATGTGTACAAATACTATTTTGTGGTATAAAGGCAACTGATGATTTTTATTATATAATGGCTTTTATTTCAATATCTTTTCTTTTAAGATCCAACAATAATATTGCGATCTGTTATGTTTTACACTACATTTTATTAGTAGCCTGTAACCAAAGTCGGAAAAAAATGTGTTACACCAAAAAGCGGTATATTAGAAACAAGGAACTCACTCTTGTTATAACGTAAGGACGACAAAGACGATGACAAGCGACATTTAAAATATCGCATAAAAGAAAAGAACAAACGTTGAATCGTGCGTACGTAGAAATTGTTTTGTATAAAATGTCCTGCTGGGCGGACATATATGAGTATAAATTTCAGCTTTCCGTTTTTTTTTTTTTAATTTCGAATTCTCTTTGATATTTGTAGCATCTCGTTAGGCAAGATCAAGGAGATGGAAAAGAAAAAAAAGCAAAACAATAGTTACAAAACAAAAACAAGTAAAATAATCATAATCATCACCATCATCCTTGTAATGACACGACTAACAACAATACCAATAGAATGATCACCACCAACAGCAATATCACAATCATTCTTTAAAGATGATGACGCGTTTATAGCCATTCTCCGTCTTCATTTATGGGTAGTGTTGTTTAGATACACTTAGAAAAACTGATTTGGTCGATTAGAAAGCATTAAATTTAATAAAATTTATATTTTTTTATATTCTGCATAATAGATGATAATTGTATTCTCATATCTCGGTTGACGTCAAGACGGTTTCGATATTTTGCTTTAGTAGCCGAATGCAGTGAAATCCTGTTTCGCATAAATATGTAGTTAGAAATGCATGCTTTGATAATTCTAAATATTCTTCAGGCTATTCGCTCTAAAAAGTAATAAGAGAAACTTCTTTAAATTTTTGATTTAATTGGAAGCCGGAATTAATTTCAATTAGCTTTTCGAAATCCGAAGCAGAAAATTCGACTAGTTCTTCTTGTGTTTGAATGAATGGATTTTGAACTCTGCTATATATTTTTGCTTTTAAGTCCGAATTCACAGAAGGCAACTTTTGTTGCGCAATTCTTGAGTTTGTAGGAGAGAGGGGAATGAAAAGTGGTATTTGGTATGGAGTTGCTTGCACTCGGCAACTCGTTTTGTTGTGCAATTCGTAATTATAAACACGAAGTTAGCTGCAGATTATTATTTGACATTTCTTTTCATTCTGTGCTTCGCTGTTTTAAATTGTGACAATTTAAAAAAATTTAAAAGCAGGTTTTATTTAGATTTTACAAGACAATGATAATATTTTATATACCGCATTAATATTGTTTACGATTTTCCCTTGGAGTAGCAGCCATATGTATGTCATTTAATTTGGTAAATATTATCTGCAAGATAAGCAATTTTAGATAGCCATATAGTGTTGATTAATTGATAAAGCAATTTTAATTTGCGACCCAGAAAATATACCAAAAGCTCTTGCCGCAATTCGAATAATCTAACAAATATATCTTACATCGAGATAGCCAATGGACTTCCGTATGCAACTGAATAGTCGAGTGGTTAGTACCCACATTATCATCACAAAAAATTTTGAACGGTCGTGATTGCAGTGGACAACTTTGAATATATCTATAATATTAATAGGCTAGGCGATTCCTTGTGAGCGATATTTTGTTCTACCGTTTTATCCCGATTTGAACCAAACGTATAATATTTGAAAGGTATTTCTTTTTAGCCGTTTTGCAGATCTACAGATTTTTAAATTTTTTCCTTTATTTTGAGTAAATTGAATTTAATGTTGCTTCTAACACATACATAAAATTATACAATGCTGTGTGCGTTTATTAAATTTGTTAATGTGTTTGTAATAAAATTAAGTTGTTTTTTGTGTTGATTTGTGAATTGACTATAATTTATTAGCATACCTTTAGGGTCTTTATCTAATGAAAAAATAAAATTTCCTAGAATTTGCACTCGAATTCCGAGGGCTGGAATCTGCTAGTTTTAATTAATACTGTAATTAATATGCAAATTTTGATTTTGTTTAAATGGTGCGTGGTAGAGAAGAAGAAAGCTGTACCTTTAATCAGATCAGTTTGAATAGATTGTTTCTGTATAAAATTTTTCTACTTAAGATGGCCGTGAGGTTTGAACCTGTGTCTATCTCACATACACTCCTACTTGCACTTTTTGGTCAGCGCTTTAACACAGTTATATAAAATCAGGCCTACGAGCATTATGGTTAATAACCAGTTTTCGTACCACATCCAGCTTTATAAAGGGTCCGCCAAATAACTTTTTTTTTTTTGAAAATGCTATAAAAAAAATTACTGAATATTATCTCAAATTTCTTTTTTTATTTGAAAGTACAATCCTTCCGGTTAATAATGGAAAATAATTTCATTCAAATGGCTGCCTCGGCTGGCCATGCAGTAGCCTACACGATCGGTCCAATTTTTAAGTATATTATCGATTGTGTGCAGCTGTATTTCACCAATGGCTTCACGAATACTGTCCTTTAAAGCGTCAATTGTCTCTGGCTTGTTGGCGTAACACTTATCTTTGAGGGCACCCCACAAATAATAGTCCAACGGTGTCAAATCGCAGCTCCGAAGTGGCCAAACGACATCAGCTCTGCGGCTGATAATGTGATCTTCAAAAACAGGGCGCAAAACATCGAGTGTAGCTTCGGCTGTGTGGCACGTAGCGCCGTCCTGTTGAAACCAAATATTGCCAATATCCACCTCTTCAATTTTTGTGAACAAAAAATGGTTCAACAAGGCCCGATAACGATCGCCATTGACTGTAACGGCCACTCCTTGCTCATTTTCGAAGAAAAATGGCCCAATTATGCCTCTGGACCAAAATCCGCACCAAACAGTGACTCGTTTTGGGTGTATCGCCTTTTCAATGTATGCGTGCGGGTTTTCTGTGCCCCAAATGCGACAATTTTGCTTGTTTACATACCCGCCAAGATCAAAATGAGCTTCATCTGAAAAGATGATTTTTTGGCAAAATCGGCATCTTCTGTAAGTTGATCGCAGGCCCATTTAGCGAAGCGAAAACGCATTGGCTGGTCAGTTGGCTTCAACTCCTGAACCAATTGGACTTTGTATGGCGTCATACCAAGGTCTTTATGCAAAATTCGTCTCAATGATGCCTCCGAAATGTTCAATTCTTGAGAACGACGGTGAATTGATGTTGATGGCGCTTCACGCACACTTTCTGCCACAGCAGCAACATTCTCGGGTGTACGCACTGTTTTTGGCTTTTCACGCTTTGGTTTATCGCTGAGGATGCCAGTTTCTTTCACTTTTTTCACAAGATAACGAACATACGGAGCTGACGGTGCTTCTCTTCTTCCAAAATCCGTACGCAATTTTCGCACACATCCTGCAACATTACCATGATTTTCAAAGTAATGTCGCAATATTTCCCAGCGTTGTTCAAGCGTATACACAACCATATTCGTTCAGCGGAAGGATAAAACTAATTATAAGCGCCCCGGTAGGTGAGTAGGTAGCGTGCTTGCCTATCATGCGGGGGTCGTGGGTTCGATTCCCACCAGAGGCTTTGGTCTGTCTCTGCAAAAACCAGCCAAATGGTCTTTGGCACCCGGCTTATCCCTGGACCCAAATTAGAATACAAATTTACTTTGTATTGTAATTAATATAAATAATAAAAAAATAAAAAAAAAACTAATTATCTGTCAAATCAGACATGAGCTAAGTGTTACCATTCACGAAATAAGCACTAGTTGAAAAAAAAAACGTTAGATGGCGGACCATTTATTATGTCCTATGGTTCCTATGAGGAACAAAGGGCCGCAACAAAGTTTCTCCATCGGGATCGATTTGATGATAGATTTTTTTATCTCTCTCCAGCTCATGCCGCTTTGGCTAACTTCGGAGTCGAGTTGGCGCCGCCAATTGTGCGAGGGTCGTCCTATTCTTCGAGTATTGCCCTGAGGATTCCAGTCGATAGCAGTTTTGGCAATGTCGCCTTGAGGTCCAACTCCATTTTCGGTTAAGGATCTCGGCTCGGATAGGACGCTGGTCTGATTGCCGCCAGAGTTGCTCGTTGGATATGGTGTTAGGCCAAAATATTTTTGGGACCCTACAAATACAGCGGTTAGTTAACACTTGGATCGCGTTCAAGTCGCGTGTTGTTGTGTTCCAAGTTTCGCAGGCATAAAGGAGCAACGATTTAACGCAGGAGTTAAATATCCTTATCTTGGTATGTTTAGAAATTATTGTAGATTTCCATACAGATCGAAGCATGCCGAAGGAGTGGTTAGCTTTTGAGATACGATAGTTTGCGTCAACTCTGGAGCCACCGGTATGCGTTAAAATGCTGACAAGATAGCAAAAGGATTTAATTTCTTCAAGTTCAACATCCTGTATCTTGAATTTTGAGTTGTTAAGGTTGTTGCAGCGCATCACTTTCCTCTTGCCTATGTGTATCTTTAAGCCGACTTTAGATGCTTCGGTCTCGAGGGACTTGAGTTTAGCTACCATATGGCGGTAACTGTGAGATAAAAGGCAGATATCGTCTGCATATTCCAGGCTCTCGAATTGCTGGTTGAGTCCCCATCTTATACCTCTGCTCACACGAGCAGCATTGTGCACTCTAACATCTAGAACGATGTTTAAAAGTAAAGGTGATAGTATGCATCCCTGACGAACACCAGTTACCACATCAAAGCTGTTGCTCAGTGCGGTGTCATGGACTACACGACATTTAACATCCTTATACAAGGCTTGAATTAATGTGGTAATTTTTTGAGGAACGCCCTTGCAAGCTAGAGCGTTCCATATTGCATTATGGTTGAGGGTATGGAACGCCTTTTCGAAGTCTATAAAGATCATATAGAGGGGGGACTGCCACTTGACAGACTGTTCTGCAATTATGCGAAGGCTATTGATATGGTAAATGCATGATTCCTGTGGGCGAAAACCAGCCTGCTCTGGTCTTAGGTCATTCATAATAGCCTCTGAAATTCTTCTGTTGATAATATGGGCCATTATTTTATTTACTGCACTAAGGACAGTTTCTGCACTCGGTAAGATTGCCTTTTTTGGGGATATTGACAATGACACCTTCCTTTAGATGCGAGTCGAGTTCTAGGGTGAGCCAAAAGTTCTCGATAAGAGGTTGCAGTAAATTTGCTGTTGTTTTACAGTCCAGTTGTGCATGTGTGGCTGCTGTCAAACAAGCTTTTTCGTAATTGCATACAAATCTTTGGATCTGTGCTCTTCTGAGGCTTTTTGCGCATCGGTAGCGAATGTTTCGTGCCATCTTCTTTTGTCATTTCTGACACTACGCTTCACTTGTTTATCGTGACATCCAGATTTGACTTCGTATTACTCTTAGAAGATACAACGCTGTCCAAACAAACAAACGTTATTTTTGAATTTGTTGATATCTATGCATTTATACTTCTAATTTTCACTATTCTCAGTTTCGTAAGAGTTGCCGTGTGTGATGTATGGTTTGTATATTCTACATATTGCAATTTTCACATATACTCTATCAGAGATGCTGGTCTAAAGAGAAAATTTTTTTAAATTATTTGAAATTATTTTTCTGAATAAAAATCTAACTTAGGAAACAATGATAATATTTTATCTTACGAATTAAAATCTGCAAGATAAGCAATTTTAAGCCATATAGTGTTTGTTAATCAATAAAGCAATTTTAATTTGCGACCCAGAAAATATACCAAAAGCTCTTGCCGCAATTCGAATAATCTAACAGATATCTTACCTCGACATAGCCAACTGACTTCCGTACGCAACTGAAGAGGCGAGTGGTTAGTGTGGACGAATATATATATATATATATATATATATATATATATATATATTAATACGTGAAGGTAAGTCTTTGTACCCCTTTTTAAGTAAAATTCGCACACGGAGGAGTGTGACATTTGGCACAGTTATAGTTCATATGGAGGAGAAGTGCAGAAATATAAAATTTATGTATTTATGTATATATTAAATTAATTAAAATAAAGTATTTATAATAAATAATTTTATAAGAACCTAAAGGTATGCTAATCAATTTTAGCCAATTCACAATTCATCGCCTGTGCAATTATTATTGATGGTTTCAAACAAGAGTACATTTTGATCACCCTGTGTTGAATTGTGAATTGCTTAAAGTTGATTAGCATACCTTTAGGCTCTCATGAAATTATTTATTAAAAATTTCATTTATATTTCTTTTGTTTGTTCTTCAAATTTATAATGAAATTTAATGCATTTTATTTAAAAATTCATAAATTTTTTTTATATATATCCATTAAAATTGAATGAAAAAATAAGATTTCCTGGAATTTACAATCGAATATCGAGTGCTTGGCTCTGCTAGTAATTTATAATTTGCAGATTTATATGAGGCTGGCATATGTTTAGCTGCCACTGGAAAAAATTTTAATTTTATTAAAAAAAAAACATAACTTCAACAATTTTGGAACAATTTTAATCTCTAATAATCATAAGTAAAAATAGGAAAAAAAAATAGATTCTCATCTATAATATTAATAGGCTAGGCGATTTCTTGTGACCGATGTATCTTCTACAGTTTTATCCCGATTTTAGCCAAACATATATTATTTGAAAGGTATTTCTTTTTCGCCGTTTTCTACATTTACAGATTTTTAAATTTTGTTCTTTATTTTGAGTAAATTGTATTTAAAATTATACATATGCTATGTGTGTTTTATTAAATTTGTTAATGTGTTTGTTAATGAGTTTGTTATCTTCATTCACAATAATAATAAACCATAAAATGTTGGTTTCTGAATTGGCTAAGTTGAAGAATAAAGCTGACTAGAAATTGCAGTCGAATTTCGAGTGCTGGAATCTGCTAGTATAGAGTATTAGACAAAAGAAGAAAAATTTTAAATAAAATTATATTTGAAAATCAAAATCGGTGCAAAACTGATATAGTTAATTGAAGTGTTGAAACAACGTTTTTTGCCGATAACTTCAGATTATGAGGGCGTATTAAAAATTCTCAAAATTAAAAAGTGATTTACTGAACCAGGCCTACAACTTTCTCCAAGCCATTTTAAAAGCATATTTTCGCTGTAACACCGCCTAATTACATCTATATATTTTTTAAATACAGTCATCATTAAGAAGAAATATGATAAACCTAAATTTGTAAACTTGATAAAAAAAAGTATCGTTATTATAATAATGAAATTAATTTATATTCTTCTATTTTTAAACTAACTGAAAATTAACCTTAATTTTTCTTCACGCAACCCTTGGGTTCCATGGAACCCAATTTGGAAACTTTGCCCTACACCATGCGTTTAGTTATAATATTATAGCGTGCGGTTATAAAAAAATTAATTTCTGATGTTATTTTTATATTAAATTAGGTCAAAAAATGAACCGATTATGAGCCTGTTTAGCAAAGTCTGTTACTTTTCTCTGAAACTTATAAAAGCCAAATTTGGTAAAAAAAAATCTATGCAATATTTTTGTTTTTTAATAGATTTAAGTGAAGATTGGGAATCACTAAAAATTACTAAAAATTGTCATATTTTTCGACTACTGATCGTTGGGTACATACATTCATTTTATGGGAGCTGTATCTTAATATGAACCAATTTCCATTAAATTCAATAGCTTCCGTCCTACGACTGATAAAAGTTTAAATACCAAATTTCATAAAAAAATGTTTGCATTTACAAATTGTAGTTCTATATTTACATTTAGGTCTACATTTACAGAAAGTGACTGTGATTAAATCGGTACAATAAAAGGTGGACCTGATCTCGTCAGCTTAAAAATTATTCCATATATAGACATAGTCTCAGAATAAAGCTAGTTTCCTGTAGATCCGATCACTTTTATTTTATTTTAGTTAACGTACTTATAATCTGTAATATTAATAGGCTAGGCGATTTCTTGAGAATGATGTTTTATTCTACACTTTCATTCTGATTTTGACAAAACGTATATTTTTTTAAAGGTATTTCTTTTTAGCTGTTGACCAGACTTACAGATTTTTAAATTTTTGCTTTATTTTGAGTAAATTGCATATAAAGTTGCTACTAACACATACATAAAACTATACAATGCTATGTGTGTGTTTATTAAATTTGTTAATGTGTTTGTAAGTTTCTTTTCTTCATTCACAATAATAATAAACCAAAAAGTGTTGGTTTGTGAATTGGCTAAGTTGAAAAGAAGTTGCCTAGAATCTGCTAGTTAATATAATTTCATCACTCTATTGAAGCTTCTAGCAACAACAAGTAATGAATTTTTGTTATTATTATTTTTTTCTTTTTAAAAAGAATTTAAGAACTATAACGTCTATAACGTCTGAACGAAACTTCGAATCTTATTCGATCTTGTGCCACGCTTCTAAGTTGTGGCCATGAAAGCCCCTGGCTTCTGAATTCGTCTTCGACGGATCTTCGCCATGTAATTCTTGGGCGTCCCCTGTTTCTGGATCCCTGTGGATTCCATTGCAAATATGCCTTAGCGATATCCATGTTATCTTTTCTAAGCGTGTGGCCAATACATTTCCATTTTCTTCGTCGAATTTCAATATCTATTGGATCCATGTCGCATGCTGGGAGCAAATTTTGGTTGCTTATGCGCAACTATCCGCTTTAAACATTTGTTTATGAATACTTGAAATTGTTTGGAGATTGTGTTCGTAACTTTCCAAGTTTCACTTTCATATAGCAGAACCGACTTAACACTTATGTTAAATATCCTTATCTTAAGCTTTTTGGATATTTGAGAAGACTGCCAGACTCGCTGAAGGGAGGCATATGCGTGACGAGCCTTGTTGATTCTGCTTTTAACGTCAGCATCCGCACCACCATCTGTATTTATTATACTACCCAAGTAAGTTAATGTCATTAAAGTCTTCAATGATATTCCCATTCACAATTACTGGCGAGTTGTTGTCGGTTGATATTCTCATAATTTTGGTTTTACGGAAATTAATTTTTAACCCAATTTTAAGATCACCTTCATGTAACCTGTTTATCTTATCTTGTATCCCCACTAACGTGTGCGACCTCAAACACAGATCGTCCGCATAGTCCAGGTCATGTAGTCGTCCGGTGCTTCGCTATTAGTCTTCACATTACCATATCTACGAGTAGAAATAGTGTAGGAGACAGTACACATCCTTGTCTTACTCCACAGTTTATATTTAAATATTCACTATCAATACCTTTGCTCTACGATTATTCTTAATGAGTTGATGTGATCTATGCATGATCGGTTATGTCTGGAGTCAGCTTGTTCTTTACGTAGACAAGTTTCAACACCGGGGGAAATATGTTCCAAGATAATAAATGCTATTATCTTTAGGATGAAGTTTAGAAGCGTTATGCCTCGCCAATTTCTACATTCGCTAAGGTCTCCTTTCCTTGGAATCGTAACGATAACACCCTCCTTCCAATTCGACGGGATGTTGTCCGTAGATCATGCTTCATAGATTAGTTGCCATATGTAATAACTCAATGCAGGGTTGTACTTAAATACATAGCTCCAATGGGAGGTTATTTATGCCGGGTGCTTTCTTGTTCTCCAAACTAAGTTTGAGTGGCCTTGTTATTAATATGCACCCTCCACATATAATAAAAAGTTCATTTCGGATTCTATTTTTCTATGGGGACCGATCATTACAATATTTATTTTTATCATAACATATATAAACCATATATACATATGATAAATCTATGCAATATCTTTGTTTTTTGAAAGATTTTAGTGACTATTGGAAAGCAGCTTAATATGAGAACTATGACTAAAAATGGACCTACAGCGTTTATTATTTGACTACAAAGAAAATTTTACCGATATCTATATAATAATCTGGATCTCAAGGGGCTAGATCTGCGTATGTTTCATCAATTTCAACAGAAGTTTATATAACAAACTTTTTCAAAATATTTGCGACTTATAGCTTGATTATAAGGCTTACATGGACACGCAGACAGACGGGCAGACAGAAAAACGGAGGAACATCGCTAGATTGACTTACAAAGTTATTCCGAGTTGATCTATATAATAAATGATGGTTCTAGGATAAGTTGACCCGATAATTAAAATCGAAACTATCAGCATAAACATAAAATTTCATAAATTTTCTATAATTTCTTTCAGTGTAATGCTATGATAGCTAACGTGTCTTATGTGTTTTGGAATTAATTGAGTTGTTGTCCTTTCTAAATTGTTGTTGTAAATTGTACATGTGGCCATGTTTTTGTGGTATCGCTCTCTTATTGTTGTATGTTTTTGGTTTGAATGAGTGAGTATGCATTCCATATTATGATATTTAAGACATCTCTATTGATCTCTAGTTTGGTTTCTTATTTCTAAGTTGTTCAAAGGCTGTTATTAAAAAATTTGTTGCTGCCCAATGTGACACTGATATATTTTTAGTTTTTTCAGTCTTTTTGTTTTGTTTTATATTTTTTTTTATTTTTCAACTAAAACAATTACCTCAAAGACACCGCCTCAATGTTTTTTTTCAAATTTTCATTAATTTTCCATATGTCGGCCAGTGTTTGATGTTTTAAATTATCTGATTTGGATAAACGTTTTTTTTTTCTTGTTGTTGTTTTTCTTGAATATTTACTTATTATGAATAAGTGAAAACATTCATGTTTTTCTTAACAAATTAACAAGTATTTACGTTTGGTAGATTTTTTTTTTATTGTTGTTTAGTTTCAAATAGTTCTATAAGTGGGTAATATGAGCTGCACTGGTCATGGTTTATATGTAATGAAATCATTATGGCTTAAGTACTTGACTTAAATATGTTAATTTAATAATATTGTGTGTTGTATTGTTAACAAGATGTCCAATTACATATGGCAGAAACTAAGCGGCAGAATGAAACGATCCTCAAAGGGATCTTAGACAGAAAACGAACCTTGGTCCTTTGGTTGCTGAGCCAACAACTAATAATATTAGTTATAAACAAATAATAGATCTGCAGAAGAGGTGGATTTGGGTGGAAAACAATTGATTTGGTTCTATAAACTTGAAACGAACCATCTTTAACATTTTTTATTAAAACAATAATTTTCATAAGAAAACTTTAACTCCTTAAACTGATATATTTTCCAAATTATGAATAAGAAAAAGTCTAATTTTAATTTCATAATTTTTCTTTCAAAAAATAATAGAGACTAGCAGATTCCAGCCCTCGAAATTCGAGTGCAAATTCTAGGAAATATCATTTTTTTATTAAATAAAGACCCTAAAGGTATGCTAACCATATATAGACAATTCACAAATCAACACAAGTTAGTAGCAATTTTAAATGCAATTTACTCAAAATTAAGGAAAAAATTTAAAAATATGTAAATCTGCAAAACGGTTCAAAAGAAATACTTTTTAAATAATATACGTTTAGTCAAAATCGGGATAAAACGGTATAACAAAACATCGGTCACAAGAAATCGACTAGCCTGTTAATATTATAGATATAACAAGTAAGAAAATTATATTCGGTCTATAAACTCTACCATCAGTATCGAGAAAGGATCTAAGATCGAATTTTGCTGAAATTATACTTGGATATAGAAAATAAACATAGAGCAAATTTGTGTGACATTGATATTAATTTGTGGCCTGCAGATATCAAAAGTGATTAGTGGAACCGAAGTAAAAGAAAAACAACGATCGACAACTCTAATGACGACTATAGGCATGAAAACTCCGAAACGATTCGGAACATGGAACGTACTTACTCCATCGGAGTCTTCTAAATTGGCCCAAAGTGAGCGTGAAATAGAGAGATACAAACTGCTCTTCCTTGGACTTAGTGAGGTCGATGGCCTGAGTGTGGTGAATAACAAAAAAAAAATTCTCATAGAATTTCAACCTCATGGCGACAGAATTATTGTGATGAAGTTAAAGAAAAAGTGAGAAATCTGACTTGTATACAATACTGTGTCCTGAAGTATACTTCGAATAGCCAGATTATGGACGAATTCTACAGCAGTCTGAACTCTGTAATGACCTCAATCAATGAAGGTGACATCAAAATTTTAATGGGTGACATCAATGCACAGATCGGACGTGACGATCATGGAAGTGAGGTAGTAATTGGCAATCACGGTATTGGACGAATTACGGAAAATAGTGAACTCTTCTACGAAACATGTCCCAACTACAAATTGGTTATTGGTGGCACCCGATCTCCAAATAATTACAGAATATCAAATTAATATATTGCGATAAGAGAAATATGGTGACACTTATTGCTAGATGTATGCAGTAGAAGGGGAGCCGTTATTGTAGTGGGAGAAATTCAACTTAATCTATGCGCAAATATAATGCGTAAACTGAAAAGATGAATAAGATTTAATACTGGGAGACTTAAAAACAGGGAAACACTACTCCATTTCTCAAACTCTCTCAGAGTAAAAACAGATAAAATGTAAAATTATATCTCAAATACTGACACATATTGGAAACAGGTTGGCAATGCTTTCCTAAAGTCCGCAAATAATTATCTTGGTAATCTAATTAAAAATATCAAACCATGGATATCTGAGCAAATTTGGGATTGTATTTTTTTTTTTTTTTTTTTTGTAATTCATTTTTATTTATTTAATCTTCACATAGGTTTGTGAACTAACAATAAGTTATTCAAATCTCAAAACTTAATCTTAAAAATTAAATCCAGCCAGTGCCAGACAAAATTTCATTTATTCTATATACATATATTTAAGATAGAGGGAGATCAAGTCATCTACATATAAACAACACCAAAACTCGAGACAAGTCAAGCTGGAGCTTCGAAGGCAATATAATATCGGAAACCGCAAGGTGAAACAAATTGCCAGAAATGAAAAAAGAAAGTGGACGGCCAACGAATGTCAGATGCCGATAGGATCACAAAATTACTAGTCGGTCATAATCACTCAAATATGAGGCCATTGCGTAGTGCAAATGATCACTACCAGAATATTTCAACTCATCACAACCCACAACCAGAGAGAAGATATTAATGCCATATGACCACGCTAAGTGGAAATCATAGAATCAATATCAGAGCTTAAAGGTCACAAAGCTGCAAGATCAAAAAGCTGTTTGTCCTTTCGCAAACTTAATTCGAACACAGTCGGAAACACTCCCAAGAATTTTTAATGAAGGTCTAATAATCAATATCCCAAAGAGAGATATGACCCTTCTAAGTATGCTTAACAAGACCAAATAGGTTCCGCATCGATTACATTAACAGCCTGCGTATAATAACTGAGCAGACTGCGGAATGGCAATCGTACATGTACCTGGTATTCATAGATTTTCAACGCTCATTTGATTCTATCCATCACTTTGCCATATGACAAGTGATGAAGTGCTAAGGAATCCCTGACAAAATTATTCGACTCGTCGAATGTCTATATTCGGATGCATTTTGCTCTGTGTTAAATGAAAGCAATTTAGCGGGTTTGAGACAGGCATGTGTTTTATCTCCCTACTCTTCAACATCGTGCTTGATGTTATGAGTCAATCTTTGGAAGGCTTACCGACTTAGACTTTGTAGACGACATCTGTGTACTATCCCACAATCGGCATGCTATGCAACAAATGGTGGACAGTATCACAGTTAAAGCGTCGCGTGCATGAACGATTATAAATAACTCGAAAATTAAGTCAAAGCGTTTTAATATCACTAATTATTACCGTTTCTCATTGCAAGGGCAACAATTGGAAGATGTTGCTAGCTTTTGCTTTCTGGGCAGCATAATATCGATCTCTAGTGGTCGTTCCAAGAATATCAATAATAGACTAACTAAAGCTAAACAAGCATTTGCAATACTCAATAAGCTCTGGAGATCATCTAACATCGCGCTATCTACCAAATTCAAAGTTTTCATCAGCAATTTAAAATCAGTAGTGCCTTATGGCTCAAAGTTCTGGAACCTCACTAACTTATATGTCCAAAAGATACAAACCTTTGCAAATAAATTCCTATGGCGAATTCTCAAAATATGCTGGCCACAAACAATAACAAATTCTGAGCTATGGCCCACAATTGAGCATGAAGTTAAAATCAGCAAATATAGATGGTTGGAAGAAACCCTACGTAAACCAGCCCATGTCATTAATAAGAAATCCCTTTACTTCAATCCATAGGGAACAAGAAGAATAGGCCGCCCTAAAATCCAGGAACCCTAACGGTTATATGTGATATCAAAAAATTGCTTTTATAACAGTTATTTTGTGTCTTAAAAAACCCCCATCTGAAACAGTTATTTTTCAACGTAAAAATAAAAAGTTAAAAAAAACAGAGTTTTATTTCGCCGTCAGAATATAAAACCCATTTGAGGAGTTTTATTTTTCCCATCAGAGATTAAAACGCATTTTATATTAAACTATTATAAGGATAACGACCGGAACTTGATTAAATGGTGAGACTATTCTGCGAGGAGGATGAAAGCGAGTCTGAGTACACTGTCTATGGCGACCTTCTTCGAGAAATCTCCGTGTTTTCCCTACAATCAGTGAAGTGTGCTGATCATTCCTTGCAACTGGTTATTAAGGATTATTTAGATACGATTAATAAAGATCTAGTGAAGCGCAATGTGTTCCTGCAACCCAAGTAAGCGTGGAAAGAGAATTGTATGCTCTTAAATTGCCATTGAGCGGCCTTAGTTCAAATCTTTCCACAGAAAATTTGCAAAAAAGATTATGTTCGTTAAATTAAATAAATTACAACACACATTATATCGGATAGACTCATTAAAAAAGAGACTGTAAAAAATAATAAAATAGACAAAATGAGTTTTATTTTAGACGGAAAAAATTAAAATAAAACTCTCGTTTTAAGAGTTTCATACGATCTTTTATTTTTAAACTCTTTCTTTTAACTCATACTCTCTGTCTGTCCGTCTGTCTGTCTATCTGTCCGTCTGTCTGCCATGGGGCAACCCCATTCCCCCTCATCCAATTGTTCTGAAACATGGCCCATAGTCTTGTTGTGACTATACATTAATTTTGGGTAATCACGCACAGTCACGAAGAGTTTTAACTAAAACTTTGTTTTTATGGGTTAGAGTATTCTTTGAAAAATAACTCTTAACTGTGTAGTTGAGATCGTTTTTTCAAGATCACCATAGATTCTGAAAGAGCACTTCAATTTGCTTCTATTGGTATGTGACAGTGTAAGCCTCCGTTGACTCTAACATGGAGAGTTTTTGAGTTTAAAGTTTCTTAATAACTGTAAATTACGGTCCCTGCTAAAAACACTTGGAGGAACCAAATACAAGTGGATTACAAACAGTTGGCTTAACATAGAATGAAGACAAAAGCGCAGCATTAGAAATCGATGTTCCTTGTAGAATAATATATAGATATCCAAAGTCTGTATTGGTTGATATTTTTGTATGTGGACTAGGTCAAATAACGGACCGATCACGACCAAATTTAGTATATAAACTATATTTTAGTAAAATCTATGCAATATTTTCGGTTTAATAAATTTGGGGAAGATCAGGAAGTAGAGGACTATGACTAAAAATCGTCATTTGTTTTACTACTGATTAATGAATGCAATAAAGAGTGATTTGGGGCAAAAAAATGGCGTTAGGAAATATCACCGACAGAAAAATCACAATAAAAATAATGAAAAATCGCCCAAAGAAAAATCGCCCAAAAATGAAAAATCACCCAAAAACTAAAATACGAAATTTGGCCCATAAAAATCGAAAAACTGCCCCTAAAAAAATGAAAAATCACCCGAATATCAAAAACGAATTTTTCCTAAAATAAAAGAAAAATCGCCAAATTATGAAAAATGATTCTTTATATGCAAATGAAAACACTCATTGTATCTTCAACGGCAGCACTACAGTATGGGCAATAGTACTGATTTAAGCCTTGAGCCAAACTTTTGCCCGCATTTTTAGTACGCATTCATTGCAGAATTTCAAATGACGGCAAGGCATTAATGCTGTATTGGGCGATTGCTCCAGGCATATTATGCATTTCGCAGTACTTGAGCTGCCTTTGTCTTCTACTGGTGGCTCGTCTTCAACGTCTGTTTCCTCCGATTCACTTTCAAATATATCGGTGTAAGGCTGCCAATCGGTACATATGTCATTTTTGGTAAATACCATTCGATTAAGGAAAGTTATAGTACCTGCTTCCGAAGCTTCTGTATGCCAACACTTTCGATTAAATGTTTCATAGCCCTGATTTTCGAAAATTCTTCATCCCGAAAACTCCCACAAATTTGAAGAAATGTTCTGATTTTTGTATAAGACGACCCAAAATACCATTGTATGCTTCGATAGCAGATGTCCAACGTGTACTTAATTAAAATACAGAGAGATTTTCTGGCTTAACCCGAAGGTAAAAACAAGTAAGAGTGTTAAATTCTGCTGGCCCGAATCTTTGATACCCTTCACGTTTTTCATTTTCAATTTTCATTTTTTTTTTCATTTTCCATTTTTCACTTTTCAATTTTCATCTTAGTTTTTAGTTTTTCATTTTTAATTTCTCATTCTCCATTTTCCACTTTTCATTTTTCATTTTTCATTTTCCATTTTCGATTTTTCATTTTTCATTTTTCATTTTTCATTTTTCAATTTTCATTTTCCATTTTCCTCTTTTAATTTTCATTTTCCATTTTCCATTTTCCTTTTTTAATTTTTCATTTTCCGTTTTCCATTTTTCTTTCATATTTCATTTTCCATTTTTCATTTTTGTGTTTTCATTTTTCATTTTCCATTTTTCATTTTCCATATTCCGCTTTCCATTTTTAATTTTAAATTTCTCATTTTCCATTTGCCATTTTTAATTTTAAGTGTTTCATTTTTCATTTTCCATTTTCCATTTTCCATTTATCATTTATCATATTCCATTTTCCATTTTCCAATTTTCATTTTTATTTTTCCATTTTCCATTTTTAATTTTTCGTTTTCCGTTTTCCGTTTTCCATTTTTCATTTTTCATTTTTCATTTTCCATTTTTCATTTTCCATATTCCGCTTTCCATTTTTAATTTAAAATTTTTCATTTTCCATTTGCCATTTTTAATTTTAAGTGTTTCATTTTTCATTTTCCATTTTCCATTTATCATTTATCATTTTTCATTTTCCATTTTCCAATTTTCATTTTTATTTTTCCATTTTCCATTTTTAATTTTTCGTTTTCCGTTTTCCGTTTTCCATTTTTCATTTTTCATTTCCCATTTTTCAATTTCCATTTTTAAATTTTAATTTTTCATTTTCCATTTTCCATTTTTCAATTTTCATTTTTCATTTTTCATTTTTCATTTTTCATTTTTCATGTTCCATTTTCCATTTTCCATTTTCCATTTTTTATTTTTCATTTTTCATTTTTCATTTTTCATTTTCCATTTTTAATTTTTCATTTTCCATTTTTCATTTTCATTTTTCATGTTCCATTTTTCATTTTCCATTTTTCATATTCCATTTTTCACTTTCCATTTTCCATTTTTCATTTTTCGTTTTTAATTTTCCATTTTCTATTATTAATTTTTCGTTTTTCGTTTTCTATTTTTCATTTTCCATTTTTCATTTTCCATTTTTCAATTTTAATTTTTCATTTTCCATTTTTCAATTTTCATTTTTCATTTTTCATTTTTCATTTTTCATTTTTCATTTTTCATTTTTCATTTTTCATTTTTCTTTTTTCTTTTTTCATGTTGCACTTTCCATTTCTCATTTTCAATTTTCATTTTTCATTTTCCATTTTCCATTTTCCATTTTTCACTTTCTACTTTCCTTTTTTCATTTTTAATTTTCATTTTTAATTTTTCAATTTTCAATTATCATTTTCCATTTTCCATTTCCCATTTTCCATTTTTCATTTTCCATTTTTCACTTTCCACTTTCCACTTTCCATTTTTCATTTTTCGTTTTTAATTTTCCATTTTTGAATTTTCGTTTTCCGTTTTCCATTTTCCATTTTCCATTTTTCATTTTCCATTTTTCATTTTTCTTTTTTTCTTTTTTCATGTTGCATTTTCCATTTCTCATTTTCAATTTCATTTTTCATTTTTCACTTTCTATTTTCCTTTTTTAATTTTTAATTTTCATTTTTCAATTTTCATTTTTCATTTTACATTTTCCATTTTTCATTTTCCATTTTCCATTTTCCATTTTCCATTTTTTATTTTTATTAATTTTTAATTTTTAATTTTTAATTTTAATGATAAAAAAAATATGTGGTACAACTTGCATAGGCCAATGTGACACGTGCAGTATTAATATACACACAACTGTAATGACCTCAACAATACGAAGAATTACAACATATACAACATATCTTAAGAAAAACAACAAACACACTGAAATATTTAATTTTTTTCAAGAGTTTTTTTCAAAGTTTCATTCATAGCTCGTGAACCCTTTGACCGATTTTGACGATTTTAAATAGCAGCTCCTTTGGGATGTTAATAAACGATTTTGTACAAAAACGAATGGTCTAGCTTAGATATTGACGGCGTGATCGTGATTTCCACAGACAGACGGACAGACGGTCATCGGTAAATCAACTTCCCTTGTTATAAGGATCAAGAAAATATATTTTTTGGGGTCTCAGGAATTTATTTCGATGCGTTACAAACGGAATGACAAACCCATATATACCCTCTGCCACTGAGGTGTGGAGGGTATAACAAGGTTGTTAACTTGAAGTGAATTTTCATAATGAAATATAACCCAATTTCAATAAACGAAATTAAGCCCAAAAATAACTAAATAAAAGCCCAAAAATTTGGGTGTTTCTTCATATGAAATTTGACCCAAATTTGTATGAAAAATTTTTGGGCGGTTTTTCTTTTTTTGCGTTTTTTCTTTGAGCGATATTCCTTACCGCCTCAAAAAATATATATATTTATCTGATTACCAGAGATCTTTTTTAAATGACTCTATACTCCTACCCAGCTCGAAAAGTTATATATATTTTTTTTTCTTATTTACTGCTCTAAACTTTTTAATTGAATTTTAATTTGAAGTGAGTGATTCAATTACAGAGTTACAGAATCCTCCCTTCAACGAACCTGCTTCTGTGTAAGCATCGTTTTGCGGGGTACTTTTATAACTTTATTGATATAAACTTAAAATTATATTGTTTTATTATGGCTGATATGATATCTGTAATCCCACACAGAAACGTGACCAGGAAACTTTGTAAAAAAAAAAAATATTTTTTTGTTTTCAAGATTTGTAGTGCGTTTTTACTTGATTCGGTTTATCACATTTGCCGATTTTCATATCTAACCATTCAAACACATGCACGAGCCCATCATCTAGTACTTATTTATGTAATTAAATCAAAATGTTTAATAATTTATCACTTGACAAATCTTGTTTGTTACTGTGTTAATATTTAACAATATCCCTGACTGACACGTGACCGTCAAAGTAAACAACACGGTTTTCTGGCACCATTTAAAAACAAATGAAACAACAACAAAAACACGTAATTATCCGTAAATACGTGTTTATTTGTTAAACATCATCATCATCAGCATCAGCAGCATCAATTCATCTGTACTAATCCTGTACCTTGATTTGTTTCCTTCCTCAATGAGACTACGACAAAAAGTGAAAAATGTTGGGGTGGCAAAAAAAAAACACAGAGCTCTCATGCCATACAAGGTGTAGTGTAGTGAGTGGTACTCTTAATTTGGCTGGTACGGCAAAAGTTTGCTGATGTTGGTGCTGTTTCCTTTTTTATTTTTTCTTTTTTTAATATTTTTGGGTATGTAAACAATTTGGCCCCTTTTTTTTGCTGTGGTGTGTGCTAAGTTTATAACAAAAGCTGGCTTCTTTAGAAATTTGCTTTGTTACTGTTTTCACTCAATGCACTTGAAGTAGTTTTTTGTTTGCTGGTTGGTTTTTCAACATCAGCATCATCATCTCAGTTCAGTTGGAAAATTGTTGTGTTGTTGTCGTAACTTTAGCATATTGTATTTTTGTATCTTAAAGTCCTTAACAAGCAATAAATACACTTGATGGTATAAAGCAACAACAACAATAACAAAAAAATAGCATACATAGATACAAAAACATCATTGATTTGTTTTTAAGTCTAATGGGGGGCACGCAAGACCCGTACGAGGGTGGTTGTAAAAATTAACTCCAAAAAATGTGTCAGCAAAGACCTGACTTACATAAATCTCGTGATCGAAGAGATGGAAAAACAACAAATAGTAAAGTGGTTTGCGAATGCCATCACTCTTATAAATGAATATTAAATATGGTAAATTTTGTAAAACAAGTACTGGCAAAGCACTATTTACTAACGTTGGCCAATACTCGACAATTCTATAGCGAAAATTTTATTCATGTCGAAATTTCTAATATTTATTTTTTGTGTGTCTTTGCAGAAACCCTCGTTACACGTTCAATACAAATACCGAGGGGAAAAGATACACTCAACTCAAGTGTTTTGTTACAGTTAACAGTATTTTTGTTGTAGTTTTGTTTTTGCTGCTGTTATGAGAGTGTGTTTTGTAAATCAGGATGTTACTGTTTGTGCAAAATGTTGGTGAAAACACGTATTCTTTGGTTTGACATCGTACAGCTTTTGGACATTTTGTTGTACTTGTAAAACGAATGGTACCGCAGAACGTGACAAATAACAAAAGAAGGCATTTTTCAATGTTCCAACAATGCATATTACATACATACATACATAAATAACTATGTATCTTTATGGATATTTCTCTATACTATCAATATATACTCGTGAATACTAAAAAATCATAAAAAAAAAATAAAAATGTACTTCAGTATTACACAAATTTTTATAAAAAAAAAAAAAAAAAGTTGCAACTTTAGCATCAGCATAATGTACTCGTATGTACAAACATATACAATGCGCCCATTGAATGGAGAAACAAGTGTTTTAAAAATTCCAATATTTACAAAGAATAAATTTAAAACATTAAAACAAAATCAAGTAAGGAAATTAAAGTTAGTCTAGATGTTGGGATATCATACGTTTCGAGAGAGGGTCTTGAATCCAACTTTGCTGAGGCAATAACTGGATATAGAAAATAAACATAAACTAAAAGTTCTTATCTAATGTTATTTTAGGTAACACCAACCAACAAGGTTCTGAAATGGACCACCAAATATTTTTCCTAGGGTAATGTGGTGGGCTGAATCCGAATCTGTAATTGGATTTTATCTATCACGTCAGGTTTTCGAAATACAAAAAAATGTTTTTATTCGTTTTTTACATGAAAAATCTTTAGTTTATTTAAAAATCAATTAAAAAAGCAAACTGGTTTCAATATGCTTCGTTTATTAAAAGAAATTTAACAACTACAATTGAAAACACCGATATTAATCCTGAAAAAATTGACTTGATGATTTTGACATTAAACAACACAATTCAAGATGCTGCAAATTAAAGTGTCCCAAAAAAAGTATACTCAGTAAATACCCAGACTCTGCCACAGCATATAAGATATTTGATTCGAATTAGAAATGTTTACAGAAGAAATTGGAAACGATACAGGAACTTAATTGATCGCAGTCGAACAAAAGAGTATAATCACCGTATATCAGAAGAGAAAAGAATATTTTAAAATATCACTTGGAACAAAAAACTCTCAACATTGGAAAAAGGCTCTGCTCCTTTTTGGAACCTCTCAAAAATTTTAAAGAAAGCGGTCTACAAATATTCCAATATTAAAATATAACAATGAATCCTACAGCACCCAAGAACGAAAATGTGAGATATTGGCGGAAATATTTAGTTTTAAATCATTCAATCTCGTCAAATCTTAGTGATCCAATAACAATAACAGAAGTAAACCGTAATATTTGCAACCTCAGCTCCATCGCCACAAGCCCTCATATCACTACACCAGTCATCGAGAGATTTGAGTTAGTAATAGTGTTTATGAGCATGTGTTAGTTGTACTACACTGATCGAAATCCATGGACGTAACACAACGCCGATATTAAATGGGTTTGTGTAGATTTTGTATGAATGTTTATATGAATGCATAAAAGGGCAACTAGTTGAGTTCACGAAGAATATGGTAAAATTTTAAATATATTTAGAAAACAAAAAAAAAACACAAAATAGCGAAACTTAAAAAGATAAGAAATTTCAAAGGTTATTAAGTGGTATGTTACCAAAAACTAAAAAAATTTCCAGTAACTGGATATTTTTTAAAATTAAAAAAAAAATGCATAAAAGACATTGTCAAATGGAGGCGACGTATGTTATTTATAGAAAATGTTTAATTTATAGTTTATCAAGTCTTCGAAATTTTCTCAACATTTTTTGTTTCTTTTAAACAAATATTCTCTGTGTACCTATTAAAAAAAATATATATGAATTTCAAAAGGCAATGCGACATAGACATGCTTTGTTCAAAAACTTTCATAAGACTGAATGAAATTGTGGTTTACTTTTACTCTTTGGTGAGTATTTTTGTTTTCGTTCGGCTGTATACATATAAGAAGCCGAGCACCAGTGTGTTTGGCACGGCCTTCACTGCACTACACCCATTTCTACTGATAAAATAAATTCCATTATAAAAAAAACTTAAGACAAAGAAATCGCCTGGATCAGACGGTATTTCAAACATTTCAAGCTCTACCAAAACAAGTAAGAGTGTTAAATTCGGCTGTGCCGAATCTTTGATACCCTCCACCTCGGTTTGAGTATTGATAACAAATGTAAACAAAATATTGGAAAAATATGCAAGCGTTTCCTATATGCATGCGTTTCCGTTTATATGACATAACTTCTCGTTTAATTTAGTTTTTGCTAATTAAATAGCTCGCCCTAACCTCCATTGCAAAGGTAATGGTTGTGTAGGGTGGCTATATGCATTAAATCGTGCTAATTGGAGATGGCTGTATAGTTTCTTTTAACTGGCGAAATATTTTTTCATTGCGGCCATATAGGTCGGATGGAGTAACAAAATAATAACCAAAAAAAGCTCTCTCAACTTTTTTATTAAAATATTGCCATATTTGGAAAACATAGAGAATAAATTTATAATAATAAATAATCAAATTAGGGATGCCAAACGCAAAAAACCAAATGTCCAAAACATTTTAAATAAAATAATTTGTTATTTTTATTTTCTGAAAAACTTCAAATATTTATCCAAAAAAAATTGTGAAAATTTATATATAAAAAATAACATTCTCATCAAATTGCGTTTATTTATGTAACAATTTTTATGTTCGCAATTCTCAAATATCATTTGAGGTTTTCTAAAATTCATTGAATTTAAATGTTTTCTGTAGTGTGATTCTGTAAATTTCAACGATCCGACAATCGCAAAATATATCGACAGCTATTGTTGTTTGCACTAAGGATTAAGTGATTCACTAAGTACATACATCTTAACGACAGTCGACAATTCTATTTTTCTATTTAGTTAAATTGTAAACGAGTGGCATCTCTGTCAAAATAAGCGAAAAACACAAAGAAGAATAGAAAAAAACAAATTACTTCCTGTTTGACAGGATGATTTTATGTTTATGTTTAATATCTCTATTTTTTTTACTAATTTATTTATTTATTTATTTATTTATTTGAAAATGAAATAATGAATTGAATATGCTATTTAATTTTTTTATTTATATAAAAAAGTTTTTTAATAAAAGCAAAATATTTTCACTATTTTATGATTTTTATTTATGTATGACGACACTTCAACCTAAAAATTTAAGTTTTTATCGATTGAATAAACAACACAAAAATGGTTGTCGTTTAGATAACAACAACAGCTGACTTTAACAATAGCGAATATCGTTTAAAAATTTTACTGATAATTTTGCTTTTCTTTTTTTAACGATTCGACTATCGTTAAAAGAAGTTACTGAAAAGCTATTAAATTCTCCTGAATGCCAATATTTTTTTTAATGTAAACATTTTGTAAATGTAAACATATTTGGTGTTTTTTTTTGGAATTTGATGCAATTGATGTCTTCTAAATTTAAAATTATTATTTCCGACGTTTTGATATGATTTTCTGAAATTCAATTAATATTTTATAATTTATAATTGGAAATTTTAATTCCAGTTTTTAGAATTGATATTTTCTAAAATTTGAATGGAAAATTTAAAAAGTGCAATTTTATACTTATGTGAATAATACTGCTTTAGTAATTATAAACAATTTTTAAAAAATAGATGTAATCGCCATCAGATATTTTGTAAGTAAAGCAAAAAACTCATTGATGAACTCGGTAACTCTATTTTGTAAAGACAACAAAAAGTTAATATGACAAACTTATGTTCATATGTTATTTGTAAAAGAATAATGAAAAAACGTATGAAATAATAAAAGACCAGCCGGTGTATACTCTTAACATTGTTCTGTATGATATGATATCTATTTGAAAATATTGACATTCATGTTAAAATAGAAATAACTATTGCAAAGCTAATTAGAACAAAAATTGTGGCGCCATCTACTGTGGCATAGTCACGCTGAGCAAAATGAAGTGACACTCTGTTAATGCAAAAGAAATGTATTTTCCCCACAACAAAATATTGCAGAATTTTATGTAAATAAAATAATATACCGATTTATTTCTAACATGCAGTTATTATGGATATACATATATAGAATATATGTATATTATTTGTATTATTTAATATGTGTATATGTAAATATTACACATAAAAACAAGTAAGAAAATTATGGTCGGTCTAGACCGACTATATGATACCCTATACCATGGTTTAGAGACCCTATCTTTCGGTCCAACTACTTCGATATAGAAAATAAGCATAAACCAAATTTGAGTGCGATTTTTATTAATTTTTTTGGCTGCAGATATGAAGAAGTTCATATCGGATGCTATATCTATAAAGGGACTAGGTCCAAAAATGGACCGATCCTGATCATGTTTGGTAAAGTCTCTTGTATTTTGCAAAAATATGTACAAACAAAATTTGAGGAGAATCAGTGCAATATTTTTGTTTTTTAATAGATTTAACTGAAGATCGGGAAGCAGCTCTATATGGGGTCAAAGGGATCATTTTTGGACTACTCATTAGTGGATGTAATGAACGCATACAAACCCAATTTGAGTAAGATCTATATGACAATTTGGATCTTATGGCAATTTATGTCGATTTCATATGGGTAATTTGTATGGGGGCTAGGTCTGAACATGGACCGATTCTCACCAATTTCAATAGCGTTCATCCCATGGCCGATAAAAGCTTATATACCAAATTTCATCAAAATATATTCATATTTGCGATCTGCAGTTTGATTACAAGCTTTACATGGACACACAGACGGACGGACGGACGGACGGACGGACGGACGGACGGACGGACATTGTTAAATCAACTCAGAAAGTGATTCTGATTCGATCGGTATAATTAAAGATGGGTCTAGGTCAAATATTTTTGGTTGTTACAAACAGCAGCACAAAGTCATTATACCCAAACCACATAGTGGTATAGGGTATAAATACAACATCAAACGTTATTTTTGTGTTTTTCTCTTTAAATAAATTAATAAATAAAAATTTGTTTTGCTAAATTTACATTGTTTTTTTTTTATTAACAACTAGGTACATATTTTAGCATTATTTGGTGAATTTTTACTCCCTTTATATTAACTCGTAGTGTCTGCTTGTCGAAAAAATTTTGGATAAATTTTAACCCCTTTCCCGTGACCCAATCGATCTGAAACTTTGCAGGCAGGCTCGTGGCAATGACAGAAATGATCTAGTAAATTTTTTTAGTGATGCCAAAACAATGGAAACTTTTAAATTTTTCTACCAGAGTTGATAAAAAAATTGTACAAAGGTTAGTTTTTATTATATTATTCAGTCTCCGACTAACCTTTGCGACGTGCGGTTGATCTTATTAGTCTCTCTGATAGTCAGTTTTTTTGTTTTCATATACTATTCAAATATATTTTTATTTTCCTACAGTGCTTTAAAAAACTTTTCGGTTGATAGTGATACTTTCTAAAACCAACACCAGTTTGTGGTAATGCCGGGTCCGCCCAACTTGGGGGACAACCGCTATTCGATATTAGCGGAAATCCCCCCTCGTTCAAAAAAAAGACGTGCAAATCAAAACTTATATGAAGCTTTTCCTGAACTCCCAGCTATTCAAAAAAATGATCCCAAATACGTTGTTATCTCTGCTATTGGTGATAAAAACCTACAGCAATATTCTTGCTTTTCTGTCCATCGATCGTTAAAACTTATCTGCTCAGAAATAATTTCGGTATCCGAACTCAGAGATGGCAATCTTCTACTACTTATTGGAAATAAAACAAACGCCGATAAAATAATAGCAGCAAAAGAACTAGCTGGTATCTGCAAAATCAAATCCGAGTTCCACTCAAACTTGAACCATTCCAAAGGCACAATATACGCTCCTTATCTAAACAACCTACCTGAATCCGAAATTGTAAGAGAATTGAATTCCCAAGGCGTAGTGGAGGTTTACAAGTTTCAAAAGACAAATACCGAAAACAAACAAGTTCCCTCTGGCGTTCTACTCTTAACTTTCGACAGATATTCTACCCCAGAAAAATTAGAGATTTCATGGCATAAAGTTAATGTCAGACCTTACTTTCCTAATCCCATGCGGTGTAAAACCTGTCAAATGCTCGGTCACACAAAAAAATGGTGCAAAAACGATCCTTTATGCGATAACTGTTCTCTACCACCACACAATCCAGATAAGTGTACACGTACATTTTGTATTAACTGTTCAGAAGAACACCCTTCCTCATCTCGTGTCTGTAAAGTATTTAAGCAGCAAAAAGAAATACTTAAAATCAAAACTAAAGAGAAATGTTCACTTAAAGTTGCTAAAGAAAAGTATCAATCCCAACTACAAACACAACCGTTAGTACAATCGTTTTCCAACATAACAAACAACAACAAACCTATAACCAACATCAATTCAACTAGCATTAACACTGTAACCCAAAAAAATAACATCGAAGAAATAAATAACATGCCATCTAATACAAAAACAACGCCTCCTCAACAAAACAACGAAACAGTAACAACAACAAACAACAGTGGCAATTCCACTGTTACAAAAACAATACCTCCCCAACAATACAACGAGATAGAAACAACAGCAAACAACAGTGACAATTCTATTGTTACTCCAAAAAAAATTATCACTAAAAAAGAAAAAACAACACAAAAAACAACAACAAACAGTAATCAACACAATACTATTTTAACCCGCGCAATGACAAAATCCCTGTCTAGCATATCTAAAACAGTCAATACAGACAAAAAATTAGAGACACTTAACTTAACACAAAACAAAAACATCTCTTTGCCTAAAACAGCAACAACACGTACACGCAACGATTCTTACAATGAACATGATATAATGTTTGTTGACGAAGAATAATTTACACACTATTTTCTTCACTATGGATCTTAAAATTTTACAGTGGAACATTAATGGTTTTATTAACAACTACCACGAACTACAACTAATATTAAAAGATCACAATCCAGATATTATATCCATACAAGAGACTCATATACCTTTTAACCATCATAACATAATTCATCCTAGCCAATACAATGGCTTCTTTCACAACTTAGCCTGCAACACAACCTCTAAACAGGGAATCGGTATCCTTGTTAAAAAGACAATACCACACAAATTAATATATACAGACCACGTAACTGCCTCTATTGCTGTTCAAATAGACACTCCTACAAAATTCACTGTAGTATGTACATATATCCACCCCAACCAACACATCTCAGTAAACGACTTAACATCAATCATTAGCAACATCAACACCCCTTTTTTAATGACCGGGGACTTCAACTCTTGGAGTTCACTTTGGGGCTCTTCAAAATCCAACACAAGAGGAAAAATCCTTGAAAACTTTATAATAAATGAGGACTTAATCATCCTTAACGATGGGACCCCAACCCATTTCTCCACTCACAACACCTTCTCCAACGTCGATGTATCGATCTGCTCTACCCTACTTGCACCTATCTGTACATGGAAAACCCTCCCTAACCTCCATGGCAGCGACCATTACCCAATTTTAATTATAATCAAAACCAGTGTTTCCCATAATTTATCAAAGTTTAAACCAAAATACAAAACTGATTATGCTAACTGGAGCCTGTACCAAAATAAGTGCGACGAAAATATTGGTAAAATCAAGACTGCCTCAAACATCAATCAAAACGCAGCGTCGCTTATAAAATGCATTAGAGCAGCAGCAAACGTCAGTATACCCCAAACCAAAGATAAACCATATATCCCGCGTGTAGTATGGTGGAATTCAAATTTAGAATCATTACGGAAACACAAACAAAAACTTTGGCATAACTACAAACGTGTAAGAAGCGACTCTAATTTGATTTTATACAAAAAACATAATTCCATATTTAGGAGAGCAGTCAAAATAAGTAAAGCAGTATGTCTTCAAAATTTCACATCTAATATCAACCCCGGCTCGTCTCCCCAACGAATCTGGAACGATATTAAACGATTAACTACTGGATATTGTGCAAATAACATAAGTCACCTAACATCAGGTGATACTATTCTTTCAACCCCCACTGATATAGCTAACTGCTTTACAAAACATTGGTCAGAACAATCTGAAACCAAATACTTCTCTACAATCTTTCAACAAAATAAACTTATTTACGCAAATTATATCTACAATCCCCAAACCGTTAACAAATATGCCAGTAAAATTGAAAACCCAATCAACTTTATAGAACTCGAAAACGCTCTAAGTTCAGCAAAGGGCAAAACTCCAGGTCAAGACCGTATCTCATACTCTATGTTGAAAAATCTCTCCATCCCTACTAAAAAACTACTGCTCGGAGTATACAATAACATTTTCTCATCCAATGTTTTTCCACAAGATTGGAAAACTGCTGTGGTCATCCCAATCCCAAAACCCAACAAAGATCACCACACAGTATCTGGTTTCAGACCCATTTCACTCTTACCATGTATCAGTAAAATCTTAGAAAAAATAGTAGCCAGGCGATTAATGTGGTTCTTGAAGGTCAATAACTTCGTCACCCCCAACCAGGTTGCTTTTATGAAAAAACAAGGTACAGATGACGTCCTCCTATATCTTCAGCACTATATATCAAAAGCACTATCAACTAGAAATCACATTAGCCTACTTTCCACTGATTTTGAAAAAGCTTTCGATAAGATTGGCGCTCATGTAATCCTACAACAACTCACCGACTGGAAAATTGGTAAAAACATGTATTCTGTTATCAAGAGTTTTTTAACCAACAGAAAAATCAAAACACAGATCAATGGTCAATTTTCTTCCACCCTACCTCTACATAACGGAATTCCCCAAGGCTCTCCTCTCTCCGTTGTCCTATTTATCGTTGCCTTTAACCAATTTAGTCAGATACTATCCAGTGAAAAACAGATTGAACACGCCATGTATGCCGACGATGCCGTAATTTTCACAAAAATCCGAGACAACAATAAGGTTAAAGAGATATTCTCTACAATTTTAAAAAAAATTATGGATTGGGGCTTAACATCTGGAGCAAAATTATCTATCGATAAATGTAGCCTGCTCCACATTTGTAAAAAACACAATTGCAACACTATTGACGTTGAATACAACAATATAAAAATAAAACGGGTTGACAAATTACGTATCCTCGGGATCATCTTTGATAAAAGTTTCACATTTAAAGAACACTGTTTAATGTTGAGAAAAAACTTAAATTCGAGACTAAACATTATTAAGTACCTCACTTCGAAAAACTTTAGGATTCATATTTCAACAATGATAAATATAACCCGGGCAATTATACTATCCAAAATTGACTACGCACTACCAATATATGGATGGTGCGCCCCCTCATATATAAAATTAATCCAAGGTCCATACAATGCAGCAGTTCGACTCAGCATCGGTGCCTTCCGTACAAGTCCTATAACCAATATATTGGCGGAAGCTGGTATGCCATCTATAGAAAATCGTACTTCGTATCTAACATCCAAACTAGTCCCAAAGCTTTTAATATGTCGAAATAAACTACTATCCCAGGAAGTCAAAAAAACTAACAACAATACTCGAACCCCTAGGCTGGAATCCACTATAATCAGATGTTTAAAGCTCGCTCGTTCAATCGGATTAGATACGCGACCAATAGAAATTAACTATCCATCCCAGCCCCCATGGCTTCTGGATAAATCAATCTTTATATTGTCAATGAGCAACCTACCAAAAACAACAACTCCACCACAAGTTTATAAACAAATCTTCAGAAACTTAACTGATGACCTTCTGGAATACAACTGGAAGTTACTATTCACAGATGGATCTAAATGTAGTAATTTCACAACTTTTGCAGCAGTAGACGTAGATGGTAACACCATTAACACTGGCTTTTTAGAGAAATATTGTTCTAATTTTACAGCAGAGGCATTTGCAATACTTGCCGCTATTTCATTTGCAGTTAATACGGAATCGAAATACATCATCTGCACCGACAGTCTATCTTCAATTCTCGCTGTCAAAAACTCCTCCTACGACTCTCCACTAATAAATGAAATCCGAAATCTTTGCATCCAATTTTCAAACAAAATTAAAATAATGTGGGTACCATCCCACGTTGGCATACTTGGTAATGAACTCGCCGATTTCGCAGCCGAAGAGGCTAAACGTAGACCATTGTTAAAATACCCCACTTGGGAATTAAGTGACTTAACTAACTACATAACATCCTATTTGAAGATGTCAAACGCCCACAAGTGGGACACCTATCAGCACAACTACAAAAATATGAATCCTCTAGGTATCAGGCCTATATACCCAAAAAACTGCACCCGAAGAGAAGCCAATACAATCGTTCGCCTCCGTATTGGGCACTGCAAATTCTCTCACAAACATCTAATTGAAAAATCCTCAGCTCCAATTTGTTCTACCTGCAACACAGACCTTAACGCCATCCATATCTTAGACGAATGCATCACCTACAGCTCTTCCAGGAGCACAATATTTGGTTCAAATATACCATCAGATCTCTTAAAAAATATATGTCTTAATAATATAAAATTAATTTATAAATTCATATCGGAAAATAGTCTACAAAAACAAATTTAAGTTTATATTTTAATTTCGAGTCGAAAGCCACTGTTGCTAGCACTCCTGTATATTAGTTGCAATAATTATATTATGTAATTAATAAATAAATAAATAAATAAATAAATATTATATTATTACCACAACGACCACAAAAACAACAAGTCCAGCTATGACAACAATACAACAGAATAGAAACATCATATTTTTCATTTTTTTTTACTTTTTCATAGATTTCCCTGGACCTGTTCCACCGATTTTAATGATTTTTGAAATAGAAATCTTCCCATGAATTTGTTGAATCATTCTCACTAAAAATTATCGCCTTAGCTATCCTATTGAGGGCGTGATCGTGACAAATCACGATCAAATCTCGGGCCCTAATTGACCGATTTGGACGATTTCAAATAGCAAACTTCTCAGGCTGTTAGTGAATCATTTTTTATGTCAACGAGCACCCTAGCTGCCCGATTGATGCCGTCATCGTGATTTCCACAGACGGACAGACGGACATCGCTATATCAACTCCGGTTGTTATAAGGATTACAAATATATATATTTTATGGGGTCCAAATTTTTTTTTTTCTAATTATTACAAACGGAATGACAAACTTATATATACCCTCTGCTCACTGGAGTGGAGGGTATAAAAATTAGAATTTTTAATGTTTGAAAGCATGTAAAAAGATAAATATAAGTATTTAGTATAACAAATGTAGACCTTTGGAATCATCCTTAAATTTCACTTGAATCGAACTGTACTACTAATTACAAAAAGTTTTTCAAGTATACTGGGAAAAAGCTCTTAGTATTTTAATCTGAATATATGTAGAGAATATGTTTTCAAAATTTCAAAGCATTTTAACAAAATTGATGGCGTGTGGGAACAAGATCGGAAATTTTGCAAAAACTGTAAAAAAAAAAAAATTTTTTTTTAATTTTTTAACTGTCTGTAATTGACTATATTCAGAGATTAATCATAAAAAATTTTAAACCATTCCGACCAAAATTGTGACTTCGATATAGAACTACTGGACTGATATTGGTCACTTTCTATACAAATATGTGAAAATATGCTCTTATTTGAAATTTGATGATATTTTCCAGAAAATTTTCCACAATGACGTATGGCCGATTGCCATATGATCCAAATTATCATATAAATCTAAGTCAAATTGGGATTGTATGTGTTTATTACATCCATTAATCAGTAGTCCAAAAATGGTCCCTATGGGCAACTATTAGTCATAGGCCCCATATAGAGCTGCTTCCCGATCTTCACCTAAATCTATCAAAAAACAAAAATATCGCACTGATTCTTCTCAAATTTTGTTTTATATACAAGAGACTTTACCAAACAAAATACAAGAGACTTTACCAAAAATGGTTAGGATCGGTCCATTTTTGGGCCTAGTCCCCATATAGATATAGCATCCGTTATGAACTTTTTCATATCTGCAGCCGAAAAAATTAATAAAAATCCCACTCAAATTTGGTTTATGCTTATTTTCTATATCCAATTAGTTGGGCCTGAGAGATAGGGTTTCCAAACGCATGGTATAGGGTATCGTATAGTCGGTCTAGACCGACTATAATTTTCTTAATGGTTTTTTTTACTTATTAACCAACACTCAGGGGATGCCCCCTACGGATGCAGTGCATTGTGTTGATCTCAGGAAAATTGGTTATGGGAAGGAGGAAAGAGGGAGTAGTGTTTGTGGATATTTGACTTAAATTTTATTAGATTATAACTCTCAGGAAAGACCTCTGCGGGGAGTTTATTCCACATAAGGCTAGTTCGACTTATGAACGAATTCTCTCCAATGCGTTGTGCGATCAACTGGACAATAGACTACAAACGGATGTGATCTACTAGAGAAGCGGGTATAGCGAACCGAAACTCGGGCACTTGGAATAAGTTCGCTAATCTCAAAATAACATTTCCCATGGTAATATCTATAGAACAGTGCTACACAAACCACATTCCGACGGTATTCCAATGAATCAATAGAGTTGGATACTCTACTGTCATTGATGAACGCCAACGTCCTCCTTTGTACACGGTCCAAGTAGCTCCAAAATAGACTTTGAAACTCCTGCCCATATATGAAAGTAGTATTCCATTTTCGGTCGGATGTAAGTGGTATACATTTTAAGGAGATCAGATGGAGAGAAATAATTTTTACACCGTTTTAGAAAACCAAGACACTTGGATGCTTCTTTCGACACATGAAAAACATGCTCGTTTCAACGAACGTCACATTGAATTTTCATACCTAGAACATCAAGAGTATCCGATTCCTCAATACATATACCACTCATATATACAGATGACATTGTTGATTCCATGGCCCTATGGGTGAACATACAGCATTGAGTCTTCAGCGCATTAAAATCAACCCTATTCGCTTTACCCCACTCGGAGATTGTTAACAGGTCTTGATTGCGTGTGTCATTCATTGTCTGCCATTTGCTCCCCAACCTCCAAGAGGCTTGGCCTACAATTAAAGGAAAATGAATGACAAATGCTGCTGTCATCTGCGAAAGAGTAAATAGAATTAAAGGTTTGGCCAAGAAGGTCGTTCAGAAAGATAAGAAAAAGAGAAGGAGAAAGAACGGAACCTTGGGGTACCCCTGAATTAAGCTGAAACTCATTGGATGAGACGCCATCAATAATAACATGTATTGTTCGATCTCTGAGAAAACTCGATATAAATCGAGAGATGTTATTACCGACCCCAAATGCAATAAGCTTTGATATCAATGCACCGTGCCACACACGATCGAATGCCTTGGAAATATCTAGAGCAACCACTTTACTTTCGCCAAAATTGCGAATGGATCGACTCCAGCGCTCAGAAAGTAGAGCGAACAGGTCTCCCGTTGAACGATTTCTACGGAAGCCATACTGACGATCATTAATAAGTCAGTTGGCCTCTAGATAGTTTACAAGATGGAAATTGATCATGCTCTCCATCACCTTTGAGAGCCCAGAGCAGATTGCAATAGGACGGTAATTTTCAGGGTTATTAGCAGCACCATTTTTAAGGATTACTTGGACATTAGCAACCTTCCAGCAAGAGGGAAAGACTCCCGCACGGTACGAAAGGCTGAAAAGGTTGGCCAAAGGACTGGCTAGCGTCGAAGAGCACTGTTTCAGCACCAGTACTGGTATACCATCCAGTCCCGGAGACTTATTAATGTTGAGATCGGAAAGAACCTTTTTACCTGCACGTGCTCGGAAGAATATTTTAGGCATAGTACAAGATACTTTTTCGAGTTCGGGCAGAGGTTGATCGCTATCCGGCAAAAATAAAATTTTTGCAAAAAGTTCAGCTAAAAGGTTAGCCTTATCAACCGGTTCAGTGAATATTTGGTCATTCATTATAAGAGTTGGGATTGTAGAACTAGCATTATTCTTTACTCTTTTAACAAATGACCAAAAACTCTTGCTGCCCCGAGCAGGAGAAAGAACTTTAGCACGAAGACGCTGATCGTAAAGAAACTTTTCGCGCTTTAGTACTTTAGCACATTCGTTTCTCGCCTGTTTTGCAAAAGAAGTCGCTTTAACAAATATAGTATCGGTCTATTTTTCCACTTAGTCCTCATATAAATATAACATCCGATAGGAATTTTTTCATATCTGCAGGTAAAAAATTAATAACAATGCCGCCCACATTTGGTTTATGCTTATTTTCAATATCAAATTAGTTGGACGTAAGACTCTATCTCTTAAACACATGGTAAAGTCGTTCCAGACCGACTATAATTTGCTTGTTATTATTGAAAAGGCACTTCGCCAACGCTTCGAAATATGATTGGCCAAGCTTAGATCTGTCTTGAAAAGTTTAAATGGGCAAAACATAGTTTTCGACAATGGGTTTGCCAAAACTAGAATGATGATAATTTTAAAATTATACCTATTGACAACATTTGTACCATACTGAAGAGTGCTTTGCCAACGTTTTACCGTTCGTAGTTATTTTTGATTTATAGTTTGATTTGTAACACCGATAAATTAAATTAAATAAATGCACGTGCGTCATCGAAAATCATGCGAATTATTCACTGCCATTTTCAATTTACCGCCAGTGTACAAAATCCCTTTATTGTATAACTTTTCTAATGAGAGGAGGGAAGGAAGGAAGGAAGTACATACTTTGTACTCTCTTACTTATTAAACACCAATAAAATAATAATACAAACAATACATCGATGACAGTGGAGTGAGGTTTTCCTCTTGAAATTTTCTAACTTGTCTTTTTTATCGTCTCGTTTAAAAGGCTTTAAAAAATATTTAGCATACATTTTATTAAACACTACTTGATAATCTAGTTAAAAATTCTCGAATAGATAAGATGGATTGTGGCCTGATAAAGTTATATTATGGTTAACTGTCGTTTTTAAGCAAATATTTATAAAATGGTTAGTAGCAATAGCCATGATTTCTACACAGGGGGTGAGTTCTGTAGGCAAATTTACTTAAAGGTGCAGATTAGTTTTTATTTTCTCTTTTGGATTTTTGTTGTTTTTTTTTCTATTAATCTTTGTTTGCATAAATATTTTCCTTAAACAAAAATATGTATTTGTTTATTTTACCAAATGCCTTCAGATTTTATCATTTCAATTTTAAGCAGGTAGTTTTAATAATTGAGAACGAAAACTAAATGATAAATTTTTCTGGTATTGGCTTGGAAGGGCTTAATGTGGTTTTGTTTGTTTTTTATGAAAAACAAAAAGTATGAAATTAAAAATAAATATTTATGTTTGTAGATGGATATTTATTTATGTACTTTGCACAAACAAATAATGTTTGAATAATGCTTATTAAAATCATGATTGTTATTTTATTTGAAAATAATTCAAATGTATTTTTTCGGTTAAAAAAGCAAAATAATTTTTGTGGTTTGTAATGTTCTAAAATAACAAATGATAAACATTTGAAATCGTCTTTTGTAAAATTACCACTTAGGAATGTCAGTGATTTTAAAACGCCTTCTGGGTTTAATAATTTTATGAAAAATATTAGAAAATTCTTAAACTCGAAAGATATTGTATACTAAAATAATAAAATATAATTTAAGAAACGAAATATTAATTTTCATTATTTATATATATATTTTTTTTTTTTTTTTTTTGATTAATTAAAAAACTACAATCTATACTCTTAATATAAAAGTGTTTATAAAACTATACCAAAATATTTCATACACATTAGACTTTGCTGGTAAATTGAGTTTACATTTATGATGAAGAACTCCAAGGAATTCCCAGGAATTAATCTGTTTAATTAAACATTAAATTCCAGAAAAACACCTTCAACAAAAAACCGACAAAGAATTTTGGAAACAAGTGTCGTGTCGTTGATCTGAATTAGCTTTCCTACAAACAAAAACAAAAATTACAAGAAAAAAAAAAGAAAGAGTTGTAAACATGCTCCCACATTACATGCCAACCACAACAATTTCATATACAAGAAAATAATCCCATAAAACTGAGAGTAATTATAAAAAAAAAAAAAATTATATATCGTTTTTGAAGTGCATTCATCACAAAAAAACATAAATAAAATTGGAATCTGTCTGTCAAACAAATATCATTTCGCACAAAAAGTCGGCACAACATCAAGATACAAGAAATAAAACTAAAGAAAAACTAAAAAAAAAACTCCAAGAATATTTATGCATGAAAAAAAAAAATACAATAACTTGAAAATCAAAATTAGTTTGTAAACAATTTAAAATTCAACAGAATTTGTTTGTTAAGACATTGATCATCTTTTCTGATGATTTTCTTCAAATATTTTAAAATAAAAGAAAATTTTATTACAACGTAACAACAATAAGAGCATGAGAAAACCACACACTAAATATTTAAAACTAAATACGATTATAATAAACATATGGTGGTTTCTTATGTAATGTGAGGGTGTTAATGTGTGTGTATTTGTATGTGTGTAATAAGATTAATATTTATGACAAATACATTTCCGATGTTTTATGATCTAATAATTGTTTATTAAACAAATTTAAATCTTTTAAAACCTTATTTACGATATGGAGCACAATAACAATAAAAAAAAACAACATTGAAGCAGGACATAAATCTTCATACACCCTACACAAATCAAGTAGTTACAATTACACCGCTCATTGGCAGTGTTCACTAAAGAAAAATTTTATTATGAAAATTTTGGTTTAAGAAAAATTTATGAAAGAACAAGAAGAGTGTGAAGTTAGGCTGTGCCGAATATTTGATACCCTCCACTTTTATCCTAAACTCAATAATCCAACCAATGTTGGATATGGTTACCATTTTAATACAGTTGGCTATTCTTAACCTTTAAATTCTAATGCCATTCACATTTATAGTTAAATATTTCTCTTTTTTACCAGTATTTATTGTAACTAGCAGAGCCCAGCCCTCGAATTTGAGGAAATTTTATTTTTTCATTCATAAATAATTTTATAAGAGCCTAAAGGTATGCTTAGCCAACTCAAAATTAACACACACACACAGCATTGTACAGTTTTTTATTTGAAGTTTAAATATGAGTTTTATGTATGTGTTAGTAGCAGGTTGAAATGAATTTTACTCATAAAAAATGTACCAGATCATGCACATCTGTAAATGTGGTGAAGATCTTCAAAGAAATACCTCTAAAATGGTATATTTCTTGTCAAAATCGGTTGGTAATTGAAGGTGTAGAATATGTCACAAGAAATCGCCTTGCCTATAAATATTATAGATTCGTTCCGCAATTGAAAACCCAATCGAAAAATATCTGGTGATAAAATAATTATTTTAGGCAGGACAACGTTTGCCGGGTCAGCTCGTAAAAAATATTGTTAGTTGAAATCAGTTTAAAGCTATTTTATTGTTATAATTTCGGATAAATACACGAAAAAAATGATTTGTGCTGATAATTGTAACTATCCAAAATATTTTTCCTAAACGTACCTATAAAAAGTAGTGTTGCAAATGGCAAACAATATTATCCTATGTTTTCTAGGTATATGTTAAATTTTGTGCATGACCGTAATTTCACTGACAGAGGGACAGAAGGACGGACAGACATTGCTATATTAACTTCAGTTGTTATATGGCTCAAGAATATATATACTTTATTCGGTCGAAAATTAATTTTTCGATACGTTATACACGAAATGACAAACTGATATTCATATACCCTCTGCACAGTTGTGTGAAGGGCATGATCATGATTTCTGCAGACGGACAGACGGAAAATGATATTTGTACTCCGCTTGTTTATAAGGATCAGAAATATATTTATTTTATGGGGTTCAAATTTATATTAATGACAAACTTATATATACTTATGAACCAATGCCTGGTTTTAATTATATCACATTCACTGTCAACAAAAAATTGCCTCAACTGACATCTCATCATTTTATTTCAATTACGTTTATATAACCTCTGACAAAAAAGCTGACAAAAAATCCTTCTGCCAAAAGAAAACAAATTTTCAAAATGTTGGCAAATTCATTATGGATATCGTATGACAACAGTTGGCAGTGAATATTACATTGAAAACATTTTGATATTATCCAGGAAAAAATTAACCCTTAAAAACCGAGTTTTCATTATACGCCCTTTCTTTGCAAATTAACAAATTTTTTGCACAAGTCGATTGGATCGCGGGAAAAAATCGATCCAAAGTTTTTTCGCTAGACAAACAGACAACAGAAACTACGAGTTAAAGGGACTAAAAAATTAAAGTCTTTCAAAATGATTGTTTTTTTTTCATTGCTTCCAGAGCAAGAATTTCTTTGAATGTAATGTTAAACATTTTCCGAAGATGTCTATAAGTGTAAACTTATTACGGAAAAACTACACTTTCAAATGTTCATGCAAAGAAATTGTTAAAATAAATATTGGGAATTACAAATAGATATTGAGAAATCAAAAAATTTTAAAATAAATTAAATGCAAAAGTTCATATCGGGAGCAATTTGCGGACTAGGTCGAAAAACAGACTGAACTTCAACTTATTTAGTAACGTAACATATTTTTTGTCATATTTATTTTGTCATATTTTTTTTATCGATATATATGTGATAATCTGAAATTTACAGAGTTTGTCCAGTGGCCGATAAGAGCTTATTTACTAAATTTTGTCCAAATATGTTCATATTTTCGATTTATAGTTTGATTACAGATGAACGATTATTGATTCAGACAATGATTCTGAATCTTGAAACATATGTTTCATAAGGTTGCCACTTTCTACCAAAGTAATTTTTTTCAAACAACTGCCGCCATCTATACGTCAGGTCAGGTTGTTATTTCATGAAGTCACTTATCTATTCTAAAATCGTAACCACAAAATTTGATTTTAAAAAACCTGTTGTTTAAATGCAGCGAAAAGCAGCTTTATGTGAGCACTATGGCTAAAAAATATCTTACACGCACAGAAATATTAATATATTATTCCCGATAGAAGTTAAAGTTCCAAGTAAAAATTTCTTTTTTAATTTGCTGCAACATTTGTACCAAGTTTTAGTAAGTTTTGAAAAGGTGAGGCAATGAAAATACTACAAATTTATGAATGTAAGTAAAACCAAATTTTAATAAAATGAAAATACACGAATGGCTAATTCCATGCAAAGGTTAACCTTAGGCCCAATCTTAAAATATTTATTTAATTAATTTTTATTGATACCATTTCAAAGAAAAGGGTATGAAAATACATCAATAGATTGTTAGATGTATTTTTGAATATTTTTATAGCCCCTATTTTTCCAGTAAGAAAGCAAAGTGCAATTTTGAAAAGATAGTCAGTGTCATGTCTGTCACATTACGCAATACTTCTTTTTACTATAATTTATTTTAGAATTCATGTTTTTTATATGCTTTATTAACAAATCAGTTCTTATATTAACTATAAACAACTGTTCCTTATTTGGCATACAAATAACTTCAGAGCTTTTCTGTGTTTTAAAAATTTCCTCAAAATGATATCTGCTTATTGTCATGTCTGTCGCGACTGCTTTTTGCCCCCAATTATTAATAACAATAATACATTCTCAATTTTTCTAATGGTAAATATGTTGGTTAGGTCCGTCTGCATTATTTTCAATATTTTTATGTACAATGAAAAATTTTTACTGTATCATATTGGATTAGAAAGATAGCTGAATGTCATGTCTGTCACTATGGAGTTAGCCGAATGTAATTTTTTTTTTGTTCAATAAGAAAACTTTTACTCAAAATTTAGAAAAATAGATTTATGAGATAAAAAATATGTACTGTTTTTATTGATTACTGACACCACAAAGATTTCCCCCCTTAATTGGTCTTAAATTACCCCAGGTCCAAGATAATCATAAATATCTTGGCCAAGACTTGAATTCAAATATAAGTAGTATAAGATCACTTTTAATCATAGTCGCTACATAAAACAGTTCTCCCATATTTTACTCAAAAAAGGTGTCTAAATGATTTTGGATCACATCATTAATATTACTAAATATGAGCCTGTTCATATTTGGACCAAACTCGAACAAAAGTAATAATCACTTATAAAATTTTACATAACTTAAAGTAAACAATTCAAGACAATCTAACTCAAATTTGGTTAATGCTTATTTTTTACCTGCCTTAATGAAATCAGTAAATATGACGGCCTATTGATGGACATGAGACTCTTTTTCGTAATTTATGGTACAGTATGGTACTGTCAGCTTAGACTTAGACCCTATTTGTGAAAACAAATGGTTGTGCAAATGTTTTTAAAGCGAAAAGAAAATATTTTAGGAGAAAATAATTTTTTGAAAAGCTAAAAATTGTTTAGGTGAAAACAAATACATATTTGAGTTAATGGAAAAAAAAAATTACAAACTAATTCAATCCAAAAATCTTAAAAATGAGGATCTTAGGTACCTTTACTTAATAAGTACCTTCTCTTAAAAATAACCTTTTTTAGAGAGTATATTTTCTTAAAAAAGTACTTTTTCTTAAAAAGAATCTTTTCTAAAAATTATCTTTTCTTAAAAATTATATTTTATAAAAAAAATACCTTTTCTTAAAAAGTACCTATTGCTAAAAAGTACCGTTCCTTAAAAAGTACCCATTGCTAAAAAGTATCTTTTCTTAAAAAGTGCCTTTTCTTAAAAAATACATTTTGCTAAAAAGTACCTTTTCTTAAAAAGTACCTTTTCCTAAAAAGTACCTTTTCTTAAAAAGTAAATTTTTCTAAAAAGTACCTTTTCTTAAAAAGTGCCTTTTCCTAAAAAGTACCTTTTCCTAAAAAGTGCCTTTTCTTAACAAGTAACTTTTCTTTAAAGCACTCATTTCTGAAAACGCACATTTTCCTACAAAGTACATTTTCTTAAAAAGAACCTTTTTAAAAAAGAACCTTTTTTTAAATTCTTTTTAAAAATTAAATTTAAAACAAAAAAGATTTTTATGAAAAGTATTTCTACATAAAAAGTATATTTTCTTAAAAAGTACATTTTCTTAAAAATAACTTATTCTTACAAAAAATTTTTTCTTAAAGGCAACTTTTCCTTAAAAATAACTTTTTTCAAAAAGTACCTATTGGTCAAAATTACCATTTCTTAAAAAGTACATATTCTTAAAAAGTGCATTTTCTTAAAAATACTTTTTCTTAGGAAGTACATTTTCTTAAAGAATACCTTTTCTTAAAAAGTGCCTTTTCTTCAAAAATACCTTTTTTAACAAGAAACCAATCTTGAAAAGAACCTTTTCTTAAAAAGGACCATTTCTCAAAAAGTACCATTTCTTAAAAAGTAACTTTTTCTTAAATAGTACCATTTCTTAAAAAAATACATTTTTTAAGTTAAGATGAAACTTAGCTCTAAATTTTAAACAAAAAAATGTTTTTAACTTAAACTCCCAGAAGATGGTTAAAGAATTTAACCGAAATATCGGAAGAAAACAAAGAATTAAAATACGAACCTTGTGTGTTTTTATTTATTTTTTTTATTTTTTGTATAAAATACAACAAATGACTTTAAGGCGAAATAAAAACAACTGATATAGCCCAGCACTTAAAATTCGAGTGCAAATTCCAATGTTTTTTTAATCTAAGTATATATATAAAAAATTTATGAATATTTAAATGACCTTTAAGGTATTTTAGCAATTCACAATTCAACACAGAACGTCTGATATATAATTTAAATCAGTCGCATTAACAGTGTGTGGCGAATTATTATAAATATTTTGTTTTATGTCTTTTAATATATTTCTAAGACAGATTAAACATAAAATTTATCATTCTCAGCTTCTTCTCCATACGAACTATAACTATGCCACTTTTCATACTCCTCTGTGACCGCATATTGCTTAAAAAGGGAACTAAAAATTTACCTTCACGTATTAATATATAGATTTCAAAATACATTTCTTAAAATAATCGAACCTCTAAAAATAAAGTTTTTATTAAAACTTTTTCTTTCCTTATGCATCTGAGTTTTGAATCTCTCCGTGACTGTGCGTGAATATTTTAAAATTAATCTTTGGTCACAACAAGTCAATGGTGCAAGTTTCAGGTTGATTGGATGAGGGGAAATGGGGTTTAAATTACTCTTTGGTCACAACAAATCTATGGAGAAAGTTTCAGATCGATCGGATGAGGGAAAGTGAGGTCTTAATCTCTCCCTGACTGTGCGTGACTATGTGTGACTATATTAAAGTAATCTTTTTTTCACGGCAAGTCTATTGATCAAGTTTCAGATCGATCGAATGAGAGGAAATGACATTTAGATCACTCCGTGACTGTGCGTCACTGTGCGTGACTACCCCAAAATTAATCTATCGTCACAACAAGATCAAGTTTCAGATCAATTCGATAAGGGGGAATGGGGTTGCCCCACGACAGACAGATAGACAGAGAGCATGAGTTAAAAGAAATAGTTTTAAAAGTAAATTTTCTTAAAAAAGTACCTTTTCTTAAAAAGTACATTTTTTAGCAAGAAACTAAGAAGGACCAATTCTCAAAAAGTACCATTTCTTAAAAAGTAAATTTTCTTAAATAGTACCATTTCGTAAAAACTACAGTTTTTAGGTTGAGACGAAACTTAGCTCTAAATTTTAAATAAAAAAATGTTTTTAACTTAAACTCTCAGAAGATGGTTAAAGAATTTAACGGAAATATCGGAAGAAAATAAAGAATTAAAATACGAAACTTGTGTGTTTTTATTTTTTTTTTTTGTATAAAATACAACAAAAGACCTTAAGGCGAAATAAAAACAACTAGTATAGCCCAGCACTTGAAAGTGCAATTCCAATGTTTTTTTAATCTAAGTATATATATAAAAAATTTATGAATATTTAAATGACCCTTAAGGTATGTTAATCAATTTTATCAATTCACAATTCAACACAGAACGTCTGATATATAATTTAAATCATTCGCATTAACAGTGTGTGACGAATTATTATAAATATTTTGTTTTATGTCTTTTAATACATTTCTAAGACAGATTAAACATAAATTTTATCATTCTCAGCTTCTTCTCCATATGAACCATAACTATGCCAATTTTCACAATCCTCTGTGCCCGCATTTTGCTTAAAAAGGGAACTAAAAATTTACGTTCACGTATTGATATATAGATTTCAAAATACATTTCTTAAAATAATCGAACCCATAAAAACAAAGTTTTTATTAAAACTTTTGAATTTCTCCCTGACTGTGCGTGACTATTTCAAAATTAATCTTTGGTCACAAGTCTATGGACAAAGATTCAGACCGATCGGATGAGGGGAAGTGAGGTTTTAATCTCTCCGTGACTGTGCGTGACTATATTAAAGTTAATCTTTTTTCACAGCAAGTCTATGGACCAAGTTTCAGATCGATCGAATGAGGGGAAATGACATTTAGATCACTCCGTGACTTTGCGTGACTACCCCCAAATTAATCTATCGTCACAACAAGACTATGGGCCAAGTTTCAGATCAATTCGATGAGGGGGAATGGGGTTGCCCCACTACAGACAGACAGACAAAGAATATGAGTTAAAAGAAGAATTTAACAAGTAAATTTTCTTAAAAAGTACCTTTTCTTAAAAAGTACCTTGTCTTAAAAGTACATTTTCATTACAAGTACCTTTTCCATATAAGTACCTTTTCCTTATAACTACCTTTTCCTTAAAAATACCTTTTCTTAAAAAGTACTTTTTTAAGTACCTTTTCTTAAAAAGTACTTTTTTAAGTACCTTTTCTTAAAAAGTTTGTTTTCATTAAAAAATACGTTTTTGTAAAAAAGTACCTCTTTATCGATATATATAAAATTCATTTTCTGTTTGTTTGTTTGTTTGTTTGACCGCTATACAAATTTAAATTTTTCAACGGATTTTCCTGAAATTTTGTACACACGGTCTCTATACCCCAGGAAAGGTCGCCATATACTTTTTACCGGCCACGCCTACTTTTACGCCCACTTTTTGTGTAAAATTCATTTTCTGTTTCATTCATATTTGTTCACTATACAAATTTTTATTTGTTAACAGATTTCTCTGAAATTCGGTACACACGATCCCTGTACTCCAGCTAAGGTCACCATATACTTTTTATCGACCACGCCTACTTTTACGCCCACTTTTTATATACAATTCATTTTCTGCTTTTTGGTATATTTGTTCGCTATACAAATTATTATTTTTCAACGGATTTCTCTGAATTTTGCTACACACGATCTCCATACTCCAGGAATGGTCGCCATATGATTCTTACCGGCCACGCCTACTTCTGCGCCCACTTTTCGTATACAGTTCGTTTTCTGTTTTTTGGTATATTTGTTCGCTATACAAATTTTTATTTTTCAACCGATTTCTCTGAAATTTGGTACACACGATCCCACAATTTTTTTTTAAAACGGATTTCTCTGAAATTTGCTACGCACGATCTCTGTACTCCAGAGAGGTCGCCATGTGATTCTTGCCGGCCACACCTACTTCTACGCCCACTTTTTATACAAAATTAATTTTCTGTTTTTTTGTATATTTGTTCACTATAGAAATTTTTATTTTTCAAGGGATGTCTAAAATTTGGTCACACGATCTCTATACTACAGGGAAGGTCACCATATGCTTCTTACAGGCCACGCCTACTTTGCGCCAACTTCTATGTATATAAAACTTATTTTTTTCCTTTTATTTGTTTCTTTATTTGATTGCTATACAAACTTATTTTTCAATGGCTTTCTCCGAAATTTAGTACATATTCCAGGGAAGGTCGCCATATGATTTTTACTGACCACGCCTACTTTTGCGCCCAATTTTCATATAAAATTCATATTTTGTTGTGTGGTATATTTCTTCCCTATACAAATTTGTACTTTTCAACGGATTTCTCTGAAATTTGGTTTACACGGAAATAACTACACGGTGAACAAATTCCCCAAACTTAAAAAAAAAGTACCCAAAGGAAATGAACAAATTCCCCATTTTTTTTTTAATCGAAAGAAAAAATGAACTTACTCCCCAAATTCATTCTTAAATTTTTACATATTTTTATATAATGAATTTTGTTAAATATTTATTTTAGTAAACATTTGCATACTGCTCTCAATATATGTCCTACAATAAATGCATTTAAAATGAGTATTCTTTTCAATAGCATCATTTCGTTGCGCGGAAGCTACGCGCACGGGGCGTATACAGCTTAGCTAGAATATCGGAATGATCTGAAAAGTATATTTTGACAATTAAAATAAGTTGGCAACAGCTGCGCGGCAGCACAGGTGTGGCTGCCAAACGTGCGGAACCGGCGCGAGGCTCGCGACCGCGGACTCGGACCTGACGGATGCGGACGCGACGCGCTCTCGGAACACAGCTCAGCTAAAATATTGCAATGCTCTAAAAAATATGTTTTAGGAATTAAAATAAGTTAACGAGAACTAAGCGGAGGCACGGGTAGTAGCTGCGAGGAAGCGGCGCGCGGACGCGGACGCGGACGCGACGGATGCGGACGCGACGCGCTAGCAGAACACAGCTCAGCAAAAATATCGCAATTATCTGAAAAATATATTTTGGCGATTAAAATAAGTTGACAACAACTGCGCGGCAGCACGGGTCTGGCTGCCAAACGCGCCGAAGCGGACGCGACTCGCTCGCGGAACACAGCTTAGTGAAATGTCGTATGATAAATTTTATCTACGTATGTGAAATAATTACCTGTTTATAAAAATAGGCCACACATATACTATAAGCAGTTGCTTCAAGAAACCTTGCGACACAATATTAAACATCGCATTAGTCTTTCATTTCGGAAACTTGAATTTGACGTCTCTGCTCAATGATGATCACTTATAGAATGAAGTAATTCAATTTTTAAAAGTTTTGAATCCTTTAATTTGCGAACCATTCCGTTATATTTGATGTTTATAAGTAAACTGAAAAAAAAAAACTTATTTTTGAAGCATTTTTGCTGCAGCATCTTATAAAAAACTTCTAAATTAAAAAATCAAAAAATTTTTAATTGAAATAAAAAATGAATTTACTGCCCATACAAATTTTTGGGGAGAAAGTTCATTTTATTGGGGAATTTGTTAATTGGGGACTAAGTACTCAGCGCCTGGTAGGCATAGTGAACCATTTTTCAAGTCAAAGGCCTTTTTATCCCGGGCAAGACCGGGTAAAAACTGCTAGTAACTTATATTTCTGATTTTTTCTTTTTTGTCCCTTTCCTTCGCTACTAACTCATGGCAAACTCCAGAATTTTAATTCAAATGCTAACCCAGAGTCCAGAAAAATATCTCTGCTTTTGTGACTTTTAAAATTTTCATTTAATATAAAGTATAACAATTTGTTTACATCTGTATAATTGTTACAAATCTTTTGACACATTTTTAATGCCACATAATAAAAACTCTCTCTCCCTCTCCCTCTCTCTCTCTGATTGTATGCAAAATAAAATGTTAAATGAATTATATCGTTTTGTAAATCTTTTACACGTTGTTCCGTTTGCCACAAACAATACGTACAAACGTACAAACATATTTAGTGCCTTATTAACACTTCAAAACTCTCATAAAATTCAAAAACGAAAAAAAAAATATATATCCCCCCTTAAAATTTATGAGCTGCTTCAATTGCCTTTAAAATTATTATTTTATCTTATTTGTATCTACTGCCGCTTGTGTACGTACACACACACATTAACAATCATCAGAAGTAGTCAGTTTACTCGTAAGTTAACATGAGTGAAGCCCATAAACATTAAAAACAGGCTGGTTGTGGCTTTAGTCATTGATCCGTTGTGACCCTAAATATGCTAAATAATATTTAACAGCTTAGGATTATCACCAATATTCGATGTTACAATTTATGTTGTTTGTTGCTGGTGTTAAAATTTGTATGGTATTTGAAGGAAAATCCAAATGTTTGTGTCCATATGGAGTGGTTTAATTTTAACTACCGTTTTTTTTTTTTTTTTTTTGTTTGAAAAATTATGTGTTTTCTTTAAATAAATTTATGAACTCAAAAGTTTTATCATTTGATCGTTATTTTTTTTTTTTTTTTTTTGAGAAAAGGGAAATCAATTTTAAAATAACTAAATTTAGTTGGGTATTCTATTTAGAGAATATTAGATTGTGTGAACAGCATTTTTTTTATTTATTGATGAATACATTTAGACAATTTTGAGCCAAAATATACGATTTAGCCTATGCAGACAGATTGCGTTTTTTTAAGAAAGTCGGAATCAATATATTAGCTTTAAACAATATTCCAAACTCAAATTCGACATCTATATTAAAAATTTAATAAAAAATTAATTATTAATCTAAATATTTTTTTAGTGAAAAATGCACTTGAAAAAGCAAATTATTTGTATTTTTTTTAACAAAAAGTTAATAATATTTTTTTTTTAATTCAAAAAAAAAAAAAATGTCATAAGTCTTATAAATTTCGTAAAAAAAAACCTTCAATTAAAATTTTTTTTACAAATTTAAAAATAAAAAGTTGAATTACGGCCTAGTTACTCACGCGTAAAGGTATCGGCGCGAATCAGCTGATTCAACCTGTCTTATGCAAAACACATACAAGTTTTTGTTTTGTATAAGCTGACGTTTCCTTTAGAAATAAAGGTTTTTTAGATTTTAAAAATTCTATAGAAATTTATTTAAAAATCAAAGTGCACTAAGAAGAAAAATAGTGGCAGTTTTTTTATAGAATAAAATGTTACAAAGCAGCTAATTGTTAGGAGCATCAGTCGACGCCTGTTGACTTAAAGTCAGTTTACACTATCACACTTTGTAATACGACCTGTCAAAAAGTCGAGTATTATGAAAAAGTCGTATCATGCAAAAAAGCTTATGTTACGAAATTGACAGTCTGTAGGATTTTATTTTCGAAGTATGATGGTTTTAGAAACATTTCTAAAAACTTGTCATTTTCATCGGACCAGAGCTGTTTGTCATTCCGTTTGTAATACATAATTAGAAAATAAATTCTGGATCCCATAAAATATATATATTTGTGATCCTTATAACAAGCGGAGTTGATATAGCGATGTCCGTCTGTCCGTCTGTTGAAATCACGATGACATCTTCAATCGGGCAGCTAGGGTGCTCGTTGACATAAAAAATGATTCAGTAACATCCTGAGAAGTTTGCTATTTCAAATCATCCAAATCGGTCGATTTGGGCCCGAGTTTTGAACGAAGAACTAAAAAAAGTCTTGAAAAAATATGATTTTCTATGTTGTTCTTGTCACGATCATGGCCTCAGTAGGGCAGCTAGGGTGATCATTTTTAGTGAGAATGATTCATCAAGATCATGGGAAGTTTTCTGTTTTAAAAATCATTAAAATCGGTGGAACAGGTCCAGGGAAATCTCAGAAAAATTACAAAAAAAATGAAAAACATGATGTTTCTATATTGTTCTTGTTGTTATTCTAAATGTTGCATTGTTGTCATAGCTGGACTTGTTGTTTTTGTAGTCGTTGTGGTAATAATATAATAAGAACAAACCCTTTGTACATTTTTTTTTATCAACTCTGGTAGAAAAATTTAAAAGTTTCCATTGTTTTGGCATCACTAATGTTAGATCATTTCTGTCATTACCACGAGCCTGCCTGCAAAATTTCGATTGGGTCACGGGAAAGTGGTTAAAATCGATCCAAAATTTGTTCGACAAGCAGACACTACGAGTTAATATAAAGGGAGTAAAAATTCACCAACATCTAAAGCAAATAATGGTAAAATACGTAGTTGTTAATAAAAAAAAAACAATGTAAATTTAGCAAAAAAAAATTTTATGTATAAATTTATTTAAAGACAAAAACACAAAAATAACTTTTGATGTTGTATTTTTTGTGTGTAATATTTACATATACATACATACACATATTAAATAATACAAATAATATACATATATTATATATATGTATATCGATAGTAACTGCATGTTAGAAATAAATCGGTATATTATTTTATTTACATAAAATTCTGCAATATTTTGTTGTGGGGAAAATACATTTCTTTTCCATTAACAGAGTGTCACTTCATTTTGCTCAGCGTGACTATGCCGCAGTAGATGGCGCCACAATTTTTGTTCTAATTAGCTTTGCAATAGTTAAGCGAAAATCACAATGCAAGCGACACTTTCAAAAGCCGTTCACAATGCAAGCAACATATATTCGGAAATGAGTTCGAATTAACAGCTGACTGACAGATTGTTTACATTTTTCAAAAAGTAAATAAATTGTGAACAGCAAGAAATGGAAAATTGTGGTGTAAATGAAGAAGTGGTAATTATAAAAAAAAAAACATATATTCTAATAAATAAGTGAACCAAATATATTTATAGGCTGTTGCAAATCGTACCCAGCAACAACTACCACTTTCAAGACACAACATGCGCGTTTTTGTTGTGGCCCAGTTAGTGGGTCTATCCGCGATATTGTTAAAAAAGAATGAAAATAAAAGACGCTGGTGGGTCCGCGATATACTTCAAAAGAGAGATACTTTTGGAGATGGCACTAATCTGGTCCGGGAAATGAGGTTGAAAGACAGCGAAAGTTTTTATAACTTTATTAGGATGACTGACGTCCAATTTGATTTGCTTTTACATAAAGTTGGTCCATTATTAAGCAAGAAATCTATCCGTAGACCAACAAGTGAGCGTGTAAGGCTACTGCATTTTGCAAGTGATTGTGGTTGAAATGAAAATAATATGAAAAAAAATTATTTTATAGAGTTGTAGCCACAGGTATGAGCTATTCATCTCTGTCCTACGCCTTCCGTATCGGAAAGTCGACTATACATAATATAATAAAGCAAACAACGGAATCAATATGGGTAGCACTTAATGCAGAATTTATTCCGAAACCTAACAACGAAAGCCTGAAGTTTATAGCCGAACAATTTTTGGCAAAAACTGGAATGCCAAACTGTATTGGAGCCATAGATGGAAAGCATTGCGTAATTCAATGTACACCGAATAGTGGATCATTATTCTTTAATTACAAGAAGACATTTTCAATTGTTCTCCTAGCAGTTTGTGATGCAGACTACAACTTTACTTATGTTAATGTGGGCGCGTATGGATCTGAATCTGATGGTATGTTTTTTAATATAATATATAATAAATTCTTAAACTTTTTGTTCATAGGAGGAGTTCTAAAACGGACTGATTTTGGCCAAGATTTGTTACATAATCGTTTGAATTTGCCCCAAGACACAGAGATAATATTATAAAATTTCCATTTTATTTTGTTGGCGATGAAACTTTTCCCCTAAAAAGGCATTTGATGCGTCCATATGGTGGAAGAGAACTTTCGTCCGCTAAACTCCACTTCAACACGCGCTTATCTTCTGCTAGAAGAACAATAGAAAACAGTTTCGGGATATTAGCCAGTAAATTTAGAATCTACCACACTGTCACAAATGCAAATTGCGAAACTGCATCTTCCATCGTTCGCTGCACTGTGGTTCTTCATAACTTCATTTTAAAAACAAAAGCTACCACTACTGCCTTCAGTGAAAATGTGAATATCGAGAGTAATGATAATATGAGCAATTGGCAGAATGTATCACAACTGGGATCGAATCACGCTGGCCACGAGGTACAACAGTTACGAGAAACTCTTAAGTCGCAGTTCACACACGACGATTTTAGTTGCGCAATTCTTGAGTTTATAGATGTTTGCGGTGAGGGGAATAAAAAGGGAAAAATAATTGCCGGTTCTCGGCTATTTCAAGCAATTCTCTCATTCGCATTTTTTTTTTTTTTTTTGGTTGAATATTTGACATTTCTTTTCATTCGGTGTTTCGCTTCTTGGTGTGAATAATTCGTAATTATTGTTTACTTTATTAAAATGGCGTTTAAATGGAATCGGGACTTAATTGAAAAATTAATAACTTTGGTTGAGGAAAACCATTGCATTTATTATGTTAAGTGCAAAGAATATTTGGATCGGGACTAGAGCACAAATGTCAAATTATAAGAAAATAAAAGCAAAACAAAACAGTAAAATTGTCGAAGAAATTCTCGTGTGTGGACATAAAAGCAAGTTCAAAAGAGAATTGCCAAAAAGTTGCGCAATAAAAATTGCCTTGTGTGACCCCCCGACTAAGGAATATTTATATAACCCACATATTTAACTCAACAATAATAATCGACTATTTAATTAATTTTTTTATTTAAAAACAAAACCATAAAAAATTAAATATAATAAACTAATAACACTGTCCAACAAATTAAGACTTTTTGAATGGAACAGAATAGCGACCCCATAATTCTGAAAGGGTATGTTGAGTAGATCATTTTTGTGGAACAAACTTATGGTCCAGCACGTCTGAGTATTTTTTTACAGTGGGTCAAAGTTTTCATTTTTTGGTCGAAGGGAGCATTATACTTTATGAAAAAAATGCTGTAAGTTAATGTCTGAGAGAATTCTTATGGTCAGAGTTGTATTGTGGAATTGTATGAGGGTTATTTTTGTGGAAGATCTTAACCCTCTAACTGGTCTCTTTATGGGTCAATTTGACCCTTTTTTCGAGAAAATCAAAAAATATCCTTTAAAAAAGGACATTTAAGGACTAAAATATTCTACGAAAATGTTTGCCGAAAAATTTCAGTGGGGGTCACCAAAGACACCATTGTTGTAAATAAATCTCTTTACGATTAATTGGCAAAATTACACGCCAACTTCTATAAAAAAATTATAACTTTGTTTTAATACTGGTTTATTATAGTATGTACATATTTATTTTTTTGCTTCAAATTTTCGAGTAAAAGGGAATTTGGAAATAGCAGTAGTATGACAATGGATTAAAGATTAAACTTAATACGCTTTCCTGTATTTAGCTTGACGTGAATGTTCCGATGGGTCAAGGTTTCTGTACAAGCCCCATACGTATTCAGCAAGCATTACACTTTGGGATTTCCCTTTGAATCTTTCTTCCAATACCTTTATATCCTGATGAAACCTTTCACCGTGTTCATCTGAAACCGCTCCAAGGTTTTCTTTAAAAAAATTGAGATGAGAGTGCAGAAAATGCAGCTTTAGTGACATCTTAATGCCAATATTGTTAAAACCGATTAGCACGCTTTCAATATTTTCTGCATAGTTTTGTTCTTTTGAGTTTCCAAGGAATTCTGATATAACCAGCTGCATAAAGTCAAATGCTGTCTTTTGCATATCCGACAGATGACCATAAAATTCTTCATCTTGTAATAATTTTCTTATATCGGGTCCTAGAAAAGGTAATTTACCTTAGATAATCTGAATGCGTTTGAAAGCATTTCCTTGTGTATTGAAGCTTTTAATAAAATTTTTCACCATGCCCAACTTAATATGCAGCGGTGGAAGTATGACCTTATCTTTTGGGACAAGGGATTCATGGATTACATTTAAGTCACCAATAAGTCAACAATATACAAGTTCTTCTGATTTTTTAAAATAACTTTCCAGATCGGCGTGTCTTTTTCTTGGAAATGTAACTTTTACATCAGCTTTTATCAAATTCCTGTTTTTCAATCTGGAACATAATATTTCAGCTTTCTCTTTTGTTAGTCCTAAATCTCTTACAAGATCTTCAAAATAAGCTTGGTCTACCAAATTAGGACATATGTTTAAACCCTCAAGAGGCAAGTAACTTATATCTGATATGTTTTCAACCGCCGCTGTTATTTCTGTATTGGCGACTGTCATATTGGCCGAAAATGTATGTGTAGGCGGTTGAGGCACCGGAACACCTTCACAGCGCACTTCTGGTAAAATGACATTATTTGTTGCTTCGTATGTCATTGTCGCGTAGTGTCTTTGGCTTCAACTAAATTTGTAATTTACGCAGAAATAGCATGTATCTGATTTGTGATCTTCAGGTTCAATCCATGTAATAGGCGCAGAAAATGGCAGCGCCTTAGTACCGCTTTTGTACCAGGTCATAAGACCACTTTCGCAAGTAGTACATACGGTTTTTGGTATCCAAGCTTCAGATAAAAATCGTATTCCAAAGAAAAGAAAATATGGTTGTTCAATTGTAGGCAATATCTTTCTTCTGCTTTGATGGTGCGTAAAATGTCCACAAATAAAACAAAACCAATCTCTTAATTTGCAAACAGAATCCGCCATGCTTATTTAAGCTTTAATTTTTCTTTTTTTATATTAATTTTAGTAAAAATCACACCCGATATGTACTGCTTGGTAGCTCAATTATGCTTGAATTTTTTCTTTGTGTTTGGCCCGGCCGAACTTGACGCCGTTTTTACCTGTTTTGTATATCTTGGTGTATAATTTTACTAATTAAGCATAAAGAGCTTTATTTACAACAATGGTGTCTTTGGTGACCCCCACTGAAATTTTTCGGCAAACATTTCCGTAGAATATTTTAATCCTTAAATGTCCTTTTTTAAAGGATATTTTTTGATTTTCTCGAAAAAAAAAGGGTCAAATTGACCCATAACGAGACCAGTTAGAGGGTTAAGATCTTACACAAAAATAATCCTCATACAATTCCACAATACAACTCTGACCATAAGAATTCTCTCAGACATTAATTTACAGCATTTTTTTCATAAAGTATAATGCTCCCTTCGACCAAAAAATGAAAACTTTGACCCACTGTAAAAAAAATACTCAGACGTGCTGGACCATAAGTTTGTTCTACAAAAATGATCTACTCAAGATACCCTTTCAGAATTATAGGGTCGCTATTCTGTTCCAAAAATGCTGTTGGACAGTGTAATTAAATCGAAACTTTGTGGCCACTTTCATAAGCTCCTTTTCACATGCCTCGGCTCCATCCTTGTTTAATTTGCCCAAGGTTTCCACTATAAAATCAACAACTGCCGAATGATATTTGGGAGACGAAGTCGGCTGTACTGATTGTGACACAGGTGGATCTACACATGACATTAGCTTATTTGTTAGGTCATCAAATATGTCCTCGACAGATCTTTTTGCCTTTTTTGGCGCTCTGGTTTGGGAAAATGTAGGCGACGGTGTGCTGCAATCAATTACGGGAGACGGCAATGGGATTGATGTGGTTTGTTGAGATCCTTGTTGTTCAATTGTGCTAAACAATTCGTTTTCTATAATACTCCCATCCTGTGATTCTAGGGAGAAGAAACCACAGTTGTCTGTAGAAATTCTAGTGTTGTCAGCAGACCACGCAAGAGAATCAGTGACTCTTGAGGAAAAATTATGTATAAAAATATTACACTCTCAGTCTATTTACACACTCAGTCTATATCGTTTTTTAAAAGCATTGTCCAAAAATTTTAAGTGCTTAAAAAACACCCATTTCTCCTTACCGTAAGCTCCAGCACCACTTTTGCCTCCTATACTTGTCCCTCAATGCCTTATTCTTGTTTTTAGCCTTTTCACCTATATTAACAGAAAAAAAAAATATTTAAAAAAGTACTCTGTGTTACTTCTTCATACAACGAACATAATTACTTAAGGTGTGTTTACACTATGTGTATTTTCCATATGTAAATTCAGTTTTACGATCCATACGTAATTCCGTGTGTGTGTCAAAATTAGCGCTTTACATACGATTCATAATTTTTGCGTTCAAACGTACATATGTATTTCCGTATGACATAACCTCTAAATGTAAACAACAGCTGATTTAATTTGTGAATTTAGAAAAATTTATTGTTAAAAATAAAGTTATATGTTATATATATTTTTTAATTGTTAATTAATATTAAACAATTTATTTTTCTTTCAATATTAATCTTTATAATTTACTCTTTTTTTCTTTCGCCACAAGCAGTGTTGTATTTTCATATGTTTGTCTTGCCAAAATAGAACCTGCTCTAATCGAAAAATTTACATATATCTTGCAAAATGTGTTGTACATAAACAATGTTTGAAAGGGTTCACACTATGTGTACAAATTACACGTGCTAAAAAACGAAGAAAAACACAAGCAAAACACGTAGTGTGAACGCAGCTTTACCGGTTAGACCAAATGTTTTCCCAACTTCATACCAGACCACTAATATTCCACAAGATCTCGTGCCCTTGAACTATTTCAATAAACTTGAATGTGTCGGCTTCATTCATTTTCAAATTTTAATTGCTGACCAAAAAACAAACAAACAATAACACATGTTTTCTTCGAATGCATATGTTTTTTAACTTATGTTTTCTTCGAATGCAACCGACAGAGTTGTATTTTGAATATTAATAAAATGTAGAAATATGTGAAATATTTATAATTATAATATTGTACAGATAATATTATAACATGAATGACATTTTTTTTCAACAAACAATTTTAATTTTCATTGATAATTCTTAGTTTAAATGTCAAATTCGAAAACAGCGCTATCTAGTACCAAATGGAAACAACTACTTTCGAACAAATATGTTGCTGGAGTAGGAATAGCCCAACTTCAGAGACAAATGTGAGTTACATTTTCGTAAAAAAAAAACGAGTGGCACTTATGTGAAATTCTGTGTGTGAGAACGAGATGGCATGAAAAATGTAACTGCCGCTTGCATTGTGAACCAGTGATGATATTTGCGGTGGAAAGGGACTTTTTGTTGTACTTTCGATTTCAAAAAGTACCCAACTCCTTTCGGGCCAAAAAAAGTACTTTCACATCATCGCATTTTGGTACTTTCGCAATTGGCAATTTGCGATGTGTTTAGTTTGTTCTTACTGGGTTGCTCTTTTTACTTTTTGTTTTGACACTGCACACACACATGCAAGAAAAGCTAACGGCTTAATTTAATATTCTGTCTTCTTATTGTTAAAGAAGGTTTCAAAAAACAAGAAGTGTGCACAAAGAAAGACAATTTATTAAAAGTGTTTTGTTGAATTATTTTGCAATGGAAAGGTAAGTTTATTTTAATTTACTATGATTTCATACTGTTGCATACTAAAACAAAAACAGTTGGTTAGTGAAATTTCCCGGACTATCAGGAACAGTTCAAGGGAGCCAGTCGGTACCAAATAGTGATGGTGATGAATGTCCATTGAGCATGACAACATCGGGATCAGTTCAATACGTCAAGTAAGTAAAACAGATACATGTAGCTGATTCAACTGCTTTATGTAAATTTTCAAGCTATATTTTTTATTTTAATTGCAAATTTGAGATATTTAAAGATACATAGATGTGCCAAATATTAGAATGATTAAATTACGTTGGGTTGAAAACTTACATAAAGCTGTTGGCATCGGCCAGCTTCTACAATTTTTTTCCATTAAAGTCTTTGCATTTACTTCTTAAGTGAATTACCAACATCATCATCAGAATCAAATTCTTTGGTTTCGACAAGAGCCAAGAAAAAATTAGGCCCAGATACACGCCAGTTTCGTGAGGAATGGAAGAGCCAGTTTCTATGGCTAGTTAAAGAAAATTCCAAGCAAGGAAAGAAGTGCACATTTTGCAACATTGCAATTACAGGAAGCAAAACACATTTACAAAGGCACGAAGAATCTGCAATATATAAAAAAGCAGTTGCAGCTGCAAACAAAACTTTGAAAAAAAGATTCAAACTTATCGGAACTTGCTATTACTGACGCAGCGAAAAGATTGGATTTACGATTATGCTTATTTGTTGCTGAGCATAACCTACCGTTTTCTGTCTTAAATCATAAAAAAGATGTCTATTAACAGAATAAAAGCACAAAAAATAATCAAGAGCGTAACTGGTCCACAAAATGCAGTCCTTTTATCAACAGAAACTAAACAGTCATATTTTTCTTTAGTTGTCGACGAAAGTACTGATACCACTATGTGCAAGAACCTCGCAATAATTATCAGAACTTTTGATAACCAGTGTCGAGATAGGTTTCTTGCGTTGGCTCCGATAAATGATTGCTCAGCTCAGGGTATATTTGATACAATTATTCATACCTTAAATAAATATAGTGTGCCAATTGAAAACTTAATTGCTTTTACTGCTGACAACTGTTCAGTAATGATGGGCAAACATAACGGAGTCCAGGCAAAACTAAGAGCAAAGGTTCCAAAACTACTCGTTAGCGGTTGTATTTGCCACAACCTTAATTTAATAGCAATGGAGGCAGCATTAAAATTACTAAGCAAAATTGACAAGCTAATAAGGGCAATAAATCATTATTTCTGCAACAGTCCAAGTCGAAAAGCTGATTTTGAAAAATTTCAGATTACTTTCGGAACAGAATTGCACACAATTTTAAAATATGCCCCGACTCGCTGGCTTTCGCGTCAGGTAAGTTATATTATATTTTTCAATATATACAACCAAAAATAATGTTTATGTCTTTAATTTCAGGCAGCAATCGATAGAATTTTGGAACAATGGACTGCATTGACATATTATTTTGGATTAAGCGACTTTGAATCTAATTACGGTAACGAGTCCATAAGTTTTATTTTCTCGAGTCTTAACGATAAGATTTTTAAAATGTATTTTTTCTTTTTATCATATATTCTTAAAATAATCAATGGCGTTAACATTGAAATGTAATCAGAGGAACCACGTATGCATATTTTTTTGCCCAGATTGAAATGGTTATTCAATCAGGTTGCGCGTAATTTCATTAAGAAATCAGTCCTTGATTCAACAAAGCACCTAAGCACTTTTGATGTTAAGAAAAGTGACAATCAAATGTCCATAGAAAACATATATTGTGGGTCCAATTGCGAGATGTATTTTGAATCAGAAAATATATCACAAGACGATAAATGTTTATTTAAAAGTAATATTCAGAAATTTTATATCACATTTTGCGAAACTTTATTAAAAAGAATAGATTTTGGCGACGAAATCTTGCATTTTTTAACTAAATTTTCTCCTGAGCATGTTTTATCAGGAGAAACTAATAATATTATTCCATTAATTTCTAAACTATTTCCTGATAATGAGTTACATTTGGCAGAAACAATTAATAGCGAGTATCGAGCATTGGCAGATTATGAAGAGCTAAAGGTTTTTAAGAAAAGCTCAATATCAGACTTCTGGATAAGTGTTGGACAAATTCAAAATGAACTAAATAATTTCATGTTTGCTAATATTTTTAGAATAGGTCAAGGAGTTTTGTCAATTCCACATTCTTCTGCGAATGTTGAACGCATCTTCTCAGTGCAAAAATTAATAAAAACTAAGTGTCGAAATCGGTTAGCGATAGATACCTGCTCTGCACTTTTACAGACCAGGGATTTAATTAAATCCAAGAATAACTGTTGTCACAGTTTTAAAATAAATGAAGACTTAATTTTAAAAAATATACCAAATGCAAACCCACCCGAGGAAGAGCTATTAACTTAACGTATTACTTTTGTGTATATGTATTTTACTGTTTTCAGAGATATGAACTAACTAAAGCCACTTTTGATTTGTTATTTTTGTTTGTTTATTTGTTATTTTAAAATAAAAAGACTGAAATAAATTTGTACTAAGACGAACTTTATCCTAAACTGAATGAACATCTAAAGATTAACAAATGATTTTTTTAATCTTTATATATCTGTTAATCTTTTGGCGTTAAAGCAGTTTTGTTTTATTTTTTTATCAATGGTACTCTGCCGTCCAAAAAAGTACTTTTGGAAGAGTAAAAAAAGTCCTTTCGAAAATTACCATTTATCATCACTGTTGTGAACGATGCTTAAATTTGGCATATTAACTTTTTGTTGTGTTTACAAAATAGAGTTACCGAGTTCATCAATGAGTTTTTTGCTTTCAAAACAGTTCTACATAGTTATATAGAACTATTATTCTGTTTTACCTACAAAATATCTGATTGCGATTACATCTAATTTTTAAAAATTGTTTATAATTACTAAAGCATTATTATTCACATAAATACAAAATTGCACTTTTTAAATTTTCCATTCAAATTTTAGAAAATATCAATTCTAAAAATTGGAATTCAGATTTCTAATTATAAATTAGAAAATATCAATTGAATTTCAGAAATTCAGAAATTAGAAGACATCAATTGAATTTTTAAAATAAAAATTTTATTCTTTAAACATATGTATTAAAAAAAAAAATCATGTGAGTCCGATCACAGGGGAGATGTGTAAACATCTGGTAATAAATAAAATGCAGAAAACAGCGACAAAAAGGTTATTTCATATAATAATTTTTTCACCAAACAATCATAATTCATACCGATTTGTCTTAATGGTCACATCTTACGCGTAAGATGTGACTCTCACATGTACGCTGTTTTTGTGATTGTATTGTGAAATAGAAATTTACCCCCTGCGCGTATAGATGGTTACACATTAAAAATGATCTTTGACGAATTTGAAGATTTGTTCTTACATTTTTGAACAAAGCAACTATCTCTTTTTCGAATTTCTGAAAACGGAAGATTTTTGCGTCTCCGAGTTGTTGTCGGTGGCAATGGGACATAGTAGCTGAAAACGGGACGTATGGTTACGTTAGTTAAGTAACATTACGCTGCATCAAAAACGATTAATTTTTCTCGTATTTATTTATTTTTGGCCAAGTATTAATTCTTTTTTTAATAATTTATTATTTTAAGCTAATTGGGCCTAACTTCGTAAATGTAAAATAAAACTCAGTTTTATCACATATTTCCCCGACGTTTCGTAACTTTTTTGGTTACTTTTTCAAGGGTCGTCTATTTAAATAAAATAAAATAAAAACACAACATTAACACACAATAATTGCACAAATATGAACAATAAAAACTTACAATAATAAGAATTTTAAACTTTATCACATTACAACATTATTAGTATAAATCACAGCAAACATAAAAACACAAAATTGTATAATTACAAACATAAAACACAAATTTGTATAATTACATTTAGCTTAAAATTAATATCACAGAATGTTTCTAAACTATTTTTAAACAAAATTATTTATTATTCTTAGTAAATTTAGAAATTTGTAGAAATTTTATTATTTTGAATTTTTTGTATTTTTGTCTGCGTTCACTTTAATTCAAATTAAGTTTTTTTTTTCATATATCTTTGGTATTTTGTAGCAAAAAAACAAAAAGCAAAAAAAAAGTCTGCTGCGTTCAATTTTTTTTTTTAGAAATTTTATTTATTTATAACTGAGTGTTAGTTATAAATACATAAAGAAATAGATTTATCAAAATTATTTACCAAAATTATTTATTTACAAATTAAAAATTTAGTTTTTCAGCAAAAAAGCAAAAAAATAGAATTTTAAAATTACAAAATGTTATAAAATTCATTGTCTGCGTTAAAAGCTGCTGCGTTTATACTATACATTTTACGACTCTTAGGGCCCTTATTACAACTTGCCTTTAAAGTAAATGTTAGTTAAAGGTAACTTTAGCTAAAGTGAACAATAAAGTTACCTTTAACTTCTTTTCGTTATTACAACTTCCCATTAAAATAAAATTAATATTTTTGATATTGTGGCACCACCAAATGAAACACCGATTACTTTTGACCAAATGAATTGATTTATCAAAATACATAGTGACAACGTTCCTTTAGTTGTTCGCAAATAAACAATAAAAACAATAGAATAAAAACCAAAAACCTTTATTATAAGTTGCATAATTGTTGTAAATGTGTAATAAAACTTTTTAAAAACATTCAAGCATATACTTAAGTATCTATAAATAAATTTATTTCCAAAACTAAATTGATGTGAATTTCGTCTTCATAGGTCAGAAAATGTGGCAATATTAAATACATAAACCTCACGTTAAAAGTTAAAGGCAACAATATCTTCCCTTTAGCTTATCGGTCACTTTTAGCTAAAAGTATAGTTGTAATAACAAGAAACTAATAATCTGCCTGATAACATCCTAACTTTAGCTATTGGCAAGTTGTAATAATGGCCCTTAATATTTATACAAAAAAATATATATAATATATATCTATAAAAATATATATATAAGAAAAAATTTAATATTAGATTTTTTGAAAAAATTCATATTTCAACCAACTTCTGCTGTATGTTCTCTTCGACATAAACCAATAAATAAACCTAATTTATGTTTATGTAATGAAATTCGACTGCGTTATTGTCGTTAATGGTTGATGTCCAAAATTATATTTCAATACAACACCTAAACTTGGTAGCACTTTCAAACAGCTGTTGTCTATTAATATCAACCATATAACAACCCTGGGTTTCTACACCTGACAGTTCATCTCTATGCATTATTTATCTAATTTTTTTTTAATTTGTTTATTTGGCTAAAATTAAAACAAGTGTAAAAATTAGAAATAAACAAACAAAAGCAAGAAAAATCTAATATGGAACTTAACGAATACAATGATTTTGAGGACCATTGTAAAAATACAGAAATAGTGAGTATTTCTCTGGTGGCACAAATTGAGACTTAAAAGAAAAATTCTTACATTACAGGATTTAAAAAGAAACACTATGCACAAGGAGTCTCATAATATTGAAACCATGGAGCAAATAATGCAACGCAAAGATCAAGAATTTATAGATCATGTAAGTAATTTAAGAAAAACTAATAAACGTTCGGTTTATTTTATTGTTAAGATCTATTTGTAGACTCTATTGGCACCGGAATATATGCGTGATCCTAATCATTTCATTATGGACTTGATGAATTTTCCCAAAGCTGTTTCGACTTCCCACAATAACGGCGATAATCTAACGACAGATTTACATTTTCACAGCAGTCTATTTCCGGTTGTCTCAGCAGAAGACCATCAACATTCTAACGAACCATCGAAGACACCACCTACTTCGGTTTACTTGCCGCTTAATAATGATTTTCTTATGCCTGTTCAGAAATCTTATAACGCTACACAAGAGGCTGTTGCAACAGCAGAGGAAACTGGCGTCAAAGTTGTACAGCAGTTACTAAGAGAAACTAATGTTCCGTTGGACGTAAGTAGTGGCTTACCGAATATGTTATGCCATTTATTTTAAATTTTTTTTTTTGCATGTTCTTCAGTCAGCATCCATTGACGATGACTGTGATATATTACGTTTCAGTTCACGCCAAATATTGCCTCATAAAAAACGCCTCTCTCGCAAATTGAAAATCAACCATTGTGATTCAGATCTACAATTGACCGTTCCTCTGGAGAATCATAAACTGCCTAATGTCGAGCAATTGGTCGACACTAGTGTTCAACAATTTCGTTGTGAACTTTGTGGTCATGCCACCTGTTCCCAACTGGAATTTTTTGCTCATCTTAAGCAACACTATGAACCCTCGACACCCGACACCATATTGGCCGTGATGAAAACATCATTAGAGGCTTTGGCCCCAGAAAAGACTGACAATGCTTCAGACCTATGTGCCATTGATAAAAAGGTAATTGCGTAATCTTTTAAATTACAAAAATCTTCAGCTTTAAGAAAATAATTCAGATCAAAGAAGATTTTTCTGACATAATATTTTCATTATTTTTATGGATAGACTGACGGACTTGAACAAGTCTTCCAAGATGTTCATTTTCCCTTTCACAATTTTTCACAAAGTGAAGACGTTAATGCGGTTAGAGTTGTAATGGAACCGCAACATCATGTAGAAGCAGCTGACATTAAAATAGTGAACAACTCTCTAGATGAAGCCATTAATGCTACCACATCTGCATTACAACAACATAACCAACCTCAACAACAACAGCAACAACAACAACAGCAGCAGCAGCAACAGCCTCAAACAACACCAAATTTAGTACCCGAAGAATTTAGCGATACTGAAGATATGCTGGAAGGTATAAGAGATAAAGTGCTAATAGAAGACACATGTGATACCATGGACCTGATGACACCCACATCAAATGGTGTTCGACCTCATTGGTAAGTTTGGCCTAAAGGGGGAGTATTTTGATATAAAAATTTATTGAAAATTTCCTTTTAAAGGTTCACAAATACTTGTTTTAATGGCATCGACATAAAAACTAAACCGTTTTGTGATGTTATATTTTCTGGACAATTTGCTCCGATGTTGAATGCTGATACTACGACACCAATAATGCAACAAGAGACACATCTTGCCGATACTAAATTATTAGAAGAGGAAGTACATCAAACACCACCCAATCTACAGCCACCTCCACCATCACTGCAAACAACACTATCAACTTCTCAGCCAGTACAACATGCCACAGATTTACGTCTACATTTTTCTCCGCCAGAAGCTTCACTAAGTCAAGAACAAGCTACGCTTGGCCAACAACAACAACAACTGATACAACCTCAACATATAAAACTTGAAGAAGTTCCCTCAACAACAACAAGCGACATTCCTCCTTTTCAAAATAACGAAGACACTTTAAGTGGCAGCGAACAGGAATATCATCATCATAATGACGATGAAGAATCCGATGTTGCATACAATTCATTTCAGTTGGCACTAGAACGAGAAGCTGAATTTTATAATAGCCAACACAGAAATGAACTGGTCGAAGGTGATGATAATCTGAATGATGAAAATCCTGATGACGACTGTTCGGAAAATGGTGAAACAACTGAAAATGGTAAACGTAAGAAATATGTGTGCAATAAATGTCAACGTATTTTCAATTCCTGCAATGCCCTCAAATATCATCATCGTACTCATTCCGGTTTGAGACCACATCAATGTGATGTTTGTGGAAAATCGTTCTTTGCTGTCGGTGCCTTAAAAGCTCATACTCGTACTCATACGGGCGATAAACCATTTGAATGTGAACACTGTGATCGTAAGTTTCGCCAGTGGGGCGATTTAAAATATCACACAATATCCATACATAGCAACGAAAAGAATCATCAATGTGAATTTTGTGGCAAAGCATTTTCGCGTAAATACTCCTTAGTTGTACACTTACGCATACATACCAGTGAACGTAATTATAAATGTGAATTTTGTACGAAAACATTTCGTGCTAGCACATATCTGCAAAATCATCGAAAAATTCATACAGGTTGGTGGTACAAATTTACAAACAAAAACTAAATGAAAATTTATTAATGTTTCATTTTAAAATTCTTCTGCAAACAATCATTCAATTTTTAATAAACGAAAGTTTCTTCATAATTTTCTGATTGAGTTTGAAATTATTCAGGCTCAAGATCAAATGTTTTTACTTTAAACTAGCAGATTCCAGCCCTCGAAATTCGAGTGCAAATTCTAGGAAATTTTATTTTTTCATTAAATAAAGACCCTAAAGTTATGCTAATCTATTATAGCCAATTCACAAATCAACAAAAAAAAAACAAAACTCATTTTTATTACAAACACATTAACAAATTTAATAAACACACACATAGCATTGTATAATCTTATGTAAGTGTTAGTGGCAACTTTAAATGCAATTTACTCAAAATAAAGGAAAAAATGTAAAAATCGGTAAATCTGCAAAACGGCTTAAAAGAAATACCTTTCAAATAATATACATTTCGTCAAAATCGGAATATAACGGTAGAACAAAACATCGGTCACAAGACATCGCCTAGCCTATTAATATTATAGATAAGCAAAAAAAAAAATTGTTTTATATATTAGTTTGTTATATTGGAAGAGGCTTAAATAGTATAACTCTTTGCTTGAATTCTCATTTGGTTGTTTTCAGCAAATATATATGAATTTAACTTTTTACCAAACAAACTATCTACTGCTTTTGGTTACTGATGAGGGTTGGTGACTCTTCCCGAAACAGCTGTATAACCTGTCATGCAGAATAAAGATCAATTTTTGAAACAAATGTGGCAATGTTTTTTTGCTTTATTTAAAGTAAAAACATTTGATCTTGAGCCTGAATAATTTCAAACTCAAACATTAAAATGATAAAGATCGAAAATAAGATTTTTTTTTTTCATTTTTATAAAAAATAATAAAATTAATTCTCATAATTTTCTTTTATTTCCAGGTGAAAAACCCTATGAATGTGAAATTTGTTCAAAAAAATTTCGAGTTTCTGGCGACTTACGTCGTCATCAACGTATCCATGAACGTAAAAGACTTAAACAGGATTTACTAGATAATGAAAATGCTGATTTAGTCAAGTCTCCCGTCTGATAGTCACATCGTTAGTATTATTTTAAAACAATACAAAATATTTTAAGTTTTTTAATTTATTAGTTATAAAAGTATTAATAGTAGTATACTTTTTATAAGCTAATAATACCTGTACATTTTAATTGTAGTGGAATAAAACGAGTTTTATATTTTATAAAGAGTAAAGAAAAATTTTGGATTTTTTTTTTTTAAATTTTAAAAGATTTTCACAATTGAAGTATGTATATAAAAAAAACTATTTTACTAAGATTTAATAGAAACTATGATCTCAAGGCAAAACAAGTTAGAAATATTGAATGTACTTACATTATTTTAATTACACATTAATTCCATATCCTTTTCTTGCAAAATTGCTTATAAATATATTAGATTATTTTTGATTGAATTATAAATAAGCTTCAAAGATAATTTAATTTTTTTTTAATTTCTTTTAATTTTTTATATGCACTTTATTATTAACAAGAGTGTTAAATTCGGCTGGGCCGAATCTTTGATACCCTCCACCTTTTTCATTTTCAATTTTCGTTTTTTTTTATCATTTTCCATTTTTCACTTTTCAATTTTCATCTTCGTTTTTCATTTTTATTTTTTAATTTTCCATTTTCGATTTTTCATTTCTCATTTTCCATTTTTCATTTTTCAATTTTCATTTTTCATTTTCCATTTTTAATTTTTCATTTTCCGTTTTCTATTTTTCATTTTTCATTTTCCATTTTTCATTTTTATATTTTCATTTTTCATCTTCCATTTTTCATATTCCATTTTTCATTTTTAATTTTTCATTTTCCATTTGCCATTTTTAATTTTAAATTTTTCATTTTCCATTTTTCGCTTTCCATTTTCCATTTTTAATTTTTCATTTTACGTTTTCTATTTTTCATTTTCCATTTTTATATTTTCATTTTTGATCTTCCATTTTTCATATTCCATATTCCATTTTTCATTTTTAATTTTTCATTTTCCATTTGCCATTTTTAATTTTAAATTTTTCATTTTCCATTCTTCATTTTCCATTTTTCGCTTTCCATTTTCCATTTATCATTTTTCATTTTCCATTTTCCAATTTTCATTTTTAATTTTCCATTTTTCAATTTTAATTTTTCATTTTTCAATTTTAATTTTTCATTTTCCATTTTTTATTTTTCATTTTTCAATTTTCATTTTCCATTTTCCATTTTCCAATTTTCATTTTTCATGTTCCATTTTCCATTTCTCATGTTCCATTTTTCATTTTTCATTTTCCATTTTTCAATTTTCATTTTCCATTTTCCATTTTTCAATTTTCATTTTTCATGTTCCATTTTCCATTTCTCATGTTCCATTTTTCATTTTCTATATTTCATTTTTCATTTTCCACTTTTTATTTCCATTTTTCATTATTCATTTTTCATTTTCCATTTTTCATTTTCCATTTTCCATTTTTCATTTTCCATTTTTCATTTTCCATTTTTCATTTTCCATTTTTCATTTTTCATTTTCCATTTTTCATTTTCCATTTTTAATTTTTCATTTTTCAATTTTCATTTTTCATTTTCCATTTTTCTTTTCATTTTTCATTTTTCATTTTCCATTTTCCATTTTTCATTTTCCATTTTTCATTTTCCATTTTTCATTTTTCATTTTCCATTTTTCATTTTTCATTTTTCATTTTCCATTTTTAATTTTTCATTTTTCATTTTCCATTTTCCATTTTTCAATTTTCATTTTTCATTTTCCATTTTTCTTTTCATTTTTCATTTTTCATTTTCCATTTTCCATTTTCCATTTTTCATTTTCCATTTTTCATTTTCCATTTTCCATTTTTCATTTTTCATTTTCCATTTTCCATTTTTAATTTTTCATTTTTCATTTTCCATTTTCCATTTTTCAATTTTCATTTTTCATTTTTCATTTTTCATTTTCCATTTTCCATTTTTCATTTTTCATTTTCCATTTTTCTTTTCATTTTTCATTTTCCATTTTTCATTTTCATTTTTCATTTTTCATTTTTCATTTTTCATTTTCCATTTTCTGTTTTCCATTTTTCATTTTCCATTTTCCATTTTCCATTTTCCATTTTTCATTTTCATTTTCATTTTCATTTTCATTTTCATTTTTCATTTTTCCTATTCATTTTCATTTTTCATTTTTCATTTTCCATTTTCCATTTTCCACTTTCCATTTTCATTTTTCAGTTTTCATTTTTCAATTTTCATTTTTCATTATTAATTTTTCATTTTTCAATTTTCATTTTTCAGTTTTCATTTTCCATTTCACATTTTTCATTTTTCATTTTCTATTTTTCATTTTTCTTTTTCCATTTTTCATTTTCCATTTTTCGCTTTCCATTTTTCGCTTTCCATTTTCCAATTTTCATTTTTAATTTTCCATTTTTCAATTTTAATTTTTCATTTTCCATTTTTTATTTTTCATGTTTTATTTTTCATTTTCCATATTCCATTTTTTCATTTTTCATTTTTCATTTTCCATTTTTCATTTTCCATTTTTAAATTTTCATTTTTCATTTTTCATGTTCCATTTTCCATTTCTCATGTTCCATTTTTAATTTTCTATATTTCATTTTTCATTTTCCACTTTTTATTTTCATTTTTCATTATTGATTTTTCATTTTCCATTTTCCATTTTTGATTTTTCAATTTTCATTTTTCATTTTCCAGTTTTCATTTTTCATTTTCCATTTTCCATTTTTCATTTTTCATTTTTCATTTTTCATTTTCCATTTTTCATTTTTCATTTTCCGTTTTCCATTTTTCATTTTCCATTTTTCTATTTTAATTTTCCATTTTTTATTTTTCATTTTCCATATTCCATTTTCCATTTTTTCGTTTTTCGTTTTTCATTTTCCATTTTTCATTTTCCATTTTCCATTTTCCATTTTCCATTTTTCATTTTCCATTTTTCTTTTCATTTTTCATTTTCCAATTTTCATTTTACATTTTTAATTTTCCATTTTCCATTTTTAGTTTTTCGTTTTCCGTTTTCCGTTTTCCATTTTTCATTTTTCATTTTCCATTTTTCAATTTTAATTTTTCATTTTCCATTTTTTATTTTTCATTTTCCATATTCCATTTTCCATTTTTCATTTTCCATTTTTCAATTTTTCCATTTTTCATTTTCCATTTTTCTTTTCATTTTTCATTTTTCATTTTTATTTTTCATTTTTCATTTTCTATTTTTCATTTTCCATTTTTCATTTTCCATTTTTCAATTTTCATTTTTCATTTTTCATTTTTCATTTTCATTTTCCATTTTTTATTTTCCATTTTCGATTTTTATTTTCCATTTTCCATTTTTCATTTTTCAATTTTCAATTTTAATTTTTCAATTTTCAATTTTCATTTTTAATTTTCCATTTTTCAGTTTACATTTTCCATTTCCCATTTTTCATTTTACATTTTTTATTTTTTATTAATTTTTAATTTTTAATATTAAATTTTAATGATAAAAAAAATATGTGGTACAACTTGCTTAGGCCAATGTGACACGTGCAGTATTAATATACGCACAACTGTAACGACTTTAACAATACGAAGAATTACAACGTATACAACATGTCTTAAGAAAAACAACAAACACTCTGAAAAATTTTATTTTTTCAAGAGTTTTTTCAAAGTTTAATTCATAGCTCGTGAACCCTTTGACCGATTTTGACGATTTTAAATAGCAGCTCCTTTGGGATGTAAATAAACGATTTTATACAAAAACGAACGGCCTAGCTTAGATATTGACGGCGTGATCGTGATTTCCACAGACAGACGGACAGACGGTCATCGGTAAATCAACTTCCCTTGTTATAAGGATCAAGAAAATATATTTTTTGGGGTCTCAGGAATTTATTTCGATGCGTTACAAACGGAATGACAAACCTATATGTACCCTCTGTCACTGAGGTGTGGAGGGTATAAAAAGCATATGATTTCAACAACTATTTTAAGCTTGATATTTTTACATTATATGCATTTATTCACAGATTATTTTAAGCGGATTTTTTTTTTGCTTGAAAAAATATATAAAAAACACACCAACTTCTTTATATATAAAAAGCAAACAAAACTTTAAAAATAATTTTTTTTTTTAATATATAATTTTATAATTTCTTTTGAAGCTCAACACATTTTTGTTACATTTTCAATTGACCAGAAATATTCTTTTTGCACTTTTAATAAACTAAAGATTTTTTTATTGATTTCAACAACTTTTTTTAAGCTTGATATTTTTAACATATTTTTACATTATATGCATTTCTTAACAGATTAATTTAAGCCAAATTATTTAACACATTTTTATATTGGATTCTTTCTTTTTCAATTTTGCTTGAAAAAAAAACAACAACAAACACACACCAACTTCTTTTCTATGAAAACAAACGAACGATTAGATAAACACCGACACAAATGCAAATTTTGCATCAAACTTTAAACACTTTTTTATTACTTTCTTGCTCACGTTTGGAGAAAACTTTTTTGGAAAACTATTTAGCCACATTGGAATTATATTTAAATGCAAAAAAACTGTAACTTTTTAATTATTTAAACAAAAAATAGGTAAATTAAAAAAATCACTATCAACGGACAACCATACCAAAGAAAATTTGCGCGTAAACTAATAAAAAGAAGTGACAGCAGTCAATTGTACTAAATGAGCATAAGTGTTGTTGTTATTAAAGCTTTATGTACCAATTATTTCTATGAGGAGTAGTAGGAGCAGAGTACATTTGATTTAAAAAGAGATTTTTTTATTTATGAAAACCGAACGAATGATTAGACAATTAGAAAAACACCAACCGGCACGCAAACGCAAACTATTCATGAAACTTTTAACACTTTCTTCATAATTTTCTTGATTAAATTTGGAAAACTTTTAAGCTACATTAGAATTTAAATAAAAAAAATATAATTTTTTAATTATTTAAGCAAAAAAATATTTTTTTAAAGAATTACTACCAACCAACATCCGTGCCGAAGAAAATTTATACGTAAACTAAAAAATTCAGTAAAAAGAAATGACAACAGACAATTGTACTAAATAAGTGTTAGTGTTATTAGAGCTTTAATAAGTACTCATTAATTGCAGAAGGACTAGGAGTATATTGGATTTAGAGATTTTTTTATTTATGAAAAACGAACGGCCAACCGAAAAAAAAGTAGTCACAACGGCACGCAATCTCATCAAATTTTAAACACTTTTTTTGTCTATTTTCTTGCTTACAGAAAACTTTATTGGAAAACTATTTAGCTACATTAGAGTTATATTTAAATGCAAAAAATATATAATTTTTTAATTATATAAACATAAAATTTTTAAATTAAAAATTTAAACTAATAAGTATGTATTTATTTTTTTTTTTTTGTAAAGAGTAGAAAGATTGCATTTTATTTAAAAAGAGAATATTTTATTTTTTTATGAAAATCGAACTACCAATCGAACACGAAGTAAGTCACATAACGGTGGGCAATTGCAGAATTTTCATCAAATTTTAAACACTTTTTTCATTATTTTTTGCTTAAATTTTGAGCAAATATAAAAATTATCTTAATATATAAAAACGTTCGTGCGTATGTTGGTACTCTAATAACTGTTGAACCACTAATGCTAGCGACTTCGTATTCATACCATATGTTCCTTTGGTTCTCCGATTTGCATAACTTTTTTTTGTACCCGATAGGTGGCGCTGGGGTCGAGATTTTCCCAAAAATTTTATTTACGGTCCAATTTAGCTCAAATTAGCAACATATATTATGTACATAAAACTAAAGTTGCTGACAAAGTTTTTCACCTGTAGGTGGCGCTGGTGTTAAAATATTCAAGAAAACGTATATTTTTTTTCAGTCATATTCATAATATTATTAAATTGTGCTTTACTTTTGCCCGACACTCGGTATTAAAATTTAGATGCAATATAAAATCCAGATGTTTTCTTCGGGCCTGCAACGCGGACCGGACTCAGCTAGTATATGTATAAATACAAAAAATTATATTTTCTTTAGTTATTTAAACACAAAATTATCACATTTTAAAAGTTACTGCAAACAGACATCCGTATCGAAGAAAATTTACGCGTACACTAAAAAGTGACAGCAGGCATTTGTTCTAAATGAAAAATTATAGTAATTGGTATTAAAGCTCTAATAAGTACTAATTATTTTTTATAAGGATAGTAGTAGTAAAGGCCCATTTACATGATACCACTCAGTCGTATGATTTTTCGAAATAAAAATCCGATGAAATTCATCGGACTGTCATAAAGTCGTACCGACATTATTTCTGCATACTTAGGCCATTTACACCATAACACTCAAGTCTTATGAAAACAACTGTTTAGAATAATAAGCAAATTTATTTTGAAATTTATATTTTATTTTCACTTTCTTTGTTTTTGTTTACCATTTTTTTAATATTACCAAAAAAAAACAACTCTGGTCCGATGAAAATGGTAAGTTTTTAGAAATGTTTCAAAAACCATCGGACTTCGAAATGAAATCCTACAGACTGTCAATTTCATAACAAAAGCTTTTTACATCATACGACTTTTTCATAATACTCGAATTTCTGACAGATCGTATTACAAAGTGTGATAGTGTAAACTGGCCTTAAGGAGTACATTTGATTTAAAGCGTTTTGATGTGTAAACATCTATGTATACGCGTAGGGGGTAAATTTCTATTTCACAATACAATCACAAAAACATCGTAACATGTATGAAGTAAGACAAAATCGGTGTGACTTACATATGTATGATTGTATTGGTGAAAAAAATTATATGTAATAAACTGTTTGAAAATGAAAAATTAAAAATAAACAAGTAAGAAAATTATAGTCGGTCTAGACCGACTATATGATACCCTATACCATGCGTTTAGAGACCCTATCTCTCAGACCCAGAAAATAAGCATAAACCAAATTTGAGTGGGATTTTTATTAATTTTTTCGGCTGCAGATATGAAAAAGTTCATATCGGATGCTATATCTATATGGGGACTAGGCCCAAAAATGGACTGATCCTGACCATGTTTGGTAAGGTCTCTTGTATTTTGCAAAAATATATACAAACAAAATTTGAGAAGAATCAGTGCAATATTTTAGTTTTTTGATAGATTTAAGTGAAGATCGGGAAGCAGCTCTATATGGGGCCTATGGCTAAGAGTTGTCCCATAGAGATAATTTTTGGACTACTGATTAATGGATGTAATAAACACATACAAACCCAATTTGAATAAGATTTATATGATAATTTGTATCTTATGGCAATTTAAGTCGATTTCATAGGGGTCACTTGTATGGGGGCTAGGTCTGAACATGGACCGATTCTCACCAATTTCAATAGCGTTCATCCCATGGCCGATAAAAGATTAAATACCAAATTTCATCAAAATATATTCATATTTGCGACCTGCAGTTTGATTACAAGCTTTACATGGACACACAGACGGACGGACGGACGGACGGACGGACGGACGGACATCGTTAAATCGAATCAGATAGTGATTCTGATTCGATCGGTATAATTAAAGATGGGTGTAGGTCAAATATTTTTGGTTGTTACAAACAGCAGCACAAAGTCATTATACCCAAACCACATAGGGTATAAAAATGAAATTTAACAAATGAAAATAAAAAATTAAAAATAATAATGAAAAATAAAAAATGAAAAATGAAAAATAAAAAATTAAAGATAAAAAGTGAAAAATGAAAAACGAAAGATAAAAAATGAAAAATAAAAAATGAATGAAAAATAAAAAATGAAAAATAAAAAATTAAAAGTTAAAAACTAAAAATGAAAAATAAAAAATGAAAAATGAAATATAAAAAATGAAAAATAGAAAATAAAAAAATAAAAAATAAAAAATGAAAAATAAAATATTAAAAATAAAAAATGAAAAACGAAAATTAAAGAGAAAAAAAATTAAAAATAAAAAAATATAAAAAATTAAAATAAAAAATGAAAATAAAAAATGAAAAACAAAAAATGAAAAACGAAAATTGAAAAATAAAAAACGAAAAATTAAAAATTAACCGGTTGAAATAATATATATTTTTATATTAGCAGAGCCCCTGCAGTTGATTGCTATAAGTGATACATATGTACATAGACGACGCTTTTTGTTTGATCTTAAAAAAATGCCATAAAAAAATCTTTAATTACTAGATATTTACACATATCCCCTGAGATCGGACTCACATGATTTTTTATGTCAAATGCAAACAAAGAACCGAACAATAATTTTCATTAATTTTCATAATTTTATTGCTAATATTATCCGGAAATTTTGAGAAATATATATGTATAGCCAAAACTATTACAAATGTTGTTAATATTTAACACACAATTTTATAAATTAAAAAAAAATCTACCAACGGACATACATATGTACCAAAAAATTTATTATACTCCCTTTCGTACTCAACAATTTTAAATTCTGCAGTCAAAAAATTTTTTTTGCAATATTATTTTTTTTTTATATTGTTTTCACAATATTTTTTTTCAACGTCGCCTCGAGCCTGCCTGCAAAGTTTCAGCTCGATTGGAACAATGGAAATGGGTTAAATATGGATCCAAAGATTTTTCGGCAGACAAGCAGATACTATGAGTTAAAGTAAAGGGAGTAAAAACAAAGTATATTTTGAAATAACTGCACTTTTTACTGATTTGTATAAAAATACACGTGGATCACAAAACATCTAGTTCACAAAATGGCACTCAATGAGTTGGAGCGTCGCAAATTAATTTGTAGATTCTGTGAAGAAAATCCGAACAAAACCAAAAAGTTAAATTGTTCACCATTTTAATGCAATAAACTTTATTTCCCAATAATAAAAAAGTGGGAAGGAAGAAAACGCCTAATGGGAAAAAATGCAGTATACAAGAATCAAAAGTTCGAGGCAAATTGAATGCTGGCACACAATATCCGGACACACACCAAATCTTTTCGTCAGTTGGGGCAAAAAATATAAATGTGATAAATTAAAGAAATATATAGAAAAATGGGCATTCAGAAAAAACGTCCATTTACGAGTCATATTTCACTATTGAAGACAACGAATGGCAGTCAAAATACTGAAGCACCAGAAGAATCAAAGTTTCCAGGAAAGGGTTTGTTATGGTTAACCATTATTGAACGTGATATAAGGGAACCTGTGTTTTTCAAAGAAGGTCTGGCAGTGAATGCACATAATTACAAGGAAAAATGTATCCCAGCAAATCAGAAATTAATTGATAAATATCATAAAAATTAAATTAAAAAAAATTTAATTAAATTTTAAAAAATTTAGCGCCATCACACTATGCTTAGGCAACACTAACGAATTTAAGTGCTCGGGATATTCAATAATATAATGTCATAAATCCTCCCCAACTCCATACTATATACAGTCCAGTTTGAAATCCTATTTAATAGTACATGAAACATGCACAAATCTGTGGTTTTCTGGAATAACCGCGTATGTCCATTTTTGTCAGTTTTGAGTTAACGATGTCAAATATATTATTTTTTAACGCTCTTTACATGTGTTCAATTTAAAAAAAAAAAAATACTAGAGGAACCCTGCTGCTCCGCAGCATTATATTATATATAAATTTTTATAATATAATACCAAAATTTGCCAAGAGAAGCTAACGTACAGTAAAAGTAAAGTTGATTGTCCACGCATAACTTTCCTCAAACCCAACGAATTTGCCAAGAGAAGTTAACGTACAGTAATGCCAAAATATGTCAAGATAAGTTAACGTACAGTAAAAGTAAAGTTGATTCTCCACGCATAACTTTCCTCAAACCCAACAAATTTAAGCAGTTAATAGCTCAAAAGAAGGAGCTTGATCCACTGAGTGTTCTTATACCTACGCCAACAGCCTACGTTAATTAGAACTCTAGTTGTAGAGAATGCAAAGTTTATTCATAAATTCTTTTAGTATATAAGAAGATTGACCATTTCTGAGCTTTTTCTTTAAGTAACGATGTAACTTAAATGTTTATTAAATTAATTAGCAGCACTAACGACGTATGTCAACCTACGTTTGATCGCTGACAAATTATTTTCTCAGAAAACGACACATAGCGACATACGTTGTTATTAATGAAAAAAAATGCAATATAATTTTGGATTAGTTTTCACTTATAAAAACTTGTGTGTTTATTTCTGTTTTTTTTTTGTCACTATTATTCTTGATACGTTATTATATTCTCATCCTAAGTCCCGTTAACTTTTTGTTGACGAACAAAAAAAATCCATTTTCAAGCAACAACAACTTATGTCTGTCTACATGGGTGGTTGCATTGGTAGTTTTCTTTTTCAAAAAAAAAACACGTTTGTCGACATAAGTTGTTTTATCTGCACACACTTTAAGTGTAATTTACATATTGTTTTTTTCGTCCTTCTCTAGGATCTATTCCTCTGAAGATTTTTGACTCATGCCCATATCTACAGGACTGTTAAATTAAAAGCTCTAAAATCTTCATATGGAGCCCATAATTTCAAATATAACGTTTTTTGGAACCCCTGAATATTTTAATTTTATGACATACGCGGTTATTCTAGAAAACCACAGAAATTACTTTGTAAAGAAAGATACAAAAAGGTACACTCTTACATTTACGGGCCGTTTTTACCCCATTTTAATATTCGAATTTCCAAAAGATTTCGTCTCATTTGATGTTTCTATCCACAAACTATATTTTATATTCGTTTGTTTAGAAGATACCAAATGTGCAATTTTTCCCGTTTTTGGCCGTTTCTCCTCCCCTAAATATTAGAATTAGCAACAACTTCATTCTTGACTGATGCCTATGTATTCGGTGGAGTCTGTATACCAAAATTCATATGAATAGATTAATATGTTAAAAAGATGCAGAAAGGTACAATTTGTGCACGTTTTGTCCGTGGTTTCCCCTTAAATGGCCGAATTTTGAAAAAAAATTATCCTGGGCCAAATTTGTTTCTCAGATGGACTCAACACATCAAATTTCATATTCCTAGCTTCATTTCTTATCATTTTCCTCTTTTTTGTCCGCTTCAATGTACGAATTTTTTAAAATCCCTTCTTAGTGGATCTCTACGCCGAGAGAGGAACTTACAGTCCAAATATCAAGCTTCCGGAACGAATGGTTTGGGCTGGGCGATGATCACCATCGCAACTCTTTTATATACATATATAGATTTAACTTTTTACCGAACAAACTATCTACTGCTTTTGGTTACTGATGAGGGTTGGTGACTCTTCCCGAAACAGCTGTATAATCTGTCATGCAGAATATAGATCAATTTTTGAAACAAATGTGCCAATGTTTTTTGCTTTATTTAAAGTAAAAACATTTGATCTTGAGCCTGAATAATTTCAAACTCAATCATTAAAACAAGTAAGAAAATTATAGTCGGTCTAGACCGACTATACGATACCCTATACCATGCGTTTAGAAACCCTATCTCTTAGGCCCAACTAACTGGACATAGAAAACCAAATTTGAGTGGGATTTTTATTAATTTTTTTGGCTGCTGATATAAAAAAGTTCATATCGGATGCTATATCTATAAAGGGGCTAGATCCAAAAATGGACCGATCCTGATCATGTTTGGTAAAGTCTCTTGTATTTTGCAAAAATATGTACAAACAAAATTTGAGAAGAATCAGTGCAATATTTTTGTTTTTTAATAGATTTAACTGAAGATCGGGCAGCAGCTCTATATGGGGTCAAAGGAATCATTTTTGGACTACTCATTAGTGGATGTAATGAACGCATACAAACCCAATTTGAGTAAGATCTATATGACAATTTGGATCTTATGGCAATTTATGACGATTTCATATGGGTAATTTGTATGGGGGCTAGGTCTGAACATGGACCGATTCTCACCAATTTCAATAGCGTTCATCCCATGGCCGATAAAAGCTTATATACCAAATTTCATCAAATTTGCAGTTTGATTACAAGCTTTACATGGACACACAGACGGACGGACGGACGGACGGACATTGTTAAATCAACTCAGAAAGTGATTCTGATTCGATCGGTATAATTAAAGATGGGTCTAGGTCAAATATTTTTGGTTGTTACAAACAGCAGCACAAAGTCATTATACCCAAACCACATAGTGGTATAGGGTATAATGATAAAGATCGAAAATAAGATTTTTTTTTTATTTTTATAAAAAAAAAATAAAATTAATTCTCATAATTTACTTTTATTTCCAGGTGAAAAACCTTATGAATGTGAAATTTGTTCAAAAAAATTTCGAGTTTCTGGCGACTTACGTCGTCATCAACGTATCCATGAACGTAAAAGACTTAAACAGGATTTACCAGATAATGAAAATGCTAATTTAGTCAAGTCTCCCGTCTGATAGTCACATCGTTAGTATTATTTTAAAACAATACAAAATATTTTAAGTTTTTTAATTTATTAGTTATAAAAGTATTAATAGTAGTATACTTTTTATAAGCTAATAATACCTGTACATTTTAATTGTAGTGGAATAAAACGAGTTTTATATTTTATAAAAAGGAAAGAAAAATTAGGGAATTTTTTTTTAAATTTTAAAAGATTTTCACAATTGAAGTATGTATATAAAAAAACTATTTTACTGCAATTTAATAGAAACTATGATCTCAAAAAGTTTTATTTTTAAGGCAAAACAAGTTAGAAATATTGAATGTACTTACATTATTTTAATTACACATTAATTCCATATCGTTTTCTTGCAAAATTGCTCATAAATATATTGGATTTTTGATTGTATTATAAATAAACTTCAAAAATAAATAATTTTTTTTAATATCTTTAAAATTTTTATAAGCACTTTTTTATATGATTTCAACAACTTTTTTTATGTTTGATATTTTTACATTATATGCATTTATTCACAGATTATTTTAAGCGTATTTTTTTTCTGCTTGAAAATTTATTTTGTATTTTTTTTTCGAATTATTTGTTAATTTCGTTTTTCAGACACTTTGCAATTACAAAAAACTATAACTAATATCCAATATTTTATTTTATTCATGAAAAAGTTTTATATCCTTTTCCATTTACTTATTTTTTAAATCATTAGATTAATTACACAACTCAATTTTCTTTTCTATGCTCGTTTACTAACATATTAAAGCTTTAAATAACAAAAACACCATCTTTATGAAAAATAAATAAACTACCGAACAATTAGAGACAGAGACCGTTACGCAAACGCAAATTGGTGCTTAAACTTCGAATTGTTTTTTCTTTCTTAATTTTATGACAAAAATTTTCTGTAAATGTTTATAGAACGCTATTAAACTTCACTAAATTATATTGAAATGCAAAAAAATATAATTTCTTATTTAATTAAACACTTCATTTATTAAGAAAACACTTGTAGCTGTCACCCATACCGATCAAAATTTCCGCGTAAACTAAAAAGTGCAAGAAAATAAAATAAAAAGAAGACATTTGGTCTAAATGTGTATCAGAAGTTGTTATTGTTATTATAGCTTTTGAAATTTCAAAATCGGATTGTATTAACTATGATGGTAACGGAAAATGTTTGTTATACAAAAATAATGATAGTAAAGCTTTACTAGCAACAACAATATTTGATGCTCTTTTAAAATACTTACATAGAGGGTTCTCTTCATTTTGTTGCACTGTTTAGTTTACGCGCAAATTTTAGACGGTACGGACGTCCGCTGCAGTTGTTGTCTTAGAAAAATTAAAATAAAGTTGTTAAATAAATAGAAAATTTTAATTTTATTGCATTTTTATATAATTCGTGTGTAGCTTAATAGTTTTCTATAAAAATATCATTAAAATGTTCGCAATATTAATGCGAAAAATTTGTTTATAATTTCAAGAAAATTTTGCGTATGCGTGCCGGTCGTTGTTTCTGTTTTGCTCGGTCATTCGTTGTTGGTTATATGAATAAAGAAGTATAAGTGATTTGTTGTTTTAAGCTTTAATAATGTGTTAGATAAAAGAAAATATCAAAAGCAATCAAAAGGCAATCTAAGAGAAAATTAAGTAGTAAATATATAAATCTTAATGTAAGATTAAAAAAATATATGTATACATATGACCTGGTAAGTTAAAAGGAACCTTACGTGCAAAATCAAGTTTCCGAGAAAAACATTCTCAAAGCTAACAAATCTACATTGATCACTGAATAAGTGAAAATTGTTTTTTTTTTTTTGACGTGAGATTCCTGATTCCTTTTAATTTACCAGGTCACATATAAAATAATTTGTTCAGGGTTTTTGTGTAAGCAATAAAGATAAAGTAAATGTAAATGTTAAAAAAATTAAAGTTAAAAAGATCAAATCAATAGAATGTTTTAAAGTGAGAGATTCAAAAAAAAAAAATTAACATTTTGGAAAAAGGGGAAATGTAAGTACATACTTATTTTTAGTTATTTATTTTTTTCTATAAAAATTAAATATTTTTAAAATTCACAATACTTAAATAATTTTAAAATCCGACTTCTTTTATTTTAAAAATTACTCATACCTACTTTTTCGAATTAAAATACATTCTTAATATATCCTTTAAAGTTTATGTGGCATTTTTAATAAATATTAGTTTATATCAGTTACGCATTTCATTAATAAAAATAAACTTACGTACCAAAACTGAGTTAATATTGCAGTATTTTAATGTGAAAAATAACTTATTTAAGTTAACCAAACAAAAATTTTATATAATAATACAGTATAAACTCGATAATCTGGATTATTCGGTAATCCAGACTGCATTTTTCAACTCATTGCATATTCCATAATCCATATTGATTGCAAGCAAATCTATTAGCCGTGTTGCATACAAACAGTTATTTTTAATTAATATCATTGTACACCTTGAAAAATACAGTTCGAATTATGCGCTACGAATTTTTTTTAATGTGATTTGATTTTTGCACCTGCGTTTTCAGTTAAAAATTTTTAAAGAATTTAGTAGAGTTGTGAGTGGAATTTAACTTTTAATAGTCAAATAACATATTAAAAACCTTTTTAAGTTTAAAATCAAAGGAAAAATAACACGATAATACAGATAGGGGTCAGCCAGCAATCAATTTAATACAAAATGCATTTAATATTTATTTTTTTAATTTTAACAATATTTTTTTTTACTGAATTGAACAATTACGGTTTACAAATTAGGGTTAGGTGTCGTTTGGAAGGTATTTCAAATGTCGTGTATAAAAATTAAAATTTTTTAATTAATATGTATATCTATAATTTTTTTTTTTTTTTTGTTTTTTGAAATTTTAATTTAAATCCAAAAATATTAAACAAAAAAATATTAAAAAATCAGAAACCGCGAAGCAAACAATTTTTTATAATATGTATAACAATAACATAAAAACAAGTAAGAAAATTATAGTCGGTTTAGACCACCATATGATACCCTATACCATGCGCTTAGAGACCCTATCTCATAGGCCCAACTAACTGGACATAAAAAAATAAGCATAAACCAAATTTGAGTGGGATTTTTATTAATTTTTTGGCTGCAGATATGAAAAAGTTTATATCGGATGCTATATCTATATGGGGACTAGGCCCAAAAATGGACCGATCCTGACCATGTTTGGCAAAGTCTCTTGTATTTTGCAAAAATATATACAAACAAAATTTGAGAAGAATCAGTGCAATATTTTTGTTTTTTGACTAATTCAACTGAAGATCGGGAAGCAGCTCTATATGGGGCCTATGACCAAGAGTTGTCCCATGGATTAATGGATGTAATAAACGCATACAAACCCAATTTGAGTAAGATCTATATGACAATTTGGATCTTATGGCAATTTATGTCGATTTCATAGTGGTCATTTGTATGGGGGCTAAGCCTGAACATGGACCGATTATCACCAATTTCAATTGCGTTCATCTTATAGCCGATAAAAGCTTATACGCCAAATTTCATTAAAATATATTCATATTTGCGACCTGCAGTTTGATTACAAGGTTTACATGGACACACAGATGGACGGAAGGACGGACGGACATCGTTAAATCGAATCAGTTAGTAATTATGATTCGATCGGTATAATAAAAGATGGGTCTAGGTCAAATGTTTTTGGTAGTTACAAACAGCAGCACAAAGTCATTATACACAAACCACATAGTGGTATAGGGTATAAAAAACTTTTTTAATATACTCCATCCCAATCAGCAGATCGTGTGATAATAAACTTTGAGCAAAGGCTATATCAATACCATTTAAATGATATCTAGAATTTTAGGCTAACGCACTTATGTTATGCTAGTCCACTTTAGTGATTTTTAACGATTTTTTTTTAACAATACGCTATGTTTCTGAAACTGGCGGTCTAATAATTGAAATTTTTTTTGTAATTTTCGATATTTTTTTGAAATGCAACTGCTCCAATTTTTATTAGTTGCTAAAACGGAGTTCACACTGCGTATAAAATGTCAAATTTTATCAGTTTAGATACAATTATGCCGTTTTCTTTTCTGACAAAAAATGTCGCCCTTTTTTTGCCCTTTTTTGGAAAAGTGTATTTTTTTATACATTCTGAATTAAGAGCAACCTTATATTATATATATCAATCGAATCATAGGTTGAAAATATTCAAAAAAGGGGAACAATGGGGAAATATTCTCACACTATGACCTGAAAGAAGTCAATAGCTGGAATTTTTTGTGATTTACGAGGGCTCGACTTTGAGACCTTTCGATTGATGTATAAGATAAGGTCGCTCTTAATTCAGAATATACAAAAAAAGGGCGACATTTTTTGTCAGAAAAGAAAACGGCATTAGATTCGAAATATATTTCACCTCAAAATTTAATATATTAAGGAATAGTATAAAAACAAAGCATATTTGTACATGTCTCATACACCGTTAAATAAGTCTTAAAACCCCTGTTTGATATCAAATTTGACTATTCTTACTTTGGAGCAATTTTGAGAAATTCGAAAAAATTGCTGATTGCTTTCTACGCCCTTTTTTACATTTAAATTTAAGAAGAGTCTTCCCCTGCGAGTACAAACTCATAATATCTGTTAGGAGTAAGAATTTATGAAAAACAAACCAACAACTGACCTATATGAATGGTGCCGACCGGCACGCAAACTTTAAACTTTATATACTTAAACTTTATATACTTTTTACCCTTTTTACTCCCTTTATATTAACTCGTAGTGGCTTGTCTGCCGAAAAAACTATGGATCGATATTTAACCCTTTTCCCGTGATCCAATCGAACAGAAACTTTCCAGGCGACTCGTGGCGACAATAATAAAAAAAGTATTGCAAAAAAAATTTTTTGACTGTAGAATTTACAATTGTTGAGTAAAACTGAAACGATAGGGTAAAACTTAATTTACAATGAAAGGGAGTATAATAAAAACTGGGTTTTTATGGCTTAGTTTTTTATTGTCAACATTTAAAAAAATTACATTATATACTTTTTACCCGTTTTTGTTAACATTTAAAAAAAATTACATTACATGCTTACCCCTTTACATTACCCCTTTTTTATTGCTAACATTTAAAAATATTACAGTTAACTCTGAAGATCTGAAGATTTTAAGCTAAAAGTGGTTATTTCAAACATGTTTATAAATATTTCGGAAATTTCTGGCCACTTTATTGTATAAAGAATTAATTTTCATTAAAACTAAATAGTTTACTTATTTTGAAAATTATTGGATTAAATAACTAAAGGCCAGTTTACACTATCAAACTTTGTAATACGACCCGTCAAAAAGTCGGGTAATATGAAAAGGTCATATCATGTAAAAAGCTTATGTTATGAAATTGACAGTATGTAGGATTTTATTTTCAAAGTCCGATGGTTTTAGAAACATTTCTAGAAACTTGCCATTTTCATAGGACCAGAGTTGTTTTTTTGGTAATATTAAAAACAGGTAAACCAAAAAACAAAGAAAGTCGAAATAAAATATAAATTTGAAAATAAATTCGCTTCTTATTCTAAACAGCTGTTTTCATAAGACTTGAGTGTGATGGTGTAAATGGCCTAAGTATGCAGAAATAATGTCGGTACGACTTTATGACAGTGTGATGAATGCATCGGATTTTTATTTCGAAAAATCATACGAATGAGTGGTATCGTGTAAATGGGCCTTAAAACACGTCATCTTTATCTATGAAAACCGAATAAACTACCGAACATCTAGAAATATGCTGCCCAGAACGCAAACGCATATTTTTCATTTAACTATGAACTGTTATTTCTAAATTTTATAACAAAAAATTTTATGGAAATGTTAATAGAAAACTATTAAACTGCACGAGAATTACATATCGCACCTGTACCTTCAAAGTGAGTCAACTCAAAATTTTTCAATTTTCACTTTTTGCAAGAAAACGATACACAGTGGTCATATAAATCCACTGTAAAAATCTTACATCGGTTTTTCTAGTCTTTCGTAAAAAAAATACAGTTCTAAACCTCTTTGTGTTATAAGAGTAGCTTCTTTAGAATCCACTAAAAATATTATTTTGAGTTGCACCCAAAAAACTTGTTATTTTTGATGATCACTGAAAAAATCGCAAAAACAACTGCTGTTGCATACTAATTATTCGCAATTCTTTACAATGAAACAACTGTTTTTAAGTTTTATAGTAAATATTAAAAAAACCGTTTTTTGCTACTGAAAATTTGTAAATTTTGAGTGGACTTACTTTAGAGGTACAAGTGCGATATATTTAAATGAAAAAAATTATGATTTTCTTAATTTATACATTCGATATTGTTTTAATAGGATAACACTTATAACGGACCCCCCGTATCGAACTAAATTTTAGCGTAAACTAAAAACTGCAACAGTGTAAAATAAAGATAAGACATTTGTACTAAACGAGTATTAAAAGCTTTTAAAACTTCAAAATAAATTTGTATTAACTAATGTAATGGTAACGGAAAATGTTTCTTATATAATGATAGCAAAGCTTTACTAGCAACAACAATATTGATGCTCTTAAAATAAATAGAGAATTGTCTGTCTTACTTCTTTTTGTTTCTTCATTTTTTAGTTTACGCGCAAATTTTATGCGGTACGGACGTCCGCTACAATTGTTCTCTTATAAAAATCAAAATAAAGTGCTTAAATAATCAAGAAAATTATAAGTTTATTGCATTTTAATATAATTCGTGTGTATCTTAATAGTTTTCTATAAAAATATCATTAAAATGTTGCCAATATTAATGTGAAAAGTGTTTAATAATAAAAAGAAAATGTTGCGTATGCGTGCCGGTCGCTGTTTTTGTTTTGCTCGGTTGTTCGTTGTTGGTTTATATGATTTAAGTAAAGTGATTTGTTGTTAAGCTTTAATGTGTTAGATAAAAGAAAATATCAAAAGCAATCAAAAGGTAATCTAAGAGAAAATTATGTAGTAAATACATCTTAATGTAAGATTAAAAAAATATATAAAATAATTTATTAAGGCTTTTTGTGTATGCACTAAAGATAAATGTTTTAAATGTTAAATAAATATGAAAGTAGAAATAAGTGTTTAAAAAAAATAGCTAAACATATAACATAAATATGAATTCAATAGAATGTTGTTAAAGTGAAAAATTCACAATGACCGAAAATTTGGTGGTAAAGAGAAATGTAAGTATTTATTTTAAATTTTTTTCTATAAAACTCCTATTTTAGAATAGATAAAAATTTAATAATTCTAAAATCCCCAACAATAAAAAAATTTTAAAACACAACTTATTTTTATTCTAAAATTTACACTTACAATTTTTTCTTCGCATATTTTATGGTAAAACAATACATCCCCTATGTTAATGTCGCATAAATAATGTCGTATAAATAAATAATTTGTCATTGATAAAAATATACCTTAACCATTGCATTAATAACAAGTAAGAGACCCTATCTCTCAGGCCCAACTAACTGGATATAGAAAATTAGCATAAACCAAATTTGAGTGTGATTTTTATTAATTTTTTCGGCTGCAAATATGAAAAAGTTCATATCGGATGCTATATCTATATGGGGACTAGGCCCAAAAATGGACCGATCCTGACCTTGTTTGGTAAAGTCTCTTGTATTTTGAAAAAATATATACAAACAAAATTTGAGAAGAATCAGTGCAATATTTTTGTTTTTTGATAGATTTAAGTGAAGATCGGGAAGCAGCTCTATATGGGGCCTATGACTAAGAGTTGTCCAATAGGGATCATTTTTGTACTACTGATTAGTGATGTAATATATACGTATAAACCCAATTTGACTAAGATTTGTATGATAATTTGGATCTTATGGCAATATATGTTGATTTCATTGGGGTCATTTGTATGGGGGCTAGGTCTGAACATGGACCGATTCTCACCAATTTCAATAGCATTCATCCCATGGCCGATAAAAGATTAAATATCAAATTTCATCAAAATATATTCATATTTGCGAGTTAGAATTTATGAAAAACAAACCAACAACTTACCTATGCGAATGGTACCGACCGGCACGCAAACGCGAAATTTTCATTAAACTTTATATATTGTATACCCCTTTTTACTCCCTTTATATTAACTCGTAGTGTCTGCTTGTCTGCCGAAAAAAACTTTAACCCTTTTCCCGTGATCCAATCTAACAGAAACTTTCCAGGCGACAATACAAAAAAAAAATATTCCACAAAAATAATATTGCAAAAAAATTTTTCGACTGTAGAATTTACAATTGTTGAGTAAGACTGAAACGATAGGGTAAACTTAATTTACAAAGAAAGGGAGTATAATAAAAACTGGGTTTTTCTGAGTTAGTTTTTTATTGTTAACATTTAAAACAATTACATTATATACTTTTTACTCCTTTTGTTGTTAACATTTAAAAAAATTACATTACATGCTTTTTACCCCTTTTTTTATTGCTAACATTTAAAAATATTACAGTTAACGCTGAAGATCTGACGATTTTAAGCTAAAAGTGTTTATTTCAAACATTTTATCAAGATTTCGGAAATTTCTAGCCACTTTATTGTATAAAGAATTAATTTGCATTAAAACTAAATAGTTTACTTATTTTGAAAATTATTGGATTAAATATTTAAAGGCCAGTTTACAGTATCAAACTTTGTAATACGACCCGTCAAAAAGTCGGGTAATATGAAAAAATCATATCATGTAAAAAGCTTATGTTATGAAATTGACAGTATGTAGGATTTTATATTCAAAGTCCGATGGTTTTAGAAACATTTCTATAAACTTGCCATTTTCATCGGACCAGAGTTGTTTTTTTGATAATATTAAAAAAAAGGTAAAGAAAAACAAAAAAAGTCGAAATAAAATATAAATTTGAAAATAAATTTGCTTGTTATTCTAAACAGCTGTTTTCATGACTGAGTGTGATGGTGTAAATGGCCTAAGTATGTAGAAATAATGTCGGTAAGACTTTATGACAGTCCGATGAATTTCATCGGATTTTTATTTCGAAAAATCATACGACTGAGTGGTATCGTGTAAATGGTCTTTAAAACACGTCATCTTTATCTATGAAAACCGAATAAACTACCGAACAACTAGAAACGCAAACGCAAATTTTTACTTTAAATGTGAACTGTTATTTCTAAATTTTATAACAAACATTTTATGGAAATATTTATAGAAAACTATTAACCTGCACGAGAATTACATTAAAATGAAAAAAAATTATGATTTTCGTATCGGTACATTCGATATTGTTTTAATAGGATAACACTTATATTCGCGTAAACTAAAAACTGCAACAATTTAAAATAAAGAGAATACATTTGTACTAAACGAGTATCAAAAGCTTTTGAAACTTCAAAATCAATTTGCACTAACTATAATATAATGGTAACGGAAACTGTTTCTTATATAATGATAGCAAAGCTCTACTAGCAACAACAATATTGATGCTCTTAAAATAAATAGAGAATTGTCTGTCTTACTTGTTTTTGTTTCTTCACTTTTTAGTTTACGCGCAAATTTTATACGGTACGGACGTCCGCTACAATTGTTTTCTTATAAAAATCAAAATATAGTGCTTAAATAATCAAGAAAATTTAAAGTTTATTGCATTTTAATATAATTCGTGTGTAGCTTAATAGTTTTCTATAAAAATATCATTAAACTGTTCGCAATATTAATGCGACAAATGTGTTTATAATTTCAAGAAAATTATGCGTATGCGTGCCGGTCGTTGTTTTTGTTTTGCTCGGTTGTTCGTTGTTGGTTTATATGAATTAAGAAGTATAAGTGATTTGTTGTTTTAAGCTTTAATAATGTGTTAGATAAAAGAAAATATCAAAAGCAATCAAAAGGCAATCTAAGAGAAAATTATGTATGTAGTATATACATATATAAATCTTAATGTAAGATTAAAAAAAATATATAAAATAATTTATTAAGGCTTTTTGTGTATGCAAAAAGATAAATGTTTTTAATGTTAAATATTAAAGTAGAAATTAGGGTTTAAAAAAATAGCTAATCATATAATAAAAAAATCAATTCAACAGAATGTTGTTAAAGTGAAATATTCAAAATGACCGAAAATTTTGTGGTAAAAGGGAAATGTATGTAAGTACTTATTTTACATTTTTTTCTATAAAAGATCTATTTCAGATTAGATAAAAACTAAATAATTCTAAAATCCCCAACAATTAAATAAAACATTTTAAAACCCGACTTATTTTATTCTAAAATTTACACTTACCTTTTTGAATTAAGAAACCATTTTTTCTTCGTATATTTTATGATAAAACAATACATCCCCTATGTTAATGTCGTGTGTGCAATAAATAGTTTGTCATTAATAAAAATATACCTAAACCTTTGCATTAATAAAAAGAAAAATTTGGTAATAATAATATTCATTTCAACGATTTTTTATGAATTAAATTAAGCTAAAAGTGTTTATTTCAAACATTTTATCAAGATTTCGGAAATTTCTAGCCACTTTATTGTATAAAGAATTAATTTGCATTAAAACTGAATAGTTTACTTATTTTGAAAATTATTGGATTAAATATTTAAAGGCCAATTTACACTATTACACTTTGTAATACGACCTGTCAAAAAGTCGTGTATTATGAAAATGTCGTATCATGTAAAAAGCTTATGTTATGAAATTGACAGTATGTAGGATTTTATTTTTGAAGTCTGATGGTTTTAGAAAAATCTCTAAAAACTTGCCATTTCCATCGGACCAGAGTTGTTTTTTTTTTGTTTTTTGGTAATATTATAAAAACAAAGAAAGTCGAAATAAAATATAAATTTGAAAATAAATTTGCTTATTCTAAACGACTCTTTGTATAAGACTTGAGTGTGATGGTGTAAATGGCCTAGGTATGCAGAAATAATGTCGGTACGACTTTATGATAGTCCGATGAATTTCATTGGATTTTTATTTCGAAAATCATACGACTGAGTGGTATCGTGTAAATGGTCCTTAAAACACGTCATCTTTATCTATGAAAACCGAATAAACTACCGAACAACTAGAAAGATACTGCCCAGAACGCAAACACAAATTTTTACTTTAAATGTGAACTGTTATTTCTAAATTTTATAACAAACATTTTATGGAAATATTTATAGAAAACTATTAACCTGCACGAGAATTACATTAAAATGAAAAAAAATTATGATTTTCGTATCGGTACATTCGATATTGTTTTAATAGGATAACACTTATATTCGCGTAAACTAAAAACTGCAACAATTTAAAATAAAGAGAATACATTTGTACTAAACGAGTATCAAAAGCTTTTGAAACTTCAAAATCAATTTGCACTAACTATAATATAATGGTAACGGAAACTGTTTCTTATATAATGATAGCAAAGCTCTACTAGCAACAACAATATTGATGCTCTTAAAATAAATAGAGAATTGTCTGTCTTACTTCTTTTTGTTTCTTCACTTTTTAGTTTACGCGCAAATTTTATACGGTACGGACGTCCGCCACAATTGTTTTCTTATAAAAATCAAAATAAAGTGCTTAAATAATCAAGAAAATTTAAAGTTTATTGCATTTTAATATAATTCGTGTGTAGCTTAATAGTTTTCCATAAAAATATCAGTAAAATGTTCGCAATATTAATGCGACAAATGTGTTTATAATTTCAAGAAAATTATGCGTATGCGTGCCGGTCGTTGTTTTTGTTTTGCTCGGTTGTTCGTTGTTGGTTTATATGAATAAAGAAGTATAAGTGATTTGTTGTTTTAAGCTTTAATAATGTGTTAGATAAAAGAAAATATCAAAAGCAATCAAAAGGCTATCTAAGAGAAAATTATGTAGTATATACATACATACATATATAAATCTTAATGTAAGATTAAAAAAAATATATAAAATAATTTATTAAGGCTTTTTGTGTATGCAATAAAGATAAATGTTTTTAATGTCAAATATTAAAGTAGAAATTAGGGTTTCAAAAAAATAGCTAAAAATATAATAAAAAAATCAATTCAACAGAATGTTGTTAAAGTGAAATATTCAAAATGACCGAAAATTTTGTGGTAAAGGGAAATGTAAGTACTTATTTTACAATTTTTTTCTATAAAAGATCTATTTCAGATTAGATAAAAACTAAATAATTCTAAAATCCCCAACAATTAAATAAAATATTTTAAAACCCGACTTATTTTATTCTAAAATTTACACTTACCTTTTTGAATTAAGAAACCATTTTTTCTTCGTATATTTTATGATAAAACAATACATCCCCTATGTTAATGTCGTGTGTGCAATAAATAGTTTGTCATTAATAAAAATATACCTAAACCTTTGCATTAATAAAAAGAAAAATTTGGTAATAATAATATTCATTTCAACGATTTTTTATGAATTAAACCTTTGCATAGGCTTTCAGTCTTTTTTAAATTATTTACTGTGAAAGGATCCTCAAAATTAAATCTAAACAAGTAGTTTATCTACAAAGTAGGATTAGGTGTCGTTTGAAAAGTTTAAATCAATTTTTTTTTATTTTTAAATGAAAAATTAAATTCAAAAATATTGAAGCAAAAGTCAAAATTCCATATACAATTTTCAAAAGCCGCGAACGAACTTAATAATATACTTTTTCAGTGAACGACAATATAATGGTAACTTTTAACACATATCGCACCTGTACCTCTAAAGTGAGTCAACTCAAAATTTTTCAATTTTCACTTTTTGCAAGAAACCGATACTCAGTGGTAATATCTATCCACTGTAAAAATCTTACATCGATTTTTCTAGTCTTTCGCAAAAAAAAATTCAGTTGTAACGCTCTTTGCGTTATAAGAGCAGCTTCTTTAGAATCCACAAAAAAGACATATTTTAAGTTCCACCCAAAAGAATTGTTATTTTTGCTGATCACTGAAACAATCGCAAAGACAACTACTGTTTTATACTTATTATTCGCAATTCTTTACAATTAAACAACTGTTTTTAAATTTTTTAGTAAATATTAAAAAAAGCCGTTTTTGGCCTCTATTGAAAATTTTTAAATTTTGAGTTGACTCACTTTAGAGGTATAGGTGCGATATATTATTTCGATATTTTGTTTCAAAAAAATATAAATCTCCTTAAATTTGACCTTAAAGAGGGACAGTTTATAGTGTTTCAATTTAACCTTAATTTACATGAAACAGACTTGGTAACCCTTGCGTGGGCGCTACTACGTCATATAAAGGGAAAAAATGCGCATGGCATAATCGTTAGTTTTATCTTTCTTCATGAATGGTAACTCAACTGATAATAAGAGAATAATTATTGTTGAGAGATAACATATTGCTCTTGAAAAAAGCTTTTATAGACAAATCAAGTAAAATCACAAAATAAGTTTAGCCACTTTTAAACATACATACATATATCTTATATCTATTCCTTTCGATTATAGATATGGGGGATTTCATGTCAAGTGCACCAACTTTTGAAACCGATGTCTTCCGATCGGGATGAAATTTGCACCAAGGTTAGTCCTATTGGATAGTAGTTTAGACACAATTTTTCAACAAGATCGGTCCAGATCTCTTTGAGTTAGAGGGGATCAAGATTTGACATTTTGGCCAAACAGGTGTTTTTTCTCATCCATGTAACTTATTACCTATTGTTCTTAGAAAAATTTCTCCGAAAGAGTTTAGATAGCTATTTCTTCAATATTTCGGAAAAAAATACTTAAAAAAAAAAAAAATTTGTAGACTTTTTTTTGCTAAATTAAAGCATTTTTTGCCTTTTTTCAAAAAGGGCATTTTTTTTTTTTTTTTTTCATAAGAAAGCTTAGGATTTTTCCTTTAACAGCTTTTTGGTCGCTTAGTGGGATGGAAGTGGGATATCTATCAAAATAAATATTTTCTAACTCAAGACAACGGTTTTTCAATTTTTCACAAATGCACTATTTTGAATTTTTTCCTATTTGTGTCTAAAACCTTACAAATAAAACTTATACTGAGAAACTAGACAAACTAAACTTTCCGAAGGTATATAACATACCTAACTAAAATTTTATACCCTCGATACTGTAATACTCAGAATATGTTAACCTCACGAAAAAAATCGCTTTTTTTCTATAGAAATGTTGAAAAATTATTATTTTTTATTTATTTTTAATAATTAAATTAATGTATAATAATAATAATATTAAAAATAAAAAGATAAATAATTTATTAAAATTTAATCTTAATGGCATTAGATCCATTTATATCATAACTATTTTTATACTTAATTTATTGTAGCTGATGAAGTATTTAAGTCTTGTAAATTTTTAAATACCCAGTCTTTCATCCAGCTTTTTTGTCGCCTTTATTTACTGCGTTTGTTTGTCAATACTTTCTTGGCGTTACTAGGTTCAGCTGTTGATTTCGCTGCTGGTTTATTTGTTGTCTTTGGAAAGAAATCGCATTGAATAGAGGCAGAAAACTTTTTCAACTTGAGTCTTCCATCGACAAGCGGTATAAAAGCATGGTATTGAGCGGTGCCATCGATTGTTACCGCAGCATCGAATCTGCTCTTCAGTGTTTTCAATGTTTCCTGATGATCCTCTTTGCTACTAAAAACTATTTTAGTTTCTTTACAATAACTTTTTGCCCAATGGAATAAAGCAGTAGCATTTAAGATGCGATTTAGATGAGAGCACTGGAGGCTATACTTCGCTGCATTTCTTTTAAGGTGTGCTCCAATATCATCACATGCTCCTTTACCATGAGCAGTAGGATGAAAATGCCACTCAGCTGGCATTCCAAAATCTTTTTCATGGGCCATAAGATTTTCCAAGCTACTTTTGTTTTTAAAATGTTGAGGAGCTCCGTCCGAAACGTAGTATACCTTCTTTACTGTAAATTTAGATTTTAGAAATTTTAGTATTCTCTTCTGGTACTCATAAACTGCAACGGTATCATGTTTTAAATCGTCGGATATGATTGCCATACTTTTGTGTTCCAGTTTTTCATCTTTCATGTAGTAAATAACTACTGTGAGTAGAGTTGCTTGGTTGTTATTGAAGTGGAATGCTTCTATGGCATCCTAAAAAACATATTTATAGTTTTCATATTTATAGAATTCACCAGACTTCAAATGTATCTTCAAATCCTTGAAGAATGACCATTGCTCTTTGACTAAAAAGTCATGGTTTCTCAAGTTTAGCAATCCTGTACACATTTCTTCCACAAAATCATCCACATTTAAAATGATTGTTTTCAATGTGCATCTGTCAGTCTTAATCCAAGAATCAAATTTGACCTCCTCTATATATTCTCGATCTAAAGAGTTGATTAAATTTTCTTTGATGAATGTGGTTTTCGGGCAATTGGTACATTTACCTAAGTGGCAAGAAGTTGTTGCATTAGGACACATAGTCAATCTAAGGCAATCGCGGTAATCGTGTAAATCTTCTGCCGAATCATCTGTTAAATACTTTAAGTTGATTTCGTTCAACATAAGTTTAACATTTTCATGGTAAATGCAAACGCATACTGTGTGAGTTCCGCTGCTTTCTACCAAAACGCAATGTTTTGGCCTCATTTGGGTTAATTTCGTGAAGCCAATTCTAACATCCTCGTGTTCAGATTGAAATGTTGCAAATAACTCTTTCAGGTTACAGATAACCATTCTCTTCTGTTATGTTATGAAGGTATGTTACATACCTTCGGAAAGGTTAATTTGTCTAGTTTCTCAGTATAAGTTTTATTTATAAGATTTTTCACACAAACAGGAAAAAATTCAAAATAGTGCATTTGTGAAAAATTGAAAAACCGTTGTCTTGAGTTACAAAACATTTATTTTGATAGATATCCCACTCCCATAAAGGAAAAATCCTAAGCTTTCTTATGAAAAAAAAAAAAAAAAATGCCCTTTTTGAAAAAAAAGGCAAAAAATGCTTTAATTTAGCAAAAAAAAGTCTACAAAATTTTTTTTTTTTTTTTAAGTATTTTTTTCCGAAATATTGAAGAAATTGCTATCTAAACTCTTTGGGAGAAAATTTTCTAAGAACAATAGGTAATAAGTTACATGGATGAGAAAAAACACCTGTTTGGCCAAAATGTCAAATTTTGATCCCCTCTAACTCAGAGAGATCTGGACCGATCTTGTTGAAAAATTGTGTCTAAACTACTATCCAATAGAACTAACGTTGGTGCAAATTTCATCCCGATCAGAAGACATCGGTTTCAAAAGTTGGTGCACTTGACATGAAACCCCCCATATGTATAAAGTTTATTAAATTATATCGGTTCTGGTCTGAAGTTAATTTTTACATGAAGAAATAAGAAACTAAACACAGTTTTGTATTTTAAATTTTTTTCGCTATTGCAGAGCTTCCTTTATTATTTGCACTTGTTCTTAATTATATGTACAATGTAGATGAGTTTTGTTTCATTTTATTATTATTATAATTACTTTTTTTTTATTAATTTCTCACATCTTTGATCATTTGTTTTTTTTTTTTTTCTTTTACAATTATATATATAATTTTTATATTTTCATTTGTTTTTCTGTATTTATCATATATTTATTTAAGACTTAAAAAACTACAATTTAACTTTTTTTTGTTTTGTTTTATATTTAATATTTGTTTTTATTCAGTCAATGAAATTCAATGTTTTTCTTTTATACTTTAGAACTTAAGGGAATAAAGAAAAGATCCGCAAAATTTAAACCGAAAATAAATTTTGTTAAAAAATATTTTGTTTTTGTTAAATATTTGTTTGAAACAAGATTTAAAGTATTTTCTTTATAAAATACATGTTACAATAAATTATAATTGAAATGATTTCATGATGATGGTTTTTGTTGTGGTAATTTAAAATTTAGTTTTTTTTTCAGAGTTTGACTTAAATATGTAATGATAAGATGATATAAGTTTTTTGTTGTCAGTGATTTTTTAGTGTGTACAATATTTTTTTTTTTTTGTAAATTAAGGATAGAGGTGTGGGAAGGGGGGGGGGAGAGGTAAGGTAATTTAGGGAATTGGAGTTATATGATTTTGGGTATTTAGAATATCAGATAATTGAGTTGAATATTTTGTTTTCTTTTTGGCAAGAAGTACATTTTTTGTTGTTTTGGTTTTAGTTAAAAATACAAAATAATAATTTCCATTTTTTTTTTATTATAAATAATGTGCAAATAATTGAGAATATGGTTTAAGTTTATTAAATATTTTTTAGCATAAAATATAAGACAAGTTAATTAATTTTTTTTATTTTTTTTCGTTTTGGGGCGGGGAGGGTGAGACAAAAATTTCTATGTTTATTTGTTTTTTTATTTTGCTGCAAAAATAAAATTTTTGTTTAGTTTATTGGTTACTTGTTCTTGCTCTTCTTCTTCTTCTTTAATATAATATTGTTTTTATTATTTTTGTTTTATTTGATAAAGCTGGTTGAAATCAAATAGAAAATTGCAAACATATATTTGGTTGTAATTTGTGAATGATTCCTTTCTTCTAGCATTTTTTCATGCATTTATAGTTTGGTTTAAAAATTTTTTTATTTTTTTTTTTTTTTTTTTGTATTTAATTTTTTTTTTTTTTTTAGAAATAAAATGACATTGATTTTCTCTTTCTTGTTTATCTTTATTTTTAGTTTGTTCTCACAAATATTTACAACTACTTATGGTTAAAGAAATGTATGATCACCAAAATATGTAAATGCCTCTGTCGGTATAACTTTATGGGTGAAAATTACTGATAATGTTGCACAATTTAAGGGGTTTGAAAAAAAAAAAAATAAATATAAAAAATTTTTTAAATTATATGTATATGTTTAATTGAGTCTATAAATTTTTTTTCGTTGATTAAAACTCAATCATGAATTTATTGTTTGGTTTTGAAACCTCAATCATATGAAATTTGGTTTACAGTCCAAAAAAATTTATAGATTTAAAAAATTTCTTTTATTACAAAGAATTGAAAGATTTCTTAATCATTTTTAATACTCCAAAATTTATAAAACATTTACAGAAAATTCCAAAATAAAGTCAATACGACAGTCAGACATTTTAAAACCATAAACCTTTAAATGTATATTGATTTTTTTAATCTTCCTCATAGTTTTAAGATTTTTTTTTTTAAGAATATTGTATGTGAAATATGTATGTATGTATATGTTTATTGTTGATTTTACGGTATTATCATATTGTGGTTTGGTTATATTTTCATTTTTGTTTGTTTATTTTTACAAATTTCGGGGCTTTGTTTCTTTATATATAATAGTGAAAAAATATGTTTTCCTTTTTTATTTATTATTATTTCTGTTTGAGCGTGTGTAAAACAAATGAAGTATGAGTTTTTGTTGTTGTTATTTAATTATATTAAATGATTTTTGTTTGTGTTATTTTATTTATTTGTTGTAATTATATTTCCTTGTTCCGTTAAATATCGGTTGGTTATTTGGTTGTCTCGACTGTCTAATGATTGGTTTACTATAAAATTCTTTCCCATACCCATACAATTTTGTATGGCTTACCAAATTTAAATTTGAGTAGAGGTGTTTGGTTTTCTTAAAAAAAATTTTAAAATTCTTTTTTTTTTAATTTTTTTATTCAAAATATTTTTTTCTTTTTTAATTTTAATTTGTTTAGACTTTTATTTTACTTCTTGATGCAGTAGATTGGATTTTTTTTTTACATTTATTTAAAAGTTATTTTTTTCATCTTTTGAACGATTTTTGATATTGTTAGTTTATTTTAATTCTCTGTAAGGAAAAGTATTTATTGTTAGCTCTCTTTTGTTTGGTGAAGGAGGGCGGGAGAGGGTTTTTTTTTTTTTTTATTGTTGGAAAAAAATTTGAGATCACTTAATTTGTTTACCTTAAATAGAAGCCAATAATCTATAGTTTTCATATATATATATTTAAATTATCAACACACACTATTTTCAAAAAAGTAATGATTATCATTAAGAGCTTTAAAATATTTTTTTATACAAATTCTAAAAACCTGGACAAATATCAACATAAAATAAAGTTCTGCAACATTATCTCATCTCGAGTTTTTAATGATATCCTAATCAGTTAAACTAAGTTTGGTTAAACTCACTAAAGCTTTAAAAATCGTAAGTAATTTAAAGTGACTTCACAAAAACTCTAACCTTAACCAAACGTGTCAGCTGTTTTTTTTTCTGTTACATGAAAAGCATTTAGAGCAGTTACCGAACTCAACTGTCACGTAACCGGAACGTGCCAATCTGTTGAAAATAGATTTTTGCTACGTTTGTACGTGACATTTGTGAACAGCTGATAAAGTTTGGTTAATTTTACACAGCAACATGCTGGTTCGTTTTTTACATTCTATAATTGCACTAAATGACAACGTTACATTTACGGTACGGATACATTTTAACAACGTGTGGCTAACTAGGCCTTAATTTATCATGGCCGATTACTAGCGTTTCAAAATGATTCAGCTTTTCTTTAATGACTTGTAAAATTAGTAATTCGAGTAAGAGATTAATCGATTAATTGAAAAATGTAAAAAAATTTTTTATTAATCGAATTAAAAGACAAATCAAATAATTTTAAACTTTTTGAGTACAAATATTGATCAATAAAATATATTTTATGTTGTTTTTAAATTAATTTAATTAGATTCAAACTTGTTCGATCAAATCAAAAGAAAAATCAAATACAGTTGAGCGTCGATTACCCAAGATTCAATTAACCGTGAATATCAATTATCCAGCGTCGATAATGAAAGGAAGCTTTTTTTATTTCAATCGATTAACCGTGATTACCTCAATTATCTGGGATTGTAAGAGATGTATGTATTTTACCGAAATTTGTTTTAAAATTAATATGTGTATAAAGGTAAATAAGGGAAATCCCTTGTTTGGATGTTTTTTCTGTCGTACGTGTTTACCCCCCCTCACATCACACTGAAATTGTAAAATCGTTGTGTACGTATTATCAACGAAAAATTGTTCGAATTAGTCGAATCATTGCCATTACATTTTATGCTCACACATCTGACTGCAATCGCATTTTTAAAATGTTGTCGAAGCGTAAACTTGAAAAAATTTGTATACTTCTCTCTCTTATTTTATTTTAAGTAGAGTTACCGAGTTTATTATACAGGCACATGTTTGAGGGAAAATGTTTACATTTATTATTATTAGTATTATTTTAATAATAGTTAATAATATTTATGCTCTATAATTAACAAACTTGCGTCTTTGTATGCGCATTTCAAAAAATAAATCATTATAATAGATTTAACAAGTTAAAACGTTAATTACAATTTTATAGAATCCAGTAAATTTGCATTAAATTTATAACAGGGTAACATTAATCATCGTTAGTGTCTGCCACTACTCGCACGAAAAATTTGGTGCCATTAGTGTGACCACTGCGGAAAATGTGTGTGTATTAGTAAAAAAATGTGAGTGTATTGAGTTTTTCGAACTTGCAGTGTGATGTGAGATTGCTGGGTTAGTTGGATGTTTTTGCTTTGGTTTGAAATTTAAGCAATCCGAATTGTTCGTCTGTAATTTTATAATGGAATCGATATCAGTAAAATTGGGTAAAAGACAAAGAAGAGTATAATTTTGTACAAGAATATTTAAAAAAAAACATGTTTCTGCTCAAACATTATCACAAAAATATGGTGTTGGGAAACAAACAGTTTATGAATTATAGTGCGTTTACATCTGAGGAAAATCTAGTAGATTTTAGTTGAAATCTATTTCAAAATCTATACCGTTTACATCTAACTTTTTTGACATTTTGTTAGATTTTGTTTCCACAACAATAAACAGCTGATTAAAATAAAACATATGTATAACTAGAAATACCAGAAATAAATAAAACAATAGGAAAATGGAAAATTCTAAAAAGGAACAGATTTTATAATTATATTATGCATCAAAAATGAAAAAAACACAAACTGAAATAGAAATTTTGCGAAAAAAAATCATCATTTGTTAAATGTATTATTTGAACAGCAGAAATAAATTCATTTTCCCCAATTCGAGATTGGAATGGGCACATGTCAGTATAAAAAGTTATAACTTTTCATTTACTAAATATTTTTTTATTATAGATTCGTTTTTTTTTTTGTTTGCTTTTGTTTTTAAATGTCAATTTTTCAGTCACTGCGTTGTAATTTTTTACTACAATATTAAAAAAAACACAGTAGTATCATTTGGTAGTGCCCAAGTTTGACAAGATTTTGTGAGAGCTAGATTTTGTTTTGTATGGGAAATCTAGTAAAAATGAACTAGATTTCGCTCGTATAGACTAGATTTTGCTTAGATGTAAACGCACTATTAGTGAAAAATATAGATAAAATATTAAATATTAAAATATTGTGATTCAGTTATTGGCTTCCAAAATCGATAAACTTTAAAAAGTGCACTACAGCCAAAAGTCGATTTTGCGACATACGAATGGTTCCGGCAAGAACGTTTTAAAGGGGCTCCAATTTCCAATTTAATGGTAATGGAAAATTCTAAATTTTTCCATTCAAAACTAAATACAAGTTTAGAATGTGAATATTCTCGTTGCAAAACTTTAAAAAACGACATGGTATTCACAAACTCAAGGATGGAGGAGAAATAACATATGCCGACAATAGATCTGCCACAATTTTTGTGAATGAATTGGAGGAATTCATATCAAAGGAAAAGCTTACTGATGCACAAATCTACAATGGAGATGAAACAAGCCTTTTTTCGAAGTGTTTCCCTGAAAACAGTTTGGGTTCCCATTACGAACATGTTTTAGAAGGCCATAAGAAGTCGAAGGAGAGAATTACCTTATTGGTTTGCGCTAATGCTGCTGGTACACATAAGTGTAAACCGTTTGTTATTGGAAAAAAATTTTTCGTATACTTCCTGTAATTTACAAAGCTAACAAAAAAGCTTGGGTTACATAAACGTTATTCTTGGAATGGTTTGAAAAAAATTTCGTACCAGAGGTGAGAGAGAATTTTAAAAAATCGACTTAAAAGAAGATAGTAAAATACTCCTGCTATTGGATAATTGGCCGGCGAAACTAACGGCTCAAAAAGTTGTTGTTAAGTATTTACCACCAAATTGTACATTTTTGATTCAACGATGGATCAGGAGCTTTAAGAGCCACTATCGCAAAACCCAAATGCAAAAGATTTTCAGAAGTTATACCGGGTGATCCAAGTAGAGATACTTTTTTCAATAGCCTTTTTTTGACAGATCACGTGTGAGTCGTGTCATGCTGTCATGTTATTTTTGTTTAGTATTGTTTGGCATTTCATCATGGAAAGACTTACGCCTGAACAACGTTTACAAATCGTTCAACTTTATTACGAAAATTCACGTTCAGTGAAGAATGTGTTTCGTGCACTGCGCTCAACTAATGGTCAACATAATCGGCCTACTGAGCGTACTATTCGCAACACCAGCACCCATCTTGAGACCCAGTATTCATTATTGGATAATATTCGACCGAATAGACCACGTCCAGCACGCAGTGAAGAAAATATAGCGACCGTAGCTGAGAATGTACACGAAAACCGTGGAGAGTCGATTTGGCGCCGTTCGCAGCAACTCAGAGTGACGTATGGAACGACTTGGCGCATTTTACATCAAGATCTTAAATTGAAAGCGTACAAAATACAGCTTGTGCAAGAACTGACCTCCCGACCTTCCCAAGCGACATCGCTTCGCTATATGGGCTCTTGAAAAGTTCCAAGAAGATCCGACGTTTTCGACCCAAATTTGGTTCAGCGATGAGGCCCATTTCTGGCTCAATGGGTATGTAACCAAGCAAAATTGACGCTTTTGGTACGAAGAGCAACATGAAGAGATTCAAGAGCTGCCTCTTCATCCAGAAAAAACAACGGTTTGGTGTGGTTTGTGGGCCGGTGGAATCATCGGTCCATATTTCTTCAAAAATGATGCCGGTGAGAACGTAACCGTCAATGGCGACCATTATCGTGATGCCTGAAATTGAAGCTCGTGATCTCGGCGACATTTGGTTTGAACTAGACGGCGCCACTTCCCACACAACACATCAATCAATGGATTTATTGAGAGAACACTTCGGTGAGCAGATAATTTTACGTTTTGGGCCGGTCGATTGGCCACCAAGATCGTGTGATTTCACACCGTTTGTGCGGACGAGCAAAACATCACGCGTGTCATTCGCCAGTTACCAGTCGAAATGCTCGAACGAGTCATCGAAAATTGGACTCAACGGATGGACCATCTGAGACGTAGCCGCGGCGAACATTTGACAGACATAATCTTCAAACAATAAATGCCAAAGAATGTTCTTTCAAATGATAATAAACATTCCCCATTAAATTTGAACTTTCTGTGTTTTTTTTCTTTAAAAAAGGGTAGGGAACCTCGAAATGGATCACCCTTTATAATATCAAGAATGCCTTGTGGGATATTTCAAATGCAAGGGATGCACTTACTTTATCCGTTTTGTAAAATATCTTGAATAATCTGCTCTGTCCGGAAAGCGATCATGGTTGTATACAATCTTATGCACAAAATTAAATAAAAGCTATTATATTTTAAAAATATACATATGTGACCTAGTGTGTTGAAAATGAAGTTTTGAGAAAAACGCATTTAAAGTTTCATAACGCATTAGCACTTTGAACACACCTTCAGTTGGGAGATGCGATTTGGTATGGTCAATTATGATTGGGTGCCGACTTTGGTGACGTCATGCCTATGTGGTGACGTATTTTATATTATTTGGCCTGGCGAGTGGATTCTGGCTTAAACGAATCGATATCATTAAATTTCCTCCTAACTGGCCACACCAAGTTCAGTCCCGATCACTCTTTCGGATTAATGAAACTAGAATATAGTCGCTCAAATGTATAATATTACCAAGATTTTGAAGATGAGGTCAATAGATCTAGCAGTAATAAATTTAACAACGCTGTGAATGGAAGTGAACTAGAGTGGCGAACATGGGATACTCATTTCGAAGGATTTTACAAAAGATTACCAGGTAAACTCTCGCGATTTTGTTATTTTAATTTTTCAAATTCATTTCAATTAATTTTGTAAACGTTTGCATTTTAGGTATTACCAAGTACCACCACTTTGACTTAAAAAAAAAAGCGAAATTGTATGTGAAGAACTTGTGGACTCGGAATAAGAAAGATTTTATCTGCGATTAACGGCTGAGCTACCATACGAATTACCTCCGCTCATTGCACCAAGCGATTTATCGTTAGATCGCAAATGGTATTTGTATGAGAATGTCAGGGTCTTATGTACTGATTCACAGAAACGGGATTTTGTAGCTCCTAAATAGAGTGAACCCAAAGCGAAAAAAATCGAAAAATAAATCTGAACCTGCCAGCAAGAAAAAAAAGACGCACCGGATCTCGAGAAAAAGAAAGCTGAAGTCAAAGCGCCGAAAAAAGAAAAAAACTGAAATTGTCAAACGGAAGAAAATCGAAGTACCAGATCACGAAACACCGAAAAAAGTCCAAACTCCAAAAAATTCGAAGACTGACGAAAAAAACAATTTAAAACCAAAAAAATCAAAAAAAAAAAAAAATTTTAATGTTTTTCTCATTTTTATCGATTTTCCCAAGTTCGTTTTGTACGTTTTTATGAGGTAAATAAATTTTTATCAGAAATCTAACTCATTTCATCTTATTCTACACCCTTTTAGGTACCAGAATCCAGTCTTAAGTCCAAACCCGTTTTTTGAGACACTAGGTCCCTTTTCTCGGAGAAGATCACATATTACTTTCACTCGATCACGTTACACCAATAGTAATGACCATTGAGAATGTAGAAACTTGGCTTAACTGTGATAAAGATGTACCTTCATTTCTGATTTTGTCTGATGAAGAACTTATACGTTTGACAAATCATATTGATGAATCTGACAGGAATCTGATAAAGATGATATAATTGTTACAAAAACGTCACTGCAAGATGCCGTAAACACATCCAGCATCTGCTAGACTTTTTTGAAAATTCAGCCTCTTCGAACATTACAAAACAAGTTAAAATTCAAACCGACCGTGTACAAGAAAAGCTTTTAGTAGAAAATATAAAGATTAAGGAGAAGAAGCAAACAATATTAAATGAATTTTTTAAATAAGTAATACAAAAAAATTATTAATATTAAATAAACCAAACATTTATGTAAAAATGAGTAAAAAACATAACCTCATTTAACCAGAAAAATTGATTATCCAAATGCTTCCAGTCCCGACCATCTCGGATAATCGATGCTCGACTGTAACTTAAAACATTTTGAGTACAAAGATTAATTTAAAAATATATTTTATGTATTTTTAAAAATTAATTTAATGATCAATTTTGTATATTCCATGAAAATTAATCCTTGTTTTATTATTATTTTTGATATTTCGAAACTGTTAGGAAATACGCTGTACAATATTTTGAATCATAGTCAAATAACATTTGATTTCTAAATTATTCTATAAATAAATTTTCTATGATTTGCCTTTAATTCTATCACAAATAAATAAATCAATTTCATCATGGCCAAGAAACTAGAAGGCTTTTTGATTAATAATCTTGCTCAATTTGGCCAAATCCAGATTAGTTACTTTAAAACAACGCTGAAATTGTTTTGATATCTCGAGATCTTAAGCTTTTCCTGACACATTCTTTTGTAAATTTTTAAATTTGGGATCACAATTACTCTTTCGATGTATCTTTAATGCTGAGACCAAGCCCAGTTTTCCAAGAAATAATCACAAATAATTTGCTTCGAAATTCTTTATACTTTTTTATTTAAAAATGATAAAATTTATTTGGAGAATCTATGTAATTTTATTAGAGTATATTAACATTTTTGTATGTCATTCCCCAACTGTTGGGTCTAGAGGCTCCAAATTCAATACTAAACTGCTGCAGATTAGGACGAACACTTTAAACTCCAATAGTGAAACCGACTCATCCTATTGCGGACAAGAGAATGTTGTCAACAGACGGACATTGCCAAATCAACTTATCCTTTTAGAATTATCAGGAATATAGTTTATGGGGTCTTCAGAACTTATTTCGATGAGTTACAAATGGATTGTAAAAAAAGGTACCTTTAAAGTTACAAATTACTCAATCTTCAAATAGCATTTCGCTTTGGACGTAAAATGTTATAAAAATTTCTAAATATAATGATAAAAGTAAAAATTTTGTAGTTGTCTGGAATAACTGCCTATCTCGTGAAATCTTGCTTTTCCGAAGATTTAAAACATGTTATATTTTAAACAACGTGCTCGGTATGACATCAAAGTAAATTATAAAGTAAAAACTCGAAATTGATCGATATTTTCCAAAGAGTGCTAAAAATTAAGCAGTTTGTCATTAATAACTCAAAATGCAGAAAAATTGATAAACGCGGTTATACCTGAAAGCCGCAGATTAATCCTTTAGTTTAGAGTCTAAAGTAATTGGGTCTTACAGGGAGCAAAGCGTCACATACGATATCGAGTAAAATCAATCGAAATTGCATATAGCATATGAATATGCATAGAAGACGGACAATCGTCAGAAAAATTTCGATAACGGATGCGATGATTCGACCCCAGATTTAAAAATATTTCTTTAAAAATTGTTATGGGCTATTCGGGCATTAGCAACAAGTGTCTTAACATTATAGATGGCCCTAATGAATATGCTTCAAGGATTCACAAAGTAAAATTGTCAAGTCTTTAAATAGAGAGTCTTTGAAAAGCACTTAGAATAGGCGGAATCTCTTGATCTCTTTCATATCACGTTTATATTTTTTAGGACTTCTAAAGATTTAAAGACTCTTTAAAAAGACTTTATGGAATCCAAAATGATATAGTAAAATGGTCCCATGTTCCGAAAATTGTTCAACCAATCTTTTTAGAAGTTTAAGGAAGCCAGCTAATCGGTTTTTTCTTTAAAATATATTTCAACTATATCATTGTTAAAAGTTTATTATTCGTTTTGTAGGTTCTTAAGAAAAAAAAAACATTAAAATCCAAGTTAATCACATGTTAAATAAAAAATCAATCTTACTTAAATTAAAACAAGAATTAAAATACCGAACCTTTTATTGCGATTGCATATCGATATTCTTTTTAAGGTTCTACAATATTACCAAGTAATATTTGTTCAACGGTTTACACCCGTATGTTTTAGTGTGTGTATGTGTGCGTGTGCATTGGAGAGGGTTTGATAGAGAGAGATAGAGAGAGAGTCTTTACTATTCTCCAAGAAGTTACATACATTTTCAACAAAAACACACCAACCTCTTTTTCCGACGACTAACTGACTAACTAACTTACTAACTGATTCGAATTGCGAGATCATGATGGAGATTTCATCTTGTGATGCCAGATAGTAAATAACAATCGCCTGTGGTTATTGTTGTTGCAGTTGGAAATACCATTGCGGTCGTTTGTTGGATGTGATTGGTAGTGGTAGTGATGGTGGTAGACTTCTTGAGTTTTTTAGTTCTGTTTGATTTGGCGCTACATTACAAACTAACCTGTTGCATTTTATCAAAATCTAAACATGGCCTGTGTGGCCTTTGTAACCGCTGTGAATTGTGTTGTGTGCGCATGGGTCGGCGTCTGGGTGATATTGCACAATGGAAGAGTTTCGCTGGTGGACTAACTGATCGTACCTCAACATCGAGACCAGTCGTGGAGGCAGGACTACTGCGCGAACTATTAAAATGAAAATTATGCTTGGCTTGAGGTTGATAGATATGATGGCTGCTCGTCGAATTGCTCATCTTCATTTTAATAATGCTGCTGGCTGTGCCCTCATCATTTTCTGTGTTTTCCTCCTCAGTGCCCATGGCACAGGAGGAATCACCATTGTTTCCACTACTGCCACCTCCTCCTCCCCCCACTCCTCCACCGTTTTCATCATTAACACTATTATCACATAACTTAATATTTTCAATACCGCAACGTGCCTCTTGTAAAATGAGTGGCGTGGTCGAGCGATACATGTGGCTACGATTTGGCTTGAAAGCCTCCAAAGGCGGTGATGTGCGAAAGTTTACAGGCGTTAAAATCGGTTCCAAAAAATTTCGCAGCTAAAAATAAAAACAGAACAAGGAATTATTACAAATACAGTTAACAAATCGCGTGGACTTACATCGTCATCCGAACTGTGTGCCAATGAACGTTTACGATTTTCCACCAGTGTGGAACTGGACCGTTTTAAAGCTGCCACTTCACCTTGCAGCTCATCAGGATCTAGGGATGATGATCCTCGTTCTGATATTAAAGACGATGTACCACGTACTGTCAGTACATTACTGGCTGCAGCTTCTGCAGCTGCAACCGATGACGGTCCATTTATTACCTCAAGTTCTTCTTCCGAACTATGCTGATCGTACTGAAGGTGGGATTTACACATCATCGCAGAAGATTCTGATGAACAAATTGTATCGGTTGGAGAGTTCGCATCGGTGTAGGAACTAAAACCTAAAATGGAGAATTTAATCTTAATTTTATACTGTGGTCAGTGCTGTTGTTCTAGTTCTTTTCCATATTAACTACTGATAACCTAAACTTATCTAAGAGTATAATATGATATGTTTTATATTGGGAGGTGGATATTTTAGTTCTAAGTAAGATATCTGTATTTTATGCATTTTAAAATTTAAAAACTAAAATATCTGGCCATTTCATAAATTAGAAAAATGGCCACTTTTATAATTAGGAAACGATATTCTAATAAAGAATATACATTGGAAACTGGTACAAAATTCTAAATTTGCCAATTTTGTTTTTTCATAATTCCGCGTTAAGTCCTAAAATTATTATTAATTTTTTTTTGCGACACTCTTTGGTGTACACTCCATCGAAAGATAACAAATTTGTTACAAAAATTACATTGAAATAATAGTTAAACAAAAAAAGTTTTCTTTAGTGATGACAAAAAAATTTATGAAAGCTTGACCGTTATTTAAATATTTATATTTTCTAACGTTTTCTTTCAACTGTTTTTTAAACACGATTGCATTTTTCAATGTTTGATAAAATAATAGCAAGAATAAATTTTTTTTGAAGAGTTAAAAACGAGAATAATAGATGATTTTACTGCTGGTCTTAAGCAAAGGAATTTTTGTGAAAGAGTTACGCTGACGACTCAACATTTAGCCGCAGGCCCCGTAAAATGAGTTAAATACAGGACAATTTAATATCAAAAAGAGTTTTAAAAATATCCACAAAAGCTAAGTAAAGAGGTCATTAACAATGTGAAACTAAAAATGTGTGCTCGAACTGTTTCCCGACGAGTAATTGAGGCCGATCTTGTTTGTTGTGGAGAAACCATGGACTGACCAAGACGGAATTGGAATACTGTTGTCTTTTCAGTTCAGTCCAAGTTTACTTTAAGAGGACATGATTGAAGGACGTTTGTACGTCGACCAAAGTGAAAAAGACTAGATCCATAATACACAAATGAAACTCTCAAGTTTGGCGGTGGCCATATTAAGGTATGGGGCCAAGGAATGGATCCAATTTCTGTAGTAAAAGATACTCTAACTGGAATTGGATACAGGCAAATTCTAATTGACGTAATGTATCCATATGCGAGGAGGTTTGGAAGTTTCATCATGACAATAACCCAAAACATACCTCCAAAGTTGTATGTGAAGGGCTACAGTCTAATGCAGTTAGTGATTAGGAATGGCCAGCCCAATCGCATCTCAATCGCATAGAAAAGCTATTGGAAATTGTACATCCAATAATACGGACACGACATTAATAACATTAATTGACTCCATGCCTCGGTGTCGTGAAGTAGCACTAAAAAAATGTATACCCCACGAAGAATTGAAATAAAAAATAGAGTGAAATTTTCAATTACTGTATAGTAAAGGCTTCCAATGTTTTGTCAACAGCATAAAAATTAATACTTTTAAGTTTTGTTCTATTTTTCTAAAGTTATGCTATTTATGTTAATATTTTTCTTTTTTGAATGAATAAAACATATAAATTTAATTTTATGATCCAATTTTTTGGCATTGACGGTTCAAGTTGTGAAAAATATATATTTTGTTAGAAGTTTCCATTGTATTGTCACTCACTGTAGGTATAACCTGGGTTCGAACATAAAAAAGTAACACAACTAAAGTCAGTCCAGGCAAATTAAAAAAATCCCAGGTCCATACTAGCCGAGGTCCGTAATAAACACAGAAATTACAATAAACCAAATTTGAAGAAGATTGTATTGCATTTCTTGCCTAGGGAGATTATAAACGATATCACAATGATATCAATAATATATAATATAATATATTCAGTTTGTATGAGAACTGCTATACCCATTAGTCCGATCCCGGCCATAATTGCACCTACTACTCACATTAAGAACCGACGGACTCAGACATAGTTCCAAGGCTCACATTAGCATAGCACTCCACATATTTTATTTTATTGGCATATGCCACGCCCACTGATACGGTCCCGCCCAATGTAGGTAGGTACGACTACTCCCATTAAAAATCATAATTTTAATTAATAATGGGATTAGTAGTTAGAAGACTCCATATGTTACTTTAGATATTTGATGGCATATATATACTTTATGTGGGAGGTGCTACACCCACTAATCAAAATCTTAACAAATTATATCTTTAAGCTTCCGCAGACCAAAACAAATAATTAAAACAAAATATCTGCAAATCGGTTGAAGAGTTTGCGATTCTGTAACCTACATAAGAATAGAAATTCATTTTATATTCATAGATTTGGAATACTTTGCCAATCCAGCTCCACAGCACGCCAGAGATTAAAGTGGCTTTTTGATAAAGCCCCTTCGTTTTCTTACGATTGATCACAAATTTTCAATAGACTGCGCTGGCCATTACAACAATTTAAAATTTTCCCAGTTAGCCGTTCCTCACGATTTAGGACATGTGGTTTTGGTTGCCATTGTGATAAATTATATAATCTTCGTCGATATAGGCGCTCCTCTAATCAATAGTTTCTTGGATTGTCATTGGATTAAAGAGACACCTCGAGAAGCAATCCCATACCTACGTTTGCTCTACCATACTAAACTTTTTGATTATCATGGTGTCTTTGGATGGTCTCCCGAAATTAACGCCAGTAATTCCGCTTACCATTGGCTTGCAAGTGATGAAATAGATATTAATCAGACCAGTTTACCCTTAAATTCATTGACGACCATCATTTAAGGTGTTAATTTTAAGTATTTGTTAAGAGTATTTGTCATAAAAGTATTCGATTTGTAGGAGGACTCATATGACCACTGAAAAACTGCGTAACTATTATTCGTGCAAGGAGCCATACTCTGTCCTTTAAGTCCCGCACTATTTTATTAAAGTAATTTTAAATTGTCTTAAAATTTCGCAGATAATAAAACTTGATCTGAAACTATTATTTTTTTACTTTTTGGCCATTAACAAAACCAACGAAACTTAAAACAAATAGTAAATTTTTAATTTTGTATACTGAGTAAGTCAGACAGCTCGGGTGAAAAACCGAGTACCTGATAGTTGTTTTTGTTTTATTGTTGTTTCACTTTGGCACCGAGTTACTGCTATTCGTATACTATTAGAAAATACAGGAAGTATGGCATGTACTCATTTCTACTCCCAATATACTATATTCCTTAAAAGATGGTTCTTTTTTCTGTATTCAAATAGGCATACAAATAAGATGGTCTAAATCTTAATTAATCGCCAACTGGAACATTTATGTTGGAGTTAAGTATATATTCACCGATTTTCAAAGTCAAAAGTCTACGAAAATAATGATACAAACACCTATATTTGGGTTTATTATTTTTTTCTTTTTAAAGTTAGATTTCAATATTACCCCAAAATAGACTTCTGTTGCAGAGAAGACCTCCTCATTAGATGTCAATCTTTATCCGCTGAGCCATTACATTTGAAAAAAAAACCCCCCGGAGAATATGGTTGATGAGCCAACAATTTTGTCATCTAAACTACACAAGTATGGACCCGAGCAATGTCCTGATGAAATATAATTTCCTTTTATTAATTTCCAACCTTAGAAATAAATGACAAAAAATTTTGTCCGATAAACATTTCCCAGCGATATTCAATAGCTTCGTTTCCCTGTTTTTAGTAAGAAGTGTCTAGCTCCTTAAAATAACCATCAACCGCAGACTCCACCTCTTCATTGTTTGGCTTATTTTTTATTTATATTTTTGGAAATAGAAAATAATACGAGGGAGCTAAATCTGGCGAATAAGGAGCGTGATTAAGCAATTCGAACTTTATTTCATGGATTGTGGTCATCACAATAGTGGATGTTTGAACTGGCTGCCGCCATCTTTATGTCAGGTCGGATTGTTCTGGGACCGCCCTCGTAATTTCGTGTATATTCAAAAGAACATTTCGGCTAAACTTAATCAAAAATCTGGGTTTAACCAGACTTGCAGAGATGCAGTCAGATCCAGAGAGGAAGCATTCCGCCACTAAACTGCTACGCCAACAGGCGAGAAACGAATGTGCCAAAGTACTAAGGCGCGAAAAGCTTCTTCGTGCTCCTCGGAGTAGCAAGAGCTTTTAGTCATTTGTTAAAATAGTAAAGAATAATTCTAGTTCTACTATCTCATCTCTTATAATAAATGACAAAGTATTTACTGACCCGGTTGAGACCAACCTTTTAGCTGAAAGTTTTCCAAAAATTAATTTTTGCCGGATAGCGATTACTATACCTAAAATATTCTTCCGAGGATGTGCAGTAAAAAGGTTCTTTTGGATCTCAACATTAATAAGTCTCCGGGACCGGATGATATACCAACACTGATGCTGAAACAGTGCTCTTCGACCATTGGCCAACCTTTTCAGCCTTTCGTAGCGTGCGTGAGTCTTTCCCTCTTGCTGGAAGGTTGCTAATTTCCAACCAATCCCTAAAAAGGGTGCGGCTAATAACCCTGAAAATTACCGTCCAGTTGCAATCTGCTCCCCGCTCTCAAAGGTGATGGAGAGCACAATCAATATCCATCTTGTGAACTTTCTAGAGGCCAACTCACTTCTTAATGCTCGACAGGTTGGCTTGCGTAGAAATCGTTCCACGGGAGACCTGTTAGCTCTACTTTCAGAGTGCTGGAGTCGATCCATTCACGATTTTGGCGAAAGTAAAGTGGTTGCTCTAGATATTTCCAAGGCATTCGATCGTTTGTGGCACGGTGCATTGATATGAAGACTTATTGCATTTGGGGTCGGTAATGACTTCTCTCAATTTATATCGAGTTTTCTCGGAGACCGTGTTGTTACTGATGGGGTCTCATCTAATGACTTTCAGTTTAATTTAGGGGTACCCCAAGGTTCCGTTCTATCTCCTTCTCTTTTCCTTATCATTCTGAATGACCTTGGTCAAACTTTTAACTCTATATACTCTTTCGCAGATGACAGCAGTATTTGTCATTCATTTTCCTTTAATTGTAGGCCAAGCCTCATGGAAGTTCGAGGCAAAAGACGGAAAATGAATGACACTCAATCAAGACCTGTTAACAATTTCCCAGTGGGGTAGAGCGAATAGGGTTGATTTTAATGCGCTGAAGATTCAATGTTGTATGTTGACCCATAGGGCCATGAATTCAACAATGTCATCTGTATATATGGGTGGTATAGGTATTGAGGAATCGGATACTCTTGATGTTCTAGGCATGAAAATTCAATGTAATGTTCGTTGGAGCGAGCATGTTTTTCAAGTGTCGAAAGAAGCATTCAAGTGTCTTGGTTTTCTAAAACGGTGTAAAAATTACTTCACTCCTTCTGTTCTCCTTAAAATCTATACCACTTACATCCGACCGAAAATACAACTGCCATATATGGGCAGGAGATTCTAAGTCTATTTTGAAGTTACTGGACCGTATGCAAAGGAGGTCGTTGGCGCTCATCAATGACAGTAGAGTATCCAACTCTATTGACTCATTGGAACATCGTCGGAATGTGGGTTGTGTAGCACTGTTCTATAGATACTACCATGGAAAAAGTTCTTCTGAGATTAGCGAACTTATTCCAAGTGCCCGAGTTTCGGTTCGCTCTACCAGCTTCTCTAGTAGATCACATCCGTTGACCGCACAACGCATTACAGAGAGAATTCGTTTATCAGTCGAACTAGCCGTATGTGGAATAAACTCCCCGCACAGCTCTCTCGTTACATTTATAATCTAATAAAATTTAAGTCAAATATCCACAAACACTACTCCCTCTTTCGTCCTTCCCATAACGAATTTTCCTGATCTCAACACAATGCCCGGCATCTGTAGGGGGCATCCCTTGAGTGTTGGTCAATAATTTAAAAAAAAAAACTGGCCATAACCATACCAGCCGATTTCACCTGCTAAAATCCATTGATTTACCTGTTGTTTTATTTCTGCCTTATAGTGGTGAATTGATGATTTATTAATAGTTATGTTTTGGCGAAAAAATTCCTTAGTTACACGATTGTGTTTCTTCTCGATTGTGAGCCAACTCGACAACCAACCATCTTGCCGATGGATTTTTCACACCCAATTTGACGGTCAAGTATTTCACGCACTTTAACTCGTCGTCACTCAAAACTATATCGTAGATTTTAACGATTATTTCCGAAGTAACTACCTCAACTGGACGCACAGAACGAGATTCATCATTTGTGGATATGACCACGTTTAAATTCATTTTGCCACTTGAAGCTTTCTTTAGGTATTTTTTGATTTTCAAGTAGAAGTGTTTGATGACAAATCGAAGCCATTATTATTTTGTTAAAATTTTTGTAAAATAGCAAAGTTGTATCAACTAATCGCTTTTCAAAAAAAATCAACGACGGATGGATTTGCCTAAAAAATTTCCAGTTGTATTTTGCAACTTGACAGTTTTTAGAAATCTACTTTGTTTTAAATTTTTAGTGTTCCTTTTATTATTTTGTAAAGACTTATTGACTCACCCTCGCTCATCTCTGACTCACTCACTGACTGACTCTGTAACGTTGTATACGTGTTTTTAATTGTTAAGTAGAATATTTCGTATACGTACATATGTGCACATATGACTTCTTAATAAAAAAAACTATCACTTACTATCGGCCGCCTTGGCGCCTCACTAGTTTTCAATAGTGATCGGGCTTAAGCCCATTTTAATCTTTTATACCGAATTCAAAATATTTATATCTGAGATTAGTAGTTTAATTACAAGGTTGACATGGAAAGACGGACGCACAAAACATGTATTAACGAGGCCCCACAAAATTTTTGTATACAGTTTAGATTTTTACCAAAATTTTCTAATATTGTCAGAAAAAATTAATATATTAACTGGACTACCAAAATTCTGCTTAATACAATTCATACACTCACATAATTCATACACTTACATATAAAATGTATCTATTTTTAGACATTCACTAATTATCACTTTAATAAAATCCCTTGCCGGTGAGGTGGGTGGAAAAAAATTGATTTTCAAAAAAAAATTTATATATATATAAACTCACTAGTTTCCATATCCAACTCTAAATAACGATGATGTTTATTATCCACATCTAAGATATCGCCATCAGATTCAGTGCCAGAGTCATTGGATTCGCCCTAGAAAGTGAAAAGAGAATCCGATTAGATTTCACCAAAACTTTTTAATATGAAAAAAATAATTTTATTATCAAATGAAGGAATATTTTAGACTACAACCTTTTTCTTAAAAAATTGTTTAGCTGATTTACTGGTAGACTCTTGTTGTTGCTGTAACGAAGCTAACTGTTGTTGTTGTTGTTGTTGTTGTTGGTGATGATGCTTTTGTTTAACAAACTTTATCATTATTTAACCAAAAACGAGAAAATTTTAAATATCTCCTACAACTTTGGCTTCGTCTAAGATTCGTCCTTTTAATTGTTATCCTTTAATAAAAAAATCCTTTTTTATCTGCTGCGGTTTTTTTTCTTATTTTCTTCAACAAAAAAGTATTCATATGTATATCATAGAAAAAGCCAGACACTTCTTCTGCTGTCTATGATAGTTTTCTGTGTCTGTTTGTTTGTTTGTATTTTATGAGTGACGAATTTCGTATGAGTGCGAATAAGGTGAATGTCTATTTGTAAGTGTGTGTGTGTGTGCGATGAGCGATGATGATGCTGATTGTACGAGGGAATATTTGTACGGAAAGTACAAATTATACCAGCCGGAGTAATAGCAGCGATGCAATAACCGAAGAGGAGTAAAAGTAGTAGATACGACGACGACGACGGCTTGTACGTTTAACAAACTTCAACAACATCACAGTGATTATTATCACCACTACATACGCTTTACATATTCGGAGAAAAAGTATAAACTAGCAAATAATACACTGGCAGGCAGGCAGGCAGGAAGTACTACAGGCGCGGAGTGCGGTACCAGGCAGGCAAATAATTCTCCAAAAAAAAAAAAGCACAAAAATGTTAGGCAGTCAGCGCCGCACACACAGTTTAGCATATAAGCATACGAAATCTGTTAAATACGTAAAACCAACCAACAACATACAGCTACTAAAAACCGGGGCGGCTTACGAAAACCAGAAACGAATACGAGATACTACAACTACATCGTTTTTGTCGTAGTCGTCGTAGTTTTTTTTTATTGTTATTTTTTTCTTCTGGTTCTTCTTCTTTTTTCCTGTTGTTTTTAGAGTCCCCGTCCTCTGGTTTGCAGCCTCAGATCACCTTTGCCGTAAGATACAGTACTGAATTATCGATTTTCTTACTTGGCAGTCAAAAAAAAAAAAATTGTAAAACAGTTTTCTAAAAAATTGTTTTTTTTTTCGGCAGTTTTCTTGGTAAAATGTTTATGATTTTTTTTTTAATAATTTTCAGCCTAAAATTGCATCTTAAACTTAATTTTTGTTTAACAATTCACACACATTTCCGTTGTGGTCTTTGGAAAAATTTCATTGTACTTTTTTTTTATTTTATTAGAAATTTTTTAAAATACTCTAAAAAAAAATTTACTACAATAATTCGTCTGTCACCGGCAAACGTTACACACAAACTAATGGCGCTCTCTGTAAAGTATCCTGCATGACATCTCTATACGTTTGTTATGTTGATGGTGACAACAACGACGTAGTCGGCGATGAGCAGTATGGAATAAACAGAGTGAGGATTGAGAATTTTAAAATAACAAGCGGTATTAGAAAAGGGTGTTCCAAATGGTGATGATTGGTTTAATGATAAAGAGATTTTAAAAGTTTACATTAACTCAAATAATTTTGTTGAAATTCTTAGCATCAATATGGATTTATTTACTGGTTAATAGTTAGAGTTTCTTAAACTAATTGGGAATTCTGGACACACAGCTGAAAATTTTCGACAGTTATAAAACTGAACATTTTCTTTTTTCGTATAAAATCGAAAGTATATATACAAATAATGGTAGTGATTAGGCCAAGGAATTCCATGCAAGTGCCTGTTTTTACTCGGTAATTATAAGTATTAGATATGGACTAAATATCTACCGCATAAGATATTTTTGTATATTTTGTATTTATAAAATTTTTCTGAAATATAGTATAAAATTTCGGTTTTCTCAATATTTTTCATTTTATTTATTTTTACTAGCGGATTCCAGCGCTCGAAATTCGAGTGCAATTTCTAGTCAGCTTTATTTTTCAACTTAGTCAATTCACAAACCAACACTTTTATGGTTTATTATTATTGCGAATGAAGATAACAAACTCATTAACAAACACATTAACAAATTTAATAAAACACACATAGCATATGTATAATTTTATATATGTGTTAGTAGCAACTTTAAATGCAATTTATTCAAAATAAGGGAAAAAATTTAAGAATCTGTAAATCTCCAAAACGGCTAAAAAGAAATACGTTTTAAATAATATACGTTTGGTCAAAATCGGGATAAAACGGTAGAACAAAACATCGGTCACAAGAAATCGCCTAGCCTATTAATATTATAGATTTTTTTTTCATTAATTATTCATTATACAGAAACTTTCTTGATCCGAAATGAAATAGTTCAACTTTAATAAATAGAAATCTTTGCTTATGCCTGGTTTTCACTACGACATATTCACTGACAAAAATATATTGCCTCAAGCGCCCCGGTATGTGAGTAGGTAGCGTGCTCGCCTATCATGCGGGGGTCGTGTGTTCGAATCCCACCAGAGTCTTTGGTCTGTCACTGCAAAAACCAGCCAAATGGTCTTTGTCACCCGGCTTATCCCTGGACGGACCCAAATTAGGGTACAAATTTACTTTGCATTGTAATCTATAATATTAATAGACTAGGCGATTTCTTGTGACCGATGTTTTGTTCTACCGTTTTATCCCGATTTTGACCAAGCGTATATTATTTGAACGGTATTTCTTTTTAGCCATTTTTCAGATTTAAAGATTTTTAAATTTTTTCTTTTATTTTGAGTAAATTGCTTTAAAGTTGCTACTAACATATACATAAAATTATACAATGCTATGTGTTTGTTTATTAAATTTGTTTATGTGTTTGTAATAAAAATGAGTTGGTTTTTTGTGTTGATTTGAAATGAAAAAATTAAATTTCCTAGAATTTGCACTCGAATTTCGAGGGCTGGAATCTGCTAGTTAATATAAATAAATAAATATATTGCCTAAACTAACATTTTCGATTTTCAGTGTCAATTGTTGTCAGTTGTATGAATGTGAGATTTAATATAATGACATTTGCAACGTATGGATTTGCAATTATAGTAAAAGCCCGGTTATCCGTCATCCAATTAACGGGAACAATCAGTGAACCGGAATTTTAAGTTTTACGAAATTTGTTTACTTTTTCTCTTATACAACAGAAATTATTTTTTTATTATTCGGGGATTCACAGAAAATAAAATTCAATGAACTGATATATATAAAAATTGTGCTCTATCTGGTACATAATTGGAAAATGAATAAACGAGACTCATAAAAAATAATGAAATCAAGCGAAATTATCGTAAAATTTCTAGTTTTCATGAAACATTCAATTATCCGTAATTTTCGATTATCCGCAATGGTCTTATTTCCAAGCATTCAGGATAACAGGCCTTTTATTGTAATAAAGATTGTAGTTTACATAACAAGTTACAAAATTAAGTCCGGATTACTGGATTATTCGGACTAACAAGTTTATACTGCATGGGAACTGAGGTTCCATTTATGCTCTAGAAACATATTCATCGTGTCTTAAGATAGATTTATGTAAATATCGAAAACTGAATTAAATTTTAATTATGTATATAGAATTAACTTCACGGCGATATCGCAATTATCACACATATTTGAAATCCAAGTGGCCATTGTAGTATTAGCAGTTGGATTTCAGCACAATCCCTAAATAAAACAAGATTTCAAATAAAAATTGTTTCGGAACCTTAAAATTGTTTTCAATTGAAAATTTTTCAAATTTTCTCATTCCAATTGAAACACCCGTTTATTGCAAAGCTTACTAGCCTTTTCAATGTATCCTTCGAACACAAAGTACATAAATACAATTGATGTGGGCTTTTTTTTATTATTATGCTCTACTCATAATTTCCAGTTACGCGCAGACTCCCCAAATGTCGGCTCGCACGTAACGTGAGAGAATAAGCGCCAAAATTGACTCTCGATGAATGTATCACATGTATGTATAACGTTTTTATATAATTTGTATATATAACGTAAAAGAATAATTTGCTAAGTTTTGGTTACTCAATGAATGGTTCACATTTATATGCCTTGAATGAGTTTTCAATCTGAACACAAGGTTAAAAACTTGCTATTTTGTAACAAACTGACCTTCAATATAAACCCCAAAAAAAAAAAAGAATTATATTATTAATTTTAAATGTTATAAATCAAGGTGTTGACACAGGTTTAAATGCTGGCCGGGATATAAATAAGAACGGCTAAAGGAGCTGTACAAACATTCAAAGATCATTATGCAAATCGTCATATCAAAACATTTTCCCAATTTGTCGGGAATTCTGTCTGAATTCATTTTTACACTAATTTGGTTAGCTGTGCTTTTAAAATCCAATAATGATATGAATCTAACTTGTTTAGTTGTAAATCCCATGAAAAATACTGTATTTAATTAATTTAAGATAACTAGTGAAATATATGGTCTATATCAAGAGCTCATCAACGCCCCCACCTAAGCTAACCTTCAATATCATTATTATCAGACAGCTAGCATCAGTCTTGATATATACAGAGTCGTATAGTCCTTAGTGTTATGAGTGATCTAGACCGACTATACGATACCCTATACCTTGTGTGTAGAGACCCTTCTCTTAGGCCCAACTAATTGGATAAAGAAAATAAGCAGAAACAAAATTTGGGTGACATTGTTATTAATTTTTTATACCCACATAGTGGTATGTGGTTTGGATATAATGACTTTGTGCTGCTGTTTGTAACAACCAAAAATATTTGACATAGACCCTTCTTTTATTATACCAATCGACTCAGAACCACTTTCTGAGAATCACTTTCTGAGTCGATTTAGCGATAGCCGTCCGTTCGTCTGACTGTCTGTCCGTCTGTGTGTCCATGTAAACCTTGTATTCAAACTGCAGGTCGCAAATATGAATATATTTTGATCAAATTTGGTATATAAGCTTTTATCGGCCATAGGATGAACGCTATTGAAATTGGTGAAATTGGGTCCATGTTTAGACCTAGTCCCCACACAAATGACTCCTATGAAACGACATAAATTGCCATAAGATCCAAATTGTCATATAGATCTCAGTCAAATTGGGTTTGTATATGTTTATTATATCCATTAATCAGTAGTCCAAAAATAATCCCTATAGGACAATACTTACTCATATGCCCCATATAGAGCTGCTTCCGATCTTTTTTTTTTTTTTTTTTTTATTAGTTTATTAACTTATTTCATAATTTTGTTTTACAATTTATGTTGCCTCAGCGTCATATGACATTTTTGAGGCGAGTTGGCATAAAGATTAGTTCACATAATAAATTAATTAACTAAGTTTACAATATAAGATCAGTATAAAATTAAAAAATTTATAATTTTTTTTTTTTTTTAATATATATTATTTAATATTTACATAAGAAGCATTTCAAGATTTTGTAATAAGTTTTTTTTTTAAATTTGTCTTAAAAATTGAAATTCTTTGCATATTTTTTAATGTTTCAGGTAAGTTGTTATATTCAGAAACACCAATATATTCGATTCTCTGTTTCGTGGTTTCTAACCTACATCTAGATACTCTTAAGTTCGAACCATTTCTGGTATTGAATCTAGTTTGGTTTCTCATGAAAGTAATTGTATTATGTCCAATGTTCTGCAATGACTTAAAGACAAAGGTTGCATTTTGCATTTTGTATAATCCATTAATTGGCAAAATGTTCTTGCTTATATCTTTGTATAATGATAATGTCGGGCATAAAATCGGTAAATTGTATACTGTTTTCAGGGCCTTATTTTGTGTTTCTTGCAACGACTTTAGTTCAGTACTATCTTTATAGCCATATATTAATACCATGTAGTTCAAATGACTTTGAATTAAAGCTTGATAAAGAAGAAGTTTAGTTTCCTTATTAAATTTATGGGGATATTTTTGACTTCAATTCCAGTATATGCACTTTCCACGATAAATTATATTGCAGGTTAACTCCCAAATATTTAATTGACTCACTTTCCAATATTTCTTCGCCATCCACAAAGACACTGAACCTTGCAGCATTATTACGCCAGTTAGGTCTAAATCTAAGAAGTTTAGTTTTCTTCGTGTTTATTACCAATTAGTTAAGCCTTGAATATTCAAAAATTAATGCAGCATCTCTTTCCATATATGCTTTTAAAGCAGCGTCATGTTTATATGGATAAAATAACGAAATATCATCAGCATACAACATAATTTTACCATAGAGCCCAAGATTAACAATATCGTTGGAATATATTATAAACAAAAGTGGTCCCAAGACACTACCCTGAGGTACGCCATGTTCAACACTACCAAGGAGACTTTGAGAATTGTTTATCTCAACAAACTGCTTTCTATTGGACAGATAGCTTTTAAAAAGTTCAAGTTCTCTGCCTTGTATTCCATGATACTGAAGTTTCTGAACCATGATTTCATGGTCAACGAGATCAAAAGCCTTAGAAAAGTCAAAGAAAATACCAGATACGCCACTAAAACCATCATCTAATCCTTGACATATATAATTCACTACATTTACAACAGCATTTTCCGTTCCGCTTCCCTTTCTAAAGCCATATTGGCAATTGTAAAGAAGATTATTATTTTCCAAATATGTTAATAACTGCCTATGAATTATTTTTTCAAAAATTTTATCAATTACTGGTAAAAGAGAAATAGGTCTATACATTTCTTCTCTGTTAGCATTCAACTCTTTCGGTATTGGCACAACTTTAGAAATTTTCAAAATACTTGGATATTCAGACGTTTGAATAACACTATTAAAAACATTCACCAAATGCGGTGAGATTTCGTGAATACATTCAGTAAATATTCTCGGCGACAAATTGTCATGACCAGGACTCTTTGTAATGGAGAGATCTGAAATAATCTGTAAAATTTCATCTAATGTCGTGCTAACAAAATTAAAAGTATTGTTATAATATCTTAGAGTTCTAAGACTATTGCACGTGTCCACAGAGGAATAGTATATTTGCTGCCTGATGTTATTAGGAACTTGTAAAAAATATTGATTCAACCTTTCACATTTTGCTACATCATCAGTAATTAAAATATCATTTGAATCTTTTAAATTGATTTACTTTTTAGCATTTCTTCCCAAAGTCTCATTCAAAAACCTCCAACACTTTTTAGGATCTTGATGAAAATTGCTGAGTTATCATAATAGTAGTTATTCATAGAATCTTTACAAGCCACTTTTATTATTTTGCTGATCCTCTTTAATCTGTTTTGTACATCCGTGTTGTTTGGTTTTCCTCTTCTTTGTTTAAGCAGATTTCTTTTAAAACGTATTAGGTTTTGCAAATTTTGATTCAACCATGGAGCTATTTCATTATTGATTGCTTTTTTCTTTTTGGTTACAACCATTGCACTATCACAAGCATTCGAAAGGCATTCTATCAGTCTAGAAGTATTAACTTAAGTATTCCCAATAGGCTGTTGTACGTTATTTTGAAAAAATTCTTTCAATTTATTGTAGTCACAATGTTTTTGTATATGCTCAAAGTGCTGAGTATTTTTAACTTTGCCCCTAAGCTTCTTCACTTAAATCTATCAAAAAACAAAAATTTTGCACAGATTTTTCTAAATTTGGTTTGTATTTATTTTTTCAAAATATAAGTGACTTTACCAAATATGGTCAGAATGGGTCCATTCGTCGACCTAATCCCCATATAAATATAGCACCCGATATGAACTTTTTTATACCTGCAGCCAAAAAAATTAATAATAATGCTACTCAAATTTGGTTTATGCTTATGTTCTATATCCAATTAGTTGGACCGAAGAGATAGGGTCACTAAACCAAGGTATAGGGTATCGTATAGTCGGACTAGACAGACTATAATTTTCTTACTTGTTTTCCTTTGAATATGAAAAAGTTCATTTCGAATGCTACATTTAAATGGGGTTTAGGTTGAAAAATGGACCGATCCTGAACATATTTGGTAAAGTCACTTATGTTTTAATAAAATAAATACAAACCAAATTTGAGAAAAGTCTGTGCAATATTTTTGTTTTTTGATAGATTTAAGTCAAGATCGGGAAGCAGCTTTATATGGGGACTATGACTAATAGCTGTCCTATAGGGTTTATTTTTGGACTACTGATTAATGGGTGTAATAAACACACACAAACCCAATTTGACTGAGATCTATATGATAATTTGGATCATATGGCAGTTTAAGTCGATTTCATGGGTGTCATTTGTATGGGGACTATGTCTGAAACTACACCGATTTTTGCCAATTTAAAAAGCGTTCATGCTATGACTGATAGAAGCTTACATACCAAATTTCATTAAAATATATTAACATTTGCGACCTGTAGTTTGATTACAAGGTTTACATGGACACACAGACGGACGGACGGACATCGCTAAATCGACTCAGAAAGTGATTCTGAGTCGATCGGTACAATAAAAGGTGGGTCGAGGTGAAATATTTTTGGTAGTTACAAACATCAACACAAAGTCATTATACCCTGACCACATAGTGGTATAGGGTATAATCAGAAGTTATTATTTGGCTGTGGTTTCAAACAATTCTTCTTATGACAAGCATGACCACATAATGAGTCTGTGCTGGTGTACCAAATATATTTGACCTAGACCCAATTTTTATTATACTGATTTAGCGATGTCCGTCCATCTATCTGTTCGTCCGTCTGTGTGTCCATGCATGTAAGCCTCGTAATCAAACTACACGCCGCACCGTGGCTGAAAATCGTTTTTCATTGGCCAAAATTCTGTAACTTTTGATCAAAATATTTTAGTAGTTTTTTGATGTGTAAACATCTATACGCGCAGGGGGTAAATTTCAAAAACAGCGTAACATGTAAGCGTAACATGTAAGACAAAATGTGACGGTATTGGTGAAAAAATTATGATATTATGATAACCTGTTTGAAAATTAAAAATGAAAAATAATAATGAAAGATGAAAAATTAAAAAAAAAATTAAAAATTAAAAATAAAAAACGAAAAATAAAAAATGAAAAATAAAAAATGAAAAATTAAAAATGAAGAATAAAAAAATGAAAATTGAAAAATGAAAAATAAAAAATGAAAAATAAAAAATGAAAAATTAAAAACGAAAAATTAAAAATGAATAATGAAAAATGAAAAATAAAAAATTAAAAATAAAAAAATTAAAAATAAAAAATTAAAAATGAAAAATGAAAAACAAAAAATGAAAAATTAAAAATGAAATATAAAAAATGAAAATTGAAAAACGAAAAATGGAAAATAAAAAATTAAAAATGAAAAACGAGAAATGAGAAATGAAAAAAAATTTAAAAACCAAAAATTAAAAATTAACCGGTTAAAATAATAAATAATAATAAATATTTTTATATTAACAGAGCCCCTGCAGTTGATTGCTATAAGCGATACACTTTCTGTTTGATTTTAAGAAAGTGCTATAAAAAAATCTTTAATTACTAGATGTTTACACATCTCCCCTGCGATCAGACTCACAAATTTTTTTTGATGGATAGATATTTAGTTGAACTTGACTCAGTTTTAATTTCATTAAAATTCTAGGTCAAAGTTTAATTTTTTATGGGGTCTTTTTATTTATTAAAAATGTCATATTTGGATTATAATTTTTTGTAATAATGGATTTTTTTTTAAATGTTTACACTCAAAAAAATTTTTACACTAAAAAAAACAGTAAAATCAACTGGAAATTTTGCTATTATAACTGAAAACTTAAAAAAAAATTTTGCTGTCAAATTTGCAAAGTTGTTTACACTCAAAGAATATTTACACTTAAAATAAACGTTAGTAATATTATCTAAAAACTTTGCTATTACTACAGAAAAATGTGTTATTTTTTGTTAATTTTAGCAAAATCTGCTGAACATTAGCGCAATGATTCCAATTTTGATATGAAAATAAGGGTTTTTATTTTTGGAATCTTTCTTATTTATTAAAACATTTCATAAATATGTGGGTAAGAAACCCTTTTAAAAATAAAAACTGTAATAGATTTTAATAGTATTTGTAATAACGGGAGGTTCTGTTTATTATTATTTTTTACTAATACTATATTTTTCGTCTTAAATATCAATGAGAGGCAATTATAATGAATAATTCTTTTGATTCCAATATTGATTGCAAATATTCCATATTTTGTTCTGTGTTATTTCTGTTCTTTAGTAGTTTTTTGACTTCTTCATCTAAATGCCGATGTTCCACTTTCCATTGATTTCGAATACTGGAGATGAATGATTCTGACGTTGCCAATAATATATTAAATAGTTCCTTATTTGTGAAATTTCGTGAAATTTGTCTAGTATTGTGCTCTCTATAAAATCTATGATCCTTATTCCTTTTTTCTGAGCCTCCTCTGATAGATCTCCAAGTTGCACCAAATGATATTTAATGACATCTTCTGCATGATAAAGAATTTTGTGAACTGTTGTACTGGGTGTATATATTTTTGCAGTTTACTTAGCACAATCTAAAAATTTTCTAGAGTCAACTTCTTCATTGCACGCAAGTACTTCTAGGATTATTTTAAATCTACTCTTGTTATTTCAGATGCTGTTTCTGGATCTGAAAAGAAGATAATCCAAAGTTATATGCATCGGTATTGTCTAATGATTTTGTCGGGAGTTGGTTTATTTGGCTTGATGTCCATCTATCATTGTCAGCATTAATTGGTAGCTTACTTCAATTTGCTGCCCATCTAACTGTAATTGTAATGGTTGTAGTGGTTCAATTTGGGCCTTGATATCAGTAACTTCTTTGTTAATGGCATCATGAGTTTCTTTTTTGAATTCAAATTTGATTGGCCTGCAGTATTTCGTATTTCCAAATATCCTTTGTTTGAGTTGTACTAGTCGAAGGTTTTGAATCTTCCAAAATCTTTTTCAATCGCAATAGTACAAATGATACCATGATCTGAATCCGAAATATTTTCACATACTACTTGTTTGTATTGTTTTTAACCGGAAGAACCATCACATCCATATTTACAAAAAAGAATTGACTTTGTGTTTCCATTGACATTCTTACTTACAAATATATAAAAAAAGGTTGTGTATTTTGTAAGCAGATATCATTACTGGTAATAGAATAAATCTATAATATAAATAGGCTAAGCGATTTCTTGTGACCGATGTTTTGTTCTACCGTTTTATCCCGATTTTGACCAAGCGTATATTATTTGAAAGTTACTTCTTTTTAGCCGTTTTGCAGATTTACAGATTTTTAAACTTTTTCCTTTATTTTGAGTAAATTGCATTTAAAGTTTCTACTAACACATACATAAAATTGTAAAATGCTATGTGGTGTGTTTATTAAATTTGTTAAAGTGCTTGTAATAAAAATGAGTTTGTTTTTTGTGTTGATTTGTGAATTGGCATAAGTGATTAGCATACTTTTAGGGTCCTTATTTAATGAAAAAACAAAATTTCCTAGAATTTGCACTCGAATTTCGAGGGCTGGAATTTGCTAGTAATGATAATTATAAGCTATAAAACACATAAAGCCCAAATTTAACACACCATTATATACTTATAGGGCTGTTGAAGTTACCGTAATATGAAATTTTTTTGAGTGATTTCTTTAAAACCGGCGGGTTGTGGCGAGTGCAAAAGTATATATAAGTGCTATTCCACTTAAGTTTAAACTTGACAAAAATATAGTAGTTTAATAATTATATCATAACACCCCTAATATTAAACGGTAGGGCTGTGACCACTTACAACAACTAAAGGCTACAATCCTATCAACCTTGTAAAAAGGACTGGAGGTCATTATCGATGATAACTTGCGAGTAGTAACCATTTATTTTTGATAAAAAAACAAAAAAATTCACCTTTTTCTGAAATTAAAAAAGTTCAGTTTGACAGCATGCCACGCCCACAATTAGCAATAGTTTAACCAAATTTTTTTGGCCATCTCAATTTTAAAAATCGGTGACATAAAAAAATTTGAGTTTGAATTCTATTCAATTCATTTATTTTCTCATAGCATTAATAATATGTACATTAGACTTATAGTGGTAAAGAGTTTAGGAACCACGTTCCATTTCCACTTAAATATATACATATTATAAATTTAAAAATCAATGTACAGGTAATATTATAAGCAAGGAAGGAGAAAAGAATACAAAAACCTATGTAATGTAGGGGTATAAGAAAAAGGAAGTTAAACTAAGGTAAATTAAATAAAACAAGTAAGAAAATTATAGTCGGTCTAGACCGACCACACGATACCCTATACCATGGTTTAGAGACCCTATCTCTTCGGTCCAACTAATTGGATATAGAAAATAAGCATAAACCAAATTAGAGTGGCATTGTTTTTTAAATTTTTTTGGCTGCAGATATGAAAAAGTTCATATCAAGTGCTATATTTATATGGGGACTAGGTCTAAAAATGGACCGATCCTGACCATATTTGGTAAAGTAACTTATATTTTCAAAAAATATATACAAACTAAATTTGAGAAAAATCTGCAATATTTTTTGTTTTTTGATAGATTTAAGTAAAGATCGGGAATCAGCTCTATATGGGGCCTATGACTAAAAATTGTCCTATAGGGATTATTTTTGGACTACTGATTAATGGATGTAATAAACACATACACACTCAATTTGACTGAGATCTATTTGATAATTTGGATCTTATGACAATTTAAGTCGATTTAATAGGGTTCATTTGTATGGGGACTAGGTCTGAATATGGACCGATTCTCACCAATTTCAATAGCGCTCATCCTATACCAAATTTCATTAAAATATATACCAAATTTCATTAAAATATATTCGTATTTGCGACCTGTAGTTTGATTACAAGGTTTACATGGACACACAGACGGACGGACGGATGGACGGACATCGATAAGTCGACTCAGAAAGTGATTCTGAGTCGATCGGTATAACAAAAGATGGGTCTATCTAATATATATTTTTGGTAGTTACAAACAGCAGCACAAAATCATACCCAAACCACATAGTGGTATACGGTATAATTATGATGGAATCAGTTCATTAATGTGTAGATGTTGCGAGGATAGGCATCTTCTACTCAAATTCAAGTCAATCTTTCGATATTATCATGTACGAAAAAATTTGAAATGATGAAATCAAAATTTCAGCCACAGTGAGCCGCAAAAATAAATATGTTTTGGCAAAATTTGGTATATAAGCTTTATGATTAATGCTATTGAAATTGGTGAAAATCGGTGTATGTTCAAACCTAGTCCCCATAAATTTCCATAAGACCCAAATTATCATATAAATCTTGGTCAAATTTGGTTTGTTTGCGTTTATTACACCCATTAATCAGTAGTCCAAAAATAAACCCTGTAGGAGATTTTTTACTCATAGCCTCAATATAAAGGTGCTTCCCGAGCTTCACTAAACCAAATTATTGCAAAACTTTTTTCAAATTTAGTTTGCATATGTTTTTGCAAAAAAAAAAAACAGAAGTAAGTGTCTTTACCAAATACGATCAGGATGCGTGCATTTTTCGACCTAGTTCCCATATAAATATAGCATCCGATATGAACTTTTTCATATCCGAAGGCAAAGAAGTTAATAACAATGCCACTCAAATTTTGTGTATGCTAATTTTCTATATCCAATTAGTTGGACATAAGAGAAAGGGTCTCTAAAAGCATGCTATACGATATCGTATAGTCGATCTAGACCAAATAACTTTCTTACTTCGTAATTTATCTTGTTATTTGTATCTCAATGAGAAAAGTTACAAAAGTTAACCAACGATATATCAGTTACTAAAACGTATAAACTAGTAAACGATATGTTCATTAGGAAAATAAACACCAAACATGCATTGTAAAGAACCTGGAAAGTTATAATAACAATTAGCTGTCTGTCATATCAATACAACTTAAAAATTTATAGCCAAATGATTTTTACTCCTTACCTAGTCCATTCAATTAACTTAATGATACTATTTTTAGCAGCATTGTTAACGGTGACAACTTTGCAAAAATTTACAATAAATTCGAAACGCGCTCTTTAAATACTCGTACTCATACACCTTAGAGAAGTAACCGATTAACTATTGCAATTATTTTCAAATAATACCAAATACGTAATTTCATTTGTTCTCTCTCTCGCCTTCAATAACATTACTCCCAGTAGTAAGCTATTCAAAGCAATATTCTCAATAAGTAAGCTCTAGAAAAAAAAAAACCAAGCTCGCTCAAAAACATGCGCTCTAAAATTTACGTTACACATAACAAGGATTCGTACGTGCAAGCGTGGGTGTGCAGTGGGAAAACGGACGGACATACAACTTTTTTGTGAACATTAAGTGGAAGTGTCGTATGATGAGAAAGAGAAAGAGAAAGAGAGATAGAATGGGTTGGGGGATGATGTAGGAAATCGCATACAGATGAAGGATAAATTGGTTGGATAGATTTCCCTATAGCTTGAATGTTTTTTCTTTATTTTTGTATTTTTGCTTGTTTGTTTGTTGTTGCCGCATTGGTGTGTTTGTATAAGTGTCTGTTTGCATATGCTTGAGTTTATGAATGTGTGCATGGTTATAGTAAATATTTAAAGGTATTATGTCGCGTGTTGCTATCTAGTAAATAATGTTAAACGACGATACACGGATTGAGACCGTTAGTAAGCTTAGTTAAGCTTCGATGTTTATGATTTTTCAATTTTTTTTTTCTACTTTTGGCCGTTTTTTCTTTATTGTTTTAAAAGCAGGCGCACTATATAAATAATATTTGGTTGCTATCTTCTTTTATTTCCTTCTTTTTATTGTTCGTCGTCTTTATATTTGAAGAGGTTTTTTTTATTTTGTTTTTGGTCACAATGATAGCTAAAGTATGTAAAGTGAAAGGATGGTACTTTATGGATATATTTAGCTCCGTTTTTTTACGCTCCACTTCCAATTAAGGAATTATAGTCTTAATTTTGATTTTATGATCATTTAACGCTTCAGCTAACGAACTCTAGATTGAGATTATTTTGACAGCCGAAATAGGATTTCTTTAGAAATAAATTATTTTCATTGCAGTGTTCGTTCGATCCGGATTATCGAAATTTCCGGATAATCTAAAATTCCGGATAATTGAATGTTTTATCAAAACTGAAAATTTTACGAGAATTCCACTAGATTTCATAATTTTTTTAAAATGTGTGTACCAGAAAGCAATTTTATACATCAGTTCATTGAATTTTATTTTCTGTGAATCCCCGAATAATAAAACAAATAATTTCTCTTGTGAGAGAAAAAAAGAAAACAAAAATCTTAAAAATTTTAATTGCGGTTAACTGAGTGATCCGGTTAATTGGATACCGAATAATCGTGATTTTATTGTACCGCAATGTTGTCTTCCTACAATTTCCTCTTGCTATGTGTTTGCAAGATAAATTTTGTATGATCTTTCTCCATGGGCCGGCTGTCCAGCAACCTGAGAACCCAGTTAATATTTAGCAACCAAGCTTCATATTATAGATTCAGTAACGTGAGAATTAGTACATTATCCAGTTATAAGTACAAATTTTAGTATCTAATTTATCATCGCTGCCATATGGTAAAAGGAGTTTGGTTTATAAAGTTGTTGCTTTTTTTCATTTTGCAATAAAAAGGGTCTGCACCAACTTAAACATGTACATACATATGTACGTGTAGATATGATATTGTCGTATAAAAATAAACTTCATTCTTCGTATATATGTATGTAAAATATTAGACAAGATACGTGTGTATACATAATATCTACAATTCCTGCTGAGGACAATCTCCGTTAGCTTTTATGTTGCACAGCCTGGATTGCACAAACGTCATATGTTACATACATATGTTATGTACACGACCAAAAGAACACATCTACGTACGTACTACGTACATACTTATGTATACAGTGCGTTCATAAATGATAGCACATTTGGTAATCTGTGAATCAATATTATATAAAATTTTAATTGCATGCTATAAATATTATTTCTTTGTTGGACTTACATTAATATTTTTCTTTCCAAAAATAAACGTATATTATCCAAAACTCCCATATATTAGAAATAGCGTTATTAAAATCTCTTACATCCCAATACTTAGCATATTAAGGCGTTCAAATAGTATAACACAAAGGCAACAAAGTCTTTGTTTAACAAAAATAATTAATTAATTCCTTTATTAATTTAACAAAAATAACAAAAATAATAAAAATAACATCATATTAATAATTTACTAGCAGATTCCAGCCCTCGAAATTCGAGTGCAAATTCTAGGAAATTTTATTTTTTCATTAAATAGAGACCCTAAAAGTATGCTAAACAATTATAGCCAATTCACAAATCAACACAAAAAACAAACTCATTTTTATTACAAACACATTAACAAATTTAATAAACACACCACCCCAATAAACATTTTTGTTTGCTATCAACTTGAGGTGCATTTGAGATCAAATACATTTCTCAAATCTCCAACGTTAATTCTCACATGCACCTCAATAGTCCGATTACAGTCTTCTCAACTTAAAAAGCACATTTTTTATATGGTGATTTTCTTAGTTATCAAATTGAGAAATTTGTGATTTATAAAATTATACTAATTTTAGAAATGAAAACAATTTACTTTTTTTAATGTTTCAATTTAATTTCATTACATATTTAACATTGTTATTGTACATTTTTTAAAATCTAGAATTAAAAATAAATGAATTAATTATTTGTACATTTTATGAATATTAATATTAAACATAAATAAGAATTTAAATTGAAAAATTCGACAAAAAGCAGAAATAATTAAAAATATATCAATTAATTATTTGTACTTTTTTTGGCATTTTTTAATTTAATTTATTATTTATGACATATTTAAATAATATCTCAAACTTAACACAAATCGTATTCAAGTTGAAAAAATGTTTGGTCTCAAGTGGAGAAAAGTGTTGGATATCCAATTGAGAGTAAAAATTTTTCTCAACGATTGGAAAAAATGTTAAGTCTCAACTTGATGTCAAGTTGAAAGCAAACACGGAGAAAAATTGTTCAACTAAGTTGAGAATTACATTTGACATCAATTTGAGAACTTAACTTTTCTCCAACATTGGAGAAATAATATTTCAATGCATACTGGGACATTGCATTGTATAATTTTATGTATGTGTTAATTTTATGTATGTGCTTGCTCTCCCGATATGAACCCCATAGAAAACATATGGGGAATTCTCGTTAGGCGAATTTATGCTGACAATCATCAAACCATAAATAAAAAATGAACTAAAAATTTCAATTTTCAATGAATGGGAAGCACTTAATCAAGGTCTTTTGAATAAATTAATAAATTCTATGAAAAATAGATTAAAGCAAAACGTGGTGTTATCTATAACATTAATATGCTAGGCGATTTCTTGTGACCGATGTTTTGTTCTACCGTTTTATCCCTATTATGACCAAACGTATATTATTTGAAAGGTATTTCTTTTTAGCCGTTTTGCAGATTTTCAGATTTTTAAATTTTTTCCTTTATTTTGAGTAAATTGCATTTAAAGTTGCAACTAACACATACATAAAATTATACAATGCTATGTGTGTGTTTATTAAATTTGTTAATGTGTTTCTAATGAAAATGAGTTTGTTTTTTGTGTTGATTTGCGAATTGGCTATAATTGATTGGCATACCATTAGCGTCTTTATTTAATGAAAAAATTAAATTTCCTAGAATTTGCACTCGAATTCCGAGGGCTGGAATCTGCTAGTAATTATAAATAACATTTCGACTTCTGCCGATTTAACTTGCAATTTCTGATTTTGATGTACCATTTTCGAACAAAATTAAAATTTGACCTTTTTCAAATTCACTTAACACTTTTCTTCGTGGAATTTTGCTTATTACTAATGTTTTTAATAAAATTAAATAGAATATGTCAAAAGTCAAACAAAGACTTTGTTGCATTTGTGCTATACTATTTGAACGCTTTAATATGGTAACTATTGGGATGTAAGAGATTTTAATAACGGTATTTCTGATTAATGGAAGTTTTGTGTAATATTTATAAGTTTAGTTTTGGAAAGAGAACATATTAAAACACGTTCCACAAAGAGATGATAATTATAGCATGCATAGTTAAAATTTTATATAAGCAACATTGATTCACAGATTACCAAATGTGCTATCATTTATGAACGCACTGTATCATCTTCATATACATAAGTATGTTTGAATGTTTGTCTACAAGTCTCTCTGTTTGTCTGTCTGTCTGTCCGTCCGTCTTTATGTATTAAACAAACCTATGAATGTTTTAACTTTTAAATAATTACTGTCACCAACTTATTTTGCCGCGAGCTATATTATAGGTGGGTGTCACAACATAACTTCTTAAGTTTTATGTATATGTCTAACGTAAGTACGTACGAGAGTACACATCCATAGATAAGTGCACTCATTCAGATATATTTCGTTTTTTGTTTGTTTTATGCTCTTCGTTGCAAGCTGTAAAATGTTTTTACCTAGACAAGCTTCGAAATTGCAACTACAGTTATTGTATGTACATATGTATGTACTCAGCACAGTAGTAGTAAATACAGTGCTGCCAGATGCATTTGGTTTAGAAAATATCAGTTTAAAAGTTTACAAATTACTCATAAATTCCCTTAATTTGGAACAGAGAAATTAATATCAGCCTTTGAGATTAAAACTATTTCTACAAATATTATTTTGGAATTTTTCCAAACCAATTAATTGGCAACACTGTCTAAAGTTTCTTATTATATATGTATGGACATTTCAGTTAACAAACACATACTTATGTATGTATGTATATATGTAAGCATATGTTTGTGTGTATGTTGACTTCGTTACACGACAATGTTAAATCAATGGTGCTAGTTTTCTAGCCAGTTATGTGTTAGATATCTAGTTTAGTTATTGACGCTGAATTTGATTGTACATGTACAACAACAAAATTGCCCACTCAACATGCTTTACAATTACTACACGTAGTAGTAAGTACTACTCGTACAATTATATATCGTAGTAATTCAAAACTCACTGCATACATACGTACATACATACATACGTCATTCTACGATTTACTTTACTACAATAAAAAATAAGAAAATACTTATATTTTAGGAACTATCGAAATCGAACATTTGCGGAAGAAAAATTGACTTGATCTACAATTTCCTTCAAAACGTTTTCGACACTGATGAAGTGAAGAATGTTATTCAAATCTAGTGCTAGAGGCAAATTAATCATTTTGGATTGATGGGGACCAAAACTAGTATTCCAGGGGTTGCAAATTCATTTAAGCTATTTATTTGTCCCTTATTTAGCTCGCAAGTAAGCACAGTATCCGGATTAGACCGTTCATTACCTTCGTGACCATACCAATAAACTAGAATAATACCGAATAATTTTTCTATAGCAAATTAAAGAAAACAGCCAATCTGGGGGGGAGTGAAATATTCCAAATCAGTGTGAAAGTACTAGGCCAGTATAGAAGAACCTTCAAAGGGTTTAGCATTCTCAGGCCAAACCTTTTTTATGACCTTTTATACGTTTTCCTTATCTTTATGTTTGTATGCTTAGTTTTTTTTTTTTAGCTATAACTCAAGCACCACTGATGATTTCTCATTTCATTCTTCAGAAAATAGCTTCAACAAACCAAGTTGGACCAACGTCATCGAATTGAAATTTCTAAAAATGGTCATTTTGCCCTTTTTAAACTCTTTCTTTTAATTCATACTCTCTGTCGTGGGGCAACCCCATTCCCCCTTATCCAATTGATCTTAAACTTGGCCCATAGTCTTGTTGCGACTACAGATTAATTTTGGGGTAGCCACGCAGAGTCACGCATAGTCACGCACAGTCATGGAGTGATCTAAATGTCATTTCCCCTCATTCGATCGATCTGAAACTTGACCCATACACTAGCTGTGAAAAAAAGATTACCTCTGACTTAGTCACGCACAGTCACGCATGGTCACGCACAGTCACGGAGGGATTTAAAACGGATTTCCGCACATCCAATCAATCTGAAACTTGGTCGATATACTTGCTGTAAAGAAAGATTTACTTCGACATAGTCACGCACAGTCACACATAGTCACGCACAGTCACGGAGTGATTTAAACCCATTTCCCCTTATCCAATCGATCTGAAACTTGGTCGATAGGCTTGCTGTGAAAAAAAAGATTAACTTTGACATAGTCACGCACAGTCAAGCATAGTCACGCACAGTCACGGAGAGATTGAAACCTCACTTCCCCCCATCCGATCGATCTGAGACTTTGTCCATAGACTTGTTGTGGCCAAAGATTAATTTTAAGTTAGTCACTCACAGTCACGCATAGTCACGGAGAGATTCAAAACTCATTTGCATAAGGAAAGAACGAGTTTTAATAACAACTTTGTTTTTATGGGCTAGATTATTTTAAATCAAGTTTTTAAATAACATAACATATTCAGGGCGTATGATCATTATTTTTTAATAGAGTAGAAGATATGTATATGTATGGGTGATATTTTTACTATTAAATTAAACATACCCCATTATTTTTTATTCAATTTTTTACATAGATATATAAATAAAAACTAGCAGATTCCAGCACTCGAAATTCGAGTGCAAATTCTAGGAAATTTTATTTTTTCATTTAATAAAAATCCTAAAGGTATGCTTCACAATTCAACTCATTTTAAATGAAGAAAACAAACTCAATACATTAACACAAACACTTTAACAAATTTAATAGACACACACATAGCATTGTATAATTTTATGTATGTGTTAGTAGCAACTTTAAACGATCATAACTCCAAAAAAAATATTCCAGACGATGAAAATCTGTAAATCTTGGCAACAGCTAAAAAGAAATACCTTTCAAATGAAAATTTTTTTGTCAAAATCGGGGTAAAACTGTGAAACTTACATCGGTCACAAGAAATCGCCTTGCCTATTAATATTATAGAGTACTTATTTAAGCCTTAGTACTTTCACCCTGGCTTGGAATTTCTCACCCCCCAGGAAATGGACCCGAAAATATTCCACAGTATTAATCTTAATTAATCTTAATTAATCTTAATGATTGTTGAATAAAGACTGATATTTAGATCGAGTTTCCGGGATCTCCTATAAACTTAGTTTTACTAAGTTCACTTAAATAAGCCAACTAGTTTGAAAATTAAAACGAGAGCTAAACTAAACCGAACTAGTTGATTTAAGTGGCTGTTACTCGCGAGGAATATTACGTAAAGAATTCAGAATCCAACTTATATAATAAATACAAAGAATAATGCTACCTAATCAATTTCCAATATCGCAGATACGTCGTTCAGTATATGTGTAAAAAAAAATTCTATGCCAAATACTGCAGAGTGCAGTGAAATAATTATTGTGGTTGAAGTTGCAGTATTCCCTCGTAGTAACTGATCAGAAAATCTCGAGATGTCCCTTTTACTCCTATTAAGAAGCGATTTAGAACGTCTTGAGTTTCACCACGTTTTGCGCCCCGGTAGGTGAGTAGGTAGCGTGCTCGCCTATCAACACAATGCACTGCATCTGTAGGGGGCATCCCCTGAGTGTTGATTAATTAAAAAAAAAATACCATATCGGCCAATATTCTGCCATCTTTTCTAACTACTCTTTAACTACAAGCTGTCTTAGTGCTGTTCTTCTAAAATTTGGCTTCTTCAATAAACAAATCCCTCTTAGTCTATCGAAACTATTTCAAGGGTTTAGCATACGAACGAATCGAAAATTAAATTAAAAAGACTTAAATCTAAATATCAAGTCTAAAGTCTCTCAAATCAAAAAGTGGGTTTCCAAAGTAAACAAGATTTTTGCAAACTATCGAAAGTCTAAACAATAACTAATTTTAATGAAAACAAGTAAGAAAATTAAAGTCGGTCTAGACCGACCACACGATACCCTATACCATGGTTTAGAGACCCTATCTCTTCGGTCCAACTAATTGGATATAGAAAATAAGCATAACCCAAATTAGAGTGGCATTGTTTTTTAAATTTTTTTGGCTGCAGATATGAAAAAGTTCATATCAGGTGGGGATTAAGTCGAAAAATGGACCGATCCTGACCATATTTGGTCACTTATATTTTGCAAAAATATATACAAACCAAATTTGAGAAAAATCTGTGCAATATTTTTGTTTTTTGATAGATTTAAGTGAAGATCGGGAAGCAGCTCTATATGGGGCCTATGACTAAGAATTTTCCTATAGGGATAATTTTTGGACTACTGATTAATGGATATAAACACATACAAATCCAATTTGACTGAGATTTATATGATAATTTGGATATTGTGGCAATTTATGGCGATTTCATAGGGGTCATTTGTATGGGGACAAGGTCTGTACATGGACCGAATTTCACCAATTTCAATAGCGTTCATCATATGGCCGATAAAAGCTTATATACCAAATTTCATCAAAATATATTCATATTTGCCACCTGTAGTTTGATTACAAGGTTTACATAGACACACAGACGGACAGACGGACGGACGGACGGACATCGCTAAATCGACTCAGAAAGCGATTCTGAGTCGATCGGTATCATAAAAGATGGGTCTAGGTCAAATATTTTTGGTAGTTACAAACAGCAGCATAAAGTCATTATACCCAAACCACAGTTTTTGCGACTTCTAAAAGAACCAGAACGAACAGAAGACAGTCGAAGAAACCAATCAAATATATTTTAATTAGACCAATTTCTTGAATTTAAGACTATTTTCTGGATCCAAGATACGTACAAACATATGTTAGAATGTACTTACTAACTTATTCCGGAAAATACCTAGTTTTCGTCGTCTGTCCATTTAAGCTTCTTGCCAATATGTACATATATGTTACTTACGTTAATCGTCAATTATTTCCGCTTTATTACTTCAGTGTTGCTTGCAGATTTTCGTTGTACTCGGAACGCAACATATCGATTCACTCTTTTCATATAACAATATTTTATTTTCGTCACTTACGTGTATTGTAATGTGTTACAAGATTTCGACACTACACAATATTCCAAAAAAAAAAAAAAAACTCACGTAATAGTTTCAACCCGTATAATGGTAAGCTTTTCACTTTGATGGAACAACTGAAAATTTCGATTTTCTTTAGGAGGATACGGATACGTTTACTTATGGATTCACTTTTTATTACATATTTTTAATAAACCGTAAGCTTAAACACTTTTGAATAATACATGTTAGGTATTGTGACTTTTTTTCGGTGAAATGAAGCTGATGTTGAGATATACCAACACAAAAAATATACACAATTTAGGTACATATATAATGGTGACTGCACAAGTGAACGCTCACACCGCTCTTGGAATCAGCGTCATATACTAAAACTGAATATACGACGACTATGTACTATAAACGGAGACAGAGACATTGTGAATGTACCAAGCCATCAGACGAAATGTTGATGTGTAGTGAATATAAAGATGAATGAGCAGCATGAGAACATTTTTTCCCCAATATTCTCAAATGCATATACTGTGTAAGTACAATTGCAAAAATAGTATTAGAGAATAAACAAATTTCTGAGTAATGTTTAACGAAACTGAGATACAGAGCAGGAGATGATAAAGTTGGTTAAAAAGTACTTTTATTGGAACCATTCGAAAAGTAACGTAATTTTGCGACAAACTTAAAAATCTTGACAATGGTCGTAAAGAAAGCAAATGAAATATGTTCTTCAAAGGTTATTTCAATTCTCACATGGAAAGATTTCCATATCTTAAAGGGAAGTTAGACATGTTATAGGAAAATACAATGGTTTTTACTGCCCAATCTACAGACTTTTTATCCATAGTTGCTCGAAAGTAACTATATTCACATGAATTGTATTATGCAATTAATTTTGAAAAAAAAAAAATCTTTAAGAAAAAGGCTCATAGAAGCTCACTTATCCATATAATATCTTTAGCCAATTATTTGTTGTTATTTGAACAAATCGGGAGTCTTATGAAAACAAATCACTAAAAATAATTTAGAAACACTGGAGGAATGCAATGTTTGAAATTATCGAATTATATATCTAATGCTGAGTACATACGATGGAAATATGGAAATGTTTCACTTAATGTTCCATCGTATGTAGCAATGTTTCATATGACCCCAATTCCAAAAGGGTTAATGGGGTCATATTATTTTTTTCCGAAACCCTAGGCTATTAAGAAAAAATATAACATTTAAAAGTAGAAAAGTGATGAATTTTTGATAAAAAGTATTTAGAAAGAGTGCATTTACAGAATATTTTACAAAAATCCCATTTTTCTCGAAATCCGCAAAAATAAAATCGTTGTCAAAAAAATTCTGGCACAGGGGTTTATCTAAAAATTCACTCAGTTAATCTCTGACATGTATTTAATAAAACCTTAAAGTGCCAGATCTATTTTTTCAAATTTTATTAGAGAAAATTTTTTAAAACTTGAAAAAGGAGTTTTCAAAATTTTTTCAAAAAAATTTCCCATTTTCGGTCTCAGTGCGCAATAGGTTAACAACGTGGTAATAAAACAATACTTCATTTCTGATTACTTATAAGTATAGACAAAAAAAAATTATGGCTTTAATGAATTTCTCAAAGTTGAAAAAAATGCTATCAAATTTCATGTCCTAGTTTTTTTTTGGCACAAAAGTGGTCTGGAGCATTTGCTATTTCTTGGCGAATATTTATTCGAATAGATAATTTAATACTGATCCCGATTCTTACAACAACTTGTCGGAAAACTTAAGCTATAGAACGAAATTTTCATAAAATCTCAAAAAAAAAAAGTCAATTTTCCCCATATAAATACAATTGAAATTTTCAATCGATTTCCGGCGCGACTTTTCTTTATCCGATTGTCCCCAAACTTCATATATATTAGTTTTATATGGAAAGGTAACAAACTGTACCCCGTCTATCAACAAAAATCGCATTTTCATTTTTTAGGAACCACTCTAGTGTACACAGCATAAAACTCAGTAAGGAGTGAGATCGAAAAAATCTTAACACAGGTTTTATCATCTTAACTTTTTTCGCAAGCATTATGTGATTTTTTTATTTCTATTTTTATGAACTTATCTCTGACAGCTATGTTCATTTAATTAAAATTAGTGATGAAAAAGAAGTTGTATTTTCAACAAAATCCAACTTGGACCTACAAAAGATCTGCTAACTATTTCCAATGTTATCAGAAAATATCTGGAGAATTTGAACATTGATAGGAAATTGATAGAGAATAGAAAGCATATTTAAAAGTGCTCTTAACACATCCGGTAGAAAAGCAGCCTAGTTAGCCCAGTGCTCGGACAATTTGGTGCGAAAAATTAAAGTAAATGCAGGTTTGAAAACATACAAAGTCCAAAAAGTTCCATATAGGAACGCTGCAAAAAAATTTAGAGGTCAAAAATAAAACGTATGAACAAATTTGTCACAGCTTCCGGGTCCACATTTTTATGTTGCTAATGCTCAAGAAAATGGTGAAGGTAAAATGCAAAAAAACAAATATAGCACAAAATATTATTTTGGATATTTCTGATGGAGTAATGGAACAATTCTAAGGTCAGATTCGGATTCAGTGCACCAAAGACTTCTAGAAAAGTATATCTTGACCTCACACCAATTTGTAAAGAGTATATATTTTTGATGTTGTTTACAACGTGTCGAAGAATCAATTTGCGACCCCATAAAGTATACATATTCTATACATATTCTATTCTAGTATACATATTCCATAATAACTCGAGTCAGTCTGTTTAAATCATATATATATATATATATGTTCCCGAAACTCCTATAAGGAGCATAGGGCCCCAACAAAATCTCTCCATTTTGATCTGTCCATCGCAATATTTTTCACTTCGCTCCAACTGGTGTTCATAGTTGTTGCTTCAGCTATGACTTGTCGCCTCCATGTATGGGCTGGACGTCCTCTTCTACGACTACCTTGTGGATTCCACTCTATGGCACTTTTAGCAATGTCTGGATGGGCTTTTCTTATTGTATGACCTATCCAGTTCCACTTTCGTCTACGTACTTCAATGGTTATAGGAGATTGCTGCGTTTCGAACCAGAGCCTCTCATTGGTTATCCTTTGCGGCCAATACACCCGAAGTATTTTTCTCAGACATCGGTTTATAAATACTTGCATTGCCTGAATGTCTGGGGGGGCCGCATTCCATGTTTCGCAGCCGTACAACAAAGTAGAACGAACATTCGAGTTAAATAGCTTGATTTTGACACCACGAGAGAGTGTGGATGAGTTCCATACATAATTGAGTTGGCCGAAAGTTTGGGATGCTGTTTAAATCATGCTCATTCACAAAATTAACTATTTACCTGGGTAAACTTTTGATAATATTGTTTATCATTGTTTCGAGCAGATTGGCATTCAAAATGGGGTAAATTGGCCATCACTCCCCAAGATATGTTCTAAAATATGGAAACACCTCTAAAAAATGCTAAATAGTTAGTCCGTTTCTTGTAATTATTCAGTATTAAGTTTATCAAATTTACTTTTTCAAATATTAAGTTTACATTCGTTATAAATATGAGGGTGGCCCCAGGACAACTCGGCCCGACAAAGAAAATGCAACAAATTTTGGAAAAATTTTCTTTATTTCTCAACATAGTCTCCAATAGTTTCAATACCCTGTTTACAGTAAGAACTGTCTAGCTTCTTAAAATAGCCATCAACCGCAGACTCCACCGCATTATTTTTGAGTAATTTTGTTCCACCGAGGCATTTTTTCAAGTTTGGAAATAAAAAATATTCCTAGGAAGCTAAATTCGAACTTTAGTTCATGGATTTTATCCATCGCAATAGCGGAATTATTAACTGGTGCATTGTCTGTATGAAACAACAGTTTCCTTTTCACCAATTGCAGCCTTTTCCCTTAATTTAATCACTTAAACGCTGCAATAAGTTTGAACGCCCCGGCAGGTGAGTAGGTAGCGTGCTCGCCTATCATGCGGGGGTCGTGGGTTCGATTCCCCCAGAGGCTTTGGTCTGTCGCTGCAAAAAAAAAAATAAAAAATTGAACTACTCCCTCTTTACTCCTTAACCTATTTTCCTGAGATCAACACAATGCACTGCATCTGTAGGGGGCATCCCTTGAGTGTTGATTAATTAAAAAAAAAATAAAAATAAGTTAGCATAATACTAGCCGTCGATTGTTTTTCCTTTTTGAAGATAATTATTAAAATTATCCCACGCATATATCAAAAAACAGACGACATAACCTTGCCTTCAGATGGAACTGTCTTCTCCTTCTTTGACTCTTCCACTTCAGTCCAATATTTTGACTGTTCCATTGTCTCATTACAGCCGACAATTATCCAATGCCATCTTACAGATTTTCTTAATCGTTTCTGGCGTGACCACACATTACACATTCGTGTAAACTCTACCACCCAATATTTTATAGTCGTAAACGAAGGAGCACATACTCCCAGATTAGAATCTAGCTCGGCTTAAATATTGGTTGGACTGAGACCTTTATAATTAAAGTGTGGAATTACAACTTTTTCACTGTTTAAAAATTCACTGAGTTCGTTTACTTTGATGGCTCAAAATAATACTAAAATTATATTTAAAACATATGTTTCATACTACTGCCGCCATCTATGGGGATAGGGGCTTTTGGTACGATTCAGGAGACATAATTTTTTTTTGCGGTCGGACCTATTTTCGGAGTTATGGACCTACAAAGCCTTGACCTTCATTTGTACATAACTTTGTTAATTATTATCGGATTTCAATATTTATATTGTTGGAAAGCTTACTGTAGTGCCTTTCATTTGGTATTTCAAAATTTGAAATCCATTAACCCATTATGAACCTATTGATTTTTTTGTGTTCTTTTACAATTTTTTTTTTTTTCGAAAACGTCCCATTATCTAATAAAATGATCTATATTATGTTTTACACTGAATGAAAGCTGAGTTCACTAGCTACATTTCGATGTATGTTTTGACCTCTTAGCCCTTTCAGGAACGGAGATATTAGGGATTTTACCTACACTTTTTACTTTTTTTTTGCGATATTAATCCATAATATATTATACTATTATTCTACTCTTATTTATTTTGAAATACCAAATGAAAGGCACTCAAGTAAGCTTTCCAACGATATACATATATATTGCTGAAATCCGATAATAAATAACAAATTTATGTACAAATCAAGGTCAAAGCTTTGTCGGTCCATAACTCCGAAAATAGGTCCGATCGCAAAAAAAAATATTTCTTCTAAATCACACCAAAAGCCCCTATCCTCTCCAAAAAATGAAAAAAATCGGGGTATAGCCACTAAACTAGACTTGTTCACAGAAATTTTAATTTAAGAATTCATTCAACAATCAAGGGCTGGACAACTAAATTCCTGACCAAAGCAATAAATAATGTAAGTATTGAATTCATTAATATTTGCAGAATACAAATCTTACAAATGCACTTTTCGTCCCTAAAAGTCCATAAAACTCTATAGACTTATGTTCCTAAATGGACCACTTCATGTTTATAGTTAATTAGTACCAAATTGGCCAACTCGTTTATCATCACTAATAGAGCCATGAGCTTGATAAAGAGAAGAGAAAATAAGATTTTCATACAAAAGGGGTGGTGTAGGTAGTGGGAGCTTTGGAAAATAAAACGAATGAACAAAAATAAATGGATGGACAGATGTAAGAAGAGAAAAAGTAATTTTTTTCCACAAAACAAAAATGGGTGATGATAATGAATGAGTTTACATGTAATGATTGATAAAGATGTAATAAATATACTCGTTCATACTCATATCACTTATAAATATACAGAAAATATATTGTAAGTATGTTTGTTCAATCTTTTTCTGCTTTTTTTTTATTGAACTAATGTCCAAAATTAAACAAAATTCTAATATAAACTTAACGAGTTGTAACTATGTACATATGTACATTCTATATGGCTCTTTATTTTTATTGTTGGTGTTGCCACTTATTTATTTTATTGTTAGTGTTTTTAACTTTTCTTAAAAACTAGGCTTATTTTGGAGATACATATGAAATCTATTATCCTAAAGGGAAATTTAAAGATATGAAAACCAAGAAGTACATATTCTTCAAACTATAAGGGTTTTCTTTTGTGTTTCACCGAAAAATAGTCAATTTATTATTTACTTAAATAAACACAGGCTGAATTTATTAAAAACAAAAGTTGTTTTCACCTGACACCACATAGTGGTGAATAATATAAGTACCTTCACAACAGTGGTGAATAACTAACTATATTTCTTTCAATACAGTGTTCGATCCAAAATTTGTGTTGCCATTGAAAATTTCTCAATATGTTGGTTGTTTTTATTGCCTCTGTACATTTTCAAACAGTTAACAAAACATTGTGAAGGGGATTAAAAGTTTCGGCATAACCGCTCAAAATGCTCAATCTTGTTTTTTTTTTTCTTCAATTATGTTTTCTCTCTTTATTTCTCTCAAATAAAAAAAAATAAAAACGCATGCAAATTTTTACTACAAAAAAATACTACTAGTAGATTGTGACTGCTGCTAAAGCAGCAACTGCGAAACAGACAGAAAGCAGCAGCAGTGACAGTAGTTTTACTCGTTTCAACAATTCAGCTGATCTCACACTCACTTGTACACTGTTGTTTGAAAATAAAAACAAAATAACACACAAACGAAAAATTAATTTACCATATTTCTGTCTGTGATGATAAAATAAATTCTCTTTTTGCGTACTAAGCGACAAGACCCCTAGCTTTTTAATTTACTATTTAACAAAGAAATGGATTAAAAAAATATGTCCTGATAAGTCATAAAAAATTATTTTGGATTTTGGATGATATCTTTATATATTGTAGTAAAAATGTAGCGGAAATTTGAAGCTGATTTTTATCCAGACTAAATATCCTCTAAAATAATTATTGTAATTTGAATATTTTCTTTAAGTCAGTTAAGAAATCCATTAGAAACAAGTACGAAAATTATAGTCGGCCTAGAACAACTATACGATACCCTACACCATGCGTTTTGAAACCCTATCTTTAAGGTCCAACTAATTAGATATAAAAAATAAGCATAAACCAAATTCGGATATGAAAAAGATCACATCGGATGCTATATTTATATGGAAAAATGAACCGATCCTGACTATATTTCGTAAGGTCACCTTTTTTTTTGGCATATACAAGCATATGCAAACCAAATTTGAGGAAAATCTGTGCAATATTCTTGTTTTTTGATAGATTTAAGAGAAGATCGGAAATCAGCTTCATATGGGGGCTATGACCAAAAATTGTCCGATAGTGTTTATTTTTGGACTACTGATTAATGGGTGCAATAAACACACACATGGATCTTATGGCAATTTAAGTCGATCTCATAAGCGCCATTTGTATGGGGACTAGGTCTGAAAACGAAACGATTTTCACCGATTTCAATAGCGTTCATTCTATGGCTGATGGAAGCTCATGCAGCAAATTTCATCAAAATATATTCGAACTGTAGTTTGATTACGGGGTTAACATGGACACACAGACAGACGGACGGACAGACGGTATCGCTAAGTCGACTCAGAAAGTGATTCTGAGTCGATCGGTATAATAAACGATGGGTCTATGTCAAATATTTTTGCTAGTTACAAACATCAGCCATTATACCCTGACCACTATACGGCTATAGGGTATAAAAATAGGGTATAAAAATATGCAGAAATTTTAGTTACGTTAATTAAGAAAAACTTAGGTATATATTTAAAATTAAATAATATTTTGGAATCATTAATATATATTCGTTTTTAGTTCCATGAAAACCAAAAAAAAAATTTTTTTTCTCGGTTTCCATTTTGCTAGTTTTCGTTTTCGGAAATATTTTAATGATTACATAAAAGATACTTCTGAAGGAATGTGAAAAAATATTGTTTGTTTCAAATTTTTATTTAAATAAGAAAATTTAAAAATATTTTGTCCATCAAAACGAATCTAAATCACCTGGTCATTTATCGGAGATTTGTAAGATCCAATCTAATTTTTTTAAACTACGCATTTTCTTTTGTCAGTTTTCTAAATCTGCCTATTGGAACGATTTTTAACTTTAAGTCTCATCTGCTTAAGATAGAACAAAACAATTGGCTGTTTCAATATCGTATATTGAACAAAAAAAAATTATTTGTGCCCAAGGTGAGTGTTTTCAGATTTGTTTGGTCATCATTACCAAGTTGGATCTAAAAATTCGCGCAATAAAAAATTAAGACAAAAATTTAATTTCTCTTTTAGTTTTTTTTCGTGACCTTAAAGATGTAAAAGTAAAATTTCTTAGTGTAAATAATCATCAAATTTTTTTAATTTTTAAATCAACGTCTCGGTTTTTTATTTTAGACTTCTTCAAGAGTGTTATTGATGATCATAAAATCGGGCAACAAAGTACAAATATTTAATTTATGTAAAAGAGTTTTGTAATTTTGTAGTTTTTTGTCGATATCAAATTATTTAACAAACTTGACCTAAATATCAAATATCTAACTCTTCTAACTCAAATATCAAGTCTTAAAAAAAAAATAAAAATGGGGCCCATAGGAGCCCGTACGTTAATAATTGGTAGGTAAGGAATTTTACGCAAGATTCCAAAATTGTCTTTTATGTCCCAATACATGAAATGTGTTTTTTCGATCCTGGTTAGATCAATAACTTTGTTTTTATATCCTCTACCACAAACTAGTGAAAATCGGTGCAGACCTAGAACTCATACAATTAACCCCTGTCATACTGACTAAAATGGTCTGTCGTAAGATCTAGATTATCATATATATATATATATATATATATATATATATATATCTATAAAATTTGGTGAATGTGTATCTTTTATACTCACTAATCAGTAATCCAAAAATAAACCCTCCAAAACAATTTTTAGTCATAGTCCCCACATAAAGCTGATACCCGATCTTCACTTAAATCTACATATCTAAAAACAAAAATATTGCATAAATTTTTTTCAAATTTGGTTTATATATGCTTTTGAGAAAAGCGACTCCTAAATATGATCATGATGAGTCCATTTTTTGACATCAGATATGAGCTTTCTCATATATGCGCGCCAGAAAATAATAACAATAGCTTCAAAATTTGGTTTATGCTTATTTTTTATATGCTTATTTTTTATGCCTCAGCAAAGTTGGATCCAAGACCCTCTCACGAAACGCAAGGCATAGAGTATTGGAGGGACGCCCTATACCGACTATAGTTTTCTTACTTTATTTTGTTTTAGAGAATGGAATTTCTTTATATTCTTGGAGAATGAATAGTAGTATAGGTATTTCTCGACTTACGACCGATTTTTTCAAAGATTTTTATTGCTTTTTGGGAATATTCGTTGAATATTGTATATAAATGGATTTATGGATTTGTATTATATATTTTAATTTAAATAAGAATTGAAATATGAATTAGTGTGACATCTATAATATTAATAGGCTAGGCGATTTCTTGTGACCGATGTTTTGTTCTACCGTTTTATCCCGATTTTGACCAAATATATTATTTGAAAGGCATTTCTTTTTAGCCGTTTTGCAGATTTACAGATTTTTAGATTTTTCCTTTATTTTGAGTAAATTGCATTTAAAGTTGCTACTAACATATACATAAAATTACACATATGCTATGTGTGTTTATTAAAGTTGTAAATGTGTTTGTTAATGAGTTTGTTATCTTCATTCACAATAATAATAAACCATAAAAGTGTTGGTTTATGAATTGGCTAAGTTGAAAAATAAAGCTGCCTAGAAATTGGTTGTATTACGACTTCCTGTCGTAAGTCGAGGAATATACTCGTATATTTATTTTGAAACGCCAAATACATTCTAAATTCTTTTGGCGAAAAATGGTCACACCTAACAACGCTGACAAAAGCAGTTCAAATTTATCGATATTGACTTTCGAAGTGTGAACTTTCGCAATTGATGTTTTGAAAATGATAACAAAGTACCATATTCAGGTACACTTTTTTTTATAAAGGTGCCAGTGAAAGTATCATATGTAACCACTATATTATGCCTGGTCTGCGTTTGGTTAACTCTCCGTTTGGTGTCGTTGTATGGTTGGATGATTTTTTTCAATAATATTTAACTATACACTTCATTTTCGTAATTTTTTTTGGTTTTTTTTTTCTATACAATTCATTGCAATTTTCATTTTTCCTTTTCCTTACATTTTCTTACAATACATCAGTACATAGGTAGTAAGTACATATGTATGTACAATGTATGTACATATGTACATTAGTATATGTCTTTGTGTGGATTGTATGCAAAAATTTAATTATTTTTCTTTAACAATTGAACTTACTTTTTGTTATTTTTTTATATTTTGTTCTAACACTCCACTTAACTATGTTTTGGTGTTAATTTTTTTTCTTTTGGTTTGTTTTTTTTTGCGAATTCAATTAAATTCTTTAGATTAAATTTTTCCTTTTTGATTTAATTTTTTTTATTTTTATTTTTATATATGTACATATATATATATTTTTTTTTCTTTTTGCAACCACATTTACTACTATAAGCTTTATTATACTATTTTTATACTACATATACTATTTCTAGTATTCGTGCTCTGCGCCTTAATAAGTAGCCTCTATTCCCATCAACGACAATTGCAACCATTTCAGTTGATATCCAACCGCACACTGACTGGAGAACTTCATTGTATATTTTAGAGCTGAAGAAAGAATACAACAAAAATTCGCACATGTTGTCTGGATGTGTGCAAGACGTTCGGTTGCTTTCATTGCAATTTTCCATTTCGTTCAGTTAGTTCCAGAGATTACGATGTCTCATTTATGCAGAGTGTAAGAGTGCTGTTAACCCATTTGGTAATGGTAATACCAGATTCATCCTATAAACTTCTATCTTAATCCGAATATAAAACCTGAAACCAAATCCACCAATTAAAACTACTGGCCATAAATAAAATATTCCGATATCATAAGAAAGATTTTTTAGTTTCTTCAAACTAAATCAAAAGTTACCAGGTTTTATTGGTTCCTATTTCAAATTTTTTTGTAACACATCTGGGTTTTTTTTTTTGGATTGTAATCATACTTACGGCTATACCGAATCTTTGATATCCTTATCCTTCCACTTATTAAAAAAAAATCATGTGAGTCCGATCACAGGGGAGACGTGTAAACATATAGTAATTAAAGATTTTTTATGGCACTTTTTTTAAATCAAAATGAAAGCGTCATCTATGTATCACTTATAGCAATCAACTGCAGGGGCTCTGCTAATATAAAAATATTTATTATCATTTATTATTTCAACCGGTTAATTTTTAATTTTCCATTTTTTATTTTTCGTTTTTCATTTTCATTTTTTTCATTTATCGTTTTTCGTTTTTAGGTTTTCATTTTTAATTTTTTATTTTTCGTGTTGTCGTTTTTTATTTTTCTTTTTTCATTTTTCATTTTTTATTTTTCACTTTTTATTTTTCGTTTTTTAATTTTTTTTTATTTTTCATTTTTCATTGTTTGTTTTTCATTTTTCATTTTTAATTTTTAATTTTTCATTTTTTATTTTTCATTTTTATTTTTAATTTTTTATTTTTCATTTGTTATTTCTCATCTTTTATTTTTCATCTTTTATTTTTCTTTTTTCATTTCTCATTTTTTATTTTTCATTTCTAATTTTTTATTTTTCATTTTTTTTTTTTATTTTATTTTATTTTTATTTTTCATTTTTAATTTTTAATTTTTCAGTTTTTATTTTTCATTTTTTATTTTTAATTTTTTCTTTTTCATTTTTTATTTTTCATTTTTGATTTTAAGTTTTTATTTTTCATTTCTAATTTTTTATTTTTTTATTTTATTTTTCATTTTTCATTTTTAATTTTTAAGTTTTTATTTTTAATTTTTCATTTTAATTTTTTATTTTTCAAATTTTATTTTTAAGTTTTTATTTTTAATTTTTTATTTCTAACTTTTTATTTTTCATTTTTCATTTTTAATTTTTAAGTTTTTATATTTAATTTTTTATTTTTAATTTTTCAGTTTTTATTTTTCATTTTTTATTTTTCATTTTTTATTTTTTATTTTTCATTTTTCATTTCTGATTTTTATTTTTCATTTTTTATTTTTTATTTTTGTTTATTTTATTTTTAATTTTTTTATTTTTCATTTTTAATTTTTAAGTTTTTATTTTTCATATTTTGTTTAAGTTTTTATTTTTAATTTTTTATTTTGCATTTTTTATTTTTTATTTTTCATTTTTCATTTCTAATTTTTTATTTATTTTTTTATTTTATTTTTCATTTTTAATTATTAAGTTTTTATTTTTAATTTTTTGTTTTTTCATTTTTCAATTTAATTTTTTATTTTTCATTTTTAATTTTAAAGTTTTTATTTTTATTTGTTTGATTTATAGTCATTTTTCAGACATATTGCAATTACTACTGTAATTAATATGCAATTTTTAATTTTGTTTAAATGGTGCGTGGTAAAGAAGAAGAAAAGCATATATTTCAAAAATTCATAACTGCACTGTATTCTTAATCGGACCGGTTTCTGGTGGAAATTAGAAGTATAAATGCAAAAAATATTCAAAAATTCAAAAAAAATAACGATTGTTTGTTTGGACAGACAAAATTTTCATATAGAAACAATCTATTCAATTAAAACATAACAATTATCACAATGTTCAATAAATCGCTGATGAAGGCTGAAATGCCAGAAACCGGTCCGATTAAGAATACAGTGCAGTTATGAATTTTTGAAATATATGCTTTTCTTCTTCTTTACCACGCACCATTTAAACAAAATTAAAAATTGCATATTAATTACAGTAGTAATTGCAATATGTCTGAAAATGACTATAAATCAAACAAACAAAAAATTTCTTCGCTTCACAGCGTCATCTCAAATATATGTAAAGTGCATACAAAAACCGTACATCACATATGACAACTCTTACGAAAACTGAGAATAGTGGAAATTAGAAGTATAAATGCAAAAAATATTCAAAAATTCAAAAAAAAATAACGATTGTTTGTTTGGACAGAGTTGTATCTTCTGAAATTAATACAAAGTAAAGCTGTATGGTACGAAAACTGAAAACTAACCACACTGCTCGTAGGCCTGACTTTAGGTGAGTGTGTTAAAGCGCTGACCAAAAAGTGCAAGTACGAGTGTATGTGAAGGTTCACGGTTCAAAACCTCACGGCCGCCCTAAGTAGAAAAAATTTTCATATAGAAACAATCTATTCAATTAAAACATAACAATTATCACAATGTTCAATAAATCGCTGATGAAGGCTGAAATGCCAGAAACCGGTCCGATTAAGAATACAGTGCAGTTATGAATTTTTGAAATATATGCTTTTCTTCGTTTTTATTTTTTATTTTTCATTTTTTATTTTTAATTTTTTATTTTTCATTTTTTATTTTTCATTTTTCATTTCTAATTTTTTATTTTTTATTTTTTTTTTTATTTTATTTTTAATTTTTTTATTTTTCATTTTTAATTTTTAAGTTTTTATATTTCATTTTTGATTTTTAGTTTTTAATTTTTATTTTTCAGTTTTTTTTTCATTTTTGATTTTTAGTTTTTCATTTTTCATTTTTTATTTTTCATTTTTTAATTTTTAAGTTTTTATTTTTAATTTTTTATTTTGCATTTTTTTATTTTTCATTTTTCATTTCTAATTTTTTATTTTTTTTTTTTATTTTATTTTTCATTTTTAATTTTTAAGTTTTTATTTTTAATTTTTTGTTTTTTCATTTTTCATTTTAATTTTTTATTTTTCATTTTTCATTTTTATACCCTATACCACTATGTGGTTTGGGTATAATGACTTTGTGCTGCTGTTTGTAACAACCAAAAATATTTGACCTAGACCCATCTTTAATTATACCGATCGAATCAGAATCACTTTCTGAGTTGATTTAACAATGTCCGTCCGTCCGTCCGTCCGTCCGTCCGTCTGTGTGTCCATGTAAAGCTTGTAATCAAACTGCAGGTCGGAAATATGAATAGATTTTGATGAAATTTGGTATATAAGCTTTTGTCGGCCATGGGATGAACGCTATTGAAATTGGTGAGAATCGGTCCATGTTCAGACCTAGCCCCCATACAAATTACCCATATGAAATCGACATAAATTGCCATAAGATCCAAATTGTCATATAGATCTTACTCAAATTGGGTTTGTATGCGTTCATTACATCCACTAATGAGTAGTCCTAAAATGATCCCTTTGACCCCATATAGAGCTGCTTCCCGATCTTCACTTAAATCTATTAAAAAACAAAAATATTGCACTGATTCTTCTCAAATTTTGTTTGTACATATTTTTGCAAAATACAAGAGACTTTACCAAACATGATCAGGATCGGTCCATTTTTGGACCTAGTCCCTTTATAGATATAGCATCCGATATGAACTTTTTCTATCTGCAGGCAAAAAAATTAATAAAAATCCCACTCAAATTTGGTTTTTGCTTATTTTCAATGTCCAGTTAGTTGGGCCTAAGAGATAGGGTTTCTAAAGGCATGGTATAGGGTATCGTATAGTCGGTCTAGACCGACTATAATTTTCTTACTTGTTAATTTTAAAGTTTTTATTTTTTTTTTTTTTATTTTTAATTTTTCATTTTTTATTTTTATTTTTTATTTTTCATTTTTCATTTTTCATTTCAAATTTTTTATTTTTCATTTTTTATATTTTTTTTATTTTATTTTTAATTTTTTTATTTTTCATTTTTAATTTTTAAGTTTTTATTTTTCATTTTTGATTTTTAGTTTTTCATTTTTTAAGTTTTTATTTTTCATTTTTGATTTTTAGTTTTTCATTTTTGATTTTTTATTTTTCATTTGTAATTTTTCGTTTTTCATTTTTGATATTTTATTTTTCATTTTTTCTTTTTAATTTTTAATTTTTCACTTTTCATTTTTCGTTTTTTATTTTTCAATTTTTATTTTTCATTTGTTATTTTTAATTTTTTTTAATTTTTCATTTTCAAATAGGTTATTACATATCATAATTTTTTCACCAATACAATTCACACCGATTTTGTCTTTCATAATAGAACTTTACCGCCCTGCGCGTATAGATGTTTATACATCAAAAAGTTATAACTTTCTCAATTTTTAACCTATTCTAACAGGGAAGGACTTATTTTACTCACAAATTAACGTAGTTTCAAATAAAAATAAGAGGTGGCTGAACGCGACCAAAAATTTCAAGTGTGTTTATATGGGGAAAATATGACTTTTTTCAGATTTTACGAAAAGTTCGTTCTATAGTATATATATATATGAATCGATTTCAGTACTAAATCATCTCTTTAAAAAGCTATATAACTTCAAAATCGAAAAAACACTCGCCAAGAAATAGCAAATGCCCCAGACCACTTTTGTGCCAAAAAAAAGCTAGGTCGTGAAATTTGACGGACATAAGTATTGTTTTATTACCATGTTTTTAACTTATTGCACAATAAGACCAAAGATGGTAAATTTTTTTGATAAAATTTTGAAAACTCCTTTTTGAAGTTTTAAACAATTTTCTTAAACACAATTTCAAAAAATAGATCATGCACTTTAAAGTTTTCTTAAATATATGTTAGAGATTATCTGTGTGAATTTTGAAGTAAATTCCTCTGTTAGAATTTTTTTTACAACGATTTATTTTTGTGGCTTTCGAGAAAAATGGGATTTTTGTGAAATATTGAGTAGATGTACTAGTTTTTATTAAAGACCACCCTAATGTACGTACATATTTAGAAAGTTTAACTGTTCGTCTTTTTAAAACCGTTCAAAAATTTAAAATCGGTTTAGCACTCATTTAGTTAAAAGTAGTTTAGTCCGAGAAGTGTTAAAAATATTTTTTTTTTGATAACTGGAAATTTTGAAGGTGAATTCAAAATTCTAAAAATTTAAAAATGATTTACTCAACAACTTACACAAGGTCATTTTAAAAGTATATTTGCACTGTAACACCGTTTTATTCAAATCTTATTAAATCCGGCCAGTGCCAGAATAAATTTAGTCTAGACCGACTAAAATTTTCTCACTTGTTTTAATTATATTTGTGTTAATTTTGATTCTAAATAAGGCGGCGGTATTTTACATCAGAACATTGCGATATTTGCTGATTGTTTATTTGGATTTGAGGGCATGTAACGTGGATGTTCATTTAATCTTATTTTCCATCTGTTAAGGGGTCCTCGTGAATACTCAAAATATCCGTGTCATCTACAAAGGTTGAAGTAATCATGTTTTCATGAGCGGGCTTTTCCCTGTGTTAAGAATGTATAGGAGCGGACCCAGAAACTTTTACATGCAAGGGGGGGCTTACATAGTTTTTCTCTATTATTAAGAATTGCCTGCTTTTTACATAACTTTCCATTAGTTTATGAGCGGTTCGGGGCAGCAACAGTTTAATTTTATAGAGTATAGAACCTCGTGCCAAATGTTATCGGAAACTTGAGAAATGTCAATATAGAGAGTAGAGCAGTACCTGTTTTCTTCAAAGGTTTTTTTGTATAGCAATAAACTTAATACTAAATAATTACAACAAACACTCTAAACTTTTAGCATTTTTCAGAGGTGTCTCCACATTTTAAGCCAATGATGCCCGATTTAAATACCAACCGGCGCGAAATAATGAGAAACAATATTATTGGTAGTTTTCCCACGTAAATCGTTTATTTTGTGCATTAGCGTGAATTCAACAGACAGACAGACAAACGGAATGACAAACTGATATATATATATATACCCTCTGCACAGTGGTTTGGAGGGTATTGATAATTTTCTTTTAACGATTATTGTGAATTACTTTTAAATTACCAAGTAAAAGCAGGTGGTTTTTCTTGTTCATTGCTTCCAGAGCAACAAATTTTGTGGATATGGGTTAAAACAACTTCCAAAGATATCAATATGAAGTTATAATGAGAAACTACACATTCAGATCTACACAATAGCAAATAGAAATTGAAAACAACCATATAAATATTGGCAATTACTAACAGATCTCGTGAAAAAAAACTGAAAATATAAAATAAAATAAAAAATGTATATATCGACGGTTTATATGCGAAAAATGATATCTGCAATAAACAGATATCGCTGTAACTGTAGTCTATAATATTGATTTTAATTTTAAATATCAATACAAAAATCTATAATATTAATAGGCTAGGCGATTTCTTGTGATCGATGTTTTGTTCTACCGCTTTATCCCGATTTTGGCCAAACGCATATTATTTGAAAGGTATTTCTTTTTAACGGTTTTTCAAATTTACAGATTTTTTAATTTTTTCCTTTATTTTGAATAAATCGCATTTAAAGTTGCTACTAACACATACATAAAATTATACAAGTCTTTATTTAAGGAAAAAATAAAATTTCCTAGAATTTGCACTCGAATTTCGAGGGCTGGAATCTGCTAGTATTGTAGTAAACCGATCGATAAATAGTTTTAAATCTAATAAACAAAATGATTTTCTTCAAACAAGTTGTTGGAGCAGATAGCACTTTTTGAATATAAGCCCACGATATAAACAAAAAAAAGTAAGAAAATTTTATTCGGTCTAGACCGATTACCCGACACCATATGCCATGTAAGGGTCTTAGGCCCAATAGTTTTGTTTTTTTTTTTTTTTGATAGATTTAAGTGAAAATCGGGAAGCAGTTTTACATAGGAACTATGATTAAAAATGATCCTACAGGGTTTATTTTTGGAGTACAAATAATTTGGTGTAATAAACACTTGGTATGGGATAATTTTAGATGGAGTTTCTTAGTTACAGGATTTGGATGCGCTAGACCCCCTAATTTTGAGAGATTTGGGAAAAATGCATGAGCCAAAAAATGGGGTGCAGGACAAGGGTCTGTGGTTCCCCTTCGTGCTCAAGGGGCAAAAAAGTAAACAATTTGATAAATTATTACAACAAACACACTAAATTATTAGCATTTTTTAAAGGTGGGTTCATATTTTATGTCATATCTTGGCAAATAGATACCCGATTTACCCCATTTTAAATACCAACCTGTTCGAAATAATGACAAAGAATATTGGCCTAATAGTGCGTTTACATCTATGTAAGTAAAATCTAGTATATACGAGATTTCGAGCAAAATCTAGCTCATTTTTACTAGATTTTCCATACAAAGCAAAATCTAGCTCGCTACTAGATTTGTGCAAAATCTCTCAAAATCTTGTCAAACCTGGACACTACTAAATGATACTACTGTGTTTTTTTTAATATTGTAGTAGACAATTACAACGCAGTGACTGAAAAATTGCCATTTAAAAACAAAAACAAAAGAAACAAAAAAAAAAAGAAAATGAATGTATAATAAAAAAAAATATTTAGTAATTGAAAAGTTATAACTTTTTATACTGACATGTGCCCATTCCAATCTGCTAAACAATAATTGTGGAAAATGAATTTGTTTTTGCTGTTCAAACAATACATTTAACAAATGCTGATTTTTTTTTTCGCAAAATTTCTATTTCAGTTTGTGCTTTTTTAATTTTTGATGCATAATATAATTATAAAATCTGTTCCTTTTTAGAATTTTCCATTTTCCTATTGTTTTGTTTATTTTTGGTATTTCTAATTTATATATTTTATTTTAATCAGCTCTTTATTGTTGTGGAAACAAAATCTCACAAAATGTCAAAAAAGTTAGATGTAAACGGTATAGATTTTGAAATAGATTTTAACTAAAATCTACTAGATTTTCTTCAGATGTAAACGCACTATAAGTGTACCCAGGTAAATCGTTTTTTTTTTGTGAACGAGCGAGGCAGACGGACATCGCTATATCAACTCAAGTTGTTATGAGGGTCAGGAATATATATACGTTATTGGGTCACAAATTCATTTTTCGATGCGTTTCAAACGGAATGACAAATTGATATATACCCACTGCACAGTGGTGCAGTTACGTTTGTTACGCTACGTGAATATTGCTTCAAATGTTATAATATTCGAAAAAAAAAATAATTATTCAGCATAATTTTTTTTTACATCAGTTAAGTATAATATCATTTTGTTCTCAATTTTTGCTTTATTTTTTTTTTTTGTACCTTAAAAATTTATTTTCTTCTAAATAATTCTTAATCTAACTTTAAACACTTTTCTTCATTTTGTCTTTGAGACATTACAACTAATGCGATCTTAAAATAGGATAAATCGAGCATCATTGTGCTGGGATATGGCCAAAAAAAAAAAAAAAAATAGGGAGACACCTCTAAAAAATACTCAAAAATTCAGAGTCCTTGTCATCTAAAGGGTGGTTAAATCTTAAGGGCCGATGTTGATTTTGAATAAAACACAAATTATTTAGAAAATTATTGTCATTTCTTTTTATTATGATAATATGGTGTGGTTCAGTTATGTATGGAACAAAATATCGGCCACATGGCCGCCGCGGCGGCACACCTCTATCCGATGGTCCAAATTTTCGATGACGCTGAGGCATAATTGAGGTTCTATGCCGTTAATGTGCCGAATTATCTCATCCTTTAGCTCTTGAATTGTTGCTGGCTTATCGACATACAACTTTTCTTTGAAATAACCCCAAAGAAAGAAGTCCAACGATGTCAAATCACAGGATCTTAGCGGCCAATTGACATCGCCGCCACGTGAGATAACACGGCCGTTGAATTTGTCGCGCAAAAGAGCCATTGTTTCGTTAGCTGTGTGGCAAGTGGCACCGTCCTGTTGAAACCACATATCGTGCACATCCATATCTTTCAATTCGGGCCATAAAAATTTCGTTATCATCTCACGATAGCGAACACCATTCACAGTAACTGCCTGACCGGCCTCATTTTGGAAAAAATACAGCCCGATGATGCCGCCAGCCCCATAAACCGCACCAAACAGTCACTCTTTGTGGGTGCATTGGTTTTTCAACAATCACTCTTGGATTATCATTCGCCCAAATGCGGCAATTCTGCTTATTGACGAATCCACTGAGGTGAAAATGTGCCTCATCACTGAAGATGATTTTCTTCGAAAACTGATCATCCACTGTTGCCATTTCTTGCCACCATTCTGACCATTGACCACGTTTGGAATGGAGGCTTTAGTTCTTGAGTCAATTGCACCTTGTAAGCGTGTAAATGCAAGTCTTTATGCATAACGTTCATCAACGACGAGCTTGAGAGGTGCAATTGTTGGGCACGACGACGAGTTGAGGTGGACGGCTCTTCAGCCACACTATCGCGAACAGCAGCAATATTTTCTGCAGTACGAGCTGTACGATCATACACTGGTGTTTTCACATCTCCTACAGACCCGGTTTGCTCAAATTTTTGCACGATTTTTCCGATTGTACGCACATTTGGACGAATAAATTGACCGCAAAAATCACGAAGTGCACGATATGCCTTTTGATTTGAACGCCATTTTCATAATAAGCCTGAATAACATTAACGCGTTGCTCGATTGTGTATCTTTCAATGGTTCAAATTGAGTTAGTCTGAAATTGAGAAATGTCAAATGAAATGCAGAAAAAAACTTGACGTTTAGGTGTGGTTCACATTCAACATCGGCCCTTAAAATTTAACCACCCTTTAGATGTTTTCTTAAATGGAGAAAGGATTAAATTATTTAATACGTACAAGTCACTTGGCTTCTACATTGACAACAAGTGAAATTTTGATCGTCGAAAATCCAAATTATCTTAGACATTGCGTAGATTGTATAGTATGAGTACGTATTTGCCCCTTTCGGCCCCTTATTCTTATATGGTATAAAGATGTACTCGTGCACTTTACGGGATAACTTAAATACACTTCAATTATGTTTTAATATGTTAATAAGGAACATTTTTGCCTAAAAATACGATCACACGTTTCTGGATTGCGCTTGCAATTACTAGGATATGATTTTGAAGATTATATTACGAGTAGCTCGCGTCAGATAATTTTGTTTTATAAAATCAGCAAATTTCATTGCCCTACATATCTAACAGATAAATTAATTTTTGACAATTCTGGCAGATAAAGTTCTATAATTTACCCAAGGATTTCAACACTTAGGAAAGCACAAAAAGCATTTTTCTTATATAAAAAAATATTTTTTTCAAAATATATCAAAACAAGGGTCAAGATAATTATGTACCAGTCCTTAATAAGACCAATTCTTACATATGGTTGCCAAATTTGGTACAACATATCCCCTTCGTATATGGAAAAACTGAGGGTATTTGAAAGAAAATGCCTAAGGAACTGTACATCCCTTTACAGATCTCCAAATAAAAAGTTTATATCAAACAAAGTTTTGTACAATGAAGCAAAAGTAAGCAGGATTGATAACTTTATAATACACCTTATAAGAAAACATATCCTAAAAAGCACAGAATTATGGGCCCATATTATTCAAATTATGAATATATATCTAAAACCTTACAATCGGGTTACATTCCACCGGAAGCCTTTCTCTTCCTAGATCAGAATGGATACATCCAGAATGAAATAGGCATACCTATAATTTACCACATATATAGAAGACCAAATATTAAAGCCATAACATGCAAACTACTTTCAAACGAAAATTCAAGATTCAACACTAGTGTTTATATATATATCAAAATCAGACCTTAATACTAAAAAATATTGGTGGCTTACCAAATAATTTATCTTTTTTTTTATTTTACCTTTAGACCACTCATTTTATTCTCCTATTATATAAAAGTGAGCTTTTTTTTCAAATTTTTTCTCATAAATGATCTGAAATAAATAATTAAATTTTTCTCTGTATATCAAATTATAATTATTACTAAAAATAAGTTATTTAAATATTATAATACATTATACTTGAGAGCCTGCATAGAGGGACTGTGTATATATATATATCTTTAAACTGTTTGTTTATTTATAGTTACTAATATATATTTTTCTTTGATTAAATAAACGTTAAAAAAAAAAAAAAAAATCAACACTTAGTATGGACAGGTCATTTCTGGTTAAGGTGGCGAGGTTTTGGAATTCAGTGATACCGTATGCAGAAAGGAAATTTAGTGGAAACGTGGCAAAATTTTTATATATATTTCAAAATAATTTTAAAATATTTAAAAAATTTTAAAATATATTTAAGACAAATCTTTAAATTATTATTACACTGTGGAACAAATTCAGGTTAGCAAAAGTTAGGTCGATTCTGAGAGTGAGGGGTGAAAATAGAGGCTAAATTATAAGACCCGTATCGCGGCGTTTGTTTATGTTAGATCGAATTTTTTTTTAATCGACCTTCGAACTTTGCAGTCAAATGCCGATTTTCAGCATATTTTTTATATGGTTTTTTGGCTATAACTCGTCGACTAATTGATATTTTTTCAATCTGTAAAAGCCAAATTATTGCTAGAGACCTGTGCAACAATTAAAATTTTTAAAAAAAATTGATTTACAAAATTTTTGTGGTGCTTATGAAGCAAAATATTGGAAAAATTATTTTTTTTTCATGCTTTTTGAAAATATTTTCCACAAAACTAAGTCTTTTATGCTTTCTGTTTGATCTATAATATGCTTCTCAGTTTCTTCAATAAATTTCATTTGAAAAGAAAACAATCATAATACAAAACTTGCGTTTTCCAGCTTAATACTAATTTACTTCTCATTTTTTATGTACCAATTTTGTTCAGTGTTGGTTTTGAAGAATCATTGAAAAAGAAATTATAAAAATATGGAAAAAAAATATATTTTTGAAATGTTAGTTATGAAAAGTTTTAAGTAAAAAAATTAAATCAATTAAATTAATGATTTGGCCAGTTGCCGTTTTGCAGGCAGCTGCAGATCAAATTTTTGTTTATGTCCCGTTGTTGTTGTGTATGTATAGAGAGAGAGTTCCCCCTAAACTTATTCTTTAAGTAAATGTGTATTTTATATGAATTATATAAATAATGAATTCATTTATAAACTTGCTGTCTTTATTAAGTTTTATCTACGGCTATTTGGCCCAATGGGATTACAGCTGGCATGAAATAAATAAAGAAATAAAAATAAATAATAATAATTTAGTTTATCAAATTGTTTACTTTTTAAAATATTTTGTTTACATTTGTTAAAAATAATGCAATAACTCCAAATATTGATGTAAATGTAAAACCCAGGTGGAGGGTATCAAAGATTCGGTGAATTTAACATTTATTCTACCTTCCTGAGATTTTTCAGTTAGTTGACTATACAATGTTGTAATATATATAGACTAAGCTTTAATTATTTATTCATTAAGCTTTAATTAAATAAACATTAACTATTTAAGAGATAATTACGTGGTCGTGAGTGAAATTCAAACTGATGATGTCATTATTGAACTTTTATTTCTGCAATTAGAATTTTATCTATTTTCGTTCAAACAGGCTTGTGAAAGTCAATTCGTCTTTTAAATTAATCTCTACTGTTGATGGACTTAGCCCCGCTCCTCCCCCCCCCCCCCCGTGCGTCGTGTCAAAATTTTTTAAATTTTGTTCCCCCTTTGGAGGGAACAGCCCAATTGCAGACTAAATATTTTTAGGGTTGCTATATCGAAAAATGTTAAATTTTGGCGGGGAAATTAAGCGCCTTAGAGAAAAATTGTTGACATTTTTTCCACTACAACCAATGTGAGTTGAGTGATAGCCATAGGGCTGCCAGAAAGATGAACAAACGTAAAATTTCGGCGATGAACATGAAATCGCTAATATCTCGAAAGCTAAGCTTCATGGAGCAAAATTGTTGAATTTTGCCCCTCCTTGAAAGATAACGTCCGAATTGCTACCTGATCGAAATAAATAAAATTTTGTGAATAATTTTATATTTACAATTCATTTCTAATGTTATAAAGAATTGATTTTAAATATTTATTTCGTGTTTATTAATTTCAAGCTTCTAATTTTTCAACGGGCGCCTTAAGCGTGTTACAACTAACTAGTTGCTAATACGAAAGGTGTAAAATTTATGTGTTCACTTCATAAAATGAAGCGTAATGAAACGTTTAAAACTTTTAAGCAATATTTGAAGAGAATTTCTAATAAAATTTTAATTTTCTACACAAATTTCGAACAAAACGCAAACGCAAAAACCATACAAAATGGTTATAAAAAAAAAATCATGTGAGTCCGATCACAGGGGAGATGTGTAAAAGAAAGTGTCATCTATGTATCACTTATAGCAATCAACTGCAGGGGCTCTGCTAATATAAAAGTATTTATTATTTATTATTTCAACCGGTGAATTTTTATTTTATCGTTTTTCATTTTTTTATTCTTCACTTCCCATTTTTTATTTTTCTTTTTTCATTTTTAAATTTTAATTTTTTATTTTTCATTTTTATTTTTAATTTTTTATTTTTCGTTTTTTATTTTTAATTTTTCATTATTTTTCATTTTTTATTTTGCAGTCTTAATTTTTTATTTTTCATTTTTGTTTTTCGTTTTTCATTTTTCATTCTTTATTTCTAATTTTTCATTGTTTTATTTTTAATTTTTATTTATAATTTTTAATTTTTTATTTTTCATTGTTTTATTTTTAATTTTTTATTTTTCATTTTGAATTTATCATTTTTTATTTTTATTTTTCATTTTTTATTATTCATTTTTTATTTATCATTTTTTATTTTTCATTTTTCAGTTTTAATTTTTTAGTTTTAATTTTTCATTTTTTATTTTTCATTTTTTATTTTTCATTTATTATTTTTAATTTTTTATTTTTCATTTTTAATTTATTTTTCATTTTTATTTTTTATTGCTTTATTTTTCATTTTTAATTTTTTATTTTCCACATTTTTTTTTTAATTTTTTATTTTTAATTTATTTTTCATTTTTTATTTTTAATTGCTTTATTTTTCATTTTTTATTTTTAATTTTTAATTTTTTATTTTTAATTTTTCATTTTGATTTTTTCATTTTTAATTTATAATTTATTATTTATATTTTTCATTGTTTTATTTTTCATTTTTCATTTTTTATTTTTCATTTTTAATTTGTTTTGCATTTTATCTATATATATAAAATTGAATGTGTGTTTGTTTATTTGTTTGTTTGTGTGTACCTTATAGGAGACCAAACCTCTGGACCGATCTTCCTGAAATTTTCACAGCATTTAACTGGGACTCTGGCATGATTAATAGGGTACTTTTTTTTTACCATGCCCACTTTTACGCCCACTTTTTTAAAATTATGTAATTGCTCCCATATAGTTTTTAACAGATTTACTTCAAATTGTATACACATTATACTCCAGGCGAGGTAGAAATAAACATTTCTTACGCCACGCCCCCTTTCACGCCCCTTTTCACGCTAAATTTTGTTTGAAAGTTTTAAACTTTTTTTTCTCTGTACAAATTTGTTCCTTCCAACGGATTTTTTTATTTGGTAGTATATTGCTCTTAATACTGTTAACGTCGCCATATAACTATGAACCACGCCCATTTCACCGCCCCCTTTTTTTTACTTATACCACTAACAATGTTTGCTATACAAAATAATTTTTTTGTAATATGTATTTATCTAAAGTTTTATACACTTTTTATCTACAGGTAAGGTAGCCATACATTTTTTTATTACCAAGTCCCCCTTTTTCGCCCCATTTTACCTTAAATCATAATTAATCTGCTTTCAATCTATCTATATATATAAAAATGAATGTGTGTTTGTTTGTGCTTTATAGGAGGCCAAACCAAAGAACCGATCTTCCTGAAATTTTCAGAGCGTGTTACTGTGACTCTGGAAGGAATAATATGCTATATAAATTTTTGATTGGACAAAGGGGCGGTGCCACGCCCATATAACCCAAAATTTGAAAAAGTCATATCACGGGAATTTTTTTACCTACAGCAGTCATATTTGGTACATATGGTATTAGCATGAATAGAAATACATACAAGAAGAAAAGTGGGCGGGGCCACGCCCCTTTTTAGAAAAATAAAAAATCGTAATATCTTCTAAACTACTGGAAGGATTGTCATGAAATTTTCACAAAAGGATATTTTTGCGAAATAATAAGACCTTAGCTATATAAAGTTGTTAGTGGGCAAAGGGGCGTGGCGTATATATAAAAACGTTGATGCATTTGATTGTAACGAATGATCTCCGGAACCATAAGAGCTGTCGAGGTAGGATTTCCAGCATAGGTTCGGTTCGAGCTCTTCTGTGTTTTTTTTTTAGTTTTAACCCTCTAGCTGGCGTTGGGGTCAAGTTAAAAACAAAAATTTTTACTTTCAGCGCGATTTGACTGCAATTCAGAATGAACGTATGTTTCGTCATAAGAAATTTTTGTATGTATAAATGGACCCGATAGGTGGCGCTGGGTAAAGTTATTTCGAATATTCTTATTTATGGTGTGATTTTAATGAAACTAAGAATGTACATATATGTATGTTAGAAACATTTTTTTATTGGACCCGGTAGATGGCGCTGTCGTTCGAAAAATAATGAGTTGTCAAATTTATATAAATTTTAATAAATAAACTCACAAACGTTTTTATATATAAATATTCTAACGAAAAAGAAGGAAAAAGCCGCTACATTATTGCATGGTGGCCGCACAGCTCATTCAGCACTCAAATCACCGTTAAACGTACAAAAAAATTAGAATGCCGTCTGTAATATCAAAAAACATTCCGGTATGGCAAAAGTTCTGCAAAAATGCAGTATTTTTATTTGGGATGAATGTACCATGGCTCACAAACATTGTGATTTGATTTGATAAAAGATTTGAAAGGCAATGAAAGATTTTTTGGTGAAGCTCTCATTTTATTATCTGGAGATCTTCGTCACACATTTTATATAGGTATATACAGATTCTAACTAAAATAAAAATTCATTGAGGGCAAAACAACGTTTGCCGGGTCCAGCTAGTTTATTTATATATTTCATTGTTTTATTTTTCATTTTTTATTTTCCATATTTTATTTTTAATTTTTAATTTTTTATTTTTAATTTTTAATTTTTAATTTTTAATTTTTAATTTTTAATTTTTAATTTTTAATTTTTAATTTTTAATTCTTAATTTTTAATTTTTAATTTTTAATTTTTAATTTTTAATTTTTAATTTTTAATTTTTAATTTTTAATTTTTAATTTTTAATTTTTAATTTTTAATTTTTAATTTTTAATTTTTAATTTTTAATTTTTAATTTTTAATTTTTAATTTTTAATTTTAAATTTTTAATTTTTATTTTTTAATTTTTAATTTTTAGTTTTTAATTTTTAATTTTTCATTTTTTATTTTTCGTTTTTGATTTTTCATTTTTCATTTTTTTTATTTTTAATTTTTTATTTTTCGTTTTTTCATATTTAATTTTTTTTATTTTTAGTTTCTCATTTTTTATTTTGGTTTTTTGTTTTTTATTTTTAATTTTTTATTTTTAATTTCTCATTTTTTTAATTTTCCTTTTTGTTTTATTTTTCATTTGTTGTTTTTAATTTTTTATTTCTAATTTTTCATTGTTTTATTTTTAGTTATTTATTTATAATTTTTAATTTTTCATTGTTTTCTTTTTCATTTTTTATTTTTCATTTTTTATTTTTCATTTTTCATTTTTTATATCTAATATTTCATTATTTTATTTTTAGTTTTTTATTTCTAATTTTTAATTTTTCATTTTTTCTTTTTCATTTTTTATTTTTCGTTTTTCATTTTATATTTTTAATTTTTCATTTTCATTGTTTTATTTTTAATTTTTTATTTTTATTTTTCATATTTTATTTATAATTTTTCATTTGTTATTTTTCGTTTTTCTTTTTTAATTTTTCATTTTTTATTTCTTATTTTTCATTTTTTATTTTTCGTTTTTAATTTTTTATTTTTCGTTTTTCATTTTTCATTTTTCGTTTTTAATTTTCATTTTTTATTTTTAATTTTTTATTTTTATTTTCAAACAGGTTATTGCATATCATAATTTTTTCACCAAAACAATCGTAAGTCACACCGAATTTGTCTTCCATGTTACGCTGTTTTTGTGATTGTATTGTGAAATATAAATTTACCCCCCTGCGCGTACAGATGTTTACACATAAAAAATTAGTTAATTTAAAAATTTAATTTTCCATACAAATTTTAAAAACCTCGTTGGAAAGTTATAAGAAAATTTCAATCAAGAAATTTACCTCAAATTTGTTAATGCAAATTTAAAAAGTGTTGGCAAATTTTGTTACGTTTTATTATAGAGGACCTAAAGGCCTCTTTTTGAATTTTTATAAGAACATAGCATTTTGTGAAAGTCTCGAATATTAGCTCTAAACGCTCAATTACTGAAGTAAACGCCAGATATCTGACTTTTCGTATTAAACTCAAAATTTTTTATGATAAACAAAATCAAGCTAAGAAAATAAATCCATTCTGTTTTATTTTAATTTATTTTTCCTTTTCATATCATACCATAAGAATAATAGTAAATAATGTGTTATTTTATGTATGAATATATGTGTGGTATTTATTTTTTGTTCTCTTTTGTTTTTTAATATTACTTGATACGAATATTTTAGTTTCGATAGTTCTTTTTTTTTCAACCAAACAACTAAAATGACTTAAGATTACAAATAGTGATAGCAGCGATTGATGTTTGACGTTAACAAACCAGAAAACATTTAGGAAACAAAAATTAACAGGATGAAAAAATTAAAAAAAAAAACATCAACAAAATTTATTAAAATCGGAACCCATTCATTTTTCAAGCTAATAATGTTAAAAAAATTCTATTGGTTCCCTTTAATAGAATTTAAAGCAGATAATCCAGTTTATGTTTAATGTTTTAACAGTGCTCCTTCTAAGAATAAGAGCCTTTTTCTATACTTTTTGGGAAAAATCGCTTTTTCATTTTATTTCAGGGCAAATTACAAATTTTTGGTATTTTTTTTCTTTTTAGAATATATTTTAAGGAAATGTTATTTTTGGATTTTTTGCAATGAGTTTTAACTTTTTTAAAATAGTTTATTCCATGTTTTATAAACTGGTTTTTATAGAATTAGTTTTGAAAATAAATTCAGTTAAAAAAAAAATAATAATAAAAAAAAAAATAAGAATAAAAACTATAAAACGAGTAATAATATATTTTAAATTAACTTTTTGTTTTTGATGGATGTCTCAATATCATAAATAAGACCTTGGATCAATAAACACATTGCAATAAAAGTTTAATGATTAGTTAAATGGAATTCTTGCGTTTTTCAAAATTTTTACCGCTGTTGTTGATAAATTGGAATGTTTTGTGGTAGATTCGTTTGATAGGGTTGATGTTGGCCAGCCATAGACATATTTGCCATTTGCTGTTGTAATTGACCAAACTGATCGAGTGGTCCTGTATGAGAATGGGAAGGCATATTTGATGGTAAACTTTGTGGTGGCTGAGGAGCAGCCAAAGAAGATGGATTATAAAGATGAGGATTAGTCGATGGTTGGGTAGATGGACTATCCATATAGGATTGTTGATGATGTTGTTGTTGTTGTTGTTGTTGCTGTTGGGCATGATGCTGTGGTGACATAAATTGAGGAGTTTGTTGCTGGCGTGGATGAGTCTGTTGTTGCATAGGGGCAGCTGTTACAATTGGTGGTTGCTGTGGCATATAATGTTGTTGTTGCTGCTGATGAAGCTGCGGTGGCAACATTTGACTGTAGTGATTATGATTTGGTGGCTGCTGCTGTTGTTGAGCTTCTCCCCCGCCAGCAGCTACATTATTTGAAGCCCCCATATGTTGCTGTGGCCCATATATCGGTTGCTGCTGTTGTGTATGATGATTTTGTTGAGCTGCTGACATCATTTGACGATTCATATGATGTGGCAATCCTTGTGGGGCAAGAGGATCTTGTTGAGCTTGAATAACATGCCCATTTTGAAATTGCATTGGTATCGATGGCATTTGCTGTTGTGGTTGAAAACTGGTAGCTGGTGGTGAATAGGGTAAAGAATTCAGACCTGGTGGTAGTGAATGACGACCAAAGCTGCCAGAATAAGGCGGATTCGTACCATACATCATACTGGGATGATGGGGATAACCTGGCATACCGCCAGGCGGCATGACAGCCATAGCTCCAGGTATGTTGTAGGGAGAACCCACAGCATTGCGATCATCTCTCATTAGAGAATGATATAAATTGATGGCATCGACCAAGTCACTGGAAAGTTGAGACAACTGAGCGTGTTTACGATCAACTCTTTCCAATTCGGCATCAATTAAAGGACCCATTTGATGAACTTCCTGTTCCAATCTTAACATCTCTTCTGTATCCTGTGAGGGATCCTCAGGATTTGCTTCGTTTAACAAATGCAAGAGGCGATCAATTTTCTGTTCATCAATATCGATGCTTTGAGCAGCAGCTGCTGCGGCTGCGGCCTCTGTTTTTTGCTGCAGCTCTTTGGAATCCTCTTCAAATTGTGTACTTTTTTTCATTTTATGTTGTTGATTGATTTCTAAGCGTTCTGGATCGACCGACAAATCGGGCGAAACAAAGTTGGATGGAAAAAGTCCTTCGCCGCGTTGATTATAACCTTTCCACCAATTTGGATCGGAATCATCAACGACATGAATAATTTCACCAGCTACAAAAGTGAGTTCATTTTCTTCGGCTGCCTCGAAGTCGTATAAAGCACGTACTTTACGTGGTTCTGGTAGAGAGGACGATGGCGCAACAGCAGCTGCAGCAGCTCCAGCAGTTGATACAGACGGATACAAAGAAGGCTTGAAAATAAAAAAAAAAAAAAATAAATTAAATTAAATATTTTTGCAATTTATTCAAAAATTAAAAATCAAATAGTTTTGGACTACGGTATTCTACAACAAATTTTTTACGAGTTCTTTTTTAAATGTTTACTCACATAATTAGCCGCTACAGCTCCACCCGATGCTCCTGTTTTGGGACTATTTTTTGTTTCTTTTAACGACAACTCAATAGCCTTAGCTAAATCGTCTTCTTCCTGTTGACTGGTAACCACATTGGGATCTTTAGCAGCAGCAGCAGCTGCGGCTAATTTGGCAGCAGATTTCGCAGTTTTATCACTGGATGAAGTAAAATCATAATTTTCCTGCCGTAGTTTAACATATAATGATGGTATCAAATTCAATTCAGGATCATTTTTAAAGTCTCCCTCAGCCCAACCTTTCAATACTTCGCACATTTTCTAAAAAAATAAAAAAAATTTATATTTCAATAATTGCAGCTAAGGACTTGTATATAGTTTCTCTTACCGCTTGAACTTTGGGTTGTGCTTTGCTCAGTAAAGCTATAAATTGATTTTGAAATTCTCTCGAGGCTATCTCTAAATGAAATGTTTTACCACAATTGCTAACACAGGCATCTAACAGAGTGATAGCCTGCATAACCACATGCGGATCGTTGTGTCCCATGCGTCGCATAATCGCTTTTAAACATTCTTTGGCATTGCGAGGATTTGAAAGGACTTTGTCACAAACATCCACTATCAAAGTCCAATTTTCATTGGTATTGGCTTCAGTGGTGGCTTTTTCTAGAAAAATATACATATAATACATGATGATATAAACTATGTGAAGTTCTGATATAAAAAAAGAAACTGCACTCAGTAAAAAACTGAAAAATTTTATATGAAACATGTTTCAAATCTTGTTTTCATGGAATATTTAAAAAATTTTTATATATATTACAGTCACACATTTAGCTCACGTTCTTCTTCGACTACCTCAATAATGCTAAAGACTGTTAACAAGTAAAAGTTTAATGACCTTATGTATGTAATTCCTGTTAGGAGGTTTTTGTCAAAATATTAATGAACTCTTTGTTGTCTTGCCTTAGAAATCCTACAACCTCTCCCCCAAAATTCGGTAGAACAATCCAATAACAAACAATGGATTCCATAACTAAGGAAGATAGTTCTATTCGAAAACGGTGCTTTGTTTCAAGCACATACAATAAGACCTTGGCGGATGACACAAACAACTTTCAGCTGATAACATAAATTATTATTACCGATGTCTTTGTGTCGTAGTAATAAACTTAAAAAAAAAATTTGCCCTCCCGTTCCCTTTTTTCGATTATTTGCTATTATTTTTGTTCTCTTACCCACATCAGTATCAAAACCAGTTGATTGTCCAAAAATACCCATGATTTTTGTAATTATTTATATATTTGTTTAAGAAATTTCTTAAAAGATGTTATAATTTTGTTACTCCTTGTTTAGTTGTAATCTTTTTTTGACGTTGTTTTGCTTCTTTATTTTTCTTCTTTTCGTTGTTTATTATTTCGTTAGTTTTATATTCTTTAAAATATTTATGATGGCGTTAAGACTATTATTTGCTGTTTTTTTTTTTATATTAATTAAATTTTTTTTCAATAGACAAAATTTTCTTTTAAAATCTGCAGTCAAAATGACTAACAAAAAAGACGTCGTATGCCGTTGGACTCGCACGAAAAATTGTCATTTTTCCAGTTTTTATTTCCCATATGCAATTGAATATTTTTCTTATTGGCATTGGAATGAGAAATGTCAAAATGAACTACCGAAAAGTTAGTAGCAAATCAATGATGTCAACTTTAATATTTGCCAACCACAAAAAAAATAAACGCTTTAAATAAGCTTTCTTAACTTATAGCGCTTTCTTAATTTCTTGTGCATACAAAATTATGCTTTGTCCTTTCTTCTAATAGTTTTACTTTTATATATGCAGAAATAAAATAACAACAGCTGTTAAGCTCGCATGTAGCATTTCTCGCTATACTTGCTTATTTACCTCACTCTGTGATAATACACAAATTCAACAGCTCCGACAGTAGGCCAAAGAGCGCATGGTCTCCGGTTTCAGCTTATGGGATATTTTTATTTTAAATAATTTTGTTACATCAAGACTTAGATTTATGTGTTTAAGCCATTTTCTAATTCTGTCTTAAAGATGTGTTTATAACATGGTGTCTCGACTAGCCATAATTCATGACAATGTTCAAGTCAATGGCTAGTGGAGACCGCTAATGTTCATGTCATGACTAAAAAATTCAACTTTTTGCCATGACAGAAAGTCTGTCATAAACTCAGCCATTTATTTGAAGTTTCATTCGATTTTGACGTTCAAGTATATTAAAATGGAGCAACTTAAATTAAATAAAATTGAAATTATTAATTTCATTCTAAAAAAGGATTCACTCAAAATCTCGTGCTTTTTCTTTCATATTTTCTTCAATTTATATTTTTAGTTTTTGTAATTCTTTTTTGAAGCATTGAGTACAATAACACATTTTTGTTGTTTACAGTTCAAAGACATGTTGGAAATGAAATGTCTAAACATAATTTGCCCACTTCGCGTTTTCTCTCTTTTTGTTTCTCTGACATGAACATGAACATTGTCATAAATTATAGCTAGTCGAGACAGCGTGTAAATCCCGTTCTTCTCAAACGCAAAACACATCACTATGCACGTAAAGCTGGTATCAGATGGCATGTATTTGTCACATTTAATATCAATTTTGCAATCCATATGGCTATATGTTAAAATTTATGCGATTTACAGACGATTCGTAATTTTTGTTTTCGCACGTACATATCAAGTTGAATGTGCCATAACCTATTTTTTAAGAACGGCTGATTTTTAAATGTGCCAACACCTGTTTTTGGCAAAAGCTTTCTCAACCCAGATTGTACGCGCAGGGGGGTAAATTTATATTTCACATTACAATCACAAAAACAGCGTACATGTGAGAGTCACATCTTAAGGTGCTATTACATGATGTGTTTTTTACATATGTACTGTCAAATTTTCCCACAACAAAAGTTCTACACATCGTGTGATACATATGAAACATTGTTTATGTACAATACATGAGGAAAGTCACATGTACATTTTTCAATTAGAGCAGGTTCTATTTTTGTATGACAAACATATGAAAATACAACACTGCTTGTGGCGAAAGAAAAATAGAGTAAATTATAAAGATTAATGTTGAAAGAAAAATAATTGTTTAATATTAATTAACAATTAACAATAAATTTTTGTAAATTCACAAATTAAATCAGCTGTTGTTTACATTTAGAGGTTATGTCAAAAGGAAATACATATGCACGTGTGATAGCAAAAATTATGAATCGTATGCAAAAGACAATTTTGACAGACATGAGGAATTTCATATGGATAAAAAAAATGACAGTACATATGTAAAAAAACACATCGTGTAATATCACCTTTACGCGTAAGATGTGACCATTAAGACAAATCGGTATGACTTATGATTGTTTGGTGAGAAAATTATTATATGATATAACCTTTTTGTCCCTGTTTTCTGCATTTTATTTATTACCAGATGTTTACACATCTCCCCGTGATCGGACTCACATGATTTTTTTTCATGTCGAAATAAAACATGTTTTAATTTAAAGATTTACGTATGACTTTCTATATGTTTGTATGGCATCACAAAATTTGCAATATTAAAAACCGAACAAAAATATGATAGAGTAAACAAAAAATTCATCGTGTGTAATACATTAAAAAAATTTACAAACATTTACAGAGGTTGAAAATCAAAAAGATGAAAAAATCGAAATATTTACCTAATACTTTTATAATAACTAGCAGATTCCAGCCCTCGAAATTCGAGTGAAAATTCTATGAAATTTTATTTTTCATTAAATTAAGACCCTAAATGTATGCTAATTAATTATAGCCAATTCACAAATCAACTCATTTTTATTACAAACACATTAACAAATTTAATAAACACATACATAGCATTGTATAATTTTATGTATTGTTAGTAGCAACTTTAAATGCAATTTACTCAAAATAAAGGAAAACATTTAAAAATCTGTAAATCTGCAAAACGTCATTTAATATACGTTTGGTCAAAATCGGGATAAAACGGTAGAACAAAACATCGGTCAAAAAAAATCGCCTAGCCTATTAATATTATAAATTATAATAATAATTATAAATAATTAAATTAAATGTTTAATTCTGAGAATACTATGACGAAAGTAAGTAGAGTAAAGGCCTTGTTACGTTCGCGTAACGGTAACGCCACGAATCAGCTGATTCAACCTGTCTTATGAAAAACGCATGCATGTGCTTACCCAACTTGAGCTAAACGTATCGTATCGTTAGCTTCTGTTGATTTTAGACTTTTGCTATGTTTGTACGTGACATTTTTGAACGTTGTTAAAATATAACTGAATCGTAGCGTAAGTCCCGGTTTACACATGAAATGTTTCTTTCTGAAATTGTTTGAAATTCTCTTTTAAACTTTCATACTTGTCTACACACTGAAATTTTTGTATTGAAATTCAAGATTTGTTCGTGTTTACTTTATCACTTTATCTATTTATTTTTTAATTTTATTCCGTTAAAATTAACTTTATTTTAAATTATTGTCTTTCTTAACACAAACGAACGTAAAAATTAAGGAAAACGTAAAATAACTTCACTTTGAAAATTACGAAGCAAGAAACAAAAGAGAATTTCAGATTATATGAAAGTATGTACCCCCTGCCATTCTCCTCTCCTGTCTCACCTATAAACTCAAGACTTTCAGCAAGAAAACTTTCATGTGTGAACACAGACTAAGTAAATTAATGGCCTAGCTGTTTTTTCTGTTACATGAAAAAGCATTTAGAGCAGTTAAAGTTTGGTTAATTTTACACAGCAACAGGCTGGTTAGTTTTTTACGTTCTATAATTGCATCAAATGCCAACGTTACATTTACGTAACAGATACATTTTAACAACGTGTGGCTAACTAGGCTTTTATGAAAAACACATGCTAGTGCTTACCCAACTTAAGCTAAACGTATCGTATCGTTAGCTTCTGTTGATTTTAGATTTTTGCTACGTTTGTACGTGACATTGGTGAACAGCTGATAAAGTTAGCCACATTCTTAAAGTGTAACCGAATCGTATAGTAAAGGCCTAGTTAACCAAACATGTCAGCTGTTTTTTCTGTTACATGAAAAAGCATTTAGAGCAGTTACCGAACTCAACTGTCACGTAACCGGAACGTCCCAGTCTGTTGAAAATAGATATTTGCTACGTTTGTACGTGACATTTGTGAACAGCTGATAAAGTTTGGTTAATTTTACACAGCAACATGCTGGTTCGTTTTTTACGTTACATTTATGGTACAGATACATTTTAACAACGTGTGGCTAACTAGGCCTTAACCACAGCCTTAACTTTGGCAATTATAGAACGTTAAAAACGAACCAGCATGTTGCTATGTAAAGGTGCTATTACACGAAATGTTTTTTACATATGTACTGTCACTTTTTTTATCCATATGAAATTCCGCATGTCTGTCAAAATTGTCTTTTAAGGTGCTATTACACGAAGTGTATTTTACATATGTACTGTCACTTTTTTTTATCCATATGAAATTCCTCATGTCTGTCAGTACATATGTAAAAAACGCATCATGTAATAGCACCTTTACATACGATTCATAATTTTTGCTATCACACTTCATATGTATTTCCGTATGACATAACCTCCAAACGATTTAATTTGTGAATTTACAAAAATTTATTGTTAAAAAAAAGTTTATATATTTTTTAATTGTTAATTAATACTAAACAATTTATTTTTCTTTCAATATTAATCTTTAAAATTTACTCTGTTTTTCTTTCGCCACAAGCAGTGTTGTATTTTCATATGTTTGTCATGCAAAAATAGAACCTGTTCTAATTGAAATATGTACATGTGACTTTCCTCATGTATTGTACATAAACAATGTTTCATATGTATCACACGGTGCGTACAACTTTTGTTGTGGGAAAATTTGACAGTACATATGTAAAAAACACATCATGTAATAGCACCTTAATATTAAAGGTGTGTTTACAATATGTGTATTTTCCATGTGTAAATTCAGTTTTACGATCCATACGTAATTCTGTGTGTGTGTCAAAATTGCCGTTTTACATACGATTCATAATTTTTGCTTTCAAACGTACATATGTATTTGCGTATGACATAACCTCTAAATGTAAACAACAGCTGATTTAATTTGTGAATTTACAAAAATTTATTGTTAAAAATAAAGATATATATTTTATATATTTTTTAATTGTTAATTAATATTAAACAATTTATTTTTCTCTCAATATTAATCTTTATAATTTACTCTGTTTTTCTTTCGCCACAAGCAGTGTTGTATTTTCATATGTTTATCTTGCCAAAATAGAACCTGCTCTAATTGAAAATTTTACATATGTCTTGCAAAATGTGTTGTACATAAACAATGTTTGAAAGGGTTCACACTATGTGTACAAATTACACGTGCTAAAAAAATAAGAAAAACACGAGCAAAACACGTAGTGTGAACGCAGCTTAACCAACACATCATGTTGATAATTTTTCACTATACTGCTTTTATTACATTTTTGAGCAACCCTGTTATGTTACATTTTATATCTCTCAGTCTCCTATTCTCTCTCTCTCCCATGAAATACAATATTTTTAGCAACGAAAACAAACGTCACGCTGCCTGTATAGATGGTAGAAATACGTAGAGTAGTTATAATAAAAAAACGAAAAATTAACTAAAAAGGGAAACAAAGAATATTTTTCCAATATTTACAAAAGAAATCAGGTCCAATAAAAACAAATAATCAATGGAAACTAAAATAATTATTAAAGTGGAATAGTAAGCACGACTAATACGTTCAAAACAAGTCTGCGAACAGGTAGTGGAATATCGTAGTAATTGATAAATTAAAATTAGTCTGGAGGACTAAGGAAAAATGAGGTTTGTCAAAGATCCTTGTAGTGTGGCCTGTCTAATAATCACATTGGGGATGACCGCATTGATAATCAAAAATTCCGCATAATTCAATGCTTAATTTAAATTACATATAAAGTTTAGAAGTTCGCTTGATTTAGTTTTTCGAGTAGAAATAAAACTTAGTTATTGGACGTGTGTGAAGTTATCCATAGAATTTTAAGTGGAACGCGTGTGTTGATTTTTTTGCAGGGGTTAGGGCTTTGGTGGTGATTTCAGAGAAATATTTTTTTTTTCGGACGGGCCTATTTTCGGAGTTACGGACCGACAAAGTTTCGATTTTGTTTGTATACAACTTTCTTTGTTATCGGATTTCGGCAAAATATATATATCATTGGAAAGCTTACTTTAGTGCCTTTTACTTGGCATTTAAAAATTCCAAAATCCATCCATGTTTTGTATTTTGCAAAAATATATACAAACAAAATTTGAGAAGAATCAGTGCAATATTTTTTTGTTTTTATAGATTTAAGTGAAGATCGGGAAGCAGCTCTATATGGGGCCTATGACTAAGAGTTGTCCAATAGGGATCATTTTTGGACTACTGATTAATGGATATAATATATACATACAAACCTAAATTGACTAAGATTTGTATGATAATTTGGATCTTATGGCAATATATGTTGATTTCATAGGGGTCATTTGTATGGGGGATAGGTCTGACTATGGACTATTCTCACCAATTTCAATAGCGTTCATCCCACGGCCGATAAAAGATTAAATACCAAATTTAATCAAAATGTATTCATATTTGCGACCTGCAGTTTGATTACAAGCTTTACATGGACACACAGACGGACGGACGGACATCGTTAAATCGAATTAGATAGTGATTCTGATTCGATCGGTATAATTAAAGTTGGGTGTAGGTCAAATATTTTTGGATGTTACAAACAGCAGCACAAAGTCATTATAGCCAAACCACATAGTTGTATAGGGTATAAAAAGGACATGCAAAAAATGGGTTATACTATTTGACCGCATTGTAAACATTGCATAAAAATAAAATAATTACTCTACCTGTCATAACGACAGTTTTGTGTTTAAATGTTTTTATAATCGGAAAGTTTTTATAATCGGAAAGTTTTTATAGCATTTTTTATTTGAGCCCATCATAAAAAAGGTGAGCATTCGTTTATATTAAGTGCAATTGGTATTGCATTCAATATTGACACTATATCGGAATGTGATGAATGGTTTATCAATTTATGCACCATATTTTTATCGAAAAATAATTATACTCAAGTTAAAGAAGCCCTAGAAAATATTAAAAAAATATCTAAACACGAATACATCATAACGGATAAACTTTTAAGTACAGAATCCAGTAAAGCAACATTTGTATCGAATACATTGTTTTCTAGAAGCCCATTTTGGAAAAGATATAAAAATATAAAAGAAAACATCGAACGTCAAATAGAAGATGAAGATTGTGAAGATTTTATAATACAGAATTATTAAATATAATTTTAAATAAATACTGTTCATATTTGCCGTTGTGGACCAACATGATGGGTCATTTCATTGAACCAACTAAAAATACAAGAATCAGCAATTCCGCCATTGAATCCTTTTTTAAAAATATAAAATATTATAATGTAGCAGCAAAAAATTTAAAAGTTAATAGGTTTGCAAAATTGACATATACGCAGATGAAATCCCAAGTGTCCCAAATCTATTTCAAGATTTTAAGTAATAGGAACGTAATAGTGAAAACAAAAACTCAACTGAAGAAAAGAAAACCTATTAACAAAATTAGAAAAAGGGAAAACAAAATTCAGCAAGACCTGTTTAAAGAATATACATTGAACTCAAAAGAAACATGGCAAAAAAAAGAACAAAAATATTAAAATTTTTTCAAACAAGGCCCTTTTGAAACATGAAGATCCAATCGATTTAACAACCGCCCCATCACCACCACCAAAGGCAAGCGAAATTGAACCTGAAACAAATCCGTACTATGTTCTAAATACAAAAGATTTCTTTGAGTACTTTGGAGATGGGTTGAGTTCAGTATTTGGGCATTATTTGTCTGACCAGGACTTGAAATCTTTCAAAAATAATGAATGGATGACTAATTTCGTAATGGATTCAGCATTGGCTGCTGTCATAAAAAAAAATTAATAATCCAAATGTACACCTCATAAGTTGATAAAAAAAAGCATGCTACAAAATATTATGCCAATAGTAAAAGATAACCTAGTCCTTCCGATTCTCGCTGGAGTGCACTACACAGTAGTGGTGATAAATTTTTCCAAAAAAAATATTTTACTACATTGACTCTCTAAATAATGATGTATGTAAATAAGCTAAATCAATATTTTGAAAGATGCAAAATTTTTTTAAACCAAATTGATATTGGTATTAATGATTTTGCGAAAATAATACCACCACACGATATACAAAATGATTCAAGTAGCTGTGGGCCGTTTGTAGTACAATTTGTCGAGCACTTAATTTTGGGAAAAAGTCTCGAAAACTTAAATTGCAGAATGGCTCCAGACATTATTTGTTTGATCAGATAAAAAACTACAATGATGACATTATAGATTTATGTATTCGTTGTGCGAAAATGTACCGGAACTCAAAAGTACAGTGGGTTGAATGCGAAAAATGCAGAAGATGGTTATGTGAAAACTGTTTAAAAATAGTTTTTAACAAAACCATAAGTAATATTAAGAAGTCAAATTTTGTATGCTACAAATGTAAACATAAAGGCTAATTGTAGGACTTCTGGAAAAATGCCCCGCATGGGACATATATCAGTTTGTTCGTGTGCTCATAAGGAGTCTATTGGTATATGGTTTGTTGTCCAACTCATCGGAGGAGATGCAGAAATTTAATTTAAAGTTGAGAAAAATAGTAAATTAATTTTCTGGTTTTCATTTTTCATTTTATTTTTCATTGCTCATTTTTTTCATTTTTCGTTTTTCATTTTCGATTTTTGATATTTTATTTAAATTTTTTATTTTTCATTTATCAATTTTCAATTTTTATTTTTCATTTCTTGTTTTTAAATTTTTATTTTTTATTTTTAATTTTCAATTTTCAATTTTCAATTTTTTATTTTTTAATTTTCACTTTTAATTTTTCATTTTCATTTTTCATTTTTCATTTTTAATTTTTGATTATTGATTTTTGATTTTTGATGACCATGAGAAAGACCAATCTATGACCATGACAAAGACCAATCTGATGACCATGACAAAGACCAAAGAAATTTGAAACAAAAATATCTCTTTTATAAATCGATCGGTGGACCTTAAAAGGGCCATTTTAGAAAGGAACTTCTTTGAATGCAATCCATCAATCCAAGGATTTGGTGTATCTAAAAGAACTGAATAAAAACCAGAATAATAAATTTATTAATAAAAATGTACTTGAAGTAAATTATAAATAAAATGGAAAAAAATTGAAACAATATTCATTTTTTTTTTTTTTATTTAAGTATATATTATAGGATGTGATATGAAAAGAAATTTGAACAAAAATTAAAATTAAAAAATTATCTCTTTAAACGGCCATTACGGAAGTTCTTAAAATTTGTAATTAAATTTATATAAATTTATTTACAACCATCAATCCAAGTATTTGGTGTATCGGTGTATCTAGATGAACTGAATAAAAAGCAGAATAATAAATTAGTTAAGAAATATGTACTTGAAGTAAATCATAAAGAAAATGAAAAAAAAAAATTAAAACAATATTCAATTTTTTTTTTTATTATGTAAGAATATGTTATAAAAGAAAACGGCGTTTATTACTGGTGCTGCGGATGCTATCATGGTTTTCAGCTTTTGGCTACATTGGTATGATACAAATTATGTTGGTAGACGTTATGTTCAACTGTTTGGTTTTTGTTATATTCGCTCTTCGCTCTTTATGGTTTTGTCAAGATGATGATAATACCCAAGTTATTTTAGTCAAAATTTATCCGATATTTCTTTTGCTTAGATGCTTCAGATAATATTTCACATGTTTGCTGGCTGAAATTATTTATGGCGTTGCTGTAAGAAATTGCAGCTAATCACTCTTTAATATATCTTATTTAGGTGACTACGACATTTTTTCGCAACTCTCTACTCGTCTTCCTTTGTTCAAGCATGCTTTTTGCGAGCGTTTTTGAGTTTTTATATAACAACTCATTATAAAAAAATCCAAAAACGCTTTCCTATGCAATTTGCATGAATGGTTGTCATTGAACCATTCTTTATACTGTGTTGTTTTAATTTTTCGTTCTATTGTAGAAATGTTTTGTTTTAAGTTTAAAAAGTTGTAATTTTTAGTAAAAAATTCAGTATGTGCACAAAGGAAGATTTCGGTAAGATGCATATATTAAATGGAAGGAATAAAAATGTTGTTGATGTTGTAGGCCTTGTTAATTAAAAAAGGTGATGCTGTCTCCAATGACCCTGTAGCCATTTGAAGGCATTATTTGCATTGTATTTCCTCGCCAAACGTTTTCCTAATAGCATAGCCTGTGAAATATTGCAGCGCTTGCAGTTCACTTCTAATCGTGTCGCCTTCCTCAATAATACCAATGGTATTATTTTCATCATCCCCTTGCACCATTGGTTCTACTATCTCATCGTAGTTTATAGAGCTGGCTGTGTCACTTGATGAATCCATGGAGTCGTCACTTTCTGATTCTACGTCCTCCGTACACTCTTCATAATTTATTTCAGGCGAATGGTTTTTAAAATTTATAACATCGATGGAAATAAGTTCAGTTAAATTGTTTGCAACATCGTTTATTTTAGGGCTATTTTTACATTTAGTATTAGCAGATATATTTAAAAATAATGTTTCCAACGAAGCCATATTAAATTTTTCCAATAGGATACATTTCACTTCCGGATATTTGGAGAATAGGTACTGGCTTAACTTCAAAATACCATTTAATGTTAACATGAAACCATTAATGCATTTGGTTTTGCGATGTGTAGGATATCTAAATGTGTCGAAATATTTTATAACACTCAATATGTATTGCGTTTCTGTGTCGTTGTTTCTATAAAATCGCTGCTTATTACTTTCATCTTTTATATTTCTTGAATTTAAGAAGTCCAGTAATTTATTTAATTGCTTTATAAAGTGAAGACTTGGCTTTGCTTTTGGTGATAAATTTCTGTCAAAAGATCCAGCATCCATTTTGGTTTGAATTGCTGCAGCCATGCTATGACTGAGCAATTAAGTCTTTTGCTTAAGGTTATCTTTTCTGCTATCAGGTTTGAAAACGTTTTAATGAATTTTTGGTAGCATCCGCATTATCGGATTTTCATGATCTGATTTTACTACAGCTTTTATAACATTTACGCTTGTTGTACCTTTGTTTGTTTGGATTTCATGTTTAATGAGAATTAAACAAATGCATGTAGTCGTATATAATATATATTTTTTGACCTTCCCCAATTCTAAAGAAAGGATCTTTGGGCTCTATTTTTAACATTTTAACCAGTTGTAAGTTTATGGTCGCCTGGTCCATTACTACACATGATACATTTAGTCCTATTTGCGCTATTTGTGTTATGGCTTCGAATAGGAATGCCTTTAAGTCTTTCTCTTTCAAATTATGCGACGTTCCGTAGTATCCCAACACAAATGTCCAACTACTAAATATTGATTTTAGCTGGAAAACTAATGCTTTCTCAGCTATCTCTGTTGATGTATTGCCTCCTGTAATATCAACAAGACCACAAATTCGGTCGGTTTTTTCTTTGTAATGTAAGTCTGGTGTTGTAAACATCTCATCGATATTCAGGATACAATCGTTTTCCTTTTCTGGTAACTTTTGAGTAATTTTCTTTAAATTCTCTATAACGTCTGTATTTATACCGGAGTTAAGGTATTTTATTGCTCTCCAATTTTCCAATTCCAACTCAGATGGCAATTTAAATTTAAGAGATTTTCTCATATGACTATATGCTCTGGTTGATATATATTTTAAATTTAAAGCGATGCCTTTTTCCTCGTCAGTGTATGACGGTTTGTTTTCAATAATCATCTTAGCAAATGTTATTGCTTCATCGCTTGCATCTGCACTGGGAATAATTGATGTTTGCGTCTTTGCCGTAAGAATATTTAATTCTTGCTGAACAGCCTTCATTTTAGTCATGATCCGCCAGTTGTTTCTTCAACGTACAAAAATTTTCCTCCAAAACCACGTAATCTTTGTATGTTTTCTCCATAATTATTTTTTTTTTCTTTACGACTTCACTACTACAGTTTTGTTCAATATTACAAAGTTGTTAAATGTTATTTATATATATGTACTAGAGGACCCCTGCTGCTCAGCAGCATTATATTATATTATTTTTTATAATATAATACCAAAATTTGCCAAGAGAAGTTAACGTACAGTAATGCCAAAATATGCCAAGAGAAGTTAACGTACAGTAAAAGTAAAGTTGATTGTCCACGCATAACTTTCCTCAAGCCCAACGAATTTGCCAAGAGAAGTTAACGTACAGTAATGCCAAAATATGCCAAGATAAGTTTACGTACAGTAAAAGTAAAGTTGATTCTCCACGCATAACTTTCCTCAAACCCAACGAATTTAAGCAGTTAATAGCTCAAAAGAAGGAGCTTGATCCACTGAGTGTTCTTAGACCTATGTCAACAGCCTACGTTAATTAGAACTCTAGTTATAGAGGTTTGAGAGAAGAAAAATATTGAAAAAAATCTTGAATGCAAAGTTTATTCATAAATTCTTTTAATATATAAGATTCAATTTTTTTTTTATTATGTAAGAATATGTTATAAAAGAAAACGGCGTTTATTACTGGTGCTGCGGATGCTATCATGGTTTTCAGCTTTTGGCTACATTGGTATGATACAAATTATGTTGGTAGACGTTATGTTCAACTGTTTGGTTTTTGTTATATTCGCTCTTCGCTCTTTATGGTTTTGTCAAGATGATGATAATACCCAAGTTATTTTAGTCAAAATTTATCCGATATTTCTTTTGCTTAGCTGCTTCTCAGACAATATTTCACATGTTTACTTGCTGAAATTATTTATGCCGTTGCTGTAAGAAATTGCAGCTAATCACTCTTTAATATACATATCTTATTTAGGTGACTACAACATTTTTTCGCAACTCTCTACTCGTCTTCCTTTGTTCAAGCATGCTTTTTGCGAGCGTTTTTGAGTTTTTATATAACAACTCATTATAAAAAAAATCAAAAAACGCTTTCCTATTCAATTTGCATGAATGGTTGTCATTGAACCATTCTTTATACTGTGTTGTTTTAATTTTTCGTTCTATTGTAGAAATAATGTTTTGTTTTAAGTTTAAAAAGTTATAATTTTTAGTAAAAAATTCAGTATATTCACAAAGGAAGATTTCGGTAAGATACATATGTATATTAAATGGAAGGAATAAAAATGTTGTTGATGTTGTAGGCCTTGTTAATTAAAAAAGGTGATGCTGTCTCCAATGACCCTGTAGCCATTTGAAGGGATTCTTTGCATTGTATTTCCTCGCCAAACGTTTTCCTAATAGCATAGCCTGTGAAATATTGCAGCGCTTGCAGTTCACTTCTAATCGTGTCGCCTTCCTGAATAATATCAATGGTATTATTTTTATCATCCCCTTGCACCATTGGTTCTACTTTCTCATCGCAGTTTATAGAGCTGGCTGTGTCACTTGATAAATCCATGGAGTCGTCACTTTCTGATTCTACGTCCTCCGCACACTCTTCATAAGCTTCATAATTTATTTCAGGCGAATGGTTTTTAAAATTTATAACATCGATGGAAATAAGTTCAGTTAAATTGTTTGCAACATCGTTTTTTGTAGGGCTATTTTTACATTTAGATTAGCAGATATATTTAAAAATAATGTTTCCAACGAATCCATATTACATTTTTCCAAGAGGATACATTTCACTTCCGGATATTTGGAGAATAGGTACTGGCTTAACTTCAAAATACCATTTAATGTTAACATGAAACCATTTGTCGAAATATTTTATAACACTCAATATGTATTGCGTTTCTGTGTCGTTGTTTCTATAAAATCGCTGCTTCTTACTTTCATCTTTTATATTTCTTGAATTTAAGTCCAGTAATTTATTTAATTGCTTTATAAAGTGAAGACTTGGCTTTGCTTTTGGTGATAAATTTCTGTCAAAAGCTCCAGCATCCATTTTGGTTTGAATTGCTGCAGCCATGCTATGACTGAGCAATGAAGTCTTTTGCTTAAGGTTATCTTTTCTGCTATCAGGTTTGAAAACGTTTTCATGAATTTTTGGTAGCATCCGCATTATCGGATTTTCATGATCTGATTTTACTACAGCTTTTATAACATTTACGCTTGTTGTACCTTTGTTTGTTTGGATTTCATGTTTAATGAGAATTAAACAAATGCATGTAGTCGTATATAACATATATTTTTGGACCTTCCCCAATTCTAAAGAAAGGATCTTTGGGGTCTATTTTTAACATTTTAACCAGTTGTAAGTTTATGGTCGCCTGGTCCGTTACTACACATGATACATTTAGTCCTATTTGCGCTATTTCTGTTATGGCTTCGAATAGGAATGCCTTTAAGTCTTTGTAACGGGTGATTTTTTTGAGGTTAGGATTTTCATGCATTAGTATTTGACAGATCACGTGGGATTTCAGACATGGTGTCAAAGAGAAAGATGCTCAGTATGCTTTGACATTTCATCATGAATAGACTTACTAACGAGCAACGCTTGCAAATCATTGAATTTTATTACCAAAATCAGTGTTCGGTTCGAAATGTGTTTCGCGCTTTACGTCCGATTTATGGTCTACATAATCGACCAAGTGAGCAAACAATTAATGCGATTGTGACCAAGTTTCGCACTCAGTTTACTTTATTGGACATTAAACCAACCACACGAATGCGTACAGTGCGTACAGAAGAGAATATTGCGTCTGTTTCTGAGAGTGTTACTGAAGACCGTGAAATGTCGATTCGTCGCCGTTCGCAGCAATTGGGTTTGTGTTATTCGACCACATGGAAGATTTTACGCAAAGATCTTGGTGTAAAACCGTATAAAATACAGCTCGTGCAAGAACTGAAGCCGAACGATCTGCCACAACGTCTAATTTTCAGTGAATGGGCCCTAGAAAAGTTGGCAGAAAATCCGCTTTTTTATCGACAAATTTTGTTCAGCGATGAGGCTCATTTCTGGTTGAATGGCTTCGTAAATAAGCAAAATTGCCGTATTTGGAGTGAAGAGCAACCAGAAGCCGTTCAAGAACTGCCCATGCATCCCGAAAAATGCACTGTTTGGTGTGGTTTGTACGCTGGTGGAATCATTGGACCGTATTTTTTCAAAGATGCTGTTGGACGCAACGTTACGGTGAATGGCGATCGCTATCGTTCGATGCTAACAAACTTTTTGTTGCCAAAAATGGAAGAACTGAACTTGGTTGACATGTGGTTTCAACAAGATGGCGCTACATGCCACACAGCTCGCGATTCTATGGCCATTTTGAGGGAAAACTTCGGAGAACAATTCATCTCAAGAAATGGACCGGTAAGTTGGCCACCAAGATCATGCGATTTGACGCCTTTAGACTATTTTTTGTGGGGCTACGTCAAGTCTAAAGTCTACAGAAATAAGCCAGCAACTATTCCAGCTTTGGAAGACAACATTTCCGAAGAAATTCGGGCTATTCCGGCCGAAATGCTCGAAAAAGTTGCCCAAAATTGGACTTTCCGAATGGACCACCTAAGACGCAGCCGCGGTCAACATTTAAATGAAATTATCTTCAAAAAGTAAATGTCATGGACCAATCTAACGTTTCAAATAAAGAACCGATGAGATTTTGCAAATTTTATGCGTTTTTTTTTAAAAAAAAGTTATCAAGCTCTTAAAAAATCACCCGTTATTTCAAATTATGAGACGTTCCGTAGTATCCCAACACAAATGTCCAACTACTAAATATTGATTTTAGCTGGAAAACTAATGCTTTCTCAGCTATCTCTGTTGATGTATTGCCTCCTGTAATATCAACAAGACCACAAATTCGGTCGGTTTTTCCTTTGTAATGTAAATCTGGTGTTGTAAACATCTCATCGATATTCAGGATACAATCTTTTTCCTTTTCTGGTAACTTTTGAGTAATTTTCTTTAAATTCTCTATACGTCTGTATTCATACCAGAGTTAAGGTATTTTATTGCTCTCCAATTTTCCAATTCCAACTCAGATGGCAATTTAAATTTAAGGGATTTTCTCATATGAGTATATGCTCTGGTTGATATATATTTTAAATTTAAAGCGATGCCTTTTTCCTCGTCAGTGTATGACGGTTTGTTTTCAATAATCATCTTAGCAAATGTTATTGCTTCATCGCGTGCATCTGCACTGGGAATAATTGATGTTTGCGTCCTTGCCGTAAGAATATTTAATTCTTGCTGAACAGCCTTCATTTTAGTCATGATCCGCCAGTTGTTTCTGCAACTTACAAAAATTTTCCTCCAAAACCACGTAATCTTTGTATGTTTTTTTTTTTCTTTACGACTTCACTACTACAGTTTTGTTTAATATTACAAAGTTGTTAAATGTTATTTATATACATATATTATGTATGTGTTGATGTTATATATGTTATAAATAGATGTAAATTAAAATATATTTAATATTTACTTACTTAAATGCACGTAGGTGTTATGTATGTCTATAGAATTTTCCTTTAGTAATGTATACAAATGTTTTCCTTAATATTGTTTTATATTATTACTTCTAATTTCTTAATTGCACGATTACACATAAAAATTTTTAATTTTAAACAAACACAACTTTTTTTTTTTATTTTATAAAACTCGCTTCTGTTGGCTTTGATAATTTACTTTTGACATACAAAAGAAACTCCCGCCATTAACTTTGTGTAACAACGCTCCTTCATAGGCCGTCACGCCTTGACAATTTCTTAAAAAGACACCATTTAACTTTATACTTGGTAACACTGTCGTCAAGGTTCACACAAGACAACTATTGTTGCCATTTTTTTTCGATTCTTGGTGTGTCGACTAGTCATAATTCATGGCAATGTTTAAGTCAATGGCTAGTGGAGGACGCTAATGTTCTAGTTGTGACTTAAAAATCCAACTTTTTGCCATGACAGAAAGTCGGACAAAGAACTTAGCCATTAATTTGAGATTTCGTTCTATTTTGAGGTTTAAGTATATTAAAATGGCTAAATTTAAAAAAAAAGCGAAATTATTAATATCATTACAAAAAAAGAATTCACTCAAAAATTTCTTCAAATTTTTTTTTTCGTTTATTTTTTCTTTTTTTTTAACTCTTTTTAAAACATTGAGTACAAGAACGCATTTTTATTATTTACAGTTCAATGACATTTTGGCTACGAAATGTTTAAACATAATTTGGCCACTTCGCGTTTTGTTTCATTTTGTTTCTTTGACTTGAACATGCACATTGTCATTAATTAATGTAATTTTCAAATAGATATATTAATTGGCGCAACTTTTCGTTTTCTTGGTTCCAACTTGTTACATTTTTGACAGTACATTTTATTTAGTTCGTGTAAAAAAGAATATATTATTGATTCAAAGTGAAAAATGTATTTGTGGGAAAAATAGAAGCCAAAGAAAAAATGGGAAAAGAATAATAACAAAATAAATGAAATAATAAAATTTTTTTCACAGCGAAGCAAAGAATGAAAAGCAATGAGAAATAATAAGTGTATTATTTTATGAAGAATTGGGAAAAAAAAATTTTTCCCCACATGTGTTCGGCGTGAAAAATCGATACCAAATGAAGTTTGCTTGCCAAACAAGACAGCCAAGTATTAAATATTCACCCATGAAATAAAAATACTAAAACTGTTTGATTTTCATCAAACAAAGCCAACAACGTATACGTGTAGCCGGAAAAGATTGATAGTCGGCAATGGCCTTTAAACAATTTCGAAAAAAAGCATTATATTTAATGTTGTACTTGGCAACACTTTCGTTTGTTTTACTTAAATAGTAACATTGCTGTTAAAATTGTGCTTTGCGCGTAAAAAAAATATTTAACCATTTTTCGACGTTATCGGAAAATGTTAACACTTCAGTAAGCAGTTGTAGTAATAAAGCAACCATACAGAGGCAGAAACGTCTAAGAACACCTATCTGGGCCAGAACCATGACGACAGATAAAACGTACATACAATTTATTTAATAAACCTTTCAAAAAGTTTATTTGTTCCTAAAATTTGTTTTTAAAAGTTACTAACTTGTTTATAATTTGTATTAATACGATTTGTTTACAGAAAAAAAAATATATATGTATATTTAATTTATTTAAAAACTCTTTAACACTATAAATTTCAATTTAAAATGCAAACACCACCCTAACACACTAAACAAAAATATTTTAAGAGTTAAAAATTAAATGGCCTGGCTGTTTCGTTTATTTCTAAACTTTGTCCTTTTGTCTATTCTACTGTCTAAAATTGTCTCTATGATCTATATCTTCTTTCTAAAAACAAAACAAAAAAATCTATTGTAAAAACATCTTCCCTGTTACTCTTCCGCATTGTTATCAGCATATGTTATTTTTTATGTAAATAAATTTTTATGATATATTTGTATGTACATATAACATTTTAGATATTTGACCCTGTTTTAACCAAACCAAATGTTCTGCCATGATTTTAATGTCTAAACTGGAAACTCTTTTGACTTAACAATTTTTAAAATCATTGTCGATGATAAATTTTTCAAAGAAATTTATGAAATTAAAAAAGACTTATTATGCTATAATAATTTTAATATTAAAAGTGGGGGTTATGCAAAAATATGGTGATAAAAAACTATCAAAATTATTTTCGTCATAAATACCTTTTTATTATCTTACCTTGGCAAATAGAATTTGTCATTGCAGTTATATTCTAAAAAAAAAAACTCTATAAACATATACACTTACTCCCTATATATAATAGTGAATATGAATTTTATTAATTCTGTGCTTCAAAAGCAGTAAATAAAATATACTAGAGGACCCCTGCTGCTCCGCAGCATTATATTATATATTAATTTTTATAATATAATACCAAAATTTGCCAAGAGAAGTTAACGTACAGTAAAAGTAAAGTTGATTGTCCACGCATAACTTTCCTCAAACCCAACGAATTTGCCAAGAGAAGTTAACGTACAGTAATTCCAAAATATGCCAAGAGAAGTTAACGTACAGTAAAAGTAAAGTTGATTGTCCACGCATAACTTTCTTCAAACCCAACGAATTTGCCAAGAGAAGTTAACGTACAGTAATGCCAAAATATGCCAAGATAAGTTAACGTACAGTAAAAGCAAAGTTGATTCTCCACGCATAACTTTCCTCAAACCCAACGAATTTAAGCAGTTAATAGCTCAAAAGAAGGAGCTTGATACACTGAGTGTTCTTAGACCTATGTCAACAGCCTTCGTTAATTAGAACTCCAATTATAGAGGTTTGAAGAAAAATATTGAAAAAAATCTTGAATGCAAAGTTTATTCATAAATTCTTTTAATATATAAGATATTGTTAAAAAAAACTAAAAATTATTTCTATAATATATGCATTTTTATTATTCTGCAATGGCCATAAAATATGCTATTAAAACACCGTAAATAAATGGGAACTACGTACATAATGATGAATATGATTTTTTTTTTTATTAATTTTATGCTTTAAAATTAAAATTTTAATATAATATACTAATATTTAAAAAAAAAATTCAAATTAAAAAAAGAAAATCAAAAAATATAAGATACCTAATATTGCCAATCTGGCATCACTAGTGGAAGGTTGTCAAATTTGTGAACAGTTGATGTCGATAATACAGTGTCCCTTTTACATTTAACCGCCAATATAGCTGTCATTGTTCAATGTTTTTTGTTTGAAATGAGTATTTAATTTCTTTTGTTTTGTTTGTTTAATTGAGTAGAGTTAAAAAGAATTGCGTGTAAAATTTTTATAAGAAAAACATAAAAAGACAAAATGTCCAAAGTAAAAGCAGATAACAAACAGTCACCCAAAGAAAGTGCCAAAGCAGAAAATAGGGCTTAAGTCTAGTTTAGGGGCGATGCCCCGATAGGTTCAAAATTTTTACCACTTATAAAACTTTTTAACGTGATTCCAGGGAAATATTTTTTTTGTCGGTCAAGCCTATTTTCCGAGTTATGGACCCCAAAGTTTTGATATTGACTAGTGTATAACTTTGTTATTTAGTATCGGATTTCGACAAAATATATATCGGTGGAAAGCTTATTTGAGCTCCTTCTATGTGGTATTTTAAAATTTGAAATCCTTTAACCCATTATGAACCTATTGAAAATTTTGCATTTTTGTGAGAGTTATTTTTTTAATATGGGATTATCTCATAAATATGTGGTATTTTAAAATTTGAAATCCATTAACCCATTATGAACCTATTGAAAATTTTGCATTTTTGTGAGAGTTATTTTTTTAATATGGGATTATCTCATAAATAGACGATGTCATGTATGTTTTTATATTAACTGAATAAAAGGTAGGTCCATAAGCTTTGTTTTGATGTATCTCACGACTACTTAACCCTTTCAGAACCGGATATATTTGGTATTTTATCATCATTTTTAAGGCTTTTTGAAAAATTTATTCCTAATTCTAGCCTGCTGCGCTTTAAAAAAACAACAAAATTCATTATCCGTCCTATTATGAAAAAAAAATCGCGCGATTTTTTCTAAAAAATTTTCGCCTGCTGCGCTTAAAATAACACAACTAATTGTTTATATTATTTGAAAAAATTACATAAATTTTAACTACCTTAGAAATACAAATATATTTTCCAAAAAGCATTACAAATATGACTTAAATATATAAAATAAATACATAAATAAAATAAAAAAATATGAAAAATCCATAAAATATCAATATATTTTTCAAAAAGCATAAAAATGTAGATAAAATACCAAATATATCCGGTTCTGAAAGGGTTAAGTGGTCATGACATATATCAAAATAAAGCTTGTGGACCCACCTTTTATTCAGTTAATATAAAACCATTCATGAAATACGTCTATTTACGAGATAATCCCTTATTAAAACAAAAACTCTCTCACAAAAATGCAAAATTTTCAATAGGTTCATAATGGGTTAATGGATTTCAAATTTTAAAATACTACATAGAAGATGCTCAAATAAGCTTTCAAACGATATATATACTCGAAATCAGATACTAAATAACAAAGTTATACACTAGTCATCAAAACTTTGGGGGTCCATAACTCGGAAAATAGGCTCGACCGACAAAAAAAAATGTTTCCCTGGAATCACCCCAAAAGCCCCTACCCCCCCCCCCCCAAAAAAAAAACTAAAATATCGAGGCATCGCCCCTAAACTAGACTTGTTCCATTTCAAGGATGACAGCGCTAGTGTAAGTACCAGTACTACGTCGCGCAGTAATCACCAGGTTCACGTGGTGGCCGACGACAAAATCGAGCTCATAGTAAATCAAAAGTTAATAGGCCGGCCTATAAATATGAGTAAGTTATTTTGTTTCTCTACTCTTTTGTTAATTATGTTTATTTTTTTTTTTTTTTGTTAATTGAAATTATACTTGTCACTTAAAGGAAGACCATGGCCAGGCCATATTTGGTATTGCATTTAATCATTTGCTCGATAAAGATCAGCTGGTATTAAACTTATCATGTGTTATGCTGATCCTGATGTAAGTTTTAGACAGATATTTGGGAAAGAACTTCAATTCAATGCATTTATCAAAAAAAAGAATACTAAATTAAGAAAAACTTTATAGAAATGTACCCAGCAAATTGTCATAGCTGCATAAAGTTTAAGATCAAGGAACAATTAACTAATTAAGGTTAAAATAACTTACTTTTAAACTCAAAACTTCAAAATGTTGCTTTTGTAATTTCAAAATTTCAGTGAACAAGTTCTTAAAGGCTTTTTATTTAATTTGTACCAACTTCCAGGCTCGTGGTCAACCTGAAAGCATGTCCTCATATATTTTTTTTATTTGGTTTTAATAACACTACCACATTTTTTTTTAATGTGCCTGTCAATTGACCTAGTGTTTAAAAGCTTTGTAACATCCTCAAATTTCGAAGTTATTGCCAAAACAAGAACTTTTGGATTACTTTCCCCATTAAAGAATTTCTAACTCCGTTAATTTCAAACCGATTTTTAATTTACCAAGGAGTTAGAAAAGACGATTAATTAAGATATCCAACTATATAAATACTTTTATTAAGTTATATTTGATTGTTTTTTAAAGGCAATACATTTCTAAGATGAGAAAATAGGGTAAGTGCTCCTAAGTTCGGCATGTACCAGTAGTCGGCATTTTCTTATTTAAACTCAAATAAATAAGAATAACTATAATTATGTATTAAATTCAATTGTATATTCTTCCTTTATTTACATATTTTAACAAATGTGAGATTCACCTATGAGATCTTATCTTTACATATAGATATTGCAACAAATAATATATAGGATCTAAAGATATTAAATAGTTTATTATTATTAGAAATACTAGGCCAAACGGTGTCAAACGCTTTTTCGTTATCTAACAATATTAGACCCGTTGAACGTTTATTGTTTTTATTGGTGATTATTTGATTTTTAATTCTGTTTATTTGGTGAGTAGTACATTTGCTTTGACAAATGTATTTGCCAGGACTTCAGCTTTGTCCTTATCAGATGTTATCCTTGTATTTCCAACCTCAAGGTGAGAGATGTGATTTTTTCCTTTTCCTCGCAAGTTCCTGCTTATTCTCCAAAATGATTTATCACCTGGTTTTAAATTGGATAATAATTGACACCATTTCTTATTGCGTTCCGAATAAATAATTTTATCAATCATGTTAGTTAGAAACTTAGTACATTGATTATAAAAAGTTTGCTCGTTTATATTTGAAGATCTTTGACTTTTCCTTTTAAAGCTACTTCTTAGTTTAATATATTTCACAGTATTTTTTTTTTTTCAATTAAATATTCTTCCTTTATTTACATATTTTAACAAATTTTGATATTTACATATGAGATCTTATCTTTACATATAGATATTGAAACAAATAATACATAGGATCTAAAGATATTAAATAGTTTTTATATTATTTTTTAATGATTTTTAAAGGAAAATGGGAGGAAAAAACCTTTATATGATTTAATAAATTCAAATACTATCTGAAAATATGTATGTGCTTATAGGAGGTTTATTAGAAATAATAGACCTTTATAAGCACATAATTTTCAATTTGGTGATTTTGTTTTTAAATTTTACGTTATTTCTCTACATTCTCTTATCAGTGGGTAAGAGGAATTTTCAATTTTGGCAAAGTAATTGTTATTAATCCTTGTTATGAAATCGATAATTTTTTCATAACCTGTTTCTTCATGAAGAAGATTTGTAGGATAACTCCAGGGCTTTTTATTTATCATTTTAAGACATTTGTTTTGTATAATTTGTAAGCGTTTTAGGTGGCAGTTGGCAGCGTCACTCCAAATAGGACACGCGTATGTTAATATCGGCCTTATAATACTTTTGAAGAGTATATTTTTGTTTTTGGGGTTTAGAAATGACCTTCTATTTAGTAGTGGCCATAACGCTTTAAATGATTTTATAGCTTTTTGACACGTAGCCGTAATATGTTGTTTAAAAGTAAGCTTTTTGTCCAAGAACTAACTGGACATAGAAAATAAGCATAAACCAAATTTGAGTGGGATTTTTATTAATTTTTTTGGCTGCGGATATGAAAAAGTTCATATCGGATGCTATGTGTATATGGGGACTAGGCCCAAAAATGGACCGATCTTGAATATGTTTGGTAAAGTCTGTGTTATTTTGCAAAAATATATACAAACAAAATTTGAGAAGAATCAGTGCAATATTTTTGTGTTTTGATAGATTTAAGTGAAGATCGGGAAGCAGCTGCCACTATTTTGTTTTGATATAATTACATATACATATAAAAAGCCGTATAACCTGTATATGCACTAACGCCAAATTTGGAATTTATATAAATAATATTTATTGGAAGTATTATATTGGGGCAACCTGGAAATATTGAACTTATCCAAACTCAGACCTGGATATAGAGTCTCTCTTCAATGCAAAATATTCCTAATAAGACTTTTGTATAAAAAGCTGATTGGCATCTCTGTTTCTACACGACAAACAACACGATATTCTTAAATAGAAATATTTATTTTAATTAATAACAAAATGAGTTTTAGACAAAGTTATAAATTAGTATCCAAACATGCTATAAGATGGTTTCCTGGACATATGGGCAAAGGATTGAAACAAATGCAGCAGAAACTTAAATCTGTAGATTGTATTATAGAGGTACATGATGCACGAATTCCATTTTCGGGCCGAAATCCAGAATTCCAACAAACGATATCCGGTGGCACTAAACCTCATATATTGGCATTGAATAAGAAGGATTTAATATCAAATAAAGATCAAACATGCATAATAAGAGCTTTAAAAGATGAAGAACATATGGAGCACGTTATATTTACAAATTGTAAAGATCAACAATGTACGGGAATGCGTAAACTTGTGCCATTAGCTAATGATTTGATATTAAATACTGGACGTTACAATCGAGAAGGTGAAAAAGATTTTTGTGTTATGATTATTGGAGTTCCAAATGTCGGAAAAAGTTCTTTGCTGAATGTGTTACGAAATAGACATTTAAAGAAAAAAGGTGTAGCACAAGTAGGCGGCGTAGCCGGCGTTATTCGGTCTGTCATGGAAAAAATCAAAATAAGTGAAGATCCTTTAATGTATATGATAGATACACCAGGCATATTGGAACCAAAGATTAGTAGCGATGAAATGGGTATGAAATTGGCGTTAGTAGGATGTCTACCTGATCATTTAGTTGGAGAAGACCTAATAGCAGATTATTTATTATATTGGCTTAACAAACATGAGCGTTACGAGTATGTTTCTCATATGGGTGTTGACAAACCTACTGATAATATCTCACAAGTCCTAGTGGCATGTGCCAGTAAAATGGGTGCACATAGAAAAGTGAAAACAAGTGATGGGCAAATATCGATAAAGCTCGATATATTACATGCTGCCCGCCATTTTATCAAGTTATTCCGTACAAAAACCTTAGGTGCCTGCAATTTAGATAAGGAAATATATTGAACATCAAAATATTTTTATTTTATATATTAGCTTCATTACAACTGTTTTTTTTTTTTAGCTTAAATCTAAAAGTGAAAAGTAAAACTTTATTCATCTGGTTGTATAATGGGTACATCATTAGCTATATTACCAACTCCTGGTACTGGTATAGAATATGAAACAGCATTACTATCAACACTATTTCCATTTAAATCTGGGTGCATAGTTATATCAACCACCGACGGGGAAGCCTCCGCTACTGTAGGTGCAATTAGCATTCCAATATTAGCATCAGCATTCATAATTCTCAATTCGTCTGGAACTCCTAACAAACGTTCACTTATATTCCTCTGATATATAGAACGTTTTTCATAAAAATCTATAATAAATTCTGGATTCTTTTCCTTCAACTCTGAACCTTGTACTAATTCATCACAAATTTGAAATTTAACCAAATAGGAAACATCTCCTTTAGTGTCGGTTGCACCCACAATTTGTTCAATAACCACGTATTTTTTCTACTTTAGGCTTCTTTTCACCTCTCTTTTTGGATTTGGCTCTGGACTCCTCAAATTTTTGCATTAATTTCAGACAATCACAATTTTCCTCTGGTTCCCAAGTATTATCAGAGTTGGGGTATCCACGCCATTTTATGAAGTACTCCACGCCATTTTATGAAGTACTCCACTTTACCTTCAGGGGTAATTCTCTTATCGACAATTTTTTCCACAACAAACCCGGTTTCTTTTGCATTCGTTTTCACCATTTTCAATGTTAATTTTTAAGAACTTAAAAATGCCTTCCGAAAATTTTTGTGTACACTTTGAAGTGTCAAAATTAAACAGTGCTAGTGTTATTAAATTTAGTACTGTATAAGCTCAAACAGTTGTTTACATAAAGATGCTATTACACGAAATGTTTTTTTACATATGTACTGTCACTTTTTTATCCATATGAAATTCCTCATGTCTGTCAAAATTGTCTTTTACATATGATTCATAATTTTTGCTATCACACGTGCATATGTATTTCCGTATGACATAACCTCTAAATGTAAACAACAGCTGATTTAATTTGTGAATTTACAAAAATTTATTGTTAAAAAAAAAGGTTATATATTTTTTAATTGTTAATTAATACTAAACAATTTATTTTTCTTTCAATATTAATCTTTAAAATTTACTCTGTTTTTCTTTCGCCACAAGCAGTGTTGTATTTTCATATGTTTGTCTTGCAAAAATAGAACCTGTTCTAATTGAAAAATGTACATGTGACTTTCCTCATGTATTGTACATAAACAATGTTTCATATGTATCACACGATATGTACAACTTTTGTTGTGGGAAAATTTGACAGTACGTATGTAAAAAACATATCATGTAATAGCACCTTAAAGGCCCAAATAGACTACACAAAATGATTGCGCAAAATCGTGTTTGCGCAAAGGTTTGTGCAGTGTATAGGGGGGTATCAGGTTTGCGCAAAAGTTGTGCAAAAATCAAATCGATTTGATTTTTTGGAATTTTGCGCTACAGTTTTGTGTAGTGTATAGGCAATTCCCCATACAAAATTGTACTTAAAACATCTCGCGTCGCCAACAGAGGCGGAAGAAAAAAAAAGAAATAAAAAAGAACAATAAGAAATTTGCGTAGTGTACGTTTAGCAAAATATCGGAAGAAACAACTTTTGTTGAAAAATTTATCGATGAATGCATAAATTTTCCAGCTCTTTGGAAAATTAAAAGCAAATACATAAAAAAAAGAATCAAACTAAAATTCTATGCTTGTGCTAATAAATTTTTGTAGTGTATATGTAACAAAGCTGTTGCGCAAACATTTTGTGTAGTCTATTTGGGCTTTAAGGCAATAAGAAACTTTATCGAAGATTTTTCCATGGGAGTTTTTTTCATTACCATTTCCATGATATATATTTTTTTTTTTTTTTCAATTATATATTCTTCCTTTATTTACATATTTTAACAAATTTGATATTTACATATGAGATCTTATCTTTACATATAGATATTGCAACAAATAATACATAGGATCTAAAGATATTAAATAGTTTTTATTTTATTTTTTAATGATTTTTAAAGGAAAATGGGAGGAAAAAAACCTTTATATGATTTAATATATTCAAATACTATCTGAAAATGTTTATATGCTTATAGGAGGTTTATTAGTAATAATAGACCTCTATAAGCATATAATTTTCAATTTGGTGATTTCTTTTTTAATTTTACGTTATTTCTATACATTCTCTTAGCAGTGGGTAAGAGGAATTTTCAATTTTGGCAAAGTAATTGTTATTAATCCTTGATATGTAATCGATAATTTTTTCATAACCGGTTTCTTCATGAAGAAGATTTGTAGGATACCTCCAGTGCTTTTTATATATCATTTTAAGACATTTGTTTTGTATAATTTGTAAGCGTTTTAGGTGGCAGTTGGCAGCGTCACTCCAAATAGGACACGCGTATGTTAATATCGGCCTTATAACACTTTTGAAGAGTAGATTTTTGTTTTGGTGGTTTAGAAATGACCTTCTATTTAGTAGTGGCCATAATGCTTTAAATGATTTTATAGCTTTTTGGCACGTAGCCATAATATGTTGTTTAAATGTAAGCTTCTTGTCCAAGACAACTCCGAGATATTTGACATCGTTAAGTACATTTATGGTATTATTTCCAATAAGAAGATGACGTCTTGGCAGTCTTTTGGGAGATTTGTTGAATGGAAAAATTATTGCTTGGGTCTTATTTGGATTAATTTTGATTTTCCATTTGTGGAAATATTTACTGCAATTTACAAGTCCCTTTTCCATTTTCTTCAGGAGTGCACTTGTAAGTTTGTTTGAAGAAATTAACGCAGTGTCATCTGCGTAATAGGCAATTTTCATATATTTTGGGACTTTAAAATCGGATGTATATATCGAGTAAAGCAATGGCGACAAGACTGATCCTTGAGGTAACCCTGAGGTAATGGTTTTTGGAGTTGATGTTTCATTATTAATTGCAACTTTAAAGCTTCTGTCGTGAATGAAATCTGAAATAAGTTTACATAGATATTTTGGTATATTTGCATCAAGAAGTTTAAATAAGAGGCCATTATGCCAAACGGTGTCAAACGCTTTTTCAATATCTAACAATATTACACCCGTTGAACGTTTATTGTTTTTATTGGTGATTATTTGATTTTTAATTCTGTTTATTTGGTGAGTAGTGCTATGTCCTTTTTTAAATCCAAATTGTTCTTTAGCAACAATAGAATTGGTCGTTACAAATTCACTAAGACGAGAATGTAGAATTTTTTCAAATATTTTACCAAAATTACTTAATAGACTGATAGGTCTGTAGCTGTTTGGGTTAGTTTTTGGCTTATTAGGTTTGTTGACAGCTATAACCATGATATATATTTGTCCCTTTTACTCCCACAATTCTTTGAATTTTTTCTATTACCATTTCCATTCCCTTGGGGACGCCAGATTAACAAATTTGACTTAACTTACGATATATCATTAACAATTAATAACTTAATTTATTATTTTTAGATTTCTCGCCCGTTTATTTATAGCATTTCGATAACTTGAATTATTTTTGAATATAATAATTTGAACGTATTATTTTAAAGAATCATTATTGTTTATATTTATTTAATAAAGTTATCCAAATCGATATCAAGATGTTTTATAAAAAATCGTAACCATATTTTCTGCAGAATTTTCTAAAAATGAAATCTGTAAAAAGAAACAATATTAAAATCAATCACCCCTGTTATGTAAGTCGTTGTCGCCGTCACTTTGAAGGCATCACATTGTGTCGACTCGACATCACCTCGACGCTAAATTGATATTATCTAGAAGTGTTGTGTTGATACTTCTAGATAATATCAATTTAGCGTCGAGGTGATGTCGAGTCGACTCAATGTGATGACTTCAAAGTGACGACGACAACGACTTACATAATAGGGGGGTGAATATAACTCCGGAATAATTATTTTTCAAAGTTAGTAAAAGTACTCATGGTATTTGATATTGTTAAATATTTTAAGTATTTAAATGATCTTCTGACACATACAATGTTGTGTGGAATGAACATATAAAAAAAACGACTTGAGACACTAGGTCTATGTTGATATTTTGTGTTGGTTTAAATATTTATGTAGTGATGCAGCTCACCTATGGAGGTTAGGGTGAATTGTTTAATGTGTGAACTAAAAAACATGTTCAAAAAACACATCTAACCCAATTGCACGTAGAGTAGCAACGCTACGACCACAAAGCAAAAACTGACACGTGGTTTCTCTTATTCAGAATATTAGAAGCGACGAGCCAATTTTTACCCGATGGATAGCAAATTGAAACTACAATTATTTAAATTATGTTTTCTCAGGATTATTACTTTTAATATAGACTTCTCTGATTTACATACCTGAAAAATAAGATAAAAAATAAATTTTAAATTGTAATAATCGATTGACAAAAACTTACTAACATTTAGAAATACATCATCAAATGGGTTTTTAAAATGCTGCCAATTGTTTAGAAATTTAATGTCCTTATTACAATTTGTTAATTTATAATTGTTTTCAAAACATTTGCATCCTATTTTGGTATGTACATAACAGACATTATCATCGGTACTGGATAAACTGCAGAAATTTTGCAACAAATTATTACTACATGATTCAGTGCCGTAGTCATTTAAAAGTAGTAATTCTTCAATAGAAAAAGCAGTAACCAAAAAGTATACTGCAAAGCCTTGTAGTTTTTTCAAAGTCTCCAAAATTTCAATATTTTTTGATACTTCCTCAAAAACTATCAACTTTTGACATCGTGAAGTTAGTGAAATATTTTTTAAAACTTCCATTGAGTTAATAAGCAAAACCTGCATAAAATTGCTTGCCGTAGTAAATTCGTTTAAAGTTGCCGATTTTATTTCCTCTGACACGTCCATGTTTAACCTTAAGCATTTTATATGCATGTAATCACTTAAACCTTGTAACATATTTAGAGTATTTGTGTGTTTGGCTAAAATTATACAATTTTGATGTACAACTTTGGACGAGGCGTTCAAAAAATATTGCAAATATTCTAATTTACCCGAATCGAATGGACCCATTTCAGACCATTCTGGTAGATAGGGTTTTAGATGACGTACTAGCTCATTTGTTGTTGACTTATGATTGAGCAAGGAAGGATGAATGCAGATTTGTTGTAGAAAGATGAAATAGATTTAACACTGAGATTGTTTTTTATACAGTCAAGGTAATTTAAAACTTGTTTAAATAGAAATTGGCAGTTGGCAGCGTCACTCCAAATAGGACACGCGTATGTTAATATTGGCCTTATAACACTTTTGAAGAGGAGATTTTTGTTTTTGAGGTTTAGAAATGACCTTCTATTTAGTAGTGGTCATAATGCTTGAAATGATTTTATAGCTTTTTGGCACGTAGCCATAATATGTTGCAATTTTCATATATTTCGGGACTTTAAAATCGGTTGTATATATCGAGTAAAGCAATAGCGACAAGACTGATCCTTGAAATCTGAAATAAGTTTGCATAAATATTTTGGTATATTTGCATCAAGAAGTTTATATAGTAGGCCATTATGCCAAACGGTGTCAAACGCTTTTTCAATATCTAACAATATTACACTCGTTGAACGTTTATTGTTTTTATTGCTGTTTATTTGATTTTTAATTCCGTTTATTTGGTGAGTATTGTTCTTTAGCAACAATAGAATTGGTCGTTACAAATTCACTAAGACGAGAATGTAGTATTTTTTCAAATATTTTACCTAAGTTACTTAATAAACTAATAGGTCTATAGCTATTTGGGTTATTTTTTGGCTTACTAGATTTGTTGATAGCTATAACCTTAGCGTTTTTGAAATGGTTTGGGAAATAGTTGAGTTTGATGCAGCTGTTAAATATTATAACCAGTAATTTTAGAGCTTCGAGTGGTAGTTCCTTTAAGAGCAGGTTGGGAACATTGTCAAAACCAGGAGATTTTGAGGGTTTTATTAATGAGACAATATTCATTACTTCTTCTAGAGATGTATAAATTGCTGACTCAGAACTGGGATTTTCCTTCTTAAAATTATTTACTGTTGTATTTATTACTATATCCGCTGAGTGGTTGTAATTCGAAGTGAGGTTATTTGCTTTGACAAATGTATTTGCCAGGACTTCCGCCTTGTCCTTATCAGATGTTATCCTTGTATTTCCAACCTCAAGGTGAGAGATTTGATTTTTTCCTTTTCCTCGCAAGTTCCTGCTTATTCTCCAAAATGATTTATCACCTGGTTTTAAATTGGATAATAATTGACACCATTTCTCATTGCGTTCCGAATTAATACTTTTAACAATCATGTTACTTAGAAACTTAGTACATTGATTATAAAAAGTTTGCTCGTTTATATTTGAAGATCTTTGACTTTTCCTTTTAAAGCTTCTTCTTAGTTTAATATATTTCACAGTACTTTCTGGTAATGTGTAATTATTTTGTTGGGTTATTTTAGGTGTAGACGCATCCCTTGCTTCGAAGGCTACATTTATAAATTTTTGTATTTCCTGATCAATTACTACCTTGTTATTGTATATCTCCGAATTTAACGTGATTTTATTTTCTAAAAAATTCATATAAATGTCCCAGTTGGTTGCACTATAATCATAATAGTTGAGGTCAACCTGCGAGGCCACTGATCTTTTAAGTGTACACATAATGGGGCGATGGCCTGATGGTATTTCGTAATCCATTGTCTTTACGTCTATATTTAAAGCGGTATTGCTTAAAATAATATCGACTGTGGATGCTTCGCGATTGTGTTGATGGGGGAATAGGGTTGGACTATTAGGATAGTGTATAAAAAAATTGCTTGATTGCTGTGTTGAGTGCTTTTCCTGCAGTATTATTTGAACGGCAATTCCAAGAGCAATGTTTGGCATTTAGGTCACCAAAAACTATATATTATTTGGTGGAAGGTGTTAGGTTCAAGATATCAGCACAGAAGTTACGGGTATATTTTGGTGAATATAACGAGGATACAACAATAGGTCTATTATTTATAATAACTTCAATTGAGACGTTTTCGATTGATGAGTGAGGTGTTTGATATAAAGAGGTTTTTATGTGCGACAGATTTATGAATTAACAGAGCTCTCCTCCTCCTCTTGCATCTGTTCTGTCACTTCTATATAAATAATAATTTTTAAAATAGGGTCTATGATTTTCTGAAAACAAATGTTTCATTCAAAGACGCTATTTTAATATTTTCTCTTTCAATTAGTATTTCAAATTGTTTTAATTTAGAAAAGTTTGAAATGCCATTAGCATTCAAGTGAAATGACGAAAATTTAACATAATGAAAGTTTGAAGAATTTTATAAATAATAAATAGTGATAATGAAAATTTGAGGAATTTTATAAATTAATATAAAAATTTATAAATTAATATAATATATTATAAATATTTAAAAATTTTAATGCTGACTATAAAATTTATTTTCTTCCTCGTATATTTGTTTAAGGTGATATTAGATGATGTGGTTTTTACATATGTACTGTCAAATTTTCCCACAACAAAAGTTGTACACATCGTGTGATACACATGAAACATTGTTTATGTACAATACATGAGGAAAGTCACATGTACATTTTTCAATTAGAACAGGTTCTATTTTTGCATGACAAGCATATGAAAATACAACACTGCTTGTGGCGAAAGAAAAACAGAGTAAATTTTAAAGATTAATATTGAAAGAAAAATAAATTGTTTAGTATTAATTAACAATTAAAAAACATATACATATAACCTTTTTCTTAACAATAAATTTTTGTAAATTCACAAATTAAGTCAGCTGTTGTTTACATTTAGAGGTAATGTCATACGGAAATACATATGCACGTGTGATAGCAAAAATTATGAATCGTATGTAAAAGACAATTTTGACAGACATGCTGAATTTCATATGGATAAAAAAAGTGACAGGACATATGTAAAAAACACTTCGTGTAATAGCACCTTTAGAAGTAGTGTATTCAATAAACACACAGAACTAATGTTTCATTTTTGGTTCCATCGTCTGTATTAAAAAATGGAGACATGTTTTTTCGCATGTTTCTCCTAATGTTCCATCGTGTGTACTCAGCATAATACATTAAGAAAAATTTACAATCATTTACAGAGGTTGAAAATCAAAAGATGAAAGAAATCAAAAAATTCACCTAATACTTTTATAATAGTTATGATAACTATAAATAATCTAATTAAATGTTTTATAGTGAGAATACTATGACGAATGTAAGTAAAGTAAAGGCCTTGTTAGCCACGCGTAATGGTAACGGCGCGAATCAACTGATCCAACCTGTCTTATGAAAAACACATGCAAGTGATTACCCAACTTAAGCTAAACGTATCGTATCGTTAGCTTTTGTTGATTTTAGATTTTTGCTACGTTTGTACGTGATATTTGTGAACAGCTGATAAAGTAAGCCACACGTTGTTAAAATGTAACCGAATCGTATCGTAACATTGGCATTTAGTGCAATTATAGAACGAAAAAAACCAATCAGCATGTTGCTATCTGAAATTTAGCTAAACATCATGTTGATTATTTTTCACTGTACTGCTTTTAGTACATTTTTGAGCAACCCTGTTATGTTACATGTTGTATCTCTCACTCCCCCATTCTCTCTCTCTCCCATGAAATACAATATTTTTAGCAATGAAAACAAACGTCACGCAGCCTGTATAGATGGTAGAAATAAGTAGAGTAGTTATAATAAAAAAACGAAAAATTAACTAAAAAGGGAAACAAAGAATATTTTTTCCAATATTTACAAAAGAAATCAGGTCCAATAGAAAAAAATAATCAATGGAAACTAAGATAATTATTAAAGTGGAATAGTAAGCACGACTAATACGTTCAAAACAAGTCTGCGAACAAGTAGTCGGAAGCAGCAGTGGTGGTGGTTGGCTGCCACAGCTTTGCAGAATATCGTATAGTGTTGAAGTAATTTATAAATTAAAATTAGTCCGGAGGACTAAGGACTCTGTAGCAAAAATGAGGTTTGTCAAAGATCCTTGTGGTGTGGCATGTCTAATAATCACATATCTAATGGTTTTATATGCGGATTATGTGGTAATGCGATGGATAATATTGCAGACTATGCAGGACAGGTAACACATAATGAATACGGCCACACAAATTAATGTGACTTAAACATTTAAATTTTGTAGCATTTGGGCTCCTTTACATGTGGTGCTATTCAATACTGTGGTTTTCCTAATTGGCTTTTCCCATCTAAAAGCTGTATTATCCGATCCCGGTACTGTGCCCTTGCCAGCAAATCGTTTGGATTTCTCCGACTTACATACTGTGGGTAAAAATAATGGCACCGGCAATGGTCACAATGAATGGACAGTGTGCACTAGATGTGAGACATATCGTCCGCCTAGGGCTCATCACTGTCGCATTTGCAAACGATGCATAAGACGTATGGATCATCATTGTCCTTGGATAAATAATTGTGTGGGCGAACGTAATCAAAAGTTCTTCTTACAATTTTTGGTTTATGTTGGTGCGTTGTCATTGTATTCTATAGCTTTGGTGGTTGGTTCATGGGTATATCCTTGCCCGGATTGCGAATCGGATACTTTGGAATCACAAACGAGATTGTAAGAAAATTTTATTTAGTATTTACCAGAAAAATTCGAAAATAATTTAGAAGCTATATGCCCAAAAAAAAAAATTGACTAGAAAATTTGATTGCACTTAAAAAAATTCTTGAGCAAGAGATTTAATGAAAGATTTCTCTTGGAAAATTTTAGTTTCCTAAGATCATATTATTGAGATTTGTTAAAAAATTAAAATTTTTCTTGAAAAAATTCTTAGATCAATTCAATTCCTTATTTATATAATATTGCATAAAATTCTTAAAGATAACTTGGTAACTAAAGAATTTAGCATTAAGTACGATCCTTTTCTACTTCATGATATCTAAATTACTATTAACATGTGCACTAAGGTTGCCCTTAAGAACAAAGTGGTTAAACGGTCTCACCCCCCAGAAATATGCGAATATCTAAAAAACTGAGTAATAGAAAGTTTTGGGTCAATCAAAAAAAATTTAGAGGTGCCTCAACGCAACTGAAAATTTCAAGTGTGTTTAAATTGGAAAAATACGACTTTTTTTTTAAGATTTTAAGAAAATTTCGTTCTATAGTTTAATTTTTTCGAGAAGCTGTTACAATATGAATCGATTTCAGTACTAAATTGTCTCTTTAAAAAGCTATATAACTTCAAAATCGCATAAAAACTCGCCAAGAAATAGCAAATGCTCCAGACCACTTTTATGCCAAAAAAAAAAAACTATTTCATGAAATTTGACTTAAATTTTCTTAACTTTAGGAAATTAATTAAAGCCATAATTTTTTTTGGTCTCTATACCTATGAGCACTCAGACATGAAGCATTGTTTTATTACCACGTTTTTAACCTATTGCGCAATGAGACCAAAGATGGAAAATTTTTTTGATAAAATTTTGAAAACTCCTTTTTTAAGTTTTAAAAAATTTTCTTAAACAAAATTTCAAAAAATTAAATCTCTCTGCCAGAATTTTTTTTACAAAGAATTTTTTTTGCTGATTTCGAGAAAAATGAGTTTTTTGTGAAATATTCACTAAATGTAACTCTTTTTAAATACTTTGTATCAAAATTTTATCAGTTTTCTACTTTTAAATGTTATATTTTATCCTAATAGCCTATGGTGTCCGAAAATAATAATATGACCCCATTAACCCTTTTGGACTTGGGGTCACATATGACCCGAAGCTAATAAAAGATAATTTATTTCAAAAATTCAAATATTTTGTAAGTGCTAATGAATTTTTAGATGTGATGCTTAAAATATAAAAGCCAAGTGTGCAAGTCTTCCATGCTAAAAATTTGGAATAAATCGAACAACGTTAACCCACTCCTTGCCGAGACCAAACTATGAATTTTGGCATATTTAAAAAAATTATTTGTTCTCGTAAACTAGATGAAACCCTTACTATGGGTTGGGAAATAAAATTATGCTATATTTTACGAAACCTTACCCTTATTTGCTCCTAGGGTTAAAATGATCCAAAATTCAGCAGTATTTGAAAAATATTTGAATTTTTTGACTTAATCATCCTATACTAGCTTGGGTTCATTTGTGGCGACAAGTCCAAATGGGTTAATGACATCAAATTATAAAATCATCAGCACATAAGGATAAGAAAAATATTGCACAATTTTATTTAAACACCCGTAGTAAGGGTTTCTGCCAGTGGAATTTACTTAAAAATTCACGTAATTAATCTCTAATATATATTTAACAAAACTCTAAAGTGCCAGATCCATTTTTTTAAATTTTATTTAAGAAAATTTTTTAAAACTTATAAAAGGAGATTTCCAAATTTTATCAACAAAATTATCCATCTTTGGTCTTATTCCGCAATAAATTAAAAACGTGGTAATAAAACAATACTTCATGTCTGAGTGCTCCTGGGTATAGTGGCAAAAAAATGATGGCTTTAATTAATTTTTTAAAGTTTAAAAAAAATTTCCGTCAAATTTCACGACGTAGTTTTTTTTTTGGCACAAAAGTGGTCTGGGGCATTTGTTATTTCTTGGCGAGTTTTTATTCGATTTTTAAGTTATGTATATAGCTTGTTGAAAAGATAATTTAGTATTTATATCGATTCATGTAACAACTTGTCGAAAAAATTAAACTATAGAACGAAATTTTTGTAAATTGTTAAAAAAAGTCAAATTTTCCCCATATAAACACACATGAAATTTTCAGTCGCGTTGAAGCAACTCTAAATTTTTTTTTGATTGACCCAAAACTTTGTATTTTTCAGTTTTTTGCTATTCGCATATTTCTAGGGGTGAGACTTTAAATTCGAACACTTTTTTTCCGCCATATAATGAAGGGCCACCCTAATGTGCACAGAAATGAATGGGAGGGAAAATACGAAAAAAACCTTTTTTCTTTAGTTAGAGAAGTATTCCTCATAGAAATCGGCCGGAATAATATTTCAATATTTCAATTAAGCTTTCGTTAAAAAAATGCAAAAAACTACAAATTGATAAATTTTATTGGATTTAAAATATTCTTCTATTTTTTTTTTAATGGGATTCTAAAAAAATATTTAAAAGTATTCTTTTAAAATTTTTCTTTATTAAATTTTTAGAATTTGAAGTAACTGCATCCAAGGAAAAACAAATCTCATAAAAATATTAAAAAAAATTTCAAGAAAATTCTCCAAAAAATGTACTTCATCTTTTTTGTACTTAATCAATATCTTTAAAATAATACCAGCAAAAACAGCAACCTTTCATTTCTTTAAAACAAAGCTAAAAATTATTAATATTTCTATGGGTCTAAATTTTTTATTCTGACGATTATAATTTTGATTAAAGCAGACCATTAGGAATTTAATCGAATATTTTAAATTGTAGTGTTTAAGTTTTAATTGATTAAAAATAAATATATATGCCTCGCATTTCCAGACTTCACAGCGTTATATTACTTTTGGAATCAGCGTTATTTGGTTTATTTGTGTTGGCAATAATGGTCGATCAAATGCATGCCATATTACATGATGAAACCGCTGTGGAACAGGCCCAACAAAAGGGTACATACAGACCAAATAGACGTAAATTTTATCTGCTGGCCGATGTGTTCGGTAGAAGTCATCCGGCTTGCTGGCTTTTGCCATGTACCAGTTTTTCATCGTCCTCCACAACACTGCGTTATTATGATACACCTCTTCTGAGTCATGATGTTTAAGTTTAAGAATAGTCATCAAATTTCTATTAAGTTTTTTTTTTTTTATTAATTCCTTTTCGTTTTTAAACTTCGCTACAACTGTGTTGTATAAATACTCCTAATACTATTTATTTAAAAATGGAACTCTAATTGAATTAGTATGACGTCAACAAACTTTATTCAAATTAAAAAATTTCTTAAATTTTGTTTTTTCACTCCAAAAGATTAGGTCTACTTAACTCAATTATAGTTCTTATCATGTTTCTGTACATTAATACTTTTTTGTGGTGTTTTTTTTTGGTTTGTTTTGTGTCAGTGATTGTGTTTTCTTTTTGCATAAGATTTTCAATTAGTTTTATATAATTTTGAAATTTATTTATTAGCCTTAAATTTAGTTATAGTAATGCATAATCAAAATTTTTTGTTGATTATGGCTCTTAATATTTAAATAATAATAATAATAATTGTAATAATAATGACAGAATTACCAACTGTATGTATCTATGAAAATAATCTTAAGCGCAGAGCCTTTACAAATATTTCCAAAAAAAATATTGATATTATGATAATTATGAAAACCATGCATTTAGGTTTAATTGTACTCAAATTTATGAAAGCGCTAACAAATTAACTTGCCTGACGTTTGAAGTATTATTTAATACAAACGAGGGAGAAAACATTTTAACATTCTTATAAATTATCATAAAAGAATGTTAGCGATGTGAATTTGTGTATGTGTATAAATTACTATGAATATTAAAGTAGAGAGTACATATTTTACAAATAAATATTTGAAAATGGAATTGTATTTAGCACATTTATTCCTAAGAAAACATAAAAGAAAAAACAAAACCAAAGGAATTTTCTATCATAAATAAATTTTAATTATAATAATATTATCCTTCACATTATTTAAAATCGATGTTTTAACTCTAAAAAATATGAGTTAGAGTTAAGAAACAAAAATGTATAACAAAATTTTAAGAAGTTTTTTTTAAAATTTACCACTAGGTAATTGCAAAAAATTCTTTAAATTTGTATGATTTTTTCCTAAAGATAAATCTTCAGATTCGACCAATTTTTATGCCTTACTACACACATTTTTGTATTCTGATTTTTTTTGCTATAAAAAATTTTCAGAGTCTGATGATTTCAGGGTCTGATGATTTTTTTCTATAAAAAATTCTTAGATTCTGATAATTTTTTTTTGATGTGTAAACATCTATAAAATCTATTTCACAATACAATCACAAAAATAGCGTAAGCGTAAGACAAAATTCGTGTGACTTACTTATGATTGTATTGTTGAAAAATTATGATATGTAATAACCTTTTTTAAAATGAAAAACGAAAAATGAAAAATCAAAAATAAAAAATGAAAAATAAAAAATAAAAAATGAAAAATGAAAAATAAAAAATGAAAATAAAAAATTAAAAATTAAAAATTAAAAATTAAAAATTAAAAATTAAAAATTAAAAATTAAAAATTAAAAATTAAAAATTAAAAATTAAAAATTAAAAATTAAAAATTAAAAATTAAAAATTAAAAATTAAAAATTAAAAATTAAAAATTAAAAATTAAAAATTAAAAATTAAAAATTAAAAATTAAAAATTAAAAATTAAAAATTAAAAATTAAAAATTAAAAATTAAAAATTAAAAATTAAAAATTAAAAATTAAAAATTAAAAATTAAAAATTAAAAATTAAAACTTAAAAATTAAAAATTAAAAATTAAAAATTAAAAATTAAAAATTAAAAATTAAAAATTAAAAATTAAAAATTAAAAATTAAAAATTAAAAATTAAAAATTAAAAATTAAAAATTAAAAATTAAAAATTAAAAATTAAAAATTAAAAATTAAAAATTAAAAATTAAAAATTAAAAATTAAAAATTAAAAATTAAAAATTAAAAATTAAAAATTAAAAATTAAAAATTAAAAATTAAAAATTAAAAATTAAAAATTAAAAATTAAAAATTAAAAATTAAAAATTAAAAATTAAAAATTAAAAATTAAAAATTAAAAATTAAAAATTAAAAATTAAAAATTAAAAATTAAAAATTAAAAATTAAAAATTAAAAATTAAAAATTAAAAATTAAAAATTAAAAATTAAAAATTAAAAATTAAAAATTAAAAATTAAAAATTAAAAATTAAAAATTAAAAATTAAAAATTAAAAATTAAAAATTAAAAATTAAAAATTAAAAATTAAAAATTAAAAATTAAAAATTAAAAATTAAAAATTAAAAATTAAAAATTAAAAATTAAAAATTAAAAATTAAAAATTAAAAATTAAAAATTAAAAATTAAAAATTAAAAATTAAAAATTAAAAATTAAAAATTAAAAATTAAAAATTAAAAATTAAAAATTAAAAATTAAAAATTAAAAATTAAAAATTAAAAATTAAAAATTAAAAATTAAAAATTAAAAATTAAAAATTAAAAATTAAAAATTAAAAATTAAAAATTAAAAATTAAAAATTAAAAATTAAAAATTAAAAATTAAAAATTAAAAATTAAAAATTAAAAATTAAAAATTAAAAATTAAAAATTAAAAATTAAAAATTAAAAATTAAAAATTAAAAATTAAAAATTAAAAATTAAAAATTAAAAATTAAAAATTAAAAATTAAAAATTAAAAATTAAAAATTAAAAATTAAAAATTAAAAATTAAAAATTAAAAATTAAAAATTAAAAATTAAAAATTAAAAATTAAAAATTAAAAATTTAAAATTTAAAATGAAAAACGAAAAATGAAAAATCAAAAATTAAAAATTAAAAATTAAAAATTAAAAATTAAAAATCAAAAATTAAAAATTAAAACTTAAAACTTAAAACTTAAAACTTAAAAATTAAAAATTAAAAACTAACAACTAAAAACTAAAAATTCTAAATTCTAAATTCAAAATTCAAAATTCAAAATTTAAAATTCAAAATTCAAAATTCAAAATTCAAAATTCAAAATTCAAAATTCAAAATTCAAAATTCAAAATTCAAAATTCAAAATTCAAAATTCAAAATTCAAAATACAAAATTCAAAATTCAAAATTCAAAATTCAAAATTCAAAATTCAAAATTCAAAATTCAAAATTCAAAATTCAAAATTCAAAATTCAAAATTCAAAATTCAAAATTCAAAATTCAAAATTCAAAATTCAAAATTCAAAATTCAAAATTCAAAATTCAAAATTCAAAATTCAAAATTCAAAATTCAAAATTCAAAATTCAAAATTTAAAATTCAAAATTCAAAATTCAAAATTCAAAATTCAAAATTAAAAATTGAAAATTAAAAATTAAAAATTTAAAATGAAAAACGAAAAATGAAAAATGAAAAATCAAAAATGAAAAATTAAAAATTAAAAATTAAAAATTAAAAATTAAAAATTAAAAATCAAAAATTAAAATTTAAAAATTAAAAATTAAAAATTAAAAATTAAAAACTAAAAACTAAAAATTCTAAATTCTAAATTCTAAATTCAAAATTCAAAATTCAAAATTCAAAATTCAAAATTCAAAATTCAAAATTCAAAATTCAAAATTCAAAATTCAAAATTCAAAATTCAAAATTCAAAATTCAAAATTCAAAATTCAAAATTCAAAATTCAAAATTCAAAATTCAAAATTCAAAATTCAAAATTCAAAATTCAAAATTCAAAATTCAAAATTCAAAATTCAAAATTCAAAATTCAAAATTCAAAATTCAAAATTCAAAATTCAAAATTCAAAATTCAAAATTCAAAATTCAAAATTCAAAATTCAAAATTCAAAATTCAAAATTCAAAATTCAAAATTCAAAATTCAAAATTCAAAATTCAAAATTCAAAATTCAAAATTCAAAATTCAAAATTCAAAATTCAAAATTCAAAATTCAAAATTCAAAATTCAAAATTCAAAATTCAAAATTCAAAATTCAAAATTAAAAATTCAAAAATTCAAAATTCAAAGAAAAATGTTCATGTTCTGAAGATTTTTCAGATTCTGTTAATTGTTTCCTATAGAAAAACTTTCACATTGAGAAACGTTTTTTTCTGCATAAAAATCTCCAGATTTCGATTATTTTTTTCTACAGAAAAATCTTCAAGGTTTTACGATTTAATACACACAAAAATTTTTTGAAATTTCGACAACTCTTCCTATACAAATCTTTTTACTATAGATTAATTTTTTAGATTCTGGAAAATTTTTTCCTATAAAAACATACTAGTGTGATTTTTTTCTAAAGAAAAATCTTTAGATTTTGACGATTTGCAACGAAAGAAAAATTTTCAGATTTAGATACCATTTTTCCTTATCTTCATATTGTGACTATCGGATAATTATAAGATTTTTAATTTTTTCCCTGCAGCAAATTTTTCAAATTCCAAAAATTTTTTTCAATAGAAAAATCTTCAGTTTTTGATGAATATTTCCTATAGAAGAATCTTCAGATTTTTGCAGTTTTTTCCTAAAGAAAATTTTTGAGATTCTGACGATTTTTTCCAAAATATTTTTTTAATTTTCAGTTTTGTAATTGGAAAAATTTTCTATAAAAAATTTTTAGATTCTGAAAATCTATAGTAAAAAATAATCATTTTTAGATTTAAAAAATTTTTTTTCTATAGAAAAATCTTCAAATTTTGAATAGAAGAATTTTCATATTCTAACGATTTTTTGTTATAGAAAAATTTTCAGATTTAAAAATTATTTCCTTTAGAAAAATCTTCATATTTTTTTTTTCTACGGAAGAAATTCTTAACTTTTTAGATTCTGAAATTTTTCTGATTTTTTCAGATAATTTTTTTTTACTTTCAGAAAAATCTTCAAATTGTGACGATTTTTTTCCTATAGAATAATTTTAGAATTTTTTTTCTGTAGAAAAATCTTTTGGTTCGAATTTTTTTTTGTTTATATTTGAAAATCTTCAGATTTTTCCAAAAGAATAATTTTCAGATTGTGATTTTTTTTTCTTAAGAAAAATCTCAAGATTCTGATTGTTTTATTATAAAATAATACTCAGATTTTGAATTTATCTCTTATAATAAAATCTTAAAATTGTTATAATTTTTTCCCGATAGAAAATCTTAAGATTTAGACATTTTTCCTAAAGAATAACTTTCAGAATCTTCAAAAGAAAAATGTTCATATTCTGGCCATTATTCAGATTCTGCTAATTGTTTCCTTTATTTTACAGAAAAATCTTCAGATTCCGACTATTTTTTTTTACAGAAAAATCTTCAAATTTTTATGATTTGTTTCCTTCAAAAAATTCTTGAAAATTCGACAATTCTTTTCCTATACAAAATATTTTAGATTCATAAAATCTTTTTACTATAGATTTATTTTTAGATTCTGCAAAATTTTTTCCTATATAAACATATTAGTGTATTTGTGATTTTTTTGCTAAAGGAAAGTCTTTATATTTTGAAGACTGTTCAGGGCTGAATGATGGTTGGATGGTCACCTTAAAACATTGGATTGTTGGCGACAGTAATTCCGTAATTAGTTTGAATGCTTGACACCTAGGTGGCGCTAGTGTCATTATTAAGTTATTTTTTTATGACATTCTTAAACGCAAAGATCGGTTTCTACATTTTGTTTTTTATCGTTGTAAACTTTCTTGCAAGGTAACTTTGTTAGCTCGCGGTTAGAAATCGACCTTTGAACTGTTTCAACTTTGTATTTCTTTTTTTTTGAACCGACACAATAAAAGGAAGCTGTTTATACTCCACCATACCCATAGAAAAAATATGAATCGTGTATTATTTTTTTCCTTCATTCTTTTTCGATTTTTCAAGCTTCTGTGGTTCCAGATTGTCTGACTTTTTCCCTGGCCCTAACCTCTGATAAAGAAGGAATCAACTTAGAATTTTTTATTGGTCCTTCGAACCTTCCTTAAGAAACATCTTCATATTGTGACGATTTTTTTGCTAATTCCAAAATTTTTTTCAAATGTTAAATCCTCACATTTTAATGAATATTTCCTATGGAAGAATCTTAAGATTTTTGCAGTTTCGTCCTAGAGAAAATTTTTGAGATACTTAAGATTTTTTCCAAAATATTTATTTCAAAAGAAAAATCTTCAGATTCTGACGATTTTTTTTCCTAAAAAATCTATGCGGCCTTTTGAAAGTGGAAATTTTTGAAAGTGGAAATTTCGTTCATAATTTAGGTTACCAATTCCGATAAAGTGATTTCATATCGATTTTATGTTTTTGAAAATCTATTTTATTTGCTTTCTGAAAAACATTTTTAATAATTTCCATCTGAGCCTAATAATTATTTTTTTTATTGGTAAAATGAAGAAAACAAATACTGGAAAAATCAAAATCGATTTGCGGAACACTGAAACGTAAATAGAACATGGCCGATAGATTCAGACAACTTTTTTCTTTAATTATTTTCCTTATTAATTATTTATCATTAGAACCTTTTCCTTTGCCAATATAATTATTTATTATTGTTTAAAACAATTTAATTTTTATGAATAAGAAATTCGTGTCTTTTTGGACGGTCATAAATCTGTAATCTAAATACAACTGCACGTCGTGGAAGATTTTCGAATTTTACATATAACGATGACAGTACAAACACAATTGCATGGTATTCTGCTTACAATGACATTTGATACGTGGCTTGGCTACACGTCTTACGTCTCGAGCCGGCTTCAAAAGTTGTTTTTGCAGTGACCAAATGATATCACTTGCTAGAGCACTGATGCACAATTTTAAATTAGATTCAAAATTAAGCGGATTGATCGCGAAGCTCAAAATCGATTTGGTGACTTGTGTAACCAAAAACTTTCGATCAATATCTGATGAAAAGAAATTCATTATTAACATGTAAAATGTTTGGAATATTATGAAAGATATCTACCAAGAAGTTCTTGTCTAACATCCATAATTTTATGTTCAAAGTGACATCGTATGGCTGCGAATACCCGACGTCCAATGCCGACAATTAATGCTCTCTTAAATTTGGTTACATAGTGTTCTATAAAGACTAATTCGTTGCGACACAATTCGCTGGACTGAGTTTTTTTCGCCAAACTCATAGTCGAATCCACTACTAAAGATGCCAGAGAACCCTGTAATTTGAATTGAAATTAAATGATTTTATTTTCTTCTCCCATAGTGGCTTGTCTGCAGATTCAAATTTGGCTAGTTTTTTTTTTCATTTTTGCAGCGACAGACCAAAGCCTCTGGTGGGAATCGAACCCACGACCCCCTCATAATAGGCGAGCACGCTACCTACTCCCCTACTTCAACAGAAGTGAGGACCAAATATTCAGTTAAGGGTCAACTTCGAGATTTCAAAAATGTGAAATCTGCTAATGAACGAAAACTCTTATTGAGAATTGAAAGAAAGAAAATAATCGAAGCTTAAATTTAAGTTTTAACACTAAACCACTTATTGATAAGTAAAGTGAAAATATTTGGCGCCCGAGCACAAACATGGAGTTTTCGTTGCTTTATCCGAAAGCCTGCACTAACACTTCTTACAAATGCTTCGTAACCATCTTTTCACGCATTGTACTTACCGCTGGTGTTGGTAGTCTGTCTGCTACTTCTTTAAGTTCTATGGAAGGATTTATTTGATAACTGGACGTACCAATTGTACAGTCAATTGAACAGAATGATACTTTTCCTGCAGTAGTGGCGTTAATATTTGTAGGATGCTTCAAACCCTTTTGGAAAGAAGTTATAATTTGAGTAGACCTCTAAAACAGATAATTAATTTATTAAAATATAATGAGCCTCTGGCTGTGGTGAACACACTTACAAAAATAACAAATTTTTTGGCTTCTTCAAAGAATGCCTCAATGCGTTTATAAACACTTGAAAAAGCTTTTTCGTCGGAAGATAAATCTTTGTTGAATTTCGTTAAAATATGATGCATTATAAATTGTGCTGCTTTGTAAATGGGATCATCTGGGGTAAATGGTACCTCGAGCTGATCCTCCAAATCCAAAACGGTGTTTAAAGCTTCACAAACTTCATTGTCCAAAAGTTTTTCGAAGCTTCCATTACACAACGATCTTCTTCGGACTTCTGAGGCCGGTAATTTCGTAGCCATATTTTTGTTCGTTCTTTTCGAACGGTGTAGCATGAAATATTTCTTTCGGCCATTTGTAAATGATCTCTTTTTTATTTGCTGTTGTATTTTAATCCATTCCTCGTTATATTTTTGTTTATGATTTTCAATGAATATCCTCTTTCGCTTAGCCACTTCCTTTAACAACCTCTCGATTTTTTCCTGGTTTTCGATTCTCTCAGCCAAGCGTTTATTCCACGATGTTATTAGTTTATCTTGTTCTTCTTGGATGCGTCTCTCGCGTAGCCGCGCCAAGTTTTTGTGCAAACGATCTTTTTTAAATTGAAAGAGCTTTTTGAGCGATATCAAGTGTTTGCGTTGTAGATCATTGCGAACATCCCAATGTTTTTGCATTTTAATATGACTTAAAGCTTTTTTATGTTCCATAGTTGCCATTTTAATGGTCTGTAACATTTCTACATATGATATTTTCTCCAGACTCTTTTCATAAAGTTTTTGAAAACGTTCCGCCTTCTGACGATCTACATATGATTTACGCATTAGTATGTCGGAAGAGGTGTGTTGTCGGGCCGCCAAATTGCCGTGATCTCGATTTGTGATGTGTTCAGCATTGGCTATTAACATGCGATCATGTTGTTCAGCTTCCTAAATGATATTAAAGATCGTTAATAAGATTTTAAAGGGCCGGCTAAACTTATCTCAACTTAAACTGAGTTAAGAGCAAAACAGATTTTTTCAGGAAGTTATTTTGATGATTATGTTATAATCAAAGTTTAATGCCGCCCGTATTCTGTTGTTACTTGTTACTTTTTTTACGTTCAGAAAACATCAATTGATTTTCAGATATAATCGATTGTATTTCAGTAAACAACAATTGAAAAAGGTGTTATAGAATACAGGCACAAGTAATCGTTGATTATATATAATTATTTAGATTCCAAATTATACTCAGGCCTAGTTTTTAGTATGTAAGTTAAACTTAGTTTAGTTAAACTCAGTTGTATTTAACATTTATAGTTTTTAAACTATTTAACTAAAGCGTCAAAAATCTTAAGCTTAGTTGACATCCTTAATTTTTTTTGTGATATAATTTGATTGGCGCTAGCTTCAGCTAGTCATAATGCCAGGTTATTCCGAGGTATTATGGAGCCCTACACAACCTATCTCTTCGCAAGTGAGGTTAGGGAGAACGTTTTGATTTTAATCCTTAAAACTGTCAAAACGATCGGTTATGTAAAATAACCAGAAAGCATGCATTTCGGTATATAACCTAAATGCATGCTGATCAGCAACCGCTCGGATCAAAAAACAACCACCGAAACGTTTTATCCCTCACCCGGAAATAAAAGAAACGACGAAGACGACATTTATTTGATGATACGTAAATTACTGCGGAAAGCATGAACTTAGGTACATATCCCAACTTCATGCCAAGCAGCAACCACGAAGCTCCCAAACTAAAAAACCGCAACGTTTTTCCCTTTAGAAAAACTTTTTTAAAAAATGTAAATCAACTGTCACTTAATTAAAGTTTTCAATTGTCAAAATCAATTCGATACAATTCCAACACAATTCACATTCCAATACAATTAATATATAAGTCAAAACCAAAGATTAATTATATTTCTTAAAATAGTCAAATTCAACTATTACTTGTAGATCTTTTAATAGTTAAAGCAACAATTTTCTCTGTTCTGCTGTCAACTGGACAATAGACTTCAAATGGATGTGATATACTAGAGAAGCGGGTAGATCGAACTGAAACTCGGGCACTTGGAATGTGTTCACTAGTATCAAAAGAATATTTCCCATGGTTAGTATCTATATAACAATGTTACACAACTCACATTTCGACGATGTTCCATCAAGTCAATAGAGTTGGATACCCTATTGTCATTTATGAGCACCTACGCCCTCCGTTGTACACGGTCCAGAAGCTCTAAAATATACTTTGAGGCTCCTGTCCATTTATGAGAATTGTATTCCATTTTCGGTCGGATGTAAGTGGTATAGATTTTACGATCAGAAGGAGTGAAGTAAATTAGAAGTATAAGGTGCATATTATGAGCAACTTTCGATTTTCGATTGTGGTCGATCGAACTAATTTTCATTTGGTATTATGACGCACATTCGATAAAATAACACTATTGTGAATTTCACTCAATTGGATTATTCACAATAGTACATATTTATCAACTGGCACTATAAATAAACATTGTTTGTTTACAAATTTATTAAAGAAAAAAATAATTAATTATTTATTAACATGGAATTATGGTTTTATGATCGTCTGATGAAGATGAATGCTTCGTCATTAGAGATGCTTCCACCATGTTGGAAATGGATTCCACTACGTAAGTATGCGAAGTTTTAACAAGGGTACTATTTGTTTACAGATTTATACCAAATTTTCGACTGCAAGGAGGCGTTTATGGTGCAAGTGCAAGTACGAGTTTATGTGATATAGATTCAGGTTCAAACCTCACGGCCGCCCTAAGTAGAAAAATTTCATAAAGAAACAATCTATTCAATTATAACATAACAATTATCACAATGTTCAATAAATCGCTGATGAAGGCAGCAATACCAGAAACCGGTCCGATTAAGAATACAGTGTAGTTATGAATTTTAGTAATATATGCCTTCTTCTTCTCTACCATGCACCATTGAAAATTTTTGTGCCGTTTTAGAAAACCAAGGCACTTGAATGCTTCCTTCGACACTTGAAAAAGAAGATCGTTCCAACGGATATCGCATCGAATTCTGATGCCCAGAACATCAATAGTATCCGATTCCTCAATACCTATACCACACATATATGCAGACGACATTGTTGTATCCATCAACCCTGTTCGCTTTACCCCACTCAGATATTGTCAATATGTTTTGATTGGGAATGTCATTCATTGTCAACCTTTTCCTCAATTAGAGGAAAATTAATAAAAATTCTTTAGATAGGATTGAAGGTTTGACTAAGGTCATTCAGAAAGATTAGAAAAAGGGAAAAAGGATGAAGCCGTCAATAACAATACGTATTGTGCGATCTGTGAGAAAAATCGATATAAATAGACACCAAATTCAATAAGCTTTGATATTAATGCACCGTGCCACACTCGATCGAACGCCTTGGAAATATCTAGCGCAATCACTTTACCAAAATTGTGAATGTTCTCCAGCTCTCCTGTAGAACGACTTCTGCGGAGGCCTTATTGTCGATCATTAAGGAGTGAGTTGGCCTCTTGATAGTTTATGGTAATAAATCATGTTCTTTACCACTTTTAGGAGCGCAGAACAGATTGCAATTGGGGGGGGCAATTTTCAGGGTTATTAGCCTTACCCTTTTTAGGGATTGGTAGCACATTGGCAACTTTCTAGCAAGAGGGAAAGACACCCGCACGGTATGAGGAACGGAAAAGGTTGACCAATGGACTAGCTAGCATCAAATTCGTCAATTAATTGTAGTTCTTTAAATAGTCAAAATCAATGAAATAGTCAAAATTAATCGAATTTAAAATCAACGACAAATCAGAGTTTTTTAAATAGTCTAAACGATTAACCGTAGTTCTAGAAATAAAAAAAATCAGCTATTTACCGTAGCACTGTGGCTGAAATTTTGATATCATTGGCCAAGAGTCAAATTTTGTCACCGATTTTTGTAGCTAATATATCCAAATTGAGGTAGGCGAAAAATTAGGTTAAACTTTTGCCAATTGTGGGCGTGGCATGCTGTGAAACTCAACTGTTTTTTCTGTAACAAATAACTTTAGACACAAACACAATTTTGCAGCATAAAAAATACTTGCTGGTTGTTAGGATGTTTTGCATCCATTAACACAATCACTCGCCCTTAATTTGCGAACCAATTAGTGTCAATGCACAAACACGAACTTAAAATATAACTGAACTCGAACCTGTTTATTGTTCATGTTCTGTTTTTTCGCAGTACACGAGTCAGAACACGAACTTAAAATATCACTGAACTCGAACCTGTTTATTGTTCATGTTCTGTTTTTTCGCAGTACACGAGCCAGAACACGAACTTAAAATATCACTGAACTCGAGCCTGTTTTTGTTCATGTTTTGTTTTTTGTGTGGTTTATGTGTGTTCGAAACAAAAAATACGTGATAGAAAAATGTTCGTGTAGATAACGAAATATTAAAACGAAACACAGTCATGATGTGTTCGGCACCGTACAATATTTAGAAACACACATAATTGATATGAAAATAAAAATATTTGTTTGTTGGTCTGAGACTTGTTTGTTTACATATACATATGTACGAGTTTTTTATTCAGTGTGTGTTTTTTTTCTGAACTATGCCTATAAGTATACAATGGTGTGTTAAATTTGTGCTTTATGTATTTTATAGCTTATTATAATTATCATTATTTGTTCTATTACCAGTAATGATATCTGCTTACATAATACACCACCCTTTTTATATATTTGTATGTAAATAAGAATCTCAATGGAAACACAAGTTAAATTTAAATGGAAACACAAGTTAAATTTTTTTTTATAAATGGGGATGTGGTCGTTCTTCCGGACAAAAACAACACAAAAATGTAGTATGTGAAAATATTTCGGACTCAGATATATTCATGGTATAATTTGTACCATTGCGATTGAAAAATATTTTGGAAGATTCAGAGCCTTCGACTAGTACAACGCAAACAAAAAATATTTGGAGAAATGAGACACCATATTTTAAAAATACTGCAGGCCAATCAAATTTGAATTCAAAAAAAGAAACTCATGATGCCATTAACAAAGAAGTTAGTGATATCAAGGCCCAAATTGCAACACTACAGCCATTAGAATTATAGTTAGATGGGCAGCAAATTGAAGTAAGCTATCAATTAATGCTGACAATGATAGATGGAAAAGTAGGCCAGGTTTCGACTAACATGAAGGCTGCATCCAGCAAGCAACATCAAGCCAAATAAACCATGTCCCGACAAAATCATAAGACAATACTGATGCATATAAATTTGGATTATCTTTTCTTCAGATCCAGAAACAGCATCTGAAATAACATGAGTAGATTTAAAATAATCCTAGAAGTACTTGCGTTCAATGAAGAAATTGACTCTAGAAAAATAGGAGATTGTGCTAAGGAAACTGCGAAAATATATACAACCAAGTACCCATGTAGAAATATGTATACAACAGTTCACAAGATCTTTCAGAGGAAGCTCAGGAAAAAAAGGAATACTAGAAAAATTTCAAAAAATTCCACAAATGATCTCTTTAAAATATTATTGGTAACGTCAGATCCGTTCATCAGATCCATTCGTCTCCAGTATTCGAAATCAAGGTAAAGTGGAACATCGGGATTTAGATGAAGAAGTCAAAAAACTACTAAAGAACAGAATAGAAATAATGCAAATATGAAATTTTTTAATAAATAAAAAAAAAAACATATTTCACGCTAAAAGTTAAAAAATATCAAAAGTTAAACTTTGACCTTGAATTCCTTAAAAAATACTCAATCAATTTTAATGAAATTAAAACTGAGTCAGGTTCAACCAAATATCTATCCATCAAAAAAAAACTACTAAAATGTTTTGATCGGTTCAAAAGTTATAAAATTTTGGCCAATGAAAAACGATTTTCAGCCACTGCGCTTAGTCAAAATCAACGATTTGCTGTGGATCTTAAAAAAATATAAAAATCAACGATTAATCATAATTATTTGTACTATCAGATTCCAGCTCTCGAAATTCGAGTGCAATTTCTAGGCAATTTATTTTTCAACTTAGCCAATTCACAAACTAACACTTTTTTGGTTTATTACTATTGTGAATGAAGATAAAAAACTCATTAATAAATACATTAACAAATTTAATAAACACACACATAGCATATGTATAATTTTAGGTATGTGTTAGTAGCAACTTTAAATGCAATTTACTCAAAATAAAGGAAAAAATTTAAAAATCTGTCAATCTGGTGAACAGCTAAAAAGAAATACCTTTCAAATAAGATACATTTGGTCAAAATCGGGACAAAACGGTAGAACAAAACATCGGTAACAAAAAAACGCCTAGCCTATTAAATAATCAATATCCCAATATCTTTGAAAAATCAAAATCGTACATTAACTGTAGTCCTTTAAATAGTTACAAGTAATTCGGTCCAGGCCGACTAAACAATGGTTTTCGAGAGTGTCTTGGATCCAATTTCTATGAGGCATTAACGGGATATAGAAAATATGCATAAACCAAATAAGAAAAAGTTCATATTTGATTTTTACATGGGGACTTGGTCGAAAAATGGATCGATCATGACCATATTTAGTAAAGTCACTTAATTTTCTTAAAAACATATATAAACCAAATTTAGGAAAGATCTATACAATATTCTTGTTTTTTTTTTTTATAGATTTAAGTAAGCTTTAAATGGGGAATATGACTAAAACTTGTCCTACAGGGTTTATTTTTGGACTACAGATTAGAGGGTATAATAGTCACACATACACCAAATTTTCTAGAATAATATATTGCTAATCTGGATTTTACGACAATTTTAGTCTGTCTGATAGGGCTTATTCAAAGGGGTCTAGGTCTCAACATGCACCGACATTGACCAATTTCAATAGCATTCGTCCTATGGTCGATAAAAGCTTATATACTAAACTTCATCAAAATATATTCATATTTGTGGTTACACGGTTTATATGGACATACAGACGGACAGACGAACGGACGGACGGACATAGCGGTATAATATATAATATACACACAATGATTTATTGCAGTTTCTGAAATATTCTAATTATTAATCGTATTCAAAATCAAAGAAAAATCACAGTTCTTAACATAGTCTTAATCACCGATTAGCTGTAGTGCATTAAATTATGCAAGCAGATTCCAGCGCTCGAAATTTGAGTGCAATTTCTAGGAACCTTTTTTTTTAACTTAGCCAATTCACAAACCAACACTTTTATGGTTTATTATTATTGTGAATGAAGATAAACTCATTAACTAATTTAATGAAACACACACTTTAAATGCAATTTACTCAAAATACAGGAAAAAATTAAAAAATCTGTAAATCCGCGAATTGGCTAAAAAGAAATACCTTTCAAATAATATACGTTTGGTCAAAATCGGGATAAAACGGTAGAAGAAAACATCAGTCACAAGAATTCGCATAGCCTAAACAATAAATATTAATTATTTAAGCAATTTAAGTCTCAAATTAATTATGGATCTTAAAAAATTCAAAATCAACAATTAACTGCACTCAAATTCAACTATTAACCATAAAAATCTTAAACGTCGAGTTCTTTAAGATCGAGCTTTTGATATGCCAGCTAAATTTAGCTCAAGTAAACTCGAGTCATTAATTCTTTAGAGAAATAGTTTATCGTTATTAAATCAAGTTTTTGGTATGTCAATTTAACTAAGTTTAGTTAAACTCAACATTTTTGAAAATTGTTTGTTTAGAAATGCGAGTTAAACTAAACTAAGATTGACTGACATCCCAAGAACTCGGTCTTAATACTCAAAATCAAGGAGATTCCTTCCAATTTAAAACCGCTATATTCCATACTTACATACTGTTTGTAATCCTTTAAAATATAATACAATTGTGATTTGTGCAATTGCTGGCGATATGCATTAAAAGCTTTGAGATTACAAATAACATCATTGTCTTCTGTTATCTCTCCATTTTCTCGCAATCTCTTTAGATTTCTTTCATTCGCATAAAACGTCTTCAAATTGGAATCATGCAATGGATTGTATTCGGGAAAATTATCACGACCAGATGGATCAAATTCATTTTTCAAATGTCTTAACTGAAAACGTAAAGAAAAGCCTGACTTTTAATATTCTCTCAAATATCGTTTTTTGGTGTACACACTAACCGATTGTCCAATTTTATTTTTCGAAAATATCACTTGATTTCCAGGACATTTTAACATTGGCAATTTCGAATTCAATGGTATATGCTCCCAACCGGGCAGACTGTTAATGGGTAAGCCGGCTATAAGTTTAATTGGCGTCGACTCAATAACACTCTGATGTTGTCTTCGAGGCAGCGATAATATTTCAATCATGCTGGTTGGTTAATTCTGGCTTTTAACGAAGATGCCACCAAATATTATTTAATGTGAATTTTTTTTATAAAATAGGAAAATTTTCTAAAAATTTGTTTGTAAATAACGACTAACTGACTGATTTGTTCAATTTGATATGGAAATTTTTAAAAAATAAAGACAATTATTCAGGGTTTTATTTGATTTTTCAATGAAAATTTAATTACAGTGGCTCAAAACGGAACCGTTACTAACATCATATTTTAAGATTTGCAAAATCAATGTTTTTTATTAAAGATAATGTATGAATAGAATATTCAAAGACAGATATATAATATTAATAGGCAAGGTGATTTCTTGTGACCGATAAAAAATTGTATGTAGTTAATAACCGATTTTGACCAAACATACCTCATTTGAAAGGTATTTCTTTTTAGTTGGCCACCATATTTACAGATTTGCACCGTATGGAACGTTTTTTTTTGGAGCAATGCTCATTAAAAATTGCTACTAACACAGACATAAGACACATACTGTCTATTATAAATATCAAAAGTCCTGTGTTGAATTGTGAATTGGCTAAAATTGATTAGCATACCTTTAAGCTTCTTTAAAATTATTATTATTTATTAACAAACCCATTGATATATCTTCTATGTGTTCAATAAATATTTATAATGAAATTTAATAAATTTTAATTAAAAAGTGTTGAATTGTGAATTAGCTAAAGTTGATTAAAATTATTTATTAAATTAAAAAATAAAATTTCCTAGAGTTTGCACTCGAATTTCAAGGGTAACTTTCGTGAGTAACTTTTTGAGAAGAACAGCAAAAATGACAAAATTCTAAAAGTATCCTGTATTGTTCGAATTCAAAAAATACAAAATACTAGAGATTCAGTAAATATGCTGCTGATAATTAAATTTTGAAAAAAATCGTATAAAACCAATTAAGTAGATATATCGAAGACAAAAATTTTTTATATGAAACATAATCAGGTTTTAGACAAAATCATAACTGTGAATCTCTGTTGAATCTAGTGGCAACTCCATGGAGAACAGAAAGAATAGAAACTGCGTTGTGCCTGTGTTCCTAGACTTTAAAAGAAGGTTTGAAACAAATAACGGGGAAGTAATGTTAGAAAAACTTCAAAAATATGGAATCAAAAATATAGAATGAAAATGGCTGAGAAGTTATCTGGAAAACAGAACTCAAAAATCAAAATACAGTATTGGGAACATTGCTGTTTCTTCTATATAATCAGTTTAGAAGAGTCCTAAAAAATCAAAGGTATGTATGTTAGCGAACGTTGCGCTAATATACACACCGTCCAAAAATATTTGCCAACCCTCCTCCTTAAATTTTAAATGTCCATATTACTTCTATTCTCAAATTTTAGATTCATCCATGTGACCACCTCAATTCGGTATAATTTTACGATATAGCCTTGTCATCCTTTGGCTGGGTTTTTATCGAAAATTCCTTCGACTCAGAATAATTCGCCAACGGATCCTTAGGACGATCTCCATTTTTTAATTTTCATATTTTTTTACCCTAATTTTTATACCATATACCACTAAGTGGTTTGGGTATAATGACTTTGTGCTGCTGTTTGTAACTACCAAAAATATTTGACCTAGACCCATCTTTTATTATACCGATCGAATCAGAATCACTAAATGATTCGATCTAACTATGTCCGTCCGTCCGTCTGTGTGTCCTTGTAATCAAACTGCAGGTCGCAAATATGAATATATTTTGACAAAATTCAGTATATAAGCTTTTATTGGCCATAGGATGAACCCTATTGAAATTGGTGAGAATCGGTCCATGTTCAGACCTAGCCCCCATACAAATGACCCTATGAAATCGACATAAATTGCCATAAGATACAAATTGTCATATAGATCTTACTCAATTGGGTTTGTATGCGTTTATTACATCCTCTAATGAGTAGTCCAAAAATTATCCCTATGGGAGAACTCTTAGTTATAGGCCCCATATAGAGCTGCTTCCCGATCTTCACTTAAATCGATCAAAAAACAAATATATTGCACTGATTCTTTTCAAATTTTGTTTGTATATATTTTTGCCAAATATAAGAGACTTTACCAAACATGGGCCTAGTCCCCATATACATAGATGTAGCATCCGATATGAACTTTTTCATATCTGCAGCCAAAAAAATTAATAAAAATCCCACTCAAATTTGGTTTATGCTTATTTTCTATATCCAGTTAGTTGGGTCTAAGAGATAGGGTCTCTCAACGCATGGTATAGGGTGTCGTATATTCGGCCTAGACCGACTATAATTTTCTCACTTGTTTTCTTTTATTTTGTGGGCGAAGATTAGAAATATAATGAAATTTTTCAGATTGTAATTATTTTTTATAACAAGAAATTATAATAGGAATTAGCCAAAAAGAAAATTAATTAACTTAAAATATAATTTTAAGACGCCTTTGGAGGGTATCAGACAGAGTTCAGAAAAAAAACATACACTGAATAAAAAACTCGTACATATATGTAAACAAACATAGCTCAGACCAACAAACACATATTTTTATTTTCATATCAATTATATGTGTTTCTAAATTTTGTACGGTGCCGAACACAATCATGACTGTGTTTCGTTTTAATATTTATCTACAGGAACATTTTTCTATCACGTATTTTTTGTTTCGAAGACACATAAACCACACAGATTCGAGTGTAGCTTTATTTTAAGTTCGTCTTTTTGTACGTGTACTGCTAAAAAAACAGAACGTATTCTTAAAACATTATCCACTCGCGATCGGAAAAATCTGAAACACCGCTATAACAACGACAACAATTGTTTCAACAATTGTTTCAAAATAATTAATAAGATAATAATAAAATAAAAAAATAAAAAGATAGTAATAAAATAGAAAACAAAGAAATTTAATATGTTGTTAATGACTTAATTTGTTTTTTTTCCGATCGCGAGTGGATAATGTTTTAATTTTTAGATGTACGCTTTTAAGAACATGTTCTGTTTTTTTATTAGTACACGTGCAAGAATACGAACTTAAAATAAAGCTACACTCGAATATGTGTGGTTTATGTGTGTTCGAAACAAAAAATGCGTGATAGAGAAATGTTCGTGTAGATAACGAAATTTTAAAACGAAACACAATCATGATTGTGTTCGGCACCGCACAAAATTTAGAAAAACACATAATTGATATGAAAATAAAAATATGTGTTGGCTGCTTTAGAACAGAACATTGTGTGTTTGATGTGTGCATTTTCTGAACCTTGGTATCGCATTTAACATTCTTAATTGTTTTTGATGTGTAAACATCTATACGCGCAGGGGGGGTTAATTTTTATTTCACAATACAATCACAAAAACAGCGTAACATGTAAGACGTAAGAAAAAATCGGTGTGACTTATGATTGTATTGGTGAAAAAATTATGATATGTAATAACCTGTTTGGAAATGAAAAATAAAAAATGAAAAATAAAAATAAAAAATGAAAATTAAAAACGAAAAATGAAAAATAAAAATGAAAAATTAAAAATAAAAAATAAAAAATGAAAAATAAAAATGAAAAATTAAAAATAAAAAATAAAAAATGAAAAATGAAAAATAAAAAATGAAAAATGAAAAATTAAAAACAAAAACGAAAAACGAAAAAAGAAAAACAAAAAATTAAAAATAAAAAATTAAAAAAATAAAAATGAAAACCGAAAAATAAAAAATTAAAAATGAAAAACGAGAAATAAAAATGAACAAGTAAGAAAATTATAGTCGGTCTAGACCGACTATACGATACCCTATACCATGCGTTTAGGAACCCTATCTCTTAGGCCCAACTAACTGGACATAGAAAATAAGCAAAAACCAAATTTGAGTGGGATTTTTATTAATTTTTTTGGCTGCAGATATGAAAAAGTTCATATCGGATGCTATATCTATATAGGGACTAGGTCCAAAAATGGACCGATCCTGATCATGTTTGGTAAAGTCTCTTGTATTTTGCAAAAATATATACAAATAAAATTTGAGAAGAATCAGTGCAATATTTTTGTTTTTTAATAGATTTAAGTGAAGATCGGGAAGCAGCTCTATATGGGGTCAAAGGGACCATTTTTGGACTACTCATTAATGGATGTAATGAACGCATACAAACCCAATTTGAGTAAGATCTATATGACAATTTGGATGTTATGGCAATTTATGTCGATTTCTTATGGGTAATTTGTATGGGGGCTAGGTCTGAACATGGACCGATTCTCACCAATTTCAATAGCGTTCATCCCATGGCCGATAAAAGCTTATATACCAAATTTCATCAAAATATATTCATATTTGCGACCTGCAGTTTGATTACAAGGTTTACATGGACACACAGACGGACGGACGGACGGACGGACGGACATTGTTAAATCAACTCAGAAAGTGATTCTGATTCGATCGGTATAATTAAAGATGGGTCTAGGTCAAATATTTTTGGTTGTTACAAACAGCAGCACAAAGTCATTATACCCAAACCACATAGTGGTATAGGGTATACAAATGATAAAAAAAAATGATAAAACATGATATATATATATATTTAGGGTAATTAGTTTAGGCTTTTTATGTCATAAAAACATATTTAAGGATATATTCGAAGTTCTTAGCTGTGCCTATTTTCAAATTGTTGCATTCATACCAAAACCATAAGCAATTTGCAATTTTCCTATAAATTTCTTCAAGCTTAAAAATACATTTTATTTAACTTTTTGTTAGCATCTGCACCATTGTGTGGTTTTGGGGTGTAAAATAGTCTATTGTCATTATAAATGTTGGCTTTATTTTTATTCACCTTTATTTTTAAAACAAAATGTAGTAGACTTATAGACAGACGGACATCCCCACCTCCCCAGGCACGTGTTTACATAACAATAACAACTATAAAAAAAATGTGGGCTTTAACTTCATTACCAAGTACGAGTATAACCTAGGAAACTTTAACGTTACTATGTATGCTTGCTTGCATTAATCTCTATTCTTGTTTTAGACACGAACAAATGTATTCTTTGTGAAATTTTGTGGAGGAGTTATGAAAGCACAACAACTGAAGGACAATATGGGGATTGTTTTCATAATAAAACAAATATTTATCAGGTATTAAAAAAAATCTGATTTAATTTACATAAAAGAGTTAATTTGCTATTGAATAGAATTATATGTTTTTTTTTTGTACGAAAGAGAACCATATCAGGATAATGTTCTCATTTAGATATTAAAAAGCTGTAAGGGCGTTAAAGCTTTTTGTTAAAAAGTGTATCTCTCAATTCTCATGTATTGGTATTTGTTTTATTTTCTCAAAAAAATTATACTCTTAGAATCAATGTTCCTTATCAATTGGTTTAAGGCCTTCCCCCTGTTGGCATTTAAAATGTTCAACAGCGATTTTTCATAAAGAATTCATGTTTAACCCTTTTCAGCTCAAATTAAAAAAATAAGACCTAAAAGCACTTATTTTTACAATAAATATATTTGAAGTAAAAAAAAATATCGAATCAATGATTCCATGCAACCAATGGGTCCTTAATTTTTAAACCATGTTTATACATCTAGCCAGAAAAACTACTCGAATGTAGCTTTTATAAAAAAGTAGCACAGCTGAATTCAGTTCCAAACGAATAGTTAAAATATTTAAATCGATTGCCTCTACCGAGTGTCGATAGTCATAATCGAATTTTGAATAAAAGATTTATTAATGAAAAATTAAAAATAAAAAATGAAAAATAAAAATTGAAAAATAAAAAATGATAAATAAAAAATGAAAAATTAAAAATGAAAAATAGAAAATGAAAAATGAAAAATGAAAAATTAAAAATAAAAAATTAAAAATTAAAAATAGAAAATGAAAAATTAAAAGTAAAAAATTAAAAATTAAAAATTAAAAATTAAAAATTAAAAATTAAAAATTAAAAATTACAAATTAAAAATTAAAAATTAAAAATTAAAAATTAAAAATTAAAAATTAAAAATTAAAAATTAAAAATTAAAAATTAAAAATTAAAAATTAAAAATTAAAAATTAAAAATTAAAAATTAAAAATTAAAAATTAAAAATTAAAAATTAAAAATTAAAAATTAAAAATTAAAAATTAAAAATTAAAAATTAAAAATTAAAAATTAAAAATTAAAAATTAAAAATTAAAAATTAAAAATTAAAAATTAAAAATTAAAAATTAAAAATTAAAAATTAAAAATTAAAAATTAAAAATTAAAAATTAAAAATTAAAAATTAAAAATTAAAAATTAAAAATTAAAAATTAAAAATTAAAAATTAAAAATTAAAAATTAAAAATTAAAAATTAAAAATTAAAAATTAAAAATTAAAAATTAAAAATTAAAAATTAAAAATTAAAAATTAAAAATTAAAAATTAAAAATTAAAAATTAAAAATTAAAAATTAAAAATTAAAAATTAAAAATTAAAAATTAAAAATTAAAAATTAAAAATTAAAAATTAAAAATTAAAAATTAAAAATTAAAAATTAAAAATTAAAAATTAAAAATTAAAAATTAAAAATTAAAAATTAAAAATTAAAAATTAAAAATTAAAAATTAAAAATTAAAAATTAAAAATTAAAAATTAAAAATTAAAAATTAAAAATTAAAAATTAAAAATTAAAAATTAAAAATTAAAAATTAAAAATTAAAAATTAAAAATTAAAAATTAAAAATTAAAAATTAAAAATTAAAAATTAAAAATTAAAAATTAAAAATTAAAAATTAAAAATTAAAAATTAAAAATTAAAAATTAAAAATTAAAAATTAAAAATTAAAAATTAAAAATTAAAAATTAAAAATTAAAAATTAAAAATTAAAAATTAAAAATTAAAAATTAAAAATTAAAAATTAAAAATTAAAAATTAAAAATTAAAAATTAAAAATTAAAAATTAAAAATTAAAAATTAAAAATTAAAAATTAAAAATTAAAAATTAAAAATTAAAAATTAAAAATTAAAAATTAAAAATTAAAAATTAAAAATTAAAAATTAAAAATTAAAAATTAAAAATTAAAAATTAAAAATTAAAAATTAAAAATTAAAAATTAAAAATTAAAAATTAAAAATTAAAAATTAAAAATTAAAAATTAAAAATTAAAAATTAAAAATTAAAAATTAAAAATTAAAAATTAAAAATTAAAAATTAAAAATTAAAAATTAAAAATTAAAAATTAAAAATTAAAAATTAAAAATTAAAAATTAAAAATTAAAAATTAAAAATTAAAAATTAAAAATTAAAAATTAAAAATTAAAAATTAAAAATTAAAAATTAAAAATTAAAAATTAAAAATTAAAAATTAAAAATTAAAAATTAAAAATTAAAAATTAAAAATTAAAAATTAAAAATAGAAAATGAAAAATTAAAAGTAAAAAATAAAAAATTAAAAACAAAAAATTAAAAACAAAAAATGAAAAAAAAAATAAAAAATAAAAAAAAAAATTAAAAATAAAAAATAAAATATGAAAAATAAAAAATGAAAAATGAAAAACGAAAAATGAAAATTTAAAAATGAAAAATGAAAAATAAAAAACTAAAAATGAGAAATGAAAAACGAAAAATAAAAATTTTAAAAATGAAAAATGCAAAAGAAAAAATTAAAAATGAAAAACGAAAAATGAAAAATAAAAATTGATAAATAAAAAATGAAAAATATAAAATGAATAATAAAAAATGAAAAATTATAAATAAAAAAGTGAAAAATAAAAAATGAAAATTGTAAAATAAAAAATTAAAAACTAAAAATAAAAGATTAAAAATGAAAAATTAAAAATAAAAAATTGAAAATAAAAAATGAAAAATTAAAAAAGAAAAATGAGAAACGAAAAATGAAAAATTAAAAATGAAAAATAGAAAATGAAAAATATAAAATGAAAATTATGAAATGAAAAATATAAAATGAAAAATGAAAGTAAAGAATAAAAAATGAAAAACAAAAAATTAAAAATAAAAAATAAAAAAAAAAATTAAAAATAAAAAATAAAATATGAAAAATAAAAAATGAAAAACGAAAAATGAAAATTTAAAAATGAAAAATGCAAAATAAAAAATTAAAAATGAGAAATCAAAATTTTAAAAATGAAAAATAAAAAATGAAAATGAAAAATAAAAAATGAAAATGAAATATAAAAATTTAGAAATGAAAAACGAAAAATGAAAAATTGAAAAATATGGTATAATATTTTTAACAATTTTTAAAAACCCGTTTGTTGCTTACAAATAGAGGAAACTATAATCGTATATAACAGGGGTGCGCACGGTTTTTAGCTGGTGGGCCACACAGGCTATTAAAAATGTTTGTAGGGCCAGATTTTTCCGTTTTTATTTATAAAAAAATTCAGAAAGTTTGATTTATGTATACTAGCAGATCCCAGCCCTCGAAATTCGAGTGCAAATTCAAGGGAATTTTATGTTTTCATTTAATAAGTTATTTTATAAGACCTTAAATATCGATTGCATTATTGGTTTTATGTCCAAAATTATTTTTTAATTCAACACAATCATTATTGTGAATGAAGAAAACAAACTCATTTTTTTTTTGCAAACACATTAACTCGAAACAAATATAAAAATTTAAAAATCTGTAAATCTGATGGACAGCTAAGAAGAAATACCTTTCAAATGAGATGCGTTTGGCCAAAATCGGGAGAAAACTGTGGTACAAAAAATTGGTCACAAGAAATCGCCTTACCTATTAATATTATAGATTTCATGTCAAAACTTCAAACTTAAGAAGCAATTAAATTTTTCTGAATTTTTATGTTTCTTATTTATTTTTTTAATTTTAACGGTTTTTATTTAATTTTGTTATTTGTTATTTATTTTTCATACCATACTACAAACTGAAGGAGTAATTCATTTTTTTTTTCAATTTTTAATTTTTAATATTTTTTTAGTTTAGAATATTTCTGTTTTACGATAAGTGTATTTTGACTATTTCGTTAAAGTTCGGTATTACTGATTGAAGAAATCTGACTAAACAGTTGAGTGATAAGTCTGTTGGCTGTAAAGGAATGACAGAATCAAATGCTGGATATCGTATCAATTATATATATTTTTTTAAATAAAATCGCCTTCTGTAGAGGGCCGATTGGCTTTAGCAATGTTCCAAGATATTTTAAAACTGGCTTCTAATTCAGATTTAATTTTTTCGGTGAATTTTTTCATTTGAGAAGGTTATTGTTCAGTTAATAACTTTAGATGGTTTTTTTTCGGTACAATCTTTTGTATTTAAAGGATATTTTTTTGAAAAGTCAGTATGTTCTGATTCTTGATGGCGTTTTGAATTACAAACTTTGAAGGAATATATAGCAAAATTAGATATCAAACAAAATGCCTGCCCATTTTTTTCAATAAATGCATGGGCATGTTCCAATGCATTTTGAAACTTTCTCTTCTCCTACGAAATTTTTATTTTTAAATTTTTGCGCTTTCGTCATAGCTTTCAGCTTGACGATCAATTTATAAATGATATTTTAGCTAACATTTTTTTAAAAGCATTAGTCAAATTTATATTGAATCAAAGCATACTATCTGTGAACAAGTATGAATTTTTTTGAATTTTGATTTTTCTGTTGAAGATTGTATGTATTTACTAATAATAGCAGATTCCAGCCCTCGAAATTCGAGCGCAAATTGTAGGAAATTTTATTTTTTCATTAAAAAAAGACCCTAAAAGTATACTAATCAATTATAACCAATTCACAAATAAACACATAAAACAAACTCATTTTTATTACAAACACATTAACAAATTAACAAACACACACATAGCATTGTATAATTTTATGTATGTGTTAGTAGCAACTTTAAATGTGATTTACTCAAAATAAAGAAAAAAAATTTAAAAATCTGTAAATCTGCAAAACGGCTAAAAAGAAATACCTTTCAAATAATATACGTTTGGTCAAAATCGGGATAAAACGGTAGAACAAAACATCAGTCACAAGAAATCGCCTACCCTATTATTATTAAGGATTTACAAAAAAATTACTTGTTTAAATTAAATCATACTTTTTTAAGTACTAGCAGAGCCCAGCCCTCGAAATTCGAGTGCAAATTCTAGGAAATTTTATTTTTTCATTTAATAAATAATTTTATAAGATTCTAAAGGTATGCTAATCAATTTTAGCTAATTCGCAATTAAACACAGGGCTTTTGATATTTATAATAAACATACACACATTAAGTTGAAAACACAACTGGGACGAAAGACGAATTTTTCGTTCCGAATATTCGTCGTCAGAAATAAAACACATTTGTGTATATGAAAATGCACACAATCAGTGCGTCGAACGAAATACGTAGTGCGTAACGAACTCTGCGATAGATTTATTTCTATTTCTAACGCCGACGAACGACGAATAAAATGGTGTAGAATGACCGTATTTTATTTTAGTTTTTCAAATGTTTTAGTAAATAAAGTAATTTTTGTCTTTAAGAATTGTTTTATATTTTATTAATAACTTATAAGATAAATAAAATCTAGTTTTAATTATATAATTTTCTTTTACATAGTTTTTTGTTAATATTTATTCTTTTTCGTTTAGTGCTTCTGTTTTTTTAAAAATGGCCACACGATCAGCTACAAGATATAAACAAAAATGACATAAAATTAATTTATTAATGAAAATTTATGTAATTTTTTCAGAACTAAAAAATTAAACGCTGCCGTACAAAAATTAAGGCTTCTACCATCGTGAACATGATGTTTATAATTGGAATAACTCGTACCAAATTAAAAATTCTTTTATTCATATTTTTCCAATATTTATTTATGTACATTAGGGTTAAGACTTTTTTATTTATTTTTTTTTTGCAAATATCAAATTTTACATGCCCTAGCCAAAAAGGCTATAAAAAAATATTAAGAAACGCAATCTTACTTCTCCGCTGTTCTCAAAAAAGTTTCCGCACCAAACGCGTTGAAATTTGGTCTATATTTTTTTATTTGATTTAAAATATTTCTTCTACGTTTTAAAGACCTTTGTGTATTTTAAGTGCGATGCCCCGAATGGTTCCAAATTTTCACCACTTATAATACATTTTGTTGCGATCCTAGCAAAATATTTTTTTTTCGACGATCGAAATATTTTCCGAGTTATGGACCTCCAAAGTTTGGACATTGACTTGTATATAACTTTTTAGTATCGGAATTGAGTAATATATATATCATTTTGAAGCTCCATGAGTGCCTTTTATTTGATATTTTTAAATTTAAAATCCAAAACTTGTCATTATCTCATAAAATGATCTCTACAATGTTGATATCTACAACAACTGAATAAAAAAAAATCTAGATCCATTAGCTTCATTTCGATGTATATTTTGACCTCTTAACCCTTTCCCTTCATAAATTTCAAAACTATACCACCAATAAGCAATGCTCGGTGAATTCTAGAACAATTCTGGCAATATTAGCATTTATCCTAATTTCAAAATACCGAGCAGAACTATATAAAATATGTCATTTTATATGTGGTGCATGGTACGACGTATGGTTTTCAGACCATTGTTTCCGAAAAGACAATTTTGAATTATTAAATTTAAAAAAGGTAATGAGTGTTTGATAAGGCATGGGGTTATGCAGAAGTCGTAAATAATAAATCAGCATTTGGTGCGGAAGGGTTTTCCGGCAAAATGACCTGCAAACACGATTTTTATTATTAGTTTAGTATTGCCTATCACGTGGTAATAGGTAAAAATTTGGAAAAAAATTAGTCATAACCCTAATGTAAATATTATAAATTAAAAACAATTTCAATTGACGTTACAGGTGTTATGTGAGTTCGTCGTAATTGTATTTCATTCGACGAATTTACGCAACGAATTGTTGCCGACAAATTAGTCGAGCTGTGCGAAATTCGTCACTCGTTCCAGTTGTGTTTCCACCTTTATGTATTTTATGGTGTGTTAGTAGCAACTTTAAATGAGCATTACTCCAAAAAAATATTCCAGACGGTGAAAATCTGTAAATCTGGTGGACAGCAAAAAAGAAGTACCTTTCAAGTGAAGTATGTTTGGTCAAAATCGGTTATTAACTACAATTTTGATACCAGTCACAATAAATCTCCTTGCCTATTAATATTATAGATGTTAAATTCTGAACAAATCAAATGTTTATTGCAAGTTTATTTGCTGAAATTTGTAAATAATTTTTAAAACAATTTGTTTTGTTTTATTTTTGTTGAAAACATTGTCGGGCTAAATAAAAACATCCCGCTCTTTGCGCATCATTGCTATATAACATTTTATTTTTGTAGTAGCCCTAAAAGTATTCTATACTTTTGAAAGTCTTAAAGCAAAATTTCTTATATTCAATAGACTAAAAATTCGAATGTTTTCGAGTAAGTTCCTCCAGTAAATAGCAAAAATATAAATGCACGTATAATTAAGAAACATTGTCGATAAGTGAACTTTATGTTATAATTTTCTTATTACTGCAAATTAAAAAATTGTTTGCGATAAAACCAATCTGCCTAAAAGCAATGCCAAGTTCATTTATATATTTTATAACAGTACATTCATCAATGCTCACATCACATGTTTAATTGTTCATACTTTCTTTAACATTTCCATAATTCTTAAAAAATAAATAACAATATGAATATGTACACTCTATTCGTATTGCATGTATGTCTACAGTTGAATGTTTATAATTTTACCGGCTTTTTTTCGCACACTATTCCACATAATTTCGCTTAAATCACAACTAAAAATAAACAATAAACTATACACCATCTACTCGTACCTATAATAAACTTTTGTTACGCACTCAAATTAACAGCCATCAACAGTGTAGCTTCTTAATGGAAAAATACCAAGCAACATTGGCAAACTTAATAAAGTAGCCTTTAACAACAGGTATAAGACGTAATCAGAAGTAGTTCTACTTAAAACACACAGTTATTCAAACCAAAAAGGAAATCGTAATCTCCTTCCATTATCAAAGGCTACAAATTTGTGGAAAACAAACAAATAATAATAAGTTCAAAGAGGGAAATGAAAAGCGACTAAAAAGAGTAAACATTATGTGTAACTCTCTTTTGGGGATGATATCATGTGAGATTTACGATTTGGTACCAACTCAAAAAGGAATGATTTTTTTGTACCACGGTTTTGAAAAAATAAAACCTTTTAGTTTCGATAGGTCTTGAAATAGTTTTGTTCGAAAGACGGAAATTGTATTTTTTTTTTATAAAATGCGATATTCGACAAATCTACCTTTGAATTATGGATTCATTTTGTTAAAACGAAACGTTTACAATTTCTAGGTGTAATTACGAATAATTAATCTATTTTATGAATAATTAACATAATTAATAATTTTCTGAGATCAACACAATGCACAGGATGAAATAAATGTTTGAAATATTTAAAAAATTTTTCATATATATTTCAAACGTTTCGTTATGTTTGCATAGTTAAATCTTTAGCAAATAACTTCAGCTAATCAAGTTGGACTAAATTTATCGCATGAAATCTTCAAAAAATTTTAATTTCCGTTTTTGATACCTTATTTCTAACGCGACCACCTTTATTTTTGTAAAATCCGCTACATTAAAAATAATTTTGTTCATTTTTATATATTTTTTTTATTTATGAGGTTTATAATATAAAGTCCATTACAAATTTAATTTGAAGCAAATTATAAAAGTAAAATAATGCCGAAATCAAGCCGTTTTTTTTTACATCTATAATATTTATAGGCTAGGCGATTTCTTGTGACCTATGATTTGTTCTACCGTTTTATTCCGATTTTGACCAAACGTATATTATTTGAAAAGTATTTCTTTTTAGCCGTTTTGCAGATTTACAGTTTTTAAATTTTTTCCTTTATTTTGTGTAAATTGCATTTAAAGTTGCTACTAACCTATACATAAAATTATACAATGTTTATTAAATTTGTTAATGTGTTTGTAATAAAAATGAGTTTGTTTTTTGTGTGATTTGTGAATTGGCTATAATTGATTAGCATGCCTTTAGGGTCTTTATTTAATGAAAAAATAAAATTTCCTAGAATTTGCACTCGAATTTCGGGGGCTGGAATCTGCTAGTTTTTTTAAATGTATACTTTGCGTTAGAGCCTATCGCTTGTTTGTTTTTTGTGTTGATTTGTGAATTGGCTATAATTGATTAGCATACCTTTAGGGTCTTTATTTAATGAAAAAATAAAATTTCCTAGAATTTGCACTCGAATTTCGAGGGCTGTAATCTGCTAGTTTGTTTAAATATATCCTTTGCGTTAGAGCCTATCGCTTGTTGCATTTGTGGTTGAATTCCAGACATGTCATTTTAATATTGTACTTTACGTACAAAATGCACTTCAATTGTGACTTATCATCGGACCAGATATTTTTGATCAAAGAAAAAATTCTTTCGACCGCAGCTGATATGCCAGGCAAAAAGAGAATATAGGAAATAGTAGTTAGTATGTGCTGGTGTGGTATATGATTTTTTGCAAAATATTGGAAGATTTCCATCCAACGTTGGTCGGTTGCAGTTTTGTTCTCTTTCTGCAGTAACGTATATTTTAAGAATAGTGCTTTGGTAATTCAGTGTCGTTCGATTCAATATCGAAGCGATTTTTTGATGCAATGAATTTGGTAGTAGTTTGAATAGACTCCCAATCTGGAATTCTCTCAAGTGCAGACCAAGCGAATATCTTCAAGGGCTCAAAGTGAACGGTCCCCTTATGGATGTAGTCAATACATTCCGCTAAAAATTAAAATAAAATTTACAATTGTCATTAGAAAACAAATTGATAACAAACACCTTAAAACAGATGGGTCGCAACAAAACTAGTTCTTTTGTAATGTTTTCTTCGTCGACTGCTTTATCAATTTCATTTTGACCGACAGTATAGAAAACAAGTAAGAAATTATAGTCGGTCTAGACCGACTATACGATACCCTATACCATGGGTTAGAGACCTTATCTCTTCAGTCCAACTAATTCGATATAGAAAATAAGCAAAAATCAAATTTGAGTGGCATTGTTATTAATTTTTTTGGCTGCAGATATGGAAAAGTTCATATCTGGTGCTATATTTATATGGGGACTAGTTCGAAAAATGGACCGATCCTGACCATATTTGGTAAAGTCACTTATATTTTGAAAAAATATGTAAAAACCAAAAACCAAATTTGAGAAAAATCTGTGCAATATTTTTGTTTTTTGATAGATTTAAGTGAAGATCGGGAAGCAGCTCTATATGGGGCCTATGACTAAGAATTGTCCTATAGGGATTATTTTTGGACTACTAATTAGTGGATATAATAAACGCACACAAACCCAATTTGACTGAGATCTGTACAATAATTTGGATCTTATGGCAATTTATGTCGATTTCATAGGGGCATTTTTATGGGGACTAGGTCTGAACATGGACCGAATTTCACCAATTTCAATAGCGTTCATCCTATGGCCGATAAAAGCTTATATACCAAATTTCATCAAAATATGTTCATATTTGCGAGCTGTACTTTGATTACAAGGTTTATATGGACACACAGACGGACGAACGGACGGACGGAGGTCGCTAAATCAACTCGGTAAGTGATTCTGAGTCGATCGGTATAATAAATAATAGGTCAAATATTTTTGGTAGTTACAAACAGCAGCACAAAATCATTATACCCAAACCAAATAGTGGTATACGGTATAAAAATATTGTCTTTTCGTGATTCAAGCGATTTTACGAGCGTTGTAAAGGTTTGTAGAACTTCCATGGCTGAGACGGAATCGCATTCAATTAGTTTAACTGTTCGATTAAAGAATGCTGCCTAAATTAATTGTGGAAAAATATATATAAAATATAAAAATTATATGAAACAAGTTAAATCTACCTGATCAGGGAAAAAAAGAAGGCAAATTTTGGACATCGGATCTTTAAAAAACGTTTTCAAAATGTTTGGGCTGCACTCTTCTTGAAGAAAATGTTCTTTTAAACCGTCAAAAATTTTCTAAATTCCATCTATAGCTGACAGTAGGCCCAAAAATCACGTTTTAGAGTATTTCAAAATTTTTTGGTATTGAGTATCGACGGAATCGCAAAATGATTTAAGTTTCGAAACAAATAAAAATGTAAGTATATTTTTATAATAATGCATTCTACGTCAATCGGTATTTTATCACAAACTTTTTTTTAAAGCATTGTGTACTATATGTGCATAACACCCAACACCAATTATTCCAGGGTAAAAGGAGTTATCAGCTCCACAGCGCTGACGATTTCCAAAATTATTTAGTGCGTTATCTGCACAAAAAGCAGCAATTTTGCTTCTTAGATTGAACTTTTCGATTGCATTATTCACCATATTTACTATAATATCTGAACCTTTACCGCCTTCAGATTTCAATTCGATAATTTTAATTTTCACTCCTATATTTACCGAAAAATATGGGATGAGAACGGGAAACATTTTAGTGTTACCATGATTTGATGCGTCTGTGATTAAAGTAACGAAATTACTGTCCACCAAGTCTTTGTGTAATTCTTGGCAAACATACGGTGCAGTCACATTAGTAACGATGGTCTCACATTTAGTGCGAGCGCAATGAAACTTTACCGTAGAAAAACAGCTTCGAATAATTTTGGACGAACAATCGTCGGATCGAAAACTGAGATTAGATTGTATTACGTGGTATGGCCAGACGCCTTCACAAGCTGTAATTTCTAAATCAAACTTAGCCAATGTGGCACTTTTAAAATATTTTGTCATTGATTGAGGGGACGACGCTATTTTTAATGTTGTTTGATGATGCACTTTATATGCGATTCAATATCTGACTTGCCACCTTTTTATACACATTGCATCGCACATCGCTATAACTTATTGTTTTATTAATAAACAAATATGTTTCTTTAAGTTTTCATTGAAAACATTCACTCCACGCTTTCTTGACATGTTGCTTGACATTTTGCGCGTTTTCATTTGGGCTAGTGATGGGGAAGTATCGATATTTTCTACAAAAAAAAAGAAATAAAGCTGACAACATTTAACATTACAAATAGTGCTACCAAATTCGTGAAATGCGATAGTGTTGTAAAATTTCTTAATAATTAAATTTTTAAATGTAAAATTAAAGCAAATCTGTTTTTTTTTTCATAAAAATTTTCATACCTGAGAATATTTCGGTACATTTGCTCTTGTACCCAAAGCTCCGATTCGGTACACGGTACTGAACCAAAAATTTCGGTATCCTACCGGTTATGTGATCACGGTATAATGAGTTTGAGCTGATTTTTGTAACTACCAAAAATATTTCACATTGCCCATCTTTTATTATACCAATAGACTTAGAATCTCTTTCTGAGTCCGGCGTCCGTCCGTCTGTGTGTCCATATAAACCTTTTAATCGAACCATAATGTCGCAAATATGAATATATTTTGATGAAATTTGGTAATTAAGCTTCTGTCAGCCGTAAAATGAACGCTGTAGAAATTGGTGAAAATGGGAGCATGTTCAGACCCAGTTCCCATATAAATGACCCCTATGAGATCGACTTAACTTGCCATAAGACCCAAATTATCAAATAGATCTCATTCAAATTTGGTTTGTGTGTGTTTATTATATCCATTAATCAGAAGTCCAAAAATGAACCCTATAGGACGATTCTTAGTCACAGCCCCCATTTAAAGCTGACTCCTTAAACCTATAAAAAACAAAAATATGGCACAAAGTTTTCTCAAATTTGGTTTGTATATGATTTTGCAAAAAATATATTATTTTACGAAGTATGGCCTGGATCGGTCTAGTTTTCGACCTAGTCCTCATATAAATATAGCATCTGATATGAAGTTTTTCAGATTTGCCGGCAAAAAAATTAATAAAAATTCCACTCAGATTTGGTTTATGCTTTCCAACTAATTGGACCTAAGACCGATTCTCTAAAGCATGGTATAGGCTATCGGTCTATACGGACTATATTTTTCGTAATTGTTTTTTTTTCAGAGAATGTAGTTTAAAATAAAAATTTACCTGTTGAAAAGTACCAGTTTTCCAATTTTTTTTTGCCGTTTTTACCCCTAAAGGCTCGAATTAAAACAAATTTTTTTGTTGTCCAATGTTTGTGTCACTGGTGTAATCTACATATCAAATTTCATATTCCTAAATTACTTTGTAAATGAGATACAAAAAGGTATCCTTTTACATTTGCGGACTGTTTTTACCCCCCTAACATCTGAATTTCCAAAAGGTTTCCTCGTATCTGATGTTTTTATCTCTAGTGGAATCCACATACTATATTTCAAATGTACAACTTTTCCCCTTTTACCAATAACTTCAGTCAAGTGCCACGTATTCGGTGGAGTCTGTATACCAAAATTCATATACATGTTAAGAAGATGCAAAAAGGTACCATTTTTACCCTTTTGGCCGTTTTTTCCCCTTAAATGGCCGAATTACGAAAAATTATTCCCGAGTCAATATTTGTTTCCCGCATGGAGTCTACGCATAAAATTTCATATTCCTAGGCTCATTTGATACCAGGCTCGAATTTAAAAACATTTTATTGTTGGCGGATGTTTGTGTCTGGTGGAAACTACGTATCAAAAAATTTCATATTCCTAAATTACTTTGTAAAGAAGATGCAAAAAGGAACAATTTTTACCTTTTTTGGCCGTTTATACAAAAGTTTTCATCTCATCTGATGTTTCTATTTCTAGTGGAATCCACATACTATATTTCATATTCCTACATTCCTAGACGTAAGAATTACCAATAAATTCATATTTGATCCATGCCAACGTATTCGGTGGAGTGTGCATACCAAAATTCATATATACTAGCAGATTCCAGCGCTCGAAATTCGAGTGCAATTTCTAGGCAGCTTTATTTTTCAACTTAGCCAATTCACAAACCAACACTTTTATGGTTTATTATTATTGTGAATGAAGATAAACTTATTAACAAACACAAATTTAATAAAACACACATAGCATATGTATAATTTTATTTATGTGTTAGTAGCAACTTTAAGTGCAATTTACTCAAAGTAAAGGAAAAAATTTAAAAATCTGTAAATCTGCAAAACGGCTAAAAAGAAATACCTTTCAAATAATATACGTTTGGTCAAAATCGGGATAAAACGGTAGAACGAAAAAATAGGTCACAAGAAATCGCCTAACCTATTAATATTATAGATAGATAAATATGTTAAAAGGTACTATTTTTACCCTTTTTCGCCGTTTTCCCCCTTAAATGGCCGAATTTCAAAAAAAAAAAAAAATTAGTTCTGTGCCAATGTTTGTTTCTCGAATGGACTCTACACACCAAATTTCATATTCCTAGATTCATTTGTTACCATTTCCCTCCTTTTTCGCTGCTTTGATGTACGAAATTCGTAAGAATTTCAAAAAATCCCTTCTTAGTGGATCTGTACGCCGACAGGGTAACCTGCAGTCCAAATTTCAAGTTTCTGAGTTCAAGGGTTTGGGCTGGGCGATGATGATCACACACTCAACTCTTTTATATATATATATATATATATATATATATATATATATATATTTAATATTAAATCAAACATTAATTATTCAATTTATACCTTATACCACTGTGTGGTCACAATCACTTTCACTTTCCATCTGTCCGTCCGTCTGTCTGTCTGTCCGTCTGTCCGCCTGCGTATCCATGTAAACCTTGTAATCAAATATATTTTGATGAAATTTGGTATATAAGCTTTTACCGAAATTGATAAAAATCGGTGCATGTTCAGACCTAGTTCTCATAAAAATTACCCCTATGAGATCGACTTAAATTCCTATAACACCCAAATTATCATATAGATCTTGGTCTAATTTGGTTTGTTTGTGTTGATAACACCCATTAGTAAGTAGTCCTAAAATAAACCCTGTATGAGATTTCTTAGTCATAGCCCCCATATTTACTTAAATCTATCAGTTTTGATTTAGTTCGATTAAACGGCTGCAAGTAATTTTATAACGTAAATGATTAAATTTATTTTTCTTTTTCCACTATAAGACTTAATTAATTTTTGGGCAAAGGCTATAAAGGCGATTATAATGCAATCTTTTACCAAAGCCTGCACATCAAGTTCTATTGTCACACATCTTCAATTCGAAGAATATTCTGGAATGTTTGAACACGCTTTAGCTTTGTAAGTGTTTTTACTCTCCCTTCAAAAGAACCGAATTCATTCTTTGCAGTAATGAGATTCTTGCGGTGTATGCTTAAGCTTCTCTTGTGCTTCTTACAAGATTTTTTCTGTACATTTCTAACTCTAGTGACAGACATGATACTCAGAGATCTTTCTAATCCACTATTATACAGTAAATGTTTTTCATTGTTCATAAAAATATACAAAATTTTGCAGATGGACCTGAGCAACATATGTACTATTAGAAAAAGTGAGAAAGTATTATTGTTATTAATAATTGGGGGGCAAAAAGCAATCGTGACAGACATGACAACAAACAATCATCATTTTAGACGGGGACTGAAAATAACAGTTATTTTGAAATTTTTAAGCAAAAAAACATATAGAAGTAACTGTCGGAAAACCGATTCAAGTATACCATATTCATCCTTTTGAACTAGTCTATGATGAAATATGTATATTGATTTTTAAAATTTTGATTTTTATTTTTTTTTTGAGCAAAAATAACAGTTATTATTCGTTTTTTTATACAAAAATATCAGTTATTTTATAAAAAAATATCAGTTATTTTATAAAAAAAATAACTGTTATCTTTACTCAAAAAAAATAAAAATCAAAAAATAAATGTCAAAAAATATCTGTTATCACATGACTTTTATGAAAAGAGGAATAATTACTACGGTCCCTGATTTTGGAGGATGTTTGTAAAACACAAAATGCTCTACAGTTAATTGTATGACAAATAAGAAGCAGTTCTTTATAGTTAAAATAAGAACTAGTTTATTCATAAAGCATATAAAAAACATGAATTCTAAAATAAATTATAGTAAAAAGAAGTATTTTCTAATGTGACAGACATGACACTACTTTTATTTTCAAAATTACTTAACTACACTTTTCCTTACTTACTGGAAAAAAAGGGACTACATAAATATTCAAAAATACATATAACAAACTATTGTCATATTTTCATGCCGCTTGAACGTCTTTCTTTGAAATGGTAACAATAAAAATTCAATTAAAAATTAATTACACAACAATATCAGGCCTAATTTACTTAATAAAAATTTAACTTAAAAATTATTAAAATTAAAGTTTTAAAATTGGTCCTAAGGTTGAACTTTGCATGGAATTACCCCTACCACTTGTGGAAGATCAATCAGATTAAATGGCGACCTCTATGTCGATTATGTCTTATTTGAATGTACAGATTTACCTAAAGTCAGTGGATCTTTCGCCATATTTTCTGAATTGCTATTTTTTCTGGTAATTTTCAATTTATTTATGTACTCTATCTCAAAAAAAAAAAATTAATAAAAAATTTAATATTTCTAAAAATTATTGTTCTTTTAATTGTTTTTCTTTTCTCTGAAACATTTTTTTGTATACCAAATATGTTACATTTATGCCCGTAATAAACTTACCATCTCTGCTCTCTTGCTTCACTTGCAAGAGAGAGAGACTGACTTTGCACTTAAAGCTTTTCATTAAAGAAAATACTTTCACTGTACATCAAGTACAGATTTTCAGTTGCTTAACGAATTTCTTACAGACTAGACATGAAATAACGGTATTATACGACAAAAAAATAGACGTTGTTGTTATTTGAAATAAATTTTTCTACATGTATATGTAGATTAGCAAATATTTAAAAGTGTGTGTGTGTGTGTGTGTGCATATTTGTGTTTAAAACTTATACAATATGAATGTAAAAGGAAAAAACACCACCACTACCAACAGAATTTTTAATAAAAAAAGAAATAAATCTGCCCACACTCCTTTAAAAACTACCACCATTGGCATCACTACCATCATCACCATCGTCCTCGTTGTATAGTAAAATGTTAAACAAAATAACGGTAGTTTCTGAAAGTGGGTTTCCGTTTTTTTATATGGTACGAATTGAAAAGACAGTGATGTCAACAATTTAAAAGGAAAACAAAATGAATTTTATTGCTAAAATTATTATGTGAAAATAAACTCCGTTCTTTTTGGAGACAATTTACAAAAAAAAAAAACTTATATCTATGCAAATTTTCAACATATAATTGCAGTTTATATCACTTTGAAAATCACTAAATTGACAACACAAGCGTACAGCGTATGTGATGAACTAAAATTTTTGTTTTTCAAAATATTGTATATGAGTGTGCTTTTTTTTTTGTCTAACTACTATATACATACGAGTATTATCAAAGTATTATAAAGGCAAAGAAAAATCCTTAATAATAAAAAATGGCCAACATTATCCTCATCATTGTGACAAACAAATAATGTTAATTGTGCAAAATACTTGTATGTTATGAGTGCAAAAAGGAGATTGTAAAAAAAAATACTTGAATTAAAATAAAAGCAACGAAATACAAAACAAATAACATAAATATTAAATAAATAAACATGCTTTTATTACTTACAAAAAAATAAATAAATAAATGAAAATGAAAGAGTATAAAACATTTATTACAATATGGTAATTAAAAAAAAATTAAGCTTGTGCAATTTGAATTGAAAGGTATTCTGCTCCAGAAATACCTGAAAGAGTTTTTTGGAATATAATGCGTAATATGTACTTGAGAAAGCATAACATAGAGAAGTCTCGTATTGATTCTATAGGAAACAAGAAGTGCTCTAAATTTTACCAACACTAAAAACTAAACGTCTTATTTGAATTGTATTCATACTGTGAAAAATAGATTAGGTTATAGTACAAGTCTTTCTAAATATTCTCGACCTCATTAGGAGGAATGCATTGCTTAAAGCGGTGCTTGTAGACCGGTGTAAGTTTCGCATCTTTATTTTAGTAAGTGCTCTTACAATAAACATGACGTAGGAAAGCACTGCTCTCAGGTTATTTCGAGATAAGTTAGTAGGAACTTTTAATGTGAATTATGGCTTTTAGTCAAGGCGAGTAAAGCTTTTAATCATAATCTCACGAAACTCCATCGCGATCGTTAGGAGACAAAAGCTCAAAGTTAAACTAAAACCAGTAAGAAAATTATAGTCGGTCTAGACCGGCTATACGATACCCTATACCATGCGTTTAGAAACCCTATCTCTTAGGCCCAACTAACTGGACATAGAAAATAAGCAAAAACCAAATTTGAGTGGGATTTTTATTAATTTTTTTGGCTGCATATATGAAAAAGTTCATATCGGATGCTATATCTATATGGAGACTAGGTCCAAAAATGGACCAATCCTGATCATGTTTGGTAAAGTCTCTTGTATTTTGCAAAAATATATACAAACAAAATTTGAGAAGAATCAGTGCATTATTTTTGTTTTTAATAGATTTAAGTGAAGATCGGGAAGCAGTCTATATGGGGCCAAAGGCATCATTTTTGGACTACTCATTAATGGATGTAATGAACGCATACAAACCCAATTTGAGTAAGATCTATATGACAATTTGGATCTTATGGCAATTTATGTCGATTTCATAGGGGTAATTTGTATGGGGGCTAGGTCTGAACATGGACCGATTCTCACCAGTTTCAATACCGTTCATCCTATGGCCGATGAAAGCTTACATACCAAATTTCATTAAAATATATTCATATTTGCGACCTGCAGTTTGATTACAAAGTTTACATGGACACACAGACGGACGGACGGACGGACGGACGGACGGACGGACATTGTTAAATCAACTCAAAAAGTGATTCTGATTCGATCGGTATAATTAAAGATGGGTCTAGGTCAAATATTTTTGGTTGTTACAAACAGCAGCACAAAGTCATTATACCCAAACTACATAGTGGTATAGGGTATAAAAATCAAAGTGATGAAACTGTTATCTATATATATAAAAGAGTTGGAATTTGGACCGTAGGTTCCCCTGTCATCGTAAAGATCCACTAAGAAGGGATTAAGGGGATAAAAACGGCCAAAAAGGGTGAAAAGATAACAAATGAATCTAGGAATATGAGATTTGGTATGTAGATTCCATCCGAGAATCAAGCATTGGCTCAGGATTATTTATTTCGTAATTCCCCCATTTAGGGGGGAAAATGTTCAAACGGGTAAAAATGGTATCCCTTTGCATCTTCTTAACATATTAATCTATACTAGCAGATTCCAGCCCTCAAAATTCGAGTGCAAATTTTAGAACATTTTATTTTTTCATTAAATAAAGACCCTAAAAGTATGCTAATCAATTATAGCCAATTCACAAATCAACAAAAAAAAAATCATTTTTATTACAAACAAATTAACAAATTTAATAAACGCACAAATATAATTGTATAATTTTATGTATGTGTTAGTAGCAACTTTAAATACAGTTTACTCAAAAAAAAAAAAAAAAAATTTTAAATTTAAAAATCTGTAACTCTGGTGGACAGCTAAAAAGAAATAATTTTCAAATGAGACATGTGTGGTCAAAATAGGATTAAATCGACACAGTAGCATCGGTAACAAGAAATCGCCTTACCTATTAATATTATAGATATATAAATTTTAGTACACAGACTACACCGAATATGTGGGCATCAAACAAGAATGAATTTGTTGCTAATTCTAACTAATTCTGGGGGAGGGATAATGGTCAAAAAGGGGTAAAATTGTACATTTGGTACCTTCTAAACAAACGAATATAAAATATAGTTTGTGGAATCCACTAGAGATAGAAACATCAGATGAGATAAAAACTTTTGGAAATTCGGATGTTAAGGGGGGTACAAACGTCCCGTAGGTGTAAAATGGTACCTTTTTGTATCTTTTTTTATGTACATATGTAGATTCCACTAGACAGAAAACTTCGGTAAAGAATACATTTTATTTTTAATTCGAGCATTTAGGGGTAAAAGCGGTCAAAAAATTGCAAAATTGTTACTTTTCAACAGGTAAATTTTTATTTGAATTAATTAATTATTAATTATTTTCTTCAAAAAACTGGCATGAAAATTATAGTCAGTCTAGACCAATACCCTACACCATGTATTTAGAAAATTGTTCTTAGGTCCAACTAATTGGTTTTAGAAAATAAGCATAACCAAACCTGAGTGGAATTTTTATAATTTTTTTTTTGCCTGCAGCTCTGAAACAGTTCATATCCGATCCTATATTTATATGGAGACTACAACAAAAAATGCACCGATCCTACCCATATCTGGTAAAGTTACTTATCTTTTGCAAAAACATGTACAAACCGAATTTGAGAAAAATCTGTGCAATATTTTTGTGTTTGGTAGGTTTAAGTGAAAATCGGGAGGTAGCTTTATATGGGGGCTTTGACTAAGAATTATCCTATACATTCATATTTGCAACCTGTAGTTTGATTACAAGGTATACACAGATGGACGGACAGTCTGACAGACGGGCGAACGCTAAATCGCTAAATCGCCCGTCCGTCACTCTTTGATGTGTGTAGCAAATTTGTTACAAAAATACAATAAACAAAAAACAAGTAAGAGCGTTAAATTCGACTGTGCCCAATCTTTAGTACCGTCCACATCGGTTTTGCGTTTACATTAAAATATGGACTTATTGTACTATTTATAGCAAATATAAACAAAATATTTTAAAAAGTAACAATTTGATAATTTGACAAATTTAACATTAAATTATTTTACAACAAATACGCTGAATTTTTAACACTTTTTAGAGTGTCTTCATCTTTTTGGACATATCTCGACACAATGTTGCCCGATTTACCCAATTTTCAATACCAACCTGTCCGAGATAATGGCAAACAATATTATCATAACTTTATCCAGTTAAATAATTTATTTTGAGAATGAGTGTGATTTCAGTAGGCAGACGGACAGGCGGACAGACGGACATCGCTATATTTACTCAAGTCGTTCTGAGGATCAAGAATATATATACTTTATGGGGTCGCAAATTCATTTTTCGATGCGCAACAAACGGAATGAGAAACCTATATATACCCACTGCATAGTGGAGAGTATAAAAATCTATAAAGGAAAAAAACTTTTAAATTTCTTTACCAGAGTTGATAAAAACAATAAAAATCTTAACAGTTAATTAAATATTTATAGAATATGACTTTTTTGTTCAATTATTCTAAAATAATGGCATGAATAAAGTTTTATGAAGAATATTAGATGATTTTCGTGACGGTCGTAAGCAAAAAAATATATGTCGGTGCAAAAACTAACCAAATTCGGCTTTCGGTCTAGATCGACTATAATTTTCTTACTAGCTTTTATTGTTTTTAAAAATTATTACGGCTTAAATAATTAATAGATTAATTAATATTATAACTTGGAATTTCATTCTCAATTTCATTTGTAATTTTCCCAATTTCATTTAATAAGTTCTCAATTTCAATTGGATATGATTTAAATATCTGAAAAATGAACCCCAAATACTCGTAGCTTCTATTACTTTTATAATCCCGGTTTAGAAAATTGAATTGAAATTCAAATAGCATTCTTTGAAAGCTAAAATTCATTACAAGTTAAAAACAGAAAATAACCATTGAAATTCAATAAATTTCAATTGATATTCAGAAAAATTTTAACAAAGACAAACAACAGAAATTCCGAATATCTATTTAAACATTTTTTTCAAGATTACTAAAAGATATTCTGAAAACTCCATTTAAATTTCAAAAATTATCAATTGATTTTCTGGAAAATTCGAAGTTCTGAAAATTATATTTGAAGATTAGAAAATTACAAATGAAATTCAGAAAAAGTTAAATATAGAAAATATGCATTGAAATGTAATATAAAGTGAGTGACAGTACAATGAAAACTTTTAACGAAATACGTTTTTGATGCCTCTAACGGTCAACCTCCAAAAATAGGATCATAAAATTAAAATTTTATTAATTTAAAAATTTGTATGTTTTATATATTTAAAAAAGAAAAAATGTTACCATAAAATAGATTAAATAAAAAAAATAACAAAACCTAAAAGTATTGCCAAAACAATGGAAACTTTTACTAACAATAAAAAATAAAAACCAAAATACTAACTGCATTAGATTGTAGCCATTCGATTACAACTTTTGAGGTGTATTTTGTCATTGTCTTTTTTACCTTCCAAAACCAGGGGCATTTTTCCCTCGCGTATGGATTCATTGCGTCATTTAGAATTTACATGTATCCAATTCCAGTTAGAGTATGGTTGTCGTACAAATATTCTTCCATTATGGCCTCCGAAATTATACTTAAATTCACCTGATAAGAGACCAGTATTCCAATTCCGTCTTGAAATTTATTCCACCCATATCAGTGGTTTCTTCACAGGACGATAATAACCAAGATTATCCTCAATGGCTCGATAAACATTTCGGTAAACTCTTTAAGTGAAATTCTTTTAAATTTCTTAAACTCTCTTGCTATTAAATGATCCTGTCTTTAACTCGTTTTATGGGGCCTGCGCCTAAATTTTGAGTCGTCACCGTACCTCTTTCACTATCCCTATCATACGGGAGTCGTGGATTCGATTCCCACCAGAGGCTTTGGCCTGTCGCTGCAAAAACAAAAAAATAACTAGCCAAATTAGAATCTGCAAACAGCCACTCGGCTTCGCGGAACGAGGCTTAAAAAAAAATTTTATTCACAGAATATTTCTTACAATTTTTCTTTTGCTTGAGACCAGCAGTAAAATCATCCATTATTCTGGTTTTTGAACACTTCACAAAACTGTTGTTCTTGCCAGTAACTGATAATAATTAATTATAAAATTAAAACATTGAAAAAAAAAAAACAATTGTGTTTATGAAACAGTTGAAATACAACGTCGTTTATCTATTTTTTCAATTATATGTTTTGTAAATTTGTTATCTTTATCGATAGAGAACACACCAAAGAGCGATTTCACAAAAAAAAAAAAAAAAAAAAAATTATTAAAAAAAAAAAAAAGCAAAATATGCAAATTCATAATTTCGAAAAAGTTGCCAATGTATAGTCACCCACTGTATATCCGTACATACATATATCCTAAACACCGAATCAACAGAAATTCCGAATTTCCATTTAAAAATTCCATTGAAATACATTAATTAATGTCAATTGAATTTCAAAAAAATGTTAGCACATTTAATATATACTAGCAGATTCCAGCCCTCGAAATTCGAGTGCAAATTCTAGGAAATTTTATTTTTTTCATTAAATAAAGACCCTAAAGGTATGCTATTCAATTATAGCAAATTCACAAATCAACACAAAAAAAAACAAACTAATTTTTTATTACAAACACATTAACAAATTTAATAAACACGCACATAGGATTGTGTAATTTTATGTATGTGTTAGTAGCAACTTTAAATGCAGTTTACCCAAAATAAAGGAAAAAATTTTAAAATCTGTAAATCTGCAAAACGGCTAAAAAGAAATAACTTTCAAATAATATACGTTTGGTCAACTTCGGGATAAAACGGTAGAACAAAACATCAGTCACAAGAAATCGCCTAGCCTATTAATATTATAGATATTAATATAGAAAAAAATTTTGAGTTTTCATTAAAAAATCAGAAAATTATGTTTATAATTCGGAAACTGTCAAGTAGATTTATGAAATATCAATTGCAATTCAGAACAATTTAGGAAAAGTGATTTTGAAAAACACAGAAATAATCAATTGAAATTCTGCAGTCCAATTGTAAAATAACAAATGAAATTTAGTTAACTTAGATCCCAGCTCCTTATTGAGCTAGTCCTATTTAGCTGGCCATTACAACAAGTTTCAACCTATATTTGCGTTTTGAGATCCTAGCTCTTAGGTCCAACTAATATAGATATAGAAAATAAATAGAATCTAAATTTGAATGGAATTGTTATATTTTTTTTGCCTTCGGATATGAAAAAGTTCATATCAGATGATGCTATATTTATATGGGGACTATGGCCGATTCTGGCCATATATGGTAAGGTTACTTATTGTTTGCTAAAAACATAAACGTACCACATTTAAAAAAATCTGTGAAACATTTTTGGTTTTCGATAGATTTTAGGGTAGATCGGGAATCAACTTCATATGGGGGCTATGACTAAGAATTCCCCTATAGGATTTATTTTTGAACTACTGATAAACGGAACTAATAAACAGACACAAACTCAATTTGACCGAGATCTATATGATAATTTGGATAATCTTGATCTCATAGGGTTTATTTTATGGCGACTAGGTCTGAACATAAACCGATTTTCACCTTATATACGAAATTTCATCAAAATATATTCATATTTGCGACCTGTAGTTTGATTACAAGGTTTACATGGACACACAGATGGATGGACGGACGAACATCGTTAAGTCGACTCAGAAAGTGATTCTTAGTCGATCGGTAGAATAAAAGATGGGTCTAGGTCAAATATTTTTGGTAGTTACAAACATCAGCACAAAGTCGTTATAGCCTGACCAAATAGTGGTATAGGGTATAAAAATGGTTATACAGGGTTTATTTTTGGACAATTAATTAGTGGCAATAAGAGACACACATAGACCAAATTTAATCGATATAGACATATATGATAATCTGGATCTTAGCATTTTAGTCGGTGTGATAGCAGTTATTCGCATGGGGACTAAGTCTGAACATGCACTGATTTTTAGAAATTTCAACTGCGTTCTATCACTGATAAAAGGTTATATACTGATTTTCATAAAAAAAGTCATATATTATTATATTCGTTTAGAATGGACGGAGGGACAGACACACATCGTTAAATCGACTCAGAAAGTGATTTTGAGTCCATCGATATTATGAAAGGTCAAATAATTTTGGTAGTGACAAACATCAGCACAAACTGATTATACCCTCATCATATAAAGGTATGGGTTATAAAAATGACAGAACCAAATAACTAGTATATGGTCATTTAAACTATCCTTACTTTTTGTTATTGTAGTGAAGTTACAAAAAATCAATACTCAAAATTATGCTACAAGTTTTACACACACACACACTTACGCATTTATATTTCCAAGGAACTCTGGTTCTATTTATGGAGCACAAATAAAATTAACTATATCAACTATAACTATTACAGTTAAACCAACCAACTAAATAAAATGGAAAGACAAACAAAAAAGAAAATTATAAACGCAAAACTAAAGTTAAACTAACTAACATTAAATATTTAAAACTACTGCGAATAAATAATTTGATAATAAAACAAAACAAGCATGAAATAAATGAAAGTTAATTAAATTAAATAACAAAATATTTATTTGATTAAAAATAATAATATAATTTATCCAACTAAACTTGGACTTGAGATAATATTAACTAAAATGAATTAAACTTAATATATTCTGAATTTAATAAAGTTTTTTTTTTTTTTGTTTTTAAAACATGCGGAAAAGCTAAAAAATAATAATAACCTTGACTTATGGATTCTTTTTAACAATATAAGTACCTACTAGAATATGGGATATGTATTTACAAAATTCAAACTACACATACAAAATGCAAATATGTACAATGTACATATATACGACTATAAATGAATGAAAAGATTTGTGTGTGACTACTAAAAGGCACATTGAAAATTCTCAGTGCTACTAAAATGAATATTGTATAAAAGAACACTCAGAACACGTATTTAAAAAAAAAAATAAATTAAACATCTCGTGACATAAGATATATGTATACTATAGTATGTGTGATACAAGAAATATCAAAGATTTTCTAACGGTAACATGTGTAACATTTTTTTTTATCAATAAAATAATAATAACATGAGTTTCAATAATAATTCCGAAAGGAAGTGATAAAAGAAATATTTAAACAGAAAACTGCGTCCACTGTGTGATGCAAGTAATATATACAGTGAGTGACAATACAATGGAAACTGTTAACAAAATATACTTTTGACGACTCAATACCAAAAATTTTGTTATAAAATAAAAAAATCGGTTATTAGTTAATAATATGTATGTTTTATTTGCTAAAAAAAATATTAGCATAAAATAGCTTATGTTAATATTGACAAAACATTGGAAACTTTCACTACACAATAATTGAAAACCTTCCCTTTATTTTTGGTTTCTACGTGAATTGGACCCATTCACTGGCCCGGAAAGCAACGCTGTATTTATATTTTGGGTCTATGTTTTTCCTTTTGGACGTCGTATAAACGTTCTTCCATCATGACCTCTTAAAGTGGGGTAAGTGGGGATGCTGATCCACAGGATTTTCAAATACCTGGTTATCACCTTCTATCCCCCTTTATTCTTCATAGGGGCCTTGTTATGTACATTCGCGACACTGTTGTGTACCAGTATCAGCAACATCTGAACTGTATTGATGCAGAATTTAACTCACTTTGGGTTAAGTTCAAAATCAGGTCACACATTTTGCACTTCGGGTTTCTATATAGAAGCCCAAATGCAGAAAGGGAGCATACCTATAATGGCTTCGACGCCCTTTCTGAATCCATTTCTAGAATCCTAGAGAGTTGCCCGAATAGTGAAATCGTTGTTGCTGGCGATTTTAATATCCATGACTCTACATGGCTTCACCATTCGTGTCAAACAACTCCCGAAGGCCGTTACGTTGAGCTTTTCGCGGCGCATAACCATCTGGCACAACTAGTGAATCCACCAACGTACATTCCGTGCATTGAAGGGCAACGACAAAATACTCTCGACCTTTTTCTCACTTCACACCCTGATAAGTATGAAGTGAAAATATTTGCACCTCTCGGTAATTCGCATCACTGCACCATTTCCGCATCCTTTTCGTACTCTGTACTTCAAAGTGTTTCAGCACCAGCTATGAAGCGCTTAGTTTTTATTTACGAAAAGTCTCGTTGGGCTGAGCTCAACGATTTTTTCAAGCAGTTCAACTGGAAACTTTGTTTCCTGAATAAAAATGTTGATGCTGTTGCGAAAATGGTGGAAAAAAATAATAGTGCTCGGTATGCGATTATTCATTCCATCAAAGCACATTTCGGCTATACCAAATCAAAAATTATGGTTTACCCAGACCTGCAGAGATGCAGTCAGATCCAGAGAGGACGCATTCAGATATTGGCGTGAAAATAAAAATTCCGCCACTGAACTGCAACGCAAACAGGCGAGAACTAAATGTGCCAAAACACTAAGGCGCAAAAGTTTCTTTACGATCAGCGTGTTCGTGCTAAAGTTCTCTCTGCTCCTCGGGGTAGTAAGAGCTTTTGGTCATTTGTTAAAAGGGTAAAGAACTATGCTAGTTCTGCAATCCCAACTCTTTTAATGAATGACCAAATATTCACTGAACCGGTTGATAAGGCTAACCTCTTAGCTGAACTTTTTGCAAAATACTCGTTTTTGCCGGATAGCGATCAACCTCTGCCCGAAATTGAAAGTGTATCTTGTACTATGCCTATAATATTATTTCGAGCACGTGCAGTAAAAAGGTTTTTTCGGATCTCAACATTAATAAGTCTTGGGGACCGGATGGTATACCAGCGCTGGTGCTGAAACAGTACTCTTCGACGCTAGCCAGTCCATTGGCCAATCTTTTCAGCCTTTCGTACCGTGCGGGAGCCTTTCCCTCTTGCTGGATAGTTGTATTTGGGGTCGGTAATGATTTCTCTCGATTTATATCGAGTTTTCTCAGAGATCGAACAATACGTGTTGTTATTGATGGGGTCTCATCTAATGAGTTTCAGCTTAATTCAGGGGTACCCCAAGGTTCCGTTCTTTCTCCTTCTCTTTTCCTTATTTTTCTGAACGACCTTCTTGGTCAAACTTTTAATTCTATTTACTCTTTCGCAGATGACAGCAGCATTTGTCATTCGCTTTCCTTTAATTGTAGGCCAAGCCTCTTGGAGGTTGGGGGCAGAAGGCAGACAATGAATGACACACTCAATCAAGACCTGTTAACAATCTCCGAGTGGGGTAAAGCGAATAGGGTTGATTTTAATGCGGTGAAGACTCAATGCTGTATGTTGATCCATAGGTCCATGGAATCAACAATGTCATCTGTATATATGGGTGGTATAGGTATTGAGGAATCGGATACTCTTGATGTTCTAGGCATGAGAATTCAATGTGATGTTCGTTGGAATGAGCATGTTTTTCAAGTGTCGAAAGAAGCATTCAAGTGTCTTGGTTTTCTAAAACGGTGTAAAAATTACTTCACTCCTTCTGATCTCCTTAAAATCTATACCACTTACATCCGACCGAAAATAGAATACAACTCCCATATATGGGCAGGAGCTTCTATCAGTCGAACTAGCCGTATGTGGAATAAACTCCCCGCACAGGTCTGACAGTTAAAATCTAATAAAATTTAAGTCAAATATCCACAAACACTACTCCCTCTTTCCTCCTCCCCACAACCTATTTTCCTGAAATCAACACAATGCACTGCATTTGTAGGGGGCATCCCCTGAGTGTTGGTTAATATATTAAAAAAAAAATAAAAAAACAGTATTCCACACGTTTTTCTCTGATATCAGTGGTTTCTTCACAGGACGATAACAACCAAGATCAGCCTCAATCACTTGTCGGGAAACAGTTCGAGCATATATTTTTAGTTTCAGATTGTTAATGCTCTCGCAATTATTTTATACTGTCTTTGGATAATTTAAGAGCAACATTTATGCGGCAGGCCTAAATGTTGAGTCATCGCCGCACGTCTATCACGATATTTCCTGATAATTTTTGAAATTATGGATTAGTTCATAGACTATTTCTCACAAATTTTCTTTTGCTTAAGTCCTTCAGTAAAAACTTCTATATATAATCTATATAATCTATCTTCCTTTTATATAGGTATTTAAAAGTATGTGTTTTTTTTTTGTTTGTAGCTTATAGGAGGCTAAACTTATGGACCGATCTTCCTGAAATTATTATGGAGTCTTATACTGGGCGTGGCAGGTCCCATACAAGGAGAATTTTTAATATCATATATATTAAGTACTATGGGAGGCAGAGCTTTGAAAATTTGCGTGAAGTCACCTATTATCAATTTTAGTAGTCATGCCTATAATGGGCAAGATAGGATAAGTGGGCGTGGCACCACCCATACAAAGTAGTTGTTAAATATCATATATCTCGAGTACTATGACAGAGACAGATTTGCAAATTTGTCTGAGGTCATCAATTATTAATGTGAGTAGTCGGATAAAAAATGGGCGGGATCGAACAATTTACATACAATGTAAATATTAATTCTCACATGTCTAGAGTACTGCAGTAGTGAGATCCTTGGGACTTTGCGTGAGCCCATAAGCTACCCATGTGATTAGTGGAACAATAAATGGGCGTGATCGGAGCAGTAGGCGTGGTGCTGCCCATAAGAAATGGAGTACTATAAAAGGGAAAGCCTTGACACTTTGTACGAGTCCATCAGATAATTATGTGAGTAGTCATATAAAAATTGGTGGAATAGGATTAGTGGGCGTGACACCTCCTATACAAAATATATGAAGTACTATGAAGGCGACGGACTTGATACTCTTGTCAAGCATATTAGTTATCAATGTGAGTAGTCATGGAAATTATTGTCGGAATCGACAAATTAAAACAAGTAAGAAAATTATAGTCGGTCTAGACCGACTATATGATACCCTATACCATGGTTTAGAGACCCTATCTTTCGGTCCAACTACTTCGATATAGAAAATAAGCATAAACCAAATTTGAGTGGGATTTTTATTAATTTTTTTGGCTGCAGATATGAAAAAGTTCATATCGGATGCTATATCTATAAAGGGACTAGGTCCAAAAATGGACCGATCCTGATCATGTTTGGTAAAGTCTCTTGTATTTTGCAAAAATATGTACAAACAAAATTTGAGAAGAATCAGTGCAATATTTTTGTTTTTTAATAGATTTAAGTGAAGATCGGGAAGCAGCTCTATATGGGGTCAAAGGGATCATTTTTGGACTACTCATTAGTGGATGTAATGAACGCATACAAACCCAATTTGAGTAAGATCTATATGACAATTTGGATCTTATGGCAATTTATGTCGATTTCATATGGGTAATTTTTATGGGGGCTAGGTCTGATCATGGACCGATTCTCACCAATTTCAATAGCGTTCATCCCATGGCCGATTTATCAAATTTCATCAAAATATATTCATATTTGCGACCTGTAGTTTGATTACAAGCTTTACATGGACACACAGACGGACGGACGGACGGACGGACGGACGGACGGACATTGTTAAATCAACTCAGAAAGTGATTCTGATTCGATCGGTATAATTAAAGATGGGTCTAGGTCAAATATTTTTGATTGTTACAAACAGCATAGTGGTATAGGGTATAAAAATCGCCAATACCGGCAATCACGTAAAACGAAAATCGCTAAAATATACTAAATTCAAGGCCAAACGTTAAGTGTTGTCGTATTTAATTTGGAAAATCCATGTTCATCTAATGGGTAGCTATGTGTTGCTTGCTCCAGAGTACGGACGCCGAAAAATTTGATAATTTTTTAACCGAATGGAAAAGACAGTAAAAAACAGAAAGCGTCAGAAACTATAAATATTAAAATAACGGTTAAGATTTTATGAATTTTCTTTCATATCATTTTCTTTTTAAACTCTTTCTCTTAACTCATACTCTCTGTCTATCTGTCTGTTTGTCTGTCTGTCTGCCATGGGGCAACCCCATTCCCCTTATCCGATTGATCTGAAACTTGGCCGGTAGTCTTGTTGTGACTACAGATTAATTTTGTGATTACAGTCATGCATAGCCACGTACAGCCATGGAGTGATCTAAATGTCGTTTCCCCTCCTCCGATCAGTCTGAAACTTGGTCCATACACCTGATGTGAAAGAAAGATTAACTTTGTCATAGCTACGCACAGTCGCGCATAGTCACGCACAGTCACGTAGTGATTTAAAACCCATTTCCCTTTATCCGATCGATCTGAGAATTGGTCGATAGACTTGATGTGAAAAAATATTAACTTTGGTATATTTACGCTCAGTCACGCATAGTTACGCACAGTCACAGAGTGATTTAAACCCCATTCCCCAATCAATCTAAAACTTGGTGCATAGACTTGTTTTGACCAAAGATTAATTTCAGAATAGTCACGCAGTCACGCACAGTCACGGAGAGATTGAAAACTCATATGCATAAGGAAAGAAAGAGTTTTAATAAAATTTTTTTTTATGATTTGTATTGTATTGTATTGTATTGTATAAAAGAGGTGACGAAAGTACTGCGACCAAATGATCCATTGTACTGCCCTCTGCTAATAGTTTGTCTCTATAAAATCTCACCCAATCCTGAAGCCCTCAGAAATTCGAGGATGTTTGTTGGTTCCAGTGATTTTATTTAGCTCCCTGGTATTTGGAAAGAACCCAGGTGCTTTTTCCTCTTATGCATTAAAGCTCCACAATCCCATAGTATGTGCTCCGCTGATTCTGCCTTCTCATCGCAGAATCTGCACATGGGGTTCGCTTCAATTCCTAACCTGCTCAGATGCTCCCTGAGCCTACAGCGACCAGTTAGAATCCCGGTTAGTATTCTCAGTCCGTTCTTTGATAGTCCGATAAATCTCTTACCGTTGTAGTTACCTAACAAGAGTTTTGATTGCCTTGAGCCTAGGTGGCTCGAGAAAAGCTCCTGTCTGATATGATTCTCACATTCTTTGAGTACGCCTTCCCATACTCCTTTTCCTATTACACAAAACGATTCCGGCCCCATTAGCTTTGTGGAAGCTCCCTTTCTGGCAAGCTCATCCGCTTGATAATTTCCCCGAATCCCAATATGTCCCGGGACCCAACAAAGGCTGACCTTATTGTGTCTGCCTAGCTCATTCAGTCTTTGCAGACAGTCCCATACTAACTTAGAGTTTACTACGTAGGAGCCTAGTGCTCGAATAGCAGCTTGACTATCTGATAATATGGTTATGTGCCGTCTTTTGTACTTCCTATTTAAGTTAATCTGTGCACATCTATCGATGGCATAAATTTCCGCCTGGCAAATACTCTTCTGTATTCCCATTGATTCGTAGTATTTGGTTCTAGGCCCAAAGACTCCCGCCCCTGTTCCATTTCCGGTCTTTGACCCGTCCGTGTACTATTTGATCGTATCCTCCTTTATGAGTTTTTTATGAGTTAGATTATTATTGTTTTAAGTCTGGAATAGAAGTTAAAAGTTTCCATTGTTTTGACAACTTTTTACATATATTTTTTTTAAATGTATTTTTTGTAACAAATGTATTATCTTTCGATAGAGAACACACCAAAGAGTTATTTCGCCAAAAAAAAAGACTTAATTTTAGACTTAACGCAAAATTATTAAAACCAAAATTTTAAAATTCACGTTTTTGTAAAAGATTCCATTGTATTATCACTTAACGATAAAACTTTGTTCTTAAGTAAAGATTCAACTACTAAAGATGTGAATTCAGCACTGGGCGTTACAATCTAATTACAAAGTTCGTTATAATTATCATTTGAGAAAAAAAAAGTTAAAAAACGTGGTGTACAAGTATATATAAAACGTAAAGGTTCAAAAATAACTACGTTAATATCTAAAAGTTTGAAAAAGGAACAGCTTTACAAAACATTAATTAAATAATAACAAAAAAAAATTAAATAAAAAATTTTAAACAAAAGAAATATTGGAATACGTTACGTAATGCAAATAATTGGAAAACATTCAGTATTTAAACAATAATATAGACAACATCAAATTGTTAAAATTCAGTAGTGTAATAAAAAAACCGTTATCAATTAAATTATAAAAAAAATTATTTTTTTTTAAAATTAAAGTAAATATCCCACTACGTTACGTAGTGCAAATTGTAATAAAACATATAGTACTTAAATTCTTTAAGCAAGTATTAAAAATTTGACTAAATTAAATTTCTAAAAAAAGACTAATACGTTACGTAGTGCTTATTATTACGTAAATAACAAAGAAGTGGAGCTACTTTAAAATATTTATGAATAAAACCATCAAGATTATTAAATTAACAAGTATTTAAAATTTAAACTTACTTAGTGTAATTAAATACGTAACGTCGTGATATGACTACGTAACTGTCATAAACTTTAATAACACATCGATCAATACAAAAATTTCGCATGAATCGAAATAAATAAAGGCCACTTTGAATTTAAATAAGATTACTTAGCGCAATTAAATACGTTACGTAGTGCTTACATTACGTAATCCTGAAAAACTTTAATAAATAAACAAAGATTTAAAAAAATTTCCAATAAATCCGAAAGAAATCTCAACTCCATATTAAAATAAAAATAATTGACTACGTTACGTAGCGAAAAAACTACGTTTTAAATCGGACGTTACTAAATACGAGCAACTTTGGAAATTTGTAATGTTTGTTAGACTTTGCATCATCAATCATCCTAATTTAGTTCATTGTTATTCCTATCACATCAACAGTATTAAATGTCATTTTAAAGATTTCAATGCTAATCATCTATTATTTGACTATATCTTCTTAAACTTTAAAGATATTAAGACAAATGTCATATCTAAAGCAACATGCACCCAGACTATAAGGAACAATCGGAAATTGAAGCAACTGCTGAAAATTGTGTCTTAAACAAGGAAGTTGATGAAGCCGATGATCACCTACAAAACGGCATAACAGTAATTTCTTCGTATAGTGATGAAGAGACAAGTAGTATAGCTGAAGCTTCTGGAAATCCTGAAAGTAATACCGACGATAACATTATCACAATAACTACAGCTAGTATTAATGACTATGCCAAAAATCCTGAATTGTATTCGGAATTAACACAAGTAAAGACCCACAGAACACATAATACAGCCACAAAAATATTAAAGTTTTTTGGTAGAAAAGATCATCAATATCCCGTAGATAATCCTTTGGATGCGTCAGATGCGTCAGCCATACCCGGAAAATCCCAGGCGAATAATAATAATAATTTATCGAGATCATCTTCACCGTCGTTGAGATCATGGAAAATATCCGATTGTATATCGTTTCAAGAGAATATAGCAGATGTTTATCACCGTAAAGGTAGACGTTTAAATGGTCTGCAAACCCCTTTACATCCTCTACAACTATTCGGCTGGTTTGTATTAGTTTTATTCGGTTTGGCCGCCTACTGGGTATTAATACCGGCCTTTAATGCAGAAATACAAGGTCCTCTTTATGGTCTTATAAGTGGATTGTATATAGTTCATGTAGTCTCTCATTTGGTAGCCTTACTGATAGATCCCGCAGATCGTGAATTACGTAGAGTTCACCGTAACGATCGTATAGTACCCGAATTTGATCGCTCTAAACACGCCCATGTTATCGAGAACGGCAGATGTCATTTGTGTAATATACGCACGTCCTCGCATCGCACTAAACATTGTTCGGTGTGTAACAAATGTGTGGGCAAGTTTGATCATCACTGTAAGTGGTTAAATCATTGTATTGGATCACGTAATTATGTCGCCTTTCTAATGTGTGTCGTAAGTGCGGTGTGCGCTACGTTGGTGATATTTTTGGCGGTTATTGCACAGATTGTTTTGTATTATTTGCAGCCGGAATGGCTTGGCTATTGGTATAATACGGAAAGTGTTTTTCAGAGATCCGAACGAGTAGAAACACAACATTTGGCTTTGAATGTTACCAACAATACAACAGATATCAACACCACTAACTTAACCTCGGTAGATTATGAAAATGATGTTTACTTAGACAACTCAACGATAAACTTTGTTAAAGAAAATGTTACCAACTTTCTTAATGACACTCTCAACAATACCTTGCTTAGCAATTTTAGTCTCAGTACAACAACGCCGACCGAAGAAGAGCTTAATAATGATCTCTTTAAGGGTTCTTCTTCTGTCAATCACAACACCACCTTAATATCATTTGCCGGCATAGCTGTTAGTCATAGCATATTCTTAATATTACTTGGTTGTCTAGGCCTATTGGCTGCTATAACAGCAGGTCTGCTGCTGCATCTTTGCTTTTTTCATATATACATCTCCTTTCTGGGTTTGACCACCTATGAGTATATACGTAATCATCGTCAAGCCCAAGAAGCCAAAAATAAGTTAGCTACTGCCAAGCTTGGAAATGCTGATACTCCGTCAATCTCACCCACCACCACTACCACCACCACCACCACCACTACCAACAATCATCATCCGTCCAAAAAGATTGCGGACTGTGGCCAATATTATATGTGTTCGAAGGTACGACATCCCAATGATGGTGAGCTATCGCAAAGGGGTCAAAAACCGTATCAATTAGATGCCAGTAATAAAAAGCCACTTGCAAAATTTCACTGTTGTGCCAATTCTAGGGAATATCATCAGACTGCCTTAAAGACATATTACATGTGTTCTTTGCTAGAAGAAACAAATATAAAATCACCTCTTACTGTAGCTCACATTTCGGGTGGCAATAGCACAGACTTTGATTCCACACCAGATGATACACATGAAGAGTTCAGTACATTTCACTGTTGCTCTGCCTTCAAAGCCAACTCTAGCCAAAGAAGAGTAAGTGCGGCTACCACTAAAGCTACTCTTGTGACAAATCTGGAAACAGCACAAGCTCTCAACAACAGACGCTCCTATTTACAATACACCGAACAATGTACGTTCTGTTCTTTCCGTTTGCGTAGTCCCATTTTAGGCAAACGTGACTCTAAATCAAAAACCCCTAAAAATTTAACGCAAAATTCTCAAAGATTGGAAAATCTGCAACAAGTTTCTCGTACTTCGTCGGGCAAATCGCAAACATCTGTGGCAACCGCAACGGCCACCCAGAAAAGATGTTGTATGCAAACTATTTCCAAACATCAAAGATGGCGCAGAAAATGGAATTGTTGTTCGGCCGTACCAGATAGTCCGGATGTACCAAATGATATTATAGCCGCCCTAACACACAAACATCACCAAGAACTGCAGGCCAAAATGGGAAATAAGACTACAGAACCAACCATCAACTGTATTAGCTCCAACGGTAGAGCTGGACCACATAATTCACCTAGACAGGTGGATCATCTTAAAGTGAACCAAACTCAGCTACGTAATAACAGAACATGGCCGATTACCAGATTTCGTCATATTATGCGTGTCCTAAATCGCTATCGCAGACCCCGCTGTAGGCTTCAGCATAATGTGGAGACCACTCTTAAACAAAATCAAATTAGACCGTTGCATTTGCAAAACGAAGAAAATTGTTGTAAACATCATTATAATTCCAACTCGCCACCGCCACCACCATCGAATTCTTCAAACAGTCCTCTAACAGACTGCTCTAGGGATCATAGTCATTATTCTGACTCGAGCTCGTTGTCAACAGCTTCTTCGAAGTCGACAGCCACCTATAAAACATCAGTGTTGCCCACCTCGATAATAAGAGATGACACTTCCGTCACCTATACCACACCCATGGGTATAACACTACCTCCGGCTCTACCACCGCCAACTAGAAGAAGAATACCCAGTAATGCCGATCTAGAAGCCCTGGCTGAATCTTTGGCCTTGGCCGCTCAACCGTCCAATAAAACGAATTCCTCATATACATCCATCCAACGTTTGCCAACTATTAGCAATGTGTATCGTAGACAAAGACGTAAACATTTTCTGAGAACCAGATCGCCTACCCTCTCGCCCATACACGAATCGGGTCTCTCAAATCCCACATCACCTCAACCGTGTCGTCACAGTGTTACATCATGTTCATCAGCCTCCAATGTGGCCAAAAATTTATGTGCCGCTATGGTGGATTCAACAGAGCTGCAGCGTAAAACATCATCAAATGGCTCTCTACACAGTGATTCTTCTACAACATCAAGCAGTACTAATTGAACCACATGTTTAAGTGTAGCAAAGGGCAAAATCTAAAACTTTTGTTTATATAGGAAAATTTAAAAACTATAAATATTTCTACTAAAATGTTGCTTACATGTTGCAATAAGCACCTGATTAACTATTAACTATAATTGTAGTATTTGTAGAATAATGCCAAAAAAAAAACATTACTTTACTTCTTCTCAAATTTTTAATGAATAGATAGAATATAGTTGTAGAAGTCACAGTTTTTAGATTAAAGTTGAGCATTATCGAGCAGCCGAAGGATATTTAGACGTAGTTGCTTTCCGAATTTGGTCGATTCTTGAGCATTTATTTTATAATAATAAACTGCATGCTAAAAATCCTTTTAATAGAAAGGTATTGATTCTTCCTTTACAATAACCTGTGCCTAAATTTCATTTAAGAAAGGTCAAAGGTCATGATCACAAGATCAACTTTTTGTGTAAAATTATTATTTTTTTTTAATAAATGTTGCTAATTTTACTTTCTAGGTTCCTGAAGCAGTGAAGCAGTAAATTTGATTTGATATTTTTGTATTTGCTTAAGAATCTTCTGTTGCAACTTATATAAGTCAAATAATGAAAAATTAATGCAACTTCAAGAAATATTTTTTATAAATGATTAAATTACGTAAATTTTATTATATAAAAAAATCTTAAATAAAACTTTCAAATTAACGGAAAATAATAATTGGAGAATATTATTCATCATTATTAGGCCAATTCAGAAATCTTCCATGAAAAAAACTCGGAAGCAGTTTCGATGTCAAAAATACAACTTCTTCAACAGATTTGGCTCCCAGCGCTCTTTCCAATTTAAAATTTTGAAGAAACAGTTCGGTGGACAAAGCTTCGTGTCGAAAGAGGAGGTCATCTCAGCCACATAAGCCTATTTTGAGGAGTTTTCCAAAACTTACTTTGCAAAGGGCTTAAAAACGTTAGAGAATCCCTGGATTTAGTACAAATGAAGAAAAGGTTATCAGCAACAGCATATTTTTCAAATTTAAAAATATCATATTAAGGGTAATTCTAATACTTTCGAAACGACACCTCAACCTAACTTCTGGGTAAACTGTTTTTAAAGATAATCGTTAGAATGTCTTTATGAGCTTTTAATGATTTTTTACTTTTGGCGTTGCCATATTTTGGGAACCACGATGCGGTCCTAGAACAACCTGACGTAACAAAGAAAAGACAACATAATCTCCATTTTCCCAACGATATTCAATAGCTTCGATATCCGGTTTATAGTAAGAAACGTCTAGCTCCCTAAAATAGCCAACAACCGCAGACTCCACTTCTTCATTATTGGAAATTCTTTTAACACCGAGCCATTTTTGAAATTTTTGAAATAGAAAATGAATCTGGAACTTTAATCGTGGGTTTTGGCCATCGCAATAGTGGATATGTGGACTGGTGCATTGTATTGATGAAACACCAAATTCACTGAGATCGTTCATTTTTGACGGCTTCAAAAAAAAAAAAAATACTAGGGTTCACTAAAGTAATTTTTTTAAACCTACTGCCACCATATCTATACGTCAGTTTGGGTTGTTCTCGGGCTGCTCTCGCGTAAAAGCAACTTTTTGAATCTTTCTTAGTAGTACACCATATGGACCAATTTTTAATGAATTCTGGCTGGGGCGGCCGATTCGTTCTTGGCTTATAACTTGAAGTTCCTATATGAAAAATTCACGACATGTCAGGTCTTTTTTCGGTCAATAAAAAAAAGACATCTTAATGGTTGGAGAGTTAATTAAAGAAGTCTGACGTTATACAGATTTGTGGTGGTAACTTTTGCATTTCTCGTACTTCCTAAGCTAATGTTTTTGTTTTTATTAACCAACACTCAGATGATGCCTTCTACAGATGCTATGCATTGTGTTGATTTCAGGAAAATACGTTATGGGAAGGAGGAAAGAGGAAGTAGTGTTTGTGGGTATTTTACTTAAATTTTATTAGATTATAAATGTCAGGCCAGTTCGACTGACAAATGAGTTTTATCTGTAATGCTTTGTGCGCTCAACAGAACAATAGACTAGAAGTGTATGTGATCTACGTGATAGGCACACAATCCACATTTCGACGATGTTCCAACGAGTCAATAGAGTTGGATATCCTACTGTCATTTATGAGCTTCAGCGCCCTTTGCACATGGTTCAGTAGCTCCAAAATAGACTTTGAAGGTGATTGGAAGGAGTTAAATAATTTTTGTACCGTTTTAGAATATGCTTCTTTCCAGACTTGAAATACATGTTCGTTCCAACGAACATCAAATTGAATTCTCATGCCCAGAACATCAAGAGTATCCAATTCCTCAATACCTATACCACCTATATATACAGATGACATTGTTGAATCCATGGCCCTATGGGTCAAAATACAACATTGAGTTTCAGCGCATTAAAATCAACCCTATTCGCTTTACCCCACTCGGGGATTGTTAACAGGTCTAGATTGAGTGTGTTATTCAGTGTCCGCCTTTTGCCTCCAACCTCCATGAGGCTTGGCCTACAATTAAAGGAAAATGAATGAAAAATGCAGCTGTCATCTGCGAAAGAGTATATAGAGTTAAAAGTTTGACCAAGAAGGTTGTTCAGAAAGATAAGGAAAAGAGAAGGGGAAAGAATGGAACCTTGGAGTACCCCTGAATTAAGCTGAAACTAATTGGATAAGACCCCATCAATATTAACACGTATTGTTCGATCTCTGAGAAAACTCGATATAAATCGAGAGAAGTCATTACCGATCGAATGCCTTGGAAATATCTAGAGCAACCACTTTACTTTCGCCAAAATTGAGAATGGATTGACTCCAGCGCTTAGAAAGTAGAGCTAACAGGTCTCCCGTGGAACGATTTCTACGGAAGCCATACTGACGATCATTAATAAGTGAGTTGGTCTCTAGGTAGTTCACAAGATGGAAATTGATCATGCTCTCCATCAATTGGAGAGTGCAGAGTAGATTGCAATTGGACGGTAATTTTCAGGGTTATTAGCCGCACCCTTTTTAGGGATTGGTTGGACATTAGCAATCTTCCAGCAAGAGGGAAAGACTTCCGCACGGTACGAAAGGCTGAAAAGGTTGGCCAATGGACTGACTAGCGTCGAAGAGCACTGTTTCAGCACCAGTGCTGGTATACCATCCGGTCCCGGAGACTTATTAATATTGAGATCCGAAAGAACCTTTTTAACTGCACGTCCTCGGAGGAATATTTGAGGCATAGTACAAGATACTTTTTCAGATTTTAAGGTGATTAGAAGGAGTTATGCTTCTTTCTTTCCAGACTTGAAATACATGTTCGTTTCAACGAACATCAAGGGTATCCAATTCCTCAATACCTATACCACACACATATGCAGATGAAATTGTTGAATCGGCCCTATGGGTCAAAAAACAACATTGAGTCTTTTGCGCATTGAAATCTACTCTATTTGAGTGTCTCCTTCATTATGAGCCTTTTGCCCCCTGGAAAAGACTTGGCCTACAATTGAAGGAAAATGAATGACAAATGTTGCTGTAATCTGCGAAGGAAAAGATAGCATTGAAGGTTTAACCAAGAAGGTCATTCAGAAAGATAAGGAAAAGATAAGGATAAAGAGCAAATCCTTGGGGTATCCCTGAATTAAGCTGAATTGCTCGATATCTAAATAAAAACTTTGCCAGAAGAAATCGTGATCCTTTTTCCTGTCTCCAGCTGGAAATAGATCTTCAAGATATTGTTAGTATTGAATCTTTAGGTAAAACCCATACGATGTTTTTATGTTGCTGACACTGTTCCTGCAGTCAATAATTCTTGACAGTTCTGCAGAGAATACTTGAATACGCCTTATATATATGTTATACGGTGCTCTTCACCATTGACAACTACTGAAATCAAATGAAGTCAGCAGTGATTCAGACATGTTACTATTTTATTCGTAAGTAGTTACTGAGGCCGTCTTTAAGACATTTCCAACTGGATTGAACAAAGTTCGCTTAAGGCAACCGATATTACCGAATTCTGTTGAACTTACGGAATTTTATTGTCTCTAGAGACTTACACTAAACCGGTTTAATTAAGTTTGTAAGAAAAGAGATTTTCTCTTCAACAGAAAACAAATTTTTTAGATCAAATGATTTATTTTAAAAAACTTTCCTTATTTTTGAGTGTAGTCTCTTTAAGACATCTGTGGTTTAATTGGACTTATTAGAAATAAAAGGACTGCAGCCAAATTTGATTGCTCCAACCGAATATAGGCCCTTATTATGAGTTGCATTCGATCTTCGATCTTCGCTGGCTATCGAACATCGACTATCGAATGTCAAATTCGTATTATGAGCTGGCAGCATGGTCGAAAATTTCGCTGTACAACGAATTTTCAATCGAACACAATTTTGCTTTCGATGCTGGATGGCACTTTGTAAATCTTATTAAAAATATGAGTTGTAAATTATTTTAATTTCATGAGATTGATCTGCTTTGTTTGCATTGCGACATCAAGTCATCTGTAGTATACAGCAATTCCATAAAAGCCTCGAAAATTTGCTATAAATCTGTAAACAAATGGTACCCTTGTTAAAACCTCGCATACTCACGTAGTGGAATCCATTTTCAAAATGGAAATGAAAATGAAATGGAATCCATTTCATCTTCATTAGACGATCATAGAACCATAATTCCATGCTAATGAATAATTAATTATTTTTTTTCTTTAATAAATTTGTAAACAAACAATGTTTATTTATAGTGCCAGCTGATAAATATGTACTATTGTGAATAATCCAATTGAGTGAAATTCACAATAGCGCTATTCTATCGAATGTGCGCCATAATACCAAATGAAAATTCGTTCGATCAGTTAATTCGACCACAATCGAAAATCGAAAGTTGCTCAAAAAAGGCATCATAGTGTTCGGTTCCGTGAATGGCAATTACCGAATTGCACGATTTAAGTTGAAATTGCAATCAATTGAATCTATTAAATTATATTAATGAAGGAACGTTCTAGAATAAATGTCTGTCACTTAAAGGAGATTTTACATTAAAAGTGTTGTAATAGAAGTCTGCTCTGGTATTACAAAATAATCAACAAAAATTATCGCCAACTAATTGGAAGAGATCTACTTCCATTCAATGCTTTAAAGCCAGTGTTATATCAGACATAATAAAACGGCAGCTACATTGTTGCTAAGTATAATGCAGATTAAATGTAATATTTATGAAATTTATTTAAAGGTTTATGGAAATTGTGTTGTTGGCTTCATTAAAACAAAAAATAAAAACCATAACAACAAAAAACTACGTTCCTGTTTTCATTCACTCAATAATTTTTCTTTCTTGTTGCTATGACCACCTGTTGTATGAAATCGTAGAATAGTCTGCTTAGTTATGGAAATATTTATTTACCTATACAAATTTCCATTTATTTTTTTAATAAGGTTTCGTTTGGAAATATAGAAAACTTGGAAGGATAGACAGAATAAGTTTGTGATAGGCAGTCAATTAATTTCTAATACGAACTAAATGTGAAACTAAATTCTAAAAAGGTATTGATTCTAGGTTAAGTCACGGTAAATACTAGTATGAACTTTTTTTGAAATCTTATTATCGATTTACACTGATGAATTTCATAGATTTATGTATTTCATTGAAATATACAAACTTGAAATTAAGGTATTTACTTACAGTCAAATACAATTCTGCGTAATTTGGGTGTAGCTTTGAGAATTTCAAATAAATGGGACACGAAATTTCGACAACGCCTTGTTGTAGATAATACTATTTTTTATGTAGTTATATTTTAGAACATGGATTATTTACTTGATATTGATCAATTGTTAATCAACCGTACAATGACTTCTCTTAAATGGATACTAAACCTATAAAACTATAAATATGCTCGAATTCCCTTCAAATTCTCATTATATGTGAATAAAACTCTTAAAGCAGTAATGTATTTACAACGTTTTTCGACTTTAGGAGCATTAATGTGAATTTTCTGTTTGGCCTAATGTTATGATACACTTTCGACATTTTATTAAGTATTAAATTACAATTAAAATAAAGGAAAAATAAACAAATGTTTATATATGTTTAAGAAACACATTGTTTACTAATTACTTAAAAACAAAAACAGCAGTAAACAATATGGATGTGTATATAAAATATTTCTTTAATGTAACCAAGTGCAAAAGGGGAGAAACATTGTTTATAATGTGAAAGTTAATTATAAATATTCGGTTCATATTGAGTTGAAAAACCTTTTTTTGTATTATATCCAGACAAAATAATTAGAGATGATGCTTAACAAATTACAAAAAAATTAGTATGTAAAGGAAAATTATTGAATTAGTTCTATGATTAGAAGTAGATAAAGAATTTTTAATAAAATAAAATAATACATTAAATTTTAATTAATAACACTTTACAACAGCCATGGTGAGGGGTGAGATATTCCAAGTCAGGGTGAAAGTACTACGCCAGTATAGTATAACGTTCAAAGGGTTTGGCGTTTTCAGGCCGAACTTTTTTATCCATTGATGATTTCTCATTTCATTCTTCAGCAAATAGCAACTCAAGTTGAACTAATTTTATCTAATGAAATCTTCAAAAAATTTTAATTTTTTCACCTTTTTTAGGTCGTTATTTATTAGTATAGTAGAAGAGGTGTTTACGTATGAGTAATATTTTTAATATTAAATCAAAAAACATTTTTTATTCTATTTTACACATGGATAGGTTAGGTTAGGTTAGGTTGATAAGAGGAGCTATGTATACACATAGGTCATATCCGTTGTATCTACCCCTCTGTTAACTTAGAAATTCGGTTTCATCAGCAAATTTCTTGAGTATTTTCCAGCTTATCCCCCTAAAATATATTTTCATTTATTGACTCCAAATACTACTAGCTGGGAATTATTATTGAACTTCAATGTTTTGGGTTTTACCTTGCCTTCCATGAAGTCAAATTTTGAAGTAATCATGAACACTGGTTCAAATTAGGGATGCTAAACGCAAAAAACCAAATGTCCCACAAATTTTAAATAAAATAATTTATTATCTTTATTTTCTGAAAAACTTAAAAATATACATCCAAAAAAATTGTGAAAAATAATATATATATGTATATAAAAAACATTCTCATCAAATTGCGCTTTATTTATGTAACAATTTTTATGTTCGCAATTCTTAAATATCATTTGAGGTTTTCTAAACTTCATTGAATTTAGGTTAGGTTAGGTTAGGTTGATAAGAGGAGCTATGTATACACATAGCTCATATCCGTTATGTCTGGATATACACCTAAGCCAGTAGGTCGGCTTGTTGTGCGCTCTACATCTCTACTTTCCGGTTATCTACCCCTCTTACTAACTTAGAAATTCGGTCTCATCAGCAAATTTCCTGAGTATTTTCCATCTTATCCCCCTTAGACCCGTCAGGCCTGGTAAGATGTCGCTGGATAGATATCTGACCCTTGTTCTCGCAAATGCAGGACAGTAACTGAGGTAGTGTTCTAGGGTTTCGTCATCCTCTCCGCAAGCTCTACAAACGGCTGATTCCGCCCGTCCTATACGGTATAGGTGAGCCCTCAGCTCAGAGTGTCCAGTGAGGATGCCAATTACCCTACTAAGTTCTACCCTATTCAGATTCAGGATCTCCCTTGTTCTTGTTGCGTTGGGAGAACCCCATAATATCCTTGTAACCTTACCCACGTCATTCTCTTCCCAAATTGATACATGTGAACTGGTCGCCCAGTCTGCCAGTTCCAATTTGAGAGACTTGAAAGGTATTGGGTTTTCCAAATTTACTCTTTCCAGAAAAATCCCTTCCTGGCCAGTTTGTCAGCAATCTCATTTCCCATTATACCACTGTGTCCTGGGATCCAAACGATTTCAATGCTGACTCTTCTGGAGAAGTTTGAAATCTCCTCCTTACACTCGAGGATACTCCTTGATCTAGTTTTGTCTGCGGATATCGCTCTGATAGCCGCTAAACTGTCCGTAAATATTTTCACGTCTTCGGGACTTGGGGATCCCGTGCGTTAATATACCTAATACATTCCTTTATCGCCACCAATTCAGCCTGAAAGACAGAGTTGTGGTCCGGAAGACGGAGGTATTTCCCTGTGGAACGGTGTTCATCGTAGAAACCTATCCCAGTCTTACCATGCAGACTAGAGGCGTCCGTATAGTAATGTGACCCTGGAAGGGTTTTGTAGAATATTCCCGTTCATCCAACTTTCCCTGTCTAGTATCCGTATACTGCAGGGTATATCTGTTGACACTTCCGCGATTCTATCACAGCTTATATTCACTGTGTTGAGTCCCGGAATTTGGTCTAAAATAGTCTGGTGTCTGGTCATGTGGTCGGTGATATATTCCCCTGTTACCATGGATATATTAATAACAAACTAGCAGATTCCAGCGCTCGAAATTCGAGTGCAAATTCTAGGTAGCTTTATTTTGCAACTTACAAACCAACACTTTTAAGGTTTATTATTATTATGGATGACGATAACCAACTCATTAACAAGTAATAAATTTAATAAACATACACATAGCATTGTATAATTATACCCTATACCAACCACCATGTGGTTTGTCTATCTGATTCGATTTAACGATGTCCGTCCGTCCGTCCGTCTGTGTGTCCATGTAAAGCTTTTAATCAAACTGCGGGTCGCAAATATGAATATATTTTGATGAAATATGGGATGAACGCTATTGAAATTGGTGAGAATCGGTCCATGTTCAGACCTAGCCCCCATACAAATGACCCCTATGAAATCAACATAAATTGCCATAAGATCCAAATTATCATACAAATCTTAGTCAAATTGGGTTTGTATGTATATATCACATCCATTAATCAGTAGTCCAAAAATGATCCCTATTGGACAACTTTTAGCCATAGGCCCCATATAGAGCTGCTTCCCGATCTTCACTTAAATCTATCAAAAACAAAAATATTGCACTGATTCTTCTCAAATTTTGTTTGTATATATTTTTGCAAAATACAAGAGACTTTACCAAACATGGTCAGGATCGGTCCATTTTTGGGCCTACTCCCCATATAGATATAGCATCCGATATGAACTTTTTCATATCTGAAGCCGAAAAAATTAATAAAAATCCCACTCAAATTTGGTTTATGCTTATTTTCTATATCCAGTTAGTTGGTCGTATAGTCGGTCTAGACCGACTATAATTTTCTTACTTGTTTTATGTATGTGTTAGTAGGAACTTTAAATTCAATTTACTCAAAATAAAGGAAAAAATTTAAAAATCGGTAAATCTGCAAAACGGCTAAAAAGAAATACCTTTCAAATAATATACGCTTGGTAGAAATCGGACAAAACGGTAGAACAAAACATCGGTCACAAGAAATCGCCTAGCCTATTAATATTATAGATAAGAAAATTATAGTTGGTCTAGACCGACTATATGATACACTGTACCAGCGTTTGGTTCAACTAATTAGATATAGAAAATAAACACAAACAAAATTTGAGAGGCATTGTTAATCTATAATATTAATAGGCTAGGTGATTTCTTGTGACCTTAGATTTGTTAAACAGTTTTCTCCCGATTTTGACCAAACATCCCTCATTTAAAAGATATTGCCTTTTAGCTGACCACCAGATTTACAGATTTTAAAATTTGTAAATTTTTTTGAAGTAAAATGTTGTATGTGTTGAATTGAAAAATAATTTTGGACATAAACCAATATCTAAAAAGTGTTCAATTGTGAATTGGCTAAAATTGATTAGCATACCTGTAGGGTCTTTACTAAATAAAAAAATAAAATTTTCTAGAATTAGCACTCAATCTACTAGTTGTTATTAATTTGTTTGCCTTCAGATATGAAAAAGTTCATATCGGATGTTATTTTTATATGGGGATCAGGTCGAAAAAAGGACCACTCCTGACCATATTTGACAAGATTACTTATTTTTTTTTCCAAAAACATGTACAAACCAAATTTGAGAAGAATCTGTGCAATATTTTTGTTTGTTGGTAGATTTTAGTGAAAATCGGGAATCAGCTTTATATGGCCGCCGATTATTTTTGGACTACTGATAAAATAGATGTATTAAATATACACAAACTCAATTTTACCGAGATCCATATAATAATTTGGATCTTAGGGCAATTTAAGTCGATCTCATAAGGGTCATTTGTATGGCTGCATCGATTTTCAATAGCGTTCATCCTATGACCGATAGAAGGTTATATTCTAATTTTCATCAATATATGTGACAGGGAAAGTTAAAGTTTTTACTTTTTTGTTGATTCTTATTGTAGACAATACGCTCTTTCTAATGAAGCAAACCGCAGCTTTCTAACTGCATTAGTTTTGCCATAAATATGCTTCAAAGTAGATACTTTTGATAAAAAAAAAAATAAAGAATCCGATGTGACAAACTTTGCTGCAATTGATCTTATTCACTTGAAACTCGTCACTCAGGGGTTTTCGAGGTCGCTGATTACGAATCTGATATTAGATTTTAAAAATCCTAAATCGCGGATCCAATATGGCGGACTAGTTTATTTTTAAACCGATCAGATTTGTTTTAAGATCGTTACTCAAAGAATTTTGCGGTGGCTGATTATGAATTTAAAGTGGGATTTTAAAAATTCAAAAAAGTGGATCCAATTTGGCGGATTAGTTTTTTTTAAAAATTTTGTGGCGTAGCTTTTGAAAATTTAAGATGGATGGATAGATAAATATCCGATATTTTTAATGAAACGGATATTTATTAAAAATTATTTATTTTAAAAAGCAAAAAAATACAATAACATAAGAAAACTTAACTAAAACTAATTCTGCTTCTTACTTATTCTTTTCGTCGATTTCATAGTATGCAAATTAGATCCGCAATTTTGAATTTTTAAAATCTAATACCAGATTCGTAATCAGCGACCCAGAAAACCCCCCGAGTAACGAGTTTCAAGCCATAAAAGCGTCCAGGCTCACCAAAATCAACTTGTTAACTTCAAAGTCGTTTATCTCCAAAACTTATTTGCTGACCATAGGTCACTTTTAACTTTCCGTGTCACATACATATATTCATATTTGATTACAAGGTTTACATGGACACACAGACGGGCAGACGGATGGACATACATCGCTAAATCGACTCAAAATGTGATTATGAGAATATGATTCTGAATCAATCGGTATAACAAAGGATAAGCCCAGGTCAAATATTGTTGGTAGTTACAAACATCAGCACATGGGGTATAAACTTTATTTATTTAAGCTTTGACTACAATTTTGCTGAATAATGAAATGAGAAATCATCAATGGTTTTTGCGTTATTGCTGAAAAGTCAGTTGTTACCCTAACTTGGAATTTCTCACCCGCCCCCCCCAGACCATTTTCTGCCCCAAAAATGTTTTATAGTGAAAAATTTGTTATTATTTTTAATTTTTTAACCATATATAGTGGTTCTGATTTGAATTTAAATTTAACTTTTTATATAAAAATCAGAAAATAAAAATCGAATTTCAAGCTACTAAATCAGTAATTTTTGACAAAATCGCTAAAAAAAAAAAAATAAAAAAATGATATTTTCGGTATAAATTTAGACTCGATTTTAAAAAACCTTGCCCTACCCAGAAAAAATTTCATAATAACAGCTTATTGATTTTTGCATTAGTGAAAATAAGGCGTTACTAATAATGTGTTATACAGCTACTTATATTTCATGCCAGCTCCTTGCATACTGCATTACATTCAATGTGAAAATAAGGAGTTCCTAGGCAACTAGCTACCTCCACTGACATCCCCGTGTTAAAATAATGAGCTTATCGGGCAAACTTCAACCAGTTACTTCTCATTCTAAAACCCATTATTTGGTAATATTTTTTTCCTGGGTATTTTCAAGTTGAAAATACGAGTTGTAAATGCTTCAATAATTAGTTAAAAAAAATCATGTGAGTCCGATCACAGGGGAGATGTGTAAATATCTAGTAATTAAAGATTTTTTTATGGCACTTTCTTAATATCAAAAGAAGGCGTCATCTATGTATCACTTATAGCAATGAACTGCAGCGGCTCTGCTAATATAAAATAATTTATTGTTATTTATTATTTCAACTGGCTATTTTTAATTTTTCGTTTTTCATTTTTTATTTTTCATTTTTCGTTTTTAATTTTTTATTTTTCATGTTTCATTTTTATTTTTCATTTTTTATTTTTCATTTTTCGTTTTTTTTTTCATTTTCATTTTTTTTTCATTTTACATTTTTAATTTTTAATTTTTCGTTTTGCATTTTTCATGTTGCATTTTTTATTTTTCATTTTTAATTTTTTATTTTTAATTTTTCATTTTTCGTTTTTCATTTTTCATTTTTGTTTTTTTATTTTTCATTTTCTATTTTTCATTTTTCATTTTTAATTTTTCGTTTTTCATTTTTCGTTTTTCATTTTTCGTTTTTATCTTTAATTTTTTACTCTTTGTTTTTCAGTTTGTATTTTTTATTTTTCATTTTTATTTTGTATATTTCATTTTTAGTTTTTTATTTTCAATTTTTTATTTTTCATTTTTCATTATTAATTTTTCTTTTTTCGTTTTTCATTTTTCATTTTTTATTTTTTATTTTTTCATTTTTTCATTTTTCATTTTTCATTTTTCATTTATCATATTTATCTTTAATTATTCATTTTTTATTTTTGATTTTTTATTTTTAATTTTTCATTTTGTATATTTCATTTTTAATTTTATATTTTTTATTTTAAATTTTTATTTTTTAATTTTTTATTTTTCTCTTTTCATTTTTCATTTTAATTTTTTATTTTTCATTTTCCATTTTTCATATTTTATTTTTTATTTTTTGTTTTTAATTTTTCATATTTTTTTTATTTTTGATTTTTTATTTTTCATTTTTATTTATCAATTTTAATTTTTTATTTTTAATTTTTCATTTTTTATTTTTCTTTTTTCATTTTTTATTTTTCATTTTTCATTTTTTATTTCTAATTTTGAATATTTCATATTTCTTTATTTTTCATTTTTTATTTTTAATTTTTCATTTTTTATTTTTCATTTTTTATTTTTCATTTTTCATTTGTTATTTTTCATTTTTCATTTGTCATCTTTCATTTTCTATTTTTTATATTTTATTTTCAAACAGGTTATTACATATCATAATTTTTGTATAATCATAAGCCACACCGATTTTGTCTTACGGCTCACATGTTACGCTGTTTTTGTGATTGTATTGTGAAATAGATTTTTACCCGTATAGATTTTTGCGCGTATAGATGTTTACACATCAAAAAAACTTCTTCAGTTCAAGAGTTAAAATATTGAGTTTTTGGCTGGAAGTTGCCACTATAGTTTTATATCGAATTTTCTATCGTCTTATCTAAATGGGTTGCCTTTTACGTAAGGAAGTATTAAAATAGCTTAATTGTTTTTCAAAATATTTTCCATTATAATTAATAACCTTTTATGACCAAATTTATTGTGTCACATATGTACAATGTACATGTTACATGAGCTATTAAGCGGCGACTGTACTGCTATGATGCATATTTGGGAAACTTATGTATGAATATGTGACTGGAGTTTATTTTTGATGTGCAGAAATAAAACGAAGTTATTGGGTGCTAAATCATAATAATTAAGCGACAGAACATTTTCTTCAAATTACACTGAAATCTAATTTGACAAAAATATCAGTTTGAAATATATTAAGTAAAAGTGTTAAATTCGACTGTACCGAATTTGGATACCCTCCTGTGTCTTTTACTTAATATTGTAACCAATGTTGGGTATGGTTACCATTTGAGTTCTAACCTTAGTGTTTAACCTTTGATTTCCAGATGGAATCATTTCCCGAAATTCCGATAAAAATTGGCCGCCAAGAGCATGCGATTTAACGCCGTGCCAATTCTTTTCTTGGTGTGTTTTGAAATCTCAGGTCTATGTGAATAAATCACAAACAATTCCTGAGCTCAACGCCTAGATCCCACGCGTCGTCGGTGAGATTGAGCCACATCTTTGTCAAAATATCGTCGAAATTTTCATAAAAATAATCGGAACATGTCCACGTCGGAATGCAATGAAAATGTCATCACTCGTTAAAAAAAAACATGCGTTTTATTTTTAAATTAAATCGGCAAAAATTTAAAAATCTGTAAAATAAAAAGAAATACCTTTCAAAAAATATACTTTTAGTCCAAATCGTTATGAAACGGTAGAACAACATCGGTCACAAAAAATCGCCTAGCCTATTATTATTATAAATTTCTTATTTATTGTTGTTTTTTTATACCCTATACCACTATGTGGTTTGGGTATAATGACTTTGTGCTGCTGTTTGTAACAACCAAAAATATTTGGCCTACACCCATCTTTAATTATACCGATAGAATCAGAATAACTATCTGCTTCGATTTAACGATGTCCGTCCGTCTGTGTGTCCATGTAAAGCTTGTAATGAAACTGCAGGTCGCAAATATGAATATATTTTGATGAAATTTGCTATTTAATCTTTTATCGGCCATGGGATGAACGCTATTGAAATTGGTGAGAATCGGTCCATGTTCAGACCTAGCCCCCATACAAATGACCCCTATGATCTCAACATATATTGCCATAAGATCCAAATTATCATACAAATCTTAGTCAAATTGGGTTTTTATGTATATATTACATCCATTAATCAGTAGTCCAAAAATGATTCCTATTGGACAACTCTTAGTCATAGGCCCCAGCTCTATGCTTCCCGATCTTCACTTAAATCTATAAAAAAAAGAAAAATATTGCACTGATTCTTCTCAAATTTTGTTTGTATATATTTTTGCAAAATACAAGAGACTTTGCCAAATATGGTCAGGATCGGTCCATTTTTGGGCCTAGTCCCCATAAAGATATAGCATCCGATATGAACTTTTTCTTATCTGCAGCCGAAAAAATTAACAAAAATCCCACTCAAATTTGGTTTATGCTTATTTTCTATATCCAGTTAGTTGGTCCTGAGAGATAGGGTCTCTAAACGCATGGTATCGTATAGTCGGTCTAGACCGACTATAATTTTCTTACTTGTTTTTTCATAAAGATAATGATGTTATTTTTTTCATAGGTAGGATTAACTTCTATCCGAAAAATTGCATTCTCTTCTATTATTAGAGTAGGCTTTCCATTGCTGGGCCATGCGTAAACGAGAAAAGAAATCAGCTGAATCCTGCTACTATTTAAAAACAAAAATTCGTCTATGAAAATTTTAAGTTGGCTAAGCCATTATCTTTTTTTATTCGCAGTATGTTCCATTTTAATACTTTAATTTAAATACATTTATCTGGTTTTCTAACCGTCTTCAAAATTAAATATTGTCTGATATGAGTATTCGTCGAGGGAATATTTAAGAAAGGAATCGGCAGCGGCGCCAAACCGGCTTTAAACCGCATGAAATGGACCTCAATAACAACAACAATTACAGCTATAACACACAATTACAAAATTTTGAATAACAACAATAACAAAAACAACCTATAAAACTCATATTTCTTTCAAGAGTTTTCTTACATTTTCTCGGGATCTATTGAATTGTTTTTGATGGCTTTAAACAACAACCTGCTCAGGTTGTTAATGAATAATTTTCACTAAAAATTAGCAACCCAGCTGTTCTATTGAGAGCATGACCGTGATTTCCACAGACGGACAGACGGAAATTGCTAATTCAACTTCGCTTGTTATAAGGATCAATATATATATATATGTTTTATTGGGTTCAGATTTTGTTTCTAATTAGTAAAAACGGATTGACGCTGGTGTTTAGGGTATAAAAATGCCAGATTGATTTTCTCAGAATGTTTTTTTTTGATGTGTAAACATCTATACGCACAGGGGGGTTAATTTCAAAAACAGCGTAACATGTAAGCGTAACATGTGAGTCGTAAGACAAAATGTGATTGTAGTGGTGAAAAAATTATGATATTATGATAACCTGTTTGAAAATTAAAAATGAAAAATAAAAAATGAAAAAAAAAAAAAAAATGAAAAATAAAAAATGAAAGATGAAAAATGAAAAAAAAATGAAAAATTAAAAATGAAAAATAAAAAATGAAAAATAAAAAATTAAAAATAAAAAATGAAACATGAAAAATAAAAATAAAAAATAAAAAACGAAATACGAAAAATGAAAAATGAAAAATGAAAAATGAAAAATTAAAAATTAAAAATGAAAAATGAAAAATTAAAAAATGAAAAATAAAAAATTAAAAATGAAAAATAAAAAATGAAAAATGAGAAAAAAAAAATTAAAAATGAAAAATAAAAAATGAAAAATGAAAAACGAAAAATGAAAAAAAAAATTAAAAATAAAAAAGTAATAAAAATGAAAAATAAAAAATGAAAAGTGAAAAATGAAAAATATAAAATTAAAAAAATGAAAATTAAAAAATTAAAACTAAGAAATTAAAAATAAAAAAGGAAACGTGAAAAATAAGAAATGAAAAATGAAAAACTAATTTTAAAAATGAATGAAAAATAAAAAATTAAAAATAAAAAATTAAATATAAAAAATGAAAAATTAAAATGAAAAATCAAAAATGAAAAATGAAAAATTAAAAATGAAAAAAATGAAAAATAAAAAATTAAAAATAAAAAATGAAACATGAAAAATAAAAATAAAAAATAAAAAACGAAATACGAAAAATGAAAAATGAAAAATGAAAAATTAAAAATTAAAAATGAAAAATTAAAAAATGAAAAATAAAAAATTAAAATTGAAAAATAAAAAAATGAAAAATGAGAAATAAAAAATTAAAAATGAAAAATAAAAAATGAAAAATGAAAAACGAAAAATGAAAAAAAAAATTAAAAATAAAAAAGTAATAAAAATGAAAAATAAAAAATGAAAAGTGAAAAATGAAAAATATAAAATTAAAAAAATGAAAATTAAAAAATTAAAACTAAGAAATTAAAAATAAAAAAGGAAACGTGAAAAATAGAAGACCGGTATCGCGGCGTTTGTTTATGTTAGTTCGAATTTTTTTTTAATCGACCTTCGAACTTTGCAGTCAAATGCCGATTTTCAGCATATTGTTTATCTGGTTTTTTGGCTATAACTCGTCGACTAATTGATATTTTTTCAATCTGTCAAAGCCAAATTATTGCTAGAACCTGTGCAACAATTAAATTTTTTAAAAAAATTGATTTAGAAAATTTTTGTGGTGCTTATGAAGCAAAATGTTGGAAAAATTATTCTTTCTTCATGCTTTTTGAAAATATTTTCCGCAAAACTAAGTCTTTTTTGCTTTCTGTTTGATCTATAATATGCTTCTCAGTTTCTTCAATAAATTTCATTTCAAAAGAAAATGGTCTTAGTCGAAATATTGTTTATAGGCTTCAAAAAAAAAAAAAAAAATCACTCGCATTGCCACATTTTTCATCGCTTGCTATGAAACGATATGAAAAAGTTCATGTCGGATACTATATTTATATGGGGACTAGGTCGAAAAATGGACCGATCCTGACCATATTTGGTAAGGTCACTTATACTTTGAAAAAAAAATATATACAAACCAAATTTGAGAAAAATCTGTGCAATATTTATACCCTATACCACTATGTGGTTTGGGTATAATGACTTTGTGCTGCTGTTTGTAGCAACCAAAAATATTTGACCTAGACCCATCTTTAATTATACCGATCGAATCAGAATCACTTTCTGAGTTGATTTAACAATGTCCGTCCGTCCGTCCATGTAAAGCTTGTAATCAAACTGCAGGTCGCAAATATGAATGTATTTTGATGAAATTTGGTACATAAGCTTTTATCGGCCATGGGATGAACGCTATTGATATTGGTGAGAATCGGTCCATGTTCAAACCTAGCCCCCATACAAATTACCCATATGAAATCGACATAAATTGCCATAAGATCCAAATTGTCATATAGATCTTACTCAAATTGGGTTTGTATGCGTTCATTACATCCGTTAATGAGTAGTCCAAAAATGATCCCTTTGACCCCATATAGAGCTGCTTCCCGATCTTCACTTAAATCTATTAAAAAACAAAAATATTGCACTGATTCTTCTCAAATTTTGTTTGTATATATTTTTGCAAAATACAAGAGACCTTACCAAACATGGTCAGGATCGGTCCATTTTTGGGCCTAGTCCCCATATAGATACAGCATCCGATATGAACTATTTGATATCTGCAGACAAAGAAATTTAAAAAAATCCCACTCAAATTTGGTTTATGCTTATTTTCTATGTCCAGTTAGTTGGGCCTATGGGGTAGGGTCTCTAAACGCATGGTATAGGGTATCCTATAGTCGGTCTAGACCGACTATAATTTTCTTACTTGTTTTGTTTTTTGATAGATTTAAGGAAAGATTGGGAAGCAGCTCTATATGGGGCCTATGACTAAGAATTTTCCTATAGGAATTATTTTTGAACTACTGATTAATGGATGTAATAAACACATACAAACCCAATTTGACTGACATCTATATGATAATTTGGAACTTATGGCAATTTATGTCGATTTCATAGGGGTCATTTGTATGGGGACTAGGTCTGAACATGAACCGATTCTCACCAATTTCAATAGCGTTCATCCCATGGCCGATAAAAGCTTATATACCAAATTTCATCAAAATATATTCATATTTGCGACCTGTAGTTTGATTACAAGGTTTTCATGGACACACAGACGGACGGACGGACGGACGGGCATTGCTATTTCGACTCAAAAAGTGATTCTGAGTTGATCGGTATAATTAAAGACGGGTCTAGGACGAATATTTTTGGTTGTTACAAACAGCAGCACAAAGTCATTATACCCAAACCACATAGTGGTATAGGGTATAAAAAGTACAATGGAGTGTATTGAAAGTGTTATGATTGTAAATCAAAAATGTCTTTCAGTTTATTTATTTATCATAAAAAATATGAAAATTTATTTTTACTCTGATTTTAAAAGTGACGATGTCTTTTCTCTATCGTTATTCAAAGTGTTGTTCCAACAGAAAGATTCGGAAAATAGATTATAAATTTCATCAGATTAAAAAAAAAAGAAAAAAATAATAAAAATGAATAGGTAGCATGCTCGCCTATCATGCGGGGGTCGTGGGTTCGATTCCCATCAGAGGCTTTGGTCTGTCGCTGATACCAGCCAAATGGTCTTTGTCACCCGGCTTATCCCTCGACCCAAATTAGAATACAAATTTACTTTGCATTGTAATTAATATAAATAAATAAATAAATAAATAAATAAATAAAAAAATAATTATCAACACAAGCAGAGCCCAGCCCTCGAAATTCGAGTGCAGATTCTAGGAAATTTTATTTTATCATTCAATTTATTTCTTTCAATGTTTTTTAATGAATTTAATTCATTAAGTTTATTTCATTATAAATATTTGTTGAACACACAGAAATAAAGGCCACCTTGTATGCCACCTAAAGGTGTAGCGTAATGTAAAGTTGATTGTGCACGCATAACTTTCCTCAAACTCAACGAATTTAAACAGTTAATAGCTCAAAAGAAAAACCTTGATCCACTGAGTGTTCTTAGACTTGTGTCTAGTTATAGATGTTCGAGTGAAGGAAAATATTGAAAAAATCTTGAAAAAATTGAATGTAAAGTTGATTGTGCACGCATAATTTTCCTCAACCTCAACGAATTTAAGCAGTTAATAGCTCAAAAAAAAAAAGAACTTGATCCACTGAGTGTTTTGAGAGTGAAACGATCAAGATCCATTCATTAGAAGAGGAGCTATGAGAATTCCAATTGTTTGACTGAATGTGTCCCATAAGAAATGTACAGGGAAGAGTCGCGTATGAGTATAACTTGAGTAAGGTGGGAGTTGATTAAATTTCAATGATTGATGACATATCTGTGTCTAGATAGCTTTGATTAAAAAATATGAAGGAAATCGGCCGGATAGAACGGCCAGACGGATTGACTTTAGTTTTCATAAATTTTTTTAATATATAAGATTAAATATATAAGATCAATTTTGAATGTTGGTTTTTTTTAGGTACACCTTTTTTTATTTTAAATACCGTGCATATTTTTAAAACAACTGCTTCTAAAAATTTATATATTTTTCCACAAACATCTGTTTTTAATATTAATTATTTAAATTTCCTTTAAGTAATTGTATTTATATAATAGTTAATACTTTCACTGAAAAACACTAAGCAATGACAAAAATATTGTTTTGTAGATAAGACACTTAATTTTTTTAATTTAAAAATTTTAAATCATACTTCCCTAGTGCAGCTTTAAAAAAGCTTTTCATTAAATGCTGCAAATGTTCTTATTTAAATTTAGAGTACCAATAAACTTGGCACTAATAGAAGTTTCATTAATCAAGATTAATAATTAAATTGTTATACAAACTTTGTCTAGTTATAGTTGTAATTCCTCTAAAACAATTAAATATAATATTTATTCTTAAAGTAGTCTAGATAAAATAATCGAATAATTCCTTAGCAATGTATATAATAAAATTTAAAATTTTAACTATTAACTATTAAAAATTAAATTAAATTAAAAATTCTCTTAAACTACTCGTATGTATTAGAATATAATAAAAAGTGTTTTTAAAATTGTTGTGTGTTTATCCAAACTATAAATACTAAGAAATAATGTAGATACGAGTATTAACTATCAAATAAAAATATTCCAATTAAATTTGCCAGGTGTATTTAAATTCATATGAAACCCTCATACTTTGCAGTGGAGCTTTTCGAATAATAAAATGATTTATTTATTTATTTTTTTTTGAAATATATTTTTATATCATATACATACATTTTTATGAGTAATAATAATAACAATAAAAATAATAATTGTATTATGTACGCCTTGGATAAACAAATTGTGCTTAAATTAAATAGAACAAATTAAATGACGAATTAAAATTAAAAACCATCATTAAAATTTAAATAGTGTTTATTTTTTACAATAAAAAAAAAATATATATGTTTAAGATTTATTTACTTATATAGTACATAGAATTATAATAAAATTTTTATTTTTTAAATAAAAATGGATAATTCAAATAAAAAACAAGAATACTTAATCAATTACATATATGTAAGTATATATATGTATGTATGTATATTTGTATCTAACACTTTGCAGGGAGGTATTTAAATTTGAATTGATTTGTAATTAATGGTTAATTTTATATTTCTTTCCTTTCTCTTCATTTCATTCTAAACTGTATTTAATGACGAAATTGTTAAACTGACCTAGTTTACTTGGATTTTTTTTTTCATTTCCACTTGAGTTTCAATACAATTTGTCATGCAATTTACAATCAATATGACAAATTTATTTCACAAATTGTTGTGGTCACTTATGTTCAAGAGATATAAATTGATTGATTCTTTTGTTTTTGTTTTTGTTTTTGTTTTACTTATTAAGTAGTTATTGCATTTAAATTTGAGTTTCATCAGAAAATAAGATATAATCATTTTAAAATATTTTTTATGTAAATTATCTATTGTTGACCTGTTATTTGTTGAGTATTTTATTTTTCGGTACGAGGTCATTACGCAATAAAAAAAAAAATAAAAAATTTTGAACTCATACTCCCTATATTTCTGACTGTTTGTCCGTCTGCCTTGGAGCAACCCTATTTCCCCTTATCCGATCGATCTGAATCTTGGTCAATAGAATTGCCGTGAAAAAAGATTAACTTTCACATAGTCACGCGCAGTCACGCATACTCACGCACAGCCACGAAGAGATTAAAACTATGTGGTTTGGGTATAATGACTTTGTGCTGCTGTTTGTAACAACCAAAAATATTTGACTTACACCCATCTTTAATTATACCGATCGAATCAGAATCACCATCTAATTCGATTTAACGATGTCCGTCCGTCCGTCCATGTAAAGCTTGTAATCAAACAGCAGGTCGCAAATATGAATATATTTTGATGAAATTTGGTATTTAATCTTTTATCGGCCATGGGATGAACGCTATTGAAACTGGTGAGAATCGGTCCATGTTCAGACCTAGCCCCCATACAAATGACCCCTATGAAATCAACATATATTGCATTAAGATTTAAATTATCATACAAATCTTAGTCAAATTGGGTTTGTATGTATATATTACATCCATTAATCAGTAGTCCAAAAATGATCCCTGTGGGACAACTCTTAGTCATAGGCCCCATATAGAGCTGCTTCCCGATCTTCACTTAAATCTATCAAAAAACAAAAATATTGCACTGATTCTTCTCAAATTTTGTTTGTATATATTTTTGCAAAATATAAGAGACTTTACCAAACATGGTCAGGATCGGTGAATTTTTGGGCCTAGTCCCCATATAGATATAGCATCCGATATGAACTTTTTCATATCTGCAGCCGAAAAAATTAATAAAAATCCCACTCAAATTTGGTTTATGCTTATTTTCTATATCCAGTTAGTTGGGCCTGAGAGATAGGGTCTCTAAACGCATGGTATAGGGTATCGTATAGTCGGTTTAGACCGACTATCATTTTCTTACTTGTTTTATTTTTGTTATTTAAATGTGGACTTAGCATATTTTCTTTTACTGATTTTTTTTTATTTTTTACCCGATATAAAATATTAATATTAATATTAATAGGTTATAGATGTTTTGTTCTACCGTTTTATCCCGATTTTGACCAAGCGTATATTATTTGAAAGATATATCTTTTTAGCTCTTCACCAGATTTACAGATTTTTAATTTTTTTTCTTTGTTTTGAGAAAATTGTATTTAAAGCTGCTACTAACACATACATAAAACAAGTAAGAAAATTATAGTCGGTCTAGACCGACTATATGATACCCTATACCATGCGTTTAGAAACCCTATCTCTTAGGCCCAACTAACTGGACATTGAAAATAAACAAAAACCATATTTGAGTGGGATTTTTATTAATTTTTTGGCTGCAGATATGAAAAAGTTCATATCGGATGTTATATCTATAAAGGGACTAGGTCCAAAAATGGACCGATCCTGATCATGTTTGATAAAGTCTCTTGTATTTTGCAAAAATATATACAAACAAAATTTGAGAAGAATCAGTGCAATATTTTTGTTTTTTAATAGATTTAAGTGAAGATCGGGAAGCAGCTCTATATGGGGTCAAAGGGATCATTTTTGGACTACTCATTAGTGGATGTAATGAACGCATACAAACCCAATTTGAGTAAGATCTATATGACAATTTGAATCTTATGGAAATTTATGTCGATTTCATATGGGTAATTTGTATGGGGGCTAGGTCTGAACATGGACCGATTCTCGCCAATTTCAATAGCGTTCATCCCATGGCCGATAAAAGCTTATATACCAAATTTCATCAAAATATATTCATATTTGCGACCTGCAGTTTGATTACAAGCTTTACATGGACACACAGACGGACGGACGGACGGACGGACGGACATTGTTAAATCAACTCAGAAAGTGATTCTGATTCGATCGGTATAATTGAAGATGGGTCTAGGTCAAATATTTTTGGTTGTTACAAACAGCAGCACAAAGTCATTATACCTAAACCACATAGTGTGTGTTTATTAAATTTGTTAATGTGTTTGTTAATGAGTTTGTTTTCTCCATTCACAATAATAATAAACCAAAACAGTGTTGGTTTGTGAACTGGCTAATTTGAAAAATAAAGTTGGCTAGAAATTGCACTCGAATTTCGAGCGCTGGAGTCTGCTGGTTAAATTAATTATAACAAAATACAGCCTTATATCATTGCTGTTAGGAAAAATAACTAATTTGATACATAAATGTTTATACTATTAATAAAGTTCAGCAACTAAAAATTAGAAATCATTGGTGAGGTAAATCATCGTAAAAATTTATGGTGGTCTTTGGGAAAAGTTGTTTTTAGAAATTGCAAATTTGAAAACACTATAGCATCAATTTTTTGTGTAAATTTTTTGTGGTAAAATTTTCCATTCATCAGTAAATCGAAGTTTTAAATAAATTTCACTAGCTGGAGTGTACTTAATTCCACGAATATCCGTAACTTTGGCATCGCCTTTACCACGTCCAGGTCGAATACTTTTACAAAATTTAACATTATTAAAACATACGGTCCAATGCAATTGTGATAAATCTGTTAAGATTTCACATGTCATTACAGTTCCCATCTATGGGACGTTTGGCAAAACAAAAAGAGCTTTTTTCACATTACGAGATTTGTAATTGATCAAAGCGATGTTAATGTAGAGAAAGCTATAAATTGGAAAAAACTCTGCTTGTTCGTTCTAACTCTCGTATGAAAAGAAAGAAAAAACATTTCTCATGTTCTTTTCTTTCTAATGTTCAGTTAAATAGTTGATTAAGCATGAGTTGAAGCAATAGGCAGAAGGATGCTGAAGATGAACAAGTCGCTTTGTTCGAAAGTAGCTACTCCATCTAGCGCTGTCTTCAATTTTTTTTCCAAATTTCTCTTACATTGCATAAAAAGTATTATCTTTTCTAGTATTAGAAAATGTATACATGATCTCGAACCGAACTATAAATAACTAATTATTATTAAAACTTTTGAAAAACATATAATCCAAATAATTAGGTTCAGGTTTTTTTCGAGCTTATTTAAATATTCCAATATATTCAGCAGGGACATCAATATTTATATTTTTCATAGTGTACGCTGTCTGCCCCCATTTGTGTGTGGCCTATTTCAAGTATTTTTTGTCCAATATTAATATTATGTTTGACTGCTAAGTTAAGCAGGGCATTACTCATCACACAGTTGCGATTTTGATAAGTACAACCATCACTATAAAAAATGATTTTTGGTATATTGTCGTTTTCATAGAGATTTTTTTTTTCAATAAAGTAAATTCAAATACTTGCAAACTCTTCAGCACCTTATCCACCTTCTACTTCATTCCATAAAAGACAGTAAGATTGTTGGGTTTTAAGGTTGCAAAAAACTAAGTTGTGAACCTGTAACTTGGTGCGGTAGTATAGGCTGCTGACTTGTGTTTGTTCTTTTCATTTCTGGCATCAATTTTCTTTTCTTGGTGAAGATCATATTTTTCTTGCGAGAGGTTTCCAACTGAAAACCGTGTATATATATCGCATTGGTCTTTTTTAGTTAAAAACAAGGCCAGATTTTTGGCCTCAAAAGTTTCATAAAAAATAGGTGTGGAAAGTGGTGGAATGGTTTTTTGGTTACAACAGTTATGAACATAAAAGTCGTAAAGCTTCTTTTTTGAACTCCATTCTGCGAACAGATATTTTTTTTAGTTACAGCACGACAGTAGTGAGACTCCATTGATGGCAGAGAATCAAAAAAACAATTGAGGCATTGTCCCTCTTCTGTTAATTCTTTTTTAGGAGCAGTTTTGTTTTTTGAAACTAAAGGCTTTTTAACCCAACCAGTCACTGTTTGTGGACCAATGTTCAAAGTATTTAAAAAGAAAATTTTCCACACTCGCATTTTTGTGTTTTTAACACAGAGATGGTACTGCAAGGCTTAACATCTTCTGGATTCGGTGCTCACTTTTCTATTCCTAAATCTTCAAGTTGCTACAGTTTGAATCAATGAATTTACATAAACCTTTTTTCACTCTATGTCATTTGCCAAAATTCTGAAAATATTTTTTTTCTATCGTCATCAGTAATCGGTGCACATTTCATTACTTTATTCTTTTTACAAATGCATCTTTCTTTTAACGTCCGTGTTTCTTTTTTGTTTTTGTAATTCCAACTGTTATCGACTTTTTGCCTTCCCAAATAACTTTTTCCATTTTCTCTACGCTTTTTATTTCTTTCACCAAACCAAGTAGGATCTTTATCACGAACTCTGTTTTTGCGTCCTTTTGATGTAGAGGGTAACTCTAATGAATCTACCTACAACTCCGTGATCTGATTCAATCCCATACCTATCACGATTGCTGATATTACACAGTACAACAGCCAATCTGGGGGGGTGAGAAATTCCAAGTCAGGGTGATGGTACTAGGTCAGTATAGTAAAACCCTCAAAGGGTTTGGCGTTCGTATGTGTCAGTTTTTTTTTATGACCTTTTAAATTTTTTCCTTATCTTGATGTTTTTTTGCTTAGTTGTAACATTTTGGCAAAAACGTAATTTAACATAACTCGAGAACCACTTGTACGATTTTGATGAAACAAATTTAGAAAAATTAAGAATTACAATTTCTCTAATCTGTTTCTATACCGTTTTCCTATATGTGTAACACTTTCGAAGTTAAAAATGAATGTATGAAGGGAAAAAAGAATTTTTTGCCTAAAAATTTAAATATTTTTTTTTTAAAATTCATAAAAAATCCAAAATGGAAAAAAGTGCCAAAACTAATTACTTTCGCGTAAAGTCACATAACTCATGAGCGAAAAAAGGCATAGATCATGAAAATCGATGCACGCGTTTCTCATTTATTCACAATTAGGTAAATGTATGAATTTCAAAAATTTGCTCCAGATATGCACAACATTATTTGGAGAAAACATTGACACTCACAAGCCGAACTCTCTCATATTTTTCTACTGTACTAAAAGAGAAATATTGATGTGGCAACACTGGTTCTGTAATGTTCACATAAAACATGCATTGTCATTATACTTCTTCTCTTTCTCACACTGGTTCTGTGATTTTTGTCATTCAACAAGTGCCGGCGAACGCGAACAGTAAAAGTGATTTTTCTCCAGTTTTTTAAAAGTGAACAATAGTGAACAGAATATGGAACTGTGCAAGCCAGATATAAATAGCTTTTGCTACTGCTGTGGTCAATATGTCTCAACACATAAAAAAGGGGAAATTTCAGTACTGATTTTGTTCAAACATACGAGATGTACTTCAACCAAAATGTTATAGTATCGAAAATTGGGTACGAAATATAGTGTGTAAAAGCTGCTACAACCGTCTAATGGATTGGAAAAATAGAAAACGTGAAAGTATGCCATTCGGTATCCCAATGACTTGGACTAATCCTGGCGAAGGTCACAATCCATTGAATTGCTATGCATGTGCGAATAAAGGAGCCGCAAAAAGGATAAGAAAATCGTATAATTACGTTGGTGTTGCAAGTGCCGCAACACCATTGCCTCATTCGGACCACATTCCTGTGCCAAAAGCTTCTAGCCCAGATATTTTCTCTTCTACGACTGCTCCGACATATCATGCACGTGATGATCCCCCATATGAGCCATCAGTATCCAATGAGCCAATTTTAATAAATCAAAATAAGCTTGATTCAATTGTTGCCAAGTTGGAATTAACACAGCATAAATCGGAAGAGCTGGCTTCCATTTTGAAATCAAACAATTTGTTGGCACCCGGTGTGAAAGTCACAGCTTATCGAAGTCGTCAGGCAGCACTCCAAAGTTTATTCCTTGTGAATGATGAAAAAACTTCTGCATATTGAACGGATGTAGGAAAATTGATGGAAATATGAAGCAGATGTCTGGAGAATATTTATTGACAGTTCAGAACTCAGCTTGAAGGCGGTTTTACTGCATAAGACAAATAAAAAACCTTCAGTTCCAATCGCCTATAGAAACATATGATGCACTGGAAAATATTTTAAAAATGGTTAACTACGCCAAACATATGTGGCGCATATGCTGTGATTTAAAAGTTGTAGCAATGCCTTGCGGTCTTCAAAGCGACTATATAAAATATATGTGCTTTTTGTGCGATTGGGACACACGATTTTCCGGTGACCAATATGCATGCCACGGATGGAAACTCAGAGAGCACAGCAGGTTACAAACGGCCAATATTATTCGTGAGCCTCTAGTGCCGAAGGAGAAGATATTGCTGCCTCCACTGCATATTAAACTTGGAATTGTTAAGAATTTTATCAAAACTGTCGCCAAAAGAGATGAAGTTTACTTGTGTTTGAAACTAATTTACCCGAGACTCAGCGAAAGTAAAATTAAAGAAGGTAAGTTATAATATCACATTCATTTCCCATGATTTTCCATCTTAACAAATTAATTTTTTCCAATCAGGCGTACTAAATGGTCCAGATATACGAAAGCTGATTAAAAGTGACGCATTCAACAATCTTCTGATTAACGCTGAATTGAATGCATGGCAGGCAATCAAAGAAGTAATAGAAGGCTTGTTGGGAAAGCATCGTTCTAACAACTACGATGTTTCTGTCGCAAGGATGTTAAGAGCATTCTCGGAAATTGGGGTCCACATGTCCTTGAAAATCCATTATTTACATCATCATCTGGACTACTTCAGCAAACAATTGGCTACCGAATCTGATGAACAAGGTGAACGCTATCATCAAGTTGCTATGTCATTTGAAATAAGGTAATACTGATTTTTTATTTTTTCAAACTCATTTTAATAAAACAAAAACTTACAGATATAGAGGCAAAAAGTCGCCGAGTGCAATAATTGCGGAAATTTGCTGGTGGATTAAGCTTGTGTGGCAAGACAAGGATGATCTTGATGATAAAGAATTTTCAGGAGATGCAGAAGGGCCAACAGTGGAGTCACACATTGACATTATGTGTGGTTCAGAAACTGATGATAGCGATGAATGCGATGCCACTAGTCCCGAACAACCACCATCGAAAAAGTCTAGGCAATATTTATTAAAATAAATAAAAATAAAATTTATTAAAAAGGCGATAAATGAAACTTTTTTGAATAAAAACAAATATCAATATTCTTGTCAAAATGGGATACCTTCACTTAATTGTAAATAAAAGCAGAACGCGTTAATCGATTTCTATGATCTATGTCGCATTTTGTTTATAGGTCATGTGACTTTACATGAAATTAATAACACTTGATCCTTTTTTCCGTTTTGGATTTTTTATGAATTTAAAAAAAAAAATTTTAATTTTTAGGCAAAAAAATATTTTTTTTTCTCCACAAATTTATTTTTATCGGCAAAACTGTTGATTATAAAGAAAAACGTTATATGAACGGATTAAAGAAATTGTAATTCTAAATTTTTTTTAGTTTGTTTCATCAAATTCGGACAAGTGGTTCTCGAGTTATGTTAAACTACGTTTTTGCCAAAATGTTACAACTAAGCAAAAAAACATCAATATAAGGAAAAAATTTAAAAGGTCATAAAAAAAAACTGACACCCAAACCTTTGAGGGTTTTACTATACTGACCTAGTACCATCTAGTACTTGGAATTTCTCACCCCCCAGACAATAATCCCAAAAATGTTCCACAGTGTTATCAGCAGAATTCATGACAATCTCTTAAGAAAATTAATATTTTAACGATGTTTTCCAATAAACCATATAAAATAGTTACGTTTCGTGTCTAATGTTAAATTAATGAGCTAATTTTTCACCTAATTGTAAGCACTTCTTTGTCTAATTAACAAAATATCAAAATTGCAATCAATTCGATTAAGCAAACTGAATGGAAAAACAATTCCCTTTATTCAGCTGTACCTAAGCACGTTTTCTTGTTTGTTTATGCTGTTTTGTGGACATAGCAGATTTTCGAACCAATGCATAACAACAAGTGATAATGAAATAACGGTAACTTTTTTTTTGTTATAATTGATGTATTTTGAGTTGTATTATCATACTGCATTAAAAAATCAATTTCAATAAAAAGTGGACTTAGCAGGTTTTCATACTAAGCTAACGATATGCATAAGGAAAGAAAGAGTTTTAATAAAAACTTTGTTTTTGTGGGTTGATTATTAATGTATTATTATTCGATTTTTCGACATCTTCAGGGAAATATTTCCTTTAAAAAATAATTAACTCGTATTGTGCCAGTGTTAAATGTTTTCTAACTGAGTAAATTATTTTCTTAGTTTTTATCGTAAGCGGTTCAATAAGTCAGTGATTTTTGAACTTCCCACATAATTCATTAAAAATCAACACTACTGTCGTCAACTACCTATTCTATAGTCTACTTCTAGACTACTATCAAATTTTAAGCAAGCTCTGCCAAGTTGTCTGTCTATTCTCTGTCTATTCGAGAGAATTTTTGCAAAAAAGCCATATGTCCCAGATATAGGCCTCAGTGATATTTTACTTTTTCCAAAATCTAAAGAAATAACTCGTCGGAAAGAGATTTAACTTCAACGATGAAATCATTGATAAAAAAATTGCCTTCTTTTAGGACCTTGCGAAAATCTATTATTTCGAAGGAATAAAAAATTATGAAAAATATTGGAGAAAGTGTATTGAGCTAGAAGGAAAGTATGTTGAGAAGTCGCGGATTTATTGATCTTTCAATTATTATTTTTTTGTTCATATATTTTTTTATATGAATTTTAGCCGAAAACTATTAAAAGTGAAACATATAATGTTATTTTAATTTTTTTTTTAATATTCATGAATAAATTTATGAGTTTTTCTTATTTTTTCCATTAAAATGGATAATATTTTTTTCAATATTTTTCTTTATTTTTATTTAAAAAAAAAAATTAGTTTTCTTTAGAGCAGTTTATTGGAACATTTAAAAAAACAAGAAAATTTATGAAATTTTTTTTCAAAGCTAATATACGATGACAGTCTCATAGCTACTCGACCAAACAAAGAAGCACATAAAATTGGGGAAAATAAATCTCAATTCACATTTCCAGCTATATGCAATACCCTTCGATACCCTGTTTAATCTATATATTTAAAATGGAATGTGTGTTTGTTTATTTGTTTGTTTGTTTGTACCTTATAGGAGACCAAACCTCTGGACCGATCTTCCTGAAATTTTCACAGCATCTAACTGGGACTCTGGCAGGATTAATAGGGTACTTTTTTGACCACGCCCACTTTTACGCCCACTTTTTAAAATTATGTAATTGCTCCCTATAGTTTTTAACAGATTTGCCTTAAATTGTATACACATTATACTCCAGGCGAGGTAGAAATAAACATTTCTTACGCCACGCCCCCTTTCACGCCCCTTTTCACGCCAAATTTTGTTTGAAAGTTTTAAACTTTTTGTTCTCTGTACAAATTTCTTCTTTCCAACGTATTTTTTTTTATATGGTAGTATATTGCTCTTAATACTGTTAACGTCGCCATATAACTATGAATCACGCCCACTTCACCGCCCCCTTTTTTTTAATTCAGATACTTACTTATACCACTAACAATGTTTGCTATACAAAATACTTTTTTTGTAATATGTATTTATCTAAAGTTTTATACACTTTTTATCTACAGGTAAGGTAGCCATACATTTTTTTATTACCAAATCCCCCTTTTTCGCCCCATTTTACCTTAAATTATAATTAATCTGCTTTCAATCTATATATATAAAAATGAATGTGTGTTTGTTTGTGCTTTAAAATCCTCATATCTCGGCCATTTTTTAACCTACGGCGATGATATTTGGTATATATCGAATTGAAATTAATAGAAATAGTGCTACAAAAAAACTGGGCGGGACCATGCACTTTTTAGAAAAATTAAAATCCATAATAACTTCTATTAAGCCCTTGACTATATAAAGTTGTTAGTGGACAAAGGGGCGAGGCCCCGCCCATATAACTCAATATTTGGCATGGATTGATTTGCTTAATAAGGTGTTCTCTTAAATAGGTATATATTCCATGCGAAAGTCGGCGGGCCACGTCCCTTTGTTTCCGATTTGTAGGAAGCCAGACCTGTACACCATTCTTCCTTAAACTTTCACAGTGTGAAACTTTTACTCACTACAGCCAATTTTTTATATTCGATTATTGATGTGCCAGGCTTTCCACCACATGTGCTACAACTCAAAATTGGAGTGCCCATTATTTTACTGCGCAATATCAATCCACCACGGCTTTGCAATGGCACTTGACTTGCAGTAAAAAAATGCTAAATGATTTAATAGAAGCGACCATTATAACAGGAAAATATAAAGGAACAGATGGACTTTTGCCACGCATTCCAATGATCCCAATTGATTTACCATTCGACTTCAAACGATTACAGTTTCCTGTGCGATTAGCGTTTGCGATGACTGTTAACAAAGCTCAAGGTCAATCTCTTCAAGTTTGCGGCTTAAATTTAGCAAACCTATGTTTCTCGCATGGACAGCTTTATGTTGCATGCTCACGTGTAGGGAAACCCACCGACTTATATGTTTATGTTCCAGATGGACAAACTAAAAATATTGTACATCCTAAAACATTGCAATAATTAATTCTAAATTAAATAAATAATATTTTGTTAATATATAAATATTTTTTTTTTATTTTGTTTTATTTTATAACGATGAGGGGTAGCGAAGTACACCAGTTTCAGCTAGTTCACTATAAAACAATCATTCTGGGGGGGATTGAAATTGCTACGCCAGGATGAAATTACTAGGCCAGTATAGTAAAACCTCCACAGGGGTTAGTTTTTTAACTCAAGAACTTTGATGATTTCTCATTTCAATATTCAGCAAATCAAGTTAAACTAAATTTATCTGAAATCTTCAAAAAATGCTCAGGTCCCCTTTTTTTAAATAAATTTTTTAAATAACATAACATATTCAGTGCGTATGATTATCTATAATATTAATAGGTATGGCGATTTCTTGTGACCGATGATTTGTTAAACAGTTTTCTTCCGATTGTGAACAAACGTATCTTATTTGAAAGGTATTTCTTTTTAGCTATCCCTCAGATTTACAGATTTTAAAATTTTTAAATTTTTTTGTAGTTATGCTTATTTAAAGTTGCTACTAACACTTACATAAAACTATACAATGCTATGTGTGTATTTATTAAATTTGTTAATGTGTTTGCAAAAAAAAAATGAGTTTGTTTTCTTCATTCACAATAAGAATTGTGTTGAATTGAAAAATTATTTTGGACATAAACCAAAAATGTGTTGAATTCTGAATTCTCTAAAATTGATTAGCATACCTTTATGGTCAATAACTTATTAAATGAAAAAATTAAATTTCATCGAATTTGTATTCGAATATCGAGGGCTGGAATCTGCTAGTAATTTATTAATAGAGTAAAAGAGATGTATACGTACGCGCGGTATTTTTAATATTAAACAAAACATACATCAGTACATATTGATGTGTAAACATCTATACGCGCAGGGGGGTAAATTTCTATTTCACAATACAATCACAAAAACAGCGTAACACAAATCGGTGAGAGCTGTAACACAAATCGGTGTGTGACTTATGATTGTATTGGTGAAAAAATTATGATATAAAATTGTTTTTTTATGCCACTTTTTTAAAAGCATGATTTTTTTTTATTCACTGAGTAATGAAATGAGAAATCATCAATGTTCTTGAGTTATAGCTGTAAAAGTTCAGAAAAAAGTTTGGCCTGAGAACCCCAAACCCTTCGTAGGTTATAACTTCTGGCCCAGTACTTTCACCCTGATTTGGAATTTCTCACCCCCAAAGTACCCATATCTCGCAGAATCCACCATAAATTGTTAGCAAGTCTTTTGTAACCGAGCAATTTTTTAAGTTTGGAAATAAAAAATAATCCGAGTGAACTAAATCTGGCAAATGGCGTGCCTTGAGTTAAGAGGGTGTTAATTGCTAGTTTGGGTGAACTACTGCTTCCGCATTTGCAAAATACGACCTTTTTATAGCCTACACAACTCTGTGGTCAGGATATAATGAGTTTTTGCTAATGTTTGTAGCCAAAAAAATATTTCTGTTCTTCCGATCGACTCAGAATCACTTTCTAAGTCAATTTAGCAATGCCAGTCCGTCCGTCCGTCTGGCTGTCTGTCCGTCCGTCCATCTTTCTGTGTGTACTTGCAAACCTTGTAATCAAACTAAAGGGCGCAAAACTTCAACTTTCAGACCTCTTCTCCATATAAATGTTCCCCATGAGATCGATTTAAATGGCCAAAAGATCCAAATTATCATATAGATCCCGGGAAAATTTGGTTTATGTGTGTTTATTACATTCATTTATCAGTAGTACAAAAATAATCTCTGTAAGACGATTTTTGGCCCCCATATAAAGCCCCTTCCCGAACTTCACTTAAATCTGTCAAAAACAAAAATATTGCACAGATTTTTCTCAAACTTGGTTTGTATGTCTTTTTGCAAAAAATAGGGGACTTTACCACATATGATATATGTATATTTTATATATGCAATTAGTTGGCCTGAGACCCTTTCTCTAAACACATCGGCGCCGACACAATAAGACGGATTACAAACTTGGAAAGTTGTGTCTGCCATACACTCCACCCTTTGTTATTGGGTTCAACACTTCTTTGTCCATTATAACTAAAACTTGCAAGTATAAATACATCTTTTCTGACATCTCTCTTGAAACTTCTTGATAACTCTCTCGTCTACTACACTCCCTCTTCTGCTTTGACTATCACCCCTTTACGAGGTGGCATTTAAAGATTTTCGAATTCGTTTTTCAACTACTGGTCCATCATTTCAACACTCTCGTCTACTACAATCCTTCTGCTTTGACCATCACCTCTTTGCGAGGTGGCATTGAAAGCTTTCCGATCTCGTTTTCAACTATTGTCTGTCTACTATGCTCATTCCTCCCGATTGTCGCTACAATGTTCTTCTTTGTCCATCATTAGTAGAACTTGAAACTTCTTGATAACTCTCTGGTCTACTGCACTCCTTCTTCTGCTTTGACTGTCACCCCTTTACGAGGTGGCATTGAAAGATTTTCGAATTCTTTTTTCAACTACTGGTCCATCATTTCAACACTTTCGTCTACTACACTCCTTCTGCTTTGACCATCACCCCTATGCGAGGTAACATTGAAATTTTTCCGAACTCGTTTTCAACTATTGGCTCATCTTCTGTCTACTATGCTCATTCCTCCCTCGCTTTTCAACTTCTTCAAACAGTCTTCAACTCATCTGTATTGGCTGTATTGGCATTCTAGCGTTACCTCAAGCGCCTTCGATTCGTCTTCAACCCACACTCTTGCCTACCCATGGTAGCAACTTTAGCGCCTTTGGTAAGGCTTCGTTACCAAACCTGGCCACTGCCCGGACCTGACAGTTAACCTCCAGACAGTATAGCACTGGTAGACCTGACCATATTCCGTTAGGAATAATCACCAGATTTAATTGGCTTTGCGTAGCGTTGCCCAGGAGCACCGTTACTGGCGAACCAATAACTTTATGATAAAACTTTGCTCCCAGGGTGCCGCATAGTCGGCCTAGACCGACGATAATGTTCTTACTTGTTTTATATTGATATAATAACTCTAATGTTGCAAGAAGTTATCATAATACTCGCCGTTGATTGTCTTTTCGTTTTTGAGATAATTAATGAAAATAATTAAAAAAAAAAAAAAAAAAAAACTGAGTCCAAGACCTTCTTTGCAGATGGAAATGTCTGGGTAAAAAACTCCTTCAATATTTTTAAATAACGGTCCACCACACTCCCATCTTAATTCCATTTGGACGGAAATGAAGGACTGCAAAGCATGGTACCGCTGCACTATCCAAATCCTCTGTTCGGTATCCTAAGTATTAATATTAACTAGCAGATTCCAGCCCTCGAAATTCGACCGGAAATTCTAGAAAATTTTATTTTTTCATTAAATAAAGACCCTAAAAGTATGCTAATCAATTATAGCCAATTCACAAATCAACACAAAAAACAAACTCATTTTTATTACAAACACATTAACAAATTTAATAAACACACACATAGCACTGTATAATTTTATGTATGTGTTAGTGGTAACTTTAAATGCAATTTACTCAAAATAAAGGAAAAAATTTAAAAATCCGTATATCTGCAAAACGGCTAAAAAGAAATACCTTTCAATTAATAAACGTTTGGTCAAGATCGGGAGAAAACGGTAGAACAAATCATCAGTCACAGAAATCGCCTAGCCTATTAATATTATAGATAAATCTAAATCGTAACCTGCAAATAAAAAAAAATAAACCGATTACTCACATAGAAAAATGTTATTATGTTTTGTTTTTGTAGTACGGTTCGTGCGTCATCCTGTATTTTAAAAATTAAGCAGCATTACTGCATTGCCAAATGTATCAGAAAAAAGTTGTAAAGGTTGCACATATTTCTTTTTAAGATAAGATGAAAAAAAAATCAATTTATAAACAAAAAAAAAAAAATAGAATGGCTAATGAATCACCGACAATAAGACAGCCTATAAAATAATGTTGAGCCAGCAGCAAAGAATACTGCATTGTACGCTGGAGAAAAAAGTTTTGTAATTATTTCTTATTTTTTATTCTTTATTTTCAGTTTAGCTCATCCTACCTTACAATAGATTTTATATATAATTATTCTTTAATTTTAATAACATCATAATCGATTTAGATCATAATTGTAGTTAATTCCTGAGAATATGTTTCATGCTCGAAGTGTAATTGCTTAGGCAACAGATTAAAGCATAAATGTTATTAAACTTTTAATTGATTCACGTCGAAAGTATAACTTAAAATTTAATTATGGGTGTCTATAACACCAAACTTCTTATATGTACATGTTGCATACACATTCATATACGAAAATATGTACATTTATAGTGGTGTAGTAAAATGAAAAAAAAAAACAGGGAACTCCTTTTTTATTCTGATTTAATTCCGTAAAATTTAATTAAATTTATTAAAAAAATATATAATTCACAAATAAATTCTTTTAATTTTTTTCAAATCAACAACCAATTTGCTTAAAGATTTTTTAAGAAAAAATTATTAAATTTTTAAGCTAAGTCCCTGACAAAACTACACTTCTCATATCTTGAGTAGATTTCGGGCAAGCATGTCAGGGTGAGTTTCAAGTATATGGAAATATCTAATACTGTGTCGCATGACTTCATCTTTGACCAAAGAACATTTAAGTCCTTATGAATGTTAGAATTTCTGACATACCAATGTACACCTGTAATCATTCGCGGTAGACTATTTTCCTTCTTTGCAATTTTTCAACATTAGACGGAGAGGCAGTACCCCATATATAGAATTTTTAACTTGATTTCAAGGCTCAGAAAATAAACACATCAAACACACAATATTCTGTTCTAAAGTAGCCAACACATATTTTTATTTTCATATCAGTTATGTGTGTTTCTAAATTTTGTACGGTGCCGAACACAATCATAACTGTGTTTCGTTTTAATATTTCGTTATCTACACGAACATTTTTCTATCACGTATTTTTTGTTTCGAACACACATAAAACACACAGATTCGAGTGTAGTTTTATTTTAAGTTCGTTATCTTGCGCGTATACTGCTAAAAAAATAGAACATGTTCTTGAGTGCGTACATCTAAAAATTAAAACATTATCCACTAAAAATATGTGTTTGTTGGTCTGAGCTATGTTTGTTTACATATGTACGAGTTTTTGATTCAGTGTGTGTTTTTTTTCTGAACTCTGCTTGATTTGGTTAGGTTTTGCGTCTATCCGAATTTTCCAAGTGAGTCGGTGGTCAATTGTATTGTATTGTATTGTATAAAAGAGGTGATGAAAGTACTGCGACCAGTATGATCTATTGTACTGCCCTCTGCTAATAGTTGTTCCTATAAAATCTCACCCAATCCTGAAGCCCTCAGAAATTCGAGGATGTAGGTTGGTTCCAGTGATTTTACTTCGCTCCCTGGTATTTGGAAAGAATCCAGGTACTTTATCCTCTTATGCATTAAAGCTCCACAATCCCCCAGTATGTGCTCCGCCGATTCTGCCTTCTCATCGCAAAATCTGCACATGGGGTTCGCTTCAATTCCTAACCTGCTCAGATGCTCCCTGAGCCTACAGTGACCGGTTAGAGTCCCGGTTAATATTCTCAGTCCGTTCTTCGATAGTCCGATACATGACTCAAATCTCTTACCGTTGTAGTTACCTAGCAGTAGTTTTGATTGCCTTAAGCCCAAGTGGCTCGAGAAAAGCTCCTGTCTGATATGATTCTCACATTCTTTGAGTACGCCTTCCCATACTCCTTTTCCTATTCCACAAAACGGTTCCGGCCTGCTCATTTCCCCGAATCCCAATATGTCCTGGGACCCAACAGAGGCTGACCTTATTGTGTCTGCCTAGCTCATTCAGTCTTTGCAGACAGTCCCATACTAACTTAGAGTTTACTACATAGGAGCCTAGTGCTCGAATAGCAGCTTGACTATCTGATAATATGGTTATGTCCTGTCTATTGTACTTTCTATTTAAGTTAATCTGTGCACATCTATCGATGGCATAAATTTCCGCCTGGAAAATACTCGTGTGCATTCCCATTGATTCGTAGTATTTGGTTTTAGGCCCAAAGACTCCCGCCCCTGTTCCATTCCCGGTCTTTGACCCGTCCGTGTACCATTTGATCGTATTCTCCTTAAGAGAATATGCTGTGCTCAAACTACTCCATTCCTTTTTGTTACTAAGTTTTGTAACAAAGTTTTTCCTGAAATCGTATTTCTTCTCCATCCTGTCCATTGGACAATCTAGGAGGGAGTAATCTTTAACCTGACTTATTTGGTTCCATTGCCCTTCATAAAGCCTGGATATAGGTTTATCCCCCTTTACACTGATTGCCGTTGCCAGGGCTTTCTTTTGCACCACTATATGCAGTGGGCTCTGATCCAAGAGTACTTCAAGTGATGCCGTTGGGCACGTCCTCATTGCACCCGTTATTCCAATACACGCTAGTCTTTGTATTCTACTTAACTCCATTTGAGTTGATTTTAGCTCCGTCCTTTTGGCCCACGCAATAGCTCCATAGGTCACGATTGGACGGACCATCATGGAGTACATCCAGTGTAGGATGCTGGGTTTACATCCCCAGGTTCTACCCGCTACCCTTCTACATATCATTGTAGCACGCTTGGCTTTCTCTGTAATATGGTTGACGTGTGCCTTCCATGTTAACTTGCTGTCTAGTATTATGCCTAGATATTTCACTTCTGTCCTTGGTTCGATGACTTCTCCCAGAATTTGAATTGCCTTCCATCTTGGAAGTTTTCTTTTCCTGGTAAATGGTACAATAGTGGTCTTTGTCGGATTGATGTTCAGTCCTGTTGCCCTACACCATTGATTGATAATTCTCAGCCCTCTTTGGACAATGTCACAGAGGGTTTCCTCGAATTTGCCTCTTGCTATTATGACTATATCGTCCGCATAGCCTTGACATTCTATACCTGCTTCTGACAGTTCCACTAGTAGTTCGTCCACAACCAGACTCCACATTAGAGGCGAAAGAACCCCTCCCTGTGGACATCCTCTGGTTGTGTTGACGGCTAAGGTTTCCCCTTCTGCTAGTGTTTCTGCTGATCTTGTGTTGAGAACTTCTACCATCCATCTTGATATCACTGAGTGTACTCCTTTTCGGTTTAATGCCCTTTCTATTACATCATGTGAAGTATTATCAAAGGCTCCTTCTATATCTAGGAAGGCACAAACTGCTATTTCCTTCTTCGGTGGTCAAAGTGAATTCCGAAATATTTGACATTTGTGCTTTAGACTATATTATGATTATTAATTTGTAGCTGTGAGCGCGTTTCCCTTCTTAGGTTGAAAGTGATATGGATGCGTTCTGTTCATTAACTTTTCTATCTCTCCAGCCAATCTTCTAGTTGAGAAATGTGGGTTTGCAGAAATCTGGATTATATTGATGGGTCTCATGAACACTTAAACTTGCCGTATCATCAGCCAAAGTCGTGGTGTGAGTGTTAACATTTGTTGGTAAATCAGATGAGTGTAGTAAATATAATAACAGCACTAGAATGTGGACTTCTATATTTGTTCTCTTTAACTGTCAACGTACGACCTGATATATAGCTTTCTGGAAGTTTGTGAGTGTTAGGTGGTAACATATTTTTAAACACTTTCTTTTAACTCATACTCTCTGTCTGTCTGTCATGGGACAACCCCATTCCCCTCATCCAATTGATCTAAAACTTGGCCCACAGTCTTGTTGTGACTATGGATTAATTTTGGGGTAGTCGCGCACAGTCGGAGTGCTTTAAAACCCATTTCTCCTTATTCGATCGATCTGAAACTTGGTCGATAGACTTGCCGTGAAAGAAGATTAACGTTGACATAGTCACGTGCAGTCACTGAGTGATTTAAACCCCAGTTCCCCTCATCCGATCGATCTGAAACTTTGTCCATAGACTTGTTGTGGCCAAAGATTAACTTTGACGTAGTCACGCAACGTCACGTACAGTCACGGAGAGATTCAAGACTCATATGCATAAGGAAAGAGAGAGTTTTAATAAAAACTTTTTTTTATGGGTTAGATTATTAATTTCATGGATCAAGTCCTCATGTCAGACTTTGTAGAATGCTTGTGAGACATAAATAAAAAGGAGCGGAGTAATATTTTTTTCTTCAAATAATAACGGTTACTAGCCTATGGACTAGTTCAGTGATGCTATGTGTCTTCCCGAAGCCAAATTAATGATCTGGAAAAAAAGTTATTTTGATTCACAGCTATGGTTAGTTTATTCATCAGCAGTCTTTCAAAAAGTTTTCACATATTAGATAAGAGACTGATGGTATATATGATCCGGCTTATTGTTACGAGTGAAACTTTCTATTTTCGGGGATAGCATTAACTGCATAGAGAATCATTCTTAAAGTTATGTATACTGGATAGTTCTAAAGGCTTCTTATTACTGATCTATCGATCCCTGGTGCTTTATTTGGGATTAAATCAATTATAGCCTTTCTGACCTTTCGCATCTCAAACCTGAGTGGTGAGGCAACTCCACTATAGAACTTGATCTGTTTGGCGTTAAAAACCTTTCTCAAGTGTTTTACGAAAAGTTGAACTTTTTCAGAGTCAATTCTCGCCCAATCTCCATATGAGTTCTGCAATGGAGGGTTGGTAATAATGGATCTGTTTAGACTTTTTGCAGCACGCCATAATGAGTAGTCAGTGTGTGGGGTGTTACCTAGTTCTCTAAGGATATTATTTAATGTTACCATTCTCTGATTTTCCAATATGTTTCGTAGTTTTCTTTTAATCGAGCTTTAAGTTGTGGGGATCTGTGCTGTTGCCACTCTCTTCGTGCTCTTCGTGTTTCATTCAAATGTTTTTAAACATTTACTGAATGAATATTATAGTGATCCTTGCATAGTGGGGCTTAGGAGCATCTTGAGCAGCGAGTTTGAGATCTAATTCACAATTTTTAACTGAGAGATCAATATTTTTCGATGGTATTAGTAGTATGTTCTCTGAACAATGAGCTACAGATATACTTTCTATATTTTCACCAATTTGTCATTGTAGTTGTCAGCGCTAAGTCAACAGTGGGTTATACAATATTTTTGGGGTTTAAAAGAGTGACTCCGAAATCCATTAGATCTTGTGTTTTCTGCCTATCTGATGGCCAGTAGGGGGTGAATCCCTGAGCCCCAGAATATATGCTTGACATCGCAAGCTGCTAGAAATGGTGAGCTCAAAGACATATAAAATTGAGTGTATTTTTCTTCTGTTATTCTGAATCTCGAAGGTGAGTAAATTGAAATTCTTCGAAACAAACAGTCGTTGCCACAAGGTAATTTTCTCGCAGCTCAGTCATTGAAAAGTGTTAAAGTCTGTCTCTGGGGTCTTTAGTGCCATACAATGTCTATCCTCGTATTGAGAAAAAAGTACGAGTTCTTAGATGAGTCACAGAAACAAGCATTAGATCAATATTCTTGTTTCTGAAATAGTATTCCAGTTCGTTTTTATGCTGAAATAAGATATTGTTTTTTTTTAGGCACTAGGCCAAAAATGGATCGATCATGACCATATATAGTAAAATCACTTACTTTTCGCAAAAACATGTATAAATCAAATTTGAAAAAATGTATGCAATATTTTTTTTTTTTTTATAGATTTTAGTAAAGATCGGGAATAAGTTTCATATTGACTAAAAATGGTCCTACAGAATTTATTTTTTGGACTACTGATTAGGCGATGTAAAAGACATACATATACCAAATTTTATTAATATGTATGTATATGATAATCTGGATCTTAAGAGATTATATAATAGGCGATATTTGTGTGGGGGCTAGGTCTGAACATGCACCGATTTTCATCAATTCCAATAGCGTTCATCCTATGGGCGATAATAGCTCATATACTAAAATTCATTGAAATATTTGGATACCTGCGACCTGAAGTTTGATTTTGGACACACAGACGGACGAACAGACAGACAGAGAAACGAACTGAGTGACTTCGCTAAATCGACTCAGAAAGTGATTCTGAATCGATCGGTATAATAAAAGGTGGGTCTAGCTCAAATATCAACACATACAGTAAAAGCCCTCTTATCCAGAATGCTTGGGGTTGCGGTCATTCCGGATAAATGAAAATTCTGTATTTGAATGTTTAACTAAAACATGAGTTTATTTCGAATAATAAATAACTAGCAGATTCCAGCGCTCGAAATTCGAGTGCAATTTCTAGGCAGCTTTATTTTTCAACTTAGCCAATTCACAAACCAACACTATTATGATTAATTATTATTGTGAATAAGATAACAAACTCAATAACAAACACATTAACAAATTTAATAAAACACACATAGTATATGTATAATTATACCCTATACCACTATGTGGTTTGGGTATAATGACTTTGTGCTGCTGTTTGTAACAACAAAAATATTTGACCCACACCCATCTTTAATTATACCGATCGAATCAGAATCACTTTTTGAATTGATTTAACAATGTCCGTCCGTCCGTCCGTCCGTCCGTCTGTGTGTCCATGTAAACCTTGTACTCAAACTGCAGGTCGCAAATATGAATATATTTTGATGAAATTTGGTATATAAGCTTTCATCGGCCATAGGATGAACGCTATTGAAATTGGTGAGAATCGGTCTATGTTCAGACCTAGCCCCCATACAAATTACCCCTATGAAATCGACATAATTGCCATAAGATCCAAATTGTCATATAGATCTTACTCAAATTGGGTTTGTATGCGTTCATTACATCCATTAATGAGTAGTCCAAAAATGATCCCTTTGGCCCCATATAGACTGCTTCCCGATCTTCACTTAAATCTATTAAAAACAAAAATATTGCACTGATTCTTCTCAAATTTTGTTTGTATATATTTTTGCAAAATACAAGAGACTTTATCAAATATGATCAGGATTGGTCCATTTTTGGACCTAGTCCCCATATAGATATAGCATCCGATATGAACTTTTTCATATCTGCAGCCAAAAAAATTAATAAAAATCCCACTCAAATTTGGTTTTTCTTATTTTCTATGTCCAGTTAGTTGGGCCTAAGAGATAGGGTTTCTAAACGCATTGTGTAGGGTATCGTATAGTCGGTCTAGACCGACTATAATTTTCTTACTTGTTTTTGTATGTGTTAGTAGCAACTTTAAATGCAATTTACTCAAAATAAAGGAAAAAATTAAAATATCTGTAAATCTGCAAAACGGCTAAAAAGAAATACCTTCAAAATCGGGATAAAACGGTAGAACAAAACGTCGGTCACAAAGAAATCGACTAGTCTATTAATATTATAAATCTAACCCATAAAAACAAAGTTTTTATTAAAACTCTTTCTTTCCTTATGCATATGAGTTTTGAATCACTCCGTGACTGTGCGTGACTTTGCTTGACTATTTTAAAATTAATCTTTGGTAACAACAAGTCTATGGATAAAGTTTCAGGTCGATCCGATAAGGGGAAATGGGGTTTAAATCGCTCCGTGGCTGTGCGTGACTATCCGTGACTGTGTGAGACTGTCTTAAAGTTAATCTTTTGCCACAACAAGTCCATAGTTTTATATCGATCGGATGAGGGGAATTGAGGCTTTAATCTCTTCATGACTGTGCGGGATTACCCCAAAATTAATCTATAGTCACAACAAGATTATGGGCCAAGCTTCCTATCAATTGGATGAGGGGGAATGGGGTTGCCCCATGGCAGACAGACAGACAGACAGACAGAGGGTATGAGTTAAAAGAAAGAGTTTAAAGTGATTGCTCTTGTGAAAAAAGGAAAAAAGCAAAAAATTGCCTAAAATTAAAATTCCGGTTAACCGAGCGATCCGGTTAATTGGATGCCGCAAAGTGCACCATTTGACGAGAAGGCGGTCAAAAATCTACAACTTTTGATTGGATTGGAATTTTGATATGCGGTTTTTTTTGTTTGGTAGGTGAGACTTTAGCCTTTAAGTTTTGCTATAAAACGTAATTCTCGACGGAAAATAAAAAAGTTACGGATGGTTTAAAATACATTTTCATTTGTAGTTGAATTTTAGTACAAAAGTGAAGTGGTAAAAGGTAAAAAAAAGGTTTTTTTTAATATAATGTCTTATTTTTTCAGTTAATTTTACAACAAATACTTTTTAACAATTTTTTAAGTTAATTTTTTTAAAAAAAAAGGCAAAACTTTGGCCCCCGTAAACTTTTTAGTCCTAATGTGCACAAGGGCCAAAGGTTGTTTTTTTTTTTTTGAAAGATCCCGAGTTAAAATATAATTTATTAAGCAGCGAACGTAAAAGTTACCTTATATTGGTTCAAGATAGAGAAGTTCCAATGAAAAACTCGTATGTTTTTGCTTTAGTTAAATTTTTTTTTTATTGTCTTTTTAAATATTTCTATATCAATTTTTATGGTAAATTTATGAAATATAACAATTTTTATTGTAAATTTACAAAATATATAAATTTTTAAATCAAGAAATTTTTTTAACTATTTAAAAAAAAGTGTAACTTATTGTCAGTGTAATGAAAAAGTACTTTAAATCAACCAATTTTAGTAAAAATTTCTTCTAAATAGCCTTGATTTTCATCTTCTAGAAGTTGTTTAGCTTCTTCGTCTAATTCAGTAGAGGTAGTTTTCCATTTTTGACGAATGTTGGACATATATGGATCTGAAGTGCACAACAAAATAGTGATAAGGTCTTACACATCTGGACATTTTCCTTGTGTTGTTCCTTTTTTCTTGCGCTTCTTCAGATAGATCTCCTATTGGTAGCATATTGTTTTGAATTATTTGTTCCCCATGGTACAAAATTTTATGAACTGTGGATGGCATATATCTCCAACAGTATTTCCATTATAAAGTTTAGCTGTTTTATTGGCGTACTCTCAAAATTTTTTTGCATTTATCTTTCTGCTGCATGCTAGAACTTGTAATATGATTTGGAATCGTCTTATTAGTTCATGATCTACACCTGTGATACATAGATGCTGCAGTTTCCGGATCGGAAAAAAATCTCCTTGCAGTATTTCCATCATTTGTCTTTCCTTCCCCTTGTTTTGGTTGGTCGATTAGGAGGCCTAGCTGTAGATATTTTTGTTGAATTTGTTTTTTTTTGCTTTCTTTTTTGTTAATTTTCTTTGTTTTTTCTCACTGTTTCGCCTAACGGACCAAATTCCAAATCATAAACCAATCTAAGAATATGATCCATGAAACGTATTCTAGCATGAAGAGGGGACATTCCAAATTCGTAGGTTTCCTTAAAACTATCGTCTTCTGGTGGGGGTTCGCTTAATTGACTTGATGTCTTTTGGCCAGAGTTCCGAAAAAAACACACACTGAATAAAAAACTCGTACATATATGTAAACAAACATAACTCAGACCAACACACACATATTTTTATTTTCATATCAATTATGTTTGTTTTTAAATTTTCTTCGGTGCCCAACACAACCATGACTGTGTTCGTTTTAATATTTCGTTATTTACACGAACATTTTTCTATCACGTATTATTTGTTTCGAATACACATAAAGCACACATTTCTGAGTGTTGCTTTATTTGAAGTTCATGTTCTGGTACGTGTACTGAAAAAAAAAACACAGAACATGTACAATAAACAGGTTCGAGTTCAGTTATATTTTAAGTCGTGTTGTGGCTCGTGTAGTAAGAAAAAACAGAACATGTACAATAAACAGGTTCGAGTTCAGTTATATTTTAAGCACGACTTAAAACACGACTTAAACACGACTTAAAATATAACTGAACTCGAACCTGTTTATTGTACATGTTCTGTTTCATGTGTGTATTTCATGTGTGTATTTTCTGAACCTTGCTTTTGGCATATAATGCAGCTTGACGTTGACTTTGTTCCAGTTAAAGCTTGTGCAACTTTTCCATCAATCATTGTGAGACACATTTTAAAATGTACTTCAATGTCTTGGTCATCAAATTTAAATATTACTGGTTGAAGTTCCTTAATTTGATCTTTTATTTTTTGAACTTCTTCAGTTATGACATCTTTGGTTTCCTTTTTGAATGCAAATTTTATTGGTCTGCAATACTTTGTTGAAGAAGGAATTTCATTTTTCCATATATCAATTTCTGTTGCTCTACTAGTTGACGGCTCTAAGACGCTATACCTTTTTGTTAAGCGCAATGGAACGAAAGATACCATAAATAAATTAGCATCTGATGAATTTTCGGCATTAAATTGCTTGTATTGTTTCTGACCAGAGGATCCATCACATCCCCATTTAGAAATTAAAGTAATGCTGCCATTACCAATTTTTTTTAAATCATCAGTATCAAGCGTATTTAGCAATCGTTCTGCAGTATGTTCCAGGAGATCTTGCAATTTTATTTCTGTTGATGTTGAAGTGACACTAATAGCACTAATAGCAGATTCTTTTTTGGCAGAAACTAAATCTCGATACTCTGGAAAAATCCCACAATTCTTTTCATTGGTTCGTTTCCGCAATTCCTTATATTGATTTTTGGTCAATTTCAAATCCAAAAATAGGGCGAACGCTTCTTCCGGCGTAAATTTCTTATCTTCAATTGGTGTAGGAATGCTTTTCAAAATTCTCTTTGTGCGCCTTGGGCTCGCTTCTACTATTTTTTCAATTAATTCAATTATATTTTTTTTATTTTGGATTGGTTGAATTTGGTACAAAAATTAATCCTTAATAATTCTTTGAGAAATTTCTTCATTGATATTCTCCAGCTTGTGCCTTCGAGATCTTTCACTACATCCGTCAATTTGTTTTGCTGGTCGACCCTTTTTTCCACTTTCGTTGGCAGTTTTAGATGCACTCTCAAAAATAAGTTCCTCTATTAACCAGTCTTGGTAACGTTTGTACATCTTTGCCTTGCTATAAGAGCATTCAATGTACCGTCTTTTCAAATTCGATGCAAAATTAGTAATTTTTCCTTTGTGCATTTCAATGCCTTCTAGGTTACAATTCTTATAGAAGTCGTTGCTCACTATGTGCAAAATTACATCGTCTACATCATTTCGTTGAAAATAAATATCTGCCAGATCTCTGTAACAGTACTTAGCCATTGCACAAATTGTAATGAATAATAATTGTGGAAACATTATTATAAATACTCTTTCTTGCAATTATGTAAAATAAAAATTTTTATCTTTTATTACCAATATTAGAAGCATAAACAAGTAAGAAAATTATAGTCGGTCTAGACCGACTATACGATACCCTATACCATGCGTTTAGAAACCCTATCTCTTAGGCTATATCTATGAAGGGACTAGGTCCAAAAATGGACCGATCCTGATCATGTTTGGTAAAGTCTCTTGTATTTTGCAAAAATATGTAAAAACAAAATTTGAGAAGAATCAGTGCAATATTTTTGTTTTTTTATAGATTTAAGTGAAGATCGGGAAGCAGCTCTATATAGGGTCAAAGGGATCATTTTTGGACTACTCATTAGTGGATGTAATGAACGCATACAAACCCAATTGGAGTAAGATCTATATGACAATTTGGATCTTATGGAAATTTATGTCGATTTCATATGGGTAATTTGTATGGGGGCTAGGTCTGAACATGGACCGATTCTCACCAATTTCAATAGCGTTCATCACATGGCCGATAAAAGCTTATATACCAAATTTCATCAAAATATATTCATATTTGCGACCTGCAGTTTGATTACAAGCTTTACATGGACACACAGACGGACGGATGGACGGACGGACGGACGGACATTGTTAAATCAACTCAGAAAGTGATTCTGATTCGATCGGTATAATTAAAGATGGGTCTAGGTCAAATATTTTTGGTTGTTACAAACAGCAGCACAAAGTCATTATACCCAAACCACATAGTGGTATAGGGTATAAAAACCCACACCCTAACCCATTTTAAAAGGTGAAGCATACCTGCTCATATCTTAAAGGGCTATGTCGCAATAGTTTTTTTTTTTACCATTTACAAATTTTTATCTTTTATTACCACTTTTAGAAGCAAAAAAAACCCACACCCAAACCCCTTTTAAAAGGTGAAGCATACCTGCTCATATCTTAAAGGGCTATGTCGCAATAGTTTTTTTTTTTTTTAACATTTACCTGTTATTTAAACTGTTTCCCATTTTGTCAGGTATTTAAACTATATAACTCTAATTCAGACTATTAATGTTTTTGAAAGATACCTATGTAAATGTACCTGTAACAATTAAGTGCATTATATCTCAACCTTTTTTTTATAAGTATATAACAACTCCTGACAACTCTACCGACACGCAAAAAAATACACCGCGGTGCACCGGTACGACCAACTTTTGTATTCATAACACTCAGATGGACGGACGGACATCGTTTAAACGACTCAGAAAGTGTTTTTGAGTCGATCCGTATAATAAAAGATGGATAAAGGTCCAATATTTTTGGCAGTTAAAAACATCATAGTGGACAACTTTTGTATTCATAAATTTTGCAGAAAATATCTAACCTTAGGTCAGAAAAATCGTTCTGGTGTACTCGGGCGGAAACTGGCGGGTGTATAATGGGGTATGGGAGTATAGAGGAGGGTTCGGACTATAGAAAAGTGCAAGATTTTTTCTGACTGCTTTTGACTGGCAGGAGTTGTGCTCTATTAAGTAGGAGATTTTCGGAAAATTTGGTCCTTTTAAAAAAATTTTTTTTTTTAAATTTCGGAATGACTCAGTGATTTTACATTTTTAACATTAATAGTATGGAAGCCACAAAATTATACAAAATTTATTTCACTTCAAAATCTTTTAAATCAAAAAAGTTACAGTCTTTCAAAATTAAAAATTTACAAAGAAATTTTTAATTTTAGCAAAATACTGAGAAAGCCCATTTTCGAAGACCCTGTTCGCTGTGATATAGTTGAGATAGAGTCGCAATTTTTTGGCTCCCGAGGTTTACTAGTATTTACTTTCAAATGAATAACATAACTTTAAAATCGGTAACAAAAAAAAAAAAAATGATTTTTGGCCGCCTTCTCAAAATATGGTCCACTGTGTGCCGGATAATCAGGCTTTTACTGTAGAGGTATAGGGTATAAAAATCAGTGAAAAAACGTATTTCCAGAACATGAGGTTTAAGGTATTAAATAAATAAAATAAATGACTTTAAGTGCCTTGAAACTTAACTGTCATAAATATTGATGGCTGGTCATAGAAAATTATTGGCTGGTTATAACTCTTGTCTTTAAATTTCAAAATTATGCCCCTTCTTCAATTTAGAACTTATTTTAACTCTTCTTAGATAAACAAACAAAACCAAAACAAAAACATTTTTCATGTACACTCATACATACATATATTGTTACACATCATTTGACGCCATTTCCATAAAAATACATATTTATTTCATTACTTCTATTTTTTTTTTCTTCAGCACTTTTATTGACAAAAATATATGTCAAGATATTTTTTATTTGTTTGTGGTACTTTCTGTAACAATGGTTTGCTCTCATGTTCGTTGTTCTCTAAATAAAGATGAACTTCATTGTGTAACAAATTTACCCTGACTTTGACCTTCTTTCTTTTCTTATATTGATACCCAGTAAAATGTGTACGTAATAGAGGTTAAAAAAAGTTTGAATTTTTAAAATAATATTAATAAAAAAATAAGTCATTACTGGCAGCGGAGGGCTAAAGAATTGGAAGAGGAGCTTTATATAAAACTTAAAACTATGTTTTAGACAATGAAAGCCTTTTAAAAACACTAGGATTATTTTTGATTTATGCTTTTAAAAAAGTTAATAAAAATAATGTTATTTTTTATTTTTAAATAAGTTCAGTTATGCTCTTGCAATACGCCATGTGTGTATGCAGAAGCTAATATTGTATTTCATGGTCGAAGTATTTCTTGTAAAGTTTATTACAATTTTATCGCTGTACGCTCATGCACATGTTTTTTTTTTTCTTCTATAATATATTCACTTATAGGCTAGTGATATACTAACGGTGGTATTTATATAAAAGTTGCCCGGTTTCCTATAGCGGTTAATTTGGATATTAGTTTCTTAACACTAGATTGGCCTTTATATTATCGTGATATACAAAAATTACTTTGGATTTTAAGCCAACTTTTAAAAAATATTCGGTGTTGATTTGCTGCAGCGGGCTAAAATTTTATAAACAAACAAGTTATCTTGGGTCGATAATTTCAATTGTAATGAGAAGTGACCTCAAAGCTAACAATAATCTGCGCAAGCTGAAACTTAAGGGTTAAAAAATTACCTTTCTTCATATTTCTTTCAAAGAACAACGTTAAAGTTAAGATGTGAGGAAGGGGAGTGAACACTATAGGACTTAGGTTTTCATTTCTAAGTTATATCACATATTTTAGATGTTAATAACAAGTAAGATTGTTAAATTCGGCTGTGTCGAATCTTTGATACCATCCACCATTTTAATACAGTTGCAAATAATTAAACTAGCATATCCCAGCCCTCGAAATTCGAGTGCAAATTACAGAAATTTTTATTTTCTCATTTAATAAATTATTTTATAAGACCTTAACGGTATGCTAATCAATTTTAGCAAACACATTTCCAAATTTAATAAACAGCAACTTTACTCCAAAAAATATAAAAATGTAAATATCTGCAAAAATGGTGGACAGCTTAAAATAAATATCTTTCAAACGGGGGATGTTTAATCAAAATAGAATTAAAACTGACAAACTTATATCGGTTGCAAGAAACCGCCTTGCCTATTAATATTATATATACTATTTAAATTAAAAATTAACACCTTTTGCCCAGTATTTATTATAACTAGCAGATTCCAGCCCTCGAAATTCGAGTGCAAATTCTAAGCAATTTTATTTTTTCATTAAATAAAGACCCTTAACGTATGCCAATTATAGCCAATTCACAAATCAATACAAAAAACAAACTCATTTTTATTACAAACACATTAACAAATTTAGTAAACATACACATAGCATATTGTATAATTTTATGTATGTGTTAGTAGCAAATTTAAATGCAATTTACTCAAAATAAAGGAAAAAATTTAAAAATCTGTAAATCTACAAAACGGCTAACAAGAAATACCTTTCAAATTATATACGTTTGGTCAAAATCCGGATAAAACGGTAGAACTAAACATCGGTCACAAGAAATCACCTAGGCTATTAATATTATAGATATACAAAGATAGATTGAATGTAAAAATACAATAAAACCAAGTAAAAAGTTATATACATAAACCCCCGAATTCATAATGAAAAGTTAGCTGCTGTTTACATGTCGCGCTCAGCGAGGTTCGTACTAGTCAACCGATTAGCCTTAGTTTTTAGTTAGCACATAGTTTTTTTATAATCAATTTTTTTTTCATCTGATAGCTTAAAAACAACTCTGAAATTTGTAATGCCACCATATTTTTTGCATTAATGCAATCTGATGTAGTGAAAATCAGCTCTGTTTGCATATCAATTTGTGGGATTTCATTTCTTCATTTTTTTAAATTTATATTTACAAGTGTTAAGTTTAAGACAAAATTATTTTAATTTGAAAATTATGTAAAAAGAAAAGTTTAAAAGATCCGCAAGGTAAAAAATATTTGTTTGCCTTTAAAAAAATTTATGTATTTTGTTTTGCTTAATTTGACACACATCAGCTGTTTTAACATACTTAGTCAGTGTTTGAAAGGTTGTTGATCTGAGTTTAGCAAACGCAGCAGCAAGTGCATTATAAATAATACTCATGATAGATACTGCATAACTTTCCATTATAAATATGGGCGAAAATGTATATAAAATAATCGAACACCCGGTTTATTTCAATGTTATATACATCACTATTTTCCATAAATTGTTTTCATATTTATTTCTGCTACAAATTTGATTTTTGGTAAAAATAGGATAGACGTTAGGGGGGTCGATTTGCAGGGAGGAAAAAAAATCGCTCAAGTGACAAAGAAAATCATATTCTTGGGATCAAAATATGAAACTTTGCCTAAGGAACCATATCTCAAAAACGACTTCTGATGTCCCGACTTTTGACCTGTCTGTTTGTCTGTCTGTCTGCCATGGAGCACCCCTATTCCCCCATGCAATTGATCTGATTAATTTTGGGATAGTCACGCAGAGTCATGCATAATCACGCATAGCCACGGAGTAATTTAAAAGTTATCTACCCTCATCCGATCGATCTTTTTGAATAACATAACATAGTCAAAGCGTATGATTATTATTTATTAGCAGAGTAGAATATACGTATACGTATGAGTGTTAATTTTAATATCGAATCAAACATAGTCAGCCCAATTCTAAACAAAAATGGTGATTTTTTGAAATGTTTGTATGGGAAACCCCCAGGGGGTGTGCCACTGGCATGGGTGGGTCGGCCCTCCAAAGTTAGTGGGTCGATCATACATTTGGACTCGATTGGGGCACTCTAAATGGGTCAAAATGAGACAGACAGACAGACAGGTCAAAAGTCGGGACATCATAATTGGTTTTGGAGGTATGGTTCCTCGGTCAAAGTTTCTTATTTTGATCCCTCAATACGATTTTCCTTGTCACTTGGGCGATTTTTAAATCGACCAGCCCTAATAGACAGTTATGAATTTTAGAAATATATGCTTTCTTCTTCTCTACACCACACCATTAAAACAAAAAAGAAGTAAGAAAATTATAGTCGGTCTAGACCGACTATATGATACCCTTTACCATGCGTTTAGAGATCCTATCTCATAGGCCCAACTAACTGGATATAGAAAATAAGCATAAATCAAATTTGAGTGGAATTTTTATTAATTTTTTTGGCTGAAGATATGAAAAAGTTCATATCGGATGCTATATCTATATGGGGACTAGGCCCAAAAATGGACCGATCCTGACCATGTTTGGTAAGGTCTCTTGTATTTTGCAAAAATATATACAAATAAAATTTGAGAAGAATCAGTGCAATATTTTTGTTTTTGATAGATTTAAGTGAAGATCGGGAAGCAGCTCTATATGGGGCCTATGACTAAGAGTTGTCCCATAGGGATCATTTTTGGACTACTCATTAATAGATGTAATAAACGCATACAAACCCAATTTGAGTAAGATCTATACGACAATTTGGATCTTATGGCAATTTATGTCGATTTCATAGGGGTCATTTGTATGGGGGCTAGGTCTGCGCATGGACCGCTTCTCACCAATTTCAATTGCGTTCATCCTATAGCCGATAGATGCTTATATACTAAATTTCATCAAAATATATTCACATTTGCGACCTGCAGTTTGATTACAAACTTTACATGGACACACAGACGGACGGACGGACGGACGGACATCGTTAAATCGAATCAGTTAGTGATTCTGATTCTATCGGTATGATAAAAGATGGGTCTAGGTCAAATATTTTTGGTAGTTACGAACAGCAGCACAAAGTCATTATACCCAAACCACTTAGTGGTATAGTGTATAAATATGTGAGTTCGATCACAGGGGAGATGTTTTATGGCACTTTTTTAAAATCAAACAGAAAGCCGTCATCTATATATCACTTACAGCACACAACTGGAGTGCTCTGTTAATATAAAAATATTTATTTCAACAGGTTAATTTTTAATTTTTAATTTTCTGGTTTTCAGTTTTAATTTTTTTTCATTTTTAATTTTTGATTTTTCATTTTTCATATTTCATTTTTCATTTTTTATCTTTCATTTTTTATTTTTCATTTCTCATTTCTCATTTTTCATATTTCGAAACGTTTTTCTAACGCTATTCGCTCCCTCATTTTATCTCCAAACACTTCCTAATGAAATCGTTCCTTCACTTTATCTCCAAACACTTCCTAATCTTTTCACCAATACAATCGTACCACACACCGTTTTTGTCTTACTCTGTTTTTGTGATTGTATTGTGAAATAGATTTTTAACCCCCTGAGCGTATAGACGTTTACACATAAAAAAAAAAAAAATATGTCTGAAAAAAATTCGAGTCTTTCTTAACCGCGCATGTAGATTCAGTAAGGTGATTTTAGTTAAAATAATCTTCCAAATGCATGCGATATGACATGTGGAGTATAACGATACATACACACTCATTAAGCAAATACTACAAATACAATGACCACAATAACAACGCAATTACAGCTATGAAAAATCGTATTTTTTTTTATTTCACTTAAATAGCAAAGTGCTCAGGATGTCAATGAATCATTTTCACTAATAATGCGGAACCCAGCTGAGGTCGTCCACCGACGGACAGACGGACATCGCTATTATAAGGATGAAGAATATTTACATTGTTCTATTTGATACAGATTTTTTTTCTAATTATTACAAACGGAATTACAAACTAGTGGGTATAAAGACGAGACAAATAATTTTATAAGAGCCTACAGGTATGCTAAACAATTTTATCGAATTCAAAATTCAACACTTTTTAAATAAAATTCATTAAATTTCATTACAAATATTTGTTGAACATTTTAATGGAGCCTAAAGGCATGCTAATCAATTTTAGACAATTCACAATTCAACACAGGGCTTTTGATATTTATAATAAACACACACACAGTATGTTTTTATGTATGTGTTTCTAGCAACTTTAAATAAGCATTACTCCAAAAATATATTCCACACGGTGCAAATATGTAAATCTGGTGGACAGCTAAAAGAAATACCATTCAAGTGAGGTATGTTTGGTCAAAATCGGTTACTAACTGCAGTTTTTATATCGGTCACAAGAAATGTCTTGTCTATTAATATTATAGATTTAATAAAAAAAAAATAAAAATTTATAATCTCCATAATAATCTCCATAATGATCCCTATAATCTAGAACTTTTTCCTTCATAAATAGTTTCAGTCTAACTAGCTAAATTTGCAGCATATTCGGCCGTATTCTGAATATTCTCACAAGAAAACAAAAATAAGCCATAGGGAATTATAAATTTTTGAATTTCGTTTAGTTTTGGGTGTTAAATGCAAATAAATAAAAAGGGAAAAAACTCGCAGGGAGCTTTTTTCATAACGAAAGGAAAGGGAAAAGGAAAAAAATTCCAGCGAACTTCTTATTTAGAAATTTTTTATTTTTTATTTATTAACCAACACTCAGGGGTTATGGGAAGGAGGAACGAGGGAGTAGTGTTTGTGGGTTATTTGACTTAAACTTTATTAGATTATTACTGTCTGGAAAGACTTGTGCGGGTAGTTTATTCCACATACGGTTAGTTCGACTGATAAACGGTCCAGTTTCGGTTCGCTCTACCCGCTTCTCTAGTAGATCACATCCGTTTGTAGTTTATTGTCCAGTTGACCGCACAACGCATTAGAGAGAATTCGTTTATCAGTCGAACTAGTCGTATGTGGAATAAACTCCCCGCAGAGGTCTTTCCTGACAGTTATCTATATATATAAAATTCATTTTCTGTTTGTTTGTTTGTTTATTTGTTTGTTTGTTTGTTTGACCGCTATATAAATTTTTATTTTTCAACGGATTTTCCTGAAACTTTGCAAACATTATCTCTATACCCCAGGAAAGGTCGCCATATACTTTTTACCGGCCATGCCTACTTTTACGCCCACTTTTTATGTAAAATTCATTTTCTGTTTTATTCATATTTGTTCACTATACAAATTTTTGTTTGTCTGCAGATTTCTCTGAAATTTGGTACACACGATCCCTGTACTCCAGAGAGGTCGTCATATTATGCTTGCCGGCCACGCCTACTTCTACGCCCACTTTTTGTATACAATTCGTTTTCTGTTTTTTGGTATATTTGTTTGCTATACAAATTTTTATTTTTCAACGGAATTCTCTGAAATTTGGTACACACTATCTCTGTACTCCAGGAAAGGTCGATATATGCTTCGTACCGGCCACGCCTACTTTAACGCCCATTTTTTGTATACAATTCATTTTGTTTTTTGGTATATTTGTTCGCTATACAAATTTTTATTTTTCAACCGATTTCTCTGAAATTTGGTACACACGATCTCTGTACTCCAGAGAGGTCGCCATATTATTCTTGCTGGCCACACCTACTTCTACGCCCACTTTTTATAAAAAATAAATTTTCTGTTTTTTGGTATATTTGTTCACTATAGAAATTTTTATTTTTCATGGGATGTCTAAAATTTGGTCACACGATCTCTATACTACAGGGAAGGTCACCGTATGATTCTTACAGACCACGCCTACTTTGCGCCAACTTCTATGGATATAAAACTAATTTTTTCCTTTAATTTGTTTCTTTATTTGATTGCTATAAAAACTTTTATTTTTCAATGGCTTTCTTCGAAATTTAGTACATATTCCAGGGAAGGTCGCTATATGATTTTTACCGACCACGCCTACTTTTACGCCCAATTTTCTTATAAAATTCATATTTTGTTGTGTGGTATATTTCTTCCCTATAAAAATTTGTACTTTTCAACGGATTTCTCTGAAATTTGGTTTACACAGAAATAACTACACGGTGAACAAATTCCCCAAACTTAAAAAAAGGTACCCAAAAGAAATGAACAAATTCCCCATTTTTTTTTTTAATCGAAAGAAAAAATTAACTTACTCCCCAAATTCATTCTTAAATTTTTTACATATTTTTATTTAATGAATTTTGTTAAATATTTATTTTAGTAAACACTTGCATACTGCTCTCAATATATGTCCTAAAATAAATGCATTTAAAATGAGTATTCTTTTCAATACCATCATTTCGTTGCGCGGAAGTTACGCGCACGGGGAATACAGGTTAGCTAGAATATCGGAATGATCTGAAAAATATGTATATTTTGACAATTAAAATAAGTTGGCAACAGCTGCGCGGCAGCACAGGTGTGGTTGCCAAACGCGCGGAAGCCGCGCGCGACCGCGGACTCGGACGCGATGGGTGCGGACGCGACGCGCTCTCGGAACACAGCTCAGCTAAAATATCGCAATGCTCTAAAAAATATGTTTTAGGAATTAAAATAAGTTAACGAGAACTAAGCGGCAGCACGGGTAGTAGCTGCGAGGAAGCGGGATGAGGCGCGCGGACACGAACGCGACAGAGGCTCGCGGAACACAGCTCAGCAAAAATATCGCAATGATCTGCAAAATATATTTTGGCGATTAAAATAAGTTGACAACAACTGCGCGGCAGCACGGGTCTGGCTGCCAAACGCGCAGAAGAGGACGCGACTCGCTCGCGGAACACAGCTAAGTAAAATGTCGTATGATAAATTTTATCTACGTATGTGAAACAATTACCAGTTGATCAAAATAGGCCACACATATACTATAAACAGTTGCTTAAAGAAACCTTGCGACACAACGTCGCATTAGTCTTTCATTTCTGAAACTTGAATTTAACGTCTCTGCTCAATGACGATCACTTATTGAATGAAGTAATTCAATTTTTAAAAGTTTTGATTCATTTAATTTGCGAACCATTCCGTTATATTTGATGTTTATAAATAAACTGGAAAAAAAAACTTAAAGCGGTTTCGCAGCTTATTTTTTAAGCATTTTTTCTGCAGCATCTTATAAAAAACTTGTAAATTAAAAAATCAAAAAAATTTTAATTGAAATAAAAAATGAATTTACTGCCCATACCAATTTTTGGGGAGAAAGCTCATTTTATTGGGGAATTTGTTAATTGGGGAATAAGTACTCAGCGCCTGATAAGCATAGTGAACCATTTTTCAAGTCAAAGGCCTTTTTATCCCGGGCAAGACCGGGTAAAAACAGCTAGTAATCTAATAAAATTTAAGTCAAATATCCACAAACACTACTCCCTTTTTCCTCCTCCCCATAACCTATTTTCCTGAGATCAACACAATGCACTGCATCTGTAGGGGGCATCCCCTGACTGTTGGTTAATAAATAAAAAAAACAAAAAAAAGTAGTTCCAAAATAGACTTCAGTAGTTAATATAAAATTTTGCGGTCGGATGTAAGTGGTATAGATTTTAAGGAGATCAGAAGGAGTGAAGTAATTTTTGCACCATTTTAAAAAACCAAGACACTTGAATACTTCTTTCGACACTTGAACAAAATGCTCGTTCTGACGAACATACAACTGAATTCTCATGCCTAGAAGAGTATCCGATTCCTCAATACCTATACCACCCATATATACAGATGACATTGTTGAATCCATGGCATTACCCCACTCGGAGATTGTCAACAGGTCCTGATTGAGTGTGTCATTCATTGTCTGCCTTTTGCCCCCAACCTCCAAGAGTCTTGGTCTACAATTAAAAGAACATGAATGACAAATGCTGCTGTTATCTGCGAAAGAGTATATAGAGTTAAATGTTTGACCAAGAAGGTCGTTCAGAAAGATAAGGAAAAGAGAAAGAACCGAACCTTGGGGTACCCCTGAATTAAGCTGAAACTCATTAGATGAGACCCCATCAATAACAACGCGTATTGTTCAGTCTCTGAGAAAACTCGATATAAATCGAGAGAAGTCATTACCGACCCCAAATGCAATAAGCTTTGATAATGCACCGTGCCACACACGATCGAATGTCTTGGTAATATCTAGAGCAACCACTTTACTTTCACTAAAATTGCGAATGGATTGACTCCAGCGCTCAGAAAGTAGAGCTGACAGGTCTCCCGAGGAAGGATTTCTATACTTTCGATCATTAAAAAGTAAGTTGGTCTCTAGGTAGTTCACAAGATGGAAATTGATCATGCTCTCCATCACCTTTGAGAGCGCAGAGCACATTGCAATTAGGCAGAATTGGGCTGATTGTGCTTTATAAAAACTCTTTATTGAGAATTTATAATAGACATTTTTAAATTCTTAAACTGGTTTGATGGAACTTAACTAAAACACCTGTTTTCTTTTTTGCTCTTTTCTTGCTCCAAAAATCAAACAAACATTTCTAGTGTTAAACGTTACGGTTGCGATTACAATACCAATCTAACAGTTTGTTTTTAATTTTTTTTTGGTGTTTAAAATATCAAATTTCATGTTTCTGTTTGTATTTAACGCTTCTATGAAGAAAGAAAGTAAAATTATATTTTTAACACCATTAACTACAGCAGTTGCAACAGTCAAAAAGTAACAAGAAACAACATAATAACTGACATTGAAGTTAATGGAAATTCTCCAATTGTTCAGAGGAAAACTTACTATTACTCAGCTGATTTTAAAATGGTTGTAATAAATAGGTAGCACTATGCACCACTTCCCCTTTCTTTGCCTTCTCCGTTTGTGTAAAACTGATTTTATAATTGATAATTTAAACATTTTTGTTGTTTTTTTAATACCAATACTTATTTATTTTATTTTATTGTACTTTATAATAGTCATATTTTTTAATCAATTGGATTTTCGTATTCAAATAGATGATTTATTAAAGCCAAAAAATTTGAATTTAGATTATTTAATTAAACTAGCAGACGCCAGCCCTCGAAATTCGAAAAATGAAAAATAAAAAATTAAAAATAAAAAATGAAACATGAAAAATAAAAAATGAAAAATAAAAAACAAAAAATTAAAAATGAATAATGAAAAAGGAAAAATAAAAAATTAAAAAATGAAAAATAAAAAATGAAAAATAAAAAATTAAAAATAAAAAGTGAAAAATGAAAAATAAAAAATGAAAAATGAAAAGAAAAATAAAAATGAAAAATGAAAAACGAAAAATTAAATATGAAAAAAAATCTAAAAATTAAAAATTAAGAATAAAAATGAAAAATCAAAAATGAAAAATGAAAAATAAAAAATAAAAAATGAAAATTGAAAAATAAAATATTTGAAAAAAACAAAAAACAAAAAATAAAAAATTAATAAAAAAAAATTAAAGCTAAAAAATTAAAAATAATAAATGAAAAATAAACAATTGAACATGAAAAATAAGAAATGAAAAATGAAAAATAAAAAATTAAAATGAAAAACGAAAAATGAAAAACGAAAAGAAAAATAAAAATGAAAAATGAAAAATTAAAAACGAAAAATTAAAAATGAAAAAAAATCTAAAAATGAAAAATTAAGAATAAAAATGAAAAATAAAAAATGAAAAATGAAAAATAAAAAATAAAAAAAAAAAAAATAAAAAATTAAAAATGAAAAATGAAAAATGAAACAAAAAACAAATTCATTTTTATTACAAACACATTAACAAATTTAATAAACACACACATAGCATTGTATAATTTTATGTACGTGTTAGTAGCAACTTTAAATGCAATTTACTCAAAATAAAGGAAAAAATTTAAAAATCTTTAAATCTGCAAATCGGCTAAAAAGAAATACGTTTCAATTAATACACGCTTGGTCAAAATCGGGATAAAATGGTAGAACAAAACATCAGTCACAAGAAAACGCCTAGCCTATTAATATTATAGATTCTAAGTCAAGCACAATTTTTGAAAAATTGAATTATATTCAATATTTATCCATCTCTTTTTAATGTTCAAAAAACGCAATTTTTTAAAATTTCGAAGAAATTTCGTAATTTTTTTAAATCTGAATCTGTTTCATATTTATTTTTTGGAAATTTTTATTGCGCCTTGTACTCAATGAAAAATTTGGATTAAACATGATCTTAATATTGAAATTAGATCGTCTACTAATCTAAATGGCAAATGGTTAGTAATTAATGTTCCAACCATTTTTAGTTCAGCTCTCTCAACGCTTCCATTCTTTGATGTAGAATTCTGTAAGGCTTTGGGAATGTTGGTTGTGGATATAATAGCAGAAGCAGTAGTTTGGTGGGAATTTGTTTGCATGTGTCTTAAAAGAACTGACTTATGGCAGTTCAGTTTTATATTACATTTATTTTGATGTCCTAACCTTTGAATCAGTCAAACGTAGCCATTCACTTTGGAATCTAAATGCGTTCTTTTCAGACATATCTGGGTCATTTTCAAAAAAAGTGTAAAAACTATGTCCAAGAAGTTAATAATTTTTATTTAAATAAAAATAAGCTTTTGAAAACTGTTTGTATTTGTTTATTAATCTTTATCTTATTGTTGTTAGTTGCAAATATTTTACAGAAAATAATGTATATGAACATGGTAGAGAAAATAAGCTGTCCCAGGCTCAAATTTAGAACATTTGATCATGTTTGGAATGAACTGGTTGTAAGTTATAATAAGAGGTTATGTACTATATTTTTAGATATAGAGATTTTTAAATGTGTGTTCCACATTGTATTCCCCTTTTACATGCGAGTCCGATCACAAGGGAGATGTGTGAACATCTAGTAATTAAAGACTTTTATGGCACTTTTCTAAAATCAAACAGAAAGCGTCATCTATGTATTATACTTATAGCAATCAACTGCCGGGGCTCTGCTAATATAAAAATATTTATTATTATTTATTTCAACTGGTTAATATATAATTTCATTTTTCATTTTTTATTTTTCATTTTTTACTTTTCATTTTTAATTTCTTATTTTTCATTTTTATTTTTCAATTTTTCATTTTTCATTTTTAATTTTTAATTTTTAATTTTTAATTTTTTATTTTTATTTTTTATTTTTAATTTTTTATTTTTAATTTTTAATTTTTCATTATTATTTTTAATTTTTTTTAATTTTTTATTTTTCATTTTCATTATACCCTATACCACTATGTGGTTTGGGTATAATGACTTTGTGCTGCTGTTTGTAACAACCAAAAATATTTGACCTAGACCCATCTTTAATTATACCGATCGAATCAGAATCACTTTCTGAGTTGATTTAACAATGTCCGTCCGTCCGTCCGTCCGTCCGTCCGTCCGTCTGTGTGTCCATGTAAAGCTTGTAATCAAACTGCAGGTCGCAAATATGACTATATTTTGACGAAATTTGGTATATAAGCTTTTATCGGCCATGGGATGAACGCTATTGAAATTGGTGAGAATCGGTCCATGTTCAGACCTAGCCCCCATACAAATTACCCATATGAAATCGACATAAATTGCCATAAGATCCAAATTGTCATATAGATCTTACTCAAATTGGGTTTGTATGCGTTCATTACATCCACTAATGAGTAGTCCAAAAATGATTCCTTTGACCCCATATAGAGCTGCTTCCCGATCTTCACTTAAATCTATTAAAAAACAAAAATATTGCACTGATTCTTCTCAAATTTTGTTTGTACATATTTTTGCAAAATACAAGAGACTTTACCAAACATGATCAGGATCGGTCCATTTTTGGACCTAGTCCCTTTATAGATATAGCATCCGATATGAACTTTTTCATATCTGCAGCCAAAAAAATTAATAAAAATCCCACTCAAATTTGGTTTTTGCTTATTTTCAATGTACAGTTAGTTGGGCCTAAGAGATAGGGTTTCTAAACGCATGGTATAGGGTATCGTATAGTCGGTCTAGACCGACTGTAATTTTCTTACTTGTTTTTTATCTTTCATTTTTCATTTATCGTTTTTTATTTTTCATTTTTAGTTTTAGTTTTTAATTTTTAAATTTTAATTTTTCGTTTTTCAATTTTCAGTTTTCATTTTTCGTTTTTCAATTTTGAGTTGTCATTTTTCGTTTTTTATTTTTCATTTTTCATTTCTCATTTCTCATTTTTCATTTTTCATTTTTCATTTTTCATTTTTCATTTTTCATTTTTCATTTTTCATTTTTCATTTTTCATTTTTCATTTTTCATTTTTCATTTTTCATTTTTCATTTTTAATTTTTAATTTTTAATTTTTAATTTTTAATTTTAATTTTTAATTTTTAATTTTTAATTTTTAATTTTTAATTTTTAATTTTTAATTTTTAATTTTTAATTTTTAATTTTTAATTTTTAATTTTTAATTTTTAATTTTTAATTTTTAATTTTTAATTTTTAATTTTTAATTTTTAATTTTTAATTTTTAATTTTTAATTTTTAATTTTTAATTTTTAATTTTTAATTTTTAATTTTTAATTTTTAATTTTTAATTTTTAATTTTTAATTTTTAATTTTTAATTTTTAATTTTTAATTTTTAATTTTTAATTTTTAATTTTTAATTTTTAATTTTTAATTTTTAATTTTTAATTTTTAATTTTTAATTTTTAATTTTTAATTTTTAATTTTTAATTTTTAATTTTTAATTTTTAATTTTTAATTTTTAATTTTTAATTTTTAATTTTTAATTTTTAATTTTTAATTTTTAATTTTTAATTTTTAATTTTTAATTTTTAATTTTTAATTTTTAATTTTTAATTTTTAATTTTTAATTTTTAATTTTTAATTTTTAATTTTTAATTTTTAATTTTTAATTTTTAATTTTTAATTTTTAATTTTTAATTTTTAATTTTTAATTTTTAATTTTTAATTTTTAATTTTTAATTTTTAATTTTTAATTTTTAATTTTTAATTTTTAATTTTTAATTTTTAATTTTTAATTTTTAATTTTTAATTTTTAATTTTTAATTTTTAATTTTTAATTTTTAATTTTTAATTTTTAATTTTTAATTTTTAATTTTTAATTTTTAATTTTTAATTTTTAATTTTTAATTTTTAATTTTTAATTTTTAATTTTTAATTTTTAATTTTTAATTTTTAATTTTTAATTTTTAATTTTTAATTTTTAATTTTTAATTTTTAATTTTTAATTTTTAATTTTTAATTTTTAATTTTTAATTTTTAATTTTTAATTTTTAATTTTTAATTTTTAATTTTTAATTTTTAATTTTTAATTTTTAATTTTTAATTTTTAATTTTTAATTTTTAATTTTTAATTTTTAATTTTTAATTTTTAATTTTTAATTTTTAATTTTTAATTTTTAATTTTTAATTTTTAATTTTTAATTTTTAATTTTTAATTTTAAATTTTTAATTTTTAATTTTTAATTTTTAATTTTTAATTCTTAATTTTTAATTTTTAATTTTTAATTTTTAATTTTTAATTTTTAATTTTTAATTTTTAATTTTTAATTTTTAATTTTTAATTTTGAATTTTGAATTTTGGATTTTGAATTTTTAATTTTTAATTTTTAATTTTTAATTTTTAATTTTTAATTTTTTAATTTTTTATTTTTCGATTTTTATTTTTCATTTTTTATTTTTCATTGCTATTTTTCATTTTTTATTTTTCATTTTTCATTTTTCATTTTTCATTTTTCATTTTTCATTTTTCATTTTTCATTTTTCATTTTTCATTTTTCATTTTTCATTTTTATTTTTTATTTTTAATTTTTTACTTTTCATTTTTCATTATTTATTTTTCATTTTTTATTTTTTATTTTTAATTTCATTTTTTATCTTTCATTTTTCGTTTTTCATTTTTCATTATTCAGTTTTCATATTTAATTTTTTATCTTACAATTTTCATTTTTAATTTTTTATTTTATATTTTTTTATTTTTCATATTTTAGTTTTAATTTTTCGTTTTTAAGTTTTCAGTTTTTATTTTTCATTTTTCATTTTAAAATTTTCATTTTTCATTTTTCATTTTTCGTTTTTCGTTTTTCATTTTTCATATTTCATTTTTCATTTTTATTTTTCATTTTTCGTTTTTCATTTTTCATTTTTCATTTTTCATTTTTCATTCTTCGTTTTTCATTTTTCATTTTTCATCTTACATTTTTGATTTTTAATTTTTTATTTTTAATATTTAATTTTAAATATTTTATTTTTCGTATTTCATTTTATATTTTAATTTTTTATTTTTCATTTTTTATTTAAAATTTTTTATTTTTCATGTTTCATTTTTGAATTTTCATTTTTCATATTCAAAAAGGTCATTACATATCATAATTTTTTCACCAATACAATCATAAGTTACACCGATTTTGTCTTACGCTTACGCTTACGCTGGTTTTGTGATTGTATTGTGAAATTATTTTTTTAAAGAGGAAGATCATTATTAACAGCTGTTAAATACTCTCTTTTAGAATTCTTTGAGGGTTAGTTGTCCACTCTGTTACATATACAGTAGGGTGACAGCGGTTTGTAAGAACAAAATGTTTGGCCTAATTTTGAGGTGTGCGGGTCGAATTATTGTGACACTGGATCTAAAACTTTAGTGCGCAAAATTTGAGCCAAATCGAACAATGCTTTCTGAATGCGCAAAATTAATATTATATTATATTTGACAGTTATATCAGAGAACAATTTGAAATTAAAACTTAATACTGCTGTCAAATATAGATAGAACTTTCTGAATATAAGCCCTCGATATACCTTTATATGAATATAATAATTCTGAAAAAAAAAAAAATTAAAACTATCAAAGTGTTCTCTGATATAACTGTCAATTATAATATTAATTTTGATATCAAACATAATTAGTACGACTATTTCTTAATAGCAAAACGAACGACAAATATTTTCAGATGTCATTAATAAAGTGGTTTTACACGCTCTCTTTAAAATAATTATTGAAGCAGATAGCACTTTTGTTTATACTGTATTAAGTACAAAAATTTATTAATCTACATATTTTCATAAAATAACGAATAAATTCCAAGAGTTCACAAAGTTTCTGGAGAACTTGATTAATGTACTCTGTGCCCATATCAGTGAGAATTTTTCCCATTGGGCCGTACACCAGTACGAAATTTTCCAGAATTGCCTTGGCCACAACATTCGCACTCTTGTTAGACACTGGTACTGTTACCAAGTACTTTGTAAGATCGCATATCATTGTAACGGCATATTCGTTACCATTTTCAGTTCTCGGCAATGGGCCAATGGTGTCTATCGAGACTATATCAAACGGTTTTGCCGGCGTTGGAGTTAATATCATCTTCTCCCTGGTATTCTTTTGGGTTTTTGACTTCTTGCAGTAATCACATAACTTGACATATCTATTAATGTCCCTTGTCATGTTATCCCAATGAAAATATTTCCTGATCTTATTGATTGTTCTTGTTATACCAGCGTGTCCTCCAAATATGGGGTTTTCATGATATTTATTCATTATCTGTCTTTTCTCAATTTCGTCTGTTTTTTTTAAAAGTTTGGGTGTGAGAGCGATTTTGACTTTATTTAGGGAAGCGCTTCATTTTTCTTTAAATTCCGTGATACGTATCTCTTCAAATAATTTGTCATCCAGTGACATTTGGAGTAACTTTATCCCTTCATTACTAGCTATCTTTTCAAGCTGTGAGAAGAATTGATCTAGATCTATTTTCTCATTAGCAATAAGGTTAGGTATTTCCATGGATCCAATAATGGAACTACGTTAATTTTAAAGTACAAGTTTGTTGCTCAGGAAGAGATGGATGATGATAAGGAAGTTAAAGTGATGTGATTAAAAACTATTAAGGACTGTGGAAAGTTGTTCCGAGCTGATGAAAATGACATTTCGTATATACACTTGGAACAAATAATAAAAGTCCTTCCAGAACCCAAATGCAAGATGCAACGGGGTTGTTTGTATTACGAGTTTTTAGACTATGTAGATATATTCCAGAAAGCTTAAATCTAAAATATATTAGGCTAGGCGATTTCTTGTGACCGATGTTTTGTTCTACCGTTTTATTCCGATTTTGACCAAACGTATATTATTTGAAAGGTATTTCTTTTTAGCTGTTTTGCCGATTTACAGATTTTAAAATTTTTTCCTTTATTATGTGTAAATTGCATTTAAAGTTGCTACTAACACATACATAAAATTATACATATGCTATGTATGTTTTATTAAATTTGTTAATGAGTTTGTTAATGAGTTTGTTATCTTCATTCACAATAATAATAAACCATAAAAGTGTTGGTTTGTGAATTGACTAAGTTGAAAAATAAAGCTGCCTTGAAATTGCACTCGAATTTCGAGCGCTGGAATCTGCTAGTTTAATATAAATCCTCCAATTCGAGAAATAAAATATTAGCTGCAAGGTAAGGGTGTTTTTTTTTTGAGTTATTTAGACCATATACTAAGAAATTATAATTGTCCACTCCGTTACAAAGTTGTTTACTCTGTTACAGTACAAATTTTTTTCATTCTAAGATAAAAATAACTTAAATAATGTGAAGCCACAGTTTCCTTTTTATAAACTGTGATATTGATTAGACACTTAAAAACGATAATTTTTAAATTAACACATTACCTAAATAAATTTTCATCAAGTATTATTCCATAATTTGTAACAAGAGACTGTAATATAGGCTAGGCGATTTCTTGTGACTGATGTTTTGTTCTGTCGTTTTATCCCGATTTTGACCAAACGTATATTATTTGAAAGGTATTTCTTTTAGCCATTTTGCAGATTTACAGATTTTTAAATTTTTTCCTTTATTTTGAGTAAATTGCATTTAAAGTTGCTACTAACAAATACATAAAATTATATATTGCTATGTGTGTGTTTATTAAATTTGTTAATGTGTTTGTAATAAAAATGAGCTTGTTTTTTGTGTTGATTTGTGAATTGGCTATAATTGCTTAGCATACTTTTTGGGTCTTTATTTAATGAAAAAATAAAATTTCCTAGAATTTGCGCTAGAATTTCGAGGGCTGTAATCTGTTAGTCATTAAAAAATATGTAAAATTTTTATATGTGCATAAAAAGTTTACACTACTTGCGAAGATATAAAATCAAAAAAACTTAAATTCAACTGAATAATTTAGATAGGAAAACAAAGTAACAGAGTGGACAAAACATTTCCTTCCTCATCACAAAAAATTTTGTTAAAAAAAGTTGCTAAAGATTAACATTACATTTTTTTTTTTTGAAAGTGACCCATCTACAAAAAAAAAAAAAAAACAATTATTTGTACGAAGAATGTAAAGCTTTTTTCTATAACTTACCAATTATTGAAAATCAAATTCACTTTTAATTAAATTTTTAATTTTTGTAGGAGGTTTTGTATTGTCGACCTGTGTAGTACTTTTGTGATGAATTTATGGTTCGGCTTAAGGTCTTCTAATAAATTCAAATTAAAAACAATTTGTTTATATTTTTAATTTATTTATTTATTATTCTTTTTTCCAATATTTCCGAAACACCGACATATATGACAAGAACAAATATGAACTGGCAATGAAAACACACAACTCTGTCAATAAATTGTTCAGCCAAACAAAAGACAAATTTCCAAATGGTGATAAATCAAACGTAATTTACAAAATAGATTGTAATGGAGACGGGGCCAACGTATGTAATAAATCATATGTTGGTACCATAATGACAAAATTAAAAAACAGAATATCATCACATAAATCTGACCACAAAGCTGTTGATAAACCATTAGAACAAAAAAAGGCACTCGCGGCCCACTGTAGAATCACAGGTCATAAACCAGATTTTGATAACTTCAGAATTTTACAAGGAGAAAATAATTACAAGAAGAGATTTACATTGGAACTTCTCCACATTATCGATGTCCCTTTAAAAAAAAAAAAAAAAAAAAAAAAAAAAAAAAAAAACGTCTCAATTATAAGTCGGATATTGAGAACTGTTGTGCTCGTCTATACCGACATACGATTAACAAACAAAAACGACCAGAAACAATTAGTTGACAAATACTCTCCGGAAAGTAAAGTAGTCCTCAACTCAACGTTTGAGTTTTTTAAAACGTAAAGTATGTAAACATTGTTATTAATTTTTACTTGTTATTGTGTAATTTTAAAAATTGTTAATTTCTTGTTTAGATCCTTGATAATGGTTGACGATGTCAACCGAAATATTGGAAAAAAGAATAATAAATAAATAAATTAAAAATATAAACAAATTGTTATTATCTTTTTTGTGATAATATATATTTTTTTAGTCCGGTGGACTAGTCCACCGGTGGACTAAAATTATATTGTCGCTGTAGTCGTCATCGCCATTGCTATCGTTTCTAATTAGTTGTCGCGCTTTATTTGAATTGTACTAAATTCTACAAATTGTAGAATATCTACAAATTTTCTTCTTTGTCTCTTGGAGACTTGCACGCGGCGACCCCCCAAATTACAGTGACTCTTAGAGCTGCAAGAGTACATCTATGTTATCTCTTTCTTGCATATGTTGAAGAGCGATGAAAAAATCATGCGCTTTTTCACAAAAAAAAAAAGTTGCGCAATTATTTACAATCATATTTACTATTGTAGACTTTTACAGACGAGAACCCTTGGTTAAAGTGTTAAAAGAAACAAATAAAATTTATGTGTATTTTGAATTATTGATTCGATGGCGCTAGCATCGCATAAATGGTTTATGAATTTCATAAAACAAAGTAAATAGTGTATGAACATGATAATGCTTACCAAGTAGGATGATATAAAACAAAACACTATTAAACAATAACGGGCGACTTTGTCACCTTACATTTAACTTTAATATTGCCACGGTTTATGCTGGTGTAAAGCTCTGCGCTGTAAAGCTCGGTGGTGAATATGTTATGATTAACAACTTAACTAAAATAATAAGAGAGGGCTGCCGTAACTTTTAACTGTTTTAACAAAACTTTTAATATAAAAATAAAAGCTTTTAATAGAAAATTTTTGATACAGTTTTTTTCTTATAACGGGCTTAGAATTAACTTTCATGTTGTTCTAGATTGTCCTGCCATCTCTAGGTACAATTTTATTCTATCACACACATATAATATGTAGTATATAAAATACGTAGTATACGAAAAGATGTATGTATACAAAAAAGCTTTTTTCCTTGCTAGACATGATAGGAGAAAACTTATAGTCAGTCAAGGTCGACTCCACGATACGCTACACCATTTAAATTGTTGAAAGGGTTTTCAACCATTCTCGTCCAGATTAAAAATTAAGTTCGACCTTAAGCGTAAACGAAATTTCAGTAAGATTTTCAGTTATTTACCTGGAGATACGGGTATATAGTAAAGTAAAGTTTCATTTAAAGGTCGATAAAGAATATATTTAGTAACTTAATTTTTATATTCTATAAATAAAATAATAACCAAATTTATTCGATTTCATGAATGTCGGGAGATTATTTTATATTAGGACTATGACTTGAAATGGTCCTTAATTTTTGATATTTATTCTGATTTATTAATAATAAAAAGCAGACTTACACTGACGAGCAAAAGTGAGTGTATGTTTTGTGTATTTTTATTGAAAGTGTAATGAAATGGTAAATAATAAAGGAATCTTTTTAAAACTTTCAGCAATTACTTTTTATTCTATTAGCAAAAAGATTTAACATTAAAAATAATGATAACATAACAAAAACAAAAACTTATGGCAACAGTATATGCTCAATTTTGCACGTTTTGAACAAGTGAAATCAATTCAAAATTTACCGTTATATCCGTATTTGGCCCGTAGCTTTAGGTTTAAGCAAGGTTCAGAAAATACACACATGAAACACACAATGTTCTGTTCAAAAGCAGCCAACACATATCTTTATTTTCATATCAATTATGTGCGTTTCTAAATTTTCTACGGTGCCCAACACAACCATGACTGTGTTCGTTTTATTATTTCGTTATTTACACGAACATTTTTGTATCACATACTTTTTGTTTCAATCACACATTAAGCACATATTTTTGAGTGTTGCTTTATTTGAAGTTCATGTTCTGGTACGTGTACTGAAAAAAAACACAGAACATGTACAATAAACAGGTTCGAGTTCAGTTATATTTTAAGTCGTGTTGTGGCTCGTGCAGTGAGAAAAAACAGAACATGTACAATAAACAGTTTCGAGTTCAGTTATATTTTAAACACGACATACCAAAAAAATGATAAAAATAGAAGAGCGCGTCTGAAACTCTGCAAATAGCTTGAGTATTGGACCATAGAGGATTGGAAACTGATTATTTGATCCTCTTAGAGAAAAAATAACCGATTTCAATCCGTTAAATTAATATTTCCGAAGTAGACCTTATGAACCTAATCAAAAGTATCATGTGAAACTAACAGTCCAACATGGCGGAGGTAGCTTGATGGTTTGGGGCTGCTTAACTTGGTGGAATTTGGGACCCCTTGCAAAAATTAGTGGAATAATGAAGAGAAGGAGGAAAGAGCACGAAGAAGAAGTTACTTTTCAACAGGACGGAGACGGCAAAGATTTTCCAAAATTGGCTGTCTCGGCTAAAAATTTCAGATGATGAAATATCCTGCACAAACTGGAGACCTTAAACGGATAGAAAATTTGTGCTCTAAATTGAAAAGGCAACTGGGATAATGCCTGGGGAATGCCTACCAATATAGAGGAGCTTTGAAAGCGTGTAAAGATAGACTAGGAAAATATCAAGTCAATTTAAAGGAAACTTGGTGAAAAGTATGCCGAGGCGTAAGAAAAAATTTTTTATAAAAAGAGAATGTGGATACAGTACTAATATGAAGACTTTATAGTTGCACCAGAGATTTGCCTTATGTTTGAAATTTTTTGTTTTTGTTCTGAATGTTAAATTTTTTTTGCCAAAATATTCATAAATTAAAAACTTATTACACTGAAAGAAAAAAATATGCTGAACATGCACTCACCTCTGCTCGACAGTGTACAACTTAATTTCTATTATACTGTGAGCATCGAAACAAAGTAAACACCTCAGTAACTCATACTAAAAGTTTTATTAAAATTAAGTAACTAATACAAAATCGAAAATAAACAAAGATATTCAATATAAATATTAAACAGAAGTAACTCAAAACAGAAATAAATACACTCTATTTAGAAAATGACAAAATTTTACGCGTCAAAAAGAAGTTAAATGCTGACAAAAGGCAACAGATCTTTAATACAAAAAGTAAACCTTTCAAATTTTTGATGTGTAAACATCTATACGCGCAAGGGGGTATATTTCTATTTCACAATACAATCACAAAAAAAATGGAACATGTAAGACGTAAGACAAAATCGGTGTGACTTATTGTATTGGTGAAAAAATTATGATCTGTAATAACCTGCTTGAAAATGAAAAATAAAAAATGAAAAATAAAAATAAAAAATGAAAAATAAAAAATTAAAAATGAAAAAAAAAAAATTAAAAATATAAAATAAGAAAAGAAAAAAAAAAATGAAAAATAAAAAATGAGATATGAGAAATGAAAAATGAATAATGGAAAATGAAAAATGAAAAATAAAAATGAAAAATAAAAAATTAAAAATAAAAAATGGAAAATGAAAAATTAAAAGTGTAAAATAAAAAATTAAAAATGAAAAATGAAAAACGAAAAATTGAAAATCAAAAATGAAAAATGAAAAACGAAAAGCGAAAAACGAAAAACGAAAAATAAAAAATGAAAAATAAAAAATTAAAAATAAAAAATGAAAAATATAAAATGGAAAATGAAAAATTAAAAATGAAAAATAAAAAATGCAACATGAAAAATGCAAAATGAAAAATGAAAAAATAAAAATGAAAATGGAAAAAGCAAATGAAATATAAAAAATAAAAAATGAAAAATTAAATGTGAAAAATTAAAAATAAAAATTGAGAAATGAAAACTGAAAAATAAAAAATGGAAAATAAAAAATGAAAAATAAAAATGAAAATGAAAAATAAAAAATGAAAAATAGCAATGAAAAATAAAAAATTAAAAATAAAGATCGAAAAATAAAATATGAAAAATTAAAATTAAAAAATTATAGTAAAATGTAAAATAAAAAATAAAATATGAAAAATGAAAAACGAAAAATTAAAAATAAAAAATGAAAAACGAAAAATTAAAAATAAAAAATGAAAAACGAAAAATTAAAAATAAAAACCGAAAAATTAAAAATAGAAATGAAAAATATAAAATGAAAAATAAAAAATGGAAAATGAAAAATAGAAAATAAAAAATGAAAAAGAAAAATAGAAATGAAAAATAAAAAATTAAAAACGAAAAATGAAGAATAAAAAATAAAAAATGAAAAATGAAAAATAAGAAATGAAAATAAAAAATTAAAAATAAACAAGTAAGAAAATTATAGTCGGTCTAGACCGACCATATGATACCCTATACCATGGTTTAGAAACCCTATCTCTTCGGTCCAACTAAATCGATATAGAAAATAAGCATAAACCAAATTTGAGTGCCATTGTTATTAATTTTTTTGGCTGCAGATATGAAAAAGTTCATATCGGGTGCCATATTTATATGGGGACTAGGTCGAAAAATGGCCCGATCCTGACCATATTTGGTAGAGTAACTTATATTTTGAAAATACATACACAAACCAAATTTGAGAAAAATCTGTGCAATATTTTTGTTTTTTGATAGATTTAAATGAAGATCGGGAAGCAGCTCTATATGGGGCCTATGACTAAGAATTGTCCTATAGGGATTTTTTTTGAACTACTGATTATTGGATACAATAAACACATACAAACCCAATTGGAATGAGATCTATGTGATAATTTGGATCTTATGGCAATTTGTGTCAATTTCATAGGGGTCATTTGTATGTGGATTAGGTCTGAACATAGACAGAATTTCACCAATAGCGTTCATCCCATGGCCGATAAAAGCTTATATACCAAATTTCATCAAAATATATTCATTTTTGCGACCTGTAGTTCGATTTCAAAGTTTACATGGACATACAGACGGACGGACGGACGGACGGACACCGCTAAATCGACTCAGAAAGTGATTCTGACTTGGTCGGTATAATAAAAGATTGGTTTAGGTCAAATATTTTTGGTAGTTACAAACAGCAGCATAAAGTCATTATACCAAACCACATAGTGGTATAGGGTATAAAAATAGAGAGAGAAGAATAAAAAATTAAAAATAAAAAATAAAAATGAAAAGTGAAAAATGAAAAACGAATAACGAGAAATAAAAATGAAATATTAAAAATAAAAAACAAAAAATAAAAAACAAAAAATTAAAAATGAAAAATGAAAAATGAAAAATGAAAAATGAAAAACGAATAACGAGAAATGAAAAATGAAAAATAAAAAATTAAAAATAAAAAATGGAAATTGAAAAATGAAAAATAAAAAATAAAATATGAAAAATGAAAACGAAAAATTGAAAATAAAAAATGAAAAACGAAAAATTAAAAATAAAAAACGAAAAATAAAAAACGAAAAATGAAAAATAAAAATGAAAAATAAAAAATGAAAAATAAAAAATTAAAAATATAATGTGAAAAATAAAAAAATTAAAAATAAAAAATGAAAAGTAAAAAATTATAAATAAAAAATGAAGAAGAAAAATAGAAATGAAAAATAAAAAATGAAAAATAAAAATTAAAAATAAAAATTAAAAATGAAAAATATAAAAATGAGAATGAAAAATAACAAATGAAAAATGAAAAATAAAAAATGAAATAAGAAATATAAAAAATTAAAAATTAAAAATGAAAAATTAAAAATAAAAAATGAAAAATGAAAAATGGAAACTGAAAAACGAAAAATGAAAAATTAAAATAATAAATAATAATAAATATTTTTGTATTAGCAGAACCCCTGCAGTTGATTGCTATAAGTGATACATACATAGATGACCCTTTCTGTTTGATTTAAAAAAAATGCCATAACAAATCTTTAATTCCTAAATGTTTACACATCTCCCCTGTGATCGGAGTCACATGATTTTTTTTTTAATATTTTATCTATTTTTCCTTGGCCTGAAGCGACTCATTTAGTCTTCTACGCATTGACCCGAAAAGTTAGCTTGTTATATTGGGGTAGATTTTTCTCTATTCTTCTTTTTGAGCCCTTTTATAAGTGCGCCTCGCTTGAAATGGCCCTTTGTCAAGGTGTTCCCACAGATGCTCGATCGAGTTAAAAAATCTGCAACAGTAGTCAGTCTTTCAAATGTTTAGAAATGTTGTCCTGTTGAAAGATCCACTGTGGAGCCAAGCATAAAATCTCGACGCCAAGGGTAAATAGCTAAGATATCCTTTTTGTTCATAGTGGAGTTAGTAAAAACAAGATTGCTAACACCTGTTGCCAAACCATAACCGAGCCTCCACCGTATTTGACAGTGTTGGTAACACACTTTTATTTGAAGGTTTTATTCTTAGCACGCAATATTTTTGGAGTAAAATTTCGAATTGGCGCTCATCTGTATAAAATATGTTTTCTCAAAAGTATAGAGTCTCATTTTACGCTTCCTCTGATTCTGTATGGTTCCTTGCGTGGTATACTTCCATGTGGGTCGTTTTTCTAAAGCGGTTACCTGATTATATTGGTTTTACCGGTGGCTGCGTTGTGTTTTCTGAAAATTTAATTGCACTTAAGGCTATATATGTCTTTACTGCTCTAACTACAGCTTTAACTTCAGTACCACTAAACCGCTTTGGATTTCCAGATCTCGGTAATTCTTCAGCCTGATAGTGTTTGGTGTATTTATCAATTATTTTTTATACCTTAGACCGAGGATATAATGACTTTGTGCTGATGTTTGTAACTATTTGACCTATTATTATACGGATTGACTCAGAATCACTTTCTAAGTCGGTTTAGCGATGTCCGTCCGTCCGTCTGTTCGTCCATGTAAACCTTTAAATCAACTACAGGTCGCGAATATGAATATATTTTGATGAAATTTAGCACATGAGCTAACATCCACTTACCACTAGTCCAAAAATAAACCTTATAGGACAATTCTAAGTCATAGCCCCCATATGAAGCTGATTCCCGATCTTCACTTAAATCTATCAAAAACAAAAATATTGCAAATTTTTTCCTTCAAATTTGGTTTGAATATGTTTTCGCAAAAAATAAGTGACCTTACCAAATATAGTCAGGGTATGAACTTTTTCATATCCGCTAGAAGATAGGGTCTCTAAGCGCTTGGTGTAGGGTATAGTATAGTCGGTCTATACCGACTATAATTTTCTTACTTATTTTAAATACATATAACGTAATTTTTTCGGACACATTGCAATTAATACTATGAAGAATATGCAAAATTTGAATTTGATTTTTGATGGTGCGTAGTAGAAAAGAAGAAGAAATCATATATTTCTGAAAATCATAACTTCTTTGTTTTCTTAGCCAGACCGGTTTCTGGCTTTGGCCTTCATCAATGATTATATTAACATTATAATATTAATAGGCAAGGCAATTTCTTGTGACCGATATAAGCTTAACAGTTTTACCCCGATTTTGGCAAAAAATTTATCATTTGAAAGGTATTTATGTTTAGCTATTACCCAGATTTACTGATTTTCATCGTCTGGAATATTTTTTGGAGTTATGAGCATTTAAAGTTGCTACTAACACATACATAAAATTGCACAATGCTATGCGTGTGTTTATTAAATTTGCTAATGTATTTGTGTTAATGTGTTGAGTTTGTTTTCTTCATCTAAAATGAGTTGAATTGTGAAGCATACCTTCAGGGTCTTTCTTAAATGAAAAAATTAAATTTCCTAGAATTTGCACTTGAATTTCGAGGGCTGGAATCTGCTAGTTGTAATGATTATGTTATGATTGATTAATTTTTTTCTATGAACCTGCGACTATCTCACATGCAATAGTATTTGTACTTTTTTTATGTAAATTTTTAATTTAAATTTTTTTTTATTTGAATACAATGAATTTTTATTCGATTTCGGTACTTTGGAAGCAATGAAAATTTAATTTCTTTGAAAATCCCCTAAAATATCAATAGACTTTAAATAAAAATCAATAAGTTTTCTTTTGTATTTATATTTTATTTAATTATATTTTTCTTTATTTATAATTAGATTATGTAAGTATGTATTTATGTATATTAAATATATGGTTAATAAATGTCTTTCATTTTGTTGTTGTTATTTTATTGGTTTAAGTTAGTTAAAGGTGTTTTATTCTTTGTTTCATAAATGTTGATGTGATTTCTACATATAAGTTAAGAGCATTTAAATAGTTAAACCTTAGAGAGTTAATAATAAAAGAAAAAATAAAAATATAAAATTAATTATAACAAAACTAAAACTAAAACAAACTTATTATTAATTTTTTTAACACATTAGGAAATTAGTTTTATTATTATTTGAATTTTCCTTAATAATTTTATTTGTTTTTATTTCATGCTTATGTTTATATATATTTTGTTGCACATTTTATTTATATTTTTATCTCTACATATGATTCTATATCCAATATGTTTTGTTTTTACTTTTTTATATTCATAAACCAACTAATTTTAAATGATTGCTTTCTTTTCAATGTTTTTGTTAATAATTTATTTTTCAATTTTAAATTATTTATTTCTATGAATATATATTTATTTTAATATTTATTTAATTATTAAGCAGGCGACTAAAATTTAAATTCAACTAATAGTTCTCCTACTAAATCTACTTAATAATTTTTTTTTATATATTAATAATATTTTGCATTTTTTGTTTTTGTTATAACAAATATTTATTGCATTTATTTTTTTATAAAAGTATTTTTTTATTTTTGCTTAAACATTTAAGAAACGATATGATTAACGGATTTTAAACTTTAGTAAGAGTAAAGAGCATAAAAATAAAATTAACAGCGTTTAATTATAACAGAAAATATTGTTATATTTTATTAACAAATTTATTTGTTTTGTTTGTTAAGTGCATGTAACATATTTATATATCTTGTTCACAGTCTTAGAGGCACTGGGTGCAGAGCAATAGAAAAGTTTTCTAATAAGTTTGAGCTTTAGTGGAAACGATACAAAAAATATTTATATTTTTTACTATTGTTCTAGTTTTAGATTATGTAAGGTGGATTTTTTTCAATATTTGTTAAATACTCGCTGTTTCGAAATGAAAAAAATAAAATATTTTTTATGTAAAATCTAAAAATTTTGGATCTGCAACTTTCTAAGTTGTTTTATTTTGGGTTCCAGTTGTTTATCTTAGAAAAATGGACAATGACATAAGGATTCTACTGTCCGTTTTTTTATTTAATAGTAAGTTTGCCTTTAATAATGGAGAACGTTTGAAAATACGAATCAGATTGGTTTAGATGTTCGCAAATTGCAAATATAAAAGATAAAAAAAAAATAGTTTATTTATTAAACTTTGTCATTCGCTTTGGTGTTCTTTTAAATTAGAACCATAAAATATACTCGATCCTATATTATTCAATTATTAAAAATTAGCCAAATCGTTCGAGGAGTTTAAAAGTTTTATCTGAAATATTAAGTTTTTTTAACATAACCTCAAATATTGTATATATAAATGCTAGGGTCATTTAAATTGTATGGGCCGAAAAATCTCTATGAGCTCATCGCGATTCTGGTACTATGACTCAATTTTAGTTACAAAATATTTGTTCATTAAAAGAGTAAATAACAAAAAAAATTTTTTTGTCTTAAATTGAATGAAATCGATATAGATACCCCACATAATTTTCGGCGTTGAATATTTTGGAATATTTTAAATGTGGAAAAGTGAAATATTCGTCGATTTGTGAAATAATTCGTCAATTTTCCCCAAAAAGTTGAAAAAATCCACAAAAATGAACGAAAACACCCCCTGGCGGCTGTTAAAAATAAAAACATACATTTTCAATAATTTTTTACATTTGAAATGGACTAAATAACTCAATTTTTGAGTATTATGGAAAATATCATGAAAATATCTTCATTGAAATTTTGGCAGGCTCGAAAGTGATTTTAGAGGCATGGTTCCTTGGGCAGATATACTTGCTATGGCATAGTACCAGAATCCCGATGAGTCCATGGAGTATAAATAATTGACCCACCTTAATAAATACATATATTAAATTTACGTCTGCTACAAATGTTACATTCTTTTTGTGTGAAAACATTTTTTGGGAGAAAAACTTTTTCAAAGGAGAAATTTACATGTCTGTAATCTGCTTAAATCTTGTTTTTGGTGTTGGCATCATCGTGAAATTATTGGTACAGCCAAATTTAACACATCTGTTTTTGAAACAATAAAAAAAATATTTTTCACATTTTTCTGTTTTTATAAAAATTTTTACTCTTATAAAAAATATTTTTTAATTAATATTTTTAAAAAAAAATTTTCTTACAATGAAAATTTATTTTTAATTAATATTTTATTATAATATTTTTTTTGTATGAAATATTTATTATCAAAGAAATTTTTTTGCATTTTATAATAGTGCGTTTACATCTAAGAAAAATCTAGTATATACGAGATTTCGAGCACAATCTAGCTCATTTTTACTAGATTTCCCATATAAAGCAAAATCTAGCTCGTTACTAGATTTAAGCAAAATCTCACTAAATCTTGTCAAACTTGAGCACTACCAAATGATACTACTGTGTATTTTTATTACTGTAGTAGAAAATTACAATGCAGTGACTGAAAACTTGAAATTTAACAATAAAAACAAAAGCAAACAAGTTGAACACAAAGGATATAAAATACTAATTATTAATAAAAATGACGAATCTATAATAAAAATATTTGGTAATTGAAAAGTTATATCGTTTTATTCTTATATGTGCTCATTCCAATCTGCTGTATAATGATTGTGGAAAATGCATTTGTTTTTGTTGTTCAAACAATACATTTAACAAACGCCGATGTTTTTTTTCGCAAAATTTCTGTTTCAGCTTGTGCTTTTTTCACTCTTGATGCATAATATAATAATAAAATCTGTTCCTTTTAAGCATTTTCCATTTTTCCATTTTTATATTGTTTTGTTTATATGTTTTATTTTAATCAGCTGTGTATTGTTGTGGAAACAAAATCTCACAAAATGTCAAAAAAGTTATGTAGATGTAAACGGTATAGATTTTGAAATAGATTTCAACTAAAATCTACTAGATTTTCCTTAGATGTAAACGCACTATAAATTAAAATAAATTTTAATTAAAACAAGTTATGCCCGTTTTCCCAATAGGCGATTATCTTTTATCCCAACGAGAAACTGCCGATTAAAGAAATTTGGTTTTCTCACTGTCTGGTTTGCTTCTATTTTGTCGCAAAGCTAACCGGCACTCATCTGCCAATTATTTATTTATCGTACAGATAAATTATTCTCCCAACCTTCATATCAATTTTGAGAAGCATTGCCAACTGAAAATAATTCTCCCAATTTTCATACGCATTTTTAGAGGCATTGCCAACTGAAAATAATGTTTTTGTCGGTACATTGAGAAAACCAAAATTGTTAACCGGCAGTTTATCAGTCCAATAAACTTATGTCCTGGTTAAGTAACTGGCAGTTTGACGATATATTGAGAAAACCGGCATAATTTTTTATGAAAGGGTACTTTTTAAAAAAGGTAATTAAAAAAAGGACTTAATTTTTCAAAAAGGGTACTTTTTTTAAAAAGGGTAAAAAGGGTACTTTAAAAAAAGGTATTTTTTTAAACGGTACTTTAAAAAAAAAGAAAACTCTTTAAAAAGGATATTTAAAAAAGGGCAATTCTTAAAAAAGAGGGTACTTTTTTAAAGAAAGGGTACTTTTTAATGGGATTTTGAAAAAGGCAATATTTTCAAAAAATTGGTACTTTTTTAAAAGCGGGTACTCTTTATAAAAGGTTATTTTAAAAAAGGGTACTCTTTCTAGAAGGGTACTTTAAAATAAAATTTAAAATAAAGGTACTTTTTTAAAGAGAGTGTAATTTAAACAAGTAAGAAAATTATAGTCAGTCTAGACCGACTATACGATACCCTATACCATGCGTTTAGAGACCCTATCTCTTACGCCAAACTAACTGGACATAGAAAATAAGCATAAACCAAATTTGGGTGGCATTGTTATTAACATTTTTGGCTGCAGATATGAAAAAGTTCATATTGGCTGCTATATTTATATGGGGAGCAGCTCGAAAAATTGACCGATCCTGACCATATTTGGTAAAGTCACTTATATTTTGAAAAAATATGTATAGACCAAATTTGAGGAAAATCTGTGCAATATTTTTGTTTTTTGATAGATTTAAGTGAAGATAGGGAGGCAGCTCTATATGGGACCTATGACTAAAAATTATCCTATAGGGATAAATTTGGACCACTAATTAATGGATAATAAACACATTCAAACCCAATTTGATTGAGATCTATATGATAATTTGGATATTATGGCAATTTAAGTCAATCTCATAGGGATCATTTATATGGGGATTAGGTCTGAACATGGACCGAATTTCACAAATTTCATTAGCGTTCATCCGATGGGCGATGAAAGCTTATATACTAACTGTCATCGAAATATATTTATATTTGCGACCTGTAGTTTGATTACAAAGTTTACATGGACACACAGACGGATAGACGGACGGACGGATGGACATCGCTAAATCGACACAAAGTCATTATACCCAAACCACATAGTGGTATAGGGTATAAAAAGGGTACTTTAAAAAAGGGCACTGTTTAATAAAAAAAGGGTACTTTCTAAAAGGGGTACTTTATTTTTTAATAAAATGTACTTTAAATAAAGGGTGCTTTTTCAACAAAGGGGTTCCTTAAAAAGGTATACTTTAAAAAAAAAAGATACAAATTTTTAAAAATGTGTAATTTTTTAAGAAAGGGTACTTTTTAAAGAAGGGATACTTTAAAAAAGTGTACTTTTTAAACAGAAAGTAATTTTTGTATGAAAAGGGTACTTTTTTTAAAAAGGATAAATAAAAAAAAGTACTTTTTAAAATGAGGTAATGTACTCCTTAAAAAAGGTGTTTTTAAAAAAGGGTAATTTATAAAAAGGCTACATTTAAAAAGGGTACTTTTTTTAAATAAATGTACAATACTTGCTTAAGCTAATAAGATGCGTGCAGAATAACCATACACACCCCTCATTAAGTAAATGCCACAAACAGTGACTACAATAATAAGAAGAATGACAACATATAAAGTAGGGTTTGTTAGAAAAAAATTTTTGGTCGAATTTTGAGATGTGCGGGTCAGATTATTATAACACTGGATCTAAAACTTTAGTGCGAAAATTTGAGCCAAATCGGACAATGATTTCTGGACGCGCATTGAGTTCAAAGTTCAAATATGCATCAAAAGTACCCCACGGCTTAATTTTAGAAAATAAGTCCAGAATATTAATATTTTAGAATTACTAAAATTTATCAACCAGTTTTATCGAAATCCTTCCGAATTTCGATATTTTGTTTTAAAAAATGTAAATCTCCTTAAATTTGACCTTTGATCTTAAAGAGGGACAGTTTATAGCGTTTCAATTTAACCTTAATTTACAAGATTGAGAACTTATATCAAGTATTATAATATTTTGACAAAATGTTTGAAATACGAAAACACCATGTGAAAAATCAAATTTTTCTTCAAATCCGTTGAAAGAAAAACGCTGCCCTCGCCAAATTAAGAACAGGATACCTAAAATATTTACGATTTTTATTCACATATATATTGCTAATAAGAGCTTGACGTCCAATCCTTGATTTTGGAAAATTTCTTGAACAAAATTTTTGAAAAAGTAAAATTGGAGATTTTGAAATAGTGCTAAAAAATACCTACCATTTTGACATTAATTTAGAACGCCATAACAGTAGACGAGATGCAAAATACTTTACATAAGATCATCTTGGGATCAGGAGAATGCAAAAATGTTGTTGTTGTAAACTATTTCAATGTCTTTAAAAATGTGAGCTCGATTTTCTTAATCAAGTGGTCTGCGGCGCATATATTGCCTGGCGAACTTGATATAACTTGGCTGTTTTTTTTTTACCGATAATAGATTTTGTTGTTTTATTAGAAAGATACTCTAGATTATGGTTTATTAATATCAAAATTTTTGTGAAAAATTATTTTTTTGATAATTTTTACATTTAAATGCATATTTGAACTTTGAACTCAATACGCGTCCAGAAAGCATTATCCGATTTGGCTCAAATTTTGCGCACTAAAGTTTTAGATACAGTGTCATAGTAACCCAAGGTTTGTAATTCGAAAAAAAAATATGGCTGTCACCCTAATATATGACATACATATCTTAAAAAAGCACATTAAACATTTTTCTTTTTTCAAGACTTTTTCACATTTTCATTCATATCTCGTGTGCCTTTGGACCGATTTCGATGATATTAAGTAACAACTCCTTCGGGATGTTATTAAATGATTCTGTGTAAAAACCAAGAGTATAGCTTAGTTAGTGAAGGTGTGTTGATGATTTCAATAAACAGACGGACAGACGGACAGACGGCCTCCACTTCCGTTGTTATAATGCTCAAGAAAGTATATGGTTTTGAGGTCTCCGGAATTTATTTCGATGCGTTACAAAACGGAATAACAAACCTATATATAGCCATTGCACAGTGATGTGCACATTTAAAAAAAATTTACCTTTATAATTTTTTCGCGAAATAATAATTTTTCACGTTTGGTGGAATGATTAATTTCTTTGACTATTTTGGTTGTTTAAAATTATAAAAAAAAAGATTTGAATGAATAATGGTTGTAGGGAATTTTTTTATTTTATATTATTATTTTGTATTTTAAAAACAAACTATCTTAATTTCGCCCTTTAGCCTTATTTAAAATTTATGAATTAATGAAAAAGTAATATTTGTATTTTTTTTCTATAAAAACTAATAATTCACAAAATTTTTTTACTTTTAAAAATAATTTTTCCATTTTTTTAATAAAACTAATTTTTTTGGGGCTACAATTTGACTCAAAATATTTTTTTTTTATCTCTAATCCGTTCATAAAAAATTAACAATAAAATAATATTTGCAAAAGTTATTTTTCATAGAAGCTAGATTTTTTTATATCCCAGCAAAAATTTTTTAAAATATTATTTACGGTAATATTTTTCATGTTTATTATTATTATTTTGTATGGTTCTTTAAATGAGTTGTATTTGTGTTGTAACTTAAACTCTAGTCCTTATTTCATAAAGATAGAGTCCAAAGGGTCGTTAGAATTTTATATTTTGCTTGAAAATTTCTCATATTAGAACTTATTTATTTTATTTAATATTATTGTGGTGGTGTGCTTAAATTCACAAAAATATGTCAATGCCTGTTAGAAAACATTAAACATAACAAATCTTTAATAATGTTTTAATAAATTATTGCTTTTGCTAAAGTGATTTAAATGCGAAATAGATTATTTAAAAAATTTTATATTTAAAAAGATAGAAAAGGAAAGAATACCAATTGTAAATACTTAACTCCTAACGAGACTAGGATATGTTAGGACGGACATTGATAAACTTTCCTCAGGAAATTTCATTTTCATTTTTATTTGAAACTTATCATTGATCCAATTTTCAAATATTTGCTCTTATAAAAAAAAAATCTCTTAACAAATGTTTGCGTTAGTTATAATTTATGTTTGATCATGTCTATTTATTTTGAAGTGCTTTTAATATTTAAAAAAAATACTATTTTGCATTAATTTGTTATATAGATATTTTCTTAAATTATTATATTTTTTTTTTTTCAAAATAATTTATATTATTATTTTTATATATATTTTCTTTTTACTACCTTAATAAAGCTATGATCCCAATTTCAGCTGATATTATGGTACCTTACTGCTAAGTAAATTTACCATTGCTCTGATAAAGGAAAGAAGATATTTTTCCAAAAACAATTTATAAGCAAATTAAAAAAGTTTACAAGATTTAAATAAACAAAATTGATTTAAAAACAAATTACTAAACCTAACAATTTCGTCCCGCGAAACTTTTCTCTTTTTTTTTTGTGTGAAAATAATTAATTAATTAATTATAAGTATATTTTGTATTCTTATTTCGGTAATTTTGTTCAGAGCAATGGTAAATCTTAAAAGACTGGTCCCGCTATCAGACATTTTGAAAAATGTTTTTGTTTGTTTCCAACACACTTTGTTTTTGTTTTTTTGTTTTGCTGTGTATTTTTCAACGTGTTTTATTCAAAACAAAAACCAAAATAACATAATTGAAAATTATATATTAAAAATATTTAAACTTTAAGCATTTTTGTTGGTATAAAAATAACATTTCTGTTTTAAATATATTTCATTTCTTTTCTATATGTGTAGAGTTGGTAAATATATTTTTTTTTAATATTAGCTAAATATAAATAGATCTTAAAAGATTTAATAGTTTCAATGATGTTTAGTATTTTATAGTCTTAAAATTATAAAAATAAATCTTAAAAAAACCGTAAAACAATAAGAGATAGATACATGGAGAGTGGGAGAGAGAGAGAGAGAGATAAATAGAGTAATAAATTTAGTTAAGAGAGAGCAGGAAAGTGGTTGTAATTGTTGAGAGAGTATTAATGCAGAGAGTTTAATTATTTTTTTTTGAGTTTACCTAGAATTCTTAAACAGTTTTTCAATCACAAAATTAAATTTTTTTTATTTTTCAGAATTTTTATTTTCTTAATCTCGTTTAATAATTTTGCTTCAATCATTTCACAAAATTTCTTTAGGTACTTTTCTGTTGTTTTGCTTTTATAGATTTCAACTTAAAATTGGAATTTCCTTATTAAAATTTGTTGTTTTATCTTAATTATCCTTATTTATGCATAATTAGTTTTTTTGTTTATGAAGTTCTACATTTTATTTATAAATGCTTAACAATATCATTCATATTTATACAACTTGTTTGTTTTATTTTTATTGCCAAAGACGTTTAACTTAATAAAACATGAAACTATTTTTAATGTCAAAATATGTCTTCCACAACTTAGTTACACATAACAATGCACATTGGTTTGATTGGTAAAAGCCAGGTAAAATTTAATTATATATGATAAATAAAAATTGAAATTTTAAAACAAATTACCTTTATAAAAAAATTTATTTTTTCATAACGGAAATTTTTTAAATATTTTCATGTAAGGAGGATTTTCCTGTAACCCTCAACCCATACTAGGATTTTTTTTTGTAAATATTTTTCGAACAATTAGTTCTGCATCAGAAAAATAGATTTTAAATTAAATTTTGGTTTAAGAGCCCCATTAAGATTAATGTATAGTTTAAAACCTATTTTATTAACAAAAAAAAAAAAAAAAAAAACAAGTAAGAGCGTTAAATTCGGCTGGGCCGAATCTTTGATACCCTCCACCTTTTTCATTTTCAAGTTGCATTTTTAATTTTTCACTTTCTATTTTTCACTTTTCAATTTTCATCTTTCGTTTTTCATTTTTAGTTTTTAATTTTTAATTTCCGATTTTTCATTTTCCATATTCCACTTTCCATTTTTAATTTTTAATTTTTAATTTTTAATTTTTAATTTTTAATTTTTAATTTTTAATTTTTAATTTTTAATTTTTAATTTTTAATTTTTAATTTTTAATTTTTAATTTTTAATTTTTAATTTTTAATTTTTCATTTTTAATTTTTAATTTTTAATTTTTAATTTTTAACTTTTAACTTTTAACTTTTAATTTTTAATTTTTAATTTTTAATTTTTAATTTTTAATTTTTAATTTTTAATTTTTAATTTTTAATTTTTAATTTTTAATTTTTAATTTTTAATTTTTAATTTTTAATTTTTAATTTTTAATTTTTAATTTTTAATTTTTAATTTTTAATTTTTAATTTTTAATTTTTAATTTTTAATTTTTAATTTTTAATTTTTAATTTTTAATTTTTAATTTTTAATTTTTAATTTTTAATTTTTAATTTTTAATTTTTAATTTTTAATTTTTAATTTTTAATTTTTAATTTTTAATTTTTAATTTTTAATTTTTAATTTTTAATTTTTAATTTTTAATTTTTAATTTTTAATTTTTAATTTTTAATTTTTAATTTTTAATTTTTAATTTTTAATTTTTAATTTTTAATTTTTAATTTTTAATTTTTAATTTTTAATTTTTAATTTTTAATTTTTAATTTTTAATTTTTAATTTTTAATTTTTAATTTTTAATTTTTAATTTTTAATTTTTAATTTTTAATTTTTAATTTTTAATTTTTAATTTTTAGTTTTTAATTTTTAATTTTTAATTTTTAATTTTTAATTTTTAATTTTTAATTTTTAATTTTTAATTTTTAATTTTTAATTTTTAATTTTTAATTTTTAATTTTTAATTTTTAATTTTTAATTTTTAATTTTTAATTTTTAATTTTTAATTTTTAATTTTTAATTTTTAATTTTTAATTTTTAATTTTTAATTTTTAATTTTTAATTTTTAATTTTTAATTTTTAATTTTTAATTTTTAATTTTTAATTTTTAATTTTTAATTTTTAATTTTTAATTTTTAATTTTTAATTTTTAATTTTTAATTTTTAATTTTTAATTTTTAATTTTTAATTTTTAATTTTTAATTTTTAATTTTTAATTTTTAATTTTTAATTTTTAATTTTTAATTTTTAATTTTTAATTTTTAATTTTTAATTTTTAATTTTTAATTTTTAATTTTTAATTTTTAATTTTTAATTTTTAATTTTTAATTTTTAATTTTTAATTTTTAATTTTTAATTTTTAATTTTTAATTTTTAATTTTTAATTTTTAATTTTTAATTTTTAATTTTTAATTTTTAATTTTTAATTTTTAATTTTTAATTTTTAATTTTTAATATTTAATTTTTAATTTTTAATTTTTAATTTTTAATTTTTAATTTTTAATTTTTAATTTTTAATTTGCCATTTTTAATTTAAAATTTTTCAATTTCCATTTTTAATTTTTCATTTTCCATTTCCCATTTTCCAATTTTAATTTTTTTTATTTTCCATTTTCCATTTCCACTTTCCATTTTCCATATTTCATTTTTCATTTTCCATTTTTCAATTTTCATTTTTAATTTTCCATTTTTAATTTTTCGTTTTCCGTTTTCCATTTTTCATTTTCCATTTTTTAATTTTTCATTTTCCATTTTTTATTTTTCATTTTTCATTTTTCATTTTTCATTTTTCTTTTTCATTTTTAATTTTTCATTTTCCATTTTTCATTTTTCATTTTTCTTTTTTCATTTTCCACTTTTCATTTTTCATTTTTAATTTTCCATTTTCCATTTTCCATTTTTCATTTTCTATTTTTAATTTTTAATTTTTAATTTTTCATTTTTCATTTTCCATTTTCCACTTTTTATTTTTTATTAATTTTTAATATTTAATTTTAATGATAAAAAAATATGTGGTAAAACTTGCTTAGGCCATTATGACACGTGCAGTATTAATGTACACACAACTGGAATGACTTCAACAATACGAAGAATTACTGCATATACAACATATCTTAAGAAAAACAACAAACACACTGAAAAATTTTATTTTTTCAAGAGTTTTTTCAAATTTTCATTCATAGCTCGTGAACCCTTTGACCGATTTTGACGATTTTAAATAGGAACTCCTTTGGGATGTTAATAAATGATTTTACGAACGGTCTAGCTTAGATATCGACGGCGTGATCATGATTTCCACAGACAGACGGACAGACGGTCATCGGTAAATCAACTTCCCTTGTTATAAGGATCAAGAAAATATATTATTTTGGGGGTCTCAAGAATTTATTTCGATGCGTTACAAACGGAATGACAAACCTATATATACCCTCTGCCACTGAGGTGTGGAGGGTATAAAAAACTATTAAAAAACCCATTTTTCAGAATGGGTTGAAATTTAGTGAAGTTTTGTCCCTAATAAATTACTGCACACAGGAAAATAAATCTGCCAAATTGAACAATTCTATCTTTGATTGTGTCAATAGACAGTTAATTGCAGCTAACCATTTTCTGCCGTAATAAGATATTTACTGTTAATGTCACCAAATTGTTACTGTAATCAACTCCAAATTCGGTTAATAATTTCATCTGAATTCGGTTGGAAATGAATACGGTAGGTACAATGAATCTGTTTCCTGTGTGTACTATTGGCTTGAATTTTTTAAATAATGGTTCAATCATAATTGTGTTCGCTTCATTTTAAAAATTACTAAGTCTTAAGGGCACTAAACACTTGTCAAATTCACCATCAAGCATTATGGTGCTATTAGTGTAAATTTGTTTGTATGTGTGATACCGATAAAATCTAATTTTTTTGATTTTCCATCAAGCATCATCGGTGCCAAGTATATAATACCCTTTAAAACTTTTTCTGATTTTTCCGATAGTGTCATAGCAATTTATAACTTGTTTTAATTTTATTTTAGTCTGAAAATTATACGTCTTCCGTTATCGATTCTATTGTAGTTTATCAACAAGTTAAAGATTTTGTTCCCATTATTATGCAAAATTTACAAAGTTTTAACAGGTTTCAGTGTTGTTTTTTTTTTTTTTTTATGAAACTTAAATTTTTGTGGAACTCTTATTTGATTCAATTTTGTTTTTTAAATTTTTATTCCGTTTTAAAAATTAAAAAAAAAACTGAATATTTATTTTCCACAAAATATTAAAAAAAAAATATTAATCACGCTAAATTTTCTTCACTACAATCTTTTTTTTCATCATTTTGTATGGTTCTTTAAATGAGTTGTATTTGTCTTGTATCTTGAAATGTAGTCTATATTTGATAGAGATAGAGTCTCATACCTGGGCGAAAATGACGAACTGCTAAAAAAAATACTACGCAAAAAGTGATTATATATGTATGTACAGTGCTGGTCAGAACAAAAGCAACCAAAATCACTATTGGCCTTTTTTGTATATTTAAGCATGTTATTGTTGTTTTAACAAAATCTTCTTTATAAGAGTAAGAACTCTTTATAACATTACAAATAAAATGACAAAACTAAAATTGTAAACTAAAGGAACCGTTATATTTTTTTTTTCAAAAAAAATCAAATTGGCACCATTTCAGTTGGACAAAACAAAAGCAACATTTAATATTATTCAATATTTAGTGAAGAATCCGATGTTTTTGATAACTTCGTGGCGTCTACGTGGCATCGATTTAATAAGATGGTTGATAATATTGACTGAAATGCTTTTCCACTCAGTTTCCAACCCTACTTTTAAACGTTGTTTAGAAGTGAAAGCCCAACTAGTTACTCGTCGCTTTAAAATGCCAAAAAAAAATCGCAATAGGGTTCAAATCAGATGAATCAAGTGTTTGAATCCCATTTTCCGCGAGCCACTATTTTAGCAGCTTCGAAGTATGTTTCCGGTTGTTGTCGTGTTGAAATATCCATCATAAAATTAGCAAGAATGTCTCTATATTTAGGTCTGTCCGTTAATACGTCGATTTCGTGGAAGGGTCCAATGCTAAAACCAGAGAAGCATGCCCAAATCATAATTGATCTGTCCAATGCTTCACAGTTGGCTTGCAGTAGCGTGAGTTTAAACGAACAGTGCACATTCCGTCAGAGTTAAACATATTAAATTTTGATTCATCCATTTTTAAAGCGTCCCGTTTTGATATTTTTGTGTAAAATGAAGCCTACTAATATTGATATGCTAAGCATTTTAACGAAATAGAATTGAAATAAATAAGTTCTATCTTTTTGCCAAATGTTTCTTAGTGAGCAGTGGTTTTTTGCTGGGGTGAAGCTTCGGTTACCTGCTTCTAATGTTCGGCGACGAACAGTCCTTGAATCTATATTTTAATTTAACTCATTTAAAATAGCTTTTGATGATTTAAGTGTATATTTTTACACAATCTGTACAATGTGACGGTCTGTCCTTTTATCTATCAAATCCGATGTTTTTTTTTTTACAGATTTTATTGTTTTATAAGTTTTTATAAGCCCAGATATTATTGATTTATTAATATTATGCTTTTTAGTTAGTTCTATCTGAATTTTTCCATTCAAAAAATCCCTAATTATTTAATTTTTTAAGTTTTCGGAGCATTTATCACGAGCCATGACGAATTGACTTAAATATGATCAATTTCATAACGCAAATTCGTACCAGTCAACTTAAATTAAATTAAATTAAAAGAGAATGCAAAAATAAGCCATTAAACTGGAAAGTAGAGACAATGCAATTTGTTCTGGCAATATAAATAGTGCAATTTTGAGTATTTTTTTTGAAAAAAAAAAAAATATATATAACGGTTCCTTTAGTTTACAATGGTAGTTTTTTTTATATTTGAAATGTTATAAAAATTAAGAAATGGTAGAGATTTTGGAAAAACAACAGTAACATGCTTAAAAATACAAAAAAGGTCAATAGTGATTTTGGTTGCTTTTGTTCTGACCAACACGGTATATATCACCGCTTAAAAAATTTCAAATGTAGTTTTCGATGTATGGGGACTTAATTGAATTTGTTGACGATTTTTTGTTTGTTTTTTGTGCCATTTGAGCAATTTTTCATGAAGACTTAATAGAAATTTTTTTTTTATTTTTTTGGATAAGAAAAACAAGTTGTACTTGAAAGTACGCAATAAACCCTATTGAAAGAAAAAAAAAATCGTCGAAGCGGTTTTCGAGTAACGGCCATTTAATTTATTTTTTTTATTAGTTAATTTTTAATTGTTATTATTCATTTATTTTTTTAATTATGTAGTATTAATTTTTATTTTTTTATATAATATGATTTGTTTGCTTTTTTTCTAAGATAATTTTCTATATTTAAATTTAAAATTTTAAATTAAGAATAAATAAAAATAATGAATAAATTAGTTAGTATTTGTATGGGTGGTACAATGCCCACTGGTCGACTACTAATATTAAGTTCAGGAATCACACAAATTAGTTAGTATTTGTATGGGAGGTACAATGCCCACTGGTTGACTACTAATATTAATAAGTTCAGGATTCACATAAAGTTGCTTTCAGTATGTGTTATATTTCATGCATGTAATTATAATGTACTTGAATTTTGTTCTCATCTTGTTCAGGCATCTGAATCTGTGCACTCAGACTCCAAGACAACAAGGCTCAGATTTAGAAGAATCCCTTGTAAATGTCGTTATGTGGAAATGTTGGAAAGAGCTTTTTGTGAATACAATTCGCTAATATTTAATATAATTAAATTTATAATTAATTTTTTATTTTTATTTTTTTATTAATTTAAATATAAAATTAATTAGAAAAAAAGCATATTATATAAATACCAGAGTTCAGAAAAAACACATACTGAATAAAAAACTCGTACATATATGTAAACAAACATAACTTAGACCAACACACACATATTTTTATTTTCATATCAATTATGTTTGTTTTTAAATTTTCTTCGGTGCCCAACACAACCATGACTGTGTTCGTTTTAATATTTCGTTATTTACACGAACATTTTTGTATCACGTACTTTTTGTTTCAATCACACATAAAGCACACATTTTTGAGTGTTGCTTTATTTGAAGTTCATGTTCTGGTACGTGTACTGAAAAAAAAAAACAGAACATGTACAATAAACAGGTTCGAGTTCAGTTATATTTTAAGCCGTGTTGTGGCTCGTGTAGTAAGAAAAAACAGAACATGTGTTTAAGTCGTGTTTAAAATATAACTCAACTCGAACCTGTTTATTGTACATGTTCTGTTTCTTCTTACTACAAGAGCCACAACACGACTTAAAATATAACTGAACTCGAACCTGTTTATTGTACATGTTCTGTTTTTTCTTAGTACACGAGTCAGAACACGACTTAAAATATAACTGAACTCGAACCTGTTTATTGTACATGTTCTGTTTTTTCTTACTACACGAGCCACAACACGACTTAAAATATAACTGAACTCGAACCTGTTTATTGTACATGTACTGTTTTTTTTTTTTTTCAGTACACATACCAGAACATGAACTTCAAATAAAGCAACACTCAAAAATGTGTGCTTTATGTGTGATTGAAACAAAAAGTACGTGATACAAAAATGTTCGTGTAAATAACGAAATATTAAAACGAACACAGTCATGGTTGTGTTGGGCACCGTAGAAAATTTAGAAACGCACATAATTGATATGAAAATAAAGATATGTGTTGGCTACTTTTGAACAGAACATTGTGTGTTTCATGTGTGTATTTTCTGAACCTTGATAAATACAAGAAATAAAAAAGAATGTCATATTCAGTATAGCCTAGATGGTCAAGATTGGTTTAGCAGCTATTGGAGAGACCTTCATAAAACACCACGTTATTTCTCAAAAAGAAATTTCGGAGGCGGTTCGTTAACGGTTTGGGTCGCTTTTTGTTTCGATGGTATGGATGATTTGGCATTTCCAAGCACCAGGATGAATTCTTCTGAGTACATAACATTATTAGAAGAGAAATTGGTGCCATTTATTGAAAATAACAACGAAGAAGATTTAATTTTCCAACAAGACAATGCATCACAAAATATAAAAGTATTAGAACGGCCCGCATATTCTCCTAATCAGAACCTATTCGAATTGATTCAAAAAAAGGGGGCCATACACATTATTAAAACTACTACTCTAAAAAATTTTTCTTCATTTGTTGTAAATTTTTATATTTTAGCTTAAGTGTATTTATACTTATGAAAGACTAATTAATTTTGTTATTCTAATTAATTTTGTTATAAAATAAAAAAATAAAAGAATTTTTTTTGTAATATATTATTAATTTTCCTTTGGTTTTACATACATTCATTCCGGTTATACTCTTAAATTTTTAAATATGAAATTTAGTAAAATGAATGTGTAATTATAGTTAAGCAACATGCACTCACATTTTGTAGAGTATTTTTTCAGCAGTTCGTCAGGTGTATTCTACAGTGTCGTTAAGGGTTCAATAATATTTAAGTTTTTAAAAAATTCAAATTTCATGAAAATTCAAATATAATTTTTTTCACGCGAATAACAATTTCCCATTATTAACTTCATAAAGTTTGTATTTTTTTTTTTGTTTTAATTTCTTAGAATAATTCTGTGTTGCGAATATCTGCATTATGGAATCTTTCACTAAGAATATGGAAATTGTCAGATAATAATAGTCTTATGAATAAAGTATTCTAAGAATTGAGCAAAATTGTTGTTCCATATATAGCAGTGGTCGACAAAACTACTACGAGGCGTTTTGCTCTCACACTTACAAGCGCTCACACATTAACAAAATGATAAAAGTCAATCAGTCTCGCATGAGCATTCGAATGAAGAGTGTGAATTGAGATGCACTGAGAGAATGAATGCAAATTTTGAATGTAAATTCTTGTTTAGCAGCTAAAAGTTAAAAATAAAACCATTATTAAACTAGTTTTCGCAGTTCATCAATTTATATGGAAAATTTAACTATTAATAAAGCATCTTAGGAAAAATTTTGATTAATTTAACAAGAAGTTTTTAATATATTTCCATATAATTTGAGAAAATAAAATGAATATGTTCATATATTGGAAACTTTAGTAGCAAAGTACAATATGTGTTTTATAGTTTTTGATCAAATAGAAAATAAAATTCAATTAATTACATAAAAATTTTTTGTTATGTAATATTGAAAAGAAAAGTGTTATCAAAGAAGAACTAAATCTACCGCTTATAACTGATATTGAGTTTTGGAAAAATAGTAATGAAGCTTCATATCCGAAATCAAAGAATGAAATACTTAAGTTATATTCGATGCTTGGATCAACATATGTGACCTTCTCCGAGAAAAGGGACCTAGTGTGTGAAAATTAAGTTTTGAGAAAAAAAAAAAACACATTTAAAGTTTCTACACCTTTTTGGTACCAGGATCCACCGTTTTTGACACAACCCTTTTTTTGACACACTAGGTCCCTTTTCTCGGAGAAGGTCACATATATTTTTTGTGAGTCTTCATTTTGCTCGTTAAAATTGTTAGCATAAAATGTTGCCCATACGATATTGATTTGATATTGATCGTGTTATACAACATGAACCTTGAAATGGTTAATTAATTTTTTTTTTACGTACATTTTCTTTATTGAACTATAAGTTTCTCTAAGTGTATTGAGTAAGAGAGAGATTGCAGTTCACTCGCGCAAAGCAAAATATGATGGTATATGTTTGCCGACCACTGATATATAGGCAATTTATAAGTAGTACACTGTTAGTGTTGTAAAATCTTCTGATGGAACTGATAAAGACTAAGGCCTGAAACCGGCCTGGTTAAAACTATCCAGAATAGAAAAATAAAATATTTTTATATTTTTAAAGCATATAAAATTTTGTGCAGCATACCATTTGAAAGCTGTTGTCATTAGCTTTTAAATGTGACCTTGGTACGGCATGAACGTAGCTAATAAATAAAACAAATTTAGTAAAATCTTTAAATTATAAAATTTATTAAATTTCTGGTGATTAAGGAGAGGCTCCTTCAAACTAAGCCTCAATGAGTAACATCGTGCAATTTAAATCTTATTAATTAATTACAAAGTTTTTTTTTCCGAAACGGCACCATAGATCATGGTTTCCTTCTAAAGGTTTCCAACGTTAACCAGAAGTGGGTTTTTTAAGGTACAAACCTAAGGAAGCAACGGTTTGCTAAAGTTACCAAACTAGAAAATTAAGCAAACAGTGGTTTGCTAAAAGTACCAAACTATTATAATTTATCAAATCGTGGATTTCAAAAGATAAACAACTGCAAAAAATTCTTATATCGTGGTTTGCTAAAATTATTAATCTAAAGTTACTAAATCGTGGGTTTATAAAGGTACCACATAGGGAGTTTACCAAATCTTGGATGGCTAAAAGTACCAAAGAGGGAGTTTACAAAATTTTAGGTTCTTAAAGGTACCAATTTATAAGAATTGGGTTTATAAAGGTAAATAATTAAAAAAAAAAAAATCAAATAGTGGTTTGCTAAATTTATTAATTTAAAGTTACTAAGTCTTGCTTTATAAAGGTACCACATAGGTAGTTTATCAAATCTTGGCTGGCTGAAAGTACCAATCTACTAGAATTGGAGTCTTATGCTACTAAAGTCTAAAATTTACCATAAAAGCTTGATAATATACCAAAATCTAAATTAGTACCAGGAGTCTAATTGCATTAATTATCGAAGTTATTGGAGCTAAGTTTTTGTAATGAAAAAAAATTAAAATTAAGAATAATTTTACTTTATCACGTTAAGGAATTATTATCTCTGATTAAGGATAAAAGTTAAAATATGTCTGAATATAATCCGCCTTCTCTAAATTATTTAGCAAAATATGAAATTCAATTGGATTTTACTCGGAATTGAATGGGGAGGTTCGCCCCCAGATCGTTTGATTATAAAGTACCACAAATATTGTATTAGATTTAAGAAAATCCGAGAATATCACCCACATTTTTCTATGTCCAATTCAAAAAGCTTTTATCACAATCCTCACATTTATAATATCAATAGGCTAGGCGATTTCTTGTAACCGATGTTTTGTTCCACCGTTTTATCCCGGTTTTGAACAAACGTATATTATTTGATAAGTATTTCTTTTTAGCCGTTTTGCAGATTTACAGATTTTTAAATTTTTTCCTTTATTTTGAGTAAATTGCATTTAAAGTTGCTACTAACACATACATAAAATTATAAAATTCTATGTGTGTGTTTATTAAATTTGTTAATGTGTTTGTAATAAAAATGAGTTTATTTTTTATGTTGATTTGTGAATTGGGTCTTTATTTAATGAAAAAATAAAATTTCCTAGAATTTGCACTCGAATTCCGAGGGCTGCAATCTACTAGTAAATACTAATTCTTCAAGTTAGGGAAAAATTCGAGTATTTCTATTTTAAAAGTGTTTAATATCGATTGAATTCCGAATCGAAACCAATCTAAAAGCAATAAAAATATTTTTGACCAAACCATCTTAAAATGTCTCTGTTATGGCAACAAGTTGGCGGAAGACTTTTTTAAATAAAGCCACCAATAAAACAAATTAAATAAATAATAATAATAATAAAAAAAAAAATACTTTCAACCTTTGCTACCACTGTGCGCACCTAAAAATTGGCTTTTATCATAAATTCTCAATTTCATGTTTGAAAACTTCATTATCAATCAACAACCACTGTGCTTTTTCTTACAAAAACAACAATTTTCAAATATACAATAAGAGTCAATTTGAACTCTCATTCAGGACTACAACTACAATAATAATATTTTATATTTTACAAATTTCCAATAGAATTAATAATCAGTTATTAAACATTTACATTAACATTAATGTTTCTTTATTTTTAATAATATTTTATTATTTAATATTACAAAAATTTGTATTTACAACAAACAAAAAAAAAAAAAACAAAATTAAAAAAAATCATAAAATATTTATCAAGCGTATTCATGTGGTGTTTTTTGTTATAATTTCTTGTATTTTTTTTTTCTTGTCAAACTTATATTTATTAGTTATTACAATAGTTTTTAAAAGCAAATGAATTAAATTATTTAAAGTATACATTTTTTGTTCTCGTTTTTATGGCTTTTACGGTTTTATTTACGAGTCCTTGGTTTACGTTAATAAAATTAATTTGTTTATATTTGAGCTTTTATTCCAAATGTGTTTTTTGAAATTCTAATTATTCATAAGGACCTTTGTTCGCTCGAGAGACAGAGAGGGAGAGAGATATACTTAATTCTCAATTGCTGGTTTCTCTGCATCTTCTGAAAGTGCTGCTGCCGCTCTGGCCTCAGCATCTGCAAGAAATAAATAATTTTTTTAAAAAACAAATTTTCAATAAAAAATTATGGAAATATTTTTTCCTTAAGAATCAGGTTTTAAAAATAAAACTCTTGAACTAAAATACCAAATATTTTATATATGTATGTATAATAGGGGGGTCAATTATTTTTACTCCATGGACTCATCGCGATTCTGGTATTATGGGCCATAACAAGTATATTTGCCCAAGGAACCATGCCTCTAAAATCATTATCGAGCCTGCCAAAATTTCGATTTAAGTCAAAAAACATTTGTTCATTCAAAGAGTAAATAAAAAAAAACGAATTTTTTGACTTAAATTAAATGAAACCGATATAGGTCGTATATGGGCTATTTTAAATATGGGAATTTCGTCAATTTTCCCCAAAAAGGTGAAAAAAATCCACAAAAATGCACAAAAACGCCCCCTGGCGGCTGCTAAAAATACAAAATAAATATAAAAAATGGATTTCCCGACCCAAAAACCCCCCGGTATACACATTTTCAGTAATTTTTTTTACATTTGAAATGGACGAATTTGGTAAATTTTTTAATATTATGGAAAATATCTTCATCGAAATTTTGGCAGGCTCGAACATGATTTTAGAGGTATGGTTCCTTGGCCAAAAATAATTTTTATTTCTCATAGTACCAGAATCGCGATGAGCCCATGAAGATTTTTTCGGCCCCCTACATTTTGACCCACCCTAATATATAATGGTACCAAATCGGGTTGTTAAGGCTGGTACTAATTTCTGAGAGTGGGATTATGATTCAAGGCATTGAATCGTAGTTTACGAGTGACCCTTTACAATCCTGTTAATTTCTAAATGTATTGGTATAAACGAAAGCAATGTTTCTTATGCATCCAAATGAGAATGTATCAAATAGTGTGTTACATAAGGTACGAGTCCAGTCCAAGCACAAACCAATTTGACAAAGAAAACAAGAAATTTGGGAAAAATTTTCTTTACTTCTCAACATAATATCGTTTTTGTGCGATGCACTTTTCCCAGCGATATTCAATAGGTTCGATACCCTGTTTATAGTAACAACTGTACAGCTCCTTAAAATAGTCATTAACTGCAGACTCCACTTCTTCATTGTTGGCAAATCCTTTAACCATCAAGTAATTTGCTCAAGTTTGAAAGATGTGCTCAAGATTATCGTGAGTACGTGCCACGATGGCCTGACCTCACGGTGCACTTAACACCGGGTGGAAACTATGCGTCCACCGGCGCCCTCGCAGTACGAGTACCAATTTGAGGCATGCATTTGGGCATGACCTCCCCCTTGGATGAGGAGCGGAGTACTGTCTAAAACTCCTACCGATCTATGGGTCACGGCACCCGGTTGCAATGCAACTCCACACCGAGCTTGCGCTCTCCCCGCGATTTGGGTCTAAACCACAGCCACCGCGATGCTGCCATAGGAGGCCGCACCACTGCCAGGCTGGAACTAGGTTCCAGGGGCTCCTGAGACCCGTGATACCAGAATAAAGCATCCGGTCAGGCTTCGTAGCCGAAGCTACTACCAGTTGAACTCCAAACAGTTCAGGACTGGTGGCCCTGGACGACAAACATATAGACATAAAAAGACAAGGACACAACACAACAATGAACAGTCGCATTCTGAGTGAGCATGTGCCTCCTCAGCAGCAGCACACAAAAGGACAACAATAAACATAGCCTCCTCGCGGAAGCTCAACAGACAACACATAAAACGACAGAAACAGATGCGCAGGAACAACAGGTAGCAGCAACAACAACAAACAGCAGGGAGAGAGCCGAATGCGGTGCACCGTTGTGGAGGCACAGATACTGTTGTATCAGCCCCCGCTAACAGTCATACTCATATCCAAAATCCAGGCACGACGATGAGCACTACTGGAGCGACCACCCATTGGCAGGTTAGCACCACCACGGATGCCCGCATCAGAAACCACCTCCACTAACGTCCGGTTCTCCTACGATTGAATACGCCCCTTGCGTATTCACCTAAATTTCTAACAGTCCGCCCGTCCTCTAATGCCCACTTAAATCCCATCCTACTGCTGTTTCAAAAATCCCCATACTAACTAAACTCCTAATATCACTATAAGGTGAACACCCGGTCAAAAAATGTACCCAGCCCTCCGGCCCTTGCCCACACCTACAGTCCGGCGTATCGGGCAAACCCCTCTTATGCAGAAAAGCGTTCAAGGAGCCATGCCCAGTCAGTAAAAAGCCCAGATTCAAGCCGAAGCCGAAGTTCGGGCGGTCTCTAATGAATGTCACGTCCCTTATAAACTCGTGGGTTATTCGCCCAAGTCACTATCCGTCCAACGTGAACGCCATCTTGTAATAAGATGCTCTCCAGCAGGAGTTTCACCTACCTCAAGTCTAAACCAGCGATTTCAGTCGAAGTTAACCAGTAATGCCCTGATAGTGGCAGTCCCTTCTTAACCTTGTAAATGATACCACGACGTACCACCTTCAAGTCAAGGGGAGGTGCACCTAACAGAACTTGAAGAGCATCTGTCGAAACTGTGTGACATTGCCACTCCCTGACAAGACAAGATTCGTTTCTTGCCCATAGCAGACAGAGCGGTGCCGTACCATACAGACGAGCCGAACGTTGCGCAGGCAACGAACAGATCACTATATATGACACGGACAGCTCTCCTGCTAAGACCCCAGTCATTCCTAAGGATGCGTCTGACTCATCCCACAACTGTCGTCAATTTTTCCTTTAACGTAGGAAGATGAACTAGGAAGTTCATTCTCTCGCTCATGGTTATACCTAACCTGGGTTACGTATCGGATACTGACATTGCCAGATCGAACTACAGGTGGGCGGGCCTGCGACAAGCTACCTTTTAGTAGCATCGTAACCGTCTTTTCCCGTGACACTTCAACTCCGACACTGTTTCCCCACTCTTCAAGTTTGAAAGTAGAAAGTAACCTGAGGGCCTAAATCTGGTGAATAAGATGCATGATGAAGCAATTCGAAATTGAAATCATAAATTTTGGCTATCGCCACAGTGTATATGAGAACTGGTGCATTGTCTTGATGAAACAACAATTTCTTTTTTCCCCCAAATGCCGCCTTTTTCCTTAATTCCATCACTTAAAGGTTGCTCGCCGTTGTCGGTTTTTCCCCTTTGAATGGACACGATTCTTCCATTTCAGCCTACTGTTATGAGTGTTTCTTTGTGTCAAGTGTGAAGTGCTGCACCCATATTTCACTCACGGTTACGAATCAACGTAAAAACTTGGCTTTATAGCGGTGAAGCATCTTCACGACGCTGTGTTATATTGTAAGTAAACGCGGCACTCATCTTGCTGACAACATTATCATCTTCAAATTTTCGGTCAATTTGTGATATATAGCAGCTAGATCACGGACCTTCAGCCGACGATCATCTAATACAGTTTTGTGAATTTTCTTAACCATATCTGGCATGGCCACCTCAATTGGTCGAACAGTACGGTGTTCATCTTGGCAGCCCATACTGCTTCGTTTAAACTCTGCCACCCAATATTTTATAGTCGTAAACTAAGGAGTAGATTTCCAAAAGAATAATCTAGCTCGGGTTTAATATTGGTGGGGACTGAGACATAACAGTGACCAAATTTTCCTATGTTTACAAATTCACTAAGATCGTTTTCTTTTGATATGATATGATACGTTTTGTAAGGTTGCCACATTTCACCAAAGCATTTTTTTCAAACTACTGCTGCCATCTATACGCCAGGTCGAGTTGTTCTGGGACCGCCCTAGTACTAAATTATTAAAATTTACTGAATTGTGGCTTTGATAAGGTATGAAATTCTTAGAATGTACTAAATAAGGTACCAAAATCTTCGAATGTACTAAGTCATGGTACCAGGTTCTGAGAATGTACTAAGTCGTGGATATCATATGCTACTAATATATTAGAATGCACTAAATGTTGGTAGCCAATTCTACAATGTTTTAAGTCGGTAGTTTTATAAGGTACCAATTCCTTGGACTGCACCAAATCGATAGTTCCTTTAGCTACCAAATTCTGGGAGTTTACCAAAAAGTGGGTTTCATGTGATAACAATTTCTTAGAAAGTACCAAACTGAGATCTCCCGAAGTCATAAATTCTGGAGAAATGGCCAGAGGTAAACAATTTTGAAACTGTAGCAAGTTGTGGGTACCGTAATGTACCCAAATCTAAGAAAGTACCAAATCGTAAAGTAATAAATCGTAGAATGAACCACACATATTTTTGTTTCAAAGTCAAAGATGGTCCCAAAACGTGTGTTTTATTGGTAACTGCAAACGTTAAAAATCGTGGGTTGCCAAAGGCACAGAAAAGCTCAATTTCCTATTGAAAAGGATGATCCAATAAGAGTGCATGACTATCAATGACATTCAACTGGATGACACGGATCTGAACGGTATATGGTTTCATCAGGACGGGACACCTTGTGGCATTGCCCACGAAAGAATCGATTTATTGGAGCAACGAATTCCAGACCGAATCTTCTCCCGCCATGCGATTTCTTTCTTTGGGGTTTTGAAATCTCATAAACCGCAAGTAACTCCTGAGCTCAAGGCCAAGTACCAAAGCGTCATCGAAGAGTTAGAGCTACATCTTTGTCAAAATGTGATAGAAAATTCCACGAAAAGAGTAAAGGCCTACATCCGCGGGGGTCGTATGCCGGATATTTTATTCCGTACAGAATCGAAACATTCGCAAAAAAAAAAATGGGGTTTATTTTTAAATTAAATCTTGGGTCACCCCTTAATAAAGTCAAAAATGATTCCAAATTGTTCTTAGAGTGCTTAAGCCTTCCCATGAATTTTTGTTTTAAATCAAACATTTTTTCATGAAAAAGGTTCAACGAATTGGTAAAGTACCAATGAAACTCTTTGTAACGATTTAACGAGTAAATCACTGAATCCTATTTAAAAAGGTATCAAATCATAAGTTTCGAAGTATCACAATGTCTGCATTTAAAAGCGGTACCGAACGGGTATCAACGAAACTTTTAATAACAACTTAAGGAGTAGAGTATTGAATCAAATGGTGCGTTTCTCTGAACAAATTCTGAGAATTCAGGAACGATACTTTATGTTTCCTACTGGTGACTAACTGTAGGTACCAAGGATTAATATCTTGCTCGAATCTCAGACAATCAATTACCCTAATTAATTTTGAATAAATGTGAAAGTTAAACTTAAAAAAATCTTACCTTTAATTGCTTGTTCCTTCCATATCTTCTTGTTGTCTGTTAGACATGGAATCCATGGTTTTCGTATAGTGAACTTATGTTTAAATGCAGACACAGCTGAGCCACTATTGTTGCCCACAGCACCAGCACTTTGGACCACAGCTGGCTTGTCATCCGCCAACTTATTCTCATTATTCTCATCGATAGCTTCACATGTAGTCGAACGATTACGCAACGCGTTTTTAGCACTACTCGGTGGACCATCGACAGGAACATCGCCAGCATCTATGCTAGCATTAACATTTTTACACATTGGTGCTATGGGTGCCAAGACATGCTCCAGCATATCAGCCATTACCGACATACTGGGATCCACAATGAAATCAATGAAACCAATTTGCGATTCGGCTACCAGTGTATTATTGCGATCACACAGTGGACTAAACGGCAGACCCAACTCACGTTCGAGATCACCTTGACGGAAAAATTCCTCCAATAATAACATCGTCCAGCGATGATGAAGATTCCAACGTTTGGCAGGATGTGAAATGTCACAACAATGTAATACCAAAGCTAATGCTTTAGATTTATCAACCGTAGCCTCATTGAGGGTAAGAAGATTTTTCATATTTTTCAATTGTTGAAAATGGAAAGACATATCAGTCGATAATACCATGTCTATGACCAGAGTTCTTAACTCACGATATTCTTCACGCGATAAATGTGACAATATATTACAGTCGTCATCTTTGAGCACGCGGAAAGCGGCACTTATATGATGATTCTCCAAAACTGCACGATCATTATACAGCAGAGCCGTTTCAGAACCAGACATGACATGGAAGTTATTGGTTGTGCCAGTATGTTCATAGTCATGTATAAGGGCTGCCAAAATGGTGGCATATATCTCCAAGTCAGTTAGCCAGTTCATAAGACCAGTTTGGCACAACATATGATGAATGGTTTGAGTGACATCTGCCGCATGCAAATTATTATGATATGGATTGCGATAACGACAATAACCCTCCTCTATGCGATTGAGAAACGTTTCCAAGGTAGCGGGTGTAATTTTGAACTTGTGTATAATGCCATAACGGTTGAGCAAATCGTAACCGATATATTTGACAGGTTGGCCGTTGGCTGCTTCTGCTAAGGCGAACACATCAAAACACCAGTCATCCAAAGTCTAGATAAGAGAGAGAAAAAGAGAAGAAATTAAAAATTTTAAACTCTAACGGGGAATGTTTACTACGGAAGTCAACTTTGTCTTAGTGAACGATTTTTGTTCGCCTCATTATTTTGAATCACCTGGCCATTAACAATGTGAAATTTAAAATATGTACTCGAACTGTTTCCCGACGAGCAATTGAGGCTGATCTTGGGTTGTTATCGTTCTGTGAAGACAGCACTGATATCAGTGAAAAATCGTCAATACTGTTCCATTTTCAGATGATTCCAGAGCTTAATTTATGAGGCCATGATGGAAGAAAATTTGTACGAAAACCAAAGGGAAAGGAATAGGTCTAATTTATTTAATAAAATATACTCTAACTGGAATTGGATACAGGAAAATTTGAAATGACATAATCCATACATTATGGAAAGTATTCCCTTGGTCTTGGTCCAACATGACAATGACCCAAAACACAGCTCCCAAATTAGACTGGAATGACAGTTAATGGCCAGCCCAATTACCAGATCTCAATCCCATAGAATATCCATGGGAAATTGTAGAACGAAAAATACGGACACAAGATTACACAAATAAGACAGATCTCATAGAGGCAGTTAATACAGAATAACAAAAGATTTCAATGTATATCATCAACAATTTAATTTACTCCATGCCTCCCTCGGGTTTGTAAAGCAATACTAAAAAATAATGGATATCCAACAAAATATTGGAAGTCGTCAAAACCGTGAAAAATATATTTTGTTTAAAGTTTCCATTGTATTGTCACTTACTATATAACCTGCTCAATCAACTACCCAGCAAAAAGAGCATCCACAGGCTAAAATCAATGCTGTTCTTCAGATCCAGATGTAAAAATTTAAATCATCACCAATGAATGTAACTAGTGCTTAGGAAGGCATGATAAATCACTTCTCCTGAATGGATATTTCTTAAAACCCATTTCTTAAGGACATTCATGGTACATTTTTTCAGTTTAAGCTTTTCGTTTTCAATGTTAATTTTTCTTTTCCCAATATAAATTTTTTTCTTTTTAATTTTAAATTGGAATTCAGAATTTCTGAAGGGCGTCGCAAAATTCAGTTTAGGATAAGTCAAAATAAAGCATCACATGATAGAACAGCGCGTTTTCATTGCTGAACTATGTTTAAAAACTAATGAAAGTTTGGCAGCTGCAGTTCGAAAATTTCCTTTAAATTATAGTCGGAATATTGATCTTACTTCTTCAGCTGTGAAAACAGTATTGAAAAATTCAGGCACACTGGATCACTTAGTGATGCTAAACATACTGGTCGTCCAAAAATAAGTCATGTTGGGGAAAGTCGAGGAAAAGAATTGCAAATTTTAAAAAGCTCTCTACGGCGTATACTCACTGAAGATCTGAAAGTTTAATTGACATATGTGAAGCCCTAAAAATATGTGCTCGAACTGTTTCCCGACGCGCAATTTAGGCTGATCTTGGTTGTTATCATTCTGTAAAGACAGCATTGGAATACTGTTCTCTTTTCAGATGAGTCCAAGTTTAATTTAAGAGGCCATGATGGAAGAAATTTTGTATGAAGACCAAAGGGAAAATATCTACTATTAACAGGCAAGGCAATTTCTTGTGACCGATTTTACGGCTTTAGTTATCAACCGATTTTGACAAAAAAATATAACATTTGAAAGGTATTTCCTTTCAGCTGTCCACCATATATACAGATTTGCACCATCTGGAACATTTTTTCGGAGTAAAATACATTTAATGTTGCTACTACCACATACATAAAGCACATATTTAAGTGTGAAGATCTGAAAGTTCAATTAACATATGTGATGTCCAACGATCATGTACAGCGAAGAGAATTCGGTGAATGGATTATTTAACATGAACAAGAGGATACTGATTTTTCGAAAAAATCATCCTAAGCGATGAAGCACATGGCTTCGTTAATCGTCAAAATTGCCGCATTTGTGGTTCTGAGAACCCACATGTGTTTGTCGAAAAACAAATACATCTACAACGTGTCAATGCTTTGTGAGGATTTTGGGCTGTAAGCATCATTGGACCATACTTCATAGAAAACAAGTAAAAAAAATTATAGTCGGTCTAAACCGACTATACGACACCCTATACCATGCGTTTAAAGACCCTATCTCTTTGGTTCAACTACTTAGATTTAGAAAATAAACATAAACCAAGTTTGAGTGGCAAGTTTTTTTGCCTTCGTATGTGAAAAAGTTCATATCGGATGTTATATTTATATGGGGCCTAGGTCGAAAAATGGACCAATCCTGACCATATTTGGTAAGGTAACTTATTTTTTGCAAAAACACATACAAACCAAATTTGAGCAAAATCTGTGCAATATTCAATTTTTTCAGAGATATAAGTGAAGATCGGGAATTAGCTTCATATGGGGGCTATGACTAAGAGTTGTCCTATAAGGTTTATTTTTCGACTACTGATAAACGGAAATAATAAACATATATAAACCCAATTTGACCGAGATTTATATGATAATTTGGATCTTATGACAATTTAAGTCGATTTCATTGGGGTCATTTGTATGGGGACTAAGTCTGAACATGATACGATTTTCATCAATTTAATAACGTTCGTGCTATGGCCAATATAAGCTTACGTACCAAATTTCATGAATATATGTTCACATTTGTGACCTGTAGTTTCATTACAAGGTTTACATGGACACACAGACGGATGGACGCACATTGCTAAATCGACTCAGAGGGTGATTCTGAGTCGATGGGTATAATAAAAGATGGGTCTCAGTCAAATATTTCTGGTAGTTACAAACATCAGTACAAGGCCATTATCTATAATATTAATAGGCTAGGCGATTTCTTGTGACCGATGTTTTGTTCTACCATTTTATCCCGATTTTGACCAAACGTATATTATTTGAAAGGTATTTCTTTTTAGCCATTTTGCAGATTTATAGATTTTAAAATTTTTTCCTTTATTTTGAGTAATTTGCATTTAAAGTTGCTACTAACACATACAAAAAATTATACAATGCTATGTGTGTGTTTATTAAATTTAATAATGTGTTTGTAATAAAAATGAGTTTATTTTTTGTGCTGATTTGCGAATTGGCTATAATTGATTAGCATACCTTTAGGGTCTTTATTTAATCAAAAAATAAAATTTTCTAGAATTTGCACTCGAATTTCGAGGGCTGGAATTTTCTAGTAGGGTATAATTAGGCTGGTCAAGCAGTGCAATCGCGATATCATAATTGAACGGTGCCACATGCTACACTAGGGTGGCCTTTCATTATATGAAGAAAAAAAGGTGTTCAAACTCTCGGTCGCATCCTCTAGAAATATGCGAAATAGAAAGTTTTGGGCCAATAAAAAAACATTTAGAGGTGGCTCAACGCGATTGTTTTAATTGATATTCGCGAGCAATAAGCAGATAATTGCACCAAAGATATATCGCAATGGATTATTTTGATCCCAGGAGCATTGAAGTGTTACATAAATAAAAATTAACCGAATATTTTTCTTAAATTCTATATAATGGTTTCATCGAGTTTAATAGAAAAACTCGTTTTCGGTAAGTTTTATTTAAAAATACCTTAAAATCCAAAGCTGGCCTTGGCAAATAATGGGTTAACGTTCTCGGCATTATCTCAAATTTTAGGAACGGAAGTTCTACACATTTAGTTAATATATTTTAAGCACCGCATCTAAAAAATCAATAGCACTTACAAAATATTTGAATTTTTTCAATAAATTGTTTTTTATTATCTTGGGGTCATATGTGACCCCAATTCCAAAAGGTGTAATGGGGTCATAATATTTTTTTTTCCGAAACCCTAGGCTATTGAAATAAAATATAACTTTTAAAAGTAGAAAAGCGATGAATTTTTGATACAAAATATTTAGAAATAGTACATTTACAAAAATCCCATTTTTCTCGAAATCCGCATAAATAAAATCGTTTTTAAAAAAATTCTGGCAGAGGGATTTACCTAAAAATTCACAGAGTTAATTTCCAACATGCATTTAACAAGACCTTAAAGAGCTAATTTTAATTTTGTTTAAGAAAATTTTTCAAAACTTGAAAAAGGAGTTTTCAAAATTGTATCAAAAAAATTTTCCATTTTCGGTCTCAATGCCTAATAGGTTAGCAAGGCGGTAATAAAAAAATACTTCATATCTGAGTACTTACAGGTATAGAAACTAAAACAAAATGTTGGCTTTAATTAATTTCTTAAAGTTGAAAAAAATGTCATCAAATTTCATGATCTAGTTTTTTTTTTTTGCACAAAAGTGGTCTGGGGCATTAGCTATTTCTTGGCGAGTTTTTATTCGATTTTGAAGTTTTATAGCTTCTTGGAAAGATAATTTAATACTGGTCCCGAGTCGGAAAAGTTAAACTATAACTATAGAACTATATAAACGAAATTTTCGTAAAATGTGAAAAAAGTCATATTTTCCCATATAAACACACTTGAAATTTTCAATCGCGTTGAGCTCTAAGTGTTTTTTTTATTGGCCCAAAACTTTGTATTTCTCACTTTTGAGGGTTTGAACACTTTATTTATTAAGGGCCACCCTAATGCTACGCAGCCTGTGAAATGATTCAGTTACTGCATAAGACATTTCCAGGTCGCATACTCTCTCGTTTCGTTCATAGAAATTGGCCCCGAAGATCGTGTGATTTAACGCCATTGATTTATTTTTATCGAGTCGTTTGAAGTCAATAATGAAATTCAGCCACATTTATGCAAAATGGTCACTGATAATTACAAAATAATGTGTATGCGCCAGTAAAGTTATGGAGGCCATTTGCCTGAAGTGTTGATCCACACATAACTCTATCCTGTGTACTGTGGTTTCTGTTTAATTCAAATCTTGCGTGAATTTTGTATTTGATATTGAACTTCTATTGAACTGATTTTTTTTTTAAAATATCTTAAATTTTTTTTTACTGAGTAGTTATGAAAGATCTGGCATCACTAGACACTTAACTAATTTCATTGAATCACCCAATAATAGAACTCAAATACTCGTAATATTTAATTTCTAACCCATATTTAATAGTTCCCATTCCTGAAATTAAAATCTTTGTTATTTCACTTATTTCACACTTACCTTAAGTACTTTGACAACTTCCGACGGAAATTGCAATAATGCCGTACTTGATACTTTGCGATAAATACGATCCACAAATATACCAGCACGTATGGCATGAGCAACGGAACGAAACTTGGGCTTTTCATCGTTTTTCTTGCGTGTTGTTGCCAACTGTCGTGTGAAAGTGGAAGCCAGCCACTCACGAACTTCTGGCGGTACAGCATCCGGTTGTACTTCAGATAGTTCATCATCTTCATCGGCAAGACGTCTGTTGGTGTCGATGTTAAACACATTATGCCATTTTGCAAATCAAATCATTGTCGGTAGTGTTGACAATATTGGTTTGTTTTTTGTATTTTTTTTTTTTCAAAAGGAAATTTGAAAATTCGTAGTAAGGAAAGAAAAAAAAAAGAAAATAATTTCAATTAGTAAATGTGGTTTATATTTTGCAATGTCTAAAGTAAAAAAAAAGCTTCAAGTTAAATAAATATATAAACTCAAAACATGTCACTACAAATAAGTGTGAACTAAAAAACTGAGAACAAAACAGAATCCTTAATAATAAAAACTAAACGATGCATTATGGTAGAAAAACAACAAAGAAACTAGTTTTATATTAATCTTGTTTGGATTCTGATAAAAGCGTCAATAAAAGTATTAAGAAAAAAATAATAATTCCAGAAAATTAAAAATTTCATTAAAGAAAAATCAATCATGTTTTAAAGTGCTTCAGGAAATAGTGGTTCGTTGTATGAAGTGTTGTTGTTTTCTTTATGTTTGTGAAAGGGTTCTGGGGGGATGTGGTGTGAAATTATTTTTTTTTCTACTTGCTGTTCTAAATGTGTGTTAAGTATGCTGGGAACATATTGAGCTATAGTTTAAACTTTAAGCCATATACAGGATTCGTTGCCATAATTTTCGTTTGACTTGACATTTAAAATATGCTGCTCTACTGTTTAAATATTTAAGCCACTACTTTTGTTATGTGTTATTTTTGATAGTTTTAATGCCATACAGTACAAAGAATGCTAAGTTTTTCTTACTATTTGTATATGCAATATTTTAGAGGGATAAAATTTTTTATTTAAGTTTAAATTTAAATACAGTTGTCATTTCATTATGGAGAGCTGGGCGACATAAATAGGGTTTAATGCAACTACTTATTAATTTTCTTTGGAAAATATGTACATCAAGAGTTAGATTATCTTATAATTACACTATGCAACAAAATTAAATGTTTTATGACACCTGATAACCACTATATTTCGTTTTAGATATTTATGGTCCTCTTACAACAGAAACAGTCGAAATTTAAAATTTTATGTATAATGCATGAAACAGATAGACGACAGTGGCTACACGAACAGACGACTACAAATGTTGCTGGCTGCAATTGTAGTCGTGTAGTCAGCTACTTGATTTTTTTGAAAACGACAGCAACATATAACAACAATATAAACAGCTGTTTTTATACAAATGCATTTTTATTTCAGTAATGCCAAATATTTATACCCTATACCACTACATATGTGGTTTGGGTATAATGACTTTGTGCTGCTGTTTGTAACAACCAAAAATATTTGACCTAGACCCATCTTTAATTATACCGATCGAATCAGAATCACTTTCTGAGTTGATTTAACAATGCCCGTGGTCAGACCTAGCCCCCATACAAATTACCCCTATGAAATCGACATAAATTGTCATAAGATCCAAATTGTCATATAGATCTTACTCAAATTGGGTTTATATGCGTTCATTACTTCCATTAATGAGTAGTCCAAAAATTATCCCTTTGGCCCCATATAGAGCTGCTTCCCGATTTTCACTTAAATCTATTAAAAAACAAAAATATTGCACTGATTCTTCTCAAATTTTGTTTGTATATATTTTTGCAAAATACAAGAGACTTTACGAAACATGATCAGGATCGGTCCATTTTTGGACCTAGTCCATATATAGATATAGCATCCGATATGAACTTTTTCATATCTGCAGCCAAAAAAATTAATAAAAATCGCACTCAAATTTGGTTTTTACTTATTTTCTATGTCCAGTTAGATGGGCCTAAGAGATAGGGTTTCTAAACGCATGGTATAAGGTATCGTATAGTCGGTCTAGACCGACTATAATTTTCTTACCTGTTTTGTTTTGTAGCCAACAAAAATAGAAATTAGCCTAAGTTGACTACAGCAGCAAAAGTGGTCGTGTAGTCGCGTAGCTGTGTTGGTGTCAAAATAATCGCTTTCATATAAACGTGTGTTTTTTATTTTTGACAGGCTGTAGTCATGTAGCCGGTGTCGTCTATGTGTTTCATGCATAAGTTTTTTTTTTGAATTTTTATTTTCCAAAAATTTAGGATTTTTGAAGAGGATACTCCACCGATAGTATCATAAATTGAGTACGACTTGTTATAAAGTGTTTAAAAAAATTTAAATTAAAATTTACTTTAAGTTATTTTAGTATTATTTTTTAATACTAGCAGAGCCCAGCCCTAGAAATTTTATTTTTTCGTTTAACAAATAATTTTATAAGAGCCTAAAAGTATGCTAATCAATTTTAGCCAATTCACAATTCAACCCTTTTTTTAATAAAATTCATTAAATTTCATTATAAATATTTGTTGTACACACAGAAGATATATAAATAAGTTTATTAATAAATAATTTTACAGGAGCCTAAAAGTGGGCTTTTAATCAGGGACTGAAAATAACAGTTATTTTGAAATTTTAAAACAAATACGGCATATAGAAGTAAATGTTGCAAAACTGATTAAAGTATACCATATTCATCCTTTTGAACTAGTTTATGATGAAATACATTGATTTTTAAAATTTTGATTTTTAGTTTTCGAGCGAAAATAACAGTTATTTTATATTTATTTTTTCTTGAGCAAAAATAACAGTTATTTTTTGATTTTTAGTTTTTTCGAGCAAAAATAACAGTTATTTTTTGATTTTTAGTTTTTCGAGCAAAAATAAAAGTTATTTTCTAAAGAAATGTACGTGTTTTAATAATTTAGTTAACTATAATTATTTGTTTTAATGTTTATTTTAATGTGCATAAGAACTCCCCATGATGAACACATTTTTTGTCATTTCTTACTTTTTTATATACTATTCTAAATAATCCTATATCAAATAATAACTTTTATTTTTGCTCAAAAAAAAAAAAAAAATCAAAAAATAACTGTTCCCATCTGACTTTTCTGAAAAAAGGAATGATTATTTCGGTCCCTGCTTTAGATATTTATAATATACACACACACGCATACAGCATGTGTTTTATGTATGTGTTAGTACCAACTTTAAATGACCATTACTCCAAAAAAATGTTCCAGACGGTGCAAATCTGTAAATCTGGTGGATAGCAAAATAGAAATGTCTTTCAAATGAAGTATGTTTAGTCAAAATCGGTTATTAACTACAGTTTTTATAACGGTCACAAAAAATCGCCTTGCCTATTAATTTAGTAGATAGTTTCAGAGTTATTCAGAATGAAATGATGAAGAACAACATTCTTTTGCGCAAATATTTGAAATATTTTTTATTTTTTTTTTTAAATTCATAAAAATTCGAAACGTGCCATAAGCCACGAAAATCCATGGCTAAATGTTAATTTTATTCGTAATAAGTGAAGGTACCTGGTTGGACAAAATTTGCGAATTATTATTTAGATTTCGTTATAATGGATAATAAATGTATTTTTGTTTGTTGAATGAGTGTAATAAAGTCTACTTTGACGTTGTGGTCAATAAAAATGCATTTATGCATTTCGACGATGGCAATATGTATTGTGTAACCGTTGGATGGAATAATGCCAAGGCAAATTATGAACCATTTTTAACAGTATATTTTGGGTTACTTGTAATTTTTTTATGTGACACTCTGCTACAGTAGACCACAAAGGAGCAGCATAAAAAATAATGGCATGAAACATTTATTTTAATACAAGGGTTATGTTTCCGTGCAGAGCTTCTCTTTATTAGAGGGTAGATCAATTTTATTATTTTGGTAATGTGTAAATCAAAAACACGATTCGAAAGAAAGCTGTGGTAGGTGAGTTGGTAGCGTGCTCACCTATCATGCGGGGGTCGTGGGTTCGATTCCCACCAGAGGCTTTGGTGTGTCGCTGCAAAAAAAAAAAAAAAAAAAAAAAATAGCCAAAATTAGAATCTGCAGACAAGCCCTTGGAACTAGGCTTAAAAAAAAAAAAAAAATTATAATTCATCATATTAAATAACAAACCGTTATGCCATACCGGTTCGGATCAGTGGATGAACTGTGTTATGTTGTCTACGAAATCCTAATTGCTGTTTTGGTAAAATATCCTATATCCTTGGTTTTCTGGAATAACCGCGTATGTCCATTTTTGTCAGTTTTGAGTTAATGATCTTTACATGTGTTAAATTTTTTTTTTTTTAATATTGGCCATTTCTGAGTTTTTTTCTTTAAATAACGACGTAACTTAAATGTTTATTAAATTAATTTGCAGCACTAGCGACGTATGTCAACCTACGTTTGATCGCTGACAAATTATTTTCTCAGAAAACGACACATAACGACATAGGTTGTTATTAATGAAAAAAAATGCAAAATAATTTTGGATTATTTTTCAGTTTATAACCAAAAAAAAACTTGTGTGTTTATTTCTGTTATTTTTTGTGACTATTATTCTTGATACGTTGTTATATTCTCATCAACAACTTATGTCTACGTGGGTGGTTGCATTGGTAGTTTTCTTTTTCAAAGAAAACGACGTTTGTCGACATAAGTTGTTTTATCTGCACACACTTTAAGTGTAATTTACATATTGTTTTTTCGTCTTTCTCTAGGATCTATTCCTCTGAAGATTTTTGACTCAAAATTTTATATAAAGTATTTATTGCCCATATCTACAGGACTGTTCAATAAAAAGCTCTAAAATCTTTATATCGATCCCGTAATTTCAAAAGTAACGTTTTTTGGCTCCCCTGAATATTTTGATTTTTTAAAATACGCGGTTATTCTAGAAAACCACAGATATATCAATAAAATTAGTAAGATGTTCTTTTATTATTTTCTCCAAAATTTTACTTAATGAGGAAAAAAGGCTTATTGGCCTGTAAGAATAAGGACAATTGGCTTGTTTTGTTTGGCTTTCTTATTGGTATGACCTTGGAATGTTTCCATACTTTTGGATAATAGCTGATTGGAAGACACGAATTGAAAATATCAGTAATATGTTTAATCCCTTTTTTTTTGGCAAGGCTTTTACACATCTATCGCTTATTCCGTCCAGTCCTGACGATTTTTTTGACTTCAACTGTTTTATGATGTTATAGACCTTATCCATAGAAATAGATAAATCATCTCGAGGTTCCGAAACGGTTGTTTCCAAATTAAAAACCGCTGTATTTGCCATGGAAATAGTTGATGTATGACTGAGAGTTGATGATATGGAATGGTTCTCACCTAAAATTTTGCTCAGTATTTCACATTTTTCAAGTTATGTTTTAGTATTGGTATATTATGGGCTTTCTTCTTTAAAAATTTTGAGATATTCCAAATACTCTCCTATTCTTTATCGAGCTTTAAAAGCTTGATGTTCCAGGAGTTGTTATTCCATTTAATTACTTCTTTTGATATGCACTTGTTGTACGATTTTGCACTAATTAAATCAAAAGTATCTCGAAAACGTTTCCAATTTCTTCTGAAAACATTCCTTATTTGAATCATATGCTTTATATGTTGCGGAAGTGTTGGTGAGTTTGTTTTAATTATTTTGGTAGGAGGGCTGTGGCCCTTTGCTCCTTATAGGAACCACAGGACATAATATATATATATATATAATTTGGTAGGAATGCTGTGTTGAAATATTTGACTCGATTTGTTCACCATTGTAATTACTATAATTTGGAATAATTTAATTTTCTTTTAATAAATAATGAATATCTGGAAAAATTGCTCTATTAAAACAAAATATCTTTGACAACCCCATAAGTTGTTCCTGCAGTTAAAATCTCCAACGAGTATGAACATTTCATTGTCTCGCGACAATTTACAAAGATCTGATTTGAATTGCTGTTATACCCTATACCAGTATATGGTTGGGGTTTAATGACTTTGTGCTGCTGTTTGTAACTACCAAAAATATTTGACCTAGACCCATCTTTTATTATACCGATCGAATCAGATCACTAACTGAATCACTAACTGATTCGATTTAACGATGTCCGTCCGTCCGTCCGTCCATCTGTGTGTCCATGTAAACCTTATAATCAAACTGCAGGTCATGAATATATTTGCTATATAAGCTTTTATCGGCCATAGGATGAACGCTATTGAAATTGGTGAGAATCGGTCCATGTTCAGACCTAGCCCCCATACAAATGACCCCTATGAAATCGACTTAAATTGCCATAAGATCCAAATGGGTTTATTACATCCATTAATGGGTAGTCCAAAAATGATCCCTATGGGACAACTCTTAGTCATAGGCCCCATATAGAGCTGCTTCCCGATATTCACTTAAATCTATCAAAAAACAAAAATATTGCACTGATTCTTCTCAAATTTTGTTTGTATATATTTTTGCAAAATACAAGAGACTTTACCAAACATAGTCAGGATCGGTCCATTTTTGGGCCTAGTCCCCATATAGATAAAGCATCCGATATGAACTTTTTCGTATCTGCAGCCATATATGCAGTTAGTTGGGCCTGAGAGATAGGGTCTCTAAAGGCATGGTATAGGGTATCGTATAGTCGGTCTAGACCGACTATAATTTTCTTCTTTTAATAAATGATGAATATCTGGAACAATTTGCTCTATTAAGATCAAAAAACGGTCCTTGCACAGGTCGGAAGTCTCGCTTTATAGTTATTTTAATAGGAAGATGGTCGGAACGCATGTCATTGATTACCCTTACTAGTGAAAGGCAGTTTGCGATATTCGTTACAAATAGTTCAAGTGTAGAGGCTTGTCTTCATGGATCAGAAGGGATAAAGGTATGGTTGTTTGGAAAAAGTATATAAAATTTTCGGAATCCAATTTTGCGTAAAGAATATTCCCCAAAAAATTTGATCTTTGACAACCCCATAAGTTGTTCCTGCAGTTGAAATCTCCAACGAGTATGAACATTTCATTGTCTCGCGACAATTTACAAAGATCTGATTTGAATTGCTGTTATACCCTATACCACTATGTGGTTTGGGTATAATGACTTTGTGCTGCTGTTTGTAACTACCAAAAATATTTGACCTAGACCCATCTTTTATTATACCGATCGAATCAGAATCACTAACTAATGTGTGTTCAATATTTTTTTCCTTACTAATACTGCAACACCTCCTCCTCTGCTACTTTCGAAAACCTAAAAAAAATTTCGCATTTTTTGTCAAAATCAGGTACCTTCACATTATAAAAATATTGATGTATTTTATAACAAAATTGGTCTAGTTTTTCTCAAAAAACTTATGCACCAAATTTAAAATTTCGACTGTTTTTGCTGTTAGAGGACCATAACACGCCACAAAAATATAATGTTTTTTATAATCATGTATAGAATATTTTATATGTAATGTATTTTTCCTCTCAAAAATTATTTTAACACTTATGTATGTACATTTCTTTTAGAAATGTGTAACTCCTTTTTGTGTAATTTAAAAAAAAAAAAAAATTTATGACATAATTTATTATTCACACTTGCCAATAGCTACATTTTTTTTCTTTTTTTAAAATTAATTTATGCTTGTTTTACCCACGTTTTTATTAAAAAAATTGTTCTGTACAGTTTTTCTACTTCAAATGATTTTAAATATTTTTTTTTGCAATACTTAATTTTTGGAATTTTTAATTATAATTTTATTTTTATTTTGATGACTTTTTTTACTTACAATGTTATTGATTGCATAGTTTATTTTTTAAAAAATAATAACAAATAATATAGAAAATTATATGACAAATTTTTCAAATTGATGAGAACTCCATTTCCTTTAAATTCTACAGTAATTATATTAAAGCTAATAAATTATACTAGTAATCATAAAAAAGTTTTTTATAAAAATAATAAATCAGTTTGACAAAAATTAACACTAGGACGATACCACATAATTATTTTTAAGAAAAATATTTCCCTGAGGATGACCAACATAGTTGGTCGAAATATTGGAAAATAAAATATTAAAATATATTATATATAAAAAAATCGTTTACAATTTTTTATATAAAAAAAAAATTTTTTTTTATTTCGTAATGACCTCATGCCGAACAATTTAATACCAAAAAAATAATTTACGTAACTTCTATTTTGCCTAACATTTTTTTTTTTGTTCATTTCTAACTCATCTTTAAAATGTTAATAATCGAAAACAAGATTTTTTTATTTTTATATTTGTAAAAGTTAAAAATTTAGTTTATCTATATATTAAACAAAATAATAATTATAAAATAAAATCTTTCCACAACTTTGCTGTAAACTATAAAAATTGATATGATAATGTCCCTCTTTAAAGTTTGCGGTTGTTTTAAAAGTATTTTAGAAGTTTACAAAATATAATAGAACTTGCCAGAAAAATTTTCTAAAGTTAGCGAAATTAATAACAAAGCCATTATTATCCTATATTTATGGCATACGAAAAATGATTGTAAACTCTGATTTACTTAATATTTTCTATTTATTTGTTAAAAATTCAATTAATTGAATTGAAATTGTAAATGGTGTATTCAGTATAAAATTATATTGAACTTATCATAAAACCATTAATCATTCAGCTAAAGTTTGACAATTCAACTTGAAACTAAACTTTTGTTTATTTGAAGCATCCTGTGCCATAAGTCACAGCTTCATTGTTGACACTTTCTTTTTAGTTCATATTTTCATTTCGTGAACAAAGTGCGGTGTTAAAAAAAACCAATGGACAAATTATAAAAATAATTCAATAATAGTGTTGTTTATTAAAAAAATATAAAGAAAAGTGTGTTATAAGTTTAAATTGAATAATCGTAAAAATATTTTTAAGTAAATTTTACGAAATCTTGTGAAAATTTTTAGGAAAAAGTGTTAAAGTAAAAAAGCATCTTCAAAGATCATAGACGATCATTTTGTTTTATTTAAAATTATAAGAAAATGATTAATTATTTTGTATTATTAATGTTTAATTAAAGTAGAAAGAAAATTTTTGTAAAAATTAGCTTAAAATTAAATACGGCCCAAGTGGCGGCAGAGTCGCGTGATTTTTGTTTACATGTTTTTTTTTTGTATTTTGCAAATTGAAGTTAATTCTTAAGAAGTGTGTGTTTATTAAGAAAATATACGTTTTTGGCATTTACTGGAACATATTTAAGGTAAGCATTTTTTCTGTATTGTTTAGGTAACATTTTATTTAATTTAAGCAACATTTTTGGAATTTTAAATTATTGTTAATTCTTCTAATATAAACACAAATCTCTTGAAACAATTTTTTTATTGAAGTGTGAGAATTTTTGTTATTTAGTTCTACAACTTAAACGCTGAAAATCGTGTTTTTAATTTTTCTCGTTTTTCCTTTTGAAATATACAGTGAGTGACAATACAATGGAAACTTTTAACAATATATATTTTGACGACTTTAAAAAAACTTTTATTAATTTAAAAAATATTATTATAAAATAGCTTCAGAAAAAAATAACAAAACGTTAAAATGTTAATTTTTATACTATTGACAAAACATTTGTAACATTTAATATACAATAATTGAAAACTTTCCCTTCATATCTGGATTCAATATTTTGTTGGTTATCCACTATTTTTTAGTACAGCTTTACAAAGCCGAGAAGGCATGGAGTCAATTAAATTGATATTCATTGAAATTTTTTGCCACTCTGATTTAACTGCCCCTATCAGAACTGTATTGTTTATGTATTTTCGTGTCCGTATTTTTCGATCTACGGTTTCCCATAGATTTTCTATGGGATTGAGATCTGGGCTGGCCATTTCAAAATATTAACTGCATTAAATTGCAGCGATTGGAGGTGTGTTTTGGGTCATTGCCACGTTTGAACTTCCAGACGAGGGGAATATTTACCTATGGATACATTACGTCAATTGGAATTTTCTTGTATCCAAGTCCAGTTATGAGTATCTCTTACTACATGAATTAGACCTATTACTTGGCTCGAAAAGCCACCCCATGCCCCCAATATTGGAACTACCAAACTCACTTGTATATTTTGGGTCTAGTCCATTTGGTCGTCGGACTCTTAAATTAAACTTGGAGTTATCCGAAAAGAGAACAGTATTCCAATTCTGTCGGGAAACAGTTCAAGCACAGTTCAGATTTTTAATGACCTCTTTAGGCAGCATTTTTCGACATTTTTTTAACTCTTTTGCTATTTAATTATTTTGTCTTTGAATTCTTTTACGGGTCCTGCCGCCTTAATGTTGAGTCGTCTCCGTTCCTTTTTCACGATATTACTTGATAATATTTGCAATTATGGATTTATTCATCAAATATTTCTCACTAATTTTCTTTTGTTTAGTAACAACAATACAATTATCAAATATTTCGGTTTTAAATTTTTCGAAAAACTTAATTTTTGCCGTTATTTTATAATAATTAATTACAAGATTAAAATATTGATAAATTCAGTTGTATTTAAAAAACAGTTGAAAGGAATTGTCAAAAACTATAAATATTTAAACAACGGTTAAGATTTTATACATTTTCTTTCATAATATTTTCTATTTTCATTGCTTTAATCAACTTTGGCCTAGAATTTAAAAAGTTTCCATCGTTATGGCATCACTAAAAAAATATTTTTTTCCCGTATACCTATTTTTTTAAATTCGTATTATTTGCAACAAATTTATTATCTTTCGATAGAGAATACACCAAAGAGTGATTCGCAAAAAAAAATACATTTTAGGACTTAACGCTAAATTATTAAAACTCAAAATTGGCAAATTGAGAATTTTCTAAATTTTTTGAATGTATTGTCACCCACTCACTGTATATATAAAATATTATTTAAAAATATTTTTTGAATAAGAAAGCTTTTGCACAAAAAAACAAGCACATAGCAGTAGTATGCAACCGAGTACTCGGCTACGAATTCGATGGTCTGCCATTTAAAAAACAGCAAATATTTGCTTTTAAATGTAGTTAATTCCAGGGCTCCCCATTACTCGAGCTTCGAGCTACTCGAGCTGCTCGAGTAGTTGATGAGCTACTCGAGCTCAACGAGTAGCTCGAGTACTAAAAATTAGCATTTTTCATGTTTGAAAGCATGTAAAAAGTTAAATATTGGTATTTAGTACAACAAATGTACACTTTTTAGAATCGTACCGATACCAGGAATATCACTGTTAAATTTCACTTGAATCGGAGTGTCACACTTGCGTGGGCAAACTACTACTCGAAAAAGCTCGACGACTTTCCATACAAATGTATGAAAATATTAACTTCATAGATGTTTGACTTCATTTAAGAAAAAATTTTCCCAAAATACATGGTATGATTTTATATATTTTGAAGTCAGTTACATTGATAGATTACCCTCTTGAAATATTAAAACATTCTGATAAAAACTATGGAGTGGGCTAACTACTACTCGAAAAAGATCATCCACTTTCCGCTCAAATGTATGAAAATATGATCTTCGTATATGTTTGATGCCTATTGACAAAAAAATTTTAAAGAACACTTGGAAAAACCTCTTAGTATTTTAATTTGAATATATGTAGAGGATATGTTTTCAAAATTTCAAAGCATTTGGACAAAAATGTTGGCGTGTGGGAACAACTACTCGAAAAAGATCGGAAATTTTGCAAAAAGTGTAAAAATAAAAAAAAAAAAAATTTATATTTTTTCACTGTCTGTAATTGACTATATTCAGAGATTACTCGTAAAAAATTTTAAGCCATTGCGACCAAAATTGTGGCGTCGGTATAGAACTACTCGACTGATATTGAGCACTTTCTATACAAATGTGTGAAAATATGCTCTTATTTGAAGATTGATGATATTTTCCAGAAAATTTTTCACAATGACGTAATAAAAAATTATATTCGTTAGAGCTGTATATGCAAAGAGAACACTTTCTTCAAGTTTCAAAGCATTCCGCCAAAAATTTAAGCTTGGAGGAACTACTACTCGACGAAAAACAAAAAATAAAAAATAAATTTTTCAAAAAAAAAATTTTTTTTTTTCTTTTTACTGCCCGTAATTGACCTTATTCACAGATGACTCATTAAGCCATTCCGATGAAAATTGAGCTCTGGGCGAACAACTACTCGAAAAAGATGAGCCACTTTCTATACAAATGTGTGCAAATTTGCTCTTATTTCAAGTTTGATGTAACTTTAAAAAAAATTTTCCATCACGACTTCCTAAAATTTTTTGCTGCTTGTAGTTGCAAATATATCAAGATAATCTTCTTAAAATTTCAAAGTATTGCGACAATAATTGTGCTGTTGGCGAACTACTACTCGAAAAAGCTCGACCACTTTCCATACAAATATATGAAAAAATACACTTCATGCAAGTTTGACATCGATTTACACAAAATATCTAAGGTACACATGGTACAAATTTATGCTTTTTAAAGTTGGAAATATGATTACATTTCGTACACGAAGTTTCAAAGTAATCTGACCAAAATTGTGGCTCGGACGAACTACTACTCGAAAAAGATCAGACTCTTCCCATACAAAAGTGTGAAAATTTGCTCTTATTTCATGTTTGAGATAATTTTAAAGAAAATTTTTTATAATGACATAGCCAAAAGTTACATTTTTTAGATTAAGAAATGTAAGGAGAGTATTCCTTTTAAATTTCAAACGTTTCCGACAATAATGGTGGAGTGGACAAACTACTACTCGGAAAAGCTCGACCACTTTCCATATAAATGTATGAAAACATGCACTTCATTGAAGTTTGACATCGATTTACAAAAAATTTTTCAAAAGTATCTGTTAAAAATTAATACAAATTGTAGTCCATTATATCAACACATTATTCTTCTAAAGTATTGAAACACTCGGGTGAAAGGTGTGGGGTGGGCGAACTACTACTCGAAAAAGATCAGTAATTTAAAAAAAAACAAGTAAGAAAATTATAGTCGGTCTAGACCGACTATACGATACCCTATACCATGCATTTAGAAACCCTATCTCTTAGGCTCAACTAACTGGACATTGAAAATAAGCAAAAACCAAATTTGAGTTGGATTTTTATTAATTTTTTTGGCTGCAGATATGAAAAAGTTCATATCGGATGCTATATCTATAAAGGGACTTGGTCCAAAAATGGACCGATCCTGATCATGTTTGGTAAAGTCTCTTGTATTTTGTAAAAATGTGTACAAACAAAATTTGAGAAGAATCAGTGCAATATTTTTGTTTTTTAATAGATTTAAGTGAATATTGGGAAGCATCTCTATATGGGGTCAAAGGGATCATTTTTGGACTACTCATTAGTGGATGTAATGAACGCATACAAACCCAATTTGAGTAAGATCTATATGACAATTTGGATCTTATGGCAATTTATGTCGATTTCATATGGGTAATTTGTATGGGGGCTAGGTCTGAACATGGACCGATTCTCACCAATTTCAATAGCGTTCATCCCATGGCTCATAAAAGCTTATATACCAAATTTCGTCAAAATATATTCATATTTGCGACCTGCAGTTTGATTACAAGCTTTACATGGACACACAGACGGACGGACGGACGGACGGACGGACGGACGGACGGACGGACGGACGGACGGACGGACATTGTTAAATCAACTCAGAAAGTGATTCTGATTCGATCGGTATAATTAAAGATGGGTCTAGGTCAAATATTTTTGGTTGTTACAAACAGCAGCACAAAGTCATTATACCCAAACCACATAGTGGTATAGGGTATAAATACTTAAGGAACACTTGCTACAAATTTATAAATACTAAAGTTGCATATAAGAGGACATAACGTCCTTAAAATTTCACAGAATTTCGGCAATAATTGTGCTGTTGCCGAAATACTACTCGAAAAAAATCAGCCAGTTTCCATAAATGTGTTAAAATTTGCTTTTCTTTTAAGTTTGATGTAATTTTACAGAACATTTTCCTTCACGACTTGCTAAATGTTTATATGTTGTGAAGTTTTCGACTTGAGGACATTGTGTCGTTCAAATTTCAATCTATTCTAAGAAAATTATGGAGGCGGCGAACTACTACTCGAAAAAATTCAGCTACTTACATACAGTGTGCGCAGATTTACTCTTCTTTCAAGTTTAATGTAAGTTAATACATTTATTTTAGTGAATATTACATTTTATTTAAGTACATAAAATCTAATCATTTTTTAACAATGAATGTTGAAAAATAATGATAAATAATTTTTAAAGTACAGTATCATTTAATTAATAACATTGAATTAAGGACTTCTATATACTTTACATTAAAAAATCTTTGTTATGACTGAGAAAAACTAAAGTGTGACATTTGATGGTGTCAGCGAACTTCTTTTAGAAGTGACTACATTACCAGCTGTAGAAAAGCACCGTTCTGATTATGCTGAAGTTGCTGGGATACAAAGGAATCTCTTGGCCATTCGTGATATGTTCGGGTACTTTTCTTCACGATCCTGCCACTATTTTAGTGGACAGTCTTTCCTCTCGATTTGTTTTTCACGTTGATATCTCGACCACTCGATGTCAAGGTTATCATTTGTGCTCTGCGTTCGTTTTAAAAATTTGTCGATAGCGCATATTTTAGAATGCTGAAATGTTGTATATTCTGTTGGTAATTCTTCTTCTTTACACAAAAGATCCTTCACTTCTTTTTCGATTTGGGATTGATTAAAAAGAGTTTCATGCACCATATCTTTATAACGAGGATCGAAAAATGATGACAACATTCTTGTTGCTACATCTGGTGAGATCTTCAAATTAAAGCGACTTTCCATTCTGCCTTGACGTTAGTTTTAAAAGAAATTGTCCAATCATCGTGGGATATATCATCATTTAAGTACTCTTCAATCCAGTGGTTTAGTATTGGGCGAACTATCGAAATCGAAGATCTGTTAGAGCACAAAATATCGGTAAGAAGGTATGGTGGTTCCGGAACGCTTTTTATTTGTTCAATTTTGATCCACTCAGCTTCAGATAATTCAAAATCCACCGCAACTCGCTGACTAGTCACATTTCTGTCCGCCAACACGTTTATTAAGGATGTACGATTTTGGATGACACGAACGAACATGTTATACGTCGAGTCTTATTGCACGTCTTATTGCACTGCAAGAATTTTAGTTCCGGATTACCTAATTGTGCTTGTTTTTCCTTTAGCGCATTTGTGCACGTGTTGTACATGGCAAAAAACGGTAATAATAAAAATAATAATCGCTTTACTGACCTCTTAACCGCAATAAAAACGTACTTGCTTAATTTTGAAAATATTAAACACCAAAACACCATAAAAATTTAAAATTTTTTTTGTCCTCTGCAATTTTAGAGTCTATAAATTTGTAGCAAGTGTTCCTTAAATATTTTTTGAAAAATATTTTTTTTAATTACTGATCATTTTCGAGTAGTAGTTCGCCCACCCCACACCTTTCACCTGAGTGTTTCAATATTTTAGGAAAATAATGTGTTGATATGATCGTGTACGAAATGTAATCATATTTCCAACTTTAAAAAGAATAAATTTGTACCATGTGTGCCTTAAATATTTCGTGTAAATCGATGTCAAACTTGCATGAAGTGTATTTTTTCATATATTTGTATGGAAAGTGGTCGAGCTTTTTCGAGTAGTAGTTCGCCAACAGCACAATTATTGTCGCAATACTTTGAAATTTTAAGAAGATTATCTTGATATATTTGCAACTACAAGCAGCAAAAAATTTTAGGAAGTCGTGATGGAAAATTTTTTTTAAAGTTACATCAAACTTGAAATAAGAGCAAATTTGCACACATTTGTATAGAAAGTGGCTCATCTTTTTCGAGTAGATGTTCGCCCAGAACAATTAGCAAACTGCTATAAAAATATTCCACTTTTGTCTAAGCTGGATATGTTCATTAGAAAGAAAGGTGGAATTTATTGCGGCTGTAGCTTGTATATTTCTTTTTTCAATATGTTTTGCAAATTTCATTTCGGGTGTAAAAATTACTCCAAGATAGATATACTCATTGGTTATGTTTATATAGTTTCCTCTGAATGTCCATTTTTCCTGCGATTTTAGTCTGCCACCATTTCTAATACCACGATCTCTAACTTGTTAAGATTTACTTTAAGATTCCATAAATCAAAATAAACTTCCAAGTTAGCTATCATTTTTTGAAGAGTATCTACATCATCTGCTAAAGTGACGTACATTAGCAGTCTGATATTTATATTTTCCATATTCAACATACCACCACCAAAATTGTCATGTAAATCATTGATATACAATAAAAATAGAAGCTTCGATAACAAGCATCCTTGTTTCATACCCGAATTAGTTTGAAAGTACTCAGGCAACTCTTCACCATTCCACACCGCAGATTTAGTATCTATAATATTAATAGGCAAGGCGATTTCTTGTGACCGATGTAAGTTTCACAGTTTTACCCCGATTTTGATAAAAAATTTATCATTTGAAAGGTATTTCTTTTTAGCTGTTACCCAAATTTTGAGATTTTCATCGTCTGGAATATTTTTTTGGAGTTATGATCGTTTAAAGTTGCTACTAACACATACATAAAGTTATACAATGCAATGTGTGTGTTTACTAAATTTGTTAATGTGTTGAGTTTGTTTGCTTCATTTAAAATGAGTTTAATTGTGAAGCATACCTTAAGGGTCTTTATTAAATGAAAAAATAAAATTTCCTAGAATTTGCACTCGAATTTTGAGTGCTGGAATCTGCTAGTCTGCATAAATAGCTTCGATTATTTTAACAAATTTATATGAAATTCCGATTGAGTGCAATTTACATATTAACGATTTTCACACATCTATCAAATGCTGCTTTGAAATCGACAAAGAATGTATATACTTTTTTTCAGCTAGCTTTATGTTGACGATCCCTGCCAGGTTATATATGTTATCAATTGCCGAATATCCTTTTCTGAATCCAGCCTGATACTGTGTCAATAAATATCATTCTTTTCAACCCATTGATATAATCTTTTATTTAAAATGCCCGTCATTATTTTTGGAATACAATTCATGAAGGATATCCCTTTGTAGTTTCCTGGCATGTTAGTTTCCTGGCTTATTACTAATTTTATAAATGAAATATTGTTTAATTAAAAGGATGATAATTAATTAAACTACAATCCCTTTAGAAATGCATCCATTACATCAAACATACGATATATATCCGGGTAGCGATAACCAAAAACTAAAATTACTTTCAATAATGGTTATTGGTAATCAACCAATATTTCTCACCCGTATTGGTTACGATGACCAAAATTAAATAAATATTACGATAATGGTTAATTGGAATCAATATTTCAATTCATCAATGTTAATGGTTAAATAAGCCCTTTTCGTGATTTCTCTTATAGCTGTTACTTCCCTGTTAGTATATCTCACAATTCTGCTGACACAAATTAGCTTCAAATCTCAGTGGAAATCAAAAAGTCTTCATTCAATCTGTTGACCTGTTTAAATGTTATATTATACTAGATGTAACCCGGTGTGCTTCGCTACACCCTCCCCCTGCCCCCCCACGAATCGTTTTTTGAGGGCTCACAGTCAAAGTCCCAAGGCTCTCACTAATACAGTTATTCAGATATATCACATTTAACATTAAGTTTGTGTAGGGGTGCCACGCGCATTTGCCCAATCCCGCCCATTTTTTTTTGTATGACTGCTCACGTTTATAATAGATGACCTGACACAAATTTGCAAAGCTTTCTCTATCATATTAATATATATGATATTTAAAATTTACTTTGTATGGGAGGTGCCACGCCCGCTAAAAATATTTTAAAAAATTACAGCCTGTAGCTGTAAGACCCAAACACAAACAACCAAATACATGTTACCTCTTTAATATGTTAGTATAGATTATTAGCATAGATTTTTTTATTCGAATACTTGCTGAAAGTATTCAACAATTATCAGATTTTTCGGCGTTCCTAGCCTGGAGCAAGGTACATGTTGCTGCCCATGAGAAGAAGATGGGTTATCAAAATTAGATCTGGCAACACTTAACTATTGGCCTTGAACTTAGAATATCGTTTGGCAATTTTTATTTTTAGCGATTTTTGATTTTGCCCATTTTTGATTTTGAAGAATTTTTGGGCGATTTTTATTTTTCGCAAATTTCGGTTTTTGGGAAATTTTTGGTTTTGGTGATATATTTTCCACACACTGATAACTAATGTACTTGCCAAAAGACTATTGCTTTCGTAGTACTCCGTATTATTTATATAGGAGGTGCCACGCCCACTAATACGATGGACTCGTGCAAAATGTAGAGTCTTTCCCTCTTATAGAACACCAGTTATATGATATTAGATATCTACCTTGCATAGGCGGTGCTACGTCCACTGCTACGTCCACTGCTACGATCGCGCCCATTTTTTTATTCGACTGATCATACAAAGAACCTATGGGCTCATGCAAAGCCACAAAGCCCTCTCTTTGACAGTACTCCAGATATATGTCATTAGATAGTTACTTTGCATGGTGAGTGCCACGCCAATTTTTTGTCCGACTACTCATATTAAGATCTGATGGTGTCGTGCAAAGTGTCAAAGCTTCCCTTTTTTAGTGCATCAGTTATATGATACAAAGTTATGTTATACTTTGTACGGGCGGTGCCACGCCCACTGCTCCGATCACGCCCATTTTTTGTCTAACTAATCACATGAATAACTTATGGGCTCACACAAAGTCCCAAGACTTTCACTGTTACAGTACACCTGATACACGGCATTTTATATTTACTTTGTATGGCAGGTGCCACGCCTAATGGTCCGATACTGCCCATTTTTTGTCCACTACTCACATTAATAATAGGTGACACCAGACAAATTTGAAAAGCTCTCTCTATCACAGTACTCGAGATATATAATATTGAATTATTACTTGTATGGGAGGTACCACGCCCACTTATCCGATCCCGCCCATTTCAGGCGTAGCTACTAATATTAACAATAGGCGACCTCACACAAATTTGCAAAGCTCTCCCTGTCATAGTACTCAATATGTGTATATGATATTAACAATTTACTTTGTGTGGGAGGTGCCACGCCCACTAAAATTATTTAAAAGTTATAGCATATAGCACTTCCCATAGCCGCAGGAAGACTCGTTGAAAATTTCAGGAAGATCAGATGGGTAGTTACGGAGATTACCTCCTACAAACAAACAAACAAACAAACACACATTACCTCTTTATTATATTAGTATAGATTAAGTTAGATTATTCCTGTATGATTTTTTTTTTAATTTTATATTTTTATTTTCTTTCAAATATTGGAAGAAGGGTAAAATTTTTCGAATATTATATTTTCCACCCTTTTCAATTTTATTTCAAAAATCATTAATTGATTTTGAGTAATTATCAAATGTATTTCAGAAAACATCGATTGAGTTTCAGAAAGTATCAAATGTATTTCAGAAATTATCAAATGTATTTCAGAAAATATCAATTGAATACCGAAAAGTTTTGTTGTATTTATCAGTGATTAGTAATCAAAGAAAATGTTTAAACTTACATTTTTTACACTGGAAAATAAAATAAGGCCAGAACGTCCATGGGAAGAAGCTGAAGAGAACTTTATTTTTAAAACTGCTACAATATGAAAACTGTTGTAAGATGAGATTTTATTAAGTATATAAAAGATGATGAAATTACATGTGTTGAGAAAAGGCGCGAAAATACAGAGTTGTACATATAGTATTTACTTTCGTAATAAAAAAAACAGTGATGCTACTTGTAGCGATTATAAAGTTTAATTAACAATATAAATATATTACTAACACCCCTTCTCAATTTTATAAATATTGTATAAAAAGAATAGATTTATACAAACTCAAAAGTATATTATAAAAATGGTTATTTACATAAACCAATTAACTCTCGAAATTTACATATTTTAATCTTCTGTAAAGGCTTAGTAAGAATGTCAGCTAACATAGAATCCGTAGGACAATAATCATATATGACATCCTTTGACCTCCATAAGTCGCGAACAAAATAATACTTCACATCTATATGCTTACTTCGAGGGCATATCTTTTCGTCTTGAAGTATTTTTAAGCAGCTCTGGTTGTCCTCAAAAATGATAGGATTTTGTATATTAATTTCAAATTCTTTCATTAGTTGAATAAGCCACAAAAGTTCTTGAGATGCCTCCGCAAGAGCTACGAACTCAGCTTCGGTAGAAGATAAAGTGACATTCGCCTGCTTTCGGCTGGCATAACTTATAACTGCATCACCCAGCTTGAAGATAAAACCGCTTGTAGATTTGCGATCATTTACATCTCCTGCCCAGTCCGCATCAGCATAGCCTTTTAATTGTAAACCAGTTGTTGAACCAACGCATAATTTTAAATCTTTTGTGCCTTTAAGGTATTTGAGAACCCTTTTGACCTCTGTCCAATCATTAGCATTCGGATTACTTATTCTTCTAGATAATATTGAAACAGCTACAGCAATATCCGGACGAGTATTGTTCGATATATATAATAACGATCCTATTGCCTTTCTGTATAAGTTGTTGTTCTCAAGTATATTATCAGAATTCTCTTTTAAGTATCCGGGATCCATTGGAATGTATGAAATCTTTGCATCTTGCAAATTGAATTCGTTTATAATTTTAGAAATATAACTTCTCTGAGATAGGTAAAATAAACCATTTGTAAAGTTTACCTCAATCCCTAAGTAAAGTTTCAAATCTCCCAATTCCGTTATATCAAAATGTAATTTTAGTGCCTGTACAACACTATCAATGTTTTCATCATAGTTAGAAGCAATTATGATATCATCAACGTATATCAAAATATATGTGATTGAATCCGCAATACTTTTCACATACAAACAAGGCTCGGCCTTTCCCCTTCTGAATCCCGAATCAATTAATATCTGATTGATACGAAGATTCCAACAACGAGCCGATTGTTTAAGCCCATACAAGCTGTGATTTAATTTACAAACAAGATCTTCCTTTCCAGGCATAACAAACCCTTCAGGTTGTTTTAAATATATATTCGAATTTAACTCACCATAAAGGAAGGCTGTCTTAACATCAACGTGTCGAACTTTCATTTTGTTGTGACTTGCAATGGCCAATAAGATTCTAAAAGTAGTCTGCTTTACGACGGGAGCAAAAATTTCATCGTAATTTTCGCCATATTTTTGTGAAAATCCCTTTGCGACCAATCTAGCTCTGTACTTTTTGTCACCATTTATTGTTTGTTTAATTTTAAAGACCCACTTGCAGCCAATCAATTTTTCACCCTTGGGCAATTTTACCAAGTCCCAAGTTTTGTTATCTTGCAAAGCTTTCATCTCTTCATTCATAGCCACCAGCCATTCTTTACTGTCTGATCCAGATAAAGCGTCATCATAAGTAACTGGATCGCATTTTACGTTAACTTTGTATCCAAATTTTCTTGGAGGGACACCTTTGTTGTTTCTCGAAGAAGTTCTAGGAGTAACATCAATATCTTTTGAATTTTTCGAATCGGATGATGATGAAAATTCGTCCATAGATTCAAAACCACAAAATTCTTCTGTGCTAACCTCACCAACATTTCCTTCCAACTCACCAGTAGGTTGAGGTGAAAAATTTTCAGAACTGTCATATAACGGCGAGACATAAACATTGTTATCATAAATATTATCATAATTACCATTATTCACCAATGTATCAGCTGAAAGATAATTAGAGGATTCCAAAAATTTAACATCACGGCTGATAATAATTTTATTTGTATTAGTATTCAGCAAACGAAATGCTTTTGATTCATCAGCATACCCAACCAAATTGCATTTAACGGCTACCTCGTCCAACTTTTTACGCTTCGCTTTGTTAACGTGGACGTATGCAACAGCACCAAAAACACGAACATGGCTCAAATTTGGTGATTTGCCGAACCATAATTCAAACGGTGTAACTTTTACAGTTGTTGATAATAAACGATTTTGAATGTAGTTGGCGTTGTTTACCGCTTCAGCCCAAAATTTGATATGCATATCAGCATCATACAGCATACACCTTGCCATCTCCATCAAGCTCCGATTTTTCCTCTCTGCAACCCCATTTTGTTCAGGAGTGTAGGGAGCAGTGAGTTGATGAATAATACCTTTGGTTGTAAAATAGCTTTTCATTTGCCTGTTTACAAATTCACCACCTCGATCACTTCTGAGTACCTTAAGTCGTTTTCCAAACTGATTTTCCGATTGTTCAACAAATTCCTTTATTTTTTCAAATGCCAAGTCTTTTGATTTAATAAAGAAAACAGTACAATAACGGCTGTAGTCATCAATCATCGTTAAAAAATAACGATTTCCACTGGGGGTTTCATTTTGCATAGGGCCACATAAATCACAATGCACCAATTCTAAAATTCCATTGGATTTTGATTCTGATGACTTTGGAAATGGATTTCGTGTGAGCTTAGCTTTTAAACATACTTCACATTGCAAATTACAGTCACATTTCTTTATTTTTACACCATTTACCAACTCCTTGGAAACAGTTGTATTAATGGCTTGTATACCTCTGTGACCAAAACGACGATGCCAAACATGAACGCAATCACTTTTACAATTTGATATTTTATTTGCCTTATGATTATGGTGTAGTACGAACAAATTATTTTTCAGTGACGCCCTTGCATGAACCTGACCATTTTTAGAAATTAAGCAACCACCTTTATCAAATGAAACATCAAAACCATCGTTAGTCAATTTTCGAACTGACAACAAACTTCCGTCTAGTTCAGGAACAAATAGCGCATTTTGAACAATAATCTCCTTGCCTTCACAAAATATTTTGCAATTACCTTTACCGCTTGCCTTTAATTCAGTACCGTCGGCTAAATAAATTGTTTCAATTATTTGTTTATTAACGTTAACAAAAAAATTTTCTTCACAGCACATGTGGCACGTTGCTGCTGAATCAATAAACCAGTCACCATTTGATTTGCCTTCCATAACACCAAAGCAAATATTCATATTGTCATTTTTAACAATATTGGCACGGTTGTCTTTTGATTTTTGTTGTTGTTTCTGTAAATTCGTATTCGTACAATTGCGTTTAAAATGACCCGGCTTACCACATGAAAAACATTTTGGCACAAACCGTTTTTTATGTATTTTAAATGCAGCCTCGTTTTCTTGTTGATATCCGGATGATTTTCTTTTGAACTCCTGAAGCAACTTTTCTTTTACTAAATCAAGTGTGAGTTCAGCTTCAACACGCATCTCCAATGATGTAATTAGTGAATTGTAGTCTTCCGGCAACGTTCCCAACAAAAACGCAACAGCCTTGTGCTCTTCAACATCCTCACCCAAATCGCGCAGACGATCAACAATTGAAAGAAATTCACCGATGTGGTCTTCCATGGTTTGACCATTTATCAACCTTTTTGACGACATCTGTCTAAGAAGACTAACTTTGTTCGTTATTGTTGATTTTTCGTGATGCTTTTTTAGAGTGTCCCAAAATTGCTTTGCGGTTCTCAATTGTTTTATCAGTACCTTCTGAGATTCCTCCACCGACAAACCAATTACAGCTCTTGCCTTCCCGTCACGAATCTGCCATTTTCCATCCTGCTCCTCAGGAGCACCATCAACAACAACATCCCACAATTCCCTCTCCAGCAACAACAGTTCCATATTAAACTTCCACACATGATAGTTTGTGTTGGACAATTTCGGAAATTGTGCATAGTTAGTGTTCATTTTAAATTATTTATCAGTCAATTATTAAAAAAAAAAAAAAAAAATACGATTTAACAAAAAAACCACGAGTGTAGGCCCATAACCTGTTGTAAGATGAGATTTTATTAAGTATATAAAAGATGATGAAATTACATGTGTTGAGAAAAGGCGCGAAAATACAGAGTTGTACATATAGTATTTACTTTCGTAATAAAAAAAAAACAGTGATGCTACTTGTAGCGATTATAAAGTTTAATTAACAATATAAATATATTACTAACAGAAGGACAGAAGTTCTGGCTGCATCATGGCACTGGATTAAAAAAACACTTTTATATATTATTATTCCAGCCCTCGAAGTTCGAGTGCAAGTTCTAAGAAGTTTTATTTTTTCATTAAATAAAGACCCTAAAAGTATGCTAATCAATTATAGCCAATTCGCGAATCAACACAAAAAACGAACTCATTTTTTTACACACACTCTCAAATTTAATAAACACACACATAGCATTGTGTAATTTTATGTATGTGTTAGTAGCAACTTTAAATGCAATTTACTCGAAATAAAGGAAAAAATTTAAAAATCTGTAAATCTGCAAAACGGCTGAAAATAAATGTCTTTTAAATAATATACGCTTGGTCAAAATCGGGATGAAACGGTAGAACGAAACATCGGTCACAAGATATCGCCTAGCCTATTAATATTATAGATATTTCAAGTGCAGTTGGAACTTAAAAAACTGTTTTTTTTCAAACTATTTTTTGGAAATTCAATTCTTTTTTCTGAAATTCAATTGGTAGCTCTTTCTGAGCGCTGGAGTCGATCCATTCACAATTTTGGCGAAATTAAAGTGGTTGCTCTAGATATTTCGATCGCGTGTGGCACGGTGCATTGATATCAAAGCTTATTGCATTTGGGGTCGGTAATAACTTCTCTCAATTAATATCGAGTTTTCTCAGAGACCGAACAAAATGTTGTTGTTGATGCGGTTTCATCTAATGAGTTTCAGCTCAATTCAGGGTTACCCCAAGGTTCCGTTTTTTCTCCTTCTCTTTTCCTTATCTTACTGAACGACCTTCTTGGTCAAACTTTTAATTCTATAAACTCTTTCGCAGATGACAGCAGCATTTGTCATTAATTTTCCTTTTATTGTAGGCCAAGCCTCTTGGAGGTTTGGGGGGGCAGAAGGCGGACAGTGAATGACACACTAAATTAACAATCTCTGAGTGGGGTAAAGCGAATAGGGTTGATTTTAATGCGCTAAAGGCTCAATGTTGTATGTTGGCCCATAGGGTCATGGATTCAACAATGTCATCTGAATATATGGGTGTTATAGGTATTGAGGAATCGGATACTCTTGATGTTCTAGGCATGAGAATTCAATGCGATGTCCGTTGAAACGAACATGTATTTCAAGTGTCTAAAGATGCATTCAAGTGTTATCTAAACGGTGCAAAAATTACTTCACTCCTTCTGATCTCCTTAAAATCGATACCATTTACATCCGTCCGAAAATGGAATACAACTCCCATATATGGGCAGGAGCTGCAAAGTCAATTATGGAGCTACTGGACCGTGTGCAAAGGAGGGCGTTGGCGCTCATCAACGACAGTAGGGTATCCATTAACTCATTGGAACATCGTCGGATATTACCATGGGAACTGTTCTTCTGAGATTAGTCAACTTATTTCAAGTGCTTGAGTTTCAGTTCGCTTGTAGTCAATTGTCCAGTTGACCGCACAACGCTCTACAGAAAAAATTCGTTTATCAGTCGAACTAGCCTTATGTGGAATAAACTCTCCGCACAGGTCTTTCCTGTAGTACGATTCTGTAAATTTTAACGATCCGACAATCGAAAGATATATCGACAGCTATTGTTGTTTGCACTAACGATTAAGTGATTCACTAACTACACCTTAACGATAGTCGGCAAATCTATTTTTCTATTTATTTAAATTGTAAATGAGTGGCATCTCTGTCAAAATAAGCGAAAAACACAAAGAAGAATAGAAAAAATAAACAAATCACTTCGTGTTTGTCAGGATGATTTTATGTTTATGTATAATTTCTTTATTTTTTATTAATATTTTTGTTTATTTATTTGAATATAAAATAATGAATTGAATATGCTATTTAATTTTTTTTATTTATATAAAAAGTTTTTATAATAAAAGCAAAATATTTTCATTATTTTATTTATGTATGACGTCATTTCAACCTAAAAATTTAACACAAAAATTGTTGTCGTTTAGATCAGTGCTTCTCAAACTGTGAGCCGCGGCCCCCTAGGGGGCCGTAGAACTTTTTTTTAAAGGAGCCGCAAAACGTTTAACATTTATGTATTAAGTCTTTAAAATATTTTTTTTTATTTCATAAATTTCTTTGAAAATGGTGTATTCCTAAATTTAAAATCGTAAAATTTGTTCAAATTAAATTTCACAGTAGGCTTAGTTACACAGAAGCATATTTTTAAACTTTGTGAAATTTTATAAAATTAGATTTCGTAGTAGGCTTAGCTACACAGAAGCATATTTTTTAACTTCCTAGAATTTTATTAAATTGAAAAATTTATTTCCGCAGTAGGCTTAGTTAGTTAGCAAAAAGAAGCACATTTTTAAATTTTATCTTCATTTAGTGATGTGCTTTCAACATTGACGATTTTTGTAGTTTTTTTTAATGTAATATTAAAAATTTTAAAAAAGTGAATATATTAAAGCAAAAAAAAGTATAATTAAATATTATAAAATAATTATATTTCTTTCTATATTCAAGGTAATTATTATTATTTCTTTTAATTAGGTGATAAATTTAACTATTATTTTCTTAAAATTTTAACGATTTTAGTACGGGTTTAAAAATGGATATGTGGCTAATAAAAATACCTAAAGAGCGAGAAAATTATGAAAGTGTACATGAATTAATAGAACTTACATCTGAACATCTACAAAAACCAGTAGAATTATCATCTTTACCAGGAACTTCTACTTCAACATCGAGATTAACAACTGGTAATAAGAGAAAAGTCGCCGCAGATAATACACCTCAATTGAAAAATCGTAAATATAATACTGATTATTTGAAATATGGATTTATTTCGTCAACATTTAATAATCAAGAAAGACCTATATATGTGTGTAATTTGTTTCACCTAACTATCAAACGATAGTATGAGGCCTGGAAAACTACTGCGTCATTTAACTACTTTGCATCCAGAATATCAAAGTAAGCCACTCGAATTTTTTCAAAGAAAGGCAGCAGATAAAAAGGAACAAACTGGTTCTCTTACAAAATATACAAAACTTAATGATGACCTGCTAAAAGCATCTTTCGAAGTTGCCCTATTAATTACAAAAACAAAAAACCTTATACGATAGGAGAAGATCTTATATTACCAGCAGCAATTAAAATTTGTGAAACTATATACAGTGAAAAAATTGCTAATCCTTTGAAGTCTATTCCTATCACAAACGATACTATGAAAAGAAGAATTGATAGCATGGGATATAATATTAAAACCCAATTAATATCTCGTATTAAACAGAGCAACTTCTTCGCGATACAAATTGATGAATCTACTGATATAACAAATTACGCGCCGTTTATAGGTTTTGTAAGATATCAGTATAACTTCCATATTCATGACGATTTACTTTTTTGTCGAGAGCTATTAACTTCAACAAGAGGTATTGATATTTTTGTAAAAGTAGATGAGTTCTTTTCAGAGAATAAACTTGAATGGTCAAAATGTGTAGGAGTGTGTATAGATGGTGCAGCAGCGATGACTGGTAGAATTTCTGGATTCAAAGCAGAAGTACAAAAAGTATCACCAGATGCGCAACATATTCACTGCGTAATACACAGAGAACATTTAGTTTTTCGACGAATGTGTTCCGAACTCAGTGAAATTTTGAGTGACATTACAACTATTTTTAATTTTGTAAAAAATCGTGCTGTAAACTGTTTAATATTTTATGTAAGGAGATGGGATCAGTGCATGAGGTTTTGTTATATCATACTGAAGTAAGGTGGCTTTCACGTGGAAAAGTTTTAAATAGAATTTTAGAACTTAAAGATGAGTTACGATTATTTCTTTTAGATAAAAAACCAGATCTTGCTACGCACTTTAGTGATGAAAGTTGGATGTGTTTAGCATCATATTTAGCAGACTTTTTTTGCTAAAATAAATGAATTAAATCCTTCTCTGCAGGGAAAAGAAACTAATATTTTAGTTTTGAATACAAAACTTATTACTTTTCAACAAAAATTTTGTTCATGGTCCCATGTCTGAATGAGTTTGTTTGCACCAATGAAATATCAATATCAAATTCAATTAAAAAAACAATACTGAATCATATTGATGAATCTAAAAGATTTTTTGCTAAATATTTCCCGAACATGAACGAGGAATGAAAATACGACTGGATAAGGATGCCATTTGCTAAAACATTGAAATATGATCATATTTCTTGGGTAGCTCAAGAAGAATTGATTGAAATTAGGGGGGGGGGGGGGGGAATGAAACTTTTGTTTCGGAATTTAGGGAGCCACAATATGAAAAAGTTTGAGAGGCACTGCTTTAGATAACAACAACAGCTGACTTTAACAATAGCGAATATCGTTTAAAAATTTTACTGAATACCAAAATCGATAATTTTGTTTTCTTTTTTTTAACGATTCGATTATCATTACAAGAATTTACTGAATCACGCTACTGATAGTTACAATCTAATAAAATTTAAGTCAAATATTCACAAAACACTACTCCCTCTTTCCTCCGTGCCATAACCTATGTTCCTGAGATCAACGCAATGCACTGCATCTGTAGGGGCATTCCTTAAGTGTTGGTCAATAATTAAAAAAAAAAAAAATCAATTCATGTTTTCTGAAATACAATTGGAAAAAGTGAAGAGCTCAAAGAGGTGTCCTACTAGGTTTTATCGAAATCCGCGTAAAAATGTTAAATATTTATATAATTAGTTTCGAACTTAGAATTTCCCAAAAAATACCCTCTATGACTTCAATACGGCAATTTTTCACCACATAATTTTTAGATATTGTGTGAGCAAAATTAAATATTCAAAATTTTTATTTAAAATTAAAAATAGTTTTGTCATCAGACATTCGATTTTCTAAATTTTTTTATATAGTAAATAAATTTCGGATTTTGAATTAACTTATTATTTTTCTTTTTTTTTTAGAAATTTTTAATATAAAATAATGCAAATATAAAATTTCGTGGCCAAAATTTTGGGGTGTTTGTGTTTTTAACACTTTTACATGACAGTTTTTTTTTCTTAATTGTATCTTAAATTATCAACTGTATTTTCGATTATGAATTCTGAAAAAAAAAATAATTACATTTTTATACTGTGTGGCATTTCAAATATCAACTAAGTCTCAGGCGTGCAATTAAGTAAATTGACATAAAATCAATCACTTTAGAAAATTTTCAAAATATGTATGTATGTATGTACATATGTATGTATGTATTTATATATTTCAATAACTAATTCACAAATTCACACAGTGAATAATTCAATCACACTTTATCATACATGTGTGGTATATACATATAATACAATTACTATACTAACACATACATTTGGGTACTAGCACAGTTTTAATAAGGAAAAACTCACACAAACACACACAAACATAAATATATAAAAAATATAGTTAACTAAAATTCTTTAAGATAAATTGTAATATTTCATTTCATATTTTAAAACATTTTTGCAATAATATTTAATAACTTATTAAGTTATTGCATGCGACTTGCAACTTCCAGATGCATTTAGCTTTGTACCAAAAAAAAAATACATTTCTTGTGAAATAAAATAAAATATATTTGAACGTTTATTTAAGTAGAAATACAAAGAACAAGTTTTTCTTTAACAGCAAACGTACATATATACAGCAAAAATAGCTTTAAAAGAATTCATTCATTAGTAACAATTACTAAAATGGTTAGGATTTTGTTTTTGTAACACGAAGAATAATGTTAAAAAAATGTAAGGAAACAAATTTCCAAATAAGTTTTCCCATAACATTTTTTGAGCTTATCCAGCGTTCGTCGTTCATTCGTTTAACATAAACCGGGTTTTCAGTTTTTTTGATTAGATTCATAAAAATATATTTTAATTCATTTTTGTTTTTTAAAATTAAAATTTATTTTTTTTAGTTAAAAAATTTCATTAATTTTTAAAAAAAAAGTATTAAACCTTTTTAGTTCTGCTTAAAGAAAAATAACGAACCGATGAGAAGAAAAATTTTCAAAAGAAAATAAATATCGAATCTTTAAGGAATTTGTGTTCATAAATGTCTTTGCCGGTTTGACACGAAAAGAACCTTACGAAAGAAAAAGTCCAAAAGAAAAAGTTACGCTGGTTCTTTGGGACAACTTTACAAGTTCATTTTTGCAGTTGTTGTTCTTTGCTTAAGTTTAACAATTCGTTAGTTTGAGTAGTTTAAGTTGTGTTTCAAAGGGCGGGGAAATATTAAAAAAAAAAATAAGGCAAAATAAATTTATATGTGTTTTTTTTTTGTTATTATGTATTTCGTAAAATGTTGGTATAAGTGCATTTAACGATTTACAAATAAATTATATAAGAGTTCTATTTAGTTAAAGTGGGTTTTCCTTTTCATTTTATCAAGTGGTTTTGGTGACATTCTTAGAAAAAAAATGTTTTTGTTAAAAACTTTAAAAGATTCTAGTTTACAAAAGTTTATTTTTCTTCTTCTTTTGAAGTAACAATCATAAAGTGAAAATCAGTTTTATGTGTATTTTTATTGGAATTTTTAAAAAAACAAGTTACGAAAAATACTTAAAAATTTATTTGTTTGTTAATAAGTTAAAAGGTAAAAGTTTATTTTACACATATTGAAATCGTTCATGCACCACCCACCATACCCGAAAAAAGTTTAAGGATTATTTCATAATATCGTAAAGTTTTCTGTAAGTATTTGCTTAGGTAGACAATTGATCTATGGAAATATGTAAAGTTAAGCAGATTGTTTTAAAGATGATATAATATTTCGGTGGCGAAAAAATCATCCAAGTGTTTTCACTGCACTATGCATTAACATGGAATGTATGATAATACATTGGAAAGTTTAACAATATTCAAAGTTGTCAATTTTGTTTTATAATAATTTCGAGTTGAGTCCTAAAAAAAAAAAAAAAATTCTTCGAAATCTTGGTGATCTAAAAACGATGAATTTAGCCTATGGAAAGCAACAAAATACTTAAAACGTCCACCTAAAAGAAATATTCCAATAAAAGATGTTAACGGCTCGTGGTGCAAAACTGATAAAAGTATAGCAGAAACATTTTCAGCCTCACGATTTTAGTTATAGCACACATGCTGATGAAATTTAAAATTTTTTAGACAGCCCATGTCCAATGGATTGGCCAATCAAGCATATATCTCCTCGTGAAGTGCAAGAGGAAATAAATAAGTTAAATTGTAAAAAAAACACCGGGATATGACAGTATTAATGGAAGTGTAGCTAAATCTCTTCCTAAAAAGGGAATTACATATTTGACATTGATTTATAATTCTATCATTCGAATAAACCATTTTCCGTCTCAATGGAAGTGTGCCGAGATAATCATGGTAGCTAAACCCAGTAAACCGGAGAATCTTGTTACATCGTACAGACCTATAAGCTTACTCGTCACATTCTCCAAAATATTTGAAAGAATATTAATGAGAAGATTGTCACCAATCTTGGAAAAATTCAACATCATACCTGAATACCAATTTGGTTTCAGACATAATCACGGCACTTCTGAGCAATGCCATCGTATAGTAACCTTTATAAGGGATACCTTGGAGACAAAAAAGTATTGCTCTGGCGTCTTCTTAGATGTGCAACAAGCATTTGACAAAGTCTGGCATAATGGCTTATTTTTATACCCTATACCACTATGTGGTTTGGGTATAATGACTTTGTGCTGCTGTTTGTAACAACTAAAAATATTTGACCTAGACCCATCTTTAATTATACCGATCGAATCAGAATCACTTTCTGAGTTGATTTAACAATGTCCGTCCGTCCGTCCGTCCGTCCGTCCGTCCGTCCGTCCGTCTGTGTGTCCATGTAAAGCTTGTAATCAAACTGCAGGTCGCAAATATGAATATATTTTGATGAAATTTGGTATATAAGCCTTTATCGGCCATGGGATGAATGCTATTGAAATTGGTGAGAATCGGTCCATGTTCAGACCTAGCCCCCATACAAATTACCCATATGAAATCGACATAAATTGCCATAAGATCCAAATTGTCATATAGATCTTACTCAAATTGGGTTTGTATGCGTTCATTACATCCACTAATGAGTAGTCCAAAAATGATCCCTTTGACCCCATATAGAGCTGCTTCCCGATCTTCACTTAAATCTATTAAAAAACAAAAATATTGCACTGATTCTTCTCAAATTTTGTTTGTACATATTTTTGCAAAATACAAGAGACTTTACCAAACATGATCAGGATCGGTCCATTTTTGGACCTAGTCCCTTTATAGATATAGCATCCGATATGAACTTTTTCATATCTGCAGCCAAAAAAATTAATAAAAATCCCACTCAAATTTGGTTTTTGCTTATTTACAATGTCCAGTTAGTTGGGCCTAAGACATAGGGTTTCTAAACGCATGGTATAGGGTATCGCATAGTCGGTCTAGACCGACTATAATTTTCTTACTTGTTCATTTTTAATTTTTAATTTTTATTTTTAATTTTAATTTTTAATTTTTAATTTTTAATTTTTAATTTTTAATTTTAATTTTTAATTTTTAATTTTTAATTTTTAATTTTTAATTTTTAATTTTTAATTTTTAATTTTTAATTTTTAATTTTTAATTTTTAAATTTTTAATTTTTAATTTTTAATTTTTAATTTTTAATTTTTAATTTTTAATTTTTAATTTTTAATTTTTAATTTTTAATTTTTAATTTTTAATTTTTAATTTTTAATTTTTAATTTTTAATTTTTAATTTTTAATTTTTAATTTTTAATTTTAATTTTAATTTTTAATTTTTAATTTTTAATTTTTAATTTTTAATTTTTAAATTTTTAATTTTTAATTTTTAATTTTTAATTTTTAATTTTTAATTTTTAATTTTTAATTTTTAATTTTAATTTTTAATTTTTAATTTTTAATTTTTAATTTTTAATTTTTAATTTTTAATTTTTTAATTTTTAATTTTTAATTTTTAATTTTTAAATTTTTAATTTTTAATTTTTATTTAATTTTAATTTTTAATTTTTAATTTTTAATTTTTAATTTTTAATTTTTAATTTTTAATTTTTAATTTTTAATTTTTAATTTTTAATTTTTAATTTTTTTAATTTTTAATTTTTAATTTTTAATTTTTAATTTTTAATTTTTAATTTTTAATTTTAATTTTTAATTTTTAATTTTTAATTTTTAATTTTTAATTTTTAATTTTTAATTTTTAATTTTTAATTTTTAATTTTTAATTTTTAATTTTTAATTTTTAATTTTTAATTTTTAATTTTTAATTTTTAATTTTTTAATTTTTAATTTTTTTTAATTTTAATTTTTAATTTTTAATTTTTAATTTTTAATTTTTAATTTTTAATTTTTAATTTTTAATTTTTAATTTTTAATTTTTAATTTTTAATTTTTAATTTTTTAATTTTTAATTTTTAATTTTTAATTTTTAATTTTTAATTTTTAATTTTTAATTTTTAATTTTTAATTTTTAATTTTTAATTTTTAATTTTTAATTTTTAATTTTTAATTTTTAATTTTTAATTTTTAATTTTTAATTTTTAATTTTTAATTTTTAATTTTTAATTTTTAATTTTTAATTTTTAATTTTTAATTTTTAATTTTTAATTTTTAATTTTTAATTTTAATTTTTAATTTTTAATTTTTAATTTTTAATTTTTAATTTTTAATTTTTAATTTTTAATTTTTAATTTTTAATTTTAATTTTAATTTTTAATTTTTAATTTTTAATTTTTAATTTTTAATTTTTAATTTTTAATTTTTAATTTTTAATTTTTAATTTTTAATTTTTAATTTTTAATTTTTAATTTTTAATTTTTAATTTTAATTTTTAATTTTTAATTTTTAATTTTTAATTTTTAATTTTTTAATTTTTAATTTTAATTTTTAATTTTTAATTTTTAATTTTTAATTTTTAATTTTTAATTTTTATTTTTAATTTTTAATTTTTAATTTTTAATTTTTAATTTTTAATTTTTAATTTTTAATTTTTAATTTTTAATTTTTAATTTTTAATTTTAAATTTTTAATTTTTAATTTTTTTAATTTTTAATTTTTAATTTTTAATTTTTAATTTTTAATTTTTAATTTTTTAATTTTTAATTTTTAATTTTTTAATTTTTAATTTTTAATTTTTAATTTTTAATTTTTAATTTTTAATTTTTAATTTTTAATTTTTAATTTTTAATTTTTAATTTTTAATTTTTAATTTTTAATTTTTAATTTTTAATTTTTAATTTTTAATTTTTAATTTTTAATTTTAATTTTTAATTTTTAATTTTTAATTTTTAATTTTTAATTTTTAATTTTTAATTTTTAATTTTTAATTTTTAATTTTTAATTTTTAATTTTAATTTTAATTTTATTTAATTTTTAATTTTTAATTTTTAATTTTTAATTTTTAATTTTTAATTTTTAATTTTTAATTTTTAATTTTTAATTTTTAATTTTTAATTTTTAATTTTTAATTTTTAATTTTTAATTTTTAATTTTTAATTTTTAATTTTTTAATTTTTAATTTTTAATTTTTAATTTTTAATTTTTAATTTTTAATTTTTAATTTTTAATTTTTAATTTTTAATTTTTAATATTTAATTTTTAATATTTAATTTTTAATTTTTAATTTTTAATT